>JAVFKF010000001.1:50000000-52500000 GCA_036926295.1 Pachydiplax longipennis
ACTAAGAAATATGCTAGGTGAAACCTATAATTTTTATAAATATGTAAAAGAAAGGATAGTGATGAATTTTACAGTAATGCTATCTACTACGATGTATAGCCAAGCGTTAGAGAAATATTTACTTGGATAATAACGTTGTTCTCCTCCTGAACGTGGAAAACCTCAGCTTGAAAATTATATAAATGCAGCTAACATAACACAGAGTTTACGTAAATAAGGAAAAGGAAAGCAGTAAAAGTTTTTGCACTGATTTTTATTTTCCTTAGGAAAATGTGAGAAAAGCTCTTCTAGATATTTTCGCATTTAAATGTGTTTTTCCTCTCAAAATGATTTATGAATAGTTAGAAATGCTTTACCATAATTGAGTCTCTAAATTAGAGTCTAAACTAGAATAAAACTATCGTTATGAGACGGAATGAGTGGTGTTATAAAATAGCGCTACAGAATTTTTTTTAAATATATACGTTGGTATGAAACTGAGGAATACTTGAGAACTATTTCGCTCTAAATTATTTAAACCCAAAGCTTGTTTCTCACCTCATTCCCTTTACATTTACAAACCAATGTATTCAGAGGGAAATGTGGTTTAATAAGCAATATAAGGAGATAGGTAGTTTACCCTTACTTTTCTCGACATTTTGAGATAAATATATAACTGACTCATTGGATTTAGTTGCTAAGAAAACCAACCATAATTGACTTCTATAGAATATATTTCTATAATTCTAAATGCGAGTTTTAATTGGCGGATTTCGGTTTATATTTGCGATTGAGTTCATAATGAAACCATCGCAAGTTGGAATCGTAACATGTTGACGTGAAAATCAACGGCACACATTTTTGAGTTTTAAGGATTGTTAACCTATAATCCACTCTTAATCACTGATCGGCATGAATGGAGAGATCATGAAATTGGAGATCAAGTCACTGGTGCGCACGAACTAGGAAATCGTGACGGAGGAATTGGAACGGTTATTTTTGATACGAAGGATTCCTTTTGGCCAGTCCAGAAGCCTTGAAATATAAGCACATAATTCAATCGATATTCCTTGCTTACCTACCGGCGTCTGCTACGGTTTCTTATACAGTGACGTAAATTATTCAAAGGCTTCTCTTTGAGAATGAAATGGTCGCAGACGTCGTAGTAGAGATGTTTTCATGGGGTAAGATTCTGTACAAAATATTTGCCGCAAGACATGCATATACACCGATTACTCTCGTAATTAACTCTATGAAATTACTACATGTAAAATGCACATAAACGTAATCGATACAAAGTAATTCATCACATTCACTTTTATAATTGTTATGATCATTGTTGGGAACAGTAAAAGAAAATTATTATTCAATTCTCATTGTTGGAGGGACTCGAAATTTCCGATTTTCATCCAAAGACGTCCCGTTTTTTCCGGAACGTGGATTTTTTCTTGGTCGACCTTCAGCTGCGAATATTTTTCCCACGCCCTACTCTTTTTTTCATTAATTTCGTAAAACATGAAAAAACGTTAGTTTAGGTGAAAGAGAGGCCCACACGGGCTTAATATCGCCGAAGAAAGCAATAATCTAATCTAATCAAATTGTATCGCCATGAAAAGGCTGGGTTATTCGCTTGTTGATTGCAGATGCCCTTGACTCAGCCATTCATTCTTTGGGAAAGGCACATAATTTTAGTATCTCAACCTTTCACATTTTACTTCAGTTTTCAGCAACTCTTACATTAACGCATTATACAGAGAAATGTCAAATGCGTACTCTTTTGTATGTTAAGCTCTTCAATCTTACTCCTTGAATATACACACAAACATACGAGGGACGTTCAAATTTAGTCGCACAGCATTGTTGCAAGTATCTGCCAATGAAAGTTGACAACTGATAAAGAAACGTAACAACTGCTTTTTGTATACGACAATGAGAGAGATTGCGTATGTGCGTGTGTACAAACCCGCTGAAATGTGCTCAAAAAGATGAAGAATATGCTACCTTTGGATATTCTGCGGCTTGCTGAGAGTTTACCCACGATACGCCATATGAGAAATATTTAGAAAGCATGCTAGTCGTGTTCGAAAATCCAAGAATGCTTGACCGTAAACACCACGCGTTAACTGGTAAAGAGGTTGTGGAAAGGAATTTTCCTCCCACTTCAAGCCCTCAATTCTGTAAATAAAGAAATGAATCTTCTGAAACTAGATGGCTAAAATATTAACGTTGATTCATTTATTAATAACTGATTAGCTTATATAAAAGTGATAGCCGAAACATGGAAATTTTCTATTGTTAAATATTAAAAATTAGCTTAAAATCGCAAGAAATAAAAAACATTGGAATAAAGGTAGTTGAGAATAAAATCACTTAAGTTCCGATTAAATCTTCATAACAGCAATTTGATTGATCCAAAAGTATGGTTGGCGTGAATAATGTAAGTTAAAGATGAAGACATACATATGATTTCGAAGATGTTTTACGAAAGTTGAAATGACTTCAACCAGAAAGGAATGTAACGCAGCTGTTTTCAAGATCAGAATGCGAACTTGTTTTCTCTTCAGTTGCAACCGACCAAGGGCAGTGAGACTTAATGAGATTTGGTGGGGTCAGAGTCAAATTGTAAAGAACAATATAATATCAAACGATACGGATAGGGGTTTGTAGTGACGTTGTGGTGAGGTATTGTAGCCAAGAAGCCACTGTCAAAAAGAAATAAGAAATATTACCCAATAAGGGTAGTCGACAAAACTCGTCAGACGGAGATTTTTTCTTAATTTTTTCTTCGCAACGTAGTTGTTCTTCCACATTATTGTTCATCTCTCATAGTTGGTCTTTTTGGTGGATTGACGCTGGTGTCATTTTCGAAAACGTCATTCAACTTTTTTATGTTATTTTCTTACTCGTATTTTTATGCCCAATATACATTACACTTCCTGCACTTGTTGTGTTCAGATTCTTGAATTTGTTAGTTACAACTTATTTCACACTTTTAGCTTCTAGAGCTATTTTTCATTGTGAACACATGTCCCTTCGTAAATGCCACGTCAAGTGTTAACTTTTATTTGGACTCATTCGTCCTCTGTCGGTGTTTTCCGATTGTATTTTTACTTGTGACACACACAACTACAAGATAACTTTGCAAATTCGTGGTGGTTAAATTTATACCGTTTGTTTTTACTTTCTATCTTAAGCAGATAAATGCCCAAGATTTCCTTTTCCTCACTTGACAATCGCTTCCCATGGAAAAATGTATTAAAATTTACCTGCGAAAGAAAAAGATGCATTTTACGGAAGATGAAACCATTTAAAGGAACTGATCTTTCAGACAGTATAAAGACGATATAGGAATTCATGAAAATAATTACAACTGTGAGAAAAACAATAAAAGACTAACTACGAAATAAAACTGATAATTGACGTGTCAATTTAGATGAACAATTTACAATTATAATATGAATAATCCAAAATATTGGAAGTTAATTAAATTATTTTCGTACATAAATTCGAGTGGAATGATAAAATTTGTCCGTTAAATATAATTTTAGTTTCATCGCTAAAGACTAGGAATTTATGATGTAGAAGCGGAATTGAAATTTTATGCTTTTTTATTTGTCTGTACAGATTATCCAAGGCAGGTGGTTATTTTGGATTCAATTTCTACATGGTTGTTCCTTTTAATTTCATTCAAAGTAGATCCTCTTTTTTTAATTTGGAAGGAAGGAATCAAATATGTGTCTTTAAAGTTTCCTTTCGTTCATGTGGGAAAGTGAGAATAGCTGGCTATGACCTTGATATAGTATCTCCAGTCTTTCTGCATAGTTACGTTTCCAATTAACAAACAATTTTTTTCACGTTCTTTACACATGGAGGTGGTTTCGAATGTCGGTTTTAGATGAAAATTGCAAATATTTACCAAATGTTCCGTGCTGGCAGTGATGAGAATAATTCGCAAAAAATACGTGCCGTCACCTTGACGAGAAAGGTAATTGTTGGAGGCGACTTTGCTCCATTTCTTGATACCTTACATACAACTGCAGCATTACTTCAAATATTCAAATTATCCCATCTCAAATTATCTCATCCTTTAAGACTGGACGGAACTCTTCCTCGTTGACTGAAATAACTCGCGAGAGTTTGCGTTCTTCATTCATAGTAGCGCGGCTTGAGGAAATAGAAATAAGGAAAACCTCTTCCTCGACGCATAAAAAAATGCATAAAATAATGTTATCTCCTTGTCGAAAACGTGAATGAGGGATTCCCTTGTGACGCATTTACTATCATCCGCAGAAAACAATCACCGTCACTTCCGCCTCTACATCATAAACTAAGTCTTCCCCATCTCCGAGTCTTTTCGTGAGCTCTTGGCAAAATCTGCCCCAGCTGATTGAAATTTACAACTTCTAAACTTATCTCCTCGCTGTCTCAAACAGACACTGCCAGCTCCACATTCGAATGCTTTCCCAATAACCACAAGAATTTTAACATTTGCGTATAAATATTTTCCTATGACCGACTGTCTGTAACTTATCCATCCAAAGGCAGGTTTGAATCTCAAACACGCAACCCTTATCTAACTAAAGCTGTTGCGTGGGAATTAAGCCTAAATAGGCGAACTGAAGAGTGAGATAGTTTGTCCTTGCTTTCCTCACTGAGCCACAATGAGTTTAAAACGCCCTCTCAATGCAACACAATGATCTAATTACACTTTTCATAGCAATCAATGTGGAATAACCAGGATGTACGCCATTTTCAGAACCAATATTATCTCACATCGGAACCTTGACCGCTCAGTGAAAGAGTCCCTAATGATACCATTAAGAATCGGAAAATAGCAATAACAACTTTATTTCAACTTGATCAATATTCCTCGTATTAAAATTTTAAAATCACCGTAAAACTATCGGTAGTTTTCATGTTATCACAGTCATTTTATATCAGTTATAGAACAAAACACATACAAAAGGTAATATATATATATACATTGATTATTTAATCTTGTAATGACAGATGTCTTGAAATATTCCATTTATCAAGCTCTGAAGGCAAGAACTTTCCCTGATTACCAAAATGTCTGTCCTATCAAAAAATTAATCATGAGGAGATACTCATTAGAATTACAGTATACCATTGATTTTTATTATCTCATTGGACGGCGTTTCTCCTATATTGTTATACCCTTGGTTCCCACGACTAATGATTAGAAATAGTACTGAAAAGTAAAGATAAGGCATCTTAAATAGAAATTCGCACCGCATGTTGTTAAAACACAATTCAAAGGTAACATATAGAGAATGCAAAAATAAATTACCATTATTGATAACAATGATAATAACAACAAAAATGAAGCCAACTACAATATCATCATCATAGATATTATTAAGAGGCTCAATAGAATACAGATATATACTATAGTACAGATCTCCAAAAGTAGGAGAGTTTAGAGATGTTGCTTGAATAGTTTAAATGGTTAACATTATTCAGTAGAAGCGGTAGGAAAACTGTATGATTCGAAAGGCGGGAATATCTTTGAAGAATTTTCAAAATCCGCTGCAGTCGTTGCACACTGCTGAGCGGGCGATACCGTTTACATCCGGTTCCCTCCTTTGAATATTGCTAGTCCCGCTAGAGGGCTCCACTGGAATCCCACTGAACATTCACCCACACGTGACGTCAGGCAACGGCATTTCCGACTGTCTACTTTGAGAACTCGTTGATGAATCATTAATTACCGCAATTGCTTCAGAATCGCATTACGGCCTTCGTAAGGAAGTCGGCTCTTGAAGAATAAATGGTTGAGTTCCAGAAGGAAACCTACGAGTCCTTGTTATTTGTTCATTTCTTACCAGTAGCAGCTGATCGAGGTCGTCGGCTCTGCTATCAAAGGATCACCTTAGTATTTTTATGTATATAATAGAATATATAGCTGTTACCATATTTATGATCAACTTACTGCCATATTTTGATTAATGAAATGTTTTAATTTGCATTTCTATACAAGATTTAAGAAAAAGTACCTTTGGTTAACTTATGTCAAAGTTTTGTCCTCGGCTGATAATAATAATAAAGATACTGAGCTATAACTAATCCTTAGTGATGGCGTTCATACTCGTCACTCCTTGCTAAAGATATTCATAGGATCCTTATGGTGTTTCTACGTGGGCGCCTTCCACTCATAGCCTTCTGAATCAGTCACCCAGGAAAGCAAAGGCGATTGATCTCATTCCTTATTCTGCTTAGTAAGACTCATTTCCGCTACTAAGCTTTTTCGTAGCGAATGGCTGATGTAAAACCATTGTTAAAAAATATTGCGTTTGTCGTGAAATTATGAATCAATTAGATGACATATGGCAAAGTTCGTGAAAATTAATCAGTTTCATTTGCTGTTGCCTTGACGACGAATGCTATTATTGAAAACGACGTTTTTCCTCCTAGCCCTTATCTTAGATTGCATGGGAAACTGGTCCGTAAGCAGATAACGGTGACAGGTGGATTCTCTCCTTTTGTGTAGGTTTAATTTCTTTTGCAAATGTCAATTAGATAGAATAGTTGTTCAAGATCGAGGCAAGCACCAAATGAAAAGAAATTGAATGAAGTTTCTTATTTTTGTATTGGTATATTGTTTTCGATTCGAAATTGCGAGAATATACATATATCACGCTAACATCTTGTGAAATTTGATATAATTTGAGAATTTAAATTGTTATTAAGTAGTAACAGGAACTCAAATTCACAAATTTAAAAATTTTGAGTTCATGGAGTTTTGAGTTCATGGAGAATTGTGGAAAGGTAAGGATTTTTCCCTTGCACTTTTCTCGATAAACACAATGGAAAATTACCAGAAAGCCGCAAGTGAGACGTGAGGTTTAATCGCATCTGTTTCCTAACTGTGCGACTCATTAGCACTATCGATTCCGGTAAGGAAATAGCAACCGGAAAGAACTTTTCCGTTTTGGTTGCAGACAATCATCGATTAATTTGAGGATTTGCTCTCTCTTTCCTCTCGGATGATGACATATCGAACGTAACAACATAATTTGAAACGATATGATTGAAAAGATTTCGCACATGACCTATAATATTATATCCTGCAACCAATTAGCTCCCTACCCTTCTCTCAGAAGTGGCAGCGAAGTATCAAAGAAACATGAGTTTTGAAACGTTATTACCAAACAATTAAACTGTGGCTACATAAATTAATGTACAGTTAGAATTTGGGGATGAAAATAACAAACAAAGTACGAATGACTAAGATGATAGCAAGCATAAAATGAATGCAAATGTTCAGTGTACGCTTATAAAATGCTATAAAGGTAAAAATTTTACTAATGATGCTAATATAGACAATATCCAGAGTATCCCTAATTACATGGAGAATATTTCGAGTACGGCTGCTAGAAAGGCAAAGTCGCAGAATCGCTTGCACTCCAAATATGTCAATGGGTCATTTATACGGTGCTCGATACCATAATAAAGAGACTGAATAACATTATATCATATAAAGCAATGATGGAAACCTTGTCCTTCGAAAAACGCTGAATTGAAGATTTGCTTATGATTTATTACGTCATCTTTTATGTGACCTCATTCGTTGAAAATTTCTTGTATAAACGAGGATGGTTTACATTTCTCAAGGAGGCGACCACTTCAAAGCCACAGATCTTTTTACCGCAGGCTAAGAATTGCTGCTTCCTGTCTCTTTACAATAATCGGCAACTCAAAGATTCTATACAAGGATATGAGTAAATACGCCTCAAAATTTCTTGACCTTCCGCCTATATAAGACCTGCAAATATGCAACTTCTTATTCTTTAATTTGAATAATCACCTTTTAGAATGATTCCTACATTTTCCTTCTAGATGAAATGGCTTGCAGGGGCCAATGCTCTTATGCCCCCGCCAAAAGATTCTACAAATGCTTCCTTATGAATCTAATCATTTGAGTCTTTATAAATGAATCTTTGGAAACTTTACTATATTTCCTTATGAATATCATAAAATAATTTACGCAGTGGTGTACAAACGGAGAAATGTGCGAAGTTCCACCCTTTCAGTCAATTCGTAAGATCCATATGGTAGTAACATAAGGAGTATCCAAGAAAGGAACGATAAATATTTATTATTTGATAACTATTTGGAAAATGCCGCTACTTGCAGATGCATTCACCACAAAGGGAATATATTTAATATTTCATACATCGGCTAAGATTATATCATTAATATTATATTCTGTACATCCACATTCAAAAATCCTCAATTTACGGTAGATTCCTGAACCCTGAAATTCCCTACTTATCGAAATCATGATAAATAGAGTATTTTTCATTCTGTGCAGCATAGAGGAATGTGTATATTTCGTTTACTTTCGTCTCAGTCTTGTTCATGGTTGAGATAATACGGGAGCTCCTGGGGTGTGAGTGATGCTAGATAATGGCATAAAACTTGGTCATTCCTTAATGGATTCCGTAAAGAGTTTCAACCAAAACGTCATTAAGCTGCACTTACGTGGACAAATGGCATTTTTGGCTCTGTGGGAAAAAGCAGGAGTAAAATGCAGCACTTTCATCTTGTTTAATGAATCTCATTCCCTCCTTTCAACTTTAGGTTGCAATTGGTGGAGGGGATTAAAATTCATCCAGCTTGCAGGATGATGACATTAGAGACAGAAATTTCAGTATAAGCACGACTAATTGTTAACAAAAATTATCAAGTCCACACAATAACTTCAACTGTGAAACGTTCAACAGATCTTCGTGGCAATCTTTTAGATTAGCTTCCAAAGAAAAATTCCAGTTACGCCCCCGCCTAAGATATTCCGCGTCGTCTAATATAAAGAAGCGATTGATTTTGGGCCATAAGTTCATTTTGAACATACTTCTCTCAAACGTAACTCTTGCAAACACATGAGCAAACCTATGGAAGGTCGCATAAGTAAGAAGGGCGGCAAAATGAAGAAGATATACTAAATGGAATGACATTTAACGACGGTGGTATCCGTCGAATACTTTCTCCAAGGTCAATGATCCGCGCGAGGACAAATAAACAAGAGGAAGCGCTCCTACGTAACGGTCAAAACACTACTTTAAATTGGTAACGGACTAAAGACCGAACATAAATATTTGTTAAATTCAGCGATAATCATCGATTTATTTATATTTATCAGGTTCATATTACAATATATCGAGCTTCTTAGTAAACATTGTCTACTACACCTTTTCCATTCATTTCCAAGTGCGCAATAATTATATTCTTATGATTGCGTTAGAGATTCGTGTTGTTAATTTTATTTATGCACTTTTGATAATACCAAGAACAGAATTTCATGATAATTAGGTGGATTCAATGAGGATAAAACACTTCTAATTACATTGCTTGAATTCATTACCCCTCGCTTGATGAAATCTTTCACGGACGATGCAATATATTTACCCCCCGTGGGAATTCCCATTAGAAACGACGCACAAAATTTGGGATCCAGAAACTACTCCCTTAGATATTTAAGAGGACAACTTACGTAACCTCGGACCCACATTCTCTATTACTCATATCCATTGTGAAAATAGTTGATGCAAGCTTAAGCATATTTGGAATCATGATAGAAAGTGTTTGTCAGCAATACGATGCAAGAGTATACCGTGGTCAGGTGGGAAGGTTTCATCAGCCAAGCGAATCATCCAGCCGGTGATAATTAATCAGTCATTCGAACTCTTGAATTCACGATTCCGAGTATACTATATTCAAAAAAGGCTAATTTTAATGCGAACAGATATAATAATGAAGTGTTAATTCGTAGCCAAGCTGCTTAGATGGATCGTCACGGCTTCCAATGTGACTCGATGATTTTGCTTCTGTCCAATTCCACCGATTTTCAAATATCAATAATTAATATTCCTTGCTTTAGAGTTACCACTTTTGGAAGACATGGATATTTTGGTAATTACTGACAATATGTTAAGGTAAATTCCATTCTCTTATGCATATACTCAAAACCATAAATTTATGACTAATGACTAACAGAAACTGTGATTTGGACGTGAAAGATGCATTACAAGCAAACGGGGCCCGGGTGCAAATCCCTCCTCGGCCATTTTTTCCCGCCAACTCTGCGATTGTGACTAGTAACAAAGTAACAATATTTCTTAACAAAGAAATAAAGCATGATTGGCATTTAAAAGTTATTGCAGATATTGCTTTTCTTCTGTAAAATACCGAAGTTACCTTTTCACATTAGCCCACCTCAAATGGATACTAGGCACTCACAAGACCCCCCCCCTCTTGACCTGCCCTCATTGAAGAAATGCAAGTCGTTTCTCTGAAGCTTCGAAAGCGTTCTTTCCTCTAGGGCTCTTTCCCTATTCCAGAAGTCTTTTTCAATGTTTATTGTCTATACTCTACAGGGAATACGTATATGTCTTTCTAAAACGCATTTGAAGAAAGAATACGTAATAGTAATGTTTAATATTTGTATTTTTAGGATCTTAGCGTTGAGTGAAGTTTGAGTGGAATTTCATCAGATTCGACACGGTTGTGACTCCGACAAAACAGACCTGATTCATCTTCTCAGCAATATAAACACATTCTTATCACCAAGATGCAACCTATGAAACAGTTTCAAATTTCTTCTGGCATATGTTTATCAGTCAAAGAGAATTAGTCAGCATTAGTGACCGCGATACGACTAACATATTATACTTTTGGAGATATATTGCGTCATGATGACAACTTATAACATAATGTTTCTGAATATTTTCTTCATCCTTGGTGAAAGTTTTTTTCCAATTGCAGACCGCGGCCACGATGATAAAAGTAAGGATGTTTTCCATTCTCACGGCTTACTTTGCGGGGTTATCGAAATGTTATTCCTTTATTTTGTTTATGTCAGATAACGCTTAGTTAGGCTTACTAAGCGTTACTTCCGCCTTTGCGAGTTAACTTAAATTTTCATATATTATAGAGCCAGGCGAATTGTTTGGAATTAATAACGGTGTTTATGTGATAACTTTGATATACTTAATCGTTTGCCAATTACTATATACGTACTTAAGTTACCTGACGTAACTTATTGCGTGATTTAAAGAAATTATTTATGTAATTCACTTTCTAAATTCAATTTTTATATTCATTGTATTTTTGAGCTAATTGTTCATGTTTTGAAGGGAAAAATACGAATCATAAAATTATTTTCAAAAATTTAATTTTTAATGGACATTTTTACCATGAATTAACGTATGGTGGAAAATCTATCGGGGAAACTTTCGGATAGAATGATACAAGGAATCTTCCAAATGATGATACAGCCAAAATCCAAAACGTTGCATCAAGTCCGTTTTCGGTTCTATAGTTTTTGATTTCTTTTGGTGCAACGACCGTAACACCATAATACCTCTCTTCGTCGTACCTTATGATACCCGGAAATATGGGGAAAAACCTACCCGATGTTTCTTTTTTATTCCTAGAGGACTCAGTTCTTGCTCAATCAACTTCATCTAATAAACACAGTTTTGTATTCTTCGCTTTCTGCATTTATATGCTTCATGCAAAAAAAAGATCAATTCTTTAAAAATCCACTGAATCATGTACTCTAAATTTTGGAAAATTCCAAAACAACCTTGGTCCATAGCAAATTGGAAGAGGGATTATTAACTTGTTATGGGTCAATATTGTAGCTAATGGTTCAAATGACTCTTAAATACATGGATGGTCTGAAAAGTTTCCGACATTTCACCAATTCTCTATATGTTTTCTGAAAAATCTGGGACCGGAAACTTATCAGACCACCCTTGTATAAGTTAGTGATGTAGGCATGTTCTAATTTTTATTTCTATCCTTGCATCTTACTTAGATCCATTACCCTAGCAATCTTGTATTCAAATATCATTCCAACATTTTAAAATATATTCACTGAAAGATTTGCTATAAAAAGTCAAGTATCAATTTAGAAATTAGTAGGCCAGAACTCTAATTTTGCCAGGTATTCCTCATTCTCTTTGCAGTGCTTTTGGAAGCCAATGGGGTAAGACTTGAGGTTAAAACAAGCCTTTGGACTCAATTTTACAAAAAGAAAAAAATGCCACTATTCAAAGAAAAACTGTTTATCAACACTGAATTGCTCCGATTAATAGTTATTTATGCTGGGTCAGGAGGATCACATTCATTAACTGGAGTATTCACATTTAAAATTTAACATATAAATAACTTAAAATAAGATCATTATGATTTGACAGTATTAAACCCTTATCCCTGTCATACAGAGAAATTTATAGAAAATTGCTTTTTATTACTCTTTTTTGTGGAATAAGTATGACCCCAATGCCAGTGAGACATCACAATGGCACTTAATGCACAAGACACATCATACATGTGGGACTAATAGACACAAGACTTTTGAAGTTTACTATAACATGCACCTTCATCACCACATAATAAAACTATGGTAAGAGTGTTACATAACATACAATAGAATAACTTATAAATTCACTTATATTCAGCTGAAATTATTATATTCTCCTTAATAATGTATGCTAATTTATTTTAATCAATGGTAGTAAATCAGAAACATTTCGTTTTAAGTTATCATCACTAAATTACAGTAAGCATGATTTGCTCACTATTGAATTTCATGGAGTAAATCTTCAATTTCAAAGTATTACAGAAATTACTTTAAACTCTAAATTATTGTCAGTCTACATACTGTTCATATACCATATGCCTCAAAATAAAGTAAAAATTTTCTTAATTCAAACAAGACTATGGAATCTTATTACCTTCTAACCAATCATCTATGCTCATGAAACTCAAGGCAAAAATTTTCATCGAATAAGATAGTATAATATTGAAGGGGTTAATATAAAATCCAAAGTAATAGCAAGTAAAATTAAAGGAAAAGGAAAGTGGTAGTTGAGAAATCAATACATATTATCATCATCATATATTAACATCAAAATAACCTATTATCGAAAAACTGACAAAATAGGAATTCTTTCTACATTCTACATTGGAATATTGCTAATAAATACATGCTCACAATGAAGCAAAAGTAAAGTTCTAAATGAACATACACTAACAACTATGAAAATTGCAAGGAAAACTCAAGATGATTATAACACAAGGATCTGTGAATGATCGCAAAAAATATAATAAATAATTCGTAAAATCAAAAAATACAGGTACATAGGATCTCTGTTAAATAAATAAATATACATGAATTAAAGTAATGGAAAAAAGAAAGGGAAAATATATATCCAGGAGGAACTAGTTCCTTATCTATTACAAATAACACTATAAATCTATTATAGATAACACTTATCTACTATAAATACCACAGAACTTGTTCTGTGGTATTTTGCAAATTGTTTTCCTTTCATTTTTTATCAGCATAGAATACCACCTAGTCACTCGTCGGACGGCTGAATTTAAATTATAGTGATTTATTAGTTAAGCATCTATGGTAAATGTTTGAAATATGGGAAGAGAAAGATATCACATGGTACAATCTTACTCTTAAAACAAATGCCATAACAATATTTGTCCTTGACTTCACTCCTAAATGGTTGTGGATCGATAGATGCTAAGTTAGTTGAAAAGATATCAAAACTACATGCGAGCATTCTACCTTTTGAAGGAGATAAACTTTTAAAGTTATTCTTAACCCAATATACTTTCTACAACTGCGGAATCGAATTTTCGACAATCATATTCACTGTTAACTTTCTTCGGATCAAAACTCAGACAGATGGTAACTCTATTTTCCGCTGTCGAAATTTTCGATGATATACCAATTCACCGAACGTGGGATTCATGATTTCAGGAAAAAACGTGCCGAAATATCATCAAAGCTCCAAGGGTAACGTCATCAATCTTCTAAGGTATGAGGGGTGTGGGACATGACGTCATGAAAGATTGTTTTCACTTCCTAAAACCATGACGTATACTAGATTCTGGCGCAAAACACGGCGCATGCGTAGATTTTCCAAAATATAAGTTCCGTAGCATTATTTTTTAGTGAAAAATCACATTAAACTACACGATAAATTTTAAAATGAATTTATATCGGTATTGGTTCTATTTTTTTCATTATCTGAATGAAATTCATGTAAAAGATAGTAATGCGCATGACTATAATTTCATCACTTCAGTTCTGTGCTTCAGTTTTTAAGATGGCTGCCTTATTGAGTTACGTGACTGTTCTTTGATGGTGATATTTTGAGTGTCTACAATGGAGGAAAAAGAAAATCAAGATTCTAATGTGGTTCATATCGAGCGTTATACGCATCTGTCCTTGGATTTTTTTGGAAATCGCGAGTGTGAACTTCTTCCGACTTGTATAATAACCTTGGCGGAATCACCGTCTGCCTGTGACATTACTAGAAAAGTTGGTAGATTTCGAAAGAAAAAGGGTATCTGTAACGATTTTTCGCCATTCATGCCATGTTGGAGCATGTCAATGTAAACAGTTACCTGAATTTGATTTTGTTGGCTAGAATGTGAACTTTCTGGCTACTGACTTCCATAGAAGATACGACCTTATGTTTACTTTCCAATTCTTGGTCGCCTTCATAATGGATCTTTCGTTTAGCTTTTCCCCTCATCATCGACGAACTTCAAAATTTGAACAGTCGTTGTCTTTTCTTAAGAGCAAAAGTTGCAGTGAAGTTCCATTACGAGCTTGTACCACAAATGCTATGTACGACAATGCTGTTGATTGTCGAGTACCTCGCTGGATGTTGCAGGGTTGCAGTTCAAGGACCAGCTTCGGTCAGAAATCTTATAACGATAGTGAGAATAGTCCCTGCAGTTCAAAAATCATGATTCCTAAACTCACTTCAGCTGCAATATCGATCAGTCAGCAGACCATCGTGGGAGGATTTGTTGGCAGTAAAAACTATGCTGGAGGATCTATTTTTGGAGAACATAGTCAAATTTGGGATGTGATATTTTGTAAAATAGTGGAGCTCATGAGCTCAGGCAAAGATAATCCTTCTGAAAGCAAATCAATATCTCCTGGTGCAATTAATACCAAGATTTGCGATTCTTTAAGTCAAACCTCTCATTCTTTAAATAAAGATAACTTAAGTAACAAAATAGCTGATAAAGTATCAGGTATGTGTCGTCCATCAGTAAACATTCCTGAAAGTTTAATTGTTGAATGTATAGATTCGTCTCCAGAAAAGGTATTGAAAAGAATTAAGTCTGTTTCATCTGGAGAGAGTGATCATAGTAAATCTGTTTTGAAAGAATCAGCAGAAAAACCTAGTTCCAATTTATCCACATCCTGTAGGGAAAAGTACAGCTCTGTTGTGAATGGGACTTGTAGAAACGGCATCAAGAGTGTTCTCCAAGAGTCGTCAGAGTCATCTTCTGCTGAAACGTCTCCGGTTCATGAAGCTGGGAATGGTATGGTAAATCTACCATCACCACTGAGACAGTCTTATGCCGAAGTCGCCAAAACAATCCCACCTAAACCTCTTCTACCTCAGAATAGAGTGTTTTGTAGAGATACTCACAATTACAAGAAGAAATTTATGCGTTCCAAGTCTAACAGGTACAATAGTAAAGGGGGGAAGGGTCGGCCAATGCATAAGCCAACAAGTGCAAAAATGGGAGATATTATAGTAGATGGTGATACTCGTTGGATGTCCAAAGTCAGGTCAAAGAGGCTGGAGCTGCAAAGAAGTCGCCCCATTCCCATTCTGTCGCCATGCGGCAGTTCTTCGGGGAATGAAAGTGCGGCAGAAAACTCATTCAAAGTCAATTTTTGTATGGACCCAAAAGTTGCATCTGAAAATAGTGTGTGTTGTGATATTGTTGAAAAGGAGCCCCCGAATGCTTGCTTAAGGGGTCGATGCCCATCTGAAAGTTCAGTGGACAGTGAGGATAGCTTCGTGATTTTCGCAAGCAGTCCTGAGTCTTCAGTTTCTTCATCACCATATTCCAATACATGTGTTTATTCATCAGTGGAATTGGATGAAGAGTCGGATGACGAGAGTATATCCTCCAGTGATTATAGCAGCTCTGAGGTATTATTGAATCACTAAATTTCAGTGTCATTTCATAATTATATATTTCATGCCTTATATTATTCATAATTTTAAGCTATTATTTTAATATGTACTCTACTTTTAGAGAAATATGACTACTATTCTTATTGAGGTCTAGTGCCATTTCATTGCCAGTAGATAGTTTGAACCTAACTAGTTAATTGTACCAAAATATGAAAACTCATTCCAGTTTGACCTTATTTGCTCAAAGAAAATTTAAATCAAGCAATAACTGCACTATAAGTAAAAATGAATTGTATAATGTTGATTATTTTGGTGTTATGGAACTTGGAAATGTTTTGGTGATCTATTTTTGGTAATTTTATTATTTTTCTGAAAAGATATCCTTCATTGATCTTTAAACCTTGGTTGTATTGGCATTTGTCAGTTGTGGTGTCATTCTCAATGCTCTGAAGTTTTTTTTTAATTAGTGAAATGTTGTGGAAACCAGAATGTCTTGCAATTTTCAAGCAGTTATTTTGTAAATTGTTAACTACCTTATGCTAACTTGAGGCTGAAATTAATTTGATGCATTCTACTATTCTCTAAGGATGATGAGTCTGTGGACTACATACACTTTGTGAGCTGCAGTCCTTCTGCTAGGAATGAACCTGTGAAATGGGAATTTTTCAAGGGCCAAACATATACTTATCCTAAGAAATCACCCAAAGAGATTAAAAAGAAAAAGGTAAGCAGCTTAGTGAATTAATTTTTGTGTCATGAAACTAATTGATTATTTATATGTCACCTGAAGTCTTGGTTGAGATATTTCATTCCTGCTGATCTTTTTATGAATGAAAGCAATATTAATTTGGAATCTGAGATCATAGTGGTCAAGCTATGAACAACTGTATAATAGATTTTTCGTCATCAAACTGACAACTTGACAGTAACATAGGATATTTATGACATGAATAACGTAATAAAATAGATATGTAAATATTAGAGACATTAGATTTCATCAGAACGTAAAGTTGTGAATCGTACTTTAATATAATTGATGAATAAACAAAAGCAACTATATTTAAGTACCTGAGTAAGAAACTAGGATTCACATTTTCCTTTGACTATTCTCCAGAATTGAAGGATTGATCTGTGATTGCCTAAATATTAGCAATACTTTCATTCCTATTTGAGCTAATGGCCCTATTGTGTTCTTTCTTCAAAAGTAGGAAAGAATCTCTTTTGTCATTATATTAAGATTCATACTATAAGAATGTATTTTTTCTTCCTCAGGTTCATTTTGCTGAAGGCAGTGCTCTGGCTGTTGTCAGGCCTATGGTCACTTGGAGTTTTGCCTACAGAGAGGCACGTCGGGGTAATTGGGAAGTATACTCCCGAGACAGGGCCAGATTCCAATGCAGAATCAACAATTTAGCTCCAGTGTTGAATTTAGTACTGGATCCTAAGCACAGAAAAAGAGTTTTTGAATCAAGATTTGTTGGAAGATGACTACGTGCTGAGTGTTTTAAGTAACCAATATGGCACCAGAGAAGAAATTTAACGTTCTTAAAGAGGATCCACAAGTTCTTCAGTTCTTTGCTTTTGATTTTTCAAATTAATCTGAAAACCAAATTCATTGTTCACACTATCTTTGCACTTTGCTTTTGATTTTTCAAATTAATATGATGCCTAATTCATTATCAACTTTCTTACTTGCTTATGAAAAGCTAAGTTTGGTTCGGATAGATATTGAGTCATGTTTTCAGTTTAACTGATAAATTTCTATCTTAAATTAGGAAGTTTAGAATTCACCTCAGCTGGCTGTGAATAGGGTTAAGTTTTAATTTAATTAGTAAATTTGTTGGTGAAGTTCTTCAGTGAAAATCTTATATAATCTGGTGTTACCACATGCTATTATTTATGCAAAATAAATGTATTCTTTAACAAATAAATAAATATATGTATATAAATAATATTCAAATGTTTTTGAAATTGATATGGGATGAAAAAAATTTGTCCCTGATTACGAAGTTGGAGAAATTTTGTAAAATTACCATGTATGCTCCATTAATGAATTTTTCTTATGTATCTACAATGAAAAAGTTTAATTTGAGAATTTTGATTAAACTGTTGCCTCATGTGACGCATTGAACTTAATTTTGGTGAAGTTTTATTTAATTCTAAGTGTAAATTTCTCTAGAGGTAGAAGAATGAATGAAGAAGGTTGCCACAGCATCAAAGAAATGAGGAATTAGTTAGCTTGGTCATAAAATTATAATAACCTCATTTAAACATGTTATTTAAATCAAAGAAATCGGCTATGGAGATACATTAGCATTGCATGAAAAATCTAGGGCATTTGGAAAGTTAGGAAGTTTTTCAAAACGAAATGACTAAAATTAGGAGACTAATTAGCTTATTGACTTATTCAAGAGTATTCTAACAGAATTGTTTCAATTAGAAGCATATTACCTACTTTAATATGGATAACCACAAAACTTTCTAAATGACCCAATATAAGAAATTGAGTAAAGATTTCTGCTACTTTTTATAGTAGGTACCGAAACACCAAATTTGCCATACTTCTTTGTCTAATTTGTTTCTTTTGTCAATTGGCCATGAGTTTGACCACCCATTGTATGAATACAGTGGAACCCAATTAAGATGATTTTTAGGGAACCAAGGGAAAACCAAAGTAGGAACTGGATTATAACTGGAATATCACAAATTTTTATTTCTTGTACCTTAGAGAACAAAAGTGAATGTTTTTTTCTGCTCCTCAATTGTTACATAATTACTTTACACTTTAAAAAAGAGGAATATTCTTTAGTTTGGTTTACTTGCCATAGTTGTAGATATCTAGAGCATCCATGAGCAATTGTCGCATAGTACTGGTTGATTTACCATTTATTTTGTTACCTAATAATCGCAATTTTTCACACTATGGTAAAGCAATTTTTACCAGATAGAAAATTATTTGCACTATTTGAAAACACTGTCTGAACCGGGACATCTTATCCAAGTAAGAATCTTCATTCCTTTTCTTCAATATAACGATAAATATGTCGTAGTGGTCAATATGTAAGGGATGTGGAAATTATATAAAGGGGAAGAATTTTGGGCTTCCTCAGAATACATAAAGAAAAACTTTTAAATATCTTTTATCGACCTCACTTTTGAAAATACAAAACCTTACTATCTACTGAAAATGCCTATCAAACACTCAAACCATTTATATAGATCCTCTGCCATGTGGTATTGCCACATTGAGTAATTCTGAATGCCTTAAATTATGCCATTCAGTTTTTCTGGAGATAGCTGCACATACATATAAATGATTGAATTCTATGTAAGGATAAGTAGATAAAGAATCAGTTCCTGATTTTTTTATCTCACCTCTGGGTGCAAGAGCTGATTTTATCTGTGGGTGCTGATCTGCCAACAACATTTTAGCCTAAAATAACATTCTGCAAACAGTAATTCTTCATTGGGTTTAATTAGTATATTTTTCCTATCCTACTTTTTCATTTCTCATACATTAAAGTTGAAAAGAGCTCTATCCTGCATCTTATATATTTTCCTTTGAAATCTTTCTCTGCTATCCAACCCTGAAAAGTTTGTTTAAATTGAAATTTACATCCCAGCATTTCCAGTCTAACCTAGTAATTTTTCTCATAACTAATAACCTTGTCTGTCGAATTCAATCAAAGAGAATATAAGAAACCAATATACACGATTAACTGATCCAAATTTCAGTCATTTGAAATTCTGATCATTCCTAGACTAAAGGAGGCTAAATAAGTGAAGAGTTAGTTCATTGCATTCTTTCATATCAAAGGGAATTTGTACAAAGAATTTCCTCAAAAAGTTAAATGGCAACAATGACTGCAATGTCTTGCAACAACTTCATGAAAATCTAAGAACCCATACCCCCAAATTTTGGTACAAAGAAATGGATTGCTACATCATGATAATGTTTATGCTTCCTTGTACATCAGCATATTTATGCCTAAAAATAGTATGACTTCCATCCTACATCGATCCTCTTCACTTGATATGTCACTTTGTGACTTAGCTTCATTCTCCTTACCATACGTGAAGAATATTGGCTTGGCCTAAATTAGATGAACCAAACAAAAGTATTGGCAAAGTCTGAGACCTGACTGAGAATGACTTCCTAGATGTGTTTAAAAAAATGCCTAAACTAATGAGAATAGTGTTGACATGTGAAAGGACACAACTTTCTGGGTTATGGCTGCCAATGGACCCTTAGACACTTCTTAATACATAGTAGTGCTAATCTCAGAAATTTTATATATCGTCTCGTAAGAATTTTCATGGTATTCAACAAAGAATAATTAGAGCAAGTGCCATTTTTCAAAAAAACATTCAAACCACAGAAGTAACCATTTTATCATAGCCATGAGCAAGACTGACTTTGTGAGGAAATAGTTAGAGATGAAAAATTTCTGGAATTTTCCCTATCTTTCCCTTATTCTTTTATCTAAATGTTTCAATGATAAATAATGCATTTGTCAAGATATGTCTACAGCAACAATTCATTACAATGTGGCCCTTCAATCAATATGAGTGTAAGCTGTTATATATTAATTGCTTAAGTCTTGACATTATATTGTTTTCATTTTACTGGATATGAAAACTGCTAAACTGTTTGTAGAGAAATATTCTCCTTCTAACAAGATCAAAATATTTACATCATTCTGACTAAAAATTTTTCCAAAAACCATCTCCTTCTTGCAAGTTTGAATATTTTTCCCTTGTAGTGAATTCTGTTCCTTATTGCATGACTGCAAAAATTTGGATGACTTACAAAATTGTGCTGGAAAACATCCAAAATCTCTAGCACAGCAAAACCTTAGCTGTGTTTGGTTTGAATCTATAGTTTGTATTGAATAGCTTAGAGCTGAGGATGGCATCTCTGGTATAGTTATAGTCTGATTGAATTTCTTAACATACAGAGATCTTGAACAATTGAATAGGTATAAATATCAAAGAACACAGCATTCTTATTTGCATAGGAATGGTAGCATCTGGAAAATTTTCAAACATATGAATATTTATTCATCTAATTATGACTCACACAGGTAATTTTAATTTAAATGATAAGGTACTGATAAACATTAGAAAATTCAAGCTCAGGTGTAACTCTAATTGTATTTACACAAATAATAACTGTCAACTTTAGGATATTGTTTATAATTCCAAGTGATGTACAATATATTTTCAAAATAAAACAGGAAAATAATTTCTAGAGCCATGATGTTTACATATTTTATTCAGTTACTCAGTTCTCAGATTAAATTGTTGATGGAGACAAACGCCACTTGCTGAACAGGGTTGGAGGAAGCATGCAGGTTTATCAGTGATTTCACAATGACAGACTATTTAATTTTAAGTTGAACTGTGTATTTTATTTTCTCCTATATAAAGGCTGCCAGATATCTATGTCTATGTGTTCTCTACTCTCGCAATCACAGGAACGATATATGTATAGATATATATTTATATATGTATATTTATATATATTCATGTATATATACAAATGCACACACACTAGCTTCTTGTTTTATAAGGCTCAAAAGGTACTCTTCATTTATGTATTTTATGTATACATGCGTAGCATTAAACGATTAAAATCTTACCTATACAATTGAGTTAATTCAATAACTATGTAAAATGAATTAACATCACATTCACAATTTTCTTGAAGTATTCAATTTTTTCCCATCAATCAACAGTGCATAATGTAACAAAAAGCCTCATATATTTTACTTTATGAAAGGAAATACAATTCTCAGGTTTGTGTGAGTACATATCATTTTGCATCTATGAAACCACTGTACCATGACTTGCTTTTAGATAGTAAAAACAGTTTTAATAATAACAGCAAATAATAAGACAGTATATTTTTATCCTCAATTTATGTCTCTCTGTAAACATGATAAACTGCATACAAAACTTCACGTTTTGAGTTAATGATGCATTAATGTGCAGTACCATTTACGATAAGTTGGTTGTCAATGATAATACTTCAATGATACCCATTTACAGCCTAACAGTAAACAGATGTTCATTCACAAAATATACATAAATGAAGGACATGAAAAATTTTCTTCAAGATTCTGACAGATATTCTGCGAAATATTTCTCCAGCATAAAGATTTCTGGTTTTCCTAAGTTTCTGTTCCAGTCATTAGCAATGTGTCAAACATCTGTTGAAGTAAGGCTAAAATTTGGGATACTAGATGCCACACTGTGAAATATTTCATTTTTATAGGAATTTCTCATTTTTTAATTCACAGCAATGGATGCAATAGTATAACTAACAACAATAGTAACAACAACTTCATCTCTCTTCATTTCATCTCCTTCTAAAACAAACAGGCTCCTCAATACAATTTCTATTTTTAGAATCAACGCAAGTCAAACACTTTAAAATTTCCCTCTCAGCCTCTCTTGCAACAGCATGGGAGACATTCCTAACCCAACATTTCCCCATGAGTTTACATTTCATGTTAATACCCATTGCCGTTTTGTAAATACAAAATGAAAGGACATCTATCTATAACAAATTATGCTCCCCCATTGCTTTGACGCTAAGTGTATGGGAATGGAGCAATTTCAACACTAGGATATAACAAGATTCGATGATTTATTTTCGGCATTTATGTTATTACTTTATGTCCAACTGCAAATTATTCAACTAAACCTGAATATATACTTTTTAAAGTTTACCCAAAAGGTAATTGGCAGTCCTGAAAGGTTTAGAACTGATACTATGCATACACAACTAAAATTTGTGGTACCTGAAACCATTTCAACATACAAGTATGTAAATTATAACACTGACCTTACTGCAATGATGACCCTGTATAGATTATGACTCTCAAAATAACTATTATCAGACACCACCAATCAATGCACTTTAACAATATCATTTTACTTTTTAGTTTGTTTGGGAATCAAATAACTGTATTGAGGTACATACATGAAACACTACCTACAATTTGGTATTAAAGTATGACTTGTTATAAAATTTAGGTCAGTGAACACTAAAATTCTCACAGATTGCCCAAAATTTGAATTCATAAGCTTAAAACCATTCATCTAATAAACAATTAAAAGTAATTTACATTGATAACATTTAATTTCATTTCTATCACAGGTCTTTGAGTTTTCATCCCTTTAAATTTAACCTGCTAATAATTAGAAAAATATAATTTAAGAAAATCAGTGAAATTTTGATAAAAAACTTTGGCCAAGATTCAGAAGATACAAGAGCTGATGTATCAGTTTCAAGTTTGAGCCCACATAGTAGACATTCTCTTTAAAAGAAAAGAATAAGACCTCCACACAACATCTTTGAAAGAGAAGAAACAGCAACAGTCAGACACACGAGCACATCAACACAAACTGACCAACATCTTAAAAGCAGAGATTCTGACAGTGAATAGGATTTAACCAGCTAACGAAATCATTTCATTCATAAGAAAACATGCTCATGCTAGACATCCGTGAAAACAGTAAGAATGCACATCATTTGAAGAGGCTTAAAAATTTGCTGCTCTGTTATATCTTCCATAAATGCAAACAGTTTTGACTGCTTAAATTAAATCCAAGAACTCATAATTTTTAAATTGATTGTTTTCAAAAGTCTAGAGAGAAACAAGCTTTTAACTGAAAAGAGGGATTAAACCATGCCCAGATGTTCTGAATATCTTATCAGGATTGTTAGCTATTGGAAAAGCATGTACATTAAATCATAATTAAATTAATTGAATTTCTTTTCTACGTAAATGTTTTTTTTATGTCTGGGAAACTTTTGCGGACAAAATTGGGACTTTAGTAAAGAAATAATATTGGGATTTTTTCTTCCATCATTAAAACCTATAGAGAATGAACTTGGGTGCTTTGAACTTTAAATTTAGGATTTTAATCTTTAAACTTCATTTATTACACAATTACAACCTATATTAACAATTAATTTTCTCATTTCTATACAAAATGAAATAATATATTATGGTCCCTGATGAAAGGAATTGTAGTAGCCAAGATATTTATTATAGCTTTTCTTTTAAAAACAACTAATTATTGTTATTAAAGTTTAACAAAAAATCTTAAGAAGTATTAGCTAAAAACTAACTCTTAGGTACATTATCTTGAGTACTAAAATGAAATTTACTTTTATATTTCATGTTGAGATAAGAATAAAAGAGTTTTAAAATAATCCTTTATTTTACATTTAAGTGGGTTACTATTGCATATTCAGGGAAAACCATACCATTAGTAAGTATACATGGTAATCATAAGAAAATCGTTTTAAACTTAAGAATTATAATTTAAAAAATTCAGATTAAAAATAAAACATTGACGGATCATGTTAGGTTTTAAAAAGTGAAATAAAGCCAAGATTAATAACAATGCAGCCACAAAAATGCAGTTTATAGAAACATTTGTTTAATTTATTTTTTCACACATATGCATTTAAAGCCAATTAATTATCTATATACTTTAACACACAGATGAAAGATGAGAGAGAGAGAAGGGACAGACAGATATAGTACTTATTCCTATTGCTAAATGGAATTAAGTGTTCAGTATATTAGCTACCTCATATTCATTTAAATGATGTGATAGCATAAACAATAATACAGTAAACAATTGATATATGGTTTCAAATTAATTTACATTAACGTCCTCATAGGTACTTTCCAAAAATAAATGAAAAATTACATGTAATTTGAGCATCATAGTTTTCAGCAGAGAAATTTGGACCATCATAGATTTCTTTCTAAGCAGGAAAGTGATACTTAGGCAGAAAACAGTCTATTTTCATTTCAGTTTAATTCAATAGGATGATACTTTGAATGAATGACTAAGGCCATCAGCAAAATGTGATTTTTGATATGGTAACTTATGCCACTGGTGTTAGAGAACAACCAGTGAATAATTCTCCTTCCTGGAACAACTTCACCTATGCTCACTAATAATAAACCAAATTCAGAAATTCATTTCCCAAAATTTTACATCTTTAAGTCTGAATACTCAATTCTGAGTGCATCTTTCAAACATCTCAGATATACTTGCAAATCTATACATCAAGTTTATAAGCATACAAATATAACACATGCACTATTTTACAACTAATATGAATGAAAGATGCAATACTAATTTAGCAATCATTAAAATCTGTATAGCGCTCATTACTGAACAAATCTATTACAAGATTAAATAATTGACATCATGAACCTTCATGAAAATTGGCTGCTTTTACAAACTATGTTCATTCTGATTCGGGACATAAAGAGCGTTTGTTTATGATGCTCTAGCAAAGTGCAAATGCTGCATCTGATATGAGGGGAGAAAGGGAGAGAAGTTACCAAGAAATAGTTTCGAATGAAGGCAATGTTTCCAGTAAAATCCAATTCTTGGTCCATTAAAATGTTCCTCTTTGCCAGAGGATTATACTATTAAATATACTTAAAATATATTGCAACTTATTTGTAAGACAACGTAGGATTGACTGATTTAAAGAGTACAACATGAAGTTTTCAAAGTGAGCGTAAGCCTTCACCTCTCCTTACTAAATTCCATAGCAAGGAAATTCACACACAAAGAGAGTTAAGACCACACTATAAACTGCATAGAGAGTACAGCAGATACAATAGAGAGAGAAAGAGACAGACTTTATGCTAGTGCTTGACAAGTACTTCAAAAGAGTTGATACACAGGGAGGAGAGCTACACACCTACATTGCTTCCAAACAACAATCATGCACACATTCATAGAAAATCAGAAGACTAAAAAGCCTCAGAGTTGAAGGAAGGGATAGAGAGAGATTATCAATCATGATTGAATCAAGAAAAGTATTAGTGTCAATCTAAATCAATTAATTTTCCATACCAATCATTTTTGTGAAAACTCTAATTCACTGAAAATGAGTTAAAAAGCCACCAGGGGCTCAAGTCCAACATTTTTGTCATTGTACAAAATCTAACACATAATTTATCAAGTGTAAAAACAGTCAAGAAGACACAAGTTTTAGTTTTGCCTCACTTATCTCCAACTACCATTTCCTTTCTTTTGTATTTGTTTCTTCAAAATCTAGTATAAAACTCTCATGCAAAATAACTGAGGGTACAAAACCTGTAAATTTTCTTTTTTTTTGGGAAACACTCACTCACACACACATTATTTTACTTTGCTAGGTAACATAGTTTAACATTATTAACAGCAACCACACATCTCCCATTCATGTTTTATCTTCTGTCCTTCTCAAACAAGTCCTGCAGTCTAAAAAACAATTAAGTAGTTATAGATACAAGTTTCTCAATGTCTCAACTCATGCAGGTTTTACAAACTATATTTAAGATTACTCATTTTGAAGAAATGCCTCTTTTTCTCTCTCTTATTCACCAATAAAAAACAACAATTTCAACTTCTCAGATACATTTCCAACTAACTGTTTTTGTAGACTAATTGATCCAAAGATCTGCTACCAACCATGGTATATTTGTTAAAAATTTGAATCCCTTCATCAATAACCATTACCATAATTGTATTTATCATTTGTGGTCATAAAATTTCTCCTGTGTTTTCTTAAGCAACAAATCCACAACACTATAATTTCAACAATACATTTCTATTAAATGAAATATGTCAGATTCCTTTGGGACTGAACTAATGTAACTATGTTTTTCAGCTTTGCGGTGAATTTGAATAAGATATTTTCCATGTTTGGGTACAATGTTGGTATTTTCATAATATTAGCTGAAAATATACAGCGGATAACAAAGCATACTTTTATTTTTTAACAGTACCACTGAATTCCTCCTCCAGATTTGAACCAACAATGGGATGGGTAGGGAAATACAATGGTCATAATTTGGGTAAGGGAAAGGGATTTTGCATTGCAATGTGGAGTCCCTCCTCTGCAGCCTTCTCCGAGGTAGGTGGCAGACGTTCTCACTGAAGGGAACATTTGCTTTCTATTTGTGACTTGATTTCATTCACTTGTGTCTCTATCGAGTTCTTCAGTTCTGAAAAAGAAGGAAAGTTTCAATATGCAGAGAAAAAACTCTCTCCATGATCTAATCTTATCACTCTGTATCTGAATTTCATGCTACTCAATGAATACATGCGATGAATTTTACTATGGTGTATCAGCAACTAATTTGGTGAGACTACTACTAGGTGTCTCCAGCACTTGCTCTACGAAATTAAATATTCAAGGGAATAAAAAACTGAAAATTCTCCAAGTTTTCTTACCTTCATCTCCAAGAATGTACCAGCAGCTTTCTCTTACATTTAAGTGCATAATGCTATGAATTACTAAAAAATAATAGAAATAATAGTCATTAATTGGTAATGGTGCACATGAGAATGTTAATTTCTTGCTCGTATGTTATTAACCTGATCAGTTACATGCATGATGAAAACTGCATAGGCTGATGGAAATAACAAGGCATTAATCATTCATTCCATTCCATGAATAGCAGTCAATAGGAAAGCTACAATGCAAAATTAAGTAATGATGGTTTAACTCAACAATTTATTGACACCATTATAATAATTTCTCCAAGTAGAAAAATTTTTCATTCTAAGGTAAATTTACTTCTGATTATCTTCTAACAATTTTGTAAAAGTCAGTAAAATTAATTCTACAGTGTTACAAACATAATCCTAACTTAAAAATCTTTAGTCATAATAAGAAGTGCATACATCCTGGTAGTTATTCGTCTTCCAAGATATTACTTGAATAAGATTTCAAATGACACAATGAGATAGGATGAAGTTAATTCTGATTTATCATGGATTGTTTAGATAAGCAACAACAATGGCAATCACTCCTCTAATGCATTTACACTCACGGTGTGTGGAAAGGCATTGTACTTGGATTCATGTTTTAACATTCATCAGTGACATAATCAATGCACATTCTTAATGTAACTAAGACCTATAAAATAAGCATGATGATGATATCATACAACAATCCAAAATAATTGTATCAAATAAACTTTAAACTTAAACTATGAAACTTGATATTAATGATAATAACAAAGACAATTTTTGCTAACACGTTTTGGCATTAGCATTTTGACTTCATCCAAATATCTATATCTGAATATCAACTTTTACCTTAACTTATTCAATCATAGACAGTGTCATCAAAATAAAATGTTCCAGTTGTAAAATATATACAGAATTAAAAAGCTCTATTGGTTTCTCCTTAACCATACTTTCATCCAAGTCTATTTTCAAGTTTGATAGAAAATCATATTCTGAGACTCAAAAATTGATAGAGATTCTAAAAAAAGTCTCAGTGTGACTGCATCTGCACAAAAATATTGATATGCTAACTCTCAAAGTCCTGATAAATTAAAAGAAACAAGATTTTGAAATTTTAACCAACAAATGTATTTAGAGAAAAATCCACTATTTTCTTTTGAATTAATCATTTAATAGTTATGACATATGAAGGATGAAAGACACTTACCTAGACACTACCTCAAATTAAACACAAAATACTTCAAAACATTTTGGTTCTTGTTACACACAAGAAACATCTAAAATAGTTAACAATGAATTTGAAAGGATTAAATAACATTTATTTCAACATCCAATTTAGGAAATATTTTCACTATGTTCAAGAATATATAGAAGATAGTAGAAAATTTTCATATCTATGATTTTATTTAGATAGAAATCATACATATTTGCAAAAGTAAGATCATTAGTTAAATTTTCAGCACTGGTAGAAGAACTTCATGGTGTTTATTCTCTTATTAATGAATTACAAAGGTTCTTAAAAATGATGCCTAAGATACTGAAAACTTTGAGAGGTTCTCATTTATAATAATATCAAATAAATAAAAGTATTGCCCCCAGCTACAATGATTTGAAAACATTTGGATCCTACTATCACTTTTTGTTCCCATACCTACTATCTTTTCTTGTATATGGGGATTGCTAACATCGAATGTTTTTTTGACTATAAAAATATGGACAGATTAATAATTTTACCTAAAAATATAGGAATAAGTATGCATAGAAAGATAATAATGCTGATGAGATGCAAAAATACATTATGATGAGAAACAAGCATTTTGCTATTGTAAATGGGGCATTTTAATTTGTCAGAATAATATTCTATATATGAGACTAAGCAAATATAATGCATCTCATTGCAAAATTGTTGAATTTTCTTTATCATAACAGTTCTAACTCCTTGCTGTCCCGAGTAAAGAATTCAGTCAAAACAAAAAAGGATCTCTTCATTTATTTACACATGGTTACGGAAAATTTTTATATATGCACTAAATAAGAAATATCTGATAAATCTATGGCCGCAATAATTGATAACTATCCTGAAAAGAAAACCATAAAATAAAACTCATTAGAAAATATCAATAAATCAAAACTGTACTTAAATCCCACGACAATCTAAACCAGGTATCAATAATTGAGATTTGATTTAACTTTTACAAAGCTGACTCAGTATAAAAAGTATGGCTCATAGCAGTTAATGTATAACATTCTAATATATTTTGGGAAGACAAGATTACATTTAAGATAACTGCAACAGAGTGGTATTTAATAGATTTCTTTCCCAAATAAAAGTTAATACCTTTCCATGCTTTACTATTGGTTCCCCAAACATTGAATTTGATGATACTTACAGTGATTTTATTGCTTTTCTCTCCTAAAGTCTTACGAGCCCATTATAACCCAATAGCTTTGGGCTTCATTGATCCAGTATCCTTAGCACCTTCGGTTCTCTTAGTATCTAACTTGCTAATAATAAAAATTATATACATTATCTTCAGCAAAAATGTGACATATTCAGTTCATATACAAACATTTTTACAATAATACATACATCGAGTATTTTCATAGCAAACATATCTAAATTAACTTCAGTATACTAAACAAATAAGGTTTATACACAGCTAAATAAATAGACAGTATCACAATTTTATTCATAAGTGGATATGAAAGATGAAATATTACCTCCATTCTTGGAGCAAGAATGATTTTTAAAATACAAGCAATGCTTATGAGAAATTACTAATGCAACATGGCAATCCCTCTCCAAATTTGGGTCCTGAAAAGTGTCTCAATTAATAAAGCCATAGTTGGCAAGAAAATACTCCATTAAAACAGGATATTGATATATTAATACTAAAATAGCTTCAGTATTCCTGCACCTTAAATATCTAACGAATTCTGTAAGAAAAGGGATTAATGGGGTAGCAAATTGCAATTTTTGCCCGCATGAAATAAATTATCAAAGCATCTCTTAACTATTGTGAATTTGCAATTCTGAATCTAATATATGTATAATTCATAGGAGGGAAGGATTAATCTTAGGATTGTGCACTTGAAGTTTTGAAACAATACAAATATAAAATTATGTAACCAAATCTAATACAGTTGAAAAATGATATGTTAGAAAATGAAATTACCACTGGTTTTTAATTGTAAGATCTTTTCCTTGGTATTATGCATGAAATTTAAAAGGAAAAAAGTAATAATTTTTCTGGAAGTGGAAAAAATGATAATACTAGCAATGATGATAATGCTGCAACATCACTCAGTCAAGTTAAAAAATTATAATGTTGTAGTAGCTGATGAGGAAATCTCTAACAATACAGAATACTGAGTAAAGATGGTTATTTTTGGCTTGGATAAAAACTGCCTGTTGAAAACTATAAGAAGAAAGTGGAAGGACCCTAATGATATGTTAAAGAACAAAGTATGGTGTAATGCTAGTAACCCTGTAATGAATTAATGCAAAACTAATGATGTAAGGTAATGGCACCTTATTGGCCTAATATGTTTTTGAGTCTTTTGCTGAAATGAACATAATATTTTCATTTGATGCTATGGAAAGTTTCCTAATAAAGTGAACAGGAACAGCAAAAAAAAAAACAGAATCAAATGGAGACCCAAAGTCATTCATAAGTAAAATACTGAAAAGTGAAGCATTTGTAGTAGTAATATATAATGTTTAGTGATAGGCTAAAGTTAAAGATATTGTTTAAATTAAATTTAACTAACCTGAATCTTCAATAAAAATAACCATCAAAACTGACTTAAGCAATCATTTCATTGAAGTAATGTAAAAAGTAAATGATGAAAATTCATACTCAGTTTCCTCTTGGATAGCATTATACATCGGTGATCTGAAAAGTTTCCGACATTTTGCCACTTCTCGACACGTTTTCTGAAAATTTCTGAAAATCTGTGGTCAGAAACTTTTCAGACCACCCTTGTATTTACATCTCATATGAAGTAAGCTATGAATTATTAGGCAATATGATAAGAATATTGACATCAAACAGGTTAATATTCAAGGACTAGATATAGGCTGATAAATAGTATAATGTTGCATATAAAACATGGTTCTAAAATATCATCCTAAAAATTAATTTCTATGCACAAATATTACAGATTAACAAATATGTATCAGTTATTAGTAGTTTGTTCTCTCTAAGGCACCAATTTTCTCTTTGCAATATGTAACAGACTGGGTAAGTCAAAGTATTTCTATGGCCACATATCTCTTTGAAAAGTTGATACAAAATAAATAACTTTCTGTAAACTTTATTTTTAGTGACAATCCAAGCAAATACATTGATTTTCTTAACAAGATTTACAGTATACTATTGGCTTTAGATTAAAATGCAAGGATATTTTTCCTTGTATTTCTATCTCATTTTTCAGTCACATCTTAATGAGAAGGCTGTTTTCTTCTTTGCTGATGACATAAATAATTATTTTTCAAATGGATCATTATACCAAAGGTATTGAATGCTCCTTGAAATAAGAGGACCCCAAAAGTCAAGTGGCTAATCATTTGCTTTTGGTGAAAGTAGTTTACTTTTCAATTGGAAATCAGGGTGGCTCTCTAGCAGCAGAAAAAATTGAGGTGCTAACAAAATATATACGTAGGGAATTCATTGCAATCTAAAGTCAATTTGCCAGAGTGGAAGCTATTGTGCTGACCATGACTGTAAATATCTCTTGATTAAGTCATATTTTTGGGCTATATGGTCAATTGTATCATGGGTACAATTGCAACAACAATAAATGCTCACAATTTGCAATAATGAAGAATTATGAAGATATATTTCCATAGTTGAGATATTTTTTGAAACTCTTCCTGTAATTCTCTATCATTAAATCTAGAAGTGCCCTTATGTAAACAAAGCAAAAATTCAAAATCATAAAACTGACAAATTCTAAAAATACCATGAAGATAGTCATCCTTATAAATGTCCTATGTAATCATTACGCATTACATATTCAGAATCAAATAATATACCTTGATTGACTGGTTTTTATTGCTCATTTGATACTACATTTGAGGTATACACAGGAAACAGCCAGAGAATACAAAAATAAGATGAACAGTGGAATAAACCCTGATTTGTACTTATAAAGTGATGAGATTGTCTTTTGCAATAACATTCAACGTGATCATTAAATAGTTGGCAGTTTAGGAAAATTGGATCAACAATCCATAGAAGACATTTAATTGACACAGGAAATAGTTTAAAATGGATTCAAAGTTACACATTGAAATACATGATTCATTATTTGAATATTGCTAGTGGAACAAATTGAAATTAAGTATCACTATTGTTCCGACACAATATAGTACATTCAGAAGGTAAAAATAGATGAAAGGAGCGAATCTCCAATGGTAAGGAGAAGCTCTTTGAGATTCTTTGCTGCCAACTCTGAGAGGTTCTGCTGGTGTTGATCAACACATCCGACAAGATGGGCAACCAGCCCCCAAGGCCATCCACCATGGACCTAAGGACATCCACGCATCATAAGACCTCTAGTGATGCATAATTATCTTTTCATTTGCTAACAAATTATCAGCTGCCCAAATTCATTTTCTCTAGATACTTTTGCCTCAACATGCAAGGTCTGACCAATTAATATCAAGACTTCTGAATAAATGAAAACTTCAACATTGATGTTAGTAACCAGGAAGATAGATGACTTTGCAGAATCCATATGGTAGGTTTTTTGTCTTCTTCTATTTGATGAAAATTCATATTCAAAAAGTAAGAAAAACTTGATAGTGTTGAGGCTTAGCTCAGAAGTATATAAATTTAAGTCACTGAACTGAGATGTCTTCATAATTTTCATGTTTTCATCTAACTTTTAAATACACTCTTAGAATTCCACAAATACTCCAGAAATACTTATGTGAATATTTTATTTTACTATAGATCCTTTTAAACAAATTCTGTAATAAGACAAATGCTGTAAGAACCTCGGAGAACTACTGTGTTAATTTAGCATTAATCCAAAGATAGATTCAGGATTGAATTTTAATTTTTTAATTTTGAAACTAAAATTTAAAATTTGTGATTTTTTAAAAGTATTCATATTATATTCAAATTATTAAGAAGCTGTCGAATTAAATTATTTCTATGGTTTTCATCCATCAAACTCATTTTCTAACTATTTATAGTTTTAAAGCTTTCAGTTTTGTAATCAGATAATATTATTACATGAAAATGTAGTAGTTTGTAATGTAAGGAACAGTTCATATAAATAATAAAAATTAGTTAAATCCTTTTGAACTTTCTTGAGTGTTGATAAATTGTAAATAATTAATTTCCTGTTTAGCATTTGAAAGATATTTAACTGGTGAAATCATTAAGTTGATGGGTATGTACAATAAAAGTATATTTCATTAATCTAGTTAATAAACCATTTCAATCATTCTCTCTCTAATGAAAAGTTGATATAATTATTTATAACTGATCATTTTTGGCATGTCTTGAGCTATGTTATTTTTGAGTTTGTCTATTGATTTTAGAGAAATATCTGAAAAACTCTTCTGATACTTAGTTGATTAAAAATGCTAATCTTTATTGGTGTAATCAGAATATTTTGTAATGGTATTGCAGTTTATTTATTTAAATCCTGAACATAAAAGCATTTTAAAAATTCTCATGGGAAAGAGCTGAGTGTGGATTAGATTAATAACTTCACATTCTAGGTCATAATCTTGATATTTGTGGGAAACCGTCATCTATAACATGAACAAGAAGTACTTCAAAAGATTATCTTTGATGTGTATCATTAAAAATTCTATTGGTCTGTTTCACCTTTCATAAGAAAAGTACTGACTAATTTTGATAATGAATATTTTTCCATGACAGTGTTATATGTTTTATATTGTAAATATAAATTAATTTATCTATTTGAATATACTTAGTCTATTTTTGATTGGCACACACATGAATGAATGTGGCCACTACACATAATCAAAATATAATGAAATCTTAATTGAGTACTTGTGAGCACAATGAAAAGGAATTATTAATATGGTTTGTTTTCTCTGACACCCTTTTCTGGGACAGTATTAGGTGAAAATGATGTAGGTAATAACAAGTCATGAAATGTTCAAAACATAGAAAATAAGTTTGAATTGATTATTAAAAACTTCCTACATCTTTAAAAATTATTTCCAGGTATAGTAACCATTATTTTACTCATCTAAAAGCATGTATTAGCTGAACCAAAGCAAAATTAAGCAATCACTTTTCAATTTTAGTTTATGAATTTAATTTATTCCAGATGGAATGGGCTGATAAACGTAATTCTTTACTTAAAAATTTTAATTATTACATTTGGCTTATGCTCGAGAAATCATTGCCTAATTAATGTAGTAATTAAATTGTATGACCTTTATCCTTTAAGTATAATAAGTTCTGAATGATAATTTAGAGACAAACAGTAATATAATATGTAATATTAAATTAGTGGCAGTGGTAATATAAAAAGTGCTTTGACAGCTCAGGTCATTTTGCACAAGACTTTCCACTGGAAATTGAACACGGGACTGCTTTCACCAAAGTCAAATGTGTTATCCAATTGGCTGTCTGGAGACACTAAAGTAATTGTAATTATTTTAATATGAACATCTCATTGTTATGATAATGTTATGACAATGATGATAAGATTTGATGGTACTATTCATTATAATGGTGATAATGCAAAATTTTGTAATCACTTCTATTACTGTATCATGCTACATTATTCATTTATCTGTGATAAAGTACTTTAAATTATAATACTTAAAAAAAGGAAGTTTCTTGTGGGTGTTGCAACTTAATTTACATATCTGAAATTTAATAATGAAGGTAGGTATGAAGCTATTTTAGGATAATATTGTTTTAATAAGTCACTTTCTGGATGCATTCTCTGAAAGTTATAACAGATTTAATTTTTATAAAGGAAGTATCAGACTCTTACTAACTATTATTGACCCTGTGATGCATTGTTAGAAGAAATGTTTGAATGAAATCCGCAGTTTTGGAAATTGAATAAGGAATATACAACTCAGGCATTTTTAGAGATGGTTAGAAAAATCAAGGCATTGCCCATAACATGGCTTCCATATAATATGAAAATGATCTATGTAGATGGATTAACATTGTATAAGGAAGATTATTGATGAGATATTATTTATGTACCAAAATCTTTGTCATCAAACAGCTAATGTTAAATATCTAATTGTACAACAACATTTACTGGGTAAGGGTATAGGGTGACATGTATGACCTATGTAGGGTGAAAACCTGTGGGATACTATATTCATAAAACACATTTAAGTTAATTTCTATCCACAAAGCTATACACTATAGTCCTGATACAACACAAATTAAATTTTGATAAAAATGACAGTAAGTCCTGAAGAATTTTACTATATGGATGGTTATTAATAAGTTGAATGAAAAATAATTTTCTAGTAGGTAAATGTGTTTTATAAATAAATTGCTTACAGATGGATTGAATTAATTCTAAATAATAAGAATTTTAATGACCTTCAGACAGAGAAGTGAACAGACTTTGGTTAGTGAATAAAATGAAGAATATGTCAAAGAAATGAAAATGAACTTACAAGCTTTACCAATCTTATTATAATGAAGAAAATTTGTTCTCACCAGGAGAAGCATAAAAATAAAATGAATACCGTAAAATAGATTAAATGAGGATAATTTATAGAAATACCAGTTGGTAGTCAGTAATGAATGGGTAATAAATACAGACAAAGAAAAGTTTGCATGACCACAAAGTATCTTAAATTTATTTGGGCACAAGAGAAATTGAGAGCATTATAACAGATATTTGTGGAAGGAAAGTTTAAGTCTTCAAGAATCAGCTGGCTAACTGTAGAAGATAGGATCTTGAAGAGTAGGGAATCATACAATCTGAGGAGTAAAAGAGATATCTGAAAAGGAATATGGATGACTTTGAATTAAAAGAGGTTTGGAATGATAAGAAAGAATTGAGGAATATTGAAGATACAAGAGTCTGCTCAATTACTTATCTTGAAAAGGAATGTGTATGAATATATGAATATATGAATGTAAATAGGTATATTACATTTCTATTTGTATTTGTGTGGATGTGACTAGCTGCATTAGCTTAATAGCTAACATTCTGCTACAGAACATCCTCTCTTCTCTCACAATATCATATTATTGTTTCCAAACATTTGCTGAGTTGTGCATTATGATGTAACTAATTGAGTAACATACAAAACAAGGTTAACTTATAAGTCATTTTTTTATTTTTCTCTAATTTAGGATCAATTCTTCTAAAAGAGCAAGAAAGGGAGACTATTAGACATCTCATTCAGTTTAAACATGAGTATGGATTCTTGGAAAAATTGTCTTGATATTCATTGCTCATACCAGTCATAATTGTTCATCTTGTTGCATAAACAAAAATTTTAGCACTCGAAAAAACAAAATCTGAGTTTGTAGAAAATAACAGATTACTACTTACATTTATCACTTCAACCACTAAATTTATATTTCACGAGATAGAAATCGCTCTTATACTGACCTATCCAGTGTGCATTTAATAGCAAATATAATTTGAATATTATACAATGTCATAAAATCTGACCAAGTATATTGTTAATTGCTTGAAGCAATGATAGGATAGAAAATATAATTGAAAGAAAAATAATCCATGCTCAACTATAGAAAGATTCTGCAAATTATTTGCAAATATGAACTGAAAGTAGATGTTATCTTATGTTAACACCCTGGTTGTATGAATTAAATATTTTCATAGCAAAGTAAAAACATTAAATTAATAATCAAAAATAATTCATTAATTTATTATAAAAGAATTTTTTATCAATTTATTTTGATTGCTTCAATGAGTTTAATCCAGCTGATTGAAGAGTGTATAATTTATTTTTAGAAACTGCCACTGAATAATTGGTCAAAGTTGACCAACAGTTAACATTATAAGTTTAAAGGAAAATATATGGAATAACTCCTACAAAACTAATAATTTTTGATTTATTTGGTATTAGTAAATTACTTTAATTTGATTCTGATAACATATTCAGAGGAAATGTATCAAAACAAATTTTAGTCAATTCCTAAATGAAAATATTCTTATACATACATAAAACTGTAATTAAGATATATTTAAGGTTAGGTTTCCTTACTTAATTGGTTGGAATTGTAAGATATGCTTACGATTGCAAAAATTACCTGGCCTAAAAATATGATAAGTAAAGAACTTTATCAGAAATCATTTAATGTTCACCATGAGTAAAAAGAATAATTCAATCATTATGAAAATATGCGTAGATTTTCATATGGATTAATTACTGCACACTGGATAACCTATACTTTTCCATTCACTATAAGGTTACATAAGTGTTCTTGAAGAACTTACACTCATTTCCAAGTCAAATTAATAAACTTTCAAATTTAATTTAAAGCAAACTTTACAATTCAAATATATAGTAACATTTAAAAGATCCACCAAAGAAAACATACCCAGAACATGCAGAAAACACAAAGTCAAAGATAGAAAAGGAAATGAGAGGATGTTCCTGTATAGAAATGTAACTCTAGCCTCCAGTTTGTCACTTGTAATCATGAGCTTCAGATGTGTATTCCTCCATCACCACATTTAGTGAAGATCACATAGGTGTATTACTTACAAAGAGTGCATCACAGAAATTTTTGAATTGAGGATAAGCTTCAATATGAAGTTCTCTTCTGTGTAGAGTACTTCCTACTCTCTGTGATTTGTGTTGTTTTTACCACAAATGAATTCCCAGTCATACAGAAAGGCATAATGCATCAACCTTTCATCCTGGGCTCAGTTTTTTGTGTGAATCCTTTTCTCCGGTGTTAGACTAGTAAGTGATGAAGTTTGTTTAGTACTGAAATGAAGAGGTTTTTAATTTTGTTAGAAATTCCACTAAAAGATAGTAATTAACCTGACCACATGTCTTAGCAGACATTTGTCCTTGGGCTTCTGTGGCTGCTTCACTGATGATTTGAAAGCTTTTTGCAAATTATCAATTTGCTCTTACTTTAAATGTGGAATGATGATAAGTATTATATAAAAATCATACATGTGTAAATAAAGTTTATAAAGGATAGAATTTGAAAATGAAGCTATGATAGAATAAACAGAGAAATTATTAATTTAATGATAAGCATGCATGCATGAAAGGAATGACTGCTTATGATAACATTGCTGGTAAGATAGCATGCTCCAGTCCAGTACAAGAAAAGTTTCAAGGTAGAAATTACTAGTTAAAAGCACTACTTCACAAGCACCAAATAGCATAAAAATTACATTAGCCAGATAAGTATAAAAATACACACATGTTATTTGTGATTGAAGAAATGAAAGAGAAAATGCATTTTATCCTAATTCTTTATTTATTAAATAAAGGCAATTAATGAATTACTATTCCATTGCTATATATAATTCTCCAGATCTAAAAAAATAGTTGTTTATAGCAAATTGATTATTCCCAAACTATGAATTTCTTTTGGTTAGAACTCAAGAAAATTATTAATTATAATTAGAATAATGTTGAATAGAATTGAAAAATAAAATAGAATTTATTAGATTATTTATTATTATGATAATTTTCAAATGAAATTTCATGTTATTTCTTAAGATGATTAGATGTATGAGAACTATTGAATTACAAAATATAGTATAAAAATTAACCAATTTCTTTTAGTTTGGAATATTTAATTCGTTAAAAAATTTCCAAGTATTTAATTTTAAAATTTATAGATGTATCAATTAAAGAAAAAATATGATGGAAAACTTTTAGAAGTAGATAAAATTACTCTTTAGCATTATCATAACACCATATAAAGTAATAGATACAATGATGCTGTTAGTGTATAGCATAAGACAGGGCTTGCACACTACAAGAGTAACATTAGTCTAAAAATATGCAATATTGGCATGCAACCGATTTAGCTTGCTTTAGCTGTCTCACAGACACCTGGTGACCTCTGAATTTTAAGACAGATCATGCAATTGCTAAGGACTTACTTGTGAATTCGTCTTCGTCCTCTGCCTCAGCTTCCCGGGCCAACTCCTCGGGCGTTTTCTTCTTCCGCATGAGTGGGTTAGGTTCCTCTTGAGGCATCATCTCCTGTACTTCTTCTTTTTTCTTTATGTTGTACTACATGAACAGAAAATAAGCAAAGTCAAGTCAAATACTTTAGCGAGATATTTTCTTGATGAAAGGAGTTCATGATGTAAAACCTTATACCAACTAAAGGACACTTATATCTTCAAATAGAAATAACTAAATGACTCCTACTTAATCTTTAATATCAATGGTATCAGCTTGAGGGGCAGATATATTTATTTCTGTATCAATATAAAGCATTGCAAGATATCTTAAAAAAATTCACCGGAAGCTGAATATCCTGCTTTTTACAAAAATAGTATGTTCCTATGTTGTCTGTATATTTATATATCAGCAAAGGACCAAAATATATTTGATTATTATTATTATTATTCAAACTAGAATAGGTCAATCAACCAGGTAGTTGATTGAGATATTAACTATCTATTAACTTATCAACCATTAAATGATAATCAGTTCACCACTTTCTGTCATAGTCATGCATGAAAATTACCAATTTATCTTAAATGCTTCAGATATTAAGTTAAAATTATGCATGTATGATACAAATGGCAATAGAAGACAAGAGGGTTTCATGAAAATCAAAGTCTGAATTGTTTAATCATTTCATTTAATTGGATAGCAATGTCAACAGACTGAAGTTGGTTGCAATCAAACTGTTATAAAGAATTTCCACCTTTGTATAATTTTTAGTAGACTTCTCAAAGAGAATCAACCATAAAACTATGGCATATTATTTACAGACCTTTTTTTTCCTTTAACAAACTCCAAAGATATCCTACTGATAGCTTTTTTTCCTTTCTGCCTTTCTCCCAAAATGAAATAAATTCGTGCTTTACAGTGAATGATTACTTTTATCAGAGAATTTTCAAAATCATAACTCACAGGCCATACTTCAGGTCATAATGAGGCAAAATATATAATAGCTGCTCTTATTGTGTACATACACAATGAAAAATTACACATAAAAGCTATTTTTGCAAAGAATACTTGTCAAAATTTTAACATTAACCCATGACAGTAAAAAATATTGATTATGAGTGATTCCTCTGTTTCATAATGTACGGAAAATATTGTATACTCAGAAATCCCTATATTTTACACATGCAACTGAAAATATATTTTTAAAATATTAAATTTTACGACAGGGGAAAAATGTAATAAGATTTATCCCACTCTCATCTTTGACTCAATGGAAAAGCTCAAAGAATAAGGAAGTGCTGTTAAAATTGCTTTGATAACTTAGAAATTTTGCTCTGAGTTATAATTCATATACAGAATGAGTTTGATTTTAACTGTGAATTGAATGGAAGATTTTCAACATACAATTCAGCAATAAATCCTTTTCCTCAGTGATAATATAAGTAATGATGCATCAATTATTTTTAAAATAATTAATTCTTAAGAGATGAAAAATAAATTTTACATGTTGCCACTCTAATGTTATAAATTTGAGTTGAAAAATAATGAATGCATAGCTCAATCAAACAACATAAATTGAGTATAAATTCAATGGTGATAAAGTGAAGATATGACTGACTTTCTTACCAAAAGCATGATCAAGGAGATTTCATAATTTCCTCTGAATAGAGGAATGATTCTGTATGCATTTTAAAGTAAAGCCGCAATAAGTAGTCAAGAGAATAAGAAAGAAGTGCTCCAAAGATTAAGAATCATAATAGTGACAGAGGAAATATCTGTAACATAGGTTTATAAACTATAGTGCGTAATATTCTGTTTATATTTCTATTATCATAAGCCATATCATGCAAGCATGCCTCCCCTGTATTGCTTTGCCAAGGATGGTAATAAATATGCCCAACTTGGACAATCTTTTATAATTAATAATGAATATTATAATTATAATAATTATAACCAATTAGTCAAATCTTTACAGTTTTTTCCCACCTTAATAAAAAATATTTTTCAAAATCTGTTGATCTCATATGATTCTTTTGGCTGTGAACTTTCCTGTTATAACTCACTTAATAAAATTGACCAGATGTTTTGATTACGAATGGATTGTCCCTCTATTGAAATACATGATCCTCTACCCAAATTTTTCCAAAAATGTCTTGCTTTCTTACAGTCACTAAAAAGAATTAAGAATACTTAATAGCAATTTCTCTTGTTTTGTTAAGCCTTCATTTGGACTTGGATTTACTGTCTCCTCTTTGTATTGAATGTAGAATGTAAGTTATATGGCTTACAAAATGGTGTTGGCATATGCTTTGATATTATGCATGCTGTATTAAAGTTTTAATTCTACAGTGGACTCTGCAAGTTGCCAAGACTAAAAAGACTTTTCCCAATTTCACTGCTTTAAAATCTGGCCACTCCAATTATTCATACATAGGAAACTTTCATATCATTACAGCTATGAGCAAATTGGAGGTAGGCAAAATTAAATGAAAGATAAATTTAATTATATCCTCTGCCTATAAAATATTGTATTATGGAAATAAATTTGAATTTTTATAAAGATGATAAATTGAATTGCACACTAATCTTGCTTAGACTGGTTAGAAATGATTCGGTTGAGGTTATCATAAACCAAAACCTGAGGACCTGCCAAGTGCTTGAACCATGAAGAGTATACATAATGTTAGTCGTAGCTTGAAGGGTTTATATAAATTTAGAATCTATACTTAACATAATTTTCCTGACACTAAAGACTGGTCTTTATCAGAAGGGTGGAAGCTCAAGAAATATTTCTACAAGAAAGTTTCAAATTCTTCATAAGCCAGTGTAATCCACCCTTTCATCAGAGATCATAATACCTTTCGATATGTTTATCTGGTTTAATATTCCCTTTCTAATACTTTATTTCATTTCTTGGTAACTTACTCCACCTTTTAAGTCATCTAGCATCTTTCCCTCTGTGTTTTTCTGGTATCCAACTCAATTACGCTCCTTGGCAATCTCTCTCCTTTCAATATTTGATTCACCAACTTACTCTGCCATAGTTTAATTACATCAATAAAAGCTATCTTCTACCCAACCATCTCTAGCACCCACTCCTGTTTTCATACTAACCCAGATTATTTTTTCTAACATACATTGCATGTTGAAAGACTTTTGACATCTCATAATGTCCATACTTCATACCCATATAGCAAAATGTTCTTTCCCAAAGATTTCATTCATATTTTCCTAATTCCATCATCAAAGCCCTTAATCATCAGAACAGGTTCAACGTGCTATGATAAATTCCCTTCAGTGGGATTCACTCCAGGTGAGAATATCAGACTACCACCAGAAGCCAAAATTTAATCGGTTCCAAACATTTGAAGTAGATGACATTTTAATTCCAGCAACTAGAGCATAAGAAAAGCTAAGATTAGTTAGAGATGTTGGTGTTAGTATTTTAAAAACTCTGTCGTTGGGCGGCTTGCGAAATTGATACATTAATGTAGGGATATCATATTCTAATAGGAAGAAATCCAGGCATATCAAACTCTAAGCAGATGTAAACTGGGGGGAAAACAGCATTTTACATAAAAACTTCGTTTCAACCAGTATTTAGATTTTCTTAGTACTACCTCCAAACCGGGACATTCTCGGTCAAAACGGAACATTTGATAAGTATACATAATATTTAGGTGAATACCTTTAATTAAGGAAAAACCTCTAATGAAAAAGAATTGACCTGTAAAACGCTAAATTGGGTCATAAGGTGGGATTCTCGAAAGAGATAGCACCACAGCGCAAAGTTTCTTTCACACATACTTAGCGTTTATGTATTTCATAAGTGACTTTTAATGAACTATATACAAATGAAATCCTGTAGAAATGTATCTTAGCTATGACAGCAGTATCTGGAGGAACCGCCATCCTGGCTCCGCCTCTCCCTTACTACAAACGCAACAAAAAACAGGCGGAAGACGGCAGTTGGAAGGCAGACACAGGTTCGCACGAGAGGATGCCTCTTCTGAGCGATGAGTGCCCCAAAAGGAGTCAATCTGACTCCGTTAGGGAGTCGCGTACTTCGATTCGCTGGACTCCCTACTAGAGTCAATTTGACCCCGATTGAGTGCGATGCTAATTTCTCCTCTTCCGGATGCCGAAGATCATATCTCCACGGAAAGTGCTCTATCTTCTTAAGGAAGCCACTGGATTGCAATGGCACAGCCACTACAAAGTTGAAACAGCTGGTTCCGTTTCCCAATCGGGCATTTCAGCACCGAATCTCGACGTGACCCAGAACCATTCCTCACGCTCAAGGCGCATCTATTTACAGAACATGAGGAATAAGTTTCCCAAAGATTTTTCTGGAGATTTTTTCCACAATATAAATCAAGAAAATCTTACATACATATATGAATTGCGTATATATGGTGAGGGTAGGTTGCAGAGCACCTCAAATATGAAGGGCGTGAAAATCGGGAATTGTGAGCTTGATAATAATTCAATTTTAATTATAACTAGGAGCGCAAAGATAGATATTTCATATTTATTTAGAGATATCGCTACATGTTTCCTGTTAAGTAGCTAAAAATTCGCTAATCCAAGAAAAATATAGCTAAGATTCAATGAAATTATATCCTATATGGGATCAACGTTGGAGGTTGATGCATGAAAAAAGTCAATGAAAATACGGTGTATCTTGTGGAGTAAAAGATCCCAACTATTTTTTCCTTGCAACAAACAGCTACGAGTATAAAACTCTAAATTATATTAAACAATATTTAATTAAATTAATAATTATTCATGGTATCAAATTAAAAGATTTCCATTAAAATACATCGTGATATAGTTTGAGAACATTACAGTTAATTCTGCTCAAAATGCATCATAAATTCTCTATTTTACCAACACTATTAGTAGGAGTTATGATCTTGCTTTTCCGATAATACTCTTACGGAATTCATTACTCGGATGTAAAATTCAAAGAATCAGTCAGGACGCGGGAAACACGTCTGGCAACCCTACTCCATGTAGCATCAGGAATAATTCAAAACATTTGCCTCTATCGGCAGACATCTCACTTTCATATATTCTTTGGGATTTCCAACCCTTTTTTTGGTCTCCTAAACTTTTTCCAGAACCCGCATAGAGCTAGGGAATTCCGCTGGACAAAGAGTCTCGGTTGAACGTGATTTATTCAAGACTAAAGAAAGGAATTGCACGGGTTGCAAATATCGACATGGCTTCGTTTTAGAGTTTAGGAGGATTTCAAAGTAAGCAGGTGATCCCGAACCTTCAGATTTAGCTACTGGGCTAAATTATTTTCTTCAACAGATCGTATTGACGAAAGATATAACTGGGGAGCATCGGGAGGACTTTCGATGGGGAATTCTTTTATTCTTGTTACATTTTTGAGCATTGGTATTTTGAGAACATTTATAATATTCTTAATTTTTAATGTTTGAAGTTATTGGAAGATGAAACAATAGAATTTTAGCGCTACGAGCTTTTCATTTTTTTACACACAAAGAATCTATAGGGAGGGTTTGAAGGGACTGATTTACTTTGCACAGGTACCCTTGAACCTGTTAATTATTGCAGCTCATGATTCACAAGAGAATTTTCATGGTAGAAAATGTTACATGGTATGATAGACAGAAATATAGAAACGATCCTTGGAGACATTTGTAGAGACATTTTCATTTCCTTTTGTCAGTCAACTTTCTTTGTTATTATGTTTATATGGTTACAAAATATTATCTCTAGATTAGAGATTTAAATATATTTTACATATTTTTACTTTTATTTAACTGGAAAAATAATTTTTGTTTAAGATAAAAAAGATAGAGTGGAGAGTAGGTTACTTTGTCCGGTCAATTACCCATTAGGTCAACTACCAGCCAGATTAGCGAATAAAGCCGTTTGTAAAGAACCTTTTAATGGCATGTAACACGTGTGGACATCCCAACTGCCAAATATATATGCTGAAAAATTTTTATGAAAACTGATAACATACGACGTAATTCGTCTCCATCCAGTTATTATTGAGGGGTTAGTATTCAGCGATAATAAAGACTCTGAAAATCCGAAAATAAAAACTGAGGAATCTGAAAAATGGAAAAGACCATACTATAAAATGTGAACTTGAGTATTGCAAGGCGCGTCCAGAAAGAATGTTCCTCTTGGAATTTATGCTAAAGTAAAACTGCAACCGCAAAATGCGAGTGCGAACCGATAAAACGCGGAGAGATCAAAGTTAGGTAAAACAGAAATGCAGATGCTCCTCAGTGGATTGTAAAGATAATCAAAGTACTCGCCGCGTGTGAAGTGCGTTCGGTCTCACGGCTTTTGAAGTCAACGAATGCGTCATCAGCTAATATTCACCATCAAACTGGTGAAGTTCAGGGATTGAACCATCTGATTTTAATATCTTTTTGCTTCTGAAAGATCTTCTCGCAAGCCAAAGCTTAGGGGATGACGATGCTTTCCACAATGTGCTACTAATTGGCTATCAAGAAAGGTGGCATCGTTCATCAATCTCAGAGTATAAAGTATGATGTCTCTTAATGATGAGTGCGGTACCTAAACAGGATTGGAAATGATTAAGAGGTATAAGGCCTATATGTTATTTAACAATAAAATGTTTTGGTCCATTATATTATTTTTTAGCAAGACAACAGAGCTTACTTACTTACTGCATTCCCTTTGCGTTTGTAATTTCAGATTGCTTACCCTCCGGTAATTATTCGAGAATAAATTCTCTCGAGTCAGTGTCCGGCAAGCAAATGACCAACAACCGAAGGATGTAGTACTATCCATTTACTAAGAGGACAGACAGCGGGGTTACCAAAAACGCTTTATCCTCCGATCTTCTTTGGGCATACTAGATGGTCATGCAAAAACAATAGTGAAATGAGACGGCACCTTGTCTCTGATTTCCTGCCGCATCTTCTCCCGCTCCTCCTCCATCTTCCTGTGCTTCTCCTTCCTCCGCTCCTCAGCCTCTCGGATGGCCTCCTGCCGCTCCCTCTCGGCCTCCTCCTCCTTCTCCTTATCGTCTCCGTCATCGCCGCCGTCTCCTCCCACTGCGCCTGCAACCCAATCATCCGTCATTCCATCCATACATTTACGTTTTTGTCAAATAATATCCAGAAAAAGTTTGCTTTGAATAACTTAATTTCATCAGTAGTTCTTTAGGTGTCCAAAGATTTCACCCAAAGCATTTCGACCAAGGGATCTTTCACCCAAAGGGAAAAATTTTTCACTCAAGAGCTGTTAAATCAGTCAGATAGTTACTTCTGGCCTATCTTTCCGCAGAGAATTACGGAAGCTAATATGTAGATTAGGTAAGGATATTGGTGTTGTACACCCTCGCCACTGGCGGTTCGCGGGGTATAAAATCTCCAGTCTTTACCCGACTCTTGGGTGAAAGAGTCATTTTAAGACATATTTCACCCAAGGGATATTTTACCCAGGTGGTATTTGACTATGGGATTTTCTGAAAAGCGAGTAATGCATGAACAAGATAATGCCGTAATGAAACACAGAACGATGATTAAACTTATTTAAAAATTAATGATCAATTGACTCTCACTGGTGTTTAAATCAACAGAACAAATTACAAACACAAATAGTTACTTCGGTAGCGATTGTTAATCCAAATAGAGCAGATAGTAGTGACTCATCAAAAGAGGAAATGTGGTTATTTTTTCGTTTCGTTTGCTTTCGTGCCTAAATATGCCTGCTACCGAAACGCTTTGGGTGAAATACCCTGGATCAGTTCTTTTAGTACTTTTCAGTATGTTTGCCACATGACCACTTTTCCTTTCCAGGCACCGACATAACCTAGCTTAACATTCGATCAAAAAGACCTTACCAAATGAATTTGTGAATGCACACACATTTTCACACACAAATCTTTCGTATTTAAACAAAGGATCGTGATATGTTGGTTGGCCAGTATTTCCTTTCATTGCACAGTCTTAAACTTTAATGAAAGATGGGACTATTTTAACGGCCGTATTCACCCAATAATAAAACGTTTTTCGTTGTATTTTATATTGTACTGTCTTAATAAATTTTTTGTCATAATTCAATAAATATTAGCCCTTTTGTTAAAGACTGTGAGAGTTTTTTGCCATTAGAAACATAATTTTCAAGGGGAAGAATCGTTTAGTCATAGAACATTGAGATAGATTCCTTAAAAAATGACTAATACGTTCACTTCCAGTAACAGAAAGGATGCTATAAACATATAAAAAATCATAGCGTAAGTGGACGTGACATTAACTTTTATCCAAGATTGGATAAAAATCGGTGGCTGTAACAGAAAATTACAGTTATTTCTCGTTAATAAAGGAACACGGCATTTTACACAAACTATTAGTCAGAAGCATAAGGGGTGTTCGGGTTTTCACCTCCAGTGGGCCTTTAATTTTTTTAAAAGACAGAATATAATTACACTGTTTAGGATATATTCAAAGCCAAAAATGGATTTTCCACGTAGGTAACCTAACTTTAGGATAGAAAATTACATTTTCATATATTTTATGAACAAGGTGATATAGCCGCTGGCAAGGCACCCCTGATACGCTTCAATTTGGCGCTTGAAGATACGTTTTTATTCCAAAAAGAGTACATCCTTTGCAGATCTCTTTAATTATAAATTTCAAAACCTGAAGATCTCTGAGCATGTACTCTTAGTGATAATCATGCCATGTATCCACGATCTACAGGCCGTTTGCAGTTAAAAGTATATGCAATAATTTGGGGCCTGTCTTCAGCATACCACCTCGAACTGTGATTGGCGAGGTTATAGGATGATTCAGCTGGGGTGGTTACGCTTGGTTTAGGCAATGGTTTTTTCAACCATGGTGCAGGATAGGAGTGAAAGAAGCTTTTTCAGGGGGTGCAGGTATTTGGTTTCCTTATTGCGTGGTTAAGGTGACGAAACAATTAACAATTATTTGTTCAATCGGTTTTCGGAGTTCCATTACATTCATACTGCACTATTATCTGGTAAGATGAATACGAAAGGGTGTATTCAAATAACTTCCTTTCGAAGTAAACAAGCTTATAATCAATTCATTAAGGATTCTACGGTCATACTTTTTACTTCTTTCTCCGCAGATGCGTGCACAAGTCCTCCGAGTTTTTGAAACGGTCAGTTCCGTCATTAAATTCCACGACATCTCCAAATTTCCTCTCATTTCCATTCACCTGCTTTCACTTTCTTGTTTTTCCTCGTGTTTCTATTCCTTGCAGAATTTTGAGGCGATCTACCCTTCCCTCAATTACCGAGCCACTCTCGCAGTCCCAGAGCATGTGGAAAGATCCAATTAGGTCGCGGTAAACAACTATCTCCTCTTTTCTCACCCACTTTATTCGGAGGCCTCCCTGCTCTTAATTCTCTCGACCTTTTCTTTCCTCATTCCTTTGCATTCCACTCTCTCTTATACACTTTCCATTTTCTTCTTTCTCGCAAGGGACCAACTGTTGGAATCGATGCCACTATGTCTAGAATGTGGTAGGAATAGCGATGAGGAACTTATGTGCACGTATATATATACATACAAACTGTGGGGAACTGTTTATTTGGGCACTCGACAACCTCACGGTTGCCGGATTTGAGGTTTACCTGACATTAAGGTCTCCCAAAAAACTACACATTAAGCACTATGGAAAAGCTTGTGAGTTCTCCTGTCAAAAATGTTGGAATTTTCATTTAACTTATTTTGTGATTTACGTATACTTAGGATGGTATACACCTCATCCTTCTAAGCCAGAATGCGTGATTTCTTATTCTAATAAAATTTAATATGTTTCTTACTTATCATGCTAAATGAAATTTATATCATACTTAAATTCTATATTCTAGAGGGTTTCATAGGCACTGGATATATTTACAATGGCATTACTAGTATATCGTATAAATGAAGGTATATCTTAATGTTAGGAATTATGAAATTTAGAAAAAACTACTTTTTCTAATTTTCGGTAGTATTTTAGGAGATTAATTACATAAAAACATATCATATCCTCACCTTCAATTATTTGGACGGAAATTCGGAAATTCCGCGGGTGTATATATAGGATAATAAAATGAAATTTCAGCTAAAACAACATTAATATCAATATCGTGACTCCGTGAGCGTTCAAATAAGTTTTTTCCCAACCGGTGGGAGTCAGAGTGGTGGAACTCGAATAAGCTGAAGTCGTTTGAATTTACTCGTTTCGCTTTTTATTTCTTTCAACATTTTGCATAATTGAAAATAAACCTTCCAATAGCATTACTATTATTAATCAACTGACTAAACTTCCATAAAATATTATATTATCTTTATTTGTAAATAAATTTGCACTGTGGGACACGTGGGACTTCGTTGTCTTGGGGTCATAGTACGTAATTAGGACTTGAGGCCATAAAGGCTGAGAAACGCCGGTTAAGATGTCTGAGAAATTAAGAGAGACGTAGCTGATACACAGTGGGAAACGATTAGAAATTTCAGACCCACGACGTCAAAAACTTTCTTTCGGTTATGCATAGTATAGTGCGGAACAAAATTTCCATTTGGTCCCCACTTACATGGGTCGCTGGATACGTATCCCGTGTGCCCTATCCACACTACGGCTAGATGCGGGAAAACTACCCAAAATATAAAATTTTTAATTACGTCCCTTTCTTTTCCTTCGGCTTTTCTCCCGCTAAAGTTTTCGAATAAATGGCATCTTGATATGCGTGTACTCACATAGTATATACTCTTATATCTCACATTGTATATACTCGTATATACGATGTGATGTGAACTTTGAACACAGAATTTTCTTCACTTAAAATTCGTCGTAACAAAACTGATTAAATGAACCCATTTTCATGGGTTTAAAGTTGTAAAACATGTAACTCAAATAATATCAGATAAATTTCTTCATCTTTATGTAAATCGTGTGTCCAAAAACTACTTTTATGAGGAATTGTACTGGCTCCCGGATAGCCACGTTTGCCTTCGGTGAATCGGTCCCGGGCTCGATTCCTGGAGGAAGACCAAAGAAGCGAAATGAGCTAAAAAAACGATTGACAATTCTAATATAAGCTGTGCATTCAATTAAAAAGCATTTAAATAAAATATAAAGAATGTATTTTTCTTCCACTTCGGAGAGTAGTGCATTATATTGATGCACATTTTCTTGGACGAAGCTATATATACATTGTTACTCAAATCAAATAAAAATTATGAGTGTATGAGTGTATCCAGGTAGTCGTAATTATTTATTTCTGTACATATTTCTAGGCAGTAAATCCGAGAACGATGGCTTAAAAGAAGGGAGAGCGTATTAAAATAGGAAACATTGAGATGATGTAATGAAACACTATAGGAGTGACAACGTTGAATATCTTTGAATTGATGAGATGAATTTGCTAATGACCCCTTCTGACGGTCCATAAATTGCTGGGAAAATAGTTGCTAGGAAATTGTCCCTGGAATTTCAAAGAAGGGACAAGTAGAACCACTGAGCAATGACTTGGATAAATATCTCTTACTTCTGTTAAATTTGAGGAAGTTGTGAATTGATAGGTGAATATAAGATCTAAGAGAGAAAAATTAATTCTTTCAAATGGAGTAATAGCAGCCTTTACATTAATGTGGGAGAATATGATATAGGTTCTTCCTGATTCATCGCATAATGTTTCTGACGTCACGACAAATTCCTTGGTTTCAGAAAAGATTTCGAGAAGGTCGAATACCACGAACTTTACAAGCACACGGATTATTACAGACCATGTCACCCCTCGGTATTCCATATTTTCCAATTTCCAGAAATACCTTTCAATACGAATTTTAAATGTCAGCAATAATGGGTATCTATCTTCTTTGTATTTCCAGCTAAAATTAAATGTGAATCCACAGTTACATCGACGAACAATCTACAATCATAGGAGATTTTAAATTCTTCTCTGATTGGGTTGGCTAATCACATTTTGAAAGGAAGCGTTTTTCAAACTGCGACTTTGGGTCGGATAGTGTAATAAAATAAATGGGTCGCAGCAAATGGAGGCAATTTATCAAAAACAAAAGAAGACTACCGCTTAATTCGTTACATGGCTTTGATATGAATGTGAACTGACCATGTATCAGAAATTAAAATAAATACTTAGTTTTAAATTAAAAACTGTGAGTTTTATGTTAAGAAGTTAATTTTAATAGAAAAATAGATTTCTTTACGGTGTAAAAGCTTAAAATTAAGTCATGGAATAAGAACAGAAAAATGTTTCACTCTTTACAAAAGGGAAATTCCACAACATACCACTTACATCAATCACATTTAGAGTAAATTTATATTCATGCCAAGAGTCAACGTTTAAATCAACGTCAAAAATTTTGAAAAAAATAAATAAATATTACCCAAACTATTTCTAAGCCTTTTCAACAAAATAGGTGGTTATAACAAGTATAAGAAATAGAGGAAATATGAAACATATACAGAAGAGCATCAGACCAGAATGTGATCGTAAAAACGTTATCTTTGCCAGAAGAAAAATCTAACTCTGACCAAGAATTAAAATTCTTGTACCTGAATGTTAACCAGAACTGACCTAAAACCTCTACATTTATTTAGAGTTACGTGTTTTATTCTAAAATATTATGAAATATGACATAAAGTATAACATAAAAGAAGATACACACGATAAAAACCTTTCGTAAGGATTACAATCTTTAAGATTGTAATTAACACTACTTTAAGTTAAGTATAACACTACTTTAAGTAAGTAACCGGGTGTTGATGGAACTTAAAGTAGTGTTAGATTTCGTCGTTTTCCTTAAACCGGAACTTAAAAAATTAAGGTTTGGTGTCCCTGTTTTTTATTTTTTTTTTCACGAAAGCACGGTATGTTGTAGTAATATGAACTTAAATAGAGAAGAGAAGAGAAACGACTATTACGTTTATATCTTAATAACTTCTCTTCTTAAAAAGATTTCTCTTTTATATCTCGAAATTTTTTCCAATCTGAAATGGAATCTGATGTAATTAAAAAGTTCCTCGCAAAAAACTTTTCAGGAAGATTATACTCTGACTTAAGCCATGAGTGAAAGGTATCGGTTCGACGGCATTTGTTGGAAATAAATAGGATCTGTCCCGGAATTCGGAGTTTTCCTATAACCGGAAAGAAAATAATTACGATTTGATGCTTTGATTTATAATTTTCCCTCGAGCGTACGGGTTTTTGCGGTAATATGAGTTTAAACAGCGCCGGTGTGGGGGAAGGGCTTTCACGGAAATCCCAAGATCAAGGGTCAGAGAACAGCAATATGTTTGTGTCGCGAAAAAAATATTGAACGTCGAGAGATACGGCCGAGTTTATCTCGGAAACCAAAAGAGCAGCGAAAAAGTCCTTTATTCGTAGTGCAGCGATGGCGTTCGCCCGCCCTGTCTGCTTGAAGGTCGAGTGGGAATGGGTTAAGGGCGGTCCTTTGTTCTTCTTTCTCAGAAAGATTAAGATGAAAGGAGATACGGAAACCTCGCTATCTTTTGTTAGAGACGCTACTCCAAATGAATAACTAAGAAAAAAAAATTGTAAAGATCCAGGAAATGAGAAATACGGGCGAAACCTGAGACTTCAACGTCATGTTTTTGTGTGGCTGATGTAACTTACAATTAGTCATCTGAGGAAATTACAGTTTCTGAGGGACATTGTTTTGTAATTTAAATAGATTTCGTAAATGAGGACATCCTTGGCTGAGAAATGAGACTTTTAAAGGTATGGAGGCCTTTGAGGTGTGATTATGGCATAGAATGGAAAACTGTGAATAGAAAATAGAACTGTATAAGCGCTGGGGATGGTAGGTAAGGAAAAAGCATTTATGGAAGAATTAAAATGGAGAAAATATGTTAGTTAAATTTTGAGAAGGAATTGATGGCTTAAGAATTTAACTCATAATCAGGAAGAAAATAGTAGTTAAAAAGTAGAAAGAAAAGGAAGGGTGCTGGAACAATGTCTGCTATCATATCTTAATGAATTGAATGCTTTTCACAGTTTTTAATGTAAGTGGAGGAAAATGTATCTTTTATTTACTTTCGCCTCAGACTTGTTTATGGCTGTGGTAATATAAGAGAGTATAATGTGATTATCTCTGCGATTACGGAATACTAGGGTATGAATATTACTGAAGAAGGTAATTAATTTTAGTAACTTCTTATACAATAGAGATTTTAACATTCCTCAAGCCGTTGGGAGATGCAACCAGATTTTCGCTAGGTCAGTTCAAATAACCCCGCAAAAAGGAAAATTAAAAGTACTTAATTATTCTTCTATCCCTGAAGATGGTAGCTTAACCATTTAAATATATTTCTCAGAATGCAGGCTTCTTTGAGTCATGCGTGGTTCTTTGAACTTGTCTATCATAACTCTGGTTCCACGTGCCTACGGCTAAAGAGTATTTAAATCTCTCATGTAACACCGCCAGATTATGACTTCCTCTCCTTATTTAACACCATGAAATTGTGCTGCATTTACGTGGAATTTTCTAGCTCATACTGAGGAAAACAAGAGCTAACTGCCTCACTCCTCATCTTGCCTATACCTCGTCCAACATCACAAGGAGACCACGTATATCTTAAGACACCGTGAATTCTGTATGGGAGTATGGCGCGAGCTGTTCGTACTGTTCCATAATATATCAATTTTACTGTATACTGATTGTCTTCAAAATAAATTATCGCTAAAATTCTTTTTCTATGCTAAAGTCGCAACAACTCGCGCCATTCTCCCGAAAGAAATACATGGGGTCATGAGGTTTGCGTGGTTACTTCAATGATGTTGGACGAAGTATAGTGCACCACATTACCTGTCCAAAAATAACTGTTGAGAGGTTGGGGACCCAATCAGCCTTCGAACCTCTGAACACCCGGGGATAAGAAGAAGTCAGAGACAAAAGTTATTAGATGAATTAAGGGATTGGATGGATGCCTTTCAGGCTTTCAGTAGATGTTGTTTCTATTCTCTTCGAATTAGATTAGACGGAGGAGCTTTCATTTGCCCACTAAATAACCTAAGGCTGATGGATAATTAAAATATAACATAAATACGGATTTGCGAAGGAAAAATATATTAAGAGGAAAGGGATTCTTTACATGACTGAAAATATCACGTGTATTTTATATTTTCCGCTATGTGAGTGTTCCTGTTTTCCTCTTTGATGGATGGAATTATCTTACAAATATTCAGTGAAAGGGCGCTTGATTTCCAAAGCGAGGTTACCCTTTAGGCAGAAAATGTTTATCGAATTAAGTCGGATGAAATTTGTTAAAATATCGGTTGAATGAATTTGTATAAATAATGAATAGTAATGCGGGAAATCTTGACATCTATAACTATATGATTTCTTAGGGCATTTGCCTAGAATGCCCTAAGAAATTGCCTAGAATTAACGTTCCAATAAGTCTTTCTCATTTTCTCTCTCATTGTGACCGAGAGGAATAGTTAGCATTCACATGAGTGAGTTAAGATGGGATTAGGACTCACGTCAAAGCCTGTTTCAGACCGAGGTATAAAGGTTAAACGTACACGTTCATATGGACGAGTTTACCTTTGTGAAATATCGTTATATGTCAACTTCAGCGGCGGAGAAATCCTAGCTTGACGGTTTGACGAAACTCCGTCAGAGGGGCCTAACGAATTAGCAAAAGTCCGGCGATGTATGTGGGCTTAAAAAACAGAGGAGATGAATGAGTAAATATTTCAGTATCGAAAACTCACAGCGTGAAAAGGCTCGGATTAAAGAAGCAATCCTGACGTAATGGAGGGTGCTCGAAAGATAACACACCGTATTGCAATGAAATTTTCCAAAGGAACGAGAGAGGAAACATTCAAACACTTGGGAACGATGTGAAAGAATTACCTTCACCTCTGAGCGAGCACACATTAAAAGTAACTGCTAACATATCTACCGCTTCTTCTAGAGCATCTTTTCAGTAGTTTCGTAGCAATTTTGTAGAGTTTACAGCTGATCACGTGGACCTATTCAGAGAGAGAGAGAGCGTCAGTCACAAAAGGGCCTCAAGGGAAGTTCCGCTCTTTGCCCTTCCGACGTCTTCCTCAAGTTCTTTCCCTTTGGAAAATAACTCCGGAGCGAGATTAAAGTATGAGAGTGCCTTCACAAGCAGATGCAAATCCAAAACGATGATCACATGACGTATTAAAGGGAAGCAGGGCAGATAAAAAAGAACAGCGATGTCACATGTCAAGAGCTGAGATAATAATTTCTTCAAATGTCATTTCCTGGAATTTTAATATTTTGGGGGTAAATTCTTATGCAAGCGAATTCTGCGACAAAATAAGAGTTCTAGGATATACGAGTATGGGTTCATCTCTTCAGCTATATCTTTTTTCGGTCGGGTATCCCAAACTGCATCAGGAAAGTAATTGTAATACATTCACCTTCCTGACTGCTGTCATCTAGTAAATATAAAGAGTATACTCAATACTCTAAATACTGGTTCTCAAACACTGGTGCGCGTTCTTCATCCACAGTATAAACCAGAATCGTCCAACCTCAGTAGCCGGAGAGCCACATTAGAAATTTCAATTAATTAAACCAGTGGACAGATTAAATTAAAAACCCCTTAAATTAGACTACCACCAACTCGCACAAGTATTTCATATTTTTACAAAGGGGCAGTCTCTAAACGATGCCACACACTGTGGTGGTACCAAACTATTTTAACCCACGGCATAATAGGGGTTAGCATTTAGTTTCGCGGCTCACTAACGAAATTTAACTTTAAGTTTGCTGTTAAGCAAATAGTAATTTGTATGCAGAATGTTGAGTTTTGGAATTAAATACGACATCCTCGAGTTTATTTGGAACGTGTTCCTTACGAAAGTTAAAAAGAGGGTGCATTCGGTCAAAAGTCAAAGGGAACCGCGAAGCGAGTATATACCCAAAAACTTTATGCTCAAATAAGTATTTATAATATAAATTTATCACAACATCTCATCAACCGATTAATAAACAAAAAAACATATAATTCAACTAAACGCGGTTTTGATGAAATAACAATATAAATTATTTGAGTTGTTTAAATGAAATTAATAAGCATTTCAGTTAATTTCAATTAATTGTCATTTACAATTAGGAGAATCAATTCCATTTCATTTTTCCTGTAGCAAATAAAATTTGTTGGGAAATCGAAATCGTAAAATACGGTTATCAGTTTCAGTCCTCAAGGACTTTCACCTTCCGCTTCAGGTTCAGTTTTCACTGAGGCAATGATAAAGTTTTTTGGTTTTGGTTCAATTCGATCATCAGGAGGAATGAGATCCAGAGAAGAAAACAAGGAAGTTTTTAAAATAAAAGGGTATGCATAAGAATGTGTATGGATGTATTAAATGAAAGATGTTAGCGATGATGGAAAAGCATAGAAGAATTACTATTAATGGACGGGGTCATTAGAGTATACTCGTAGAGTTACGATCGATGTATGAGAGTGGTACATTATTGTTGCGCAGAATCAAAATATTGTTGCCTCCGGAAAGAGAGAATAGATACCTGAAAAGCACTCAAAAATGATTGAACATTGTTTTTCACCCAACACCATTGCGATATTAAAAGAAAAGGACTGTCTATTGCAATAGGATTAAAAATTAAGATAACTATCTCAGGAGAATTGATTTACTGAAACTTTAGGAATAAAAGACGTAGCAATTGAAGATAATTTAAAATTATTTTCGTCGAATCTTTATACTTACGGAGATTGAGAGCTACATTCCCCATAAAGAAATATGTAAATAAAGGTAACCTGAATTCAGCATTTTTGCGAGTCGCGATTTTTCTTCGATCTATAAAATCCTCTTTAAAACAAATGGCATAACTAACGGCAGCGCATATTTATCCTTAGTTGCATGAAAAGTGTCTCATTGTTATGAGACTTCTAAATTTTCAGAATATATAATATAAAATCTGTTAGTTGGAAATCATCCATTGCCCCCAGCTTCCTTTGCCCATTGAAGTGTGGTCTCTCCCGTTTTTGAAACATTACGTCAGAGGCATTGGTGAGGGAGTAAGAAGGGATGTGATGGACGCAAAAAACTTCGCCGGGAGCGCCTCCTCTATGAGGATCTCCGTGCATTTTCACTTCGCCTCACTGCCGTCAACTCACTTCGTTATCACCGCTCGCCCTCTCTTAACGGGTTGTCAAAACAGCTCCTTCCTCACGGAGTCGATAACAAAGTAACGCCTGTGTATAACCTGACTTTTTACCTTCCGCTACGCCATATTGTATCCACAAATCATTCATTTTTTGTTTTTTATAAAAGATTTCACATTTTCAAAATAAATTGAGTGTTTGTAACATGCTAACTTCGGTTAGGTTAAATCATCAGAGAAAATAAATTCCTAGATAATTCAGATAGCTAACTTTATTCACCACGATCCTTGATGATAAATATTGGCCCCCACCGGGAATCGGACCCAGGACCGCTCTCAAGGAGAAGACCGAAGGCGAACGCACAAACCTATTGGGGGCCGAAGACAGTAATGGAAGGAACGATAATAATAATATTAACAAGTCTTTGCATGTGGGGGGGATCGAAAGTTAGTCTCTTCGTATTAGTCTCCTAGTGTTAGTTTCTTTTAACATTTAACCCTAGGAATGACGGGAATAAACAAAAAGGCAGATCTAGGTTAGATTTTGAGAGGCAGGTAATGGTTTTGTTAAGATTAGGAAATATGACACAATTAAGAAATAAAGAAGTGTTGTATCGCGATAGAGTCCTACTTCATTTCTTCCTACTGAAAAGCTAAAGAGTTGGCTTGGAAAGTATCAACAATCCTTGCATTGCTATGATATAACTGATGATGATAATTTCATGTCTTGGTGGGACTTAGTTTTTGTGAAGAAAAAAGATGAGGGACGCGAAAAAGAAAGGTTAACCATTGCCTCAGGTCACTGGTAGTCAAGTTTCAAGTGTGGCATCTTAAACAATTTGAGGAAAAAAGTTCACCAAGTTAGTTTTTATTGAATGCATAGAGCTGTAATGAATTGTTTCTTTTGTCAGAGTTTGGTTGAAGGGAGATAAATACAGAAAACAGGTTAAGGTGAAACGAAAAAAGAAGGGAGGAATTTGAAGGAAGAGCAGTGTCCAAAGAGAGAAGTCGCATACGAGAGGACTCGTTTGGAGAGAACAAAAGAAAGGCGGTTCAAAATGTCAAGGATTCGGAAGACAAACAAGAAAATAGCGTACGGAGACATTTAAAGAGATGAATTCAGAAGTTGGTGTTAACGACGAGATGTCTTTCCTTTTGAGAAGATTTGACGGAACGGCGTCGCAATTATCTGTCGTCAATAAACACGCATTTTTGAAGGCGCATTGTCGAATAGGACAGAATACACAGTCCAAACTGAAATTTGAAGATACGATATCGTGAGACATCTCGAAATACCACTCTAAAACTGGCTTTATAATCATAAGTTAAGAAAGAATCTAAAATATTAGGAATATTTACCTGATGAAAAGTACTTTGTTTATATTTATAGGATTTCGTATAATCACGGAATGATTACAAAACTGACGAATACATACCCTATCATAAATCCTTCCATAAAAGGTTAGTAAGCAGCTTTAGTACATATTTTCGTTACTATCACTCGCATTACTACAACAGATGCATCGAACTATTTCAGTTTATTTACATCGATCTCTGTGTCGATTCAGCAGCATTTCGTTCAAGTCGTATTTTGTCCGAAAGCAAAATTCATTGAACATTGCAACAGTTCATCCGCGACGGTTTTATGGATCAGTAAACAGGATAATGAGTTGCATTTCCTCCCAACCCAACGGAACCGGAAGGGCCGGACCGATGGGAAAGTGCCTAGGGGCGACAAAGCCCGTTCTTCAGTGTAAAAGTTGTTTTTGTATCGCACCAGAGGATTACTCCTGGCCTAGGTTTACCTCTATGGGGTTCAATAAGTTTACATGGAAACCTCTCGAGTTGTAGCAGAGATTGGTTGTATGTGGGTGAATATGTAATGAAATAAAAAATCATATTAATAAAAAATATATATTGATCATTTACATAAGCCATCACTCTTCCTATCTGTCAAGGTGAAATTAAGGAAAACACGCCTTTTCGCAGTAGCCCTCAGTCGAAACGCTTCGACAAGTCTGAATAGGCGACAAAAATGTTGGGTGCCTCAATAACTGCTGAGAGAAATAAGAAATCATCGACAGTTTAAAAAAATGAAAAAATAACGAAATTTCGACCGTATAATACAAAAATATCGCAAGAATAATATAGATTATAGTTTTAGCCGTTGAATAAACCAAAAGCGATGGATTCTGTTTCCAATTTCGTGTTAGTGAATGAAAGTTAGTTTCCAGTTAGTGAATGAAAGAAATTAAACCGCTCGTTTACGCATTTCAACGAACGAAATAAGAAACCTTTTGCCCTTGAGAAAATGGGAAATTACGTGCAATCCCACCGAAGCTTGACATTGACCCCTGTATTCGAGCCCTAAGATGAAAATAGTTTTCCTGGTGCTCTCCAAATCTCATACAGTTCACTTGTCAAGAAATGTTGCCCTTTTTGCATAGCTGTGAATAACTCAGCAAAGAAAGACTTGGTTCTTTCCCGGCGTATAGAATCCAGGAAATTTTCTTGGCTGATGACCCGAGAAAATTTTCCGCAATTCAGCAAAGTATACTACCATCTACCGAGTTTATTACTACAATACTGTTTACCATACTTCCAGATTGCTTCACTGCTTTCCCTAGCCCTCATTCTCAATAAAGGAGTAATTATTATATACTTTTATGTGGCCACTCTCGTATAACGCATGCATATAACGCATATATCTTCAATAACTGACTACTGCACAGTCAAAATTCTTGTAAAAAGAAGAAGTTGAAGAAGAATAGCGAAAGTTGGCAACCACGATCCCTCTCATTTTCTTTCAAAGGATTTTATGCTAAGAGAAGAAATGCTGTTCTTTCTTCGAATGTAGAACATCTGAGTCCTCAACCAAATGTTCTTATTTGTTCAATAAATTTCATTTTCATATCTCAAATGGATGAATCCGCTCCCCTTATACATTTCATTATTCTGCCTCAAGAATTCCCCTCTTTAAATTTCCTCTCTTCTTCAGCGTTTCATATTTACCGAACTCAATTTTACATACCAAGGAGCTGTTTCTCTTTCATAACTGTTCTTTTTCAAAATACGGAGCGACTTGTTTTCCTGGAATGTTAAAAATGTTTCGTTAAATAAGGAAATAGTTCCCTTAACCACTGCGCCTCAGTGTTTCTTCTTTTACTGCCATATTTTCCATCTTTATTTCTACCACTCTTGTTTTGCTATCATCTCGTTACTATTTTTTCGTATTTTATGTTTGGCGTTTCTAACCGCGCCTACTATGAGTGAATTGTGTATGTATGTCATTACCCAAAAGCCGCTCATGAGTATGTGGAAGGAGACCTACATGCAAACACAAGATCTATTTATTTTTTATCACCATCACGGTTCGCGGAGGAAATGGAGTTTTCATAACGATTTTTCTTTGCATCTCTCTCACTTATTTAACGCAAATTATCGGATCGACTGAAGTAGCAGGTAGGATCCATAATCGGAAGAATAATTAAAAACACATACAAGTGCGCACAAAATTGGGTTTTATGCATTAGTAGATATATACGTACACAAATAAAAAGGGTTTAAAATACACGTTGAAATATGTCTCATGTAATAAGTAATCAATACAACTTAAATTTACTAACTGTGCCTCTTTCCCTCGATGGACTGGGAGGCACATAACTCTGGTAACAGATATTTAGTAGGTGACTTTTTGATAAGATAACAACGTAATATATAAAAACGAATGCAAAATGCGTTTTATACGTGTAAATCGTTTCTCTAATGAAATATCATTTAAGATTAGTTAAGTATTACGAGTGTTTTATATTTTTTGGAATCCTTATTGATGAAAATACATTATTTATAACATTACAGATATTTAACTGGGCCCGATGAAAGCGGGAGCAGCTCTAGGTCAGTCCTCTATATCTTTGGAGCCCAAAGTAAGTCCCGTGGGCACCACAGATCCAGGAGAATGAATTATTGTTGATTGAAATTGATGAATTGATGTTCGACTAGGGAAAAGGTATAGACTGCTACGAAAGTTAAGCTAAATTAATCGATAACCGGGATATATCTTCGTTAATACACATCAGGTGTTCGAGCTACTTCTTCAGTTTGTTATTATCCCGTACCATTCTAGAGAGAATCAATTCAAACGACTTTTCTTAACATCTATTTCTCTTATTTTATGCCTGTCGGTTCGGCTAAAATTGCAGGGAGGTCGCATAACACCGATTACGTCCTCAAAAAACGTACTTTCTTTTAATTTATTGAGCACTTACAACCTAGTCTCTAATCTTCCTTCTTACAAAGGTCCTCAACCTGCTCCTGAGATTATCTTCGTAACGCTTTCCTTTTTTATCATAGCATGTAAAAACGTATCGTAAAAACGTATCGCCTTGCGCTGCACTTTCTTTAGATCGCGGCTACACGTTTCATCCTCTGGATCCCATATACTTGTCATCTATTCCATATGGGTATGGACAATCGAAAGTATAATGAATGATCATGTATATATTCTATCTGTATACGCGATATTTACCGCTTTGGAAAATGCATAACTCTAATATATTATTCGTGGAGTAGGTGAACGTCAAAAGACTCTCTAAAGAGTCTCTCTCAATCTAAAGCTTGCTTTAGTCGACTGCTAAAACTGTATATAATGTGCAATATTTGAGAAATACGGAAATGTCCACACCTGTCATACTTGAGAGGAAAAGGAGAAAAGTGCGTATCGATTCTACCCTATAATACTGGATTGCAACCTGTGTATGGTAGCGCCTGAACCGAGATAAATTCACCAGAATTTTTTTATTGCAGAAACAAAAGAAGGTTCGAATTGAGGTCAGAGAATAAGGAAATTTAAAAAATCGGAAGTAAGACGAGAAGGTGCAGGAGTGAATAATTCTTGCAGGCGCTTCATCGCTTTCAAGACACTCTTGTTAACCATGCAGCCTGGCGTTCCTTAATTCCCTCTTCCGAAATGACTCCAATTGCTCAATTACTTAATTAACTCCCGCTTCACTAATTAACAGGATTAATCCGTCCCTATGGCAACGGAGCGCCGGCACGTCTTGCGCATTTCTCTAATTAGCCCCGTTCCCTCCATAAACAGCATCCACGGTTTGTGTGGTTAGTTATCCGATGACAGTGAAATTGAAATGCTCTTCTCTTCAGAAGCGTGTGTTGCGGCAGCTGCATTCGGGCCTTATTTAGGCAAACGTAATTCGGGAATAAGATTCGCACATAATCGATTGAATGAACCGTCATCTATGCCTATTCAAACAGCTTTAGGATGTGTTTTAGGCAGGGAGTCAAAGCATATTTTCTTTGTTCTAGTTTTTGCTCCGGTTCAATGGAAGATCCTATTTTCAGTTCAGTTCTGGTTTCGCTCCTGAAACCAATATCTAACCAGTTCGAACCGGTGTTTTTGTTTCGACCAATGTAATATAACATCCTTAGGAAAAGTTATGTTATTATTTCTTAATCTATTCCTAATAAATTACACTGAATTTTAGAATAAAACTTACTAATAGTAATTTGAAATTTGTAGTTACATATCCTTCGGAAAAATACGATAATTTTCTGTTTTGATTTTTAGTTCGTTTCGGTTCTATAACCTGGGATTAGGTATGGCACACGTGGCACGAAGTAGAAATTTATTATTGGAGATGCCACTAAATCCGGGAGACTACCGGATTTCGGCATGTCTATAGAAACCTTCATCTCCCAACGGTAGGTTTAAATCATCTGAAAGATCTAATGAACCGCTCTTTATCTAATTAAATTTAATATTTTATAGGGTAGTATAGATTTAAATTTATCTTTGATTAACTTACGCTCAATACCTACTCTAGCTGGTAATATTATTACTTACGCTCCAAGAGGGTGTACGAAGCTCAATTCTCAATTCAACAAATTAATTACTTTGTAGTTAATTTCAGACACTAGATTTGTCGCATTCAACATAATTATGTACTGAATAAGGTTAGTGATAAGTCATGCACAATTGTTCATAACATGACTATATAAGCCACGCAAGTTTACTTTGCGTTTTCTCATCGAATTCCCCTACAAAGAATTTTAATTCATAAGAAATAATGGCTCAACCAAACCGAAACACTGCATTTATACTTTAGTATCATACGATGATGATTCGACTATCGTCTGATCTTTCTTTTAGTTTTAGGAATTTTTATTACCCTGAAAGTTTGCAAGTTTAAAAGTAGGAGAAATGGTAATTTAAAGATAACCAATTTACATTAAACTAACAATGAAAATTATTTTATCGTAAGGAGGTAGTAAGATATTTTCTGAACACTTTTACAAATTAGTAGCAAGAAAGTTATTTGTTAAGAAACGAGTTTATTCGTCTGTTTGTAAGATCAACAGCCTGAAGCGGGGTTGGATCTTCATTCCCCCACCATTTGTTAGCTAACAAATGCTTTTGGAGTGGGAAAACGCATAATGAGCAAGATAAGGAGCTAAAATGTGCCATTTATTCCCTCACTGAACCAGAATTAGATCAGTGGAATAAGTTCACTTAAGGGTAGGAAAATGAAAATGAATAGAAATTTTCATAGGAGGCCACATTCTTAAAGGATGTCACTTGAGGGGAAGGGGGGACTCAGTAAATATGTGACACTATGTAACATGAAAGGAGGGTATTTAAAACATTATGTCTTGATACAAATTATAAAAACTTTGATGCTTTATTATTTTAACTGGAGGATTGGAATTCAACCGAAGTATATGGGAACATATTTCACTCCGTTGTAAGACTAAGGAGTTGTCGTTAGCAAATGATATATTAATTCATTATATTTTCTGTCAGAGTTTTCAGTTTTAATTTTGCTACAGAACCTTATAGTACGAAAAATAATTAAGGAAACCCAAGTGGTTAATTTGTTTAATAGGTGAAAATTAAAGTAAACAAAAATTAAAGGCTTTAAGAGTCCATGTGACAGCTTCGTGACTTGGGAGAAGGGGTGGGAAGATCCATTTGTGAACAAGTTACAGTTAAATACGGGAGGACTTAAAACGACGACGCTGAAGATAACAATTAAGGATGCTTTTGCTCAAAAGATTGAAGAATAGAAAATTCTAACTTTTAAACAATCGGATAAAAATACTAAAAGAATACTAATCAACATATTTCCGAAGGGAGCATATGCCCTCTGATATAAACCTTACAAAATTCAAGTCAGAGGGCTTAAGTTGGTAAAACTAACACAGAGAGGGCATATGCATGTGGCATGTAATGTTTTCTCGTAGAGCATGTCATATACGACCTAAATGTCTATCATATTGGAGCTGGAAATTTGTTCCCCTATACCTGTATAACTTTGTATGTTATCATCAATGTTCTAACAATATTGTTATTGAAATATATCAGAATTCGCACTAAAACTTTGTAAATGTAATGTCCTTACGCCACAACTTTTCTATCACCTAACAATCCCGTTTCAGACATCTTGCGATATTATTCATACCATAACCGTTAAATCAAGACCACAAGGCAATAATTTCTATTAAAGTAAATAGAATATCCTGTAGATTGTAACAACACTAGCAGTCCATTGAGAGCATAGAAAGTAAGTGCGAGATCTCAGAATGTCATTTAGGGCAAAAACTGCCCCCAAATAATTGAAAATACTTACTCCAATAATAAGAGAGCATTTGCTTCTTTTCTCTATTCATATAGTGATCAATTTTATCTCGTTAATGCGGTGTAATTCACTCCGGAAATTGCCAAGGTTGGTTATGGAACCCTTCGATAGTGGTAAAGGATTGGCAATTGTCAACGATGGCTATGGAACCCTTTGAAATCTGGTTGAAAGGGTTGCTTTATGTTTTGGAACGTGGGTTTCTCTTAGTTTCAAGAGTGAAGTGAAGGGTGTCGTGCTCCTGTGGGACCCGTTTTCTTTGGAAGGTCGCACATTTGCGTGGCGGAGATCAACGTGCCGCCAAAGTGTTCCGCGTTGCATGCATACAAATGGTCCGATAAGGAAACTATGCATAATCCAGTTCAAGACTGAATAGATTGAGGAGTAACTTTGTGAAAAGATAACTTGGTGAAATGGGAATGATAACAGGGTGAAAACGGAATGATAACACGGTGAAATGAATATCTCAATATTTTCGTAATTCAATTACTATCCCACCGTAATTATACAAGGGCATCGAACCGGAACCGATTAGAAAACCGTTATTTAGCCGGAAAGAAACCGAATCAAAAACGAAAAACTTTGTTCCTAAACATATATCGAAACGGGAACCCATTATTTACTTGGTTCCGATTATCGATTTGCATTCATATGGATTATAACAGCAGTTGTATTTACTAATCATGACTAAAGGCTACTTGAACCTCAATAATTAATATTTATATTTTAATACATTATCTCATAATTTGATTATTACTTTAATCTCAAGAATTTGATTAAAAAATTCCATCAAATAAAATCTTATCAAAAGGCTAGGCGAAATTCGGAAAGATTTCAATATTTAATGTTCGGATACAAAACAAAACATTTCAAACCGGTTCTATGGCAGCTTCTGGAGAAAATCCGAAACGGATATATTGATGGTTTGATTCTTTGATTAAAACCTCACGTATTTGTAAGGATTGTCGCCAGCATTTTGATGAAACCGGTCTATAGAAAATCCTCTGCAGAAATTAAGATGTTCCGGAAGCTTAACTTGACTTGTTAAGTGAATTGCAAATTGCGTTGATAAACTTCGGATTAAATCCGTGAGCAAAGGCTTTATTTTGAAAATGAACATTGGCACATATGTAAGCCGAGATATTAAATAAAATTATCAGGCCCCAAGTAATCCAAGGTTTATAAGTTGTAATTTATTGGCAATATACCGTGACATCAACTTAGTTGGCGTGGATTGAGGTCGGGGTATTCATTAAATATCATTGTTTACATTTGCTGTTATCTCCACGCCAGCTTGAAAACTGAAGTTTTTAGCGCGGATTCCCAAGGTTACCGGAAAATACTAACAAATTCATTTCACCGAGTGCATTGGCGCATAAAATCAACGAGATATAGTGTTTTCTTTCAACTTGACGACATGAACGTTGCTGAGAAATTGAAAAAATATCAACTCTGACTTGATATCCGTGTGATCTAGCATGAAAGATGCCGATAAGTGGATAGTTTGTTAGTAAGTCCACCCTTGGGCGGGAGGAAGTGACATCGAGGCCCAGTTGGTGGGCGGAGTGTGGGTGGTGCGGTCGGGTGCCAGGAGTGCTCAAGAATTGGTGTATCCGCTTACTCGTGACGGCAGATGCCGGGTTAAAGAGTCCGAACATGGCGGCTGCTGCACGACGTCTGCTTCAGCTCCTCCTCCTCCTCCGCTGCAACGCTCGGGGTTCGAACGGGGGACTTTTTAGAGGACGCTTCCGTGGCTCCAGCGGACGACTGGCGAGTGAGAGACAGAAAGACAAGTTCCACGGATGACCTTCCCCCTTCCCACTCTCGCTGCCCCCTTTTCACTTGATTCACGGTCATTCCTTACTTTGCATGCCTAAGTGGATCTCTCGATAATATATTCAACTGTTCTTTTCTTGAGAAACTGTTCTTATAATTATTGTATATTCTCATATATGGTGAAATAATTTACATATCGATAGTTCTTGCGACTGTTTTTAATGTATATAATGTAATCCCTTAATTTCGCAGTTTTCACCACCTTCCTTAGTGATTGTTTTCCCTTGATAATGGAATTTTATGCTATCCAAGATATGTCCAACCTATTAATTTTGCAGGACCATATGAGTTTTCTCAATCCCTAATTTACACATTGATATAGGGAACCCTAACACTAATTAAATGATAAATGAAAATTGTGTACTTGTTCTTTTGATTACGAGAAAATGAAATGATTATTTATTCCTGCAGTTTAGACGGAATATATATGAGCAAAGTAAAACAATGTTTATAAACTTCAAAAAGGTATGACAATGAAAATTTTAATTTTTCATCTAATCTTCACATAAGAATGCGAGACTTGCCGAGACAGTGGCTGTTTCTGAAAGACTGGTTGCTTCGTTTAATAAAAGAATGAAATTACAAAATAATTGAGCAAAATTATTTTTAATATTTAATAAATTGAAAAATATTTTCTACTAATTTGAAGATTTTATGATGAAAATAATTTAATTTTTCCCTTCACAATTTTTTAGGCGGTTTCGATGAAAAAGTCTTTCATTTTATCTAACCTTAGTTGAGGATATTTTCCCACAAAATAAGTTTTTCCTAGCATATCTCTTCGATATACATAAATCATTCTCATTGACTTCTGTGATGATATATGACTTTGGGTGATGAGGCCTATCAGGAAGACCAACCTTGTATAAATAAAGAGTCAGTTTATTCATATTTTTGTCAGATATCAATTATTACAAGTGCATCTATCGCTCATAGTAGGGTTACAGCGCAGTCAAACCAATGCGTCCTAAGGATTTTGAGGTGAATTTTGATGAATGGTTTGACAGAAATCCAGTCGATTGTGGTGTAAGCTGCAGTGTACAGGTATGTAATTTGCTACGAAAAGAGAGATTAAATAGAGGAAGAAAGAGTCACCTTTGTTTTGTAATTAACTGGCGCTACATGTGTAAGATATAAGCGAATACAGCTGAAGATGTTAGAGGTGTGTTTACGTGGAAAATATCTTTTCACGTTTTTTCCACCATTCATTAAGAATATGAATTAAACCTGAGGACATAATACATGAACTATAAAGTTTCATGGATTATAAATTTGCTTTGTTTAAGTATTTTTATGTTAATTCCACTCTTCACGTCTTCATTGTACTATCTCACGATTATTAGGAATATAATGACTACCTTCATACCCCATTTTGTATTCACCGTTTATGTAAATAGTACATGGCGAAGGTTTTGAGATAGAATGAAATTTATTTTTGAATATCTGATGAGAACGATGAGACGTACAAAATGTACAAAACGGGACAGCTTTGTTATTTCAAAACTCAAGTATTTAGTTTACCTAAATCACAATGAATTATTATTGAATTTCATTTCATAGCAATCGGCTTAATTGTGATTTCTCTATCCACAGAAGAGAATTGATGTTTCTTAATTGAATGAAGCGCCACTGTTTCAGACCGTTTTGTATACTTTATCTATTACTAATAGGATATTATAGTCTACAAGAGATTGGAAACGGTTCCAAGGCAAAGATTCTTGAAAAAGGTTTCTTAAGAAGAAAAAATATGTGAATACACGAACCTGTCATTGACTCAGAAATTTCGCTATCATCGCTATATATAATTTCAACTTTGCCCATGAAAATTTTTAACGGATTACTTTTTGAAATTATTCCAATTCACAGAGTCTAAGTAATGGAAAACTTTTTGCCTGAAAAAATATATCTGAGTTTAATTTGTCCTTGCGAGTATAAGAAAAACTTAGCTCAATCGGAAAACTATTTCAGTCTAGAGAACATTTTGAAAAATTTTCTCCGGTGAAGATGTATGACAGAAGGTAACGGTGAAATCATGATAAACTGTAACCTTCGCTTGATTTGTTGCATACAGCGAATGTGATATTCACTCTTCATGCGACAATTTTTATCCTTAAACTCCCCAAAAAGATCAAACATTCAAAAACAGTCCCTCTTCCCTGATTCTGTCTTTGAAACAGAAAAGATAATCCGCATTATAGATCTTAAATCTAGAATGCAAAAATTCCAAACCAAGAAAAATCACATTCACGTGCTGCTAGAACTGCAATGTGCAGAAAAGGTGCGCTTCGTAGCGAAGTTTAAATGTATATTATACCAGTTTAGTATGGGAAATATGGTTTTTAGATCGTTTATAAGGAAGTTACGAATTTGTTTATTGAAGGGTTGTTAAAACAAGATAATGGACATTTACAGGAGGATGTGAAAGTATTGGAAATTCTTCCACATACCATTCTCCTACGTTATCATATTAGGATAGTAGGAAATCATAATTTTCTCTAACATTTACGTATTTTTCTTAATTTCATTCATTGGAAATAATGAGGTTATAGGGCGTTTCACTCGATGCATTTCACTCAAATAAGTTTCAATCAAGAAGTGCTTTGATGAAAGGCAGTTCAACAAGAGGTTTTCTTATACAAGGTAATACGCACAATATTTTTAACTCAAGGATTGTTCACTCAATAGTCGATTCATCAGAGACATTTCACCCATTGTATGTCAATCCAAATCATGCATCAAGAAGGGTTTTCGGTAATCTTAAAACTGTGGATTAACCTTGAAATTTCGCGCATGTTTAAGTTTTAAGTAAATCAAAACCCTTTTGATAGTTAGGTAAGAATAAACTTTCAAATCGTCTATGGCACAAGTCAATGCAGTTGAGATATCACTCTTTAAGATATACATATCTTTTTATCGCCAATAGATATTATTTCTTTAGTATAAATCAAGCATACACTTGGACTTGGACATTTACAGCTTATAATATTTTCTGCGAAATATACAGGCAAAAATTCTTGTGCCTTATGAATCTGGGTGAAATTTCCTTGAGCGAATCGTCTCTTGGATCCAATTGTAGAGGTCAGAAAAAATGTAATCTCTGTAAGTGGTTCCGCTACGAAGCACGAGTAACTTTCGCATCTTGATGGACTGCGTATTTTGCAACGAATGCGGGAGCCGTTAATATTAGGTAAATAAAAATTTCTGTACTGCATTTATGCTGATTTGAAATCACGCCTATGATAGTGAGTACGCATCCTGCTAAATCTGAACGGAGTCCTAGCGTCAGATTCTTAGACTAATCGAATTGAATTACATTTTGAGGAGAATAGAACTGTCTATGAATATGGAAGCAAACACAACAAATTTATCACTACCATTAATACAGTAAAATCGTGATGAAGAATCGCATGAGAATACTGTCTGTTTCTACTTCAATGATGATGGAAATATATTATCCGAATCACTTAGAAGCATTCATCGTGTCTCCTGCTAAGAATCTCTGGCCCAAATGACAGTACTTCAGTATTACCGAAAAGTATAAGATACATTCGGTAAATTTCGAACTAAATGACATTAATCACATTTTCGGCCGCAAGAAATAAAGGAGAAACAAGAATGAGATTGATTACAGTTTTAGTCGTCAAATCAGGTGCAATGGAAGTCCGTTCCAATATACTACTGAACGACAGCCTTGCTTTGCATTGACTTCTGGATTCGAGCCCACGTCTTCCCAAAAATGGCAGAGGTTTTCCTAAGGATTTCTATCGTGTGAAAATCTTACCGCCATGTGACGGCAAGTGCAGCTATTTGTTATATAATAATGAACGAATAACAGTATATTTCCACTATTAATAGGTCTAAGTGTTTGATTAGAGGGCTACCCTTAGAGAGTTAAATGAACTCCTTCCTTTCGCCTTAACGCGGTGGCTTCGCTCCAATTTGTGCTTCGCTTATTACTCCTTTCGTCTGACCCAAATTCGCGAGAAAGTGCACGTTTCAGCACAAGACATGATTGCTTTTGTGTGGAAGAGATGAAAGAATTGCGGGAATGCAAAACCTCTGCGTCGAAGAGGCGTTTAAAGAGGGAGAAAGTCGGCCGCAGCTATTATGCGGATGCCATCAAATGTCATCTCAAAAAGCACCAATCTAATCCTTCCGCCTTTTGTTTTCTTACGGAATCTAGTGCAACTCTGTAACAGCGAGATAAAGAGAGATATTACGAATAAGCAAATGATTAAAGAAATAGAAATTGGAAACGAGATGGTAATGAAATGATTTCAGTTTTAATCTTTTACTTCTGATTTATTTAATTGCAATCAACTTCATCGGTAAGAAAAACGTTTCGATAGCCGATTGTCTGTATACGAACCAGCGTCGAATGGATGGAAAGGAAAGTCCGGGATTCCGACCGGACTTCCGGAATACCGGAAAATTCGCTATCGGAGCGTTTTTAGAGCTTCCAATTTATTAGTAGCCGAGTTCAATTTTCCTTTCTTTCTTAATCAGCTTAGCCTTATTGAGGTGCTGTTCCGTTATTTTCCCCAGATATTTATTGAAATCTGTATTGCATTATGTATCAAGATCGTATGTAGTTTCTTTGCTATTGTTTATTGAGTCTGTTTTTTATGTCATATACATTGAACAAAAAAGGAACCTCACTGGACTGATTAATAAAGTTTATAACGAAGAAATAGCTTATTAATTCGCACAAGAATGCCTAAGTAAGTGATTTATATTGCCCAAAACGTAGAGCAAGTATGGGAGAGTGTAATAGAAAGAAATAACCAAAAAAAACCTTCATTATGGGACGGAGCATTCCCTTTTCTGAAGCATATATAGCTGAGTTCTTGTAGCAACACAATTAAAATGGGAAATGTCACATCGACAGAACATTTAGGAGACCTTCTTAAGTTTGTAAATGTAGAATTCTGAAATTGAGCATTTCAAAACATGTGTATTAATTGATTTTATTTACAGTCTAAGTAGTGCTAAATAGAAACACCAATGGAAGTAATTCATGGAATAATTTTAATTTCATTTCATGTATAATCTTTTTAAAATATTTTTATTCGCTTTAGATAAAAATAGATTGTGGATATATACCTGAACATTGCCGTCAATTATTTGAGAATCGCGATTCCAATCTGCTTAATTCACACATTTCATTCATATTTGTTTTGTGTTCCCCTGAATACGATGTCAATTTAAATTTTCTGGATATAAAAGTTTTCCCATGATAGTAATAAATACCAGCAACAATTTCTTTTGGGTCTTTAGATCGTTGGCGTTAAATTAAATTGGTGGATGAAATAAATTACGTGGATGCATGTTTAATACATGGGTTTCAAAAATTGATTAAAATGAATTACGGTTTAATTAAATGTGGTGGATTATTTCTCTGGTGACAGCCATCGTGTGAAGAATAATGTCCAAATGGAAAGTTTTCGCCTAACCCCGGGATTTAATATACTGCGCATTTTTCTTCTTTCGTAAAGCCCTTAAACTAGGCTTAACGTACGTCCTGATTTGACGTGGGCAGTCCCGGGTCAATGCTTCACTTTGTCTCGCTTTCAAGGAAAAAATTCGAGAAAGAAAATGACAGAATTATGAAATATGGAAGGAGAGGTTTTTCTAAGAGCAATATTCACGAAAATTTTTGAGGTTGCACTCACAGAGGCTTATGAACGTACGAAATTAGCTTAAACTAAATTATAGGGCAACTTCCCTTATTTTAAATTATTTATTTCCCTTTATAGAATTTTGCATATTCCTGCTTGAAGCCATAAGAATGTTTTAATTTTATCTGAAGCGGATAAACTACCAAGAACGTTTAAGTATGTACCTTTCATTAATGCAATCTCTCAAACGGTGACCGAACGAGCATGAAAAAATCAGATTTATTTACGAGGGACATCCTAATTGAAATTGGTTTCATAATTTAAATTTATTTCATGTACAACACTCGATACATGATTGAATACCATTTTTGTAATATTTTTTATAAAAAAATACGTTTTGGTTCTTTCAAATTCAATAAGAGCCGCATAAACAGATATGTCATTCCTGACCGGAAAACATAAGTCCTTTCTTAAAGCTTATAAGTTGATTTCTCTCTCCTCGTAAATACGACTGAATACTCCTTCCTTGTTTGGATGAAAATAGAAAATATTTAATTTTACTGTATTTATTGTACTATTTTTCCTTTTTATTAATATTTCATTTATTTTGATTGAGAAATTTACGTTACTATTGGCATAATCTTAAATATCTTATTAACGAAGGTTTAGATGTGACAATAGACTTATCAGACTCAATCTCGCCTACATAAAACCGTTCTATTATTATTAAGATATTTTCACGATTCCCGAGAATACGAAGAAAACTAAATATATTATGTAGCTAAATATATTGTGTTCTGATATATTTTAGGTAGTATCGACAGTTAATGTCAAAAAATTATCGTAATATATGCGAATCTTGATGAAGCTTCTTTGTGCTGGGCATAATTCACACTTCTGCATGCGGTGGCCATCTGAATAAATAACAAAATATTTTTCGAATATCTTAAGGCTAATTTGTCATATTCTTACAATTTTACCGATAAAAAATGTCCCGCTTCTGAGTTAATAAGGATAGCCACAATAAATAAATGAGCTTTTGTTTTTGAAAATATTCTTATACTCAAATATAATTTTGAGAGCGGGAGGTAGGTATCTAATTAATACCAAACAAGCATATTTTTAATTAGAAAATTGCGCGCTGAGATGGTGACCGCGGGCGTTAGAATCTTAATCCGGTCCGGTCCGCCGTAACTCATATTTCAGGTAAGTGCGTGACTGTGATGGAAAATGTGAGGAGGAAAACATATCGAAAACCCAGGATTAGACACTCTCGATCAGTTTCGATAGATAACACATCGTTGCGAGTGATAATGGAAAAAGAAGCCCCACTTTTATCCCCTTCCCATTCCACTTGAGCGTCACGGACGTGATATTTCACTTATTCCTTAGCCTTGACGTCTACAATTTGTCTTTCTCCTTTAAGATGCCCCGCTCCATTGTCTCCCGTAGGAAGGTCGATCTTCCCCCACTTTCGCACTGCATAGATGTCGCCTAAATTCACTTTGTTTGCCGAGTAGAACATGAGAAATGCTCTACATACAGATTCCACTCTTGCACTCGCGACACGCGCGGATTTTTGTGAACTAAGAAAGCTCTGTCCGCATTAAACATCATGTAAACTCCGATAAGTCAGCAAAAATAGTAGCTATATTATGTGAGCGATTCATACATAATGTATGAATAGGATGCAGGGTCAAACCTAGTTTTGTCATAACCGTTCCCTCCTATATTGGCAGTTGTAAGGGATAGCACTAAATTAGGTTAGCCAGGCAAACCCCGATTGGAGTACAATACCCCATCGACTTGGAGTTTTGTAAAACGTCTCTATGAAAAATCATTAACTGAGTGCAAACATACATTCTTTTCAATGATTAGGGATATCCATTTTTAGTTTCGTATACTTAATGAATGAATTATAAATATAGAATACTTAATAAATGAACTTACGGTTAAACTCTGTTGTAAATAATAATAGAGAACAAGTCACGAGAATAATGTTTCAAATTTTAATTTCCATGTTTATGACAGTAAAAATAAGCTATTCCATACTTGGAATAACGGAATTTAAGCGATAATTACTTCATCTCTGTATTACAAAGTATATCTGAGTTCCTCAATGCTTACTAGGAACATGCTACAGGCAGAAAATATGGAACCTTAACCTTTAAGGTTAACAGAGAATTGTCACTTTGAGTTTCGTGTTTCACATGCCTAATGTATAAGTCGACCCGATGTTTCTCCGTGATTCCACCAGATTGATCTTAATTTTTGGAAACTTTGTGTTATATTCTCAACTAATAAGCTGAAGAGCTGTAATTAGTTTATTTTTAATACTTTAAAGCTCTTAAGTTTGAATTGGTAACAAAAAGTACAGATAAGAAAATATTGCGATAATATATTTCCATGCTTCAGTTGGCTTCAGGAAATTGGAGAAATTCGATATCACGATTCGTGTGTACGTAGATAATCGATATATTTAATTTCGAAGGGTTCTCGTATACTAACTCATACGTTATACGGCTAACCAAAATAAATCTCTCGTGTATTACAACTAAAATGAATTATTCACCTACACCTCAACTAGTGAGTTATTCATATTCAACGACCAAGGACGAAAACGCGAATATATGAAGGACGGGAAATAGAAAACGTATCGAAAGGCTAATACGGCAGCATAAGCCGGGATTCTTGTGTCGCATGGCCTCTTAGTTACTGCTGCATCTGACTGAGGGAAGCACTGCCCCCTATCGAGAGAGTGAAAGGGAAGGCCTCGAAAAGGAATCGATCGCTCCCAGAATAAAAGCGAACCAACTGAACTAGAAAAAATTCAAATTGGGAACATTTGTTTCATCGAGGAGTCGAATATAATGAGATTCAATCACGCAAAGGCTCTGAAATGGGTGGATTCCTTGAGCACAGGTCACGTGACGCATCCATTTGAATCTTCCCCTTTGAAGCTGTATACTTATTTACAAAAGATAACGGACGATTGCTAAGGAGAACAATCGCTCGGCAGACAAAGAGCTGAGAGGATGTTTGCTCACCTTTCGGTAATCACTGGAGAACAAGCAATTACATATTATACTCATAAAAGTCCACTTCAATACCTTTGTTCCATCAAAATGTAAGGTGGCTCCATTCCTTTCTCACCTTATGATAATTACTAGTTGGCGTGTGGTTACGATTATTAGATTTATTCTTTTTCATGTGATGTATTTACTAAACTAACCTGCGCGTGATACAATGTATGAGTATATTGTAGTGATATTACGATGTAATGTATGATTGAAACCTATTTTTCAATTACATTATATTTAATATTAGTATTGCTTAATTAAAAAACTGAAATGATAAAAGCAATTCTTTATTTTGTCCTACTTGTTCACAAAATAGGTCGAGAGTTCAAAAATATAAGCACATACCAAAAGGCTATAATAAGGCAATTGGAAGAAATTAATTACGTCAGTGAAGTTTAATAACATAAAATCAGTCGATAGATATAATAGGATTTTTCTCTGTGATAAGGTACTGTTTAATCTGCATTTGATTCATATTAACTTTCCTATTTATTCACGTGAAATATAGCTGAGAGGAATAAAGCATGCTATTCAGAGAGAATTTTCCCAATGCCTACGAGAGCTCTATCTGAAAGAACGGAACGAGTATGCTCATTTCTGAGCGAAAAATGATTAGGGTCACAGAAAAACGTCTAAAATGAGAGAGCCGCTTATGTTTGGAATGAAAGAATTCCTTGAAAATATGGAAATCCAACCACAGGCCCATGAAGCTAGTGCCGATGCAGAATCCTCACAAGTGACCATTTATTGGATGAAAAGTAAAGCGTACCCTTGCATATGTTCCCGTACACTTCCTTCAAATCGGAACCAAGAACTCCACGTATTCAACCTACTACCGCTGGTGGCGATCCAAAGTTAAAATTAGGGGCTTCATTGCCTAAATTAATATAAAATTTTGAGGAAATCTATAAAGAGCGAGAAATTGAGATTGCGATCGAGAATATTATGAGATATTTTATACCAGAGTCTTACAGAAATCATAATACAGACGCGTATATTTTCATTTCCTTTGGGAGTATTAGCTTGACTAAATTTAATTTCATTTGAAGCCGACAGTATATTTTTATCTTAAATTTCTAGTTCTTTCAGCGGGTTAAAAACGTCAGCAGGCAGCAGAGAACGAAGAAAATGTAGAGAAGATGTCCACGTAGAATAAAGTGCAGAGATAACAAAAAAAGCAACTCAACGTACAAGAAATTTTATTTTCCAAAGAGACGAAGAAGAGAAACCTTAAAAAAGACCTCACAATGATGATGGAGAAAGTAATTTGGACGTTGCGAAGAGAGATTTTTGACATTGTTCGTTGAAGAGATTTGGAGGAATGTGTACGGAATGGACCGAACGTGAGTGAAAGGAGTCATACGCAAATGGTCCATTGGGAAAGACGATGCGTTTGATCTTTATGCAGCAATTTCGGATGATTACATCTATCTGCTCCTACAATTATATCTGCGTGTCAGAGAGTGCCAACGAAACCTATTTCCTTACTCAAATGGAGAACCTCGTTTTATCGGAAGGCTACTACGCTATAAATGGTTTGTTTTCGAAATTGTACAATGGTAAAGGAATTTAATCGCTTAGTTTACCTGTATAGAACATTCTGCATTTTAGTTTCATTTGACGTAATAAATAAATCTGAAAAATAATAATATTACATACGTGTATTTAGTTAGGAAAAGTGGTCTTTAAACACCTGAATTCGCTACATGTGGTTTATAAGTCGGAGATTCCCTTTCTCTGTCTTGTGACAGCCGCTTACCTCATTTTTTGAAAGTACTTATACATCTCTCAAATTCCCTGTTTCTTTAAGTAAAAGTCCTCCGATATAGAAAGAGATACGATTAATACATGTATATTCCGGGAATGTGTTTTCTTTAACGAAGTAGAGTTTAGGCAGCCCCTATCCCCTTTTGGGGGCTACCTATGTGAGGACACCTGGAGGTGGGAGGTGCCACTATGTGGAACGTTACTTGTCATACAAAGCATCCCGTTTAGTGTGGAATTGATTCGCCGTGATTTGGATGCCTGCCCGTAAAAAGGGAGACCTGGGTTCGAATCACAGTCATGTCCATATCTTTTACTTCGATTTATCCCGATTTCGAGTCACCCTTTCCTTTCGGATTTATGGCGAAATTCTAGATGGAGATACGAGAAACGGAATGGAGTCCGGGAAAATGAATCGAAAAACGGATGTAGATATGGGAAAGGAATGGAAAGATAGATTGATTGAGAGTACGTTTACGATTGAATCCCAACAAGCGGTAATGAAGTTGAATTGAATCGAAAGTTGAATCGTATCAAATATTTTATTTGTTTAATTGTGCGTAGAACAGTGCGAGTTTATCAGACCCGCAGTAAGATGAACACCAGAAGAAATGCCTTGGAATCATACGTAAGAACCAATCAAGCTAAATCTACTGAAATTTCTCTTGAAGATACAGAACCCTTAAACCAATATTTCCGTGCTGTTACATTTAATTACGACAAGATTGGTTGCAGATTTCTCGTACTGAAAGCCTTATAGTATATATAGTATAGCCATATATAGTATGAGTTATCATGAACAATACAAAACCAATCAAACCCCTAGGTCCCGGGTTGGAGTCCCGCCTAATTGGATCTGACTCGTTAGGGAATGTTTGTCTGTCTTTCAATAATAATAATTATTAAAATTGATATATTTGGGGTCATATTCCTATTCCATTAAATTAGTTATAATTATAATAAATTATAATTGAAAATATTGTATATATATAACAGAAATATTTTATGAGTATTATTGAAAAGTTTATTTTTATTATTAAAATAATAGCTTAAAATTATGTTAGTACAATCTACTCAGCCCGAATTAATCCAATTATAATCTCGGAATCGACGGAACGGGATTGTATGTAGAAGACCATTCACGATTATAATGCATTGTACTTTGAGATAAGTCGACCTATTCACTGAATGGGAATATTTGTTGCTCAATTGTCGCATCGCCCAATTGACCAGCGAACGCTCCATTGATGGGACGCGGAGAATAGAGTAGATAATAATTCAACATGTCTGATTTCTACACAAACGGCATTCGTGACCGATTCGATGAAATGGAACGATGAAAATAAACAAAGGGTGAATTGGAAGTGCGGTGTGGATCCACGTGATTGAACAAATCCTGCGACACGGAGATTGAGCGTTAAATGATCAAATCAGACGATAGAGATAACGACTTCGGTTGATTGAAAATCATTATTTCTTTTTCCAATGGAATCTATTCGTATTGTTCGACATTTGAAATGGCTAGGTTATGGCAGTCTGATAAGAAACTGAATACAAATTCATAAAACTCAAAAGGGCATAAATAGTTCATTATTCATGATGCGAGGTTATGGAATGTAAAGGAAAACAACTGCGTTCTAATTTAAAGTAATACAAATTATAAAATTAAAAAAGCACATAAAATTGTTGTCTATTCTACCGTAAAAATGACACATTTAAAGTTTATTCCATGTATTCTGTAGTCTTACTATTCCTTTCCTCCAATATTTTCGTAGGTTTCTAACTTTGGAGTTTGTGTTTTGATTTTAATTTCGTTTTGTACTTGTCATCTGAAAAATGGTTCACACTTGATTATACTCTATTTGAAAACTTTTTTTCCAACTCTGCTTCTCTGTGCGTGATTTTCCCCACCGAGGATCTTTTCTTCGTCAATCTTAGGTTGCAAATATTTTTCTCACTTACTTTTCTTTCTTTAGTAATTATTTTTCTAACCTATATGAGAACAACATACTAAGATAGGTGGAAGAGAGGCCTATTCCGTCCGAACCTCGACAAGAATAGGTTCTAAACATTGTAATCCATACCAAAAATTGTTGTTTTTCAAAGAAATGTACGAAGAGAAAAATAATACGTTGATACTCGATCGCAGCGTAACCTGAGCAGCCGAAATGAACGGCAAGTTCCCGTGATGACGTCACTAGCACGGATTAAATGCGAAGAAGCTTAACAGCAGGTATCTAATTGGATACTTTTGAAGGTATATTTAACAACCATACCTTGCGACTTAGTGGATGGAAACCCCTAAGTCACAACGGTTATATTTCGTAATCAATTCTGTATTACGCTAAAATCACAAAATCGCGATTCTAATAGAGACCTCTCCTTGTCAGATATGGAGGATTTCCTTCCACGTTTCCAATATTATTTAGGCATTATTAATCGTCAACAGCCTAGCCAGTGACTCTTCGAACTTTCGCATGGTGTTCCTCAGATGGCTGCAGAACCATTGACCAAAACATCGATGACTAAAAACACCCTAACTCAGTTGATAACACGAGAAATTCAAGCTAATACGTGATACACTTTTAAAGATTGTTATTCTTTTGAAATTAAACTGATATTGGAAGTAAATGGAAAGAAAAATGGATGACATGATTACGTAGGAAGACACCACCAAATTAAAAGATTTAGTTTTCCACAGAATAAACGACCGGTTTTTCAAATGCGCTTCCAACTTCAGAAACAGAAAACACATGACCATTTTCCTATCTGTTCTTGAACATGAAGATGCAAACACACTCATAGTACAGGTCGCGCATTAAATTTTCCAGGGAAATCATTCCATTTGGCTTTTGCAGCGCAATTTCATTGAAATCATCGTATACCTTGCATGGTCACATCCGAATTTCGCCGTCACGTAACACGGCATCAGCTAAACTTGAGAAAAGGTTCGTCGTAAATGAAGGCAGATCTGGTGGCGGCCGTGAAGATTTCGGGGGAGTAAGGTGCGGGTTTAGGAGGCATCGCAGCCCATCTTGAAGTGTCGCTGCTTTGAATTTTTCATGAGGAAGGAGGAAGTGGCGGAGGGAGCTGATCTGTCGCACCTTAATCAACAATTTACGTCTGTCCCGAGACGCCCACCAAAGTGCGGAGGTACGAAACAAAGAATGTATTATTGAATGGAGGAAGGTTTGGCGATCCGAACGACGCAGCACACCGTCTCGAAAGGCAAACACTCGCCATTGAAGGGAGTTGTATTCTCCGGGAGATAAAGAATGTATACTGAATGCAAGGACGGAGTTAGTGAAAATGTGGGAAGAGATCGATTAGGTGCCGGGGGGAGTCCCGATTCAGCAAACTAAGCACGAAGTACTTGTCACACAAGGCAACCTCCACCACTGAACTGAAAGGAATGGAGTGAATAATTTAAGAAGTTTAGAGCACTGCTTCAGAGCCTTTTGTCTTCCAGGGAGCACTAACGCATTACCTCAATCACCGCGGCACACTAAAGAAAAGTTTTCATTAGTTTTAATCGGAAGTCGAATGGAGAAGTTCATGATAAGGTATTAAACAGAGTTTTCAATAGTTTTTTTTATCTCAATTCATAGGAAAAGGCTCGATTTGACTAAAATATTAAATTAAATTACTTTAAATCAAGCGTTGAAGTCAGAAAATGGTGGAAATATTACGTGGAACTTTTACTATGTTATTGTCTTTCCGTACCCAAAAGAATTTATTTCACGTTTGATAAAATAGTCAAGCAAGAGATAAAATTTCTCAAAATGATGCCTGCAGCTCAAGTTTCAATAGAGATTAAGCTGTCAATTTGAAAAATTCAGGTATGAGACAGGACTCTAAAAAATCGGTATATGAATAGGCAGCAAAGGCAGCGAAAATCAAACGCAAGAAAAATCCGACTTTCAAATTCGAAACTCTGAATATTTTATGGGCCGAAATGCGGATTTTATCGTATTTTTCGTCCGAAATAAGAACAAAGGAATCCAATCACAGTGTTGGTGAGGAGGGAACATGATTTATCTTTGGCACTTCCTTCCGCCTGTCATCACGTCGCGGAAGAGCTCTCGGTCTCCGGAACGCATTTCCCAAAAGACTTCAAAACAAATGCCTAACAGGGCTGCGGACGCCAGTCGATTGCGGTTCATAAATAAATAGAGAATTGCAAAATGCGGAGGTTTCGTCCCTTTGAAGCGTGGTTAGTAATCTCAGTTCAGTAGAAAGGAAGGATTCGGGGGAATAAATAAAAGACTTCAACAACTGCGCACGTAAAAGATATTCGAATGATTTGACGAAATATCTCTGTGAAAAACTTCTACGCAAAAAAAATTATCCCTTTGTATATCATTGTCTTATCATCAAGGAATAAAAACAGTCCCCTTCATAGAAGCAATCACCCTAACACTGGTACATTTTTGTGTTCGGCAGTTCGGCTATACTAAGAGAGGAAGGAACCAAACGAAATAAGGGTGAAAAATCGTCGTTACTTTTAAAAAGGTATTCTGGGTTCGACTCTAGACGGTCTGAAAGGTCTACCTAGAGAAATACACGTAAACTTCGTCTTTATGCTGACTCTTGCAGAATTCAGTTCTTAAACAATTCACACATTCTGGTTTGGAAGGAATATTATCATAGATGTTCATTTTTAAGTATGAAAATAAAGTTCCATCATTTCTGACGGGGAAGTTCACTAGTTTTAACTCATATACTCTAAAACGTAAACCATAAATCTGCGATACCTTGCAATATTTTTCATCTAAATAATTTCATCGGCTAATATGGTTTATACAAAATGTTATTCATCAAAAACTAGTTTCCGCGCAACAGCGTTATCATAAAATCGAGCTGTAAAATAAAACTTGACATACAAGTGAAATGTTGGGGGGAAAAGACAGTAATTAGTATAAGGATATTCAAGGCGAATTTAATTTCAGCCAAATAATTTAGACTCAGTCAACAAATTTCAACATACTTTGTAATCGCATATCATTTCCTACATATATACTCTACGATTTTGGCTGAGATGAAATTAAAACGCTTTAGATGAGCAATAATATACTCTAATACATAAAATTTGTTAGCAGAAAATGTTTGGAATCATTTCGTCAAGACGTGAATATTGGTAATAATCCTAACTAGTCCTAACACAGGAATCAAAGTTTCAGAAAGAAGACTTAACTCCTCAACCTAAAAGGCAGGATTGTGGTTACGCTTACGTATCATTACTAGTTCTAAACTATTGTGTTCTGCAGTGCGTTCCAGTTTTTATAGTCAGTAACGATGGATTTTATGGGAATTCCTACGTATTTTCTCCTCTTCATCCAAATTCATTTGTGAGTAAAATGAGTAATAGTGAAGTTTATTCCATTTATATGGATTTATATATTTCCGCACAGAATGAAAATGAGGACGCTGCGTCGTTTGCGTCGTAAAAAATGAGGAAAACCGTAAAAGGCGATTCGCCGTTCTCTTCATTTAAGGATTTAAGGAGAAGGAGATTTGTATGGGTTTGAAAGGAGGTGGGTGATGGATGTGATTGACGAAGATTGAGCGGTAAAAGGAAAGAAACTCGACGCCGTAGAGACGATACTGATTATCAATTCCAATAGACGAAACTCCCGCACTCGCGGGACAAACAAGTTTTCATCGCTCACTAAACTGAGACGTTCTGTCTGCAGGAAAAGCAAAAACAGGGAGTGATCGATTGGCTTCTTTTAGAGAGACTCTGCGAAGCTCATCGTCCGACAGCTATTGGCTCAAACTCCGATTTCACATTTAGTAGGAAATCGCTGGAGATTCAGATGTATGGCATTCTGTAATTAAGGGTAAGGAAGTGGAGAGCTTATGCCAATCTTGGGGGTCTTTTCTTTCGAGAGAATTTGGCGTCATTAAAAAAACCGCCTCGAAAATTCGTTTTCGCGATAATTGGCTTTTATCGGTACTCTATAGATGTGATCTGATGAGAATATCTTTCATACTCTAATATTGGGTAAAAGCGTCCTGCAGCGAGAGTAATACCACTATATTACATAGAAATTTACCCTTAAGTACGTAGATAGATTTATGATTATCCGCATAAAATGAAAAGGAAAACATCTAAATAGTCGATTCCGTTGAGCGCCGAGATAAACTGGCAAGGTCGCGCTCACGAATAAATGAAGCTGGAACACGTATATCTGAAAAACATGCGGTAAAGGATCATCATCTACATTGATGACTTGTAAGCCGGCTATCTGCGTATGACAAGGAGTGAAAACAACGACCTATTTCTTTTGCTCAGTACTATCAGGGATCTTTCTCGGAAATGGAAAGTTTGTAAACCACTTTGTCTTCCTGTCTATCTCCATTACATTTCGTTTACTTTCAGATGGATGGAAGTGGCATGGTTGTCACGTAGTCCCTCGTACATATTCTGCAAACGTACTTTCTCTAACTTTATTTTAACAACAACGAACTAGTTTCCAACCTCCTTTCTTCAATGGATTTCAACTAGCGACTGACATACTTCACTAAATTTTCTAAGGATTAATTTCCTTTACATCTTCAACTAGAATGTATAATTTCATTCCACAATTGCTTTGGTTTCTATTCGAAAACGAAACACATAGATTAACTGAAATTAAGGACCTCAGAAATATACTTGGAGGAACTGAAAGAGATCATATGACCATTACAGATATTAAGGATTACAAAATAACACCAATGACAAATAGATTAAAGAGCGAAGAAAGATATGGAATTATTAGATAAACAAAATGGAAAACAAGTGGAAAAGATTTCGAGAGATCAGTGCCAAAGAGGAATCAGAATCCTTGATTAGGAAGAGATGGAAAGAATGTTAGTTGTTAAGATGTTGGATGTTACGATTGTTAATACGTTAGAAGTTAACAATGAATATTGTTACTCTACCGTAAACAGAAGTAAAAGAATGTCAGCTCGGAAAGTGGGAGACCTGAGTTCGAGACCCATTCATGTTGGTATTTTTCACTTCTGTTTATCCTTTGGAAAGAATACGTAGAGAATAATTAATAGGTAAAGAATAGGCTGAAATATTTTAAGTAGAAGAATTTTCATTTTACGGTCTAGGATGGATTTACTTCCACGCAGTCCCCTAGCGAAGTAAGTTTTCAATATTTTTCCTATTAATCCACATATAGATTGATGTTCTTCTTTAAGAAAAGTAGCTATTGAATCAGCAAGAAAAGAGACAGCAAACAAATTCATTCAATTGTGACGCCTATTGTAGATTTTCGCATCCTGAAATTATCCTAGTTCCAATTGTCTCTTTCCACCAATGGACCGTAACTTCTGTGTTCACTATACTACTCAAAACGGATTCTGTTTCCGACGCTAAACAAACGTGGAAGTACTCGTGTATCTCTCAACATCCATCACCGCTTTATGCACACGTTTGGCCTAAAGCACAGATACGACGGCAAATCGAAGCCCTAGAAAATCAAATACGCACCATTATTTGATGCGCCTGCTGATTCTGCTGCCGAGATGGGATCGAATGCCGCCCCACCTGCACGAAGCTACGCGAAACATTATCCTATGAACAATGGAACCGCATCGGAAAAGCAAAACAAAACATCCCTTCGTTGGGATTCCAATGAGAGCGAAGTGCGTCACAAGAGCGTCGCTTCGAGAATCTATGGAGTGCGGGAGATTGTGCTTTCTGAATTAGAGATAAAGGAAACCATTTCTTGCAACTGAAAAGCGTGTTCTTATTCCACACTACGGAGGAGAAACTATTGGCAGATGAAATTTTAATCGATACGAGAGTAGTACATCGATGTAGTCGATTGGAAATCAAATCTTTTCCAACGCGTAGCTTTGCTTGCAGTAGTTTTAACGGATAGCTACTGTGTTTCTCATTTTCATTAGTAGGAGTAACTATAACGTCACCAAGGATCTGTTCCATATACTAGAGCCTTTGTCTTCCCAAGAAACACTTTTCTTCTATATAACCCAAGTGAAAAGTGCTTTAAATCCTTTATGTTGCATAATGCGGCCTACATATTCATCTCTGCATTTTGAAATACATTCCCAATATTGTCCTACGTTTCCAATTCTCTGTAGAAAGTGAAAAGCTACCTAGATATCTTGCACATAACATCCGTCGGAGGGGGCTTAACAGTAGGTAAATGTATGATTGGTGACGTTAAGGGACAGTGCCATTTCAAATGGTAGTTTCAAAACCTTAAATAGCTATGAAACAGAATTATTTCATTTACGTTCCACATCTCCCAGATTATGACCGTTATCATTGCTTAAAAAGTGGATTTTCTAACACCTCTCCCGTAAAATTCGACTTAATATTTCTACCCATAGGAATCAGACTCAAGCCTCACTGTGAACCATTACCGTTTTTCTAATCAATGCTCTAAATCAAAGTATATAAAATGGTGTTTGTTCATTATTACTCACGGCTGCTTAAATATTCTGATTTATCGCACATCGATATAGTATATTGCGAGTGAGTTAAAGTGAGATTTAATTGTTCTACTGGATTTCAGGTCTCAGTAATGATGTTTTCTCCTCAGAAAAATCTCAGCTTGTAATTTAAAACAACTTCCAGTTCAAGTAATACGAAAACTCCAATAGCTTTCATATTTTCCAGGAGTTCCATCACGTCAGTTGGTTGGTTAAAAAGGTCTGGAAAAACCAATCAAAAGTCTAACTATCGGCCTATCGGCTTTGCTTCCGATATCTGGAAAACGCTAGCTTGATATCATGTCCCTTATTTCAGCGTGTTGTAAACATCACTTACTTCCTCACTTACTTCCCACTACAACAGGTCCACCGAATTTCCGCTACTTCATCCTTTAGTAAATCCCAACGTACGGCGGTGCCATCACCTACATGTAGGTCTAAAAAACTTGCTGGAAGATTTTTAATTCGAAATATCCTATTATATCTTTCTATCTATCTCATATTTTATTGTGGCCCAACAATGTATCAGTGATGTATATCGATTTCAGATGGTAATAACTAAGAGAAAGTATTTATCACAATACTAACATAAACTGATAAAGCTATTCGCAGTCCAGAGATTCTTACACCTCTGATTCGCAGATGATTCATTAGAGTAATGCGGCGTGATTAGGGCTATCAGATTTAATAGCTGTAAAAGACGAACAATATGTCACATCCTGGAGTGTAGACAACCCATAGAGTCTACTTAATGGATTGAAAGTCCAGTTAATGCATACAGATATATCTGTACAGCAAGCATAATCTCAAAGAAAACTCCAAGAGTTTTGGATTGATGACTTGACTTACCAAATCATTCATTAAAATAAACTCAAAGAGAAGATAGGCGATAACTGCCATGAAGACACAACGACGAATTAATAAAAGCATTAGCAATAGGGTTTGCCACAATATTCCTCTCTCGCCATTGTTTCAAGAAAGTGATCTTTCTGGAAGAACGTGGGCATGGGACAAAAAGTTCATAAAATTGACGGCCATACTTAAATCGAAATCTCTGTTAACCACAAGGAAGAGTCAGCTATCGGAGAGTAATTCTAGAAGATGCCTTCGATAGTCATATTTGAAATGGGACGAAATGCTTAGTAATACAAATGCTCGTTTAAGTGTAACTAATTTGATCCGTTCTTAAACGAACACAAATATACGAATCTGGAGCACGCAGGGCATTCAAAAAATATGAAAAACTATGGCGAGAGGAGAGCAAGCAGTGCTCCGTATTCATTTTGAAGAAATACTCGAAGGTCGAAAAGAGAAAGGTGGTGCGAAGAAGAAAAGAAAACTCAAGAAACGGAGAATGGAAGGAGAGGAGATGAGAATAACGAAATTCTAGAGTCCGAAAGGTCCTCAGAGAGAGCGTTCTATTTACCCGAAATTCGTGATACGTGTTATTCATCGAAAGTTATGAAAAAAGCATCTGGAACCTTTCTGCGAATCGGTGGTAGAGCGTACGGAAAAATTCTTATTTTTGTTTTTTTTTTATACCGAACGCCTGCTTTCATGAGCGATGAAAATGTAGCGCTATCACTTTCGACCAAAATGTTTGTGTACAAGAACGCGTCCTGAAAATATGACGCTCTGCCGATGTGAGATAGTTTATCGGCGATACACACTCCATGGCAGCATTATCAGATTCTGGAAACATCGGTGAAAAGTAGATCGTGCGACATCAATGTTCCAGATTAATTAATATAATCGTCCTTAATGTAAAATCGAATAACTCTGATAATTTATTATCCTCTACACCAATAGACTGAATAAAAGTGTTTTTATAAAATCTTCCTGAGCAAAGATAGTAATATTTTGTTTTGAAATTAAATGTCGTGGAAATTACAAAGTTTTTATTCATAGACACCTTCAGTGTCCTTTGAAATGATGAAATTGATTTTAAGGAGCAAGGATGTCAAGCTAGCATTAACACAGTTTCTCAAACAGTTCCACGAGGTCTATGAGTCTCAAGATAAATATTTTTGAAAAAAAGAGAAAAACTAGGAAAACAGAATGTAAACCATTGCGGAGAATACATTCGAGTTGTTGCATGTTGCACCTCCTACTAAAGTCGTGAATATAAAATATATATAATTGTAATGGAGATAATAGTATTGAAGATAATAATATAGACGTTCAGATAATATGATTGAAAAACTATTGATGTAGTGGTTGGGACTCGCATGATATCCTCATTCTTCAAAGTAACATCCTTAGTTTCGCTAGAAATCAATTCCTCACCCGACTGTTAACATTAGAATTAGGATTTACTCCGCAAGTCGCCAGAAGCATTAATATTAAAATTTCCATCCAAATACGCTTTTCTGCTGTTATTTGGAAAAAGATCTAGCAGAAGTATTTGTCTAAAGTAGCGATTATTTCCTTGTTTCCTCTATCGATGCCTCCCAAAGTTAGGGATCGTATCTAAGTGGTATAACAAGGTTACCTACTCCGTCGATTAGTTCTGTACTGATGAATTTTTCGGAAAGCCTCCCTCGATAATCTGATCTCCTTTCCCGAAGCGAATTCTACCCGAGGCGCTTTATCGAAACACTGCTGTCGAACCTAAGTCTCCGTTAACTAACACACGTACCCTAGGAACATAAAGAGGCTTATTTTATAAGGATCCCTAACCCGCACAACATTACTCGAGCGTAAGTTAGAGAAGAGAAAAATTCGGTATCTTTTTTACTATCGAAGGACAGTCTATCAGATTTTTGGTGGTTCATTTTTGAACTCCACAAGTCCTTCCTATTGCATTTGGGATGAATTAGGGATGGCATACAATAAACTACTATGAAATAAACTATATGAAGCTAGGATTTTATAAAACGTATTATTTCCGAAGGATATCATGATAAGATGTTACACAGAAAATTTAGTTCGTTAAATGATTTTCCCTGACTTTTACTTAGTGGAACTGGCTGTTTGTGCAATGTTTGTACTCATTTCGCACCGATAATATATAAAATGGAAAGTTCTCCATTCCACTGAACTTATAAATATACTGAACTGTATAAGTTACGGGAACGCATAATATCTTATCATAGTTGTTCATTAATTTGCATTAATATGAAACTGCATATGTTTACAACAGCTTTATACAACGTTTAAGTTATTCTGAGAGATAATAGTAGAATCTTGTGATGAAATCGCTGTGAGATTCATCAGCTAATGGTCCGAAGCTTGTTAAGTTACGTTATCCACTAAATCGTTGATGTAAATTAGGAACAATTTAAGCCTTTAGACAATTCCCTGTGGAACACATGCTGTGATGCATAATTCATCGGATAAAATTCCGTCCACAACCAGCTGAACTTTGTCTTCGAGAAAACATTCAATCCACTAACTACGATCCACCGACCAAGCATGAAAATATACGGTTCGCAGTATACTTTCATCCACCCCGCAATTATATTAGAAGCTTAAATCATGAATGATAATTTAACGATTTAGAGGGACAAATCTTTAGTTCGCTGATAATGGTTTGCTAGTTTTCGTCAATTTTATTCGAAGCGATGATCAAGAGGTCGAGAAATTAAAGGATTTACAAAATATACATATTTTTTCTTGTAACATACATTCATAAAGCCGATGTCACAATAATTTGCTATCCGTCCCAACAAGTAAAATGTTTGGACACCAGTGGTGTAGGCCACCTATCGGATCAGTTTCACATGAGCTTTACTCAGTCGAATAGTTTTTCTCTTTACATTATCTGCTAGATCAACCAGCCTGTAGTATTTTTTTCAGGGCGAAGTACATGCTAGAACGCTCAGATTTTTCGATAAAATAAATAGGAAACGGCAGCGCCGCCGATGCGAACTCGAATGCGTTTACTAAAAGTGAAAAATAAAAGAAATTCTCAAGGCGTCTCCACACCCTCTTTCGATAAGTACACTTTGCTTCTCCACCACTTTGTCATGCGAATGCGAACTCCTCGGAGACAATAGACGGCGCTGCGGCGCTACACTTTCCAAAGTTGGGCGGAAAATAACTGAAAAGGAACTCCGTCTCACCTACGTGGCAAACTTTCGTACGCTGGGTAAACTCCAAATGTGGTCTCAACACGTTTCCCTTTACTTTGTCTCGGAGGATTTGAGGTGTATTTACAGAAGGTTTTAGGCGATTGAATAATTTGAAGACATGCTTCAAATCATGTTGCGTGAGAGGTTTAATTACGGGTGGTTATCAGGACTGTGACTTTTTTTTACAGTTTCCTTTAAGATTCGATGTATTTTAAAATGTTTTTGTATTAAATGTATTCCAACCAGGGCATCGAACGAAAAATCAATCGATAACCAGATAAACCGGATTCTTTGCCGAATTGAAACTCGAAGTGGAACTGAAAAATTAAAATTCACCAAACTGAATCGAAGACTTTTATAGATTAGATTCATTGAATATTTACTACAATAATAGTAATTTCTAATTGAAAATGACAGAGACTTACAGATTAATAAAGAAAATTCATGAAATTTTTATTGAGATTAACTTATACCTTCATTTGTGGTTCATTGACGTCAAAAATTATACTCTACCATTATATTTAATGTAAAGATTTTAGAGACCCAACAAATCATAAAATTTTTTTAAAAGAATTTGTTTCATTTAGAAAAGAGAAAAACTAACCGGTTTGGACCGGTTCTACTATAGCCGGAATGAAACCGGAAATGAACCGAAATTTTGCATTTTAATGGAACCAGTTCGAAAAATTGTTGTTCGGTGCCCTGATTCTAATACATTATGGAGGGTTGTTTATAGATTATTTTACGACATCTTATATTTAACTCGTAATTCATAAACTTGGGTGCGTTCGCTTATTATAATTTAGACGCATTGATTATATACAAGTGTTCCAATAATTGCAGGGATGAGAAGAAGCGTGAGAGATATAAATGTGCATAAATTATGATCAGAAACTGAAAATGAGAATCAAAAGGAACTATCATGGATAACTAATTTCTACAAAGGAATATTGATGAATGAAAGGGTACGATATATGAATTAAAACTATCGAAACGCGCAAACAAAATGATCCAGGGGGAGGTAGATTAAGCTGCAGAGAAAATATGCGTTGAAAATCTACAGTGAGGCTATATGCTATAGAATTGGGGAAAATGTTAGTAACTCACCATTTCAGTCATAAAAGGAACAAGGCCAATTTCCAGGATGGCTTACCTGTAATCAGAAATAGATTTCAAAGGTTAGAGAGTAAAAAATATATCGAAATTATTACATCGTATTGTATGCAGTAGCAATTTAAATGTATAGAGCGTCAAATTCGTACTTCAAAACGACTGTATGTAAGCTTTGAGAGGATGTCACAAAATATAATTTGGATCGAATCCTTTGATTCGGAATGATTATGTCTGTCGAAATAACATGTGTAACACTTACGCACTCTAAAATGTATGCATGTAAAATGATGCAATAGAATGGTTAAATATGAGATGGATTGTAAAAAATAGCTTAAGGGTAACATTTACAGTAACAAAGACGATATTTTGGAGTTAAACTGAAAGGAAAAATATATTTGACAAATCACTATGCAAAAATTCCAAAGAAGTTAATTTAGCAGGATTGGTTTCAGCTAATCAATCTTCACGGATGACTACAAATTAATTAATACGTATCGTGGTAAATAAACATGATTGAAAATTTTGTATTGAGAATTCATCCCATTTCATTTCGCTTAGATTAAATTTAATTCAATCTACGATGAAATTGAATGTAGTTAAGGTTCCATAAATATGAATTTCATATTGTTAATATAATTGATTCGCCTACTAAGATGGAAGACAAAAACACCCATCAAACATATCTATACTGCAAACTAGTTATTGCCACCAGAATAAAAGTCAAAAAGGGGAAGTTGCTCAAGAAACCTCTTCAAAGTCTTCGTTGTCAAATAAATCTAAATTTGGCGTCAAATCATTTTCTTTCTCCACAAGAAATGTATTTTGTGTTTTGGTAAATGATGGAGAGAAGGTATCTTTAATTTCTGCGTCAGTCTTTTTGACGACTAAAACAATATAAAAGCTTTTAATGTATCAGTGATGCTGAGTAAAATACAATTTGGAGAGGTTTGCATTGCTAAGATATTTCGCACCACCAAAGAACGTACATAAAAACACATGTAATTTTAAGTCGCTCATTTCTCGGAGTGAGCAAGGTACTTTCACAGCATTACTTCACAGTATTCTGCGCATGCAAACGTCTTTTACAGCAGGCAAATCGATACATAATTTCATATGTTCCTTTTTATTTTTAAGGCTAAGTACATTTCTTCTCTTCAGCTTCATATTTTCCGTATTCGGCCATATTTATGTTGCTCTTCCTCTCTTATCAAAAACATTCACACCGTCCTCTCCCACCCTCTTTGTCATTCGGGCTGCTTATATAACATCCGCGTATTCAAGCAAAATTAGATGACTTCTTTAGTAATGGTCATATTCATTTGTTACCCATTAATTACTCACTCCTTCCCTCCTTTTCCTTGAATCTCCTCACACTATTCATTCAAAACTGTACTCAATTTCAGTACTTCTCAGATAACCAGCAACATAAAAAATTCAATTCTGCAGGCTAAAGTTAACATTTTCAATTTTAATCACATTTCAAAAAAATTCTATTCTCTATACAAGGGTTATACAACATATTTAGCTGAAGGTACAATTACAATTAGGTAAGCTAGATGTTAGAAGGGACCAATTAGTCTCAATATCATCCTTAGAAAGACGCTTATTTAATAATTCATCAGCTACGTAGTTCTACAGGAAACCTTGTAGTACACGTCCATCCTTTCGTATTATTCAATCCATTGCAACTTTTCAGGTTCAGTTTATGCAGAATATGTATCTATGAAATTAGAATTTATCATAAAAATGAATGTGCAATGGGGTAGCTTCTTAAGCTACTCAGCACAGAAGTAAAGGGAGATTTATTCGTTGCGAGAATTATTTCAATGAGCGATTGCACTAAGTTTTTCATGAGTCAACTTACGGATATTAAGATCCGAGATGGATTGCATTTGGAGAAATTGAAGCCATCATCAGTATATTGGACAAACCTAAATTATATACTCTTAACAATTCAATAACAATAATTTTATGATGTTCCTAATATTGTAAGCTGGCGACGAAAATAACATCCGAAATTGTGTGCGCAGTCTGGCGTATAGTTTTTGCCTATTAATATGGATAAACGCGCAGGTTAATCCCTCCGTGGCACCTGGTGCTTGTCTGTTGAACAGCTCGACGGCGATAAAGTCAATACGCGACGAGAGCCTATGCTTCAAGATTAATCCATGCATAGAGAAAAGACCCTTCAAATGGATTTTTTATCATGATGCCGTCACTCACGTTTTTCCGAAAAGTCGAAACTCATTTCCGAGATCAGCTTACATTTGTTAAATTAACTACGGATAAAAATGATGGCTAAAACAGTGAGAGATGATCAAATTCATTGCGATGACATTTAAGCGAGAATATGGCAGTTTATTTGAACGCGGGGGATTATTTTATTCATAACGCGCCGAAATGAGCCAAATGTTTAAATGTCTTGTAAATTAAATTTCGTAATTATTACTCGAAAATTGTAACTAATTAATTGCATTACTAAATTTCGTATCGCCGACAAATTCATCAATTAAATTTGAATGAATCGAATATTTGATAATCGCGAAAATTACTTTTACGAGAAAATAATTAATTCGTTTAATGAAAAGTGCTGCGTTTAAACGATTCCATTTTCCCAAGTTATCATCAAACATCGGAACCCGGAAATAAAACGCTAACTCGATGAAAATAAAAGGGGAAGCATTCATTGAGTTTTTAATATTTGGAACTTGATTCTAGAATTAAAAATATATAATTTAAGGGTATTAATTCTGAATCGTATGAATACGGTATTGAATGCTATTGAACGCATTTAATCCTAGAAGTTCTAAATAAAACACTTTAATGTAATTTTATTTTTGGAAAATCGGATAAAGGGATTAACATTATAAGAACTTGAATATTTCTTTAAATTCTTTCGCTGGATACTTTGGAAGATATTACCATTACGTCGATGATACATTATGGCTGATATAACTATAAGATGAATTTAAAGAATTCAGCTAGAAGGCATAGTTAACCTCAACAGCTCTACAATCTACAGCTAAGGAGAGAGAATGAAGCATATTGGCATATCAGATATTTATTGGAGATCAATGTTCTGAAGGATTTTTAAGTCGGACGGAATAAGGTTTATTTCTCTTTTTCTTCGTGCTAAACATGTGTGAGAGTTATAATAATTATGAAAACTTCACAAGGATTGTTTGGAGGAGTCTCTTTCTACAGAAGACCTTTGAAAGATACTCGCAGAATAAAATATTAGAGGGTAAAAGACAAGAAGATATCCATGGAATTAGCATTTGACAAAATTAGGGTTTATCAAAAATATAAGAAAGCGGGTATATTACTTAAGGATATTTTTTAAGATAATCCCCAAAATGAAGCGAACGGGAAAGGAAAATCATTTCATCTTGCAATCATTGCTAAATTTTTACAACTCTAACTTATCACTAATCGAGGCTCCCGGATAACCAAGTGGGTAGCGCGTTCGACTTTGACAAAAGTGGTCCCGGGTTCGATTCTCGATGGGACCCCATGGGCGTAATGATCTCCGCTGTGGAAGCATTTGGAACAATACTAGTTTTCACAAAGTAGCTCTTTTCAGAATGATTATTTTCCAACTCCCAGAAATTTAGAAAAATACTCTAGAAACAGACTCATTAGAAACACATTGTTTATATTCTAACAAACGTTAGTCATTCTTAAGGGTGTCTGTAATAAAAATATCCGACGAGGGCTATCACTTCTCGTTTAGGATGCCAAAATATCTTTGACCGTAATTGTCCTCAGGGTAAAACATAGGTGGGTAGAACATTATAATTCCTTTAAGCCGATCCTCGTCACCGTAGATCAAAGACATCCCCTTGGGTAACAAAATCTTAAAGTAAAGTAACTTGGAACACTTGGAATTCTGCCAATTGTGATTTCTATGGAAGGTGAAATGTTAGGTATAGTTATGTTTTGTTTTATTATATATTAAATTAATTTCATTATTCAAATGTTATTTCTAAAAAGTATTACTCTTAAACTATTTTTATTTGTTAAGTAATTAAAAGTTTTCATCTCCAATGATCGAAGTATAGATCTATATTCGTGAAGTCGATTACTCTTTTAAATGTCCTAATGCAGAATGGTCTACGTTACTATCGAACCGTTAGAATGTTCCGCGTTGAACTTCCAGAAATGTGGCATTCCTGTTTAAGAACAAGAGAAGGAAAAGGCATAATGTGACAGCGGCCGAGTGCGGAGGCATGCATACACTAATGACATCTAGCGGAAGGAAGGCGCTTCTCAGGAAGTGGGGATTTCCTGGCGTTGGAAAGAGATGATCTGCGAGATGCACCACGTTCCCTGGCGGGAGAAGCCGCAATGCCTCTGGAGAAAAGAGGTCGAGAGGTGTCTCCATCCATTATACCCTAGCAGATTTACAACCGATCCCGTTTAGGGTTCTTAAGCGCGTTACTAGATGCTCCGTCTTAAGCTCCTGGAGAGAAAGGGTCTGCCAGGATCGATCTTTTACGGGAATTTCGCCATGCTAATGGGAGGGCAAGGGAGTCCATTAAGGCAGAGAGTGCAATTAGGATAATTACGAAGCGAAGGGCGGGAAAATCGAATTCATTTGAGGGATACGTCGGAGATTTGTGCGGAGGATTTCCATAACGGGAGTCAAAAAGAGTTGATTCGAGGCCAAGGGTAACGAAATAATCGATGGTGCGGTTAAGTAAGGGCTTTTGGGATCTGCCGGATTGGCCGAGGAATGAAAAGTGAGAGGATTGCTGGCGACGGAAAGAAAACAGAGTGGAAGATCTTTGGCTGTACGCGATGGATCTCTCCCTATCTATCTTAAGATAGGGCAAATTAAACGTGTATGTCTCTTTTCTGATTTTTAACGTGGAGACGCAAGTTGTAACTTGTAATTTTACATACTAGGCAATTCTTCCCCCCCCCCCGAATGATGAATTTGTAGGATTAGTTATTTTCTTGGGACAGGAGTGGGGAACCTGCGGCATTTCTGGGTATTGTTTTCTAATCTAGGTGACGACACCAAGTGAAAACTAAGTGGAAAATGAGTAAAAATTTTGAGAACTAGAACGCCAAAAAACTGTGTATTGTGAAGGCACACTATTTTCTAATTTGATGTAAATAACCAATTTACAGGTAAACAATAGACTGGAACTTGAGCAAAAGATCAGACTGCTCTCAGCATACATTTTTTAATGCAAATGTTCACGATTTAAATGTGATTGAAACACAATTCATAAGAATTATTTCAAATGGTATATGCAGAAGAAAATAGCAGGGGATGAACTCCCGAGTGGAAAACTTGGAATTTCCGTAATTTTCTTCGTTCTTCCAGAAACAAGAATTCCTCTAATTCCTTTCACGATCAATCTTCGTTTCAGTTGATGTAGCAAGGAGGTCGAATAATACCGATCAGTTCTGCAATGAACTTTTTCTGATTACCTTGAATAATCTTAACGAACTTCCAAAACCAATTTAAGCGGGTATGAAGCATTACGTGATCGATTTAGGATTCTTTTATCAATGATCTGGGAAAGAATTTAACGGAAAGAAAATTCTACCCCACTTGTCATCTAACTGGTAAGCCTAATTCCCCTACGAAAGCTTACGACAGCTAATGGTTGAGGGGTTGAGGATCCTTTGGGCTGATGACTTAATAGGCAGAAAGTATTACGGAATGGCTAAGCGGATAGGGACCAACAGGAAGTGAATTAATTCCTGATTTACTAAGTAAATTCTATGCTGAAAAAATCCAAAGGAAATAGATTAGAGAATTCATAATTATTTTTGTTCCAGTTTCCGCTTTGAATCAGTGAAAACTCTAACTTTCAGTTCGGTTTCGCTCTGGCAGTAAGCCTTTCATTCTTCGGGATACTTTGTAGGCAGTAACTTGTTTAGACCTGATTATGCTCATGGTTATGATCGAATTATGATTATCAATGCTTAGAGTACCCAACCTGCAACTGGAAGATTTTGTTCGAGTCCCGATTCCATCAGATCTTTTCATGTCAGTGTCTCCTAGGGAATTATCAATCCGTTATTAAAGCGAAAGTAACGCCCATTCAGTGCTAAGTAGTGTTTTATCTATTTAGCAAAAAAACGTGTTATATAAAATTCAACCAAAAATTGTAAAAACCATTATTTGCTAAAAATCCACTAGAGAAAAACGGTTAAATAGAAGTAGCACAATGACGCTATGAATAAAAATATCCACAGAATTTAATAAGGAATGAGGAGGGTGAATTCCATTCTCAACTCAAACTCAGCATTTTTCATATTATCGCAGCCATGAGCAAGAAAGAAATAAAAAAATCAAACGAAAGTTACATTTTTTTTCCTTCGCCCATAGAAAAATGAAAAACATTCCATTAATCCAAACGAGGTAGCGAGAACTTGAATGGGTGAATTTAGTCAAGGGATGGATAGCAAAAAATACAAAATCCGCAATTAAACAGAAATGCTGTGAGACAGCAGAGCGATCCATTGGATAGCGCAGATGGCATTTCTGGTCACCTCCGTCGGATAGCATTAGAAATGCGAGCGCATTAGCAAGTTTAGAGCCAGATGTTTCCGCCATTCCCGCTCCCATACGCCATATTGAGGAGTACGTAAATGGCAAACAAATTCGTTTCGAACCAAGATGGGAATTCCACCTTCAAGCATTCGACGTTTGCTTTCCGCGGGTGGAAAGCTGTGTTAATAACACAGTGCGTGAAGGGCTTATTGTGCGAGCAAAGTCGCAGGAAGGTAAAAAAGGAGACGTCGCCGCTCCGGAGACAATATCATCCCCGACGTCATATTTTCAGGCGCCTCTTAAAAATGTATTTTTCTTCCGAGCGGAGGGAGGGAAATCCCTCGCATTCCTGCTCCTCGAGCGTATCTGGGCTTGAAACAAAGGAAAGATAGGGAATTTATAGGAAAGAGAACGTGTCTTGGGAAGCTCCATCGACAGCTTTATGGTCGACATTCACAATGCACACATTTATTCATCGCGGGATTTATTTTAGAGAGAAACTCGGAAGAATGTGAACTGATTTTAAAAAAGGTATTACGAACGAGCGCCTTCTATTCGCGTGTTTTTGTGAAGGATCACGATTTTTAGGGAATAAAATGATGAATATATCAGTATCGAAGATTTGTGTATGTTGATTTAATATAATGTATAGACGTAATAATAAGGTATTGGTGTGATGATTACGCATTGATGCTACATATTATTTTTAAATTTCAACGTAAAACCTTATCGTAGGCAGTGTTTCAAGTTAATTAATAGAGACTTATTGCTACCAGAAACATGCAACGGGGAACCTGTGATGCTATGCACATTAGCTGGGGATTTACCGTTAATTTACTTTTGTTATAATACTGTTCCAGGGATTGCCGTGTTATACAGTTTTCCTTCACGTATATTAGCTTTTACTATCAATAGGTTTTCTCAGGATTTTGTAGGAGTTTTCCTGCTGTGGATATTTTTTCCTAAGATAATATCTTAGGTTTTTAAAAATTTAACACCACTTTTTTTTAATACTATCAGTACTTCTTAAGTCTTTATCTCTGTTTCCATTTACATAAACATTATTTATATTTTATTAATTTCATTGATGACCGGTTAGATGGAAGAAGAGACCGTAGAGTCTCAATATAGACCTTAAAGGTCTTCATGACCATCTATTAATCTCTTGGTAGGGCCTCTGATTGCTGAAATCCGACCCTGATGGCGCATATGAAAATTCCAGAGCAAACATCAATCAACTGGGTACTTTTCCAAATAAAAGGATAAGCCTCAGAAGATTTCGAATAAACGAGAATAATGAGCGTGAAATTCGGAAATAGCAAAAATAATTAATGTTTAAAACTTAGCCCGGTAAAAAATCATAGGAAAGACACATATACCACACAGGTTTAGGTTTAACTTTGTGAAAAACCCCAAGCTGTCCAATCAAACTTTAACAACGCCACAGAATGGAGTAGAAAGCAGTGATCGAATGATGCAGCCTTCATTCGCTTTCCAAGTCTTTTATTTGTATTACTCCGCGGCGTAATAAAGGTTTAATTATGAAGCTTTGACAAATGTATAGGTCCCCAAACGCAAAGTGTGACGTTCCCTAGCCGAGGATTAACTTGGAATTAAATAAACAACAAAAACCTAGATGTCGGCAGTTTAGTCACGTATGGAGCGTGTGATGCTGAATTTTTATCTTGATGAAGATACAACGATATTCTGCTGCTGCAACATTTGATCTATAAATAATTTTTAAAATTAATCTGTAACTTCATTTTTAATTCTTCTAAAAATCAATAGAAGGATGTTACCGTCCGTCAAAATGGGGGAAGATTTTTTTAATGAAAAAGTACTCTTACGTCATCATGAAGCTGACGTTGTGTTCCTTTGTATTCCGTATACATTCTAAAGAATATTTTATCCGAATAAGAAAACGGAGTGTAAATCCAACTATGGTAAAAAAGCACATCTCCTATGAATCGCACAGTAAATGAGGACAAGCAAATGGATAATTGAAAACATGATAATAATCATAGTAGAAGGTAGGAACATAACTCAGGGCTGATCCGAAGGTATCCAAGCAAAGAAGATCCATGAGCCCCAGCTCGTTTTATTTCTAATATTCGCACAAAGGAAACTTTAGAACCTGAAATATGAAGTTAAAAAGATTTAGACCTTCGACTTTAGCTTTGATACATCTTTCGAACACATAATAATCTCCGTAAACAGAGGATGAAGTATTTTGCTCTTTACATATTATTACTTGACCGATGACTACCTAGTGACCTAATTCATTCGCACTCATAACATACATTTCCTCTAGAGTGGATTAATTCTCACTACCTCAGGGACCTAGTTTGTTTTATTCCTTGGATTATTGTATTATTATATCTATCATTATTATTAGTTATTGGTTTTATGCATTAATTGATAAATAATTATACATTTACCCTGATTATTATAGTTGATTGATGTAAAGTTTATTTTGCATGAGAAGTGACGAGTAAACAAAGAAGATGAGGGAATTCACGAAGCATTCGACAAAATAGACATTCCAAGTTATCGATTGAAACGCACGGCTAAAGAAAATAGATGGAAACTTGAATTGCAAATTATCTCTTCTGTGGGTAAACATTTCTTGCAGAAAAGTCAAACACTGAAAATTGGCTTGAAACAAAAAAGATGAGGATAATGTCATGCAGTTGTAAAATCGATATTAAAGGTGTATTGGTTCATTACAAATGCTATACACAGCTGTAATTAAGCCAAGTGGCGACATTTTTGGTAACATACGAACATACGATACATTCATGTGCCATATAACATTATAAGGATGTACGATAAATTATGCTATACACGACAACGTAATCAAATAGTTTTATTGTATAAACAATTAAGTGGTATTCTGTGTACTGTACATTATCATCGAACGGTTGAAAGTAGAGTTTCCAAATTCGCGATATTTAAATACTTCAAGAATAGATAACGGGAAATCGTGGTTACCGAGAATTCGCGGGAATTTTCAAAATATGTTTATAATTGATGTTCGATGATCATATGTAATAGCAGTCATAAAAGAAGATGTAAAATAAGAATAAAGTTGTTGAGACTTTGGTATCAGGATTCGTGACTCGATGCTGTCATTCCTTTAAGATAAACGTTGATGCACAACAAAAGTAAATAATATTTCCTTATTATTGGCTACTAATTCTAATAGTACTGGTTTTCAATTCAACACTTCAGTGTTATTTATTATTTTCAAAAGAAGACTGACACATAGGGTATTGATAATCCAATCATTATAATGATAGATGGATAATTATCTTTTTTTTGTAAGAAACATACTCGACGTACATATTTTTCTTTCGTTTTCCATTGCTTTTCGCCATACAGTCAGCAGCTACTTTCCTTGACACCTAAATGATAGTACGTTTATTTCCAATTGAGGGTACTGCAGAGTTCTAATTTTTCCGACTTCCTGACCAAATTTTCTCAGGGTTCCGGAACTAGAAATTGAAATAAAAGAAGATTCAGGATAAACGAAGATTCAGGATTCACTCCCGGAAAACTTAGTTGAAACTAAACTTAAGTCAGGAAATAAATATGATATATAATAATTCAGAAACATGTCTGATGATGAATCAATATAGTTTGAGCTAGAAGGAACTCAGGCATCTCTTGAGTCACTCAAAAGTGTACACTTTTACAGGTATATGATATCCTGCATTGGATAGTAGTAGATTTGAACCTCCGTGAAGTGAGTTAGCGAGGCTAATGGATTACAGTAGGTACTCTCCATGAGGACCAGTAAAGGAAACAGACAATCGTGCATGTGTTAGGGATAGGGTAGGCGAGTGGCTCGAGAGGAAATCTCGCCTCTGTTTACTTAGCTACGGATAAGGTGGTGCTATCTGGTGAGAGGTCGTCTAAACAACGGAGGCATTGTTAGAGGATCCTCTATCGAGTAGCCTGCAGCACCTAAGTACAGATCAACTTGAAACGGAAAAATAAATTCAACAATCAAGGAACGGCTCTAATGGTATTGTTAGACCCAACAATGTTAAGACCCACTGGGCCTCTCTGCCACCTAACTTCCTGTTTCAGTTCTATATTGGTTGTAAAAGAACATAAAATAACCAAATAATTAACTAATGAGAATAAATTACTTCCACAGAAGATTATTTCAGAAAACTTTCAGAAAGTTGCGGGAGAAGGGTCACAAAAAAGGGACTAGAAATCTAAATCACAGAGGTAAGAATTTTTAATAAATTAAACTACATGTTAAAAAACCTATTTGTTAATACGTCAATGCGATTATAACCAATCAATCCTGCAATTGTTCAATAAATGTAAGTATTTAAATATATGGGGACAATATTTGAAGGTAAATCAGCAGCTGGTAGCGTTTTTCAAACTGAATCACGGTAAGATTAGTCAACTCTTATGGATTAATTTTCTTATTACTTAATGGCAGGAAGCCAAAGTCCTCTTACTGAGCCAGTTATGTCTTTTAAATAATTTGCAGACCGCAGATATTTTTGATTGACAAGTAAGCGAAACTCGTGATTGAAAAAGCTTCATCGATATATTTAAATAAAAAGAAATGTTAAAATTTAAAAACCAGAACTTTTTCTTTTTAGTTATCAGTATTTAAGATGGCTTTTGGTGTAGTATGAAAAGACAAAGATAAAAGTAAATTAAAGGTACACATTTCTCTATCCTGTACTGAAACGCTATTAAAAATATTCAACTCAACAACAGACTTTTGAAATAATAATTGCAATAAACATGCGCATTTATTAGTGTTATACCCATAAGGCGACGTCGGATCAAAATGGCCTCTCTTCCCACAAACCTCCTGTGTTATTGTATGATGACAAACCGTTTTATCGAAACAATTGACTAAAGTTAACTTAAAACTAGAAAAGTGAGTCAAAAAAGAAAAAAAATAGATGCATAATAAAATAAAAATTGATCAAGTACTCAATCGTGACACGAAATATATATTCCGCGCAGCAATAAAAACGAAATTATCCCTAGGAATATTTCCTGAGGCAAATTCGATGAAAACATTGGAGGCAGCGGCGTAGTTACACTATTGCTCCAGAGGCGGCGCCTGAGTTTCGCGCTACACTCAATACATATCAAACACACTTAGCCAAAACATCAATGCAGCTTATCCGAAAAAGCTATCTTTTCGTTTTAAAATCTTTTACAGCTATTTTTAACAGAGGAAAAAAAAAGCAAATTCTGCAGTATTTCATCTAGTGTTTCATTGGGAAGCTTGACATTTTCCCATATACCACGTCATAGAGGATAACAGTAAAAGAGTGATATCCAAATAAAAAAAGCCAAAAGAATTCAGCTAGAATTAAATCTTTATCCGTATCTATATTTAACTTTTAGAACATTCCATCTATTGAAAATTATCACTCGAAAGTCATCGAACCGTAAAATAAATGCGAACTGCCACTAAACGCCGCAATATCTCGCATTATAAAGCGAATATACAGGGTGCATATGAAACCATTCCCGCTGTAACGTTAGCACAAGTTACTGCGAATTCCATTCATAAACATTGCAGCAAACGATGGATATTTTGAATGTACGTATAGCAATTTAGTTTCGGCGAACTTCATCGCCATGTGTATATACCGTTTGGAAACACTGTCCGTTGGATAACTTCGAATTAATTTTGAAATCGCATAAATGAAAATTTACGGATCTGAAAAATTTCCAAATAGAATGCGACAATCGGAGCATTTATATCCCTCTGCTTTTTCCTCATATTCTATTTTGAACCAATCCGCTCATTTTGGGCACCCTGGCATAAATTTAAGAATACTTAACTTTTATACATTACACGGCACATCAAGAACTTTAATTACACCGATAGCGAGTCACTGGAATAAGCAATTCTTATGCTAAAGAGCAAGTGTCGTCACTTCCGTTTGGTACCAAAGTCAGAGGTCCAAAAACAGCGGCGCTAAATGGAGAATCGGCTCTATTTGCATAGCGACGGAAAGGAGGCAATTCGTGCGGAATATTCCTTTATACTTGGCTTTTTCTGGATTCGCCATCTTTGGATGGAAATGAAGGAGAGCGGGGTGCGGTAAATGAGGTGGAAAACACGCATCGATCTCCGGATCGCTCTCCCTTTGAGTCGCGGATATGCCACCGGAACACCAGAGAGAGAGAGTTCTTTGTGCGAAAAAAGCCTTTCGAAGATGACTTGGACCAAATAGATGCTGATGGGATAGAAATGCTTACCAAGTTGCAGCGCTTTGAATTCAAATCCTAAAGCCATTTTGATTTCTCACCGGGTTGGCATTGCGTTACAAAAGCGGAGAATGCTCGCATTATGCTAACGCTCTCTCATTCAGAGAATTCTTTCCGAGATTTTAAACTCGCGTTTCCACTCATGAGGGAAAATAGCGGATGATAGTTTTATAACTGTAGAACTATCATACGCCGCGGAAAATTTCCCATCTCCTTCACATGCAAAAAAGGGGATGGATGCTCTAATGGAGAATGTATGTGTTAAATATTCAGCCCGAAGGCTGATTGGAACCTCGTCTCCTTTGTCATTAACTACCAAGTACTAGAATAGGAGAATGAGGCTCAGTATGCATGTTACGGGGTGAGTTTGCTATTGCTTTTCTTACCAGACCAAAACGCTGTATATGGAACAAGTCCATGTAAATAAAGTAAAACAAGAAACATTTTTTGTAGAATTCAATAATAAACCTTACTTAATGCCAGTGTTTAGCATCACTCGTATCTCAGTAGCATTCATATCATCACGACCATGAATAAGAATGAGAAAAAAGTAAATGAATGATACATTTTTCTCTATTTTATACTAAAAACAAATCAAGAGCGCTAATAGAAAATACTAATCTTTATAAACATAAAGATTAGTATTTTCTATAATTAGTGTGTATTCTCGTTGCATTTTTGGAGTAGCAAGTTACGAAATGAAGTTGTTAACAATAGGAAAAATATAAATAATAAGAAATAAGTTACTGCCTGATGAAACGACTATGATTTTGAATTAAATGATCATAGACAACGAAAGAAAGAAAAAATTTAATACCAAAATCAAAAGTTATCAATTCGATGATTAGTCTATTTCCAGTCTCATTACTCCCTTTTAATTTCTAACCTTAACTATACAGATTAGAATTGCTAACTTTGCCATCATAATGTCTTCCTGTATGAGTTATGAGTACTTGCGAGTTTTGGCTGGCTAATCCAGCGTTGATCTACACTCATTATGTGTATACTTATGTATTTCCACGTTTAAAATATATTTCTAAAGTATAACGAAGAAAAAAGGATGACTGTTCGTTTTCACATGTATTTATTCTACATCCATACATACGAAACGTAAGACTAGCATTTCCCAATTAAGTTGACAAAGTTTGTAGAAAAAAGCAAAAGATATCTAATTTTGAATTTTTAGTATCTCTATTTTCTTAAGTCATAAAGAACTCTTAGAAAATAAAATAAGTATGACGAAAACATATTTCATTACGTCTTTCAATTTAAACAGGAAAACTACTAGCAGCAAGCAAACAATTCGGTTAAACTGTTGGCCGGATAATGCGAATCAGAATAAGGGGCAATTATACTGTAATTTCCATAGTTCATAATCATATTAGCGTAATTAAGCGCAAGAAAACTAATTGAAACGTGAAGAAACAGAATAATACCAACAACGTAATAGAAGAGAAGGTAAAGTCGAACATTTTCTATGCGATAACAGGATGCGACGTTAGAGAAATTAAGGTGGACATCACCACTGCGTCATTTAGGAATGGCCGGCACGATGGATCATTACCAAAGTCGGAGATCTAATGGAATAATTGATGAGAGAAACATACGTCCTGTGTGACTGACGGAAATCGATTCCCAATTCCGATACGCAAAATTAATTCCCGTTTTGACGGCAAACGAAAACAGTGTCGCATCGATAGCTTTTAAAAATATCTTTCCAATTTTTCGTACCAGTTATTAGTGGGATAACGTTCGAAGTTGCTCAAAGGAAAAAGTTTCAAAGGCCGTTGTCAAAATCAAATTGACAAGTGTCCGCGGGTGAGGAATTAAAACTCGCCGGGCGCGACGTGGTAATCGGCATGAGGGTCGAATGGGGCGGTTAGATGGAGCGGAAGTGTGGGACGGACCAATCGCGTCTCCTTAAAAATAAGCCGTCACTGGACCAGAGTAATAAAAGAAATGGCGCGGAATCATGAAAAATGGCATTTGTTTTGAAAACGGTTCATATTACCCGATGCATTGGTTAACTCTGTCACGTTTAACGGACAGGTAATTTGTCATCAATAGACTCCCGTTTCTTTGTTTCGGACATCGTATCTAATCAGCCCTCATGCCAACTCAGCTCGCTTTTTCCGTTCTCTACATGCACTACCGGACGTCGCTGTCAATTTTCCCATTCATATGGTACGTTTTCCGTAGAAATCGGATTTGGAGAAGAGCGGAGCCTTTTAGGCATTTCCCGCTTCCCTTACGGACATTTTTACGTGCTCTCGGGCGTACTTCTCACTGTCATCATGCGGGTTTATAATATAAGATCGTGTATCAACAACTGGAGTACTTTGAAAGCTCCCAGGTAGACTAGTGATTAGCTCTCGGGTTCGATTCCTGGTGTCGAAGCTCTTTAAATATACCCAGAGTATCTCAATTTCTCAGTATCCGCCGATGCATTTCCATTCGCGAATGTTGAAAATTCGCAAATGAGAATTGCAATCTGTTATCCGTTTCCTAGCTATATGACATTCCTTCTAGCCAAAATGTTGCTGTATGATAACTTTGTTTACGTTAAGAATGTTACCGAATGACATAATATTACTCTATATGAATTTCATCAAAGTGAATAGACCATAGACCATGTTGTCATTAGATTTCTTACGTAAATACTTGATACACATAAGACAGAAAACGTTTTCAAGAATAAAATAATTTTGTTACACCTCAAAATGATCGCTAGGACTCTGGTATGAAATCATACCGTAGCTGAGATGTGCGACCGAAAGCTATTTTCAACGGACTGCTCGTGAAATATAATGACGGTGCTCGAGAAATAGAGATGTTGTGTTGCATGTACTTCAGCGTCGTCCTAAGAGTGGCAATGACGTAAGAACCCTCAGAATACCATACTACTGAGTGTAAATGTTGTGCAAGATTGAGAAGGAGAGAAGATGGCGTTATTCACACCAAGGGTTACAAACTAGTTTCATCTCTCTATTAACTTCCACAAACTTTCAAGTACAACCGAATTTATATATGAAAACCTCAATTTTCGGTTGTTAATTATCTCACATCGATATGAATGCATCATTTTGTATTCGTGCTTTCTTTACTGCTTCTCATTTTATATGAGTATTGCATTAAAGAGAATATACTAATTCTGATTCTTCATTTCTGTTCCTAAGATCTGGATCTTAATGCGAGTCTCATGTGTGTAATTCGGACCAGTTGTCTCTCTAAACCCAAGTTTATATTCATCTTAAGGTACGTCTCGCGCTTAAAGGCGGCTGCATAAAGAGATGTTCCTCGAATTCTTAGTGTTCTTCCTCAACTTTCCTCATTTCTGGTTCCGCATTATAGGGAATAGGGCTTAAGTGTAAGGAATGTTTGGGTATTTTATTGAGTACATTCGTCATGCTTACATTTTCCTAGCGTAGGTACTGAAAATGGCGCTTAATTTTTGGAAACTTCGGAAGTTTCGGATGGCAAAAATTCGGATGACAATTCGGAGAGGACATCGAAAAATATAAATCTCGTAAACATTATTTCATGTCGATGCATCAATAAAAAGGATGCCTGTAGGCAGAAAAAAGAAATTTGGAAGAATATCTGGCGCAGGTTTACATGAATGATAAAAAGTTGATGCTGAAATTCTGTGACTAGAAAGTAGTTTCATAAATAAACTTTCTACCGTGTTTCTTCCAAACTATGATCCAACCCGACCTTAAGCTCTAAACATATTTTAAAGGATGTTCTTAATATAGTCCAAATACAAGCCTTAGTTGAAATCGTCAGGGAGACGGCAGATTTCGTTCGTCTTTTGAAACACACGATAGACTTACTGAATGAATTACGCAACGTACTGAGTGTTAATAATCCAAAAAATAATACTGATATTAAAGGTTTAAATGAATGATAAGGTAAAGCGAAAGAGAACTCGTCGACACAAACATGCATTATTGTAATTGATGAAGGTAGATTTTTGTGCAAAAAATAATGAGACCTGAAAAAAAGCCCTACGGCGCACAGTGGGCTAGAATCGAAAAAAGCTGGCCAAAAATACGAAAACGCTTTTTTTGAGTGAGGACTACGAAACTTCGCATGATTGATTTAGAATAAATTCTGCATTGAACTATGGAGGTCATTTAAGTAGGATCCTCCCCATTAAAATTATACAGGGGGTCAAAGTTGACCAATTTTTGCGAAAATTTCCAGTTTTCGATTTTTCACGAAATTCTTCAACTTCAAGTCAATTGTGAACACAAACTAGGAAAATCATCGAGTAAAATATGATGCCATTTTATAAATATGTTCTTTGTCCTTCATAAGACTTGGTTTCAATGAGCTCTGGTGAATATTTATGTACTTTACATGACAAAATGGCGGACCCTGATTTTGGAACAAATTTTTACCTAAAGCGAGAAAAAAAGTTGATTGAGACACCGTGTGACACGGAGTTATTTACACCACGATAAACTACAAACCTTCGTTAATGGGAATCTGAAATAAAATCTTGCCCCAATTCGCCCCAATAATATATAAGTCGACTTTTCGACAACGCTGCAAGGGCCAAATCCGCGCGGCGGAGCACCGTCCTCAGCTACGCTCTGTGTGTTCTCTACTCCCTTTGTCCTGCATGTATTATAAAATGCTACATTTGCGGTGAGAAATTTTCGAATGTGAACAATCTATCGGCGATTAGTAATCGAAAAGTGGACGCAGAAAATTTGTACTATAGCATTTCTACGCTGCATGGTTGAATTAGAATTTTTTGAGTGTTTATTACATATCTTTCCTACTTACCTTTAAGCAACTGTAGGTGAGAGTACCATATTGATGAGTATGATGTTATGTCATAAGACGTACCCATGGAACTTATCTTAATATTCTTAAGTAGGCTCGTGGTAATCACAAATTACTGTTTGAGGAGAGAAAATATCATATTCAGGAGAGAAAATATCATATTCAGAAAGAGTTTAGAAAAAAGATGGGACTGATTGTAGATGTACCTAAACCAGGATATGGCTCCACAAATTATGGAAATACATCAAAGCGTTTCTTTAAAAGTCCGCTAGTTAAATCTAGCAGCTGAAATAACAGGTGCGAGGTTGAATTTATTTTTATTAATGCGTAATCTTTTATTAAATGTAAAAAACAGGACACTGAAAAAGATAAAGAAGAAATTTTCACTCACAAAGATAAGAGTTCTGTATATGGTTTGTTTTATATTATTAATTTTTTTCCTAAACTACCGTCTCCCAAATTTAATTATACATTTCCTAAAAACAATTGACTAAGATCTCATAAAAAGATTCGCCAATATCTTGAAGGTAATTTCAAGTGGTTTTCCACTAAATGAAAAAGCGTTCAAAGATTATTGCTGTGCTACAGCATAGATGTATGTCCGATTATATCCGTCGTACTATATGCCACCAACAGTACATAAAGTACTTATACACGGGGCTGAAATAGCAAAACAGGCAATCCTTCCGTTAGGGCAACTGACAGAAGAGGCAATGGAGGCCCGGAATAAAGACGCAAGGAAATACCGGGAGAGATACACAAGGAAACACTTCAGAGTGGCCACGAACGAAGATTTGTTCCGAAGATTACTTCTAACTTCTGATCCGCTAATTTCAATATCGGCACCAGTTAGAACAACGAAAGGATCGAGGAATATGAGCAAAGAGATTAAGGGGCTCCTAGTCATGAACAATGAGGAGGAATTGGCTTATGGGGATGAAGATTCTTCAGACGAGGAATGCATATAATAGAAAAGGTAATTTATAAAAACACCGTATACTTCATTATAAACTCACTTAAAACTTTGACTGCATGATTTAGTAGAAATTTAGCATTATCGCACAAAAGTAAACTAATATATGATATTAATATCGCTTACGTGGTCCCATACTTTAAAGCATAACCCATTTCATTTTTTACAATCATCACCCTACAATAAATGGTGACTTTGTAATAAATATTGATGTCTAAGATATGTACAAAGTATAATAATTCTCAAAATATACAAAAAGAACGAATCAGAAACGTATTGGTTCGTTGTTCCTCCCAAAACACTAGAGCGTAGCTGAGGACGGTGCTCCGCCGCGCGGATTTGGCCCTTGCAGCGTTGTCGAAAAGTCGACTTATATATTATTGGGGCAAATTGGGGCAAGATTTTATTTCAGATTCCCATTAACGAAGGTTTGTAGTTTATCGTGGTGTAAATAACTCCGTGTCACACGGTGTCTCAATCAACTTTTTTTCTCGCTTTAGGTAAAAATTTGTTCCAAAATCAGGGTCCGCCATTTTGTCATGTAAAGTACATAAATATTCACCAGAGCTCATTGAAACCAAGTCTTATGAAGGACAAAGAACATATTTATAAAATGGCATCATATTTTACTCGATGATTTTCCTAGTTTGTGTTCACAATTGACTTGAAGTTGAAGAATTTCGTGAAAAATCGAAAACTGGAAATTTTCGCAAAAATTGGTCAACTTTGACCCCCTGTATAATTTTAATGGGGAGGATCCTACTTAAATGACCTCCATAGTTCAATGCAGAATTTATTCTAAATCAATCATGCGAAGTTTCGTAGTCCTCACTCAAAAAAAGCGTTTTCGTATTTTTGGCCAGCTTTTTTCGATTCTAGCCCACTGTGCGGCGTCATAAAGAGTAAAAATTAACCGATTTTACTTTCGAGTAACCACGGTAACATAAACGAGGAATTGGGAATCTTTTCCATCGGAAGTCCAAACTTCGCATTCGCTATCATAAGAAAGGCCGCATTCGTAACCCTCAGACAACTTTTGTTCTGCAAGTTGTCTAAATTCAAAAGGTTAAACATTAATATAGTCTGATAAAAAGAATTCATTCACTAACAAAACTGAAAAAGAGCATTTTTCAAGAAGTGACTAAACTAAACTAAACCCAAAAAGGCCTCTTTTGACCTGGAGGCTCCACCTCTGTTATAAGCTAATAGCAATATTTGGAGAAGTACGAGTATGCGTTTGTATATATTCTTGTATTTATATTGGGAATTCGGAATAGCTATTTAATCTTGTTCGACCCCAGTCTGATTTGCGCTCAATGGAGAGGAGTTAATGGCATGAAGCTCTTTAAGAAGCCAGCCATTGACATTCGATTGAGTGACCTAAATATGCATCGAAGGGATTCCTTGGATATTCCCATCGGAGACAGGACTTCAAAGAAACTCTCTTTACAATTGCGGAGGCAAATGACATCACCCTTTCGTATAGTTCCACCGTAGGCATCTATCGCCGAGTTATAATAGTACCTTTTGTTGTATTCGGTTAGGTAAGTTCCAATTCGGTTGATTTGACTTCACAAGATCAAGATTCGTACTTCAATATTTCTTAACTACAGAGAGGGGTACAAAAGTAACATGAAATTACAAGGAAAAGTCAAGGAAGGAACGAGTCAGAGATGTAAGATCGTAGAAGTCGTAGTACTTAACCATGCGAAGTTTCGGCAACTTTTACCGATTACATTTTTTTCCTAACTTGTGCAATATCTGTGAGCGGCAGTTCACGGAAAGCCACGGAAATTAACAGAAGTTAGCAAAAGCTGTGGTTTTCCTTTCTTCTGCGGTGGTAGTACCTATCAGGGATAGTTCCTATGACTTGCAAGAATTCATGTATCGTGCTACTTTTATGTATCATGCTAAATTTCTAAATTTTTATGTGAATTTATAATTTTAAAATTGTGTATGTAATCATAAATTTTGAACGCGCAAAAATACACGAGATTTTCTTAGTAAACAGATTTCTCCGTTGTCCTGTTAGTATTGCAAGAGTATAATAAACGCATAAATAAACTATTCTGTTCTATGAGATTTGAGTTTGAGGGAATCCTTCAAAGTTGTTTATTATGATCTAATGTAGACTGTTTGAAGCTGGGTGTATATGAAAGGGAGTAATACTGCATATAGAAAAGACCATTAACGTGCATAAATCCCTAAAGGGAACAGCGTAGTATTACTTAAGTATTATATAGGAATGAAGGCAGAGGGGCGTAGGAGTCGCCACAAGCCTATGGGAAGAAACAGGGGCGTGGTTAAGGACATTCTTCCGAAAGGAGATGGAATTTACAGAGGACGATCTGTTTCGGAAAGTAAGTCGATAGTGGCAGCGCTGAAAAAGGTTGAATGGGAGCACCTGGAAGCTCAAAGGACATTCCGAAGGGGGAATAGTTCCGTTAGTTGCTCGGTAGGCAGCAGAACTTACTTGGAGAAAGGAGTTTCTGGCACTGAGAGGTCCCTCCTGAAGCCATCTTAAACGAGGATCTCCATTCAATTAGAAGGGTGAAAGGCCCTCTAAGGAATACTTGTGAATAGGAAGGTCAAATTTCAAATTTCCACCAAGTTCAAAGTTGGAAAATATGATGGAAGTGGGGGCGGAAGGTTCTAAAATTGTATGGTAAAGTATTCGGAAGTAATGATGACATGGGCTTAATGCTAGGATTCAGATTAGAGGAACTATTATTTAGCTTAATTTCATCAGAAAAGGGATGGTAGACTTAGGATGAATTCATTCATTCTCTAAAGGCTTGCCGTTGTAGCCACGACTTCTGTCTCCATTTTCAGTCATCCTCTTCATCTCATTACATTAGGTACATTTCCGTCGCCGTAACCTTTAAGTAGGAAGTTCTTGATCGTAATCTCAGTTTTTCATTTAGATTTGTTTATGATGAATATGAAGGGCTGAAAAGTTATTGATATAGTTTTCAAAGACTCAAAATCTATGCTTGCATGCTTATATTAATTCAAATGTCTCACATAGGACCGCTGAAACATGTAAATTAATCCTGTGCAGGTTTCAAACTAAAGAGCTAGGTTGGATTCCAGATCGTTCGGAACGGCATCTAAAAGAAATTACCGTAAAATTAATTTATTTGTTGAATCTCTTAAAGACTTTACATCAACACTGTTGACATAGAAGCCCGTTTTTATTATAATTCCGTTGGTAATTATAACACTATACTCTATTGAGCAGTTTTGAATGAAACGGACCATTCTTTCACATCTAACAGAAAAAAGAAGGCATGAATGATGTTAAATACCATTAGGCAGTTCACGCTGGTAAATTTAACTTTAATTAGATCTTTGTCCCAATGTTACTTAAGGAGAGAAGAGTTCAGAATCCAGACTGAAATATCAGCAGTGTCGCAAATTTCTCTCCAAAGTATGGTCAACACCGAATAAATTATCCATATTATTTCATGTTACATTCGTGGTGAAACAAAAAATAAAACGCCTTGTAAATCTTGCGAAAAATTTTTCCTGATGTGCAAAGTTTAACTTGCCAGCGTTGTCTCCTTTCCGACATATTGGGGTAAGGTGGCCTAGATATGATAAAAAATAACAGTGTGTTCGAAAAAGTAGATTCCGTGCAAACTTCTAAAAACGACTACCGAACAGAAAAGATTCTGTGTCCCTTAAGCAGAACTCACGTTTCGTACACCATGGAGAGTAAGCACTGTTCGTTGTTTTGACGATGTCCTCACAATGTTCCAATACCATCTGTGTAATGGCGAAGGCGTCAATACTGTTTACAGTGCAAATAGCGCCACTCCTCGTCCGAGGGTTAAATTAGCGCAGTGCTACAGATTTCGGCTTTAAGTTTGACTGTTGATCGTACAATTTCCGATAATAAAGACATTATATGCGATACTGCATTCATTTAACAGAGCTGAGGTTGTTCAAATCATACGTGGACCTCCAGCATGCAGCAGATCCTTCGATTAAAATTTAATTATATATATTAGAGCCGAAATTTTGCTATCTCACATTAAAAATATCGCTATTTTTTCGGAGAGAAATAAAAAACCGAACCGAAAAATCAAAATTTCTGAACCTTAACCATCGATTATTAGAAATGGAGAAAAATGTCCTCAATATTTGTAACAGTTTCAAATTACTATTTATATGTTAAACATTTAAATATAATTGCTTTCATATTGTAATATCTATTTCTTTAATATTTAATACTTAATCCTCAAAAAGTCTTTGTATAGGAGGGTTTGAGACCAAAAAGTCTATTCTTACATCAAACCTGACGTCAATGATATTGATCATAATGTATATGTTAATGGATATAGAGTGGAAAACTTAAGAAAGAAAGTGGATGTAAAAGCGTAGAGCATTAACTTAGAAAAAAGAAAAACAGGAAATAAAAGCAGGAAAACATCCAAAAAGAGAGGGGTGCTAGAAATTTTTGGAGATCTGCTGATAGAACAAGCTAAAAGATGCAAGGAAAAATGTATGTAATAAATGTAATGTAACTTGGAAATAAGAAAAGTAATACAACGACAAAAATTGTATAAAATGAAATCAATAACTTGACACAGCATTCATTCACTTATAAAGTGAAAAATGAAAATGACAATGAATTCATCAAAATGCTGACAACTTCCTACCAAATATCTAAATATTAAAAGAGGTAAAGAATTAAAAGTAAGAGTTCAGTAGATACACTACTTAAGAAAGATTAAGTAAATTAAAAATCAACTGAAACAGACGCAAAATTTAGCTTTTCGCAGAACTGTTAAACGAAAAATGATATAGCTTGATTTTTCTGGCCTAAAATACCAAAGCTTGAGTAACGGATGACCTACCATAGAACTGCATGTAGTAGATTAGGAACTAGTTGTTTTCCCAGCATTCAAAGACGCGCAATGCAAAAGCTCTTTTGTTTCGATTAATGAGATGTGTTTATTTTTCTGAATAAACTACAAATTCGCAGCACTTCGATTTTTATTTACAAGATATCTTCCCAAGTTTCCGGGAAGGGATTAAGCGAAACTTAGGCGTTACTTTTAGTTTACTCTTTTCGGTGGATTTATGCGGGCTTCGGGAGTATCTTCGTTGGATATACAAAATGCTCAAACTATATCTCATTTTCTTCCTCCCGGAGGTGCTAACTGCTCCGCGTTATTAGCATATAACAGCACCAGGAGGCGCTGTAACCCGAGGGTAGGAGAGGGCTATTCCCTGAGGGATGTACCGATGTTCGGGAGGACGATCCCAAACTCGCACACATTCAAAGGCTACCATTATTTGCGCTATGGCGTTGTTATCACCAACTTACTGCTAATTAGAAGAGTTGGTATAAGACGCCTTTCCCGCACTACGGTGATAAACATGCATCACTCCCAATCAAAGTTATACGACCATTGGAATTGAGTTGTATAACTATTAGGTATATAACCACAGTAATACCCCGACGTATGAGAACTCGGAGTTACTGCTTTTTCTCTCCTGCTTTTCTTTTGCACATAGTTATAGCAAGTTTGACAGAAGCTCTCGGCTAAGTTGAAAAAGGCTTATAAATGTAAAAAAATCTCCAACAAATATCGCATAATAGAAAAGAGCATGGAATAAAAGATTCTTACCAGCTGAGAAGCAACTCTGCGTCAACAAGAAGGCATTACGTCATCAGACGAGCTTTTTTATAGAATTAATGAAGAGGTCGAAAAAACTTCATTTTACGTAACCCAAATAGGAGATCGTGTACAACGCTGGCAGAATATTTCCTCACGACTTCGAATTTTGCATAATATCAAATGTTTTCATTAATGTTCAATGTTTCCAATATATCCACCACTTACTCAATTGTCAAAAGGTTAATTTAAAGTAAATTTTTGTGAGTAGGCATTCTTGATGATTAACAAAGAAGTATACTTCGGGTTATTATAAAGAAAATGCGGAAATGCTCCTTTCATTTGGTTAGAAAAACTTGGGCCAGATTGCACAATATAGAAAAGAATCTCACACTTTGTAGGCACTAGTTTTATCTGAATCATTAATTTTGATTTCCATATTATTAGTACTCGTCACTTTAAGGTGAGCACAAGATGTATCTTTGGGAAACTTCTTCAAAGGCATAGTGTGGGTTTCACACAGAAACCGTATCCCACACCATTGCCGTATATTGATATTTAATCAGAGATCTGCCTAAAGCGAAACTTTCGCCCAAATTTCAAGGCTAATGGCCAAACAGATTAATGAATTAAAGACGTATAAGCTAATTCGATATGATTTTAGAGATTAAAGTTTTCTCTCAAATTAAAAAAACTTAAAGTAATAAATTTTGGCATGGCGTTATTATAATTAGCCATTTTTATATCCTATATCACTGCATCTTAACAAGAGTGCACGATCCCTTAGAGATGCAAGAAGCCTTTTAAGGGTAAGAGATATGCTTTGCTAAAAATGTATACGGACTTTATCATTTGCTTGCGGAATAATTTTCTCTACATTTATGCATAAAGAAATTTACATAAAAATGCCACTTTGATAATGAAGCGTTTCCATAATTACTTAAAATATAAATAACATTTGTGTGACATTTAGAAGTATACTAGCAAAATTAAATATTTAATCCCGTATAATTCACATTTAGCAATAGTACATAGGTATATAAGAAAACTAAAGCTAAAGGTATTCAATGCTCTCCGCATATATTCGGCAAATCGCTGGAGCGGCATTTAAAAAAGTAAAGTAGGTGGCAGCTCGGGCACCAAGCTTAGTGGTAACCTAATCCCAAGTGGGTTATAGAGTACGAAAAAACAAGCGATTTTTTGTCATGCAGTCTTTCTTTCACCAAAAACAAATTCCAACAATTCAGTTAATTTAAAAATATGATTCCCTTACCTAAACTGAGAAAAATACATTTAGAACTATACAATATCGAAAAAAATAGATAAAAGAGATGAGTAACAATCTTTAAGATACATAAGATCAATAAATTTAAATAACTTTGAGGCATATTTTAAGGGAAGCCAACTTTCACCCTCCATTTTGAATAAACAGGATGTAATTTGGAAGAGAGATGCAAGAACGCATTCTGAGAATTCGAGGGGATTCGGTTGTGGAAGGGAGTTCAAAGACCACTTCCCTAAATCTCTGTAAACCGCGTAATCTAAAAGTACTTTCATCCTGAATGTTATGCAAACCACAACGCGAAAAAATATGCTCTCATCCTGGATCTTATGCAACCGAGCACACGTACACGAGGGCGTTTTTACCCAAGCGGAATGTTATTCTCAGAGGATAAGCCCAAAATGCACGGGTGGCGTAAGTGAAGGTTAGTGGAAGGAGTACCAAAAGAGGAACTCACGCTTACGACCCGCGGGGGATTTTCAAGGAGAAAGTGAAAGTTAAGCCCTGACGTTTAAGGTACTCTATTCCTGGGAAGGATAGGTATGTTCAGAGCACAGAAAAGGTATGCATTTACTCATTTCTACGAGAAAAACAGCGCTATCTTTTTATCATAAATTGTTGATGAAGAGAGATAAAAAAATTTAAACATCACCTGGTTCAAACCATCAAAATTTCAAATTATTAAAATTTAACAAACTAAAACTTATTCAAATCAGCTAATTGGTTCTCAAGATGAGTGTACAGATAATTAAATGTGTAATTCCATGAGCATATTGCTGAAGTAGGTACCAGTTTTATTGGTAAACATCGGATTAAGTTTAATACAATATTTGTAGAGCAGCTTTCATGCTTTAGTAAAAAAATTAGGGCATAGCTACTTCCATTATTCATTGCTTCTCACTACCTCTGTATGAAATTCGATATTCTTTGCTAATTGTCTAACTGATAAAAATTACTTCATCGTGGAGTGAAAATTCACCAAAATCAAATGACATAGGAAGATGAAATCTTTGTCCGGAAAGCAGATCATTCTTAAAAAAAATATATGGCGAGAAGGCGACCAGCAAAACACAATAATAGTTCACGAACTCTCTAGTCTTTCTAAAGCAAACTAAAGAAGATACCTTTTCGTTTTTAAGGTGTAAAATACTCATTTCAGGAAGAGCCGAATAACTCTGCCATTTTGTTTTCTAACGCAAAAGAAATAAAATTTCGTAATACCCCAATTATAACGCTATCCTACTTATAACGTGGTTTTACTTGGTTTTCTGAAAAGCGTCTTCAGTGAGTTTTACTGTATTTCCTGCTCATCGCATCTTAATTCTTACTCGGTGCAATATATTCTATACCCTCAGGGATTTGAAAAATAAAGTCGCTGGTTTCATGAAAACTTCGTAAACTTTGTGGCAGTGGAAACTATCATTGACCAAGAAACATGCGCATTTTTATCTTGTTAAAGCATGGGAAACCTCACACACATAAGTACAAGGCTGACGAAGAGCAGTCGATTTTTGTTGCATAATGCTATTGATCCCATTATGACTCCCGCGTTATCTCACGTACGTTAGTTTGAAACATCTGGGACTAGAAAATGATTAATGTGTACAACGGAGATCTACATATTACGAGTAATAAGGAGTGTCACAAGACTTTTCTGAACGTATTACATTTAAAGATAGGTGAAGCGCTGAAGACACCACGATTAATATTTTTTCTATTATTCTTAAAGTAAAGATGTAAAAACTTCGTATCAAGAGCGCATGTATTATATCCTCGTGTGCTATGAGGAAAAGTGGGGCAACGGTCATTTAAAGTTACTTATTTAAGTTAGAGCAGTGGTGAGACTCACAAACTTCAGGAACAGGTTCTTATCCCTACGGAGTACTACAACGCACTGCAGCTTTGAGCACATTGTTTCTTATTTTTCTAGTTTAAAAATATGTGTATGAAACTTTAAAATGAAATATGGATGAGGTATTTAATGATCCAACATAGTGAGGAGTAGTTGTAGTACTTCTGTATATATCTCTCTTCTACTTTTGTATCAGATAAATTTAGGAACCGGTTCAGCGAAACCGGGAAATGCTACGAACCGGTTCGCACATACGGATGCGATTAGTCTAAACCCCATAATAAGAATTTATTACTGTTAAACTCACTATTATTACGGGTTACTATAATTACATCCGTATAGTCTGCAATAAATTATTGTGGCTGTTCGACTTGGAAATGCTTTGTATATACTTATTAGCTATGTTGTTTTATTTCTTTGTTATTCATTTGAACTTCTTGGTTACTTATGACTAAGAACGTTTTTCTAATGTATATACGTTCAAATATTCTAAAATACGTACTGGATGATAAATCAATTTTTATTTTTTTTTTCAGAAGTTACGAAAATAAATGAAATGTAAATGAAAATTGATTCGCGAAATTTAGTGCCTTTATCATAAATTGGTAGAATTTATGATGGTTGAAGTACATTAAATCATGTTAGTTTTACGGCAAAATTTGAAGTCAAACTCAAAGTATATTAATTTATTACTCTGTAAGTCAGTGGTCGAAACCTATTTCCGTCATTAGTGGATGTTATCAGGTGAGATGGTCTGTATTTACTAGATACGAAGACCGATAGATGATTTCCACAATGAGTAAAACCTCCAAAATTGAGGACATTCAATTTTCTAAGGTTGACGAAAATAAATAAAGTGATTAAGATATTAATGTAAGAGGATTCTGTAATATAATCTCCCGATTAGATTGTATTTACTTTTTCATTGTAATTCTGAGGGCAGAATTTCACGAAGAGAATATTTCTGAAATTTTTATTTGTATTTCATAACGCACTCGACGAAAGAAAGTTAAATTTTACAAGAGTGGGCGGATATGAATGGTATAAAAAATTGAAAACCATCGCTTTAAGTGTTGATTTTTCCTGAAAATTCCCTTCCTATTAAAGTCGTCCATTAACGCCAGACTTTTTTCGACCGATTTCGTCATAAAATGACATAGTTGCGTGAGAGAAGGAGAGAGTATAAGAGAGTATGAGTATATTTATTTGCTAAACGCTGAAAACCATAATTATGTGAATTCTTGGAAAATATAACCATGCTTAAGGTCGGACCTGGGACAGTTAGATGAATACCAGTGACGAAATTAAGTGATTCGCATAATCGTCCAAATGATTAAAAAAAAGAGAATTGTGCCAAATTATTGATCCCTATATTTTGGCAATTTTCGATGTTACAACACTCTCATACATAGTGACTTGGGTATCTTTTCAATTCAGGTGAAAGAGGAAGGGAACGATTTACGGGTGACTTCAGCCAGCGAGAACCCATGCAAAGGAGGGATTTTGACATTCCACTTCCTTTCCCTCAGAAACAGCGTCCTTCGCTGTCTTCTACGTGAAATTCTCATTTGACACATTTAGTTAATAACGTTTTTTTTCGAAATTCTTGACGCTTTCGGTCCAGAAACTGATATTCGACGGGAGAAAATTGGCCGCGCCGTACGCTCTCAAAAGGAATCTTGGATCACTCCATTAACTTCGAATGTTTCAGAGAATTCATTCGCGTTCTCAATCAACGATCACTCTAGCGCGCTTATAAGGGAAACTCCGTTTTATTTATAATTAATGTGCCTTGGCTTTCGGCGGGCAAAGAGAAACATTCTTCATTTCATCCGTATCTCAAGTTGACAAGTAAACAAAGTAGAACCTACGTCGAAATTTTAGAATAACTTTACAGAATATATATAGTGTAAATATTCTGAATCCGAAGGTTTTCATTTCGCTTGAGGCACTTCTAAATTCGATGGATATTAGAGATGGCATTTTATGTAGTAACAACCGTGGTGTATATATTTATTCATCCGATGTCAGTAACTCCTGAAAGAAATACATGGGAGAAATATTGGATTATTAATTGCCCGCACTTCCCTACAAGATAGAAATATGATATGTCGACATACCGAAATTTTCCGAAAAAAAAATTCCCTAAACAGGATTCGAACCACTAAGGATGTTGAGGAGGAAATGTTGGATTTTCGGAAATTCGGACTAGATACTCTAACCACTCGGCCATTTTGACGATGATGACAGGGCAAGTTTATAAATCAATAAAAAGGCTGGTTCATTACACTGCTGTATTCCAGTCAATGAAAGATAATATTAAAGATACATTTAGATTAATCCTTTTTCAATTTCTAAATTCTACAAAATCGAGACAAAGACAAGTACTAGAAGAAAGGAAATCGATGAAAGATTCTTATTTTGTTCATAGAATATAGTTTTCAAGTCAAAATTAGGAGAATACGGACAAAAATTACAACAATTTGCGTAATTTTGCTGATATAAACAACCCTCGGGCGAAAAGGGTAATAGTTAAACATAACTCTCATTAAAATATAAAGGGAAAAAAGGACCATATGAAGTGAATGGGGAAGAAAGGCCGACATTTCACCCCAAGGAAAGCATTATGAAACAAAGAAAATCTAAATTTAGCAATTTGTATTTACAAATAATATAACCTTCTACGCTGTGGAATCTTTAAAATTGAATTATTTAAAATTTAATGTACTATACAGCAAATAATATTTCTTGTTTACTCTATACTTAAGCGATGTAGGTAACTGGCTAATTCCCATCTATTAGGCCTAATAAAATCTCATAGTGTTATGTTTTGCCTTTCCGTTCATATTCATAGCTTTAGTTTCTATCATGATTGTTATTTAAAATTTGAGTCATTATTTTTTTGAAAATCAAGGACCAGATATTTATGCCTATTTTATAAGTTAGATATAGTTCCATGATTTTGACAAGGAAATTCACTAGTGTCAAGTTCGATATTGTTGTTTAACTATATCTTAGAGGTATAGGGCTCATTTACGTTGATTGGAAAAGAAGTATCTGCTTATTTATGTTACTAATTGATATTTAGGTTGAACAGGAAAAAGGAAAAATAAGTTGGGGAGTTTTTACCTTCAGATTCTATAGTGCCGTAATTCTTTTTATTCTTATTTCCTAGTTTACTTTTACTCGAGTTAAGGAGAGAAATATGAGCATTTAAGTCAACTGATTGATATTCATTATTTTAATGGCTGTTTTATTCTGGCCGAGACAATTTTCGTGAGCTAGTTTTCACATTCTCGTCTTCATAACGACATACTTTCCATTTATAGCCAGAGTACATTTTTATCTGGGCCAAGGAGAATTGCTGTCCTCCTTCACCGTCTTGCACTGCACACCTTTAGGAGTTTGATATCCAAATTTCGTCATATCAACAGCCTATCTCTATTCGAGTTTTAATTTAACTATATCATTAGCGAAATACAAAGAATACTATGAAATAAAAGTTGGAATGGAAAGTGGAACATAGAAAACAAGCTTACGAGAGAGTGAGTTTAACAAATTTAGAAAAAGTTCTGTGTTACTATTACGCAAACTTTGTTAATGGTTTAATTTATAGCTTTTTGCTTGAGTAATAAAAGCAAGCAATCGTAAGAAATAAGCCAAGAAGGATTCTATAATGTTGAGTAAATGAATATATATCTGAAATGCAGGTAGAGTTTGCACCTTAAACGCTACAAAATCAAGAACGAGATCGGTCTTCAAATTCACATTTGGTTTTTCAGCTATGAGAGAAAAATAACTCGGCTATTAATGACTTTAGAATTTTGAGAAACGCTTCGATAGCCTACTGTCGGTATACGGACTAGCTCTATCGGATGGAAATCCCGGATTACCGACGTTCCGTTCCATCCCTTGAAGATAGTCCGTATACTGACAATAAGCTATCGAAATGTTTCTCAAACATCTAATTATGGAGCAATGGGTAATTAAACCTTTTTCCCTATTCAAGTCTTTGATATGAGACTTGTAAGACATCAAGGTCAGGAATGTTATCTGCAGAAATCGATGATCTAGTTCCTGGCTAAGGGAACGGTGAAGCTAATTCCTCCTTTGAATTTTAAAAGATTATATCAAATTTTCAAGGTGCCTACTTGTCTCATACGTTGTACAACCATGTTACGCAGATATATACGTTATATAGATCATACAACTCCATCTTGGGTATGCATGCAGTGAATGTGGCCGAAAATTATTGTATTCGAGAAGTAAAAAAGGTTAAGCGGAAAGAGGATGATATTTCCGTACAGCGTTGCTGTAAAAATGTAAGGTATTGGAAAATTTACACGCAAGGCAATAAGACGATAGAATAATCTTTTCCGATATAGGAGCGTCTTCCGGTAATTTTTGAACCCCGAATTATGTATCAGTTAACTGATCAATAATTATATATGTATATATTTATTCATAATTTTAATGACTGACAATGTACAAATGCATGTATATAGGGCTGTACCACTGCCACAAGATTTATGTACTTGAGGTGTTTTTAATAATAATAATAAATAATAATAATGTGTATTTCATTTAGAATGTGACGAAGAGGCCACTCTGAACGTCCGAAAAGTTCGCACACGGCCTGGAGGTACCTTAGTATAAGATAGAAGAGAATCTTTAAATTCATTTTCACCCGAATTAAACTTTATTCATTAATTTAATCAATTCTTGATTTCTTCATCACAATGTCGATGCAAGTTTTTATCTCCTCCGATACGCTCGAAAAATTATCGATCACATATCTCTTTAACAAACAGCCGATCGGACCGCGATTCGTGTAAATAGCAACCGAAGAATTTGCCGGTTACAGGTATGCCCAAGTTATAAAGTACACAGCCGGCAGCAAGGTTTGTTAAGAACTGCAAGTTTGAAAATCAACTGAGAGTTGCTGACGCCTTCCCCTTGGCCTGATGAAAGGGATCCTCTCTGCTGCCCCCAAGTGTCCGAATACAAGCCCTCGAGCCAAAGGCGCGCTATCCATGGAGCTTTTGTGCGGAAGGACGTCAGCGCTCTTCAACTCCCCCCATCTTCCGGACATTACAAGAACTATCTGCCGCAGTGAAGGAGCGAAGATGAAAGGAGAGAGAGGCGTTTGAAAGACGTAGGAGAAAGGGGCAAAAATTATCAGATGACGCAGGTACAGAGAAGGGAAATTCTCTGGAGTTTCCGCAATAAAACCAGGTATCTATCTGCTGCGGACATGGGTAAAATTTCCTATTTATTAAATCGCATTATCTCTCCTCGGAGGCGACTGACTGCGCGTCAGAATGGAGTGATAACGTCCCAGTGACACATACGGAGTCAAATGCGAGAGGGAAACGCGGTTAACTGAAATTAAAATCCCTTAAAGCCCTACGTTATGAGTAGAAAAGAGGGAGTTTATCTCTGTGAGTTGGACATTTGAGTGGTGTACGCCGTCTTCATTTCTATAACCTGATGAAAGAAATATTTTGCTTTTGTCTGCAGGATGGATGGAAATGTATCTTTCATTTACTTTTGCCTCTTTCAAACTCATGATTGCGGTTATATTAAAGTTACTCATGTACGAGTAATGCTGAGCAATTCTATTTACCCTTGTTATTCCGCATTCCTCATTTAACTCTAAGAAAAGTTTTATTAACGGGCCTTAGTGGTGCATTCCGCCTGTGTAATGAAAGCAATGGCAAAATACCTCACTCCTCATTTTGCCTCATTCCATCTCCAATGCTTTCGATAGCTAATAGTGGAGATGGGAATATAATCAGGTTCCGGGTATATGTGCGATGAGAGGACAAGTTACCTTATTCCTCATATAGTCTAGTAATATTTTGTTTCAGGGATTCAGCCAAAAGGTACATTGGTCCTTCGTCATCTCTACCATTAGCTACCAAAAGCTAGAGAGGATAATGATGGTACCAAGAAAGATGAGGACTTAGGTGATTTGCTTTCTTTTTCCTAAAAATGCCAAAATGTTATAAGCGGAACAAGTCTATGTAAGCACCGTGACTCTGCAAGTAACACTTTTCGAAGAATTCCATAAGGAGGCATATTAATCAATGTTACTCATCTCTCAGAAGCCTTTATTACATCACATCCATAAACAAAATTTGACAGAAGTAACCGAAAGAAAAATTTATCTCTATCTTCTTCTGAAAACAAATTAAAGATATTTAATTCATCAAGATTTGGTAGCCGGACTGTTCCCTCTATAAAGCTTACTAATTAATTCAGGCACTCTAACAAAAGAAGTCTAGTTTTTATCTATATGAAGCACATCTAAGTGTCTCTACTTAAAAATCGTTTTGAACTAATGGAAATAATGCCAATGTCATGCATGTGGAAGCCTTACATAAATAATTTAAAAGTTTATAATATTATACAATGTTATATTTGTGAAGGCAATGCATGTGTTTTTACATTCAACGAATTGCAAAGCTAGAAAATTGTGTCGATTACGGCTCTCTTTTTTAAGAACCATAACAAGGCAAAGATAAATAAAACTGCCTTGTTATTAGATGGAAGGCAAACTATCAAAGACACTAATGAAAAGGAACTAGGTATAATTATGGAAGGCTTCAATAGGAAAATTTATTCCTTACACAATGAGAAACTACTCATTTCATCTGAATACCACATTTTCTTCATCACAAATCTTCAAATTGATCAAAGGAACAAAAGTCGGAATTACAGTTTGAAGTGATTCTATTATCGAACAAATAAGGTCCCGCAGATGAAATATTTTGCAAAATATTAGTTTAGCCGCGTGAACGTGCGAAAATTGGCTTCTTCGTTATCCGCCAAAACAGAACGAGCTTGATAGACTCCCCATAGCTTGTTATTCCCGATGTCTCTTTCATTTTCCGGGATAATTAAAAGCGGAATGAATTGAATTACGCGCGACGCGGAGAAAGAGACGCAGTGTCGTCTAAATTCGGGCCAATTTGTTTAGTAGGCAGCGAGATGAAGCTGCTGCCATGATATTACGCCGGTAACAAGCTTTCAGATTGATCGGTTAGAGCTGTCACAGCTTATAGAGCGCAAATGAAGTCGCATCAAGGCGATCGTTAATTCGGGAAAACAAACTCGATTTCCTTGATACTAGTGCAGAATTAATGGAAAATCCAAAGTCACACTCCATTTTGAAGGTCAAAAGATACGCTTCCTGTTTAAGATACTACATCCAAGGTATTGTTGATTGTAACATTTACAACGAATGATTGTTAGTGATAATCATTGTTGTTTATTATTATCTTTATTATTTTTGTTATTGATTATTGTTGCAAGTTATTATTGATGATAATTATAGCTGATTATTATCGCCCAAATCTAAAAGTAAAAAATCATATGAAGGATGATTGAGCAGAAATATTTAGTTTATAACTACTCATGTAATTGTAAATAAATTGTAAGTTAACTGTGGTTGATTTCAAAAAGGAAATGTAAAAGGAGAAGAGGATTGCCAGGTAGGGTAATGTAGGGGAATACATGTACGCCAGGTCCACTACGGTAGCCGTGAATACCTATTAAGAACTCTGAGAAATCTAACGTACTCGAAAAGATATTTACTATATTATAAATGATAATAAGGAAGTAAAAGTTTATAACATTCATTAATTGCAGTGTTAATTCATTGTATTCTACATTATAAATTAATCTTCGTTAAGTATTGCAATGTATTGTGCACTTTAAATAAGTTCTTATCAATTACAGTATCGGTTAATTTGTTGTATTTTATATTGTTAAATTAATTTTCTGTAGTTATTGTAACCTAATTTGAATCGATAATTATTTCTTTTTATTATTTTTCAATATCAATTGTATATATGACAACCTTGCCACCAAACTTCTAACTGCGGCAGAAATAAATGAATATGTACATAAAATGTTTTTCCATTGTCATTATGATGAAAAAATGAGACGAAGTAGAAAATATTGAATATTATGTAGAATCGAATATGTCAAAAACTGAAAGCATGAGAGTTTCCGCTCATGGCAGTTGGTTCTAAAGGTTTTCAGGTAAACTGAAAATTTTGTCGAAATATCTTAAATGCTCAGTCTTCATTACTGAGAGTGAATTTTTCTTCCGCCAAAGGCCTTCTCTACATTGTGCGACATTTAGTTCGAAGCCATTTCCGATTTGTCCGTTGATGAGTGGCGATGTAGTCGGTCGTTGGAAAATAAATGCAGCGTGCGGAAATTACCATGTTTTCCCATCCAATTAAACAAGATACATCCCCGCAAACCACGACAATGACAAATTGGAGTATTGATGTATGGTTTGCAGTACAACAGAGCGAATTATTCACCGCTTTTGAGCGTAATTTTTGTGTTCTTTTCTTTTGTTAAATCTCTGTGTTTGTGGTTTTAATTTAATTTGTACAGCATGATGATTTGAAATATACCATCATGTTCTGATAGTTGAGCACTCAGCCTGAAGTTTGGTTTGACCCTCAATCCCATTTTCAAAACTTTCGAAGGTCTTGAAGAGGGAAAGCGAAACAAGGTGAAGTAATTTGTTCATTGCAATCAGTGTGGTGACCATGATTAATAGTATAATTCAGCTACAGTCCAATTTTTATACTACTAGAGCCATGAAAAATTTACTGAGACAAAACAAAAAAATACATCATCTATATCCTGTGCCATAAAACAAATGCAAATGCATTCGTTAATCGATATTTGAAATATTAAAATTAAATTTTATACATAAAAGTATCCTGTGCTAATCAAAAACTCTGCTTCCAATATCAATATGCCAAATGTACCATTTAGCGATACTCGTAATATTTCGCTTTTTATACTTCATTTCGTCGACGATGGTGTCGTTTCGCTATATAAATGCAATCAAAACTCATAAGCGAATCTTCCTTTAATGACGAAAACAATCTGCCATCCGATGATACACTGTGTATCGAATAATTGAGCGTAACACTGATTTTCCCCCTTGGAGAATCTTCCTGACTTTATATGAATTAAAAGGCAAACTCGGAGCTTCAATCATCGTAAACTAATCATGCGATGTCTGGGCCGTGGAAATCCAATTGCTTCTCCGTTTATTCTAATCACGCAAATGAATCGATTAATCTAATTACCCTTTCACCATCTCCAACCTGCTTCCGATTTCCCAAGTGGGACTTAGGAGGAACCCGATCACGTCATTGGTTTTCACTCCCCTCTCATTAATTTATATTTCAGCAAGGTTTGCTTTTTATCTGTCGCTATCCAATATCTTAAAAGAAACTAATTTCAAAGAATTATTGTGTAAATTAATTTTCTGTAAATGATAGTAAGTATCGCGTAGGATTATAATGTTTTCGGTAATCCATTAACGGAGATGTATCTTGTTCCCCCACAGCTTCAATCCTTTGGGGATATCTACAGCTTCCTTTAATTACTACGTCAATTCTAATTTTGATGGAAAGTGTCTTAGGTTACGGATCCATTATCGGGGATTCGATGCGAAAATCTATGATAGGATTGTGTTGTGGTCTAGTGTATATCTTAGCAATTTTAAAAATATAACGTATATCCAAATAAGTAATGAATGGTATAATACAATAAAGATTTAAGCTTAATATGAAATACAGACGAACTCGTGATGACACGCAGCGTCATATCATAACACTTTTTCATAGTGAAACACTTTTTCATAGTGAAACATTCGCCGTCCAGAAACGTTAATATAGTTTCTTAGCACGTACGCTTAGGATATTGTAAGAGCTGTCGTTTAAACTCGACAAGTATTTAAAAATGTATCATTAGGGGTATAAAGAAAGGAATTAAAAATATATTCTGATAAGGTGTTGAAGTTGTAATAATTTTCTATTAGATTAAAAAATGTCCGAATATCTCCAATGAAGAAGGTAATAAGGCATCAAAAACGATTAAGTAAAAGAAAAATATATAAAGATTAAAAATAATCCCACTAAACAACAGCAGAATGAATGCGGAGGATGAGACAGCGTCGACAAGTTGAAATGAACGGCAATCGCGTGAATGCCTCAACGCCTGATGCAAGTTCTCAGGCAATAGACAGTGAGATGAAACCGATGGAATGTGACGAAGCTCACGAATATGTTACGTTTGAGCTTTAACAGCATTAGTCAGATGTGAGAAATGATAAGGTATGTACATTTAATTCGCTCATCTCTTTCTTCCCGTTGCCCACATGCCCTGGATTGAGCATGACGTTTTTCTGTCAACTGGTAGTGAATACGATAATACCTGCTCATTATTTTTGTTGATAGCATGAAGAAACTCATACACTTTACTCTAAAACTCTCCTTTTCTTAATTTTCGGGAACACATCATTATCTCAAGTAGGGGAAAACTTGAAATTTTCATTATTTGTTTTAATTTCCGTTACAAGAATGCATTCGATATTTTTTTAAGTTAAAAAATTGCAGAAAGATAACAGAAGCATTCTATGTTTATGCAGTGTTTTATTCAATACAGAACAAATGAATTAATCCAGGTCAATTCATTTTGGATGCTTCCTACTTGATATGCGTGATCGGCTTGATAATTAAATTACGAAATCTTGGGGAATTTTCAAACATTGATTTTATAAGGCATACATTTGAAAAATGCTATGAAGCGTAAATTCTTAATAGCAAAAAAGCTCATCGGTTTACAAAAATGCAATTAGGTTCTGTGAGTTTTCGTTCCGTTTCAAGGTTTACCTAAAACTAGGTTAGGTTAACGAACACGAACCTAACCTAGTTTAATAGTCATAGAAAGAGAAACAAAACTACATTTCTGACAGTGACGAAATACAAATAATTGTTATCAGTTTTTTTGTCGTTTTTCAGTAATATTTAAAATTTACGTAAGAAATATGTAGAGGAAATGAGTGAGAAATAGAATAAATACAACTTTCATACGTTTTAAAAGCTACTGATTTAGGAATCTCAACTCTTGAAATCACGTTAATGAAGTCAATCGCATAGTAAACGAGAAACCACAGGAAGAAGAGAAAATAGATCTCGGTTATTAATGAATTATAAACTGAAAAACGCTCCAGTAGCCGAATTTCGGTGTATGGACAAGTAGCCAAGGCACTGAACGGGAAGTCCTAGAAGGTCGGTAATCCCGGATTTCCTATGTATCCCTTGGATGATTGTCGGCTATCAGAACGTTTTTCAAACCTCTAGGGAACTACGGATGTTTTTACAAGTATGAAAACGGTATATATGTCAGAAAAGTCTTAGAAGTCAGTGATCCCGGCCTTCCCAGGTGCTCCGGTACCTGAAAGATGCTCCGTAAAACAACTAACGGAAAGTTTTCAACCTCTAAAACGATATCGAAGTAAAATGAAAGACGAGATGTTCGTTAGCAAAATTAGTCAGAAGTAATTACGGAAAACTACTACACCTCCGCTTTTGTCCGCAACATAAAAGTATCATTTGCAATTTATCAAAGTGAGCATGATAACTAGTAAGCGTGAGGAATGGAGATTTCTTAAATAAAGCCACTTACTGTACTGCGCGGAGCGAGTTAAAAATCTACTACTCTTCATATTAAACACAGATGGAAGAAAAAGGAAATGCCTCCAGAATGAAACTTTTCCCACAACGCAGAATTAACTTTCATATGTCAGAAAGAATAGAGAGCTAACACTCATTAAGATGTCAAATTTCGAGATTAATTCCACGTCCCAGCTGAGTTGCCAGCTATTGTTCCTCGGTCGCGTGAAAGCAAAGACACGGCGGGGATAAAAGTATCTTGAGAGGGCTCAGTGTATTTTGCGCGGGCACCGGTTTTTATTCGAAAGAAAAAACAAAACGGAAAAAAACAGCGAAAAAATTTCCGAGCGAGCGCGGAATTAAACAAAAACAGCGCCGAAATTCCAAATTTCCGTAAACCAGAGCTGCAAGGCAGAATCTGCTGCCAAAATATCATGAAAAATATTCCTCAGAAATAGTTCGAATCTGCGAGGCGCTTGATTATTTTTGCGGCGCTACTTACGGCGGAAAACCTACGAGGGAGTCGTACTTAAATGTTATAGTTTAGGATTCGGTTCCTACGGAATGAAACATTAAAAACCGCCACTCCCAGAAAAATTTCCATCACGCACCTGATTAAAATTCTTCTTTTCCCAACTGCTCTCATTCGGCAGAATATGTATTCAGAACTACGGTGTTTATCGGCGCGTGGCACGCACCCCAATTTTGCGGAAGGTTGAGTAAAAAGACACTTTAAATTCAGAAGAATCGAGAACTCTGAACTTTCTTAATCAACTCCACACACCTAACTGTATATGCTCAAACCATAAAAAATCCAATACATTTTAAAGGCAATGGATATTAGTTTATTTATTTATATCAAAAGAGTAAAAATAAAATGATATTGACTGTTAAAGTTACGGTGAGTTAGTGTTGTTAAATATTACTTTCGTGAAACTAAGTTAATCTGTATGTTGAATGAAGAACGGCGAAGAAGGTTTTGCTAAATGAGATTTTATTTTGGGTATATTTTACTTAAAATCCCTTCATCTAAGCAATTGACAAAAAAATCTTAAATTCCATTCCTTTGACTTTAACGAAAAAGTAATGTTAATTAATATACTAATATCTTGCAATTATACGGTATTTAAGATAATGTGCGTGCAAGGCATGACACATTTCATCATGCCTTGACGACAAGGAAAAACCTTAAAAAACGGTATTTAAAATTTAAAAATTTAAATATTAAACATTTTTAGTACTCTGCAGCTTAATATTTATTATAAAGAAAAATATAGTATTAGCAATCTGACTATACGGCCTCTTGGGTGGTGGAAACAAGAATATTATTTTAATTTTCTTTTTGAAGAGTTTTTGTATATTAACTTGGAAGTTTTTCACTTCCACACAATTTCAGCGACAAAAGGAAGACAGAGAATCGAACCCGGACAGATCAAATGGGAAAGCCTGGAATTCTTGTGACAAGGCTTGCGCAGGACAATATTTATCGATTTATTCAAACACGGAAGATTAATATCCACTCGCAGATGAAAACGGGGGAATATTCTGCCATCAAAATAATAAATCACCGCATACGCAGCAGATTTATTTCGAGAGAACAAAAGATGAATCCGGGTTGTAAACATACACATCTTTAAAGGAGAGAGAGTGAATATATGGACCTATTATAGGTTACACAGGATGCCACGCAAATAAAAGAAAATTTAGAATACAATTGTGATCCTCTCTAAAGGGTGAACTAGAAGCAAACTAACTTTCCAATATGAATATATTGGGATATTGAATTTCCGCTAGAGATTTGTTTAATATTGTATGATCGTGAATATAAAATGAAGACTTTCCCAATTATGGCATTTGTAAAAGCAAAACCCGGAAGAGAAAATGTCAAAAGCTAGGGTATCGTAAAATTTTCAATTTATTAAACCCAGAGAAATATTAGATAGAAAATAGAAACGGAAAATCAAGTATTAGTAAACTTTTTCTTATCTGAATCAAAATATAGGCAAATCAAAATATAGGCAAAAACATATTGTAGAACTCATGATTCAGTATTATCCGTTTTCACTGGCTAACTCAGGACTGCGCATTTGACCCGTTATTCCGATGTGTACCTACGTACTTTATATAAGTGCATAGTAATTCCCACCTTTAGTGAATTTTTGAATGCTTAATCTCTCCATTTTTATGTGCTAAATGATTCTTGAAAAATAGAATATGTAAACCGAGAAAATATTGTATAGCGTCTTTATTAGTAAAAAAACCATTGCATCCATACTTGCAATTAGTACGCAGGTTAATCCGATAATAGCTTAATGTGAATCTGGTAAAGAGGAACCAAACCGTTTGGCAAAAATTATAAATGTCTCAGAAGTGGAAAAAGATGATTAAGTGGTTAAGATGTTAACAGATTAATAACGTCGAAATTAATAAAGCAGCCTAGGTTCATTACGACCGAAATCCGTCACAACACATTGATTTGCAGTTAAGACTTCTTATTCTTCCCTTTCCTTACAATAGGGATCTCTAGACAGCGTAGAGTGAACGTGGCACTCGAGTCTGAGGGACTCGTGATCGATTCCCATCTCTAAAGAGGGAGATGAATGCACTGCATATGCACTATTCCCTCCCAAAGGAGCAATTTTCCTTCGGTCTCGCCATCCCTTACCTTGCAGTCGATCGCGTCGTCTGCAGATTGAAAGGCGGTGAAAGCTATTTGATGCTAGGCGAAATAAATCAATCTGCCCGAACATTTCGAACTAACTTCGCGACGTTATAATGGAAGATGGCACCTTTGTGTAGCGAGAGACCGGTGAAAGTTTCAATGTGGAAACTACTCTTGTGCCCTTATTTTTCATTAAACTACAGGGCTCATCAATGTACAACCATTAAAGTAATACATGACAAATAGGAATATTTCCCTAGCAATTCATAACAAAGCAAAGATCCATCCTTTGAGCGCTTCTCAAGCAAGAGATCATTCCATGATAACAATTTTCGCTTACTTTGTTTTGTGTATTATTTTATATAAATATTTTCAAATAAAATATTTTAGTCTTCTTAATTGGATAATATTCTGCATAAAAGTGTATCGTAAGTTAAGGACTATTTATTTCGTTCAGCCATTTCAGAATCTGGATGAGTTCGAATCAGAAAAGTTCTCACAACAGCTGAAAGGTACTCCAAGAAAGTGTGAACGTACTGAACTGCATGAAACCTCTAGGAAATCTATCCAATACAAAAATCACGATTCACAATTTATCCATAACTTCGTGAAAACTCGCAATGTTATTCATCTGCAGAAATTTCACCGAGTATTACGGCTCCCAAACAAGTTGACTTCAGAAAAAGTGGTTCCTCGCTTATCAGCGGTCCTTCAATAGCAGTATGCTGAAATTGTACCCCTCTGTGAAATTTATTGAGATATACTTACTCATCATAATAAAACAAAAACACTTGTGTTTATAACTTGCGTTTATAAACGAACCTGAAACTAAGTAAAATGAAAGAAAATCAATCGCAATCCATATGATATTCTTTAGCCATAAAATTCCAATTATTTTATTCAATTTCTCTTAAACTTTCAATGTCGATCGAAATGACTTTAATTGAATTCATTACATTCATATCCAGAGAATTTTTTTTATTCCCTAATGTCATTCAGTTTGATGATTAAAACATCAACTCTTGCATAAAAGTCCAAAGGGAAAGCATCAACAGCTAAGTCCACTACGTTAAATTTCCCGTTAATTGGCGGAATTTGATGCATCCGAAACGATTCATATGGAAAATAATCAGTCCAATTAAGTGGAATTTATATGGGGAAGCCGCGGAAAGTTTGTTGTCATTGGTAATAATAGTCATCGTTAATTCAGTTACTCAATTAATGATGGATAGATGAATAAGCAGATGCATTAAGAGAGATGATGATTTGATTTGAAGTTAGGGACATCAGAAATTAATGAGAGTCTACACCGTGCACTATGAAAATAACAGATTGAAATTGGGGCCCAGAGGGCTGATGGAAGTACACAAAGCCAACCGTAATGATGCGAACGCGTGAGAAAAGAATAACTAATTGAGGTGAAGGTAAATTACGATGCATATATGATTTTAATGAGAGAAAAATAAAGTGGTGGTTTGGTGGCTCAAAGAATGCTCTAAATGTCTCTATATTCGTGAATAATTCACCAATTTTATCTAATAAAAGAGACGTTTAAGTGGAGAAAAGAGTGTGGTTAATGTCGTAAATAATTAAGCGATGAGTGTGTATGCATAAACGCTAAATTGTGGAGTTTTGAGAAAATGTGTGTGCATTGGTCAAACGAGTGCGAATTTCGATTCACAGAGATGACAGCATTTCACACTTTGTCAACATCTTCAAAATAATCACTCCCTTGACTAGAAACCCTTACGCACACAGCTTTGAGTCCGTAAATTGGATGCGTCAGAGGTGATAGAAATTATTCAACATCTACATTGTGGTAACAAGTTGATTAGCATTTGCAAGAGTCACTCCCCGCTGATTTCTTCCGTTATACTCATACCCCTTCCCCTCACCTTTAATCCGCCATGAATGACTAATTTCTATTGATTTTTCCCTCCCATACTTTTAGAAAGCGTATTATCCTATTTTGGGAAGAAGTTATTAATCAAATGATGACATCTTTACGTTGAGACCAGAGGGTTGTCGGTTGGATGAAGTAGCTATTTAAAGTCAAGTGTTTTGTTTTTGAACTGAATCTTGACTCTTTCAATACATACTATAAATAGTAAAACCAGGTCAAAATTCTCGCTTATACGCGGTTTTCACTCGTTCCATTAAAAAGTGCCTTGAGTAAGTTTTACTGTATAATAAGAATCTCCAGTGATAAATAGACGGGGTGTAAGTTTAAAGAAGAGGTCCTTTTTCCTTACCAAGTAACTTATTGCATGGGAAAACATCAATAATTCCTCACTTAAATCGTAATCGGAAAACAAATTTGATTAGTAAACCTAAATACAACATTTTTCATTTTATTATCACTTGACGCTCGAAACTAGGCTGGAAAACAAGATTATTCAGAAACGCACATTTCCTTCAAGAAATGACAAAAAGGCTGCATGCGACCAACAATCAGCAGACTACCCACCTCTGGGTTAAATAAAAATATTAAATGTGCTATTAATATGAAGAATAATCGAGATAGACCAATATAATTGATGCAGGTGTGTTATTTAATTATTTAATATAGACTTATGATACTTATGACCTGTTATATTTGAGTGTTTTGTCTTGATGTAATAGCTAGAAAGATATCTTTTTGAGTGTCAATTCGGATTATCCATTTTCTCTCTTCATTTTGTTTATTTGAATGCGTTTTTGGTTATTAAAACGTTCTTGATTGCCTTCTTTGCAAGTGCATCGAGTTTTAATTAACTGAATCGTGTTTTACTTTTTAATAACATAACAATATTGATGAGGTTTGGATAGTATTGCACGGACATTCCACTGATGGATGATAATAATTACATAATTAAATATGCCGTAAGTTTTAATACATCAATAATATTTTATGTAATTAATAAATATATAATAGGATATAAATAAATATTATACCTATAATCAATCAATATAATATAATTTTTGTCGGAAAAACTTGCAGTACTGTAAACTCTAGTCAATTGCGGTTTCTCCATCAACAGTTTTAATTTACGTATTCTGTCAAAATGTACGCATTCTTACGATGTGCGTTATAACATGTTGAGTACATACTATTGGTTCTATAATGGGGATTTAACTTTATGCGATGAACGAAAGAATTGATGTGGCTAGAATGAGGCCTTATAAATAGGAGTACAAAGAATTGCAGTTGAAAATAATCCAACCATCTTTTATAAGTACAAAAGAAAAATTGCTTCCGATTTCCAATTCATTGATTACTATCACAATTAAAAAATTAGCTAAAAGGAAGTTTTTTGAAGATAAAGACGTTTTTTAAGCGCGTCATTATCCATTTTTTGTTAAAGAAAGGGTTTAATTTATATATTTTGTATTTAATCCATTTTTTGTATTTAAATATCTTTAATATCATCTATTATTACTTCTTTCTAGGTATAGTGATGAAAGTAAGCGTATTAATTTAAGATTTTAATAGCTTTTAAATTCTGATTACTCCAAACTATACTTTTATTATTTATTTTTATTGAACACTTTTATTTATAAAACACAACACTAGATCTTCCAACCGTAGTTATACAAACCGCACTTCCAGAAAGGTAACCCCTGCGATTGGCGAGGGATTCATGTATCTTCCCTTTTAATATGCATTAGGTCAATGAATTTTCTTTTCCGTAATAACATAGCATTTGTCTTAGTCAAAGTCAGAAACTGGGTTCCGTGTTTATCTTTCATTCAATTTCGACTCTCCTCCATTTTTAGACTCGAATTGCTTTCAGAGGACGTCGAGACAGGATGTAAATCGAAATTCCTTCTAAAACATCCAAAAATCCGTCGTTAAAACACCTAGAATACATCGCAGTGGGGAATCTTAAACGACACGGCCTTATTTACAACCATCAAGATTCAAATTTCTTTCTTCAAAAGTTCGCCGCAAACTTTGACGGAAAGAATGAGCGGATTATTCTGAGGGGCGTCGAAGTTGCGAGAAGTCTCATCATGCAAATGCGCTGCAAGAGAAAAAGAGAATAAAGTTTACCTACAGAAAAATGACCTCAGAAGAAAGTCTAAAAGATGCATCATTTTCCCTTTGAATCGCAGCAAATCAAGGACGATTCTGCTTCCACAAACAAGAGGTGTGAACATTATCGAAGCAAAAAGGTTCGCTTAAATTATAGAGGTTTACATTTATGTCCGATTCAATTAAGGGCGAGAATCGTCAAAGAAAAATAGAACCCTTACTTGCTAACGGTGTAAACTGCATAAAAGTACTCAAAACGTTGGTGATTACACATAAATAAATCCAATGGATATGAAATACTTATTAGATTAATTTTCTTTCGATATTTGGCAAAAAACGTGATGAAAATAAACATACAGGAAGAAGAGCTTTCTTTGGGGAATTCCATGTTGTTATGAAACACAGAAAATTACTTTTAGAAGAAAACAAGAGTACATATTTATCGATTATGGATTAATCATAGAAAAACTTGTGTCGAGGTCGACTAGTCTCAAAAAGTTTAAAATGATACAAAAATTAAAATAAATTATTCTCTTTTTAGGAAAGAATACATTTCTCCAGTCATTACCATTACTCACTGCCACTCTCTCCTGTTATGTTCTTTCCATCAACTTATTTTTCTTTTTGTTACAACCGTCATGTAACGGTTCTGTTTGTAGCACCTAACTTGTTCACTGTAACATGTATATTTCTTTTTTTAATTTCGTCTTTTGTTTTCTGACTTTGTTTCCGCAAATCCTAACCTTTCCTTTCATGAGGTCCTTTGTTCTCTTGGCTCTTCCCGCTTCTTCTTTATTTCTTTAGGGCACAAGTCTGTTTCGTTAAAGCCATCTGTCTCTCTGATGATGACACTCGGGCCTTCTTCCAAATATTCTCAAAGATAGGTGAATATCTTCTCGTCAGCAACCCTTTATCCATATTCAACCAGCCTTTTCTTCATTATTTAGAACGACTCACATCATCCACGCACACTCTTAGTCATTGTATACTGCATTCTAGTTTTTCTAGTCAGTATGATTGCTGAAAATCGCTGCCGAAAGCACTGAATGCAAAATAGAATGAAACGTAGCTGTATTCGCACGATCACAAAACTCTGCATAAAGGCTACCGAGAAAGAGGTTATTTCCACAGAGTAGGGAAAACACAAAGTATGCGATTTCCTCATAAACTATCATTACTGAGCAGAAAAACCGGAAAAAAGTACTCTAAGTTTCCAATCATTCCAATGAAAGCACACACACAGGAATCTCAAACTGTACAAATAATTATATTAATTCAGAAATATTTATGATAAATATTTAATACATTAATTTATAGCCGATATGTACTATTTCAGTGAAAATAAACAAAAAATTCAATTTTAAAATACATGGATGAAGCCTTCGCTTGGTGGAATTCAATCATTGGAAAGATAAATCTAAATTATTTTATAATTTCAAATTTAATTTTCACCCAGTGAATTCTATTTTTCCAAACTATACTATTACTTTTTTAAGTAAACAAAAATATTTATCGGTAGGTTTTAAAAATTACCTCAACTTTAGGAGAGTGAGATTGAACTTGTTTTACCAGGCTGCTGAAATTAAGTTTGCAGTATTTTTTAGGTCGGTACGCAGCAATTCGCAACGTAGGATGTTGATTCGTAAGCTCTCCACGGAGCTCGATTGCGATGAATTTCAAATCAAAACACCAATAAAAAGTTTTTAAATTAAAATCAACAGCTCAGGCTAATTGTTATACGTTGATTTCCGGGAGCAGCATTCAAGTAAACAGAGACCCGAATGCGCCCTGCAAATACATAAATACTAAATAAGATGTTTTAATATTACTATTGGTGGCAAAAAATGACGATAAAGTAGTCTTGAAAGTTTATAAAATAAAGATAATGATTTTAAATATTAGAGTTGGGCAGAAAATAAAACCAAAAAGATGTGAAAAACGGGTTTAAAATACGGAGATGTGGGGTATTTCGGGAATTTCTGAGCGGGATACGTCATTTCCTCTCATGCTGTAATTACTTACAATAGAAATGGAAGGAGAACTTTGGCAGAGGAGCGGTTACTTGGAAGTAAAAGGGCCGCTCCTGAGATCCATTTCCAGATGCAATGGAAGCGATATTCCGCGAACAGAATAATCGCGGAATTTGAATAGATATTTACACGAGCGCAAAACTGCTGATAGCCCTTTTGAAAGCGGAGGAAAGATAAATTCCCTCCGGATTGCCTTCACGTAACCGAGTTGGGTCGCCATATTCCATCTCACGTTAAAGCTCCATCTATAATTTGCCTTTTATACGCGGTTTAGAGGTCTCCTCATAGCAATAAAAGAAGCAAGGGGAGGATGTAAAACGATAGCGGGGATCCGTGAGAATGATATTTTGTAGAGATTAGTAAAAACAGCGGTCTACAATAGCACTGCGTGGGTGTTAAACTGGGTATCAGGAAGGCGGAAGTCAATGGATTTGGGAGCCTTTAACCCTTCAGCGCTTATGTGTATCCTTTGCCCTAGATCACGAGCGCCTGAGACTTAAACACCGCAGCAACGCTATTTGGGAGACCGTTTTTCGTATCTTTTTCTTCTCTTTCTCCAAATGTTATTGGATACGGGTGTGGACCTACTCAATACACGTTCTTACGTCTTTTAACGGCTTTTCTTCCACAACCATTTCCAATTAAGGTGTTAAACGTCTTCATCAAGGTGAGATTGAGACTGAGAAATCTTTTCTTCCATCTAACCAGTCTTCAATGATATAAAAAATATAAATATTGTATAATTGAATATAATTAGAGAAGAAAGCTTTAGAAGGAGTTGTGTATGTATAAGAATCATATCATATTAGAATAAAAAGAACAACAGTAGGAAATCACTCACAAAGAAGCGGGTAGGGAAAAATCTACGCAAACCTATTGATAATGCAACGGAAAAGATATAAACGAAAACTATTAATTAAGTGGAAATAACAAGAGCAGCGCTACAATAAAAATTCAGTAGAATGGAATCGATGAGTAAAGAAATGGTATTAATTCACTTTGAAAGTGAAAAGAATATAAATCACAAGGAAATGAACTATTTAAACACGTTATTAAAACATCCGAAAATGAGAACGCTAAGAAAAATAGAAATAGGCATACTCAATATAAACATTCTATGGTACTTATGTTACTTTATTATTACTAATTAAACATAAAATAGTAAGAATAATAAACCAATTAAACAATATCTCATGTTACCAATTGACGTTGTAGTCCTTTCTATCCAAATTTCATCATGAGGAAACTCTTTCATTTCCTATTCACGAGGCTATTTCAATTCTCTACACTCCCTTTTCTTTTAAAGTGCCCTTTTCATTTATCAATCTTTCTCTTTGAAATCTGAATTCCGCAACCTACATTCTGTCGAATATTATTCTTTCCAATGGTCCTACCGCACGCACGATATAAGATTTGGTTCACTGATAACTCTCCTTCCTTAAGGTAGGTTCCTTTGCCCTAAAATCCGCTATTTAATGCTGTATCCTTTATTTCTTGATAATTTATCAAACCCAACCTTTATATTTATATCCTAAATCTTTAGCCTTAATCTCCTCTTTTCCCTTAGCAACCTACCTCCAATTACTCTCTATAGCAATTACCCGCCTTGACCCACTAATTTCCCATGCCCTCGCTTCAGCCAAAACCTTCTCTTCTCCCATCATCTCCAGCAATTCTACTTTTGCTTTTTTTAACCCAACGTATGATGTAGAAAAAATTTTGATGAATTATTTCCTTATCCCCTCTTCGCTCCAGATTACTTTCAGATCATCATTTGAAAACAAAAACAAATTTTCTTGCTGTTTGAGAATACATATATTCCGGTAAACATTATCTTCATTCCTTAAACATCACAGATCTTACTTTGCGAATTCGTTGCTCAAAAGAGTAGTTGGTGAATCGGTAGTTCATAGGGTCTTGTTAAACAGGAAGCTACGCAAGACGAGAGTTTCGTAAGAAAGGTTATTCTATTGAATCTTTCGAAAGCTAAAAATAATGAAGAAATTAATTGTTAATATTATAAGAAGAAATTTTCAACGATACTGCAAGAGAAAACATAATCAACTTCCTAACTGATAGTATTCAACAAAGATGTAGAACAAAAGGGTTCGATTAAAATGATCTAATCAAACTTATTACGAGAAAGACGGGCGATTGATAGCTAAAAAAGAGGCGGAAAATAAAAAATTTCAAGTACGTTTAATCAGGATTAACCCTCATACTGTTTCACCATTTTAGGTACCACCTCATAAGCGATATAATAGTGTCTATAGTAGGAATTTTAGTTTGTTTTAGTTTTGATTAGGAAAAACTAACGGAAAAAATCAAATAATTTATTCTTGATTTTCATGGAATAACCCGAATCCTCGTTCTATTTCGATGTTTCACTTCGTTATTAAGTATGCAACACAAACAGTTTACATACTTAAACTAGATCTTCTACAGTCTCGTAAAGAAATAGTTCGTTAAGTAAGGAGTACCTGTCCCAAAGCATTTCATTCTACACTCGATGATTTCTTTTCCATTTTTAGTATAGACTGATACTAACAAAAAGGTGGTTTGAAATAAAGGAATAATGACATCCGTGAGTATGCGACATACATATCTTGAAAAGTTCGCATTCGTTTGGATCGGCTCATCTTCAGAGGCAATGTTAATCCGGAGCAGCGCTTTTAAGAGAGAAGATCGATTTGGAAAGATGATCCTTGTAAAGACATACGTTTTCCCATTCTAAGTTTCCGCAGATAAAGGAAGACTCGATAAATAAAAAAAACAAAAGTAAACGCCATGATGGAATGGAAAGGAATTCCTTAAAAGTGGAGATGTAGGTCAGTTTCGAATGTTTTTCCGATCTGAATGATAAAAGCCAAGAGTTTTTGAGAGGTATCTGAATAATAAACAGAGAGCATAAATGGGAAGAAGTATGAGGGTGATGTAGCTAAAGTCACGAGGTAGAGAGGGACACGGCGAATTGTTATTAATATTCGAAAGTATTCAGGGGAAGAACATTCGGATTCAGGAGAAAATTTTTCTAAAAACAGCATTCATTTTATCTAGAATAATTTTTAGTACCGAAATCGACTCCCATTTCAAAAGTAAACATTTAATTGCTTGTAGGAGAACGTTCCAAAAAGTATAATATAAAAATTATAATAAAATCCACAGTAAAAGATGAATGAATCATATGTTGGACGGGATAACGATGGGATGTTATGGTAATTGTAATGTAAATTTAGGCTAGAGAACGATTATATTCCTCTAATTGTCACAGTAGTAAATACAATCACTATGGCTACAAATATGGAAAGGCATAATATTACACTAATCATTAAATTTCACCTTGTCGTTATGTTATGTTTTTTTCTGTTTCACAAATAATAGTTTCATAAAAGTGTCGAGTTGATAGTTATCCTATAGTTTCAAAACATCGATTAAAGTGGAACAAATCGTAGTAATAACCGTATAGTAGCAAAACTATTCCTGATTGTAATTGCTCCACAAACAAAGGGAGATGAGAGATATGGGCACGACAAGAGCAAGTTAATAGACCACTGCAGTATTAAAAAAGAGCGCCTATTAAGAGTTACATAGATTTATAAAACCATTTATAACTCAAAATTTCATTATGTCTGTTTTATGTCATTATTTATTTCGTCATCTTTAGAAGTATAGCACACTTAGTTAATATAAGTTGCTGATAATAAGTTATTGAGTGTATTCAACAGAAACTGTACCAAAATCTTTCTTTCGTTAAATTCTCTCGTGAATTGTTGCATCTAAATATAATTTTCAGTTCCTGATTTCCTAAATATATGTGATGTTCAGGATTAAAACTTCCGGAAGAAACGAAGAATGTATTATCGAAGTAATATCGTATGTACATATAAGTACAGCATAACAACGTTTCTGTTGAGTTTTTGGAAGACCTCACAGCACTAATGGAGGTCAAAATGCAGACTAAACAAGAGGAAAATTCTCCTCCAATAACTTTCCAATTCAAAGAGAGATTGAACATGGTGAATTTATCGGATCAGACGAGTCCGTACATCTGTTACTGCTTTCACAGCTTAACTTACCCTTGGTCGTTCATAATTCATGAAGTCACCGCCACAAAACAGCGTGTATAATTTTAACTATCTGGATACGCCGAAGAAAACGTGTGGCGGTCGTGGGAAGAAGAGATTTATAACGGAAAATAACTGTGACTGAAACAAACCGGGTTGATTTCATTCGCCCAAGATCTTTTGAGCTGTAACTCAAAAGGCATTAAAATCATAACTGCCAAATTTTATGTCTCGAATGTCGTTAAAGGAACAAAAGGGCAATTAATTTTAGTGCTACTAGAGCCTTAAGAAGGTTTCGGTTTATCCCAAATCTGATTATAGGTTTTTCAAAGTGTTTCTCATCGAGGAAAGATTTACGAGTCCATATGCTCGCGGATCTCAACGGATAAACAACAGTAAAGTGGTATCCTTTCTGGCGATGTTTTATGTTCAGCCGTGAAATATTTTCATAAATTACCTATTCTGACCGAATAATCCTTATTAATGCGACCCATAATTCGTAGAGACTGATATATAAGTGTTCTCAAAGTGGGCTTTAAAGTCGTTTAAGTATTGTTAAAAGTGTTTAAAAAAAGAGGTCACTTGGCACATAAGGGCTCCCATCGGATATCGAACCCGGGGCTTCTTTCTCAAATGGTTAACTCGCTATCCATTTGGCTATCCGGATTCCCAGCTTTAAAAGACTGAGAGGAAATTGGTGAAACTTTGGACATATAATGGAATACAAATTTTTATGGGAGTAATCAATTAAAGCCTGATATAACTTTATTGAAAAAATACTATAATATTCGCGAGAGGATACAGATATGCGAGCATCGGTGACTTTCTACAATGGCGAGACAGATCACTATCTTGTAATTTTGGATACCCTCTATGCAATTATCTACATTCATGTTTCTTTCCATTCTTACCGACCCATTGAAAGGTTTTTTACACCCCTCGTCTCAATGTGAGTGATATCCTACCATGGATACGTTTTCCAAGATAAAAAATATCATTTTTGTCCTCTATCGAAATCATAATTTCTTTTTTTTTCTTCCTTCTCTGTAACAACCGCTTTTAGTGAAATATCTGTATACATTTGGACTTACTTAGGAAGATAAGAATAGATGTCGATATAATACGCGCAATGTATTCGTTATGACATACGGTTGTTGCATTTATAGATCCTAGGTCAGAAGTAAGGAACCTATTTTCACTGGAAGGTCTCTTGCACCATTCAGTCAATGAGCAAATTAAGTTCTTAATTTTAGCCTTCACTTGGTGGTATTCCATACCAAGATTAAAAAATCAATAGACACTAAAGATTTTATTCATTTAATTCCACAAACAACAGGATATACACAATGGTGGATACTCACACAACAGTGTACCTATATTTTGTCGTTTGAGGTGTTGTATAATTTTTTGCCTAATAATTTTCTTATTTTAAACTATTAGGATTTACATGAAACCATTACGAGGCAACTGAATCACGTTTCCTTATATTCAAAATGTTCAATCGTAATAGATACATCGAAATTTACGAAGAATGTAATTGCTAAATAAATACATTTTCACTTGAAGTGATGAGTAAGATTGTGAAACAAGTTTACTTTAAATTGTGCATTTATTCCAGTAAGTGTCGAAAAGACAACATCGAACGCCCAATCTTTCCATGTTTGACCAGGATCCCAACGTTGTCTCTAGAGTAAGAGATTCAAATTTTCACCTCGAATCTATTGTAGGTTTAATATACGAGCCTGGTTTCGAAGTATCGCTCTATCAATGCATAATATTTTTCAAAAACAAAATATATGCCGGAAAAGATACAGCTCGTTACGTTGGTAACAAGACAGCGCCTGAAGTGTTGGGTGCAGAGACGGCAAATTACTTTTGAAAATGCCGCTAGATGCCTTGAAAAGCAGCTGAAAATTCGATGTGATTTAGACTTACTCGGTGGAATGCCACAGAGAAAGAAATTAAATCACTTAGTAGTTCTTTGGCTAACCTAAAAATGACTCGAGGCAAAACCAGGTCAGATTGAAAATTTGTTCTGTGGAAACTACTAACTAATTCTAATTTTTTCTAGTAGAAAATTCACTAAAACCAGTGAAAATGTCACCAAAATGTAGCTAAGGAATAAAATTGTTCAAATTTTAATTTATAAACATAAACTTAGTTTAGAAACCACGTTAATCACAGATTTAATATGAATTTGAGTCTTTTGTAGGCAAAAGTAACTCTATTTTGATAAATATTTAAGTAAAACATGTCACGCCACGAGTAGATGTACGGCCTACGCGACAAGAAATTCTAAATAGGATGAGTCGCTGATACAGAAAATAGTCGCTAAAAGATGGAAGAAGCAGCAGCTGGATCTCGCGACGAATTCGCTACATTGGCAACTACGGTTGGGTGTAACTTTCTATCGCAACGAGGAAAAGATGAAATGATAATCATTGTTCATCTGATTCATATCCGCACTCATCTGCTAAGAGAAGAGCCAATCGAATGGAAATGAGGAGCAAGTCGTCGAAAGGACTTTGTAGCTGCTAACTTTCTGGAGTTTCTTCATCAAATTACGCGGATTTGAACCTACGGGAAACTTCATTTGCGTAGCGAAACAAGGAGTGGTGCGAGGGACTGGGAGAAAACAAAATGCCATCTCCATCATTCGGCGGAACCCATTTTCAGAGAACTTAGAGAGTTTTGCTTTCAAAGTGAGGAAGAAAATGTACAAGAGGATGCATTAACACTCGGGTTCGATATTTCCACGCAGGTTCTCTATCCGAGGTGATTTTAATTACTCGGGAGATAGGGTGATAATAAGGACTGAGTGTACAATTAATGAAAATTGATTGAAATTAAATGAAAAGTATGCTAAGACAAAAAAATACGCAGCAAAATATCGAGAGTGATGTGGCACATGAATCGGATTTTGTTATACTTCAATTAACCATTATTTGATTTAATTAAAAAAGTAAATAAATTAGAGTTGTAGGAAGAAGAAAGAAGACTTGACATACTAAGGAACTTCACGTTCAAAATATTGTCTTTCTGTAATGTATTCAACTCGGAGGTAGGTTCAGAACATGGTTCCTTTCACCAATACAATAACTATTACAATAACTATCAGTATGCAAAGCATATTTTCTCGGAATTGTTTACAAATATCATAAATAAATCTATTTATATGCTCTTCAAAGGTTTTTAAATAACAGTAAACACTGAGACTTTATTCAAAAACGGCTGATAAAATGATGGATTAGTTACTTTACTACCACTTTATTTTCTTTAATTCGGACCCAAATGATTCGAAAGGGTTTTCGTCATCCATTGAATTCAGATGAAAGATATCATATTCCATTAACGAAAAATTTGAAACAACTTTCTTTCAGCGGAATATCCAATATCAACGAATTCCAACCTACGATCTGAGTAAATGATGTATCGAACTAGTTTAAAAGGCGCATTAAATAGGAACCTCAGTTGAGAATATAAATCAAGGACCCAAGGAATTATTACCGAGATAATAGTTGCGACCTTCAGGAAAAGTCCTTTCTCCGACGATTAAAACACTAATTGGCCGTGGAGACGCTTGTGGCAGAGGTCTGCAAGAAGCTCGCCATTTGGCTTTCATACCGTCTCCATTTGCATAATTCTCGTCTCTATATTAAAACAGCCTAGGATCGGTTACTAATGGGTTCTTGCAAAGAAGGTTAAGGATGATGTGCTATCGCAAACAACAGAGAAAACAATAAATATCTGTGTTGCGCTAAGATCTCTTAAATTGTCCCCGTATGCTATTTGAATGTTTCTCTACCCTTCTATTCGCTTATGCTATATATTTCTTATAATTCATATTCAATCTCTGTTTTTATCTGTAATATTTGAATGTATGTGACTCTATATGTTCTTTTTCGGTTTTCAATCATGTTGCATGTCACAATGTTCTTCTTCTGTTTTCTATCCCTTAGGAGAAAGTACGAGGTCTGTTCAAAAAGTTCCCGAACTTTTTTTATAGTGTGCCTCCAGTTGGTTATTTTTTAATCTGCCTGTAGGCGTTGTATCCGCGAAAGCTTCCCAAATAACCACCTTCAATCACTTTGTCGATATCTTGATTTGTTCATTAGTTACGGATGTTTATGTGAACAGATGATCGTAGAGTGCGGCGAAAAATCGGGTCCGCGGAAATGAGCTCTTTGAAGGAGCAGCGTTCTTCTGTAAAATTCTGCGTGAAACTGGGCAAATCTTTCACGGAAACTTTTGAGTTGATTACCAAGGCTATTGGTGAGCATGCTATGAAACGTACTGCGTGTTATGAGTGGTTAATATGGTTCAAAGACGGGCGAAGACGACGAGTGTTCCGGAAGACCGTCAACGTCCACAGATGACCCCCACATCGAAAAAGTGAACGATATCGTTCGTGCAAATTGACGTTTGACTGTCAGGGAGCTTGCAGAAGAGCGTGGCATTCCGATTGGTTCTGCTACGAAATCCTAACTAAAAAAATTGAGGATGCATCGAGTCGAGGACAAATTCATGCCTCGCCTGATGACAGCAGACCAGGAGCAACACGAGCAACTCGTGACTTTTTAGCCAAAAACAAGACCACTGTGCTTCTTCAACCACCCTATTCACCACGCCTGGCTCCATGTGACATTTTCCTATTTCCTAAGCTAAAAACACCGCTCAAAGAAAAAAGATTTGCAACCATTCGAGAAATGAAGAAAAATTCGACGGAGGAGCTTATGAACAGTCCGAAAGAAGCGTCCCAAGACTGTTTTAAATAGTGGAAATACCATTTGGATAAGTGTATACGTTGGGGTGGGGAGTGCTTTCAAGGAGACTCGGAGCAATAATTTGTAAGTGAAATATTTGTGCTGTAATAAATAAAGTTCGGGAACTTTTTGAACAGCCCTCGTATATCTAGTTGTCTTAATTTTTCTATATTGTAACTGTATTTTTTGTTTACCTTTCTGATTCGTCTTAACATGCTTTCTCTTTAAAAAGTAAGTAAAATGTATAGGTTTCACCCCCTTCTTGCGAGTGATTTTCTACCGTGATGCTTTTTTATTCAGTGCGAACAAAGGATTTTAAACCCTCATGGTAGTTTCCTTCTGTGTTTTTTTCCAAACTATCTCTATATTTTAAATTTTATGTGATGAAGAGTTATATGTGAGATGAGACCTATTAGTCTCAATATCTCTCACATAAAATTATATATTATCATTGTTAAATTAGAAGTACTTTTCTATAGCACGAAGGACACGACGAGGATTCATATTTATTATTGATTTAGGGGTGGGACTTATGTGCTCTATTTTTTTGTGAAACGAAAAATTTGTTTCGTGTATCAAAAATTTATATACTTCTAACAAAGCAATATTAAGCATTGGCAATATTTTATCACGGCTATTGTATACGCTGACCTATTATGATATCGTTGAAATGGATTACATATTATTATTTGAAATTAATTTTCCATCGCAATTCGGAAAATTAATTTATATCATATAATTTGGAAACTATTTGGTAGTGCAACCAAAAGCAAGGAACTCCTGAGGTCGAAATTATGTTTTATATATATCTGGAATCAAATTGTATTTTGGAACAAAATTATCGCTTGGAAGATTTATTGGATTTTCAAGATATTTATGGCGGATAATTGATGGAGACAAATCAAAGCTTTTAAGGTAATAGTATTTTAGTATTGAAAACCGATATGAACAAACAGAGTTTCACTTACAGCACTCTGTAGTGATACTAATGTAGAGAGCCTAGTATCAGAAATACATTAATAATATGCTAGTAAATTAATGTCAGGCTATAAGTAAACAGAATTGCTCTTTCTTTTACAAGGAGATTGAAATTAAATTTTACTAAAATATAAGCACGAATATGTTTCAAGCATGAATTAATTTCATTAGGATAAAGTGGGCATTTATAACGGCATTAAATTTCAATAAAGAGCATGTATTAATCCAGTGTCTTCTCAACTTTACCTCACGGCACTGTGGAATATTATAAATCATTACCGAAATTATGTATATATTATAAACGAATCGAAAATAGGTGACTTTCTAGTAAAAATAACTATGAGCGGAAAAAGAGGAGGAATTGGAACGATTGAAAGAGTACAATTTACAGGATAATTCGCTCAGCAACGAACCGTATGTAGATAGTACTGAATCTAGAATAAAATCAATCAAAATAATAGCTTTTGGATCCCATCGAATTGGAGTGCAAAAAGGACCTAAACGACCCTTGAGCGAGGACAAAAGTTTTCTCCCGTGATTACATTCAGCGAGCGTCAAACCCTTGTTCTCCTCTTGACATTATATAAAACATGACGGGGAAAATAGTTCTATCTGATTTCCGTAAAGAAGAGGATCAGGAAGAAGGATTTTCCGTATTATCAATCGTAGGCAATTTCGTATATTAGATGGGTGCTATTTCTCAGTCCTTCCGATCCCAAGGTTAAATCAATCCGAGGCGATCCTTCCCTAGACTTATTATCCGCGCCTTAAAAGGATCGGGAAAACGAAGATGGTCCAGAATCCAATAAAAGCAGAGTCCGGAATTGATTGGTCTGATGAAGTGTGGGAATGGGATGGAGCACACAATGCGAGGGACCGTCTTCACCGGAGGCGAGCGAACAAAACATGCTCACTTAAAAGAAAGATCACGGTAATTAACCAATGACGAAAACCAAGGGAAGGACTTGTTCTACAGCGAATAAATAACGTAGGGAAAGGCGAATCCGTTGGCGAGAATTCGGTAAGGGATGAGCTCACGATCGTCGGTTTTGTGATGGTTCAGTGAAAGTCAAAGACCTAAAAGGGAGTATTAAACGTACTGCATCACGTCCAATGACATCCAGGTTATAATGAACTACTGCGGGACGCCCAAGTATTGATCTAAAATCGGTGAACAATACACTTTTAAGGGACTGTTGCAAAGATAGAAGACAAAAATTTAAAGGCAAAAGTATAGTATGATTACCGAAGATATTTCAGTGCGTGTCAATTTGATCTTACCTTCTCACACGCAGTTCATTTAAAATCCTTCTCTTCCCGACGGCCGTCGGGAATTAATACAAATAGAAAATTATTAAGCTTTACTATATACAAATTTCTTACAACTTCTCTGATAATGCAATTTTTAAAATAATATTAGAACTTAAATCTTCCTTTGATATTTAGTCGAAATTTAAGCACTAAAACCTGCAAGTGAGCCTAACAGCACAACCTGAACGCGGTTAAGGTCGGTGCGGGATACCGACGCCGTCCCTGAGGGATAAAGTGTACCCTCTGCCATTATAGGTACAGAATAGAATAAAAGCATTTTTGAAATATATGAAGCAGAAGAAAATAAAATACTAAAACGATATACTTAAATTGATAAAATAATATAAATACGAACAGTGCGATACAATGAAATAAATTTGGATAACAACAAACGGTGCTCATACCGATAGATTTTATTGCATCATTTACGTGGAGGTCATAGGGAATGTGAGTGCAATTTCATAAGAGAAGTTGACGGAAGTTTTAAATCGATAAGCCCCAATCTATCCTTCACTTTTGGAATCTTCTCAAATTTTAACACTGACTTCAAAGTTGTTGATTATGCTGGTTTTGATAAATTAAGGGGAAAATGATTGATTCCGAGGTAAATTTAACTATGTAGCGCGTTGTCCGGGGATAAACGATAGCAAATTGAGGAAATTCGCAGTTTGAAACTCCTTTCATCTGGTGAGATATAAATATACAATTAGAGAACGTCATAAATTTTTTCAGGAATACCAAGTTGGAAGGAATTTATTTTTATTTTGTTTCAAATATCTATTTAAGCTGCGAACGTACGCCGCATAAAATAATATCGGTGTACCAGAAAATCAACTGCTCACGGCTACAGTACAACGGCTGTATACATTACTTTAAAACATAATAGAATTGAAAAATAAGAATTAATATAGAGCCGTACCCACTGATATATTTTCATGGATTCCGCAGGATTTTAGAAATGCTTATTAATTCTCTGACGCATGTGAAAGATGGTTTCCCAAAATAATCGACGAAAAAATCATGTAAAGGGGACTTTTTAGAGGGAAAATCAGGGCTTAGCTTAGGGAGGAGAAAAAAGCACGAGGAGGATCACAAAGGAATAAAAAACAAACTACGAGGGGAAGAAAGAAAAGGGGTTTATTGAAGATATAAGGGAGGCAATTCAAGAGGAAAGGCTCCGAATAGAGGTACAGAGATAATAGGAAACTGAATGCTATTGGAATACGTTAGGATATAAATCCCAAAAGAACACTGGAATCGATGGGCCATTCGATGGACTAGAGTAAATGGGTTAAATTCTGGTGAAAGAAGGGAAAAATAGAAAAATTATCGTAGTGGATTCACAATTCCCTCTTAATTCTATTATCTTCCACTTCGCCTGGCATTCAAAATCCCTCCCAAATAAAATATTTGAAATTGAGCTACAACAGCTTATTCCTATTTTGATTCATAATGAATTTTCCCATAATATTAAGAAAGATAAATCAAGCTCTTGCGAGAAGAATAATATCTTTTGAGAAAGAACTTCATCCATTACTGGAAGACTGTATTTTAAGATGTGGATTTTAGAGGGTATTACCAAGTCGTAAAAAGAAAAAATGGAGAATCTTAAGCTAGCTGATGAGAAAAGCTTAACGTTCTAAGTATATGGAGACAAGGGTAAGTAAATATGATACTACAATTCACTTTAGCGATGACTTGAAACTTAGAATATAATACTATAACAGACGTATTTTTAGCATGATTTTAAGAGTTGAAATACTACCAAATATCGTATTGACACTTTAACTTCCCTTTCACGATAAATTTCCCAATCTTCACTTCACAAAACAAAGATAATTATACTCGGCCAGAAAAGAAAAACTGAAAGTGAAAAAATTTTTAGCACAACGTAGAAAATGTTTGTTTCTTTCTTCTATATTGACATATATCCACTCTATTTCGCGAACTCTTGGAGTAAGGATAGTTCATTACCAATGAGTGTAATCTAAGCATAATACGTATTTTACGGAATATTAAATTTTCACGATGGACTGCTTTATGTTTGTTGGATGAAGAAACAGATAAAAAGAAAATTAGGAAAGCTTTCAATGCTTAACTTTTAAATAATGCTAAAATATTTTCTCTTATAGTTAATAAAAACATTGAAAAACTTTAAGAAGGCAATCATGTCATTAAAGAACTAATAATTATTATCAAAAACTTTGAAACCTGTCAACTACCTCTTGACACTGAAGGTCGTACATTAGCTTACAATTCGAAAATTTCCTCTAAATGAATTTTAGTAGAAGTTTAGTTTAGAAGAATGACGGAGATTATTCTTAAGTCCTTCTAAAATTTCTAAGAACTACAATGAAATTTTTATTTTGCGATTTTTATGGAATTTGCAATGTAAACTGAAGCGTCATAAACCTTAACATTGATTCTTTTATTTCCGTTCGTTATCGGGGAAGTGAATCAGTTTCTTAGTAACGGATGAAGAATCAGATTTTAATTAAGAAAATGAAACATTAAGTTAGCACCATTCTGGAGAAGCATTTTGCGTGGGTGGCTTTGAATGCCGACTTTCACTGAGGCGCGCATTGCATAGGAATCCCAGCTAACAAGAAAAGGAAAGCGTAAAGGAATTGAGTAGTCTTACTAGACCTCATTCTATTCCCTTCTCAGACATTTAGAAGAGAGATAAGAATGGCACAATGTAAGAAAACTCTTCTATTATTAAATCTCCTAGATAAGTTACCCCAAGGGGCTTTCTTTCTGATAGTCTTTCTCTTCTTCTATTAAGTATTATCTCTTTAGTATTATCCGACGGTATTATCGAACAATTCTGCGCCAGCAACTAGAATTTAAAATAATTCACATTCATAATTCAAGGCAATACAGTCTCAAAACTATGAAATAGTTTAAAAATAAGTATTAATCGATTCCGATTCTACAGACAATATTCTTTTCTCAAATTCACATTCTGGCTCATAATCAACTAACTTATACTGACATGCCTCTGAATACAGTAACAGACAAAATATGCTTTAGCCTTTTCCTGTTTTCTTCCAAACTAGTATTTAACATAAACGCTTGAAAGAGTTGAAGGCTCCTAAGAACGCATTTCTTTCAACCCCTCGATCGATTTATGCTATACCAACGGATGGGTTGAACGCTCAATCTTGTTTTATTTGTGCCAAGGTAGCGTTGAAGGGAATATTTTCCTTTAGGGAATAGATTTGGAATATACCGAACTAAATTTAGGAATTTTCCAGATCCGCTGTACGTTTCTTCGTCTAGCGCAAAGTGAAATCAAAAAATGATATTAAAAATGATCGTAGTATTTTCTAAGTATCGCAAGTTTCGATGCATTAGAATTGACACCTAACAATTTATTTTACCTCAGAAAAAATGTAGCTGGTATTTAGTATAATGAAAGGTTTTACCACTTAGTTTTAACGAGATAATTATCATTCCAAGCTATGAACATAATTCCTCCAATATCTCGAATCGATATTTCTCACAAGACGTCATATTTAAAGCTACAAATTTAAATATAGGTAAAAATATTATTCCTGCGCTGTCGAAAAATTCGGAGAATATTTATAATTAGAAACGAATATTGATTAAAATATCTAAAACCCGAAATATTCCTCGAGTCGTATCATTTAATAAATTATTTGGTTATCGTAGTCCCAAATCGGCTATAGATCCCCTGAAATGCACGCAACCCGCGGTCCAACCGTGTGTTTTCAAGTAGTATAACTCTTAGGATAGTCGAAATTTAACTGCAAACTAAGTTGTATATTATTAATGCGTAAATTTCAAATCGATAACATAATTTGAATACGCAGTAATGCATTCAATAAAATTGCTCCGATGAAATAAGAAATAAAAGAAATACGAAGTCGGGGAAAGCTGAAAAACATCGTAAAGTTGATGCACATTTTCGCGGTCCTCAAAATTTTACGTGAGCGGTTAACCGAAAAAAACCCATTTTGGAGAAACGTGCTCTAGATTGGCTGGAAGCGAATCAATCGATGGAATATTCTCCGAATGACAAGCAATATTTCGCCGAAAACGTACAAAAGCGGCGCTGCATCGGATAAAAGCTTTGGATATTTAGAGGGAGAGAGCACCACCGTCGAACCGACTTCGCCAAGGAAGGCGCTTAACTTTTTCGCTTCGAAGGGGAGGAATTATTTCGATCAAGCTTTGGCGGCGTCTGAAAACCTTGTTACGAACTATGACATTGGACACGCGAAGCCAAAGAGGGTCGAATAGAGAAAGGGAATCTTATACGGAGCGAAATGGGCGAAAGTCGATTCCCAACTGCGCCGCTTAGCGACTTGATATAACATTGAAGGTCGAAACTGTGCAAATATACTCCATGGAAACTAATTTCAGGGAATGGACAAAGACAGCTACAGCCACAATTAACCTAACACTTGTAAAGTAATCTTTAGGATTTATAACTCTTGCCTTTCAAATCACAATCCCAAAGGCTGGTTGAATCCTCAGCCCTTCCACCATTTTCGATCAAAAGTTTTGGAGGGGGTATGAGGCAAGATGAGGAGTGAGGTACTTTGCTCTTCCTTTTCCAGCTTAGGGTTCTATAAGAGGGTCCACGTAAAAACACTGTCTTTAAATGTAACACTTTTAATAACAATCAATAAGAGGTAATCAAAATTTTAATCCATAATTCAGTATCACTCATACCTCGGTAACTTTCAATTCATTAACACCATGTACAAGAGGTGAGTAAACGGAAGATACATTTTCCTCTATTCTGTACCGAAAGAAAAATATAAAGACCTATTTCTTGAGAAATGGTAGCTGAAACAGTTTAAAACTCAGATAAAAAAGATATACATATAGATAACTATATAAGTTGAACTTTAGAGAGATAAAAGTTAACTCCATAGTGATTAGATAATTTAACCAATTAAAGGCAGATCTTTTTTGCATTTTATAACATTAAATCCTTTAATCAGTCCTTTTTTATAGATCACAGTCACATTCATGTCCGGTCCAAACAGGAATAGCACGATGCAATTATCCCGCAATCGAGTCAATATAGGATACACTGGAATTCATCCCCACCTCCGGAAATCACGAGGAATCTGGTTTTCATTGCAAATATGCACCGCAACTTGATAAACATTCCTCGCAACGGACATCGCGAGCGAAGAAGAATGGGGATCGATTACTCCAAGAACTAGGAAATAGGTTAAACATTTCCCCGGCATTATATTTAGAAGAGCTTAGGACTTAGCTTTAAGAAATTACCGAAGGGGGCGAAACGAACGCACCGTGAGAATCGGAAACTCGGGATTGCGGCAAACTTGAAATTAGGTTAAACGCTGCCCTCGCATTATACACGGAACAGCGATGCGCGGAGAGTCCGCGGAGCGTCCAGTGAGGAAATTAAGCACTCGGGGCCATGAAGAGCAATAAGATCGCGCAAAGTAAGGCGAGATTGCGGCGGAAGAGAAGTCTCCGGATAAAAAGTTTGCTGTGCGAGGTGGCGCCACCGAGGACTGCGGGCCTTTCTGCGCCAAACACGGCGTCGTCGTAAAGGGGCGGGGGGAGAGAGAAAACGCACCTTAACAGTGTCAGATAGCGTGAAATTCCTACCTAGAAGGTCCATCTTGGCCCTCTTCTACCTCCACCTCCTGCGACCCCGTCTCCTTAGGGCGACTATCACCTTCCCACTCCTCCCCCACACTCGAGGGAGCAGCCACACGATCCCGCAGAGCAAGCGAAACAGACTGCTGCCTCGGCACAGCGCCACGAATCCACATCACCCCTCTTCCCCCCTTCCCCTCCCCCCACTCCCCTTCTTCCCCTCGCACCGTCGTTGCCACGCCGATAGAAAAATTTCACGCACCCCCGAAAGAAATGCTCTAATAACCTATTTATGGAAATTCCTGAGGAATGATTAAGACCTTGAGGAGGAGACTTCGGAGTCACTAAGCAGTGGTATTTGATTAGGGGTGGGGAAACTTTTATAATGGAGAGGCTGCATGTGGCCGCGGATGTAGCTATTAGGCCGCATGCGATACCTTCAGGTCGCACTTATCTAATGTATTACAAAGCTACAACTTCAACTTTGTCCTCAGAAAAAAATAAGTTAACAAATTGGTTAATGGAAAGAGGAAATTTTTTTATTAAAACCCTGGGAATATAGCAAGAGGTCTCAAAACCCTTAAACAGTGGTATTTTGTTAGTCCTGTGGTGGGGACCTTTTTTATAATCGAGAGGCCGCTTGTCTTATTAGGCCGCGGATGTAACAGTTAGACCGCACGCGATACCTTCAGGCCGCATTAGAAGTCGTATTTCATACATTATAAGGATCCAACGTAAACGTTGTGCTCAGAAAAACATATTAGCTAGGTGAATGAAAAGAGTATATTTTAAATTTTTTCCTATAGATAATGGAGCGCACTGCAAAATGAAAAAAAATAAATTAAAATGTATGTAACTAAAATGAAAAAAGGCTGCACTGAACGCCAAGAAATGTCGGAAATGACTTTTAGGCCCCAGTTTTCCAACCTCTAGCTTCTCTGATAAATTTTCAAGGTAGAATATTAGAATCATTTACCCTTCGGCATATTTAACTTCTCAACGGTGCTAGGATTGCAGTACTTCTTAAGAGAAGACCTGCTTAGAAATGTGTGGAAAATAGTGAGTACTTTTGGTGGTTACTGCTGAGAAAACCGGAAATAAAGAGGAAAAATATTATAGCATGGGAAAAGTATCATAAAACGAAGCAGCTTGTTATATTGCATGTCCCGAGAATATGCGTGAACTTATGCAAGTACCATGGAGTACCATGGAGATTTAAACGGATAATCGATAGCGTTGGAAAGGATCTAACTTAAACCTCATACATTGTGATACTACTTCTATCCCACATTTAGCTCTATTCACTGCCTATTGTATTCCGTAAAAGATACGAAAAAGGGACTACGTGACTGCAGAAGCATTTGCTAAAATCGTTCGAAGACTTACAACGATCCTCTGCCTTTTAAGAATGAAAGTATTTTTCCCAAAATATGCATCGTTTAATTATTTAATGCATGAAGCTTGAATCAAACCGGAGATAAAAATTCGCAAAGCTTTTTAAAGTAATCCGACCCACAAGGACAGAAGTTGTCTTTCACTTTGGTAATTTTCTCTCACTAGATAAGGTATATAAGACAGTGAGCAAATGAAAAGAAACAGTAACAATAACTCCTGTGTAAAATGATAATAAAAATGTAACAATAAACAGTTATGAAAACTTTTGAGAAACTCTATCGTGGCGCCAACTATGGGAAACAATTTCATCTTACCTTAATGTATTCCCATGAATATTATCGAAATGCGATTCGTAGAAGTACGAAGAAACTGTGATCAGGGAAAGTGGTCCAAATGTAAAATTCCGCTTACTTTTGTCTCGAATTTTATACCCGCTGTTCTTCTAGTCTTTGTACCGCTTTACACTTTACCATAGGAGCATGTCTTTGCATGCATCTTACGCTCGAAAAACGTCCACACTGCACTTCGCCTTTAATTCCTTCACATATCTCTCCTCTTCCCCACATTCACTCCTTTCGATCCATACCAACTGTCTCAGCGAACACGTCTCACTCGATATACAAAGATCACTTACTTTCGTAACTGTAAAGTCAACTCAAATCTTGAATTATCGATTGATTTGTGATTCCAAAACATTTAGACATAATTCGCACTTGATCTTTGATTCCATACGATGAAATTCACCGTACTTACTCGTGTATCCTTATATGCAGAATTTTAATGAGAAAAATCCACAGTAGACTAATGCAGGAGGAGTTCAAAAATACAATTATTATTACTGTCCGTAAAGAACTTATCAGGGGTGTTAAGCTCTATCAGATACTCAGAGTTAAATATATAAATATACCGATTTTCTAAAATCGAGACATGAAAAATTGCCAACTATCTCAACAATGATGCTTTCTAAAATATTCCTTGCGTTGATTACCTCGACTAAAGAGAAAATATTAATTACTTCTGAATAACAAATGTATGGGTTAAAATAAGAAAGATCATTAGTTACGATTGTAATTACTCCACTGGAATAAGCTCATAAAAAGAACTTCAACAATAAATATAACTTTTATGCAACGAAGATTAATCAACAGTCACCGATTAGTTCGGTTCCATTTGAAAGCTATAAATCATAAGACTTCGTGCGATATCTACCTCTTTCTCAAACAGATATCGGTGATAGATTTTGAGGTTTCCTGGATTTCAATAGAGCATCAGAAAAATAAAATTTTGACCAAAGGTAATTTTTTGATGGAGTTTAAGCCTTTGAAAATTGCAACTATTTTATGTTATTTAATCTAAATCAATGTTGAATAAAAACAATTATTTACATAAACACCTCCAATGATTTAAAAAAGTAGCATGAGATTAAATTATAAATAAATTATATAAAGTAATATAATCTGAGCAGATTATATTACTATTAATTTATAGTCTCAAAGATAAAGCCTTATCTTAATGCATCTGAATTCTCATGCATGATTGGAAAGATATCCAATCAGAACGAGAAATTATTACTCCGTATATGATTAATTTATAGAGTGATAATGAATTTAACGGTTAGAAGGTATTCAACATGTTAGTATAAGATAGAGTTATTAGCTTATCTCACCTAAATTACTTATCTTTCACTAGTTGGGTTCGCATGAAGAATGAAATTTTCGAACAATACATCGCATCTAATAAATAATAGATTCTCATCGTTGTTATCTGTGCTTATCAGAAATTTAGTGAATCCAACCAATTACACAAGTTCTGCAAACCTAAGACTCCACGTATAAAAAAGTTTCAAAGAAATGAAACAGGCAATCACAAACTCGAATGGAAGAAATGTCTGGATGCGACTGACCGTTTCTATTATATAATTCGCAGTCTTAAAGAAAAGAATTTCCTAACTTCGTCCGTATCATTTGTGTTCTGCTTTAATTGATTTTTCGAAATTCAGTGCACAAATTAAGACCCAATGATCTCTATGTTTTAAGTTCACATGCATGTACCATGAAAATTTTCAGTTACATTATAATATTGTGCAGACAAGAAAATGCTGAACAATCTTCTTCGGATTGTTGAGTATCGACGATTAATAGACACTATAATCATTAAATTTTTATAGACCTGCTTATAACATCATAACAAAATTATTGTTGAACACCTAAATGCTTTTAGGAGTACTTCCCGTAGAGAGTTTGGAATATAATCCTAATTACAATTTAAAGGGCTTATTTTTACCTAAGTTTGCCCTCTTCTATTTATTTCTATATTGTATTTATCTGTTGACGGATTCAATCTTTGTTTAATTTTGATTAAAACATGAATAATTGTCAGCACATGTCGCTAGAGTTATTTAATTTGAGCGCACTCTTTTGATAACGAAACTAAAGATGAAATGTGAAATGTATTGAAATTCTTAACTACGGAATGCTAGTTACGCAAACTAATATTCTTATGTTTGCACCATTTTATTGCTCTACGGTAGCTTTCATCAAAAACTGTGTTTGCGATGAAGATATAACGCTAACTAGTTTTCATGCAGGAAATTAAATAGCTAAAATATCCCAATCCCTAATGACATCTTCATTTCAGCTGCAAAAAGAAACGAAAAATGACAGCCGCACTTCTAACAGGCTAAATTATATAGACACAATGTGACATTCGTACAAATTTAACCGAATATTTGTCGATAGTAAATAACAAAGCTGTCCAGCGCACTTTATCCCATAAATTATAATCCTACCTGTCACAATTGGGCCCTATGCCTGCTTCATTTGAAAATGTGTATATTTATGTATTATCTGCAGTTTATCCTGAGGTAAACAATTATTTTCGTTGTCATACACTTTTTTGAAAATGTACCTGAAAATTAACTGTCATGAACTGTGTAATATTTATCGATGTGTACGGGTATATATTTATCAAACTTCTATTGTTATCATCCATTTAATTATCATTCATTCACGTTTATTTTTATACAAGTACCATTGGAGGAGATACTGAAAGAATTAGTACACGGATATCGATTTTGAGAAAAATTACGAGCTATTTATAAAATGCATAAAAATTAAAGAAAATAACTTGTTTTGACGATTAGTTTATTTGACTATCATGTCATTTATTAAAACCAAGCTCACGCGTAATCTAATATATTCGCAATCTATAATTATTAATATATTGATTATGATAGAATTATATTTCAGTTAAAATAAAATTCCGTAATGCTTAGCGTATGGGTGACAAAAGAAAATGCTTTAGCATATATATTTGGTTTCGATTTTTTGCATTAAAACTTGTTATCATTTCCTGAAAGAGTAAATCAAAAATATATATTACATTAATTAATATTCATCAACATCCACCCAATTGTATATAAAAATATAAGATAAGCGGTTAGTCTTTGCGCAACGAAGTTATTGTTACAACGTATCTCTAAAAAACGAAAATGAAATATATTGACTTACTTTAGAAAAATATTACACATAAAAGATATCACATAATTCGAAGAATGAGTAGTTGATGTTTTTTCAAGGTAAAGATTTCCGTCATAAGAAGTAGAGTTTAAATTTAAGAAATGAGAAAACCTTAAAGATTGAGCGATTGAAAATTATTTTTCCTCTTTCTATTTTGTGATTGAGAAAAATTGAGTACTTCAAAAGACATTAAATAGATATAAATTCATTCGTCAGCAATGGAAATCACCATAAAAGTACGAAAAAAATTTAGAATTGATACGAATTAACGAGTTGGTATATTTTCCGCAGAAAATAGAAAGAAATGTATTTGCGGTGCAGCCATGAATTTTCAAAGGGATATTTCATAGGCTTACTAACTATAAAACATCAAAGCGACCGAAGCTGAGGCCGAATTCGAATCTCAGGAAATCAATGACATGTTAAAGAGAATTAAAAATTAACGGGCGAGGATGAACTGGAATATCAATTTCAGATGTATGCAAAAAGACGGAGGAGAGCTAATAGCGGAGTTAAGATTGGTATGCGCGTGAAAATTTCTGCCTCTGATTTGCAAATACCGAAAAAGGGGCTGCGAATGTAAAAATGAAATCATACGATACGAGATCGGTTTCTCCACTGACGATAATGATAAAGTATTAAACTTCAGTAAATCCCTAAATATCTTAACGGTAGAAATAGAAATGCTCCTCTATTTAACCCCCAGTATACGTAATCCTGGATGACAATGTACAGCAGCGCTATATACATGATAGAAAGCTTATGTGCACTAGAAGCTCTTCTCTCCTTTCAGGGTAACTGATAAAAGTAATATAAACCTTATGTAGGAAAACCATTGAGATGAAAATTTGATGAAAAATGTAAAAAAGATGTAATCGACCTATCCACAATACAGATAATCTACAGCATATCATGTGACTAATGTAGATTAAGATGAATAGGCCGATTATTTAACTATGAGAGGTCAAATCTGACCACTTTTGTAGTATCTGAAACTTACAAAAATGTTTTCATTGTGTCGAATAACTTGGTTTACATGAACGAATATTTCCTTTCCGACTTAAAGATGATTGTTAAGTATGAATGTCATTCAATATGCTATATGTTGATGCATATTTAAAAAATAAATTAAATAAACCCATGAGGTCTTGATATAGTAGAAACTTATCGTGACAATAAATAATAAGAACACCGCAGCCTTTGCTGTCACAAACTATTTCATTGTATTCCCTTCCCTAACTACCTTTTCTTTTTCTTCTGCCGATTTCTTTCCTCCTTTTTCTTATCTCCCTCCGTTAGATATCTTTCCTCATTTTATCCGACCAACTGTCCCCATACATTGTCACACCCTCATTCCCTTTCCTCTCCCTCATCCCACTCCTCACCCGCACCAACCCTTTTCTCATGCTGTAAATATGCTTGCTTCGCTTCGTTTCGTACCTGATGATGCCGATCAATCGCCGAAATCGGTCGTTAGAATAAGATTTCCGGTAGAAGTACGATATCGGCATTTTTTGTTATTATTTTGCACATAAATGTACATTTTATATCGAGCATTATTGAAAACTGTATTCAAAAAAGATATCAGAAGAAAATATATGTGAATGCAATATATATATATATATATATATATATATATATATATATATAGAAAATAATTAGGAAATCAGACAAATTGCATAGGATCAGAAAAAGGCAGCAATGTTGGAGTTAATAATAGAAAAATATTAGATGGAATGGAAGAATTTTAATGAAATCAGGACTTCATTAAAGGCAAGAATATATTATATTCATATACATTTATTATTATTCACGAGGTTGGAAACAGGCCTTGCGATGAAAATTTCATGATATTTAAATATATATAAAAACACTAAGTTGAAGTGATACAATGCATGATTGCTCATTATTTTAACATGTTGATATAATTATTTTCAAAGCTTGAGATTTTGAAAAATAATGAGTCTTCGGAAATATTTAGATTTTTTTGAGAATGAAAAAACAAAAACTCCAATTCATGTCAAACTCGCTCGCGTATACCAAGTCTCCGAATATTTCGATTTCGAAAGTTGAGTAAAGAGCACCTTTGCAGGCGAAATAAACTTGAAATTCAACCCAATGGAATTCTGCAATTCGAGTTCTCGACGAATTACGTCGCTGGAAATCTTCAAGGGCTCCTGGGACGGATAATATTCACTCACGAATATTTTGACCTATCGGAGTAGGGCGTCTAATTACTCGATTCCAGCCAGAGAACAAGTTTAAATTAGCAATAAAATATCAAGTGTAGCGAGAGCTAAGTGGGTCAGCGCGGAAAAGAGGGTAATAAACTTGGCGAGGTGACGTGATGCAGATGGAAATCAGAGGAAGTCACGGAGAATCATCAAAGGTTGCGCGGGTTTGCGCTTAAATGAGCTGAAGGGGGAAATGCAATGATTTTTCACCTCTGCGTCGCGCGGGAAAAAATGGCACCGAGGAATGAATAGAGGCGTGCAGAGTTGACGGAGGGCTGTCAGAGCGTAAGTCTGAGAATCAAACGGGAGAATAAGATAGGGAATCATTGAAAGGGGGACGTGTGGAAGATATATACGCGATTAGAGAGGGGCGGCACTTGCGCCCGAGCGCGCATGAGCACTGGCAAAAGCGGAGAGAGATGTTTGGGCGCGAGGCAAATGGGCGTGGGGGAGAAAAGATATTGAACATGAACGGGACACGAGGGCGTTGATCAGAGGGAAAAATACGACACGCGGGGGAAAGCGGAAGAGAGGCGAAAACCTGAAACTGGAACGGCGGGGATGTACAAGATGAAATTTTCGAAAACACGGATGCGGGAGTAAATAAAAGGGACGCGGTCCGGCCGGGGATGGTTTTATATTCAGGGAGGAGTGCGGCCGAAAAATTGCGGGACTTCCTGCTTCAGATGATAAGCGGGAAAAACGCAATGGTCCGAAGGAGGGCTGCGAGGACGGACGCCTGAAATATGTTATCTTCCTCCGCATCGTGCATTGCGAGCTGTGAAAAATTTCCTCTTTGCGTTACCGTCCTTACTAAACAGATATTTTAAGCTGTATTAGCCCCCGAATAATCTGCAACACGCAGTACGGCGAGTATGCGCGGGGTGCATAACCTAAAGGATACATCGCACAACTGTCTGTTTAAATGTTACGTACATAGCATATGGGCTCTGCCGAGAGATAAGAGCTCTAATATGATGTCAAGCGACTCGGAATGAAGCGATAAATATTCACGTGATTTAGCTTAACGAAAAGTTTCGAGTGCTTTAGTCTCTTAAAATTATCCACATCTCTCGACTACCCATAAAATTTTTAACCTTACGCTTTTAATCTTTACATTCCTCTTAGTCACGTTGCTACCGCGATAAATGTATTCATAAAATGGCTGAAAACACAGATTAAAGTTTTAAACTTCGCCTTTCCTCATTAAATATGCTGAAAACCTTATTTGATGGTGGATTTTTCGTCACCGACCTATAAAACCTCTTCATAAAACGCTTGAAATTGCGGAATAAAATTAGAAAAGCTGCGAAAGGTTTTTATGCGTTTGACATTTGAAATTTTATTCGCCGTAAATGATTAGTTTCAACCATATTTATTTCGTTTTGATATAGTTTACGCTATATATATGACATGTTGGCAAATTTTTACCGGTGGCCTTTTCTTCGAGAGATCATTGGCTCTCAGCATTATTATATTCCTTTACCATGAAAAGAGAGGTTGATTGCCTTTACTTAATCCCTTTCTGCCCCTATTCCCTTGATCCCTTCCTTTTGACTTCCCTTCATTCTTCCCTTGATTCCCCCAATATAATTGCTGGGTTAATTCGGAGCCCGCTGATGACCATAAGACGGGAAACACCTACCAATAATTTTTTATGAAACTTAAAAGGAATTCTTTCCCCACTTCTTGCATTGGATTTTCACGAGGTACAGCGTGATAAATAGGAAGCATTAATGGATGAAAGGGATTAACGTGCTGCAAAAAATCCAGCAGAGAACGGATATTTTTGTTCCCGAAAAGCTCTTATTAAGCACTAAAGAACTCGACACTTTATGGCCACACGGCAAAAATTGCCGCGTACGCGAAGCACCTAAACTCATTCCTTACCGCGTTTAGATCTTTTTCGCTTTTGGAATTTTTCAGGAAAAATTTGGCGTTCCAATTTCCATCTTTCCCCGAGTTCGAAAGTGTCACGGATAAAGTAAGCGTAGGGTAAAGCGGCAATGTCCTATCCGAGGGCATCGGTGAATGGGAGGAGAAAACAGAGAGGCTGGTATCGATTGTTGGTACGGGACACAGAAAGTAAATCAACGAAGCAAGAAAAATACCACTTGGTTGATGCAGGAGGCAAAGGACCATGTACCATGGGAAATAAATCTACAAAATGTTGAGAAAAAATCGATATTTTTTATCTTTTTGTTGGGTAGCTGAGCTGGATATAAACTAGTTTTCGTAAACCATAGAAATAAATTCATTCGCGAAGAAAATGCGCAGAAGATAGAACTGGAATTAAAATACTGAATAGGTTATACCTCAGAATTTAGACTGAAAATTCCGAAAAATAAGAGAAAATTGAAAAAGGGTACGATTTTAGACGTACGGAATCGAAAAAGCAGTAGAATAAAAGCAGAAGTTTCAACATATAAAGATAATAGTACTTACTGATTTGCACGATGAACGATGTATGCAATATCATTCGAATAGTTTACTTTTACATTCATAGTTGAACCTTCATTCGAAATTGTTTCAGTATAATTTCTTTCTACGGAATTAGATGATTTCCATATTGTAAATTCCGAGCAGATCACCATCCTTTATACTAAATTTTTCCTAATACTGGTCTCGCTATTTTTTTTCTTAGCCATATTCCAAGTTTCTCCAATTTTGTATGAGCCACTGATTGAGTGATTCTTTAATGTATTACTGAATCTGTTTCTTACTTGAAATTCTCTAAAAGCGAATTATTAAACGTTGTTTGTGTATATTAAATAGATTAGACGAATAGCAAGAAAGTTAGGCTGAAATTACATTTGTTGGAACTGATATTTGCATGAATTTTCAATAAAAGCCACTCAGCGCAGTTTAAGATATTTTGAACGGTTAATATAAACAAGTTATAGCACTAATCGAGGATTTAGAAGCGTGCGTTAAAGTTAAGCCTAAAAGAACTTGAAATTTAATTAAAAGTATCCTAAATCAATTGTATGGTGTATAGAAGGATTGGGATCACATCAATCGAAACGTGCTCTTTAGTAAGCTAGGGTATTCTTCCAATGGTCCAGAATCAAAATAGGCAATGTTAGTCCGTTCCCAAAAATCTATACACATCCTGAATGCTGACGCAAAGACCTTTGGAGAGGGCATTGAACGACAAAAAATTGCTCCTTCCAAATATAATAGAGACCCCCAGGCAGTTTTCGACCCTGCCTTGCGCTCGGGACCGTGCCAAATAGGGATTCACAAACTTTCACGCTGTTTTGGATGATTTAAAACTTGAAATACGACTCCCAGGAGAATGGAGTACTTTTAAAAATTTACATCCTTGTCCGATTGTTCAAGCTGAAGGTACCCCAAGCTTTCTCGGTAAATATACGTAGTAGTTGTCCAGCTTTAGCTGCTAATCCGACTTGATTTGTTGAGTGCCAGTGTTAAAGGGTATTAAATGTATATGTTCTTATCATATATATATATATATATATATATATATATATATATATATATATATATAAAGAAATGCCTTATGAATAGCTTTTTCTCAGCAAAATTAGGCGAATTTTATTTCTTCACCAATAGATTCAGGCAATCAAGAGTCAAATATATATAAATTGCAAAGAAAAAAATTGGAACACGACTTTCAATGAATTAGAGGTTTAAAAACGCCTCTAGGTCCTCAATCCATTTGTCGGTATTCGAACCTGCGTCGAGACCAGGAACTAGAAACAACGGGAATTCCGAGATTGCAGACCATCAATTATCCAATTTCTATAGCCATGCTGCCATCCTTCGGGGTCAGGAAATAGTTCCTTGTTTATGTGATTATTTATATTCTTTATGATATTTCTCATTCTTTATAATTACTCTTAATTGATTATTCTTTGATCAATTCGATCGAACACAAGTTAAAAGGAAAAATATAAAATAAATTAATAATATTGCAATGTAAATTACATCGCAGAGCCAGATTTCCATTTCATATTAATATTTCTATGCGATTGTTTAAGAGTTCCTGTAAAAAGGAAGTAAGGTAGAAAGTAGGTAAGTAACGTACAGCAAATATGGTAGGGTAAAATAGCTTCCGTAAATAATATCTCTACTGCACGTGTTTGAATGGAAATCCATCCCAATAGATAAGCAATGGAGAAAGGAAGCGTTCCGCGCACGAAGAAAAGCTACTTGGTGTTGAATTAGGGAAATGTGTACGCGAACCTCTGAGCACATATCAATTGGGCTCGTTTGACTATCCTTCAGCGGCAAACTCTATTTGAAGGTCCTTAACCGACATAACGTCCGACATATGGGCATCTATATTGGAGCGGCCTCCGGAATATTACGCAGCGTAATTCCAGCGGTGATTGGCATTCCCATGGGATCCAAGGCTGCATCCGACGTTTAACGCTCATTCCACGTAATTACTCCGTCCTCTAGGATGCTTTATAAAATGACTTTGATAAAGATATTTCGAATATTTATTGAATTGATCTAGACATCCGAGTCAAGGCATCCGAACATCTTTCATCGTTTGGCTTTCACATCATACTCCAACAAGACGTCTTTTTGTTTGCTTTCGCATTTATCTGCAAAAGAAATCGCAGCTCCAGGGTGGCCAAATTTCACATGTTATAAATCAATAAAGTCAAAGTTTTCCGGCGAAGCACTTCCCGGAGAGGTCTTAGTTTCGCTTGCGATTTTCCAAAGTTCATTAAGCCCACATTATTTTCTACACTCGAGCTTAACCTTGCGAAACTTCATTTAGGATCTACGACGGGAGTTTTAAATTTTTCTCCGGTAAAACTTATTTCAGGTCCGTTATAAACCAGAATTTGATTTGAGTTTAGCCTCGTGTGCCGCAGAGATTGAGCTTACAGTATTTTGTACAGTAGAAATTAAATGAGAAAAGAATAATGGTCTTTAAAAAGAGGGCATTTTCATGATTATTGACTGTCTACGGAAGCAGACATGATTTTTTTCTCTTAATTTCTGATACTACTTGATAATGCAGTTACCTCACAGTTTCGAAATCAGAATCTAACTAGGCTCTCTCCATTTGCAAAGGTAGTTTATCGGATCGTACACGGTTGGGGTTGGAGTGACACAGTCTCTCACGTCTTCCGATAAATGGCTCCGTTTAAATTCCTCGCGTAAATTAATGAACCCTCTTCACCCCTTTTTTCAGTAGTCCGTAACCGACGCCGCAGCTCTTCTTCGTAAAACTTTCTTTCTTTTGCGGATAAATCGTCACAAAACTCGTCACAAAGGCAGTACAAGTTATCCATATCTAGCTGCTTTATTTTCTTTTTTTTTAATACGGTATAATAACTATCTAATGCAAAGCTTGTGGTATGGGTTTACCGAACGGATACGTTTTGACGTAGCGATAAAAATAGATTATCATCTGTTATCATAACTATCATACTATAATTCAAGATATTATCTTAAATTTATAACACACTAGTAGAAATTTTCATTAGTACGTAATAAAAATATGAATTTGATGTGAAAAATATGATTTAACTAGTTTTGAATTATTGCTTGAAATTAAATGAGTACGACCTTCAAAGTAATAGCTGTCATTAAGTACTGTACTCGTGTAGAACTTGCTTTAGAATGGTAGACTATTACACTAAGAAAGTCTTATGTAAATATAATTTTAAATATAATTTTAGATAAATCATCATTATTAAACATCTAAAACTGATTTCTAATCTACATCCGTCATCAATTTCTACAAATCAGTGCATATAATCCATATAATTCCATCCATTGCGTATTCAATTATTTTATCATATGCTCCTGAAAATTAGTGGATGTTAAATTGCAAATTCCATTCTTAGAATTCCGCATTTCGAATATCGAGGTAAAATATTTAGTAATATCCTTAATCTGCACATGTTCTACTTCCCGCAACGAAAAAAAATTTCTGCGGTAATTATGTAGGGACTAATTCGAAAACATTCGCAAAATGAAATACCTAGTAAGTTTTATGGCTGCAATATTCGTTCCACTATCACCGATAATCGTCGATTATTAATTGACTTTGGAATAACTTTCAGAGCTAAATAGCTGAGCCCGAGGTTAAAATATTTTGAGCTTAGCACACTGATTTTGGAGAAATATCTATTATTCCGCGTTTCTACATCATAATATGAAATTAACAAGCCATATTTCGCTATCACAATAGCGAATATGAGGCGAGCGCATTGATGCTTAAGCGTTAATTAATTTTAAACTAGGTCATCTGCGTTTCTGTGCGATACCTTAGATTAATTATAAATCACAGTGGCAATGTAACGTTTGAAGCTTCCGTCTAACTTCTCATAAAATATGTAATCTTGAATTTAATTTACCTAAAGGAATAGATGGACATTCTCTTTGTACTAAGAGATAAAGGTTCTCCAAGCGCCGAAATTGCGGCGACCGTCTAAGGGCGATTACCGGGAACGGATAATCGTATTAGCGGTCCCAGTTCTTTAGAATCCCGATGTACATTTCGGAAACAATGCTTCCATCTTCGTAGGGGGTCCAATGCTGAATGGACAGAAAGAGTGTGGTGTGAGGTATTTGTAACTGTTTGTCGTGGGAGGGGGTTTTTGGGGGTGGGGTTTTTTCTCTGGGTTTGTGACGTATGTGTGGACGGTGTGTAGCGAAGAGCGATGGGGTGGGGTTTTTTTCCTGTGACGTACAGGGAGGAGGTGGGGAACGGAAATACCGGAATTAGGGTCTTCTAAGAAGTGGTATTTAAAAGAGAGTACAATGAAGAGGTAGGGATGGGCCCATCGTCGGCATTCATGAGTTTCCCTTTCTTTTGATATATGAAAATGCTTTCATAAGCATCGAGTTTTGAGTTATTCTGTATTGATTTCTTTAATTTTAAATTGTCTAAATTAATCCTGTGATTGTGTTCTTGTATGTGTTGCGCTACGCTTGATTTATTAATTTGGTTGTGTCTAAAATGAGCTAAGTGTTCTTTGAATCTATTCTCTATTTTTCGCTTCGATTGTCCTATGTATATTTTGTCACAATCTTGGCATGAGATTTCATAAATGCCCGATTTTTGTGTTGGTGTCGTAGTGTCCTTGGGGTTATGAAGAAGGTTGGAGAGTTTGTTATTATTCACAAACACCGGAGTAAAATTGAATTTGGAGAAAATGTTTTTTAATTTGTTGCTAGTTCCCGGGGCGTAGGGGAGTTTTATGAATTTGTGTTTTTTGTCCTGAGTTGAAGTAAGAGTCGTGTTCTGTTTTATTTTGAGTTTATGTTTGTGTTTTCTGAGAATGTTGTTAACCATGTTTTGGTCGTATCCGTTTTGTTTTGCGATATTTCTGATGTGGTTTAATTCTTTCTTGAAGTTTTTTTGTGAAAGTGGAATTTTTAAGAGTCTGTTGATCATGGAATGGAATGGGGCTAATTTGTGTGAGATGTGGTGATTTGAATCAGATGGTATGTACATTTCCGTGTGAGTGGGTTTCCTATATATGTTAAATTTGAGCTTGTTTTGTGATCTAGTTATTTTTAAATCCAAGAAGGGGAGTGTACCATTTGTTTCCTCTTCGGCGGTGAATTTGATGGATTCGAATTGTTCATTAAGTTTTCCTAAGAAATCAGTGGTGTTGCATTTAGAAGTGTCAAAGATAGCGAAAATGTCATCGACATATCTGAACCATGTTTTAGGGAAATAGTCGAATTTCTCTCTGCACTGTTTTTCAAAATAAGTCATGAATAAGTTAGAAAGGAAGGGTGAGAGGCAGTTACCCATCGCGGTTCCGTTAGTTTGTTTGTAGAATTTTCCTTCGATTTGAAAGAAATTTTGGTTCATGCATGTTTTTGTTAAGAGGATATATTCTTTGATGATTTCGGGGGATAGGTTTTGTTTTGATAACCAATCTTCAAGGAATTGATAAGTGATGTCTAAAGGGATGCTGGGAAAAAGAGACTTCACATCGAAGGAAATAAGAATGTCTTGTTCTTTTGTAGAGATATTTTTAAGAAGGTCTATCAAATGGTTTGTGTTTTTGACGTTAGACTGTTGATCGAGGGGCCATTGTTTGAACTGTTGGTTAAGCCATTGAGATAAGTTGTAAGTGGGAGAATTTATTGAGGATATGATAGGTCTGAGAGGGATGTCTTTTTTGTGGATTTTAGGTAGGCAATACATTTTTGGAACTGTTGGGTTGGAAACGTGGAGTTTTATGTTTGTGGGATTAGCGATGAGATTTTTGCAAATTTTAAGGGTATCTTTAGTGGAAGTGATCATTTTGTTGAGAGGATTTTTTGGAATAGATTCATAAGGTCCTTCTTTTAAGGTGGTTGTGACTTTTTCGAAATATTGTTTTTTGTCGATGATCACTACTTTGTTTCCTTTGTCTGCTTTAAGGTAAAAGCAATCTTTATCATTAAGTGTTTTAACAATGTTGTGTTCTTTTTTGTTAGAGTTTTTTGTGTTGTTAAATTTCCCATTTTTGTCAACTAAATTTTCTTTGATCTGTTGAAGAGATAAGTTTCTGATGGTGTTTTTGGAGCTTTCTGGTAGGAATTTAATTTGAGATTCGATGTCAGCGATAGTGTCTTGTAACGGGGGTGTTTTATACGGAAGAGTGTATTTTAAACCTTTTGAGAGAAGGGTTAATTCATCCTTGTTGAAAGATTGTTTTGAGAGATTAACTACGTTGTTTAGAGTGTTGATGTTATGAGAGGAATTTTTTGGAAGTTGTTTCTGTTTTAAAGAGTTGAGTTTTTTGCGAAGTTTATTATTTTTTTGGGTGATTTTATGAAGTGTAACTTCATGTATTCTGTTCATGTGTAAATCCCAAAGAGAAGATTCAATTGGGGATAAGTTTTTGGTTAGCTTTAAATGAAGGTTGTAGGCTTGTAGTTCTAGGTGAGAGCGTTTGCTGTAGAATTTGTTTATCTCCAGGTTTATCCAATGTCTTTTAGCAGAGATTATAGCTTTTTTCGCTAAGTTGTTTTCTGTTTTAGGAAAGATGTTTGTAAAATTTGGAAAAATGTTAAGATTCCTGCAATCTTTGAGAAACTTAATGTCTGCACCAATGGTGTGTATTTTTGTGTGTAGCTTGTGAAATAAATTAATATCCTTTGGCCGGAGAGCCATGTTGCTAGAAGGAGAAAAAAGGAACTCGGCGGTCAATGAACTAAGAGATAAAGGTTCTCCAAGCGCCGAAATTGCGGCGACCGTCTAAGGGCCATTACCGGGAACGGATAATCGTATTAGCGGTCCCAGTTCTTTAGAATCCCGATGTAAATTTCGGAAACAATGCTTCCATCTTCATAGGGGGACCAATGCTGAATGGACAGAAAGAGTGTGGTGTGAGGTATTTGTAACTGTTTGTCGTGGGAGGGGGTTTTTGGGGGTGGGGTTTTTTCTCTGGGTTTGTGACGTATGTGTGGACGGTGTGTAGCGAAGAGCGATGGGGTGGGGTTTTTTTCTCCTTCTAGCAACATGGCTCTCCGGCCAAAGGATATTAATTTATTTCACAAGCTACACACAAAAATACACACCATTGGTGCAGACATTAAGTTTCTCAAAGATTGCAGGAATCTTAACATTTTTCCAAATTTTACAAACATCTTTCCTAAAACAGAAAACAACTTAGCGAAAAAAGCTATAATCTCTGCTAAAAGACATTGGATAAACCTGGAGATAAACAAATTCTACAGCAAACGCTCTCACCTAGAACTACAAGCCTACAACCTTCATTTAAAGCTAACCAAAACCTTATCCCCAATTGAATCTTCTCTTTGGGATTTACACATGAACAGAATACATGAAGTTACACTTCATAAAATCACCCAAAAAAATAATAAACTTCGCAAAAAACTCAACTCTTTAAAACAGAAACAACTTCCAAAAAATTCCTCTCATAACATCAACACTCTAAACAACGTAGTTAATCTCTCAAAACAATCTTTCAACAAGGATGAATTAACCCTTCTCTCAAAAGGTTTAAAATACACTCTTCCGTATAAAACACCCCCGTTACAAGACACTATCGCTGACATCGAATCTCAAATTAAATTCCTACCAGAAAGCTCCAAAAACACCATCAGAAACTTATCTCTTCAACAGATCAAAGAAAATTTAGTTGACAAAAATGGGAAATTTAACAACACAAAAAACTCTAACAAAAAAGAACACAACATTGTTAAAACACTTAATGATAAAGATTGCTTTTACCTTAAAGCAGACAAAGGAAACAAAGTAGTGATCATCGACAAAAAACAATATTTCGAAAAAGTCACAACCACCTTAAAAGAAGGACCTTATGAATCTATTCCAAAAAATCCTCTCAACAAAATGATCACTTCCACTAAAGATACCCTTAAAATTTGCAAAAATCTCATCGCTAATCCCACAAACATAAAACTCCACGTTTCCAACCCAACAGTTCCAAAAATGTATTGCCTACCTAAAATCCACAAAAAAGACATCCCTCTCAGACCTATCATATCCTCAATAAATTCTCCCACTTACAACTTATCTCAATGGCTTAACCAACAGTTCAAACAATGGCCCCTCGATCAACAGTCTAACGTCAAAAACACAAACCATTTGATAGACCTTCTTAAAAATATCTCTACAAAAGAACAAGACATTCTTATTTCCTTCGATGTGAAGTCTCTTTTTCCCAGCATCCCTTTAGACATCACTTATCAATTCCTTGAAGATTGGTTATCAAAACAAAACCTATCCCCCGAAATCATCAAAGAATATATCCTCTTAACAAAAACATGCATGAACCAAAATTTCTTTCAAATCGAAGGAAAATTCTACAAACAAACTAACGGAACCGCGATGGGTAACTGCCTCTCACCCTTCCTTTCTAACTTATTCATGACTTATTTTGAAAAACAGTGCAGAGAGAAATTCGACTATTTCCCTAAAACATGGTTCAGATATGTCGATGACATTTTCGCTATCTTTGACACTTCTAAATGCAACACCACTGATTTCTTAGGAAAACTTAATGAACAATTCGAATCCATCAAATTCACCGCCGAAGAGGAAACAAATGGTACACTCCCCTTCTTGGATTTAAAAATAACTAGATCACAAAACAAGCTCAAATTTAACATATATAGGAAACCCACTCACACGGAAATGTACATACCATCTGATTCAAATCACCACATCTCACACAAATTAGCCCCATTCCATTCCATGATCAACAGACTCTTAAAAATTCCACTTTCACAAAAAAACTTCAAGAAAGAATTAAACCACATCAGAAATATCGCAAAACAAAACGGATACGACCAAAACATGGTTAACAACATTCTCAGAAAACACAAACATAAACTCAAAATAAAACAGAACACGACTCTTACTTCAACTCAGGACAAAAAACACAAATTCATAAAACTCCCCTACGCCCCGGGAACTAGCAACAAATTAAAAAACATTTTCTCCAAATTCAATTTTACTCCGGTGTTTGTGAATAATAACAAACTCTCCAAGCTTCTTCATAACCCCAAGGACACTACGACACCAACACAAAAATCGGGCATTTATGAAATCTCATGCCAAGATTGTGACAAAATATACATAGGACAATCGAAGCGAAAAATAGAGAATAGATTCAAAGAACACTTAGCTCATTTTAGACACAACCAAATTAATAAATCAAGCGTAGCGCAACACATACAAGAACACAATCACAGGATTAATTTAGACAATTTAAAATTAAAGAAATCAATACAGAATAACTCAAAACTCGATGCTTATGAAAGCATTTTCATATATCAAAAGAAAGGGAAACTCATGAATGCCGACGATGGGCCCATCCCTACCTCTTCATTGTACTCTCTTTTAAATACCACTTCTTAGAAGACCCTAATTCCGGTATTTCCGTTCCCCACCTCCTCCCTGTACGTCACAGGAAAAAAACCCCACCCCATCGCTCTTCGCTACACACCGTCCACACATACGTCACAAACCCAGAGAAAAAACCCCACCCCCAAAAACCCCCTCCCACGACAAACAGTTACAAATACCTCACACCACACTCTTTCTGTCCATTCAGCATTGGACCCCCTATGAAGATGGAAGCATTGTTTCCGAAATGTACATCGGGATTCTAAAGAACTGGGACCGCTAATACGATTATCCGTTCCCGGTAATGGCCCTTAGACGGTCGCCGCAATTTCGGCGCTTGGAGAACCTTTATCTCTTAGTTCATTGACCGCCGAGTTCCTTTTTTCTCCTTCTATTCTCTTTGTAGTTTGATCAAAGAGCCTCATCTCAATATAAAGAATTATCTTGAGGTCAATATCGAATTCAGACTCAAAGTGGTTACCTTTGTGATGAATCGCTTTGGCCGAACGTCTATTTGAAATTAACTTTCTCAAGAATCACTCCATAAAATGAAAGCATACGAATTCAACTTTGGTGCTTCAATGCATCAAACCCTCTTCCTTTTAGTAAGATGGATTCACTGAAAACCTATCTTTAATTAAGCTTACTCCGTAGTAGATAAAAATAGAGCACATGTAAAAAGTGTTATCAGAGATCGTATATACATAATTATTTGAGATTTGGGAAGGTTCGTCGTTAAAATGTTAGAATTTAGTTTTTAAGTCTTTTTAGTTCCATGCTTAAACAAAATATCTTCTTTCAAAAATCTAGCTTATAAGAGCCTAGGGCGTTACTAATTTCTCATTTTTCAAAGTTTTACTCAAAGAAATCTGATTCCCATTATTATAAATAATTATTTATACCAAACTTGACTACTTTCGCATGAATACGTGAAATGGTACGATGATTCAGTAGACGGTGTAAAGGTTTGAGCGGTGTTTCAGGGTTCCTTTCTTGACATCATATGATAGTATTTCACCGAACATCAATGTTCACTTACTAAAAAGGTAAAGAAAGATTAAATTGAGTAACCTTTAATGAGGCAAAGCAGGCTCAGAAGGACTCAGATATTTTAATTTCTATTTTCCGTAAGAGAGTACAATTTTCATTGTACACAGATGTCATTAAAATGGAGATTTAAAATGCTCCTTAAACAGTAAAGGGTTCTTATAGCTTATAAAATGACCTGTACAAAGGATCCGTCAATATGGTAAAAATCACTGTGTGGTAAATTTCTTAAAGAAAACTTCATCACCACGTTGGATATGGGAAATAGGAATCCCCCAATGGCTTAAAGAGTGCTTTAAATCTGTATTTTAACTTATGATTTCATATAAAGTGGTTAGCTTATTTTATACAACAAAATTCCGAATTTACATCCGCGTTCATCATCAATGAAACAGGTCAATGACTTATTAGTAATATAAACCGATAAATATAGAGAACATTTTCTGAGTTGAGTGTTAAAAGAATTATGTACGGTAATTTTAAAGAAAATACATCAAATGTCTATAGGAGATGTACTCTCTCGTTGCGGTCACCATCAGTTTGTTACTTTATTATCTAGTCCAAATTGTCATATTTATAAAACTATGTATTAATAATATGTTTATGTACTATCATGTTTAAATGGATTCAGAGTTAAATACATGATAAACTATTGTGGTTCTGAAGGGAAGAATTACGAAATGACATCAGCGAAGAGAAATGAACATTTTCGTTGAAGGAAGGGTATCTAATGGACAACTAACTATGGAAAACTAGTTGGGGCACTTTCTGAGTGAAGATATTTTGGTGTCAAAGTGAGAGAGGAGGATAGAGGTGCTGCGGCGAGTAAATTTTCGGATTGATAACTCTAGTCGAATTTTCGAGGACTTGAGAGTGAGTTCTCGTTTCATGGGAAAGCTCAAAATTAGCATTTAATAGCATATTGATGTAATTGTAACAGAGATATAAATGCAATTTTTCAAAAAGTACCACTGACATAGTGCAAGCAATCTCCTAAAGTGAGCGAAAGATCATATGGGTCTCGTACACGATACGAGTATTAATACGCCGTGCTGAACCAGCCTTACTTATACGCGCAACTTGAAAAAATAATCCATTAGCGAATCTAAATATGGTGAAAGAACCGGCAGTTAAACAAGCAGAAGGATTTGGAGATAACTGATGAAATATTTAAGGGAATAAGGAAAGGAATATCTCTAGGGAAATTTCTTCTTCTCAGTTATCACTATTTGTAATTCTCAACGACAGCATTTCTGACGAAATTCATCTGTAGAGGTAGCGCGACCCCGCCCACTAGACAATATACTGATTTACAACATAAGATAACATGAGAAATGAACCCTTCATTGAAAATTGATTCTAAAATATATTCAATTTCATTTTTGAAATATTTTGACAGAGCATACTCTAAATCTTAAAATCTCTTGCAACGCTCCCTGCTTTGCAATATGCACAAAATAACCAACGAATCCACAAAAACATACACAGAGGTATAAAGACCTGAGTATACTTTCCCTTCACATTTATCACAGTGAATTCAATTAATTCCTTTGTAGGAGCCCGATATACGCTTTTGGTAAGTTTTATTTTTATGAAATAAAATGAATATAAAATGCGTGTGCTGCCATAAAAGCTTCATCAAAATGCTTCAAAATTGCGACCGCTTCACATTCCACTTACACCAACATCAACGGTCGTAGCATTACTGTTTAATTTTCGAATTCGCTAATAAAATAAGATAATCTATCGAGATAACACATTCTGGGTCACACTGTTCTAATCATACATATAAAATACCAGATGCAGCAATCTTTGGCATCTCTGCAATTTCTGGCATTTCAATAATCCACCTTTTTTATAATAATAATTATAAAACATAAGTGCAAATAATAAGGAAGCTGAACGAGTGATGTTGAATGATAGCATCCACTGGTTAAATTTAAAGAAAAGTATCATTCAAAGCGTCATTGTGCTGCATTTACATGGGCTTGTTCAAAATTCAGTAATCTCACTCAGTGAGAAAAGCAAGAGCAAACTACATCACTTCTAATTGTCTAGTCTCACTCCCTCTCGAAAGCTTTTAGCAGCTGATGGTAAAGAGGTTGCGGATCTAACCTGCCTTCGAGGGCTAAATACTGCACTGAGAGACATTAACTTTGCAGTTGTACAACACAATATCTTTCTCTAATTACTTACTACTCACCCATTACATTATGTCACACTTGCTGAAATAAATTCGGACTACGGTTACACGCGGTTACAAGTTCACATACATTACTTACGCTCATAAATAAAGAAGGAAAATATATATCTCAAGATTCATTTCTTTCCACTGTCGTCCACAATGCAAAACGAGGTCTAACTTTCTCTCAGCAATCAGAAGCACGAATTTCATCTTTTTCAAAGTATTCGAAATCACCGTTCCTGGTGTTGTCGCAAAATATGGAAGATGTAATGGACGTCTATTGAACACGTACGTCGAGGTATGCAACGTTCCACATAAGTTTTCGCGATGTCCACTCGAAGCGGAGATTGGAAACTTCTGATCGACCAGCACAACGTGAGGATTTGGCGCAAAGGGACTTCCTACTTTCCGTTATGATTAAGAGATGGCAGCGTTTTCTATTGAGGACGAGCTGATGTCTCTTTAATACGGCGCTGAAATGAGGCAGTGGTGAGGGTTGGACAAAATACTTCACATTCATATCCAGCTTATTCTTAAGATAGTTTAACGAGTAAGCAATGAATAAATATATAATCAAGATGAGTAGATCGCAAATTTGAGATATATGGTAACGGAGGTACTTTTATTTGCTATGGTAACTTAATTTATCACAATAGGATTAGTTGTAAGTTATGAATATTAATTTTTAATAGTTAGTTGCTGGTAGTTGCCTATGATATTCTTATAGCACCTAATAAATAAATAATAGGAAGTAATATTTGTTATCCAAAAAGTTTTTCGACAATACTAGAATAATGATTGCTAAATGCACTTCCAATTTACTGGGTACACTTTGGCGTACATTATTGGCATACATTAAAAATTGAGAAGTTGATAACTGCCTTAAAAAAAATAAATTGGATGAAAACTGGGCTATAAGGCTTTAATTCTCCATGATATATCATTTTGATGAATAAATGCTTTCTATAAACTATTCTATGAAATATTTTTATTATGTATTTAAAAGAATAAAAAGCAAGGATAGTAAGATTTCATATGAATTTTGGTTAATCAAGGCAGTTTCCTAACTGGTGAAACTTGTCTCAGTAATGGGACTTGAAGAGCTACAAATTTGGACTCTGATAGACCAATTACAATTTACTTTACTGGCTATAGAATTTGATTTAACTAATTTTTATTGATTATAATTCAGTACTAAAAAGTTTGTCTCTAACTCGTGCAAAATTACTATTACAAACGGGTCAATGAAATGTCCTTTTATGGCATAGAAGGCCTTGGTTTCTATTGGAAAAAGGAAATGTGGGGCGACGCTCTCAGAAAGTATGGAACTACTGCACTAGAATACTATACATTTCGATGTTTTGGGTTCTCTATTTTTGACAGTGAATGCTCATAAAACCAACATCGATCACGATGTGACATCATATAGATAAAGATTAGAATTCTCTGACTCACTTTTGGATTCGCACTTTCGTTTCAGCCGATCCATTTCCCTGATTATTCTCGGAGCGGCTGCATCACCCACTTGCGATGATGATGCGCCAGTCGGTGGGGGTAAACATGTGGTGCAAAGGAGCGGAGGGGTGCAGAGAATGGGGTGCGGGAGAGAATGTGGAATTTACGGGAGAGAAAGCAGGCATGTGTATTTTTGCTCGTAACCATGCTGAATCTCTCGTTTCATTTTATAAAATAGAACATTAAGTAAGCGAAATCTAGGCCATTGGAACACATTCTTATTAAAAAGTAATTCCAAGTCTCATGAAACATAATTACGTAGATAAAATTTTCTATCGTGAAAATGTTCGAGTTCCGAGTAAAAGTACTTTGAAAACACACAATCATTCGAATAAATACCCACGGCCTAGTATACTGATTGCTCGAGTAAGATTGATAACTGTGTCTGTTTATAGAGCATACAATGAGCATAAGAATCGAATAGTTGAAGCAGAAAAAAGGGAATAAATATAATAAGAGAATGAGAATAAAACAAATTCCTCGTGAACGTTCCCTTGGAAGTCGTGTTGATAAAACAGTGAAATGAAAAGGGGTTTTCTTGGGACCGAATAAACAGAACGTTGATCAAAAATTAAGAGTTATTTAACAACTGCAGAATTTATCATGAGGCTAAGAAGTGGAAACCATTAAATATAATAATAAAGCCGATAGTCTAGACCAGTAGTCGCCAACCTTTTTTAACATACCACCCAACAACTGTTCTTACATTCAACCCAATATATTGTAATCTTCTTTAGTGTAATTTCCCTACCGTTTCAAAAAAGTAATATGGTGCTCTTGGAAATAATTTTAGCAAATTCATTTATAATATTACTGTTAATTTATACAATTATTTTCTATACTGCAGCTATTCGACATAATTTTTTTCTAATAACTCGATCAATGTCATCCCTGTATCTTTCTTTTCTATCATCTAAGAAATACTTACTGCTAACCTGAAAATTAAAAAACCCACGTGAAAACTTTAAATCGCCCACTATGGGGTCGTAAGGACTAGGTTTGCAACCCATGGTCTAGACATTAAGAATGAGTTGTTAAATAAATTCAATTACTTGAAGGAAAATGTAAGGTATGGGGAAAATTATGAGCAGGGGATATAATCAAGATCACTTAAGTGAGAAGATAGTACCCGCATGGACGCATGAGAACTGGCAAATTGTCTCTAAAAGGAAGGGTAATTGGCATAACATAAGATAATGAATAGCTTAACCCTCAGTACGGATACCGAGATATTCACATTAAATAAACGGAAATTGCATAATAGGACTGATTTCGTAGCCCAAGATGCCTTAGAATCGTATGCTATATAGTACAGTTGAAATCGAAACGTTACAATAGAGAGTAAACAGGATTTTTCGTTAGCTCGTCATTATTCTTTGTAAGACTAAACACTATTTAATACAATTTCAATTGAAGCTTACCACTGTTTCAGTTTTCTGGAGAGTATGTAAATCTGTCGAACGTACCTGTAAAGATAGAGGACAGAAATTAATATGGATTTCCATTTTATTTAATGGATTTTATTTATCCATCAAATTTTTACTCCCTTAAATTATCACTACAGTTACCCAAAGAAAACAGCTGAATATTGAGTTAAATAACTAATTCAAACCTTGCACAGAAACACATTACACCGTAGATATTAACCACCAAAATCAAGTGATTAATCAAGTATCATAATCGGATATAGCTATTTCAGAGAGTGGAAAGCCAACTTAACTGCAGTCGAAAGTTTAGAAAATTATGAACTAGGTAAAGTATTTAAAAATACGTGTTCTTTCATGTACACAAAATTATTCAATAATAGTATGTGCTCAAAATTATTCAAAAGTAATCTTGCATGCAGATACACATCTCTCATCTGATTCCTCTCCAGAGTAAATTCATTATTGCCAAATTATTTCTTTATTTCTTACTTTTCCATCCTTACATTCATATTTTGCTTCGCATAAATTCATGCATATTTTATATCAGTTCCTTTCAAAGCTTATATTCCATATGTTCCTTCTCTTCAGAATCTTCATATTAATACAATTTACTCAATGGACGAACATACTTTGTGGATAATTTAAAGTAAAATATGATTTCAGAAAGTAATTCAGAGAAGGAAAAAGAAAACCTATTAAAGAATTTCTTCCCAAGTCAATTGTGAATTCTTCTTTATCACCTGAGCTCATGGTTACGACTAGAAATCTGAGATGAGGGTTCTCACCAGTTTTTATCGCCGAAATGGTGTGGTTCTGGGGTAGAATTTACCAGTGATCCGTCGCTTACAGCATATCAAATACAATAGATCGCTTATCGCCCATGTATGAACGCCGTCTTACATATATTTCTAGAAAATATGAGCGAGGTTTAATTCCAATCATGCCAGGGAGTTAAACAATCCAATTACAGTTTCAAATAAAATTTTTATTACAGCACATTCATCACTTTGTTTTTATTCTGATTCAGGAGATCGTCACAATGGCTCGCACGTAAGAGGAAGTTCTGCAAGTATAAACAAGGTGCAGCAATAAGGTTTGAAAAATATTTGAGCATCCTCCCTCTCTGGAAGTGGTGTAGCTGACACATCTGTTCCTGCATTCAAAGATCTTTACGAGCGTGTCCTTTGCGTGAATGTGTACGCGCGCGTGTTCATGCACTCGTATAATTCGTGGTTAGCCACAGAAAATCGTCTGGTGGCAGTATAATGCGGTAATGCGAGTAAATGGTAACAACCGTACTGGTTATGGGACTGCGTTTTGTCATCGTTGAGTTTGCTATGTTTCCACAAATTGGTGGGTTTTTCTACTATTCAGTACCTTTGTTTAGGCTTCATTTAAGATTTTATATCCGCAAACTCTTCTCAAACTTTCTGTTCTATCTCCTTTCAAATCATTACTCATTTGGATTTTGTTATGATTTATATAGAAGCAAAACGTTCTCAGTCTCTAAGGTGCCCAGATAAAGTCGTTATTTATATATTCATTCGGAAGAAAAACTTGTTTGGAAGCCCTAGTAAAAAGTAAAAAAGAAAAATACATCTCATTAGATCGATTAAATTGTCAGCAAAATCCGTACCATTCTATAGTATTCTTAACCACCCTACGTTATTGAATTTTATGTTACTATAATCGATTTTGCTCCATATTATACTTTCAAAAAGTAATTTTATTAAACTTCACGTAAGCTTAAACATCTTTAAGAACATTTTGTAAATCTCACAGTAGAATTTGATATGTTTCGTCAACGTGTTAACAACTTCTGTTGAAATTGTACAAAAATTTATTTTTTAATTAACTCAATTTTAATTAAATTCTTATATATAGATTTCATTAAAGTTTTAATTTCCTTCTTTCAAAGATGGCTGCTGTGAAATTACAGAAAGTCACGATTTGTCATATCAATTGTCATTTTTGCGAGCACTTCCAGTATTACAGATGGAAGGATATTTTCCATCGTGTGAAATAATAATTTCTTGAATATATACATGAAGACCTCGATTACATGAATTTAAAAATTATTATAATAATGACAAAGACGCAACCATGTTAGCCGGGAATTGAACCCGAGACTCAGAGATTTGGAGCGCTGTCATGCCTACCACACCGACACGGAGGACGGGAAGCTGAGAGCGACCACAAGATACCTGGAAAACCACACCCAAAATTTACTGGAATTATGAATTATACGATACGACTAATTCTGAAATGTAATTTCCACGGCATTTCGCGATAAGACCGAATTTGTAATAAAGACCAAAATCACGTTTATGACTTTTAACTATTGCTCAATAACGGGTAAGTGACCTAGAAACAGGTTTTCATAATTCAATAAATTATTTCCTTCGTTCTATTGCCACAAGTACTGTAACCGCGGTCATCTTCCCAAAAGGTTACGTACGAAGGATATGCATATCTCACGCATATCTTCATTGTGTGGTAGATGGAACCGCTCATTACTGGAGACGGTATGAAAGCATCTCTCTTCTGCTCCAATTCCGCCTCCATTTCCCTAATCTCTCCTGCAGCCCTCTTCTGAAGAAAAGTCACGAAGTGCGCCTCCTATATAAAGGCTCTCCGTGAGTCTGTCTCATTGGCCCAATAAGCGAGTATTTGCTGAAAGGAAAGAGCGGAGCATGCCATTTTTTAAACTCCGCGATCTCCGCCTATTTCTGGTTGATCGATGTAATCGTTACGGAAATTTGCAACCGCTATCGATTCCCACACGGAATCGAGTGCTGAACTCCGAAAAATTCGTATTTTAGGAAGGTCTTGCAATTACAGTCATCGCTGAAGGAAATACTAAGGAAATCGAGCTCTCGGAGATTTTCTTGGAAGGAAGTTTTTTCAGAGCTGGGAAGTCTAAGGTCTGTGAGTGGACAGATTTACTCCAAGGGAGACCTCATGGTCCGTAGAATACTTGATTTACAATGCTTTGAAGTATTAAATTTGATAGAATTGGTATGATTCAGTGAAGGGAAGCCAGAGGCTTTTTTCCTTTTGCTGAAGCAAATGCAAGTATTTCATTAACTTTTATTAGTTATAATTATTAGTCAAGCGAAATGAAAAGTGTTATAATTAGATTAATTTAGCAATTGGATTAGCTTTCCTTCATAAAACCTCGAAGTTATGCTATTCAAACAAACGCGATACCACCACCATCAGCGGCGGCTGATGGTGGCCTGATGCGGCTTTATGGTTAAGTTGAAACGATATGCACAGCCTTTGCTGAAAACTTTCATGGTCGCTTATGGTTGGAGCATTCAATGGTATGATTTTAACTAAACCACTTTTTCCTTCATATTATACTGAAAGCTGCTATTATTTTCTAAAGACGTAGCACACAACGTAATTTACAGGATAAAAAAAACGGTCAAAAGAAGAACGTAAAGCATACTTTCTTATTAACACGACTAAAATCTAACCCTGGCAATAAAAAGTAAATGAGGATTGAAATTCCACAAATAATTAAGCACATAGTCATTTTACTTATCATTAGATTCGTGTATCTTAGAGGAAACACGTTTTATCCATTAAACATGCCATTTTTTCATTGAGCTATAGCTTCGCCTAGAATTCTCGCATGTTTTCGGTGCAGTTCGTTTCTTTCTCCCATTCATATCTTGTCTGGATTGCTCTTACAGAGATTTCTGTGGTGCTCAAAGTTTCGGCGCCATGCTTCAAGATGGTGTGATTTCAACTTCTAGCAGATCCCACTCCGTCTCTATTACTATTGGCAAATACGTAATTCGTGTATAAGATCGTACGCACGGATACTGAGTTGCCTAAGAACACTAACAGTATAACTTTCCCGTATTTCAAATTTAAGTTTCGCTTCCTCAAATTTCCTATTTGAAATCAGAGTGCTTACATGCTTTTGCGCTGTACTCGCCGAAACATGTGATAAACTGTGAATAGCTGTAGTGAGAATTCCGCGTTGGTTCCTTTGATTACTGGAATATGCAATGTGTAACTTTAATGTACCCTATTAGGAAATTACAGCATAATCTAGGTTTTGAGCAGAACTTCCTTGTAAAGTAACTTTGCAATGAGAGATTGTCATTTTTTGTGTGAATAATTTTAGGAGCGTTCAACATTTCTTTTGCTGATACTCTTTCATAAAAGAGTCAGCTTGTTCAAATTCTTCCTGAAATCTTAAGCTTATGAAGCATCATTAAAAAATAATAAAAAGAATACATAAATACTAGGTTTTCCAATGCTCACTACAAGAAACAGCCCAAACAGAATTCATTTCAACCGATGTTTATTAACAATTACCTAAAGAGTTTTACAATGGAAGAGCATTTATATCACTTAAACTTTTAATTAAATTTAGATGCTTCAATATAGATATTTTATTTCGTACCTAGCTTTGCAAAATCCTGATTTTTCCAGTCATTTGCGAATAAATAAGATTTTTATTGGGGTAGAGGCATAGTTGAACCCATTACTCCATTATTAAATACTGAGAGAACTATAAGAGAAATTCGAAAGCTTATAAATTTTGCGAAATCACAAATCCTAGGAAATGGGATACATTAACGAATCATATTTTTGATAAAACGTAAGATTTTGAATCTATTAATGAGCATCTTCTAAGTTAATATTTACGCGATTTTAAGGCTACCTTTTTGGTAACATTACTGATAAACTTAATGAATTCGCTGAAAAGTGCAAAAATTACGAATTATTTTCTCTGTGGATATCAATAATTTGAGAACTCCAGAGGCAAGTTTTTATTAAGACTTTATTTTTTTCATTTTTAGGCTCTTAATACTTTCCATTTAGAAAGCAAGGATATCTATGCAAGATATCTTCTTTTTCCTCGGTTTCTTGACTTTTCTATTAGAATATTTTCCTCAGAAAAGGACACTGAACCGGAATTACTTTCGTTCTAGTTTTCCCTTCTTCCCAAAGAAAACACCAAGTCTTTGTTACGGAATTGCTCCAGTTTCCGCCGACTAATCGATCCGGGGTTTTTGTTCCGATTATTAAATATTATACTCCTTCTGTAAATCTTTATCATGTTTAGCCTTAATTTTGATTAATTTACATTTAAATAATTCAGACTAAAGCAGTGATGCATGAAAAGAAATTAGGAACACGATTGTCAATTAATTAGAGGATGAAAATACTCCCTTGGCCATTTTTGGAGCTGGCGCCTTCTAGGTAGCCTAGGAATCGTGGAAGGCCGAGGAAGATATATTTTAAATATATTTATATATTTTATATATATTTATATTTTATATTTGAGGAAGATATATCCTAAAAGTCGGTATTCCCGGGCTTCCTCGACAAACGACTCTCGGAGTGTGTTCCAACTCTAACATTGTGATGTCAAAGAAATGATTGAAGAATGAGTCAGTTATTATTTATAGAGATTATGAGTTACAAGTCACCGTTGAACCTCATTTGAAAAAAATAGCTATCGTTAGACGAAGTGAGAATTCGACCCGAAAATCGGATGGGAATTAATAATGGTCTCCGATTTCGGTTAAGACTTTTAATTTTTCCGCTCGGGTTCGATTTTTACTCCGCCAGAAAATCTTTTCTTCGGTCGGTTCGATTCCGGTTTAAAGCCTTTACTCAGAATCCACTCTGCGGTAACGAGTGAGTTCCGTCAGTTCTAATCTAATTGCAGCCCCTTTTCATCCCACGGCACTTCATCGGAAGCATTCTTTAACTCGGTCCGATCTTTAAAATTCCTCCGCTCTAGTTCCTTTCTACGCTGCGGCCCAATAAACCAGAAAACTCCGCTAAATGTCCGGCAGAGCCTCGACCTCAGATTCCCTAGATACGAATCCAAGATGGCGAATATTTTGACAAGGGTCGCTTTCCGAGGAATCGATAAGATATTTCGAGGGGAAAAAAGCACTCGAGTTCTCGCAGCCAAGTATTTCTTCCTCCTCAAAATGGCGTGATGAATATCCGAAGAAAAAATCACGATTGCGGCCAACTATTGTCTGCCGCTCCGATAGCTCCTTTCGGTGACAAAGCTGTGCAGACGCAAGGAAATACATTTCGCCAACAGTGACGGTCGTGCTTTGTGGGCACTTTGGCTTAATGTAAAAATACCGCCAGGGTAAAACGTTTCCAATTTTTGCTTTCTATTGAGGTAAATCGATCAGCCACTCCGAGAATAGATTCGTTCCATCGACCCAGATTTCTTAAGTCGAGAGTTCGGTCTTATTTTACAAGTTTCGCTAAGCAACATTCTAAAATGAAACGGGACCTTGCACTTTTTTCTTTGGTTTAGAGCTAACAGTCTTGTAATCTCATTATTAAGTTCCAATCTTTGAATAATCTTACACGTTGAATGATGATATTGTTAAACAAAATTTTTTGATTACAGTGGGCTGATTTATTTAAATCTATATTAATTATATTTAATAATTCCTGCTCTCCATCTTTATGTTTTGTTTTGGTCCATCGTCTCATGTAATATCTGTGTATATATAATTCAAATGTTGCTTAAATTTTACTCTAATAATATGCCTTCATCTGTATGGATAAAAAGAGTTTATATTCAAGCAATATCCCATTTACGAATATTTATTGTGATCCGTAGAAAGAAAAACACATATGTTAAGTACAAGTAATATCATGTAACAGCTATATAATTAAATTATACCTGTTATTTCTAAAACAACTGGAGATTCAGAAAGTAAATTATATCCACATACCTGGAATAATCACTTGGAAATACGGCTTAATTACAATTTCCTCTCTTTTCTGAGTTTTCAAGATATACGGCGAGGAAATTTGACTTTCATAAATTGTCGAACTTTATAGGACTAAAAGGCACAATTTTTCAGAAGTCCATACTCAAAGAGAGTCCCTCATTTGGTTACGACGTATACATTAAAATTTTCGACTGAAATAGCTTAATTTTTTAGCCACTCACAAAGTCCATACATTTATCTGCAATAAAATATATAGCCACTTTTATTTATTGAATGGGCAGGGGAAGACTTAATCATCGTCCGATCTCTCGACCATTGCGGCTTATAGAACACTCTCCATCTCCTTTCTTACCACAAACCTAAGCTTCCCTCTAGGATTAAGTTCACTTTCTGGAAAACCACTCTGGGATTCCACTATTCAAACTTTCCAGAAAGGTCGATCTCCTCGACTAACATTTTACAGAAGAATGCTTCCGCACTTTCAATGCGTAGTTTGCTTTCCCGAATGCTATCTGTCATAACAGAAGAACTGTTTTCTTGAACTTGATTATTCAGAGAGGAAAAAATATCGCGGAGGATTTCTTCCGATACTACATCTTTGAAAGAGACATTTCTCTCGATTCTCTCAGGTTATCGTTATCTTTCCGTAGAAGAACGTTCCTTATGCTTTATTCTTCGTGCTTTTCAGCAATCATTCCATCCTCTCAAGATCTCTTTTCTTTCTAACCTTATGCTCCTTGCGTTCGGATCTGCGTAGAAGATAAAGTCAATTCATCTCGATCCTCATAAAAATCTCAAACTTTCCCTTTTCTCCCCATACGAGTGTTAGAGATCGACCTGGCATTGTTTTGTTTTTCATCTGAAACACAAAAGACCATATTTATTATGTGTAAAATATTTATTATAATCTGCTTTTAAAATTATTGTTTTGAGTTTAATGTAAATTGACTTCGTGCTGTATATAGACTGTACGTCAAATCACTAGACGTAGTTTTATTCCGTCTATATTGCTCCATTTTGGTTCCATCAAAACATTTGCTTTTATTTGTAAGATCAGCCATGTTTATTTATTTGTTTTCTTTTTAATCAAATATTCACAAATGGTATTCACTAGATTTAAATCGGAGAGAGTTTGCCGCATTCACGAAATACACAATCATTTCTAAAAGCTAGTAAAAATCGAAATAACAATGAATACGCAGAGACGAGAAGCCAAACTACTATTTATATTAAAAAATATATACGAGAAAATTCTCAAATAATAATGTCTCATTTTCATTGTAAATAAAAAATTTCAATTTTGCAATAACAAATTATTCGGCTTAGGATGATTCTGGGTAGAGGACTTGTAAGCTGACTAGAACACATCTGGTTACTCTGATCGGTAACTTTTTAAACGAAGCCTCAGGATGTATGACTTTCGCCGAACTCTTGTCATTGATGACTCTAAATAACGCTAAAGCCAGCTCCTCAAATAAAAAGGTGAAACCTCTCAGTCTGTGCTTCAGAGCCGCCTATCTGTGCTTTCCAGCATCAAAATTAAAACACGGCAAGAGCGAAATTCATCGCCTTTTACAGGTTCAAAGCTCAGCGGTGCGTGAGTTTGATGGAGCTCTTGCAATGTGGCGGAGGATGGAAAATGAAAAACCGCATTTTGAGAGGAACATTTCATTGGCGACAAAAGCCACTTATGTACATTATAACAAGATTTCTCCTCATCCTAAAATCTTCTTTTATGGGTTATATCCCAGTAACGAGGTTAAATAAAATTGGGAGTGCATCCCGCCGGCTTCAGGCGAGGCTCTGAAAGTTTCATTTCAAAGTGCCATCCAAAAAGGGCCACCTCACACCTAATATATCGTAAATCTTACGGCATAAGTTTCTAGACATTTATATACTTTACTTAGTAAGCGCATGGCGTTACAGGTATTTTCCAGTAAATTTATGTATGTTTTTGTTCATTGTCACTTGTGTAAAAAGCGTGTACAATAAAATAGTAATGTTCAACATGTTTTGGTGGAATTTCACAGCAACCATCTTAAAAAGAGAAAAATGCTTGGTAATTCTCGCAGCATATTTTTATTATGTTTTTGTCGTACTAAAATCTTTGGGTGAATAAGTAAAAAAATTTAAACCTAAATTGAATTATTTTAAAATTGATTTTAATTAAAAAATATAAATTTCTTTCATACATCAATATTTCCGTTAGTATTCATTTAATAATTTTAAATTTCAAATAATTTTGAATTTTTAATTTAAATGATTAAATTTAATACAAATTCACCTGAATACGTCAAGGAGTTGAAGCTGGTCAAATTAAAACTGTTGTGGGAGTTAACTAGTGTTTTTTCTTTCTAAGATTGTTAGTGCGTGTTATATGTCCAGAAGAAGAAAATTCATTGTGATTATTAAGTTATCAGATTTGAGAACAACTTGTTGTAACAACTCTTCATCAATTTATTATTATAATTCACTGTTTTCTGATGAAACTTACAGATTACAGTTTTTGATGGTTTACCAGAGTTTCGTTGTTTCCTACTTTTGGGTAATATAATTTATATTCGAAGCACGAGCCGAAATTCAGGTAGTAATTTTCTCAAGGAAAAAACATGAGAATATATAAGTGACAAGTGGCGCTCTACATACTGATACCACCACCAGAGATACTCACAGGGGTTACTAAGCAATTAAAATGCGACACCAGAGGAAATTATCTCTAAGAAATTACAACCTATGTGTCTCCCGAGGTGGGTGACCTATGTTCAAGTCCTAGTGATGCTTATATTTTTCACTTTTACTTCTCATAAAACCCTTGTCTGCTTTGCAGGTGACCGAACATATCAAAGTCTACGATAAATCGATTCTTGGCTAACGAAAAACTCTGGAATCTAACATCGCCTTTGATTAATTATATTCACTAATCGATCTTTCTTATTTTTTCCATCAAATTGTTTGGGCTTTTTCACTTCGCAATGTAAACGACCACTTGAAAAATTTAATTTTCATTCTTCCTTTGAACACTTTTAAGAGAAACATTTACTTTGAAGCGTTGAACAATGTGACGCATGGTTTTCCTCGCTATTTATGCCACATTTTATGAACTTTCGCTGTAAGAATTACCATTCGGAAAGAAGTACTTCGTAAAACGACGTTTAACTTGTAATCTGAGTCAATTAATCTCAGGAATTCGAGAAAAACAAGAGAAAAATCGCACTAATTTTATCAGAAACGTCTGAGGATCACTTTTAATTCTTGAACTTTAGAAGTAAAGAGAGTTGCGGTAGAAATTTGAGCGAGCGCGCCAGGAGAGAGGTTGAATCCGTTTTCTCTTATTCCGCTCATTTTCCCAGCATTTCCATCCACCTTTTAATTTATCACAAAGACGCGTTTCTGCGTTTAAGATGTATGACATAAAACTTAAAGAAAACCAGTCTCACTTAAAAGCTGGAGAGCCTCATTACGGGCTGTCTATTCTTCCAACTTGGGTTGCGCATTAACCTCTTCGGCGCCATTAAAATGCTACACTTTATCGCACCGGCAAAGAAGGAATCCGAAATGCGTCTCTTAAGGCTTTTCTTTACGGGCACGCGTTTATTCCTTTATTATGAAAAGAGAGCGGAATGCCAGCGCGAGGAAATGCCGTAAAAAAGGACGGTTGCGTAAGAGGGAGCTCGCGAGCGAAGACAAAACACAATCGCTCTCTCCCGAGATTCATATTGGAGAGATGTCGACGACGGTTTTTACGCTGGGAACAATCGAAAGGAAGTTTGAGGAAAGTTAAGATTTCATTAGAGATAAGAAAAGAAAACAGGGTCGAGACGTTAAATTAACTGCATCCACAAAACGCTCTCGCGTATCCCTTACAATTTACACGTTTTCTCAACGCTTTATAAATGGAGATAAGGCTGAAAAAGGAGAAACTATCGATTCGTCATGTTTTTTTTATAACCAGGAAGTTATTTCATTTATTTTTGTAACGCTTTCTGTTACGATGACAATTATATTGCGACTTTCTCGACTTGAAGAATCAAGGGAAGTGAAAAATTCACGCAATCATAGGACGCGAGGACAAATTTTCCTCTTAGAGGAAAAGGGAAGGCATTCTTCCTAAAGGCTATATTAACGTAGGAAAGCTTTGATCTCTTTTGGGGAAAAATTACTCCGCTTAGAGGCAACATCCATCGCCAAGGTCCTCATAGACTAAGGCTACAAAGGATTTAGGTGCTAATGAGCTTAGTCTTAAATAATACAATAAGAAAGGTTATTTAAGCGAAGGAGAGACGATTCTGAGCAGTAAATATAAGGACATTCTAAACCTCCTGCCTAGAATTGGCTACTCTTGGAGTGACCACGTTCCTTATCTACTAATTACTCCATCGGCTTTTAAGTAGCTCAACATAATGTTTCGAGTACACTTTATCAAATTTCCAATAACTTACACAGTGCGCTTCGTTTACGTAATCGCAGACTTAAGGAAAGAATGCAGAACTAGCCAGCGGATCGAAGTGTAAGCATCTCTAATTAAGGTGATACATGAAGTTACTCATAACAAGAACGGGAATTACTTCCAACTACCTGATGGAGATAAATGCAGATAAAATTTTAGAAATATGAAATGGAAATTTTTCGACTAATTTCACTGTGGTGCATTTGAAAATGAATTATAAACAATGGAGACGTAAATATTACGTTATTTAAAGAATTTAATAATTTAGATCAAGTTTTTTAATGAGAGGAAGAAGGTCTTACGCCCAAATGAATAAATGACGTCTTTATTTTGGGCGAAAGAAAGAAGTTAAAGTCACCTATTCCGTTTAATCTAAATAGAAATTGCTACATAAACTTTAGTACACACTCTTAATTCCTAGGTACCATACAGTATTGAATATCCTTTAAATTTTTAAGAATATAAGAACATCGGTCCGGAGTGAATCCCATCCCTTTTTCATCTCTCAGTCTCCACTATTCAGTTTTCCCAAACTTCGTGAGAACAGAGAGAGAATCCGAAAACAAGTTTATTATAAGCTGTTTGATTTTCCCGAAAACATCATATGTTTTCTGGCATGCTCAGGCGTAAACAATGGAGAAGCAGCAACAATGTGAGAGAGTGATGAGTCACCTAGGAAACAAACGTTAACAGTAAGCAGCAGAGAGACAACTAGGAGGAGAAATACGGGAGACAAACGACCTTAAGCCGTAAATAAAGGGGGGACAGGACCCACATTGTATCCCCACGCATTTCGACAGCTTAGCTGTCATCCTCAGGGGCGAACAAGTGCCGTCTGAAAAAGATGGTGTGAAGTTTTTCGGTTCTGAAGATGACAGCTTGGCTGTCGAAATAAGGCGGCGGGAGGGGGTCTACCCTCCATTGCTTGTGGTTCGGGGAGTGGTCATTTGTTTCTTTTATTCCGTTACGATACGCTACGTTTGTACGATCCTATTTTTGTTTCAGAGTTTGAGGTGTTGACGAGGAAAAATGTGTAGAGAATCATCAACTGCATTATATTGACTTAGAATAATTTCACGCGATTCCTTGCCAGAATGACCTCGAATCCAATTGCCATGTGCTGTTAAAATCTGTCGTATACATCAGTGATGCTCTTCTATAAATTTAAGCTGGGATATCAACGCCCTAAAAATACTCGGGAAGGGAAGCGGTAAACTTGGAATCACCGAGTGTATGGCTCACGGGAGCAATGAGGTGGATGAGCGATTTTACTTTTCATTAACTATACATCATCCTAAATATGTGGGACACTGAAGACAAATAGAGCATGCAATATGAAAACGCCGCATTCCATTAAAGCGCTAACATTTTGCAGCAGAAGTTACTAAAAGCGGCTATTTCTTTTTTCGATTAGATACCATATGGCACTTGTTAATATTTATTGCTGCGACGTGTAAAAATAATCTATCATGCCTTAAGCTTTCCACAGAGCATTATCGTCATTAATAATTTTTGTCATATGAAACTGGTAGAAAAAATCTCATAGATATTGTAGTCATATTGCAACTCGCTTAATCGTAACACTTGTCCCTAGAAATCTCCATTCCGTTTGCCTGTTTGAACCTAACTCTCCACCATTAGCTACTAGGGTCAGAATACTGACATTAAATGACTTGATGACTATACGCATACACTGAATAATACCAAAAGTGGAATAAAATTTTATTAGCAAAGTTTTAAACCAACGTCCCGGTTTTTTCTTATTTAATGCTCTTCAAAATTCAGTGACAGAGTTTTTTTCTTTCAAAATAATGTAAGTGCAGCAGCATCATGTATACAAATGTCCTTCGTATTCAACAAGAAGTAAACGGACTGAATACCACTATTAGTGTCACTCATAACACAGCAGCTTTAAAAGTTCGCATGTCATAGTGGTATAACTGAATAACACTTTCTGTATCACTTAACATGGAATAAAAAGGATGAATTCACTATCACTCATAACTCTGTAGCATTCCTAACATCACTCTCATGAAAAGGACTGAGACAAAAGTAAATGAAAGGGACATTTTCCTCTATAACAAAAGACTGGTGGAAAATATTCCATTCATCAAGATACATCATGAAGCAGTTGCTACATAATACACTCGTCCTTCGTTGATAATTCTACACGCCTGCGATAGTCCATAGATATAAACATGACGGTGATTTCTATAATTATTTTTCCTTTATCCTTTTCAGTTATTCCTTTCATAATATGATGAACCTTTCTTCATTTTCTTCTGCTTCAATTTACTTAGATTTCATCTCTTTCGCTGTAAACTTGTCTCTCTTCCTCCAACATTTGTTAGCCAATAAATTGTGATTCGCATTCACATCAACTCCCGCGAAAGTCAAACAAGCCAGAATCTGTTTTCTAAATAGCTGTCCAGCCATATATAGTCTATTTGCTGTCTTTCAGCGTCCCTTGGCTTCATCGATGTATAAAACCTCATTTTATGATCACTGAACCAAGCAGAAAGAAGAACAAATCGATCTAATCTGAATGCAAACACAGCCATTTAAACGTCAAGAGAATGAAGGATGGGAAGAGAATTGAAGGAAAGAGAGAGATGAATGCGAAGACATTTAGATGGGCAGTAAAAAGAGTGTAAACCTCTTTGGGGAAAAAATAAGATTGCGAAGCCCTTTTGAGTATTCGAAGGACAGAGAAAGATGAATAGGAGGGGAAAGCCGTACCAAGGGGATAAAGTCACGTGATTTGCAAGCGTGGGTCGAGCGAGAATAAGACGGACGTCCAATTGGAAATCCATTCAAAATCCCTCAAAAACCGACGCAGCAGATGGAGTAGAAATGAGTCCCTGAAATCCGCTCAGCAAAATCTTTGTAAGATAATCAAAATCAAATTTTATAATCCGGAGATTGGGCATTGATTTCGTGTCAGGTCTTAAGAAGAATTAAAAACAGCGGTTACTTCGCCTTATCGCAGATTTTCATGACTGTCAGATGTCCCGATTTTGGTGGGATTCTCCCGAATTGACGGAGTATTTTCCGCATCCCGAATTGTTCTTTCTTTTCCAGCGGTTGAATATTATAGCTTTAAGGACACTAATGCATCGCGTGATGGAATTTTTCAGGTTCAAGAGTACTGCACAGAGATGACAGAAAATAGCTACTGCTTCAAATAAGAAAAACTTAGTTTCAGGAAAACAACTTTCAGTTTTTTTTTTACTTTTCACAGAGAATTGCTTATCCATTTGGATTATATACTATAATCTCGGGATATTTTTTTTGGAAATTTCTGTAGATACTTTGAGTATTTTGAATTTGAAAAATTAATTAATAATAACTATTAATAGAATAAAATTCATTCAAAAATATACATTCTATCTAACGCTATGCTTCTTTTATTTGTAGTTGTCCCAACTTCAATTTTCTTATGGTTCTGAAATATCCCGCCTTTCACTTTCTCACATCTGTTGTTTGAAAGTGAAAGGCGTGAAACCCTACAGATTACATTGTTTGACTACTTTTGACAATTACTAATCATGCAGTCACTTTTTCTTTCCCTCTTTGGCTATACATTCACTCCCTGCTTTTACGCCCTTGTCTGGCGATGAAGAGTAATTATCAGAACCGGCCGAACGTTATAAATTTGCTGTAAGAGTTAGAAGTTGCTTTTTCACTACTCTCGGAAATCAGCTTTGTTTTTGTCTGGAAAACACCTTTGTTCTCTACGTTTATTCACAAATTTTCTACGAATGTATAATTTAAATATCTTGTTATTTGTGAAGAAGGAAATAACGAAGAGCAGACTTTTGTGAAAAACAAAAATAGAAATCGCAAGGAACAAGTTAAATGTTGAGGAGTTGCATCGAGTTCAAAACTGGGAATTGCAGTAAGACTAAAGTTTCTAGCTTTTAAAAAGTATGCTCTTATCTCATTCGCCAAAAGTCCATTTTCGTACTACTACTCGTCACCAGGACAATGCTTGTGACAGTCAAGATTAAGATTTCAAAATGCGCCAAATATCTCTTTTTACTACTTATTTTCCACGATTTCTTGCCGAAAACTACATTATACATACTCATTACATTACTCATTATCAGAATAAAATATTTTTAATTCACTTCCTTGCGGTGGACATTAGAGTTTTCAGATCAGTAAATAATAATTTGATTTAATAAAAGAAAGTAAATTTGCTTTTACGTGAAAAATTACAGAAAATAGAACTCTACGCAGAGTCGAACCTAGGACATAAGAAATATGACAAAATAAATTATACAAATGAGATAAAAGTTAGTGTTTTCTGAATCATAACGTCATCCACGAACTTTAAGAACGGTGCAAATTGTGCTTATCCAGTTTTAGACGAAAGTAGAAGGTAAAATACATATGTAGATGCACAGAAACAAAATTTCAACTTAACGCACCAGAATTTCAAAGGAAATAACCCGTCCCTGTAAATTCCACATTAACATGAAAGCGGGATTTAATTACAGAATCGGGGTTACGATTCTTTTATGCGAGTTTCCACCGTCTTTTCTCCAGAGTAAATAATGAACCGCCGCTATATCGCATCCTTCAGTATCGCAAGGAATCCTTGCCACTGCGAAATAAGCAAAGAAACTTTCCACGGAATTTATCTCTTTTGAGTTCTTTTCGAGCCGCGTATAATCCTCAGCGTGGATAATCTGAAGTTGACAGTATATATGTGCTCTAAATTATTTAGCAGACTTGACTCGGAGAGGAGAAAAACTTTCCGAGAAATTCGGCGCAGGAGTCTCCCGAAACAATGGCGACGCTCTCATGAATTAAAACAAAAGGGAAAAAGTTCATCTCCCACCGCTACTTCCGCGAAGTCTATTCTCTCCCACCAAAATATTAATCTTGGAAAGAAAACCGAGGAATTTCATTTTAGGGTAAATCCGCTGAATAGCCAAATGCGTATTTAAGCTTTGGCGCGGAGAGTGGCACGAGCTCCCTTTGATAAAACTTCCCCTCCGTAACTCTCCAGCGATCTTCACTTTTTTCCTCCTTTCACTCAGATTCCTTTCCGGCGCGCGAGTTCTCATAAGCTGCCAAGCACGTGACCCAAATAGCGGAAGAGTCGAATGCCTTTTGTTCGTAATGAAAAGAAATATATTGCAGCGATAGAAGGGAAGACTCCGGGTCAATTAGTGGTATTTATAAATGAATGAGTCCGTGCATTCTTCCATTCCCCTCGAAACCCTGCTTTTATTTACGTCTTACATATTCCCAAGTATCTTCGACTCAAAAGGTTGAGGAAACTGTCTTTAACTCACTTTGCTCACGACTTTTCCAAGTTCATTCTTAAAATGACACCCCTCGAGAGAGAGGAAAGTCTGCTAACCTTTTCAGTTCTCTTATTATTTATTTATCCCCATGGTTACGGAGACTTTTAGACCTCTCATTGTCGAGATCGATACGAGGGTGCGTAAACAACTGTTAGCGAAAAGGGTTGAGTGGAGGGATAGATTATCAAAGGAAAATATGGTCAAGTTTCTGAGATTTGAATATTAGATGCCGGAGGATTTACGAGAAGGCAACTCTCAGCGATGGAATAATAAAAGTGTTTTCCGAAAATGCGACGAAGTTGAATACAACGCAACTCCATTCTGTTTGGAAAGAAGATCGTGATTTGAGCGATCAGGAACTACTTAGGGAAAATGATAAAAATCAAAGAAAGAAGCTGTTTGCTCATGGGAGATGTGAAGATACACCTTGATTTTATACGAATTTTCAAGCATAAGGCGAAGCAAATAGCTTTTAAACTTTTCTCCATATTTACGGATTTAAACTTTCAAGTTTAGAAGCGAACCTTGACGAAATCTTAGATGGATAGATAAATTAAACATTCATGTATTCCTTATTTTTTCGTTACCTAAATCATTTTACTACGTAATTCGATCTAACATTTTATTGTTCTATTCTAGTGTTTCCATAATTTATGCATTTATTTATAATTGTTCGTTATATATAGAGTAAAACCATTGCTTTGCTATTGTATATAAATTACATTGTTACTAATACAAAATATGAACTTGGAAATACTTAAAAGCGATACAAATACAAGAGATATTCCCAAGTGTCTTATGAGTATATCGTTTTATATAATGTAGATAGCTCATATAAAATAAGACATTTATACCACGGTGGCATGGCAGTCAACAAAGTTACCTCCCGCAACCCGCAACTCCCCTTATCCAGCTAACACGTCCTCGTCCTAACATCCTCATCAACATGATAACGCACATTTCCAATGGAAATGAACAAAAAGATGTCCATTCTGGTGAACCGTTGTGAATAAAACATTCTGAGGTAAATTCGAAGTACTGTTGACTTGAAGTCAATTATAATGTTATGGGAAGTAAATTTTTAACCAAGGTCATATCGATTTTCTTCTAAGAGGCACACAAACGAACAAAATTCTCCTTTCAAACAGACGAAAGCATTTCACATAAAAACACAACTAGAAGTAATCATCATAGAAGAAAGTATGTACTGAAGATTCTAGGCCGCATTACAACAAGTAGAAAATGGGTTTTAAGATAAGTAATTACGAGATAATTGAGCAGCTTACAGGAAATAAGATGGCTTGAAGAGCTGCTACAAAGGAATGTTTTCTATTTTTAAACCATGATTCTGGAGTGGTGGTACTGCATAATTACCTGTTGTTTATCTTAAATTTAATTTAGCCTTCGTAATTGTACCCCGAGCGTCTCAAACCTAATGCCGTATATATTTGTAAACAACCGGAGGAACTCTATTTTTTCATTTCTATGAGAAATGCTGACAGCGAATAGTAAAGGCAGAGGAAAAAAAAGTTGAAGCGTTAGGAAGAGGGGAAATTGCATAAGCTCATAGGAGGGATTGAGAAAGTAAAGGGGAGTTGAGAGAGGTTGAATATGGATCCAAACAATTACAGGCATCTTCTGGTGGCGAGGGCGCTCTTAATTCGACGAAAGCTAAAATCCCTCTCCAGAAACGCACTCAAGTGTATCGAGCAAAGGATCCCGAGGGTGGGATTTTACGCTACGAATAAAGGCGAAATACGGAAACGTGCTGAATGTAGCTGCCACCGGAGGCTGATAAGGGAGCCCAAAGAGTGATATTACAGATAGAGATGAAAAGACGTGAAATAGTACGCTGACGGAATTATTTAACCTTTGGGAAACAAATATAAATGCTAGGAGGGCGGTTAAAATTGTCATTGCAAGAAAAGAGAGGACTATCGCCGAGATGTAAGAACGAATGATTTATTTTTAAAATATCGAAAAGAACGAAAGAAAAGAACATTTGAACAATTTACATGAATACCTAGAACATAGAAGACGATGGCCCGACGAACGATCAACAACGAGTTCTTAAAACCTTAAAAACAGAAAAAGAAGTTAAGAAAAGGCAATTTGGTCCTTTCAATATCAAAGGAAAATGTTCAATAATGAATCATTTCGCAGAAAATAAAAGACAATTGATAGTTTAGGCTAGTTATAGGCTAGTTCATAGGCTATGAAATACTCATTAGAGTATTTCATAGCCTATGAACACAGAAAAACAAAGTTTGTAATGAGTAAGATAATCCATTAACAGCTGTGTTCCAATTTCTTTTTTTCGGATTAGGGGTATTCTCAATTTATTGGTCATGCCCAAAAAATCTATTTTCCTATTTACGCAATAATAGCAGCCAACATGCAGGTTAATTAAGAGTAGATTGCTCTCTTAACTTCCATTCCAAATGTATCACAATCCATAAGCGATTTCAATTAGTTTAAACACCTCCATTACCAAGCAAAAGCGATTCTGCCATTTTGAATAAATCATGTGATCAAGGTGTATAGGAGATTCATATAGATGTTAAAAAGTGTATGAAGACCTTTTGAGATATCAATTAGAGAATAATTGCGAAACTGAGATGCGCAGTTTCTGGGAATATTCCTACTTTAGCAGCAGATTGTTTATAATCATTCATTAATAATATATAATTTAAATAACAATCAACGAAAAATTTATATGTAATCAATATCATTAATAATGTATGCTAAAGTCAATATCACAGAGGTCTCTAAATCAGAACTTTTGTTAAGCTGGTTTTCTTTTGAGGATGTAGGCATTCCTAACCGATCATTGAATCTTCAAAAGGTTCCTTGTTGTATGAATAAATATGTAATTAAAATATTGAAATTTCATCATGTGGTGATTTTTATTATTTAAATGAATGCTGGGAATTCTGTTTCCAACAGCCAGGAAAAACAAATTTCTTTGCCTTATTTATTATTGTATCTTAGATTATATAATTCGGTGTCTTATTCAACTAGTTTATATTTAAATGTGCACAATTCCATCGGAGTTAGTGAGACATTCGTGGATCAATGTCAAATTTCAATGTCAGAGAAAGAATTCCGGAGTAATTTCCTTAAATTTTTAATTCGAAGGGAATCAGCGAATTTATTCGAATGGAGATGAATTGGTGCAGTGAATCAATTGAACGGGCACATAATTAGGGCCTTAAAGTCAGAGGCTGCGAAACGGAAAGGGCAACGTAGCAATGAAAAGCGAACCCATAAATCGCCGCGAGATATCGAACGGAAAACATTAACGGGATTAAAGATCGCTAAAGTCGAGTAAGCGGATAATCCCGCTGAAGAGGATTAATAGTCATTCAATGAGATGGCTGGATGTTCCGAAAAATTCCACGAGTTTTTTCGAATGATAATGATAGGATTTGGAATCGGGCAATGCCGAAATATCCACTGATATAAGGGGATCCCAGAATTTTCACCGCTGATTAGCATCAAGACGCGAATTTTATTCAGATTAGGAGAGGAATGATCCTAAAATATCAATAGAACATTATCACTTTATTTTTTTACCAATGTAATGAAAAATACGACGTGAATTAGGATGGGGGATCTGCAGTGATCAATTTAAAGCTATCTCCTTCTACGGAAACAAGGAAAAGGCTCTGAATTCTAAAAATATGGTTATGAAGCACACACTTTCTCAACTGGAAAGTTTTCTTTGAATAAAGATATATTATTTCTTAAATAAAGGCTGTCTACCTTAGGCGTATTTAGTCTCTCAATAAGACATCCCCGAAGGCAAGAGAAAGTATTTGATTCTTTCTATTATTGACAGAATGCTCTCAATTTAGCGATTTTCCTATACTTTTTCGAATATAAAGGAAGCTCAATCGCCGTTGAATATAATTTGGTTGGCATAGAGAGAGGATGAAGAACATTTTTATGAAGATATCTCTAAAAGGATCGGTAAAATTTAAGTCTCTACGCACATGGAATTACGATTCTCTAAGGATTCTATAACAGGCTTTTTTAACATCATCTGCCATCTGCAGACGATGTTAAAAAAGTTATAAGTCAATCGAGAGGAAAGATACGTATTACAAAAATAAGAGTTCGAATAGCTCTGGAAAATCTCCAAAGCATTTTCGCTCGAAATAAGTATATTCCATCTCTTTTTTGTATTTTCTCTGAAAGGACATACGGTAGAATGTCCGGCCATGCGATTTAGGACGTTCGTAATATTCCAACAAAAAATCCTTGGAATCTGCGCTCGCGAAATAGTTAGAATCGGAGTTGATACGGTCCCTTTTAGAGGTAATGCATTATAATGAGAGAAATGGAAGACAATCCCACCGTGCTATTCCAGGAAATAAACCCCAATTTCGAGAAAGTTAACTACTAACACAGAGAGTCTTGAAAATCAGTAACTGCTTTTTACGTAGATCATGATTGTTTTGATATTTGATATTTATGAGATATTTGGCAAGGAAAATTTCTTTCGTACTGCTTTCTCTCGTTTGTTCTATATAATAATTGGTTGTGGAAATTTGGAAAGTACAATAAGAAATCAAAATTAAAGGAAAAGGAAGAGGTTCTCCGTTTTATCGAGGGTTTTATAGGGGCGCAAGAAGTCTACTAAGTAAATCTACTATGTTTAAATATACCTTAAAAACTAGCAGGTTAGGTACTAAGGATCTTCGCAGCTATTCAGTGACAGCGATGACGCTGCGGGAACCGTTCACATTGACTGCTTGCGTTTCGCAGGGATAGCGGCCTATCATCGTATTCTTTTTCTCTTTGATTAAGATATTTTTAATGATTGTTTGAATATGAATTGCCTAATACAAATGCACCGCAAACCAATCCAAGTTTTATCAGAATACACTGGAATGCAATTGCAGATCAGTCAGATTAGAAGATAGCTAAATGAAACTGGTGCATTAAGATATTATCTGTCAAATCCTGTTCAAAGAAAATTTTTTCCGGAAAATTGTTTTCAGGTCCTGTGACGTCGATGAACAACATGGCTGCCACCTACCTACGCTCTTATGGTATCTTATGGTCTAATTAGATAGAAATTCGGCTATTTAGTATGTGATTGTTATATCAAGTTAGTGGACACCCGAATTAGAAGGAAAATCAATCAGCAAAGAATCTACCCCCAAAAATTTGCGCATGTTTAACAATTACATCACTTCTTATTTTCAATGACAGACGTGGCATCAATGAGCTGAAGATTCTCTCTTTCAAATCCCAAGCCCATAGAGTGTAAATTTCCAATAAAAGAACTTATGACGAGCGAATTTGTGGAGAAGTGATATCATCAGAGCATATGAAATGCCACCTATTTCAATTTCGAATTCTTTAATGGCCATTGTTCCGAGAGCTTTTTCAGGATCCGCGTCCATTCTTTTTAATCATGCAGAAGCGAGAGAATATTCAGTTTTGGTCTCCTTTTTCAATTCAATGATCCTGCCTTCTACCCGTCCTTTACCATAGCTTGATGAATCTAATATTTTAAATTTGTTATTGGAAAATGGGTTTCATTTACTCTCGCCTCATTGTCATTCCTGTCAAGGTTTTGATAACATTAAAGATACTGAAGTATGTGCGATGATAAAATATAGGATTTATCTTACGATTAGTGACAATTTATCGAATGATATAAAAAGGGAAAAGGAGGAAAAAAGACCCATTTGGGTCTTGTGCTGCATGAACTTTTTTACGGGTAGCATTCTGGCTCAACGAGAAAATCAGGGGAAAATTACTTTGAAGGTCTTTATTAAGGCAAGATTGGGAGGGAAAAGCATCCCCTTCCGTCTCACCCATCGTCAATGATAACAGTAAGAAATATAAATAGTGTACATTTAAATAAAAATGGTGAGGAAACGTTAGGAGTTAATGATATAAAAGTAACCAAGGTATTATTTTAGATACAAACGATCTATAGTAGGAAAACAATCACAAAGAAGGGATGAGAAAAACCTATCTACACAACCACGAAAAATATGTTCTTCGGCAACTAAATGCACTACTAACTAAGTTTGATAATCGTTAACAATTATTTCCCCCAACTTTCCCATTGATGAGAAAAGGGTTATTATTCTTTTTAAGGAAATAGGAGCTATATTGCTGTAGCTGACAATTTTATAGTGATTACGGCTGTTGCATATTTTCACAGGAAATTAACCTGTACTGAAGTTTTAAGAGAGTTAAGCAAGTATATTCTCACGTTTTGAAATACGAAACGTGTGGTTAAAAAGTAAATTATTCAGTCTTATCTCGCTCCATCTCGTTAAGGGTCGCGTGCAAAATTTACTCAAGGAAACATTCCGAATACCTCAAAATTTTGGTACTATATTCCAGTTTACGAGCATTAACAAGTGAATTCGAGGTTGTTTCGACGAGGTACTTAGTTAATGGCTTAATAATTTGCTAAAGTCATCCAAAAATACTAAAATTTTAGAATTTTAACGATAATTTTCAAGTTTGTAAAAATTATCTCCCAATTATTACTCCGACAAAATGACGAAACTTATGTCAACTTTTGAAAATATTTAATAAATTAATTCTGTTATGGTGCACTTGTAATCCTTCTAAGCCAGAATGCATTAGCAGTAGGTTCATAATATTTTCTGATATGGGTTTTAATTACTCGTGTATTTTATAAGAAAATGCATGAGATCGAGTTCAGGAATCGCCTTGGTCGTCAGGGGGACTGGTTGTCCACAAGTAAAAATTTTATAAACTTTTTCGTTTATTTTATCATTATTCGTGCCAGTTTGAATCAAACGTATTTCTTCGGCCAAAATTAAAATCTTTATCAGATTTTCCCTTCTCGGTAACCGTCTATATTTCGTAGGAAAATATTTACAATTCAATCTTAAATGAGAACTGAAGTGTGCTGAAGACCATAACGAACTTAACGTGAATTTCTTACTGGAGTATTTTCAAACCGTCTTGATACGAACATAGGATACTTTCGTAAAAAAAAGATGAAAAATATAATAATAATAAACCTGCGCAAACCTACCGAAAGTAATAACTAAAAGATTCGTGATAAAATGACAAGAAAAAAATAAATACACAGTGGATAGTTACATATATAGCACATGTACAAGCATAGTCATGCATGAGTATATGAGCTATCAGAATAGAGCAGATATTATCAATTCTTGGGCCTCACCAGACAAACCACTCCAGTTGAGACCTTCTGTGTAAATGTTATAATTACCATAAAAATGCGACCAGGGTTCCCACACTTGGTAAGTGAATATTATCAAAGCCAAAGAAGCAGAGTTGAGGTAAGAGTGGAAATGTCGTTATGTGGACGAATGGTTTTTTCCTTAAAGATCTGAGTCAGCAAGGGTCAAGGCGTGGCGTGCGTCAAAGATAAGAGAGAGCAATTGACTTTATCTGCAGTGGATTTGGGCTCACGCGAGGAACCGCCAATGCGTGATACCGACCGCTTACCGAAAGTGATACTTTTTTTACAGCTCTGATGGAACTGTGATATTCGGCCGATTTGGAAAAATCCATAGAGAGAAAAAGTCGGCGCTTAAGCGGAGAGGGAAATACTCGCGGAATATGCAATATTATCACGGCTGGTGCCAAAAAGTCTGTTTTTACGTTCTTCAGGCATCATTTCTATCGGGGAAATTTCAAAGGAAAAAATGAGAAATCATGCATACGCTCTACTTTTAACCCTTTATTTAAAAAGCACATAAAATGGCGATAATTACACATATAAAAATTAAAATGAAGCGTTTAATTTTCTTTTCAGAGGAGTTTTTAATCACCAAAATATTTTTATTGCGTTCACATTTTCCCATGATTAGTATCGATCGTCAGCAACATTCGTCATATATTTCTAATTCGTGATATTAATTTTTAGAGATTTCATACAAATACCCTCATAGTAAATATACTTCTGTATGGCTACGACCAGTGGTGACAAATAATTAGCACGATTTCGAAAATTAGTCCAATTTATTTTGGGGTGAAATACCCCATTTTCTGACCTGAGTTTTTAAAACACCCCTTATTTTAAATAAAATACGGGGCACCATTCCTGTGTTTCAGTTTTCTGTATAATATAAATTAATATCTAGTATTACCTTTGCTATGTATGCCACCGAAGGAGTAAAACGAAAACGATACTACTTGAAGATAATGACATCAGTTTGCTTTGATTAAGAAAATTAGCCAATGGTAAATAAGAATTTATCAAAATGCACTTTGTCAAAAAGACTCCAGAAATTGTTCCAACTTCTATTGGCGGTAATAGTAGAATAGTTATTTTCTAATTCACAAAGGCGATAGAGAATAGCTCAGATCCTCACTATTTGAATCCCAAAACGTCCATTTGAAACTCAAAAACCAAACTTTCAATTTGGTTGCCCTAGACTATATGCAAAATACCCTGCTAATTATTTTAATGGGCTTGCAGAAATAGAGATATGTAAGATATTACTATAATATACTTTTCTATTTTTGAATTTCAAAGCAGCCAGACAAATTCAGCAATGGGGAAATTTTCAACATGGACATTTAAAACAATTTCAAACAAGACCACGATTACGAATAAGATTTCAGGAGTGAACACACGATAAATTACTGGCATATGTTTACATTCAGAAAATATAACTAGTGTATCAGACTACAATATCGTATAATTAGGACCAAAGGTCACCTGAGAGGCCTATTCTGTTCCGGGATATATTTAAATCTCCTGTCCGTCGCAATCTGAAGGAAAAGTTCCTGTTGCATTTATCACAAAGCATGCTATCTTGCATGCATTGTTTCAGCCTAAGATAGGAGTTCTGTTCATTGCAAAGAGCATGCAAGGTCATTACGATCCAGAACTTCCCGTCTTTATCCACCCCGTTAGAAAAAAGGAAATGGAGATATTTTTAAATAAATCCTCTTCGAAATTTCCGATATTTTGAAAAATAACAGTCATCCAGAAGAAATTCAGAGGTTATCTCAAAGTGTGGGCCGATAAAAATAAGATATAATAATCTTAATGGTAAATAAATTATGGTAATCATTAAAAATAAATTTTATTTGAATTTAAATTCATTGTATAATGGACAGTAAAATTTGCCGTGGATGAATAAATAAACAAAAAAGAAAATAAAAAATAAAGAAGTAATTTAGTTATTATTGAGATCACAATATACGGGTAACCTAAATATTTACATTGAGGTTTAGCCTATCATCCGCGGGGCGTAAACTTTAATGATGTGTTACATTTGAATGTTGTCAAGCTCAAATTATATTTATGATTCCACATTTACCTGTAATGGATTTTTATTCTACTATTTTCAATGATTGGCAGTTCATTAAAGCCTCGGTTTAAATAAAAGGACATCGATCATGGTGGACAAATTGCCCACCGCAAAAACTAATACACGATACAACGAACCATGTATAAAAACCACAATAAAATTGCACAATACAACAGTTATTGACAATAGCTGAGAAGTGCCGGTGACAGTTTGACGGGGAGATGGCTGTTTCATTCCTGCAAAACTTTCGTCTCCGCTGGATAATCTGGCGGAATATTGCTGAATAGGATGCGGGCATTCCATCTGCGCATCTACGAAATTTGTCGCTTTCGGAAAATCGTTTGAATATAAGCATGAAACGAGGTTAGCCGGATTGTTTTCCACTTGAACAGCCAGGTGACAACTATCGCCATCGCGAATGGCGCCGGAGTAATCGCTTTAGCGTCGAATCCCGAGGTGACGCCGAATTATATTCATCGTCTCAATTCTGCCAGCAAATGTGCTCTCTCATTTCTCTTCAATTTAACTCTATCTATTTCGCGCGATATTCTATGCGATCCTGATATAGGGACCTGATAGAAAGTACACTGCTTAAGATAATACCATATTTATTTCTGATTGCATAGAATTTTATCTCTACCCACAGAATTATCGATAGTCATTATTACTATATACACAGTTTTTAGTTTCCTTATTTTCCAAGAGAACTACACTAATTTTCTCCATAGATATCTAACTTCAATGTCCAAACGCTAATGATCCTGTCGCCCCTAAACTGCCAATTTCAATCATCGACGATAATTATTAAATCAACAACTCAATGCTTTCTTAACCCTCTTCTCCCGCCTGACAAGTATATGCACGTCTTGTTTTCTGGTATTTTTTTTTACTTGACGAAGATGCTACTGCGTTGAAACTAGTAGTAATTAAATAAATGATTTTTTTTAAATTTGTCAATCTATACTTTATATTCATTAATGATCATTGCTTATTTGTGAAAATTTCCCTACCTACCTCGTAAATAATTGTTTCTCGTCACACTATAAACACTTTCCTTGGCATTACTTTTCTTAAGGTGAGTCGACTCGCAATGATATTGTTTTTTTAATAAGATGCTTTCGTTATGTAAATTGTAAATTTTTAAAATCACTCACCTTTACTCATGATCCTTCTCATTTACTCATAATTTAAACTTACTGTTATCTTTTCTACTTTTTTGTAACATAGTATCTTTTAAATAGAATATGGAACTTCTTAATCTCAATTTCGCCGAACAGAGCCCTTTTTCCAGTGTATCTGCATTAATAATCAGTGAAATCACTAACAACAAATAGTATATCAAGGTTCAACAAAGTAATTCATCATATTTCTTTTATATACAATGCAAACACACTTCTGAAAGCATAATACCGTCAACATTTCTATCGTCAAAGCGAGAATAGAATATCTTCTATTTGAAAGAGAAGAATACCCTGAGGTCGAAACAGGAGATCTAAATTCCGCATGTAGACCGACATTAACACCAGAGATCTTATCGACAAGATTCTTGAAATCGGAGTGAATGGAAATCGGATAACATTTCCCGTTCGATTCCAAACATTCGAATTTTCATTACATTTTTACTGAAAAAGAAGCTTCGTATTGCGTTCTAGACAAATATGACTGTGAAATTCAGTACAGTGATCCACTATTTATTTAAGGACTAGATGTAAGAAGAGACTTGTAAGTCTCAAAAATTTCACTTCCTACTAAGTTATATTATATTACATTATATCATATTATATTATATAAGCTGAAAATTCCTATCCGAAATTCCGGAATTTGTAATAATGTATCCACTCAATTTTAAGTTTTCTGAGGAACAACAGCAATATGTAAGACAAAAAAAGACTTTTGATATAAAAACTTCATATAATCAGGAAAATGGCACTGAAGGAAATATTTGAAATGTCAATCCAATACGATGCCCCTTCTTCATCCCTAGAGGACCATACTCCATCCTCCATCCATCCCTCATCCCCTTGCCCATCAACCTCATTTGATAAATCAATTTACGTTTGCATTCCTTACTTGATGCGTTGTGTCATCTTTCTACATGAAATAAAAATTAATTTTCTGAAAGTCTAAATTCGATCTAAATCCATTATTACTGAAGAGGCATAACCGAAGAACTGAATGATTGGAACAGATTCTTTAGGAATTGCAATTCAGAAATTATAGATTCAATTGCTGTTATTCTAATTCGAAATGGGTAAAATATTCAGTCAGCCTTTTTTCTAGCCATCGCTGAAAAGAATAATCAACTTTTCATGTAACTTGTGCTTCTGGTGATCTCTTATGAGATGAAAGTTCAGGAACCCCTCAAAGCTTATCGTATCAGTTTATACTAATCCCCTTTTTTATTGCATGAGCCAATAAAAATGTCTAATACCAAGTCTCGTCCAACTGTTCTCAATGAACTCGGACACTCTTTATCCGCATCCCATCTTCTAAATCCCCAGCTGCCTCGTTTCCCTTACCCTATCATTTTTCAATTCCTCTCTATCCCCGACCATTTCCTTCCCTCCGTTCAAATTGAGGATTCTGATGATTCTTCCCCATGATTATCCTTCAAGTTCATTTTCCTCGAATCTCATCTTCTCTTGAGACATCTCAGTTTCGTCGATTCCACAGACGCTTACCAGGAGACGGAGCTTCCGTTGAAAGACCGTCCACTAAGGGACTGATACTTTAAACCTTCCATGCATAATAAACCAAATATATACATGATTCTTAATTTAAACGGTGAATCATAAGCCCTAAAATTCCTTCCAGTACGTATACTTTATTTATCGCTATTGCCGCACATTATCTCTTGTCATTTTCTTCCACTCTGTTTTTGATTTCCATCCTGCCTTCAATTACTTTCGTTAGTATTTCTCTACTACTCTCCATTGCCTTTTTCATAGGCAACATGAAGAGGGAATAGCATTCTTTGTATTTATTATGGCTATTGAATTTTATTATATACTGATTTATACATTTGAGGTATCTTGTATTTTAATTTCAAGAATATCGATTTAACAATCATTTTATGTATTATATTATCTGTGTTTTCGTGAGTGTTAGTTATTTCGTACCCCTTCTTTGTGGGTGTATTCCCGCACAGTTGTAGTATTTATTTCCTCCACCCATCAGTTGAGAATATTTCTCCCAACAAACCTAATTTTTTTGTGTTGTTTTTGTGTAATTTATTTTATCTTCAATTTTTAAGGTTAGATTCAATCATATATTAACAAATGAGGTCGGAAGAGAGACCAACTTGGGTCTAACCTCGCCTGAAAAATAAAGTGTTTATTCATTCATTCATTCTATATTTGACCCTCCCATTTCCTCCGCCTAAATTCGTCAATCAAAACCCTTTCTTCCTCCAACACTTCCTCGTTTGTTTTTCTATCAACCCAACTTACTTTTTCCATCCTACGCCACACCCACATCTAGAAGGTCTCCGATATTCCTTCTTCCCAAGGGAACGCTTTTCTCACCCATGGAGCAATACACTCCAGACCATTTTATCAATCTCTTCCTGATTCCCTTATCAAGACCTTGCGTCATCAGTTTCCGAAAGCATTCTTTGCCATCCTTCCTCCAACGTTGCACCCAAATGACTAGGAAGAACAATGAGTAAGTAGGGAAATAGGTCTACTTTCTCTATTTACCCCTCCTCCCTGATTGTCAATTGTGCCCTCTGCTTCGATCTCATCACTTTAGTTTGTCTTACGTTCGTTTTCATCCCAAAACCCCTTACTAAATCGCTGCACTCACTTGTATTAGTAAGCCCCTTGTGGAATCGTACGCAAAAACTTCGTAGCCTTTGTGTTTTACTAAATTTATGATATTTTTGCTAGTTTTACTATACAACCGAATTATTGTATAAATGATTACTCACTCTTAGCAATTTTTTTATTATCGTTGATTTTTGCTGAATAAATCTATAGTATTTAGATAGTTAAAAGAAGAAATGACTAACCTCAATCTTCTCAAATACAGATTTGCACGAAATAATAAACACATATCATATATTATATTCTATAATCAATAACACATTGATTATAGAATATAAGAGTTGAAATTAATTTTACTGATTGTAAAACATTTCTGGTGAACCAATCAGCAACTCAGGGGGACTTAACTGCTTTCTTTTGATAACTAGACTAGATATCTTCTATTTGGATATTTACTAATGTTTTACTTTAAATCAAACTAATATCTATTCTATAATACACAGCAAAATTTTGTATTATGAATCCTTATTTCATCTCATATTGATTTCATATCGTCAGTCCATTTTTTATTATGTACAGAAATGAAATAATTTTCTGTTTATTATGATTATTTTTTGTAGGTATCCTGAACATTCAGGTTATTTATCTTAGGAAACAATTTATTGGAATATCGTATATTTTTGTCGGACTGTACAATGCCTCGAAATAGTAAAAATTTAATAATTGTTCGAGGAAAAGTTAGCCATAAGGTAACACATGACAACGAGTTAGGGCAGTATTGACGAGAAGTAAAAAAATAATAATATTTTCGAGTTAAATAACTAAGTTAATCTCGAAATGAGATATTTTCAGTGCATCAGAATGACCATTGGACTTGGATCGATCGCCGAGGGATATTCGGTTAGTTTTCTGAGAGGAAATGAATTCCACTGAATCGGCTCGCTATTCCCTTTCTCTGCTTCCAAAGGCGAAAACTTTTTACGTCTCTCATGGAACGCGTTATGGCCCCTTCACTGTGTTCTTTTCCTCTTTTCTAATCTCCAGAGCACTGAGTACATCCACCAATTTCCTCGGAGGGAATTCAGCTAGACTCATATTCATCCTCAAGTATTTGTAGTAATATCCGCCAGAATTCAGGAAAAAAAGACAACATCAACCAAACTCTAGAGTCTGCTGTGAATCGTGAATGTGTTCATACATATATATCCGTAAAAATGCATACTTAAAATTTTTGAAAGTTGATCCACTTCTGGATTGTATTGATGAAAAATTATCGGAAAAAGTTCGGTGATTATTTGAAGCATTTCATTTCCCTGAAAGCTTGCGAGGTATGTATGAAGTTCGTGTTACAATATAGAGGAGATCGATCTATCACAGCCATAAAAATATCCAGAACTTTCGCTTCATTAGAATAAAAATTTCAGTATGAAGCCAGCTTTAGTTTGAAATGATGGAATAACACAAGATTATGAAGAACACATTGCTTTAACTCCTTCCCTTAGTTAGGCAAGGTTATATTGCTTATAGCCACTCTATTTTTAATGCAAAGTTTAGAAATGAAAACTACATTTAGTTTGCTGTTACGCATATTAAGAAAATATCATATATAATATAATAAGATATTTTTATGATAAAAATTCCTTATCATTAAAAAAGAGTCAGGCCCTTTTGCTTGTAAGAAAATTATCTCGATCTTTTAATTACTAAATCTCAATAATTTGTCAATGGTTTTCAAATAATCTCTTTATCTCTGCTGCAATATGAATGCTCGAGATTTAAACGAAGGTAGGAGCAAATATGAAACTGACTTTGCGAAATCCAAACTCTAGAAATACGCTCGGAATATCACTATTTCTCTCCATTATTTATTCTGTACATGATTTTGGACGAAAGATGAAATCAAAGGTACTCTGGTGGTAAAATATATAAGATAATCGTACCGAGAGAGGCTATGGCAGAGTCGGGGAACCTGCGGTCATAAGGGAGTGTGCAGCTTGCTCGAGCGTACAATTCTACCTTTTCTAAGAAAATGGCTCATGCTTGAATAATTTCCAATCTGATTCCCATTTTGTAAGATAAAATGGAAAATATTTTTCTTGAACTGACGTAGCGAATTATTACGTCTTCATTCGTACAGATGTTTGACTACTTGAATATGCATTATGCTGCATAGGTATATGGCTATATATGCGGCCAAGCGGTTACTTATGCGGACGAGTTCGTGATATAGAACGTTCCCCACCCCGGGATAGGGTATTAATCTAGGAAATGATGTATGAAACCCTCACTGAAACAAGTGACACAGTACAAATTAACAATGAGATTTTAATGAGAATGAATCTCTAATAAGAATCGGCTAAGGTTTGATGTTGGTAAACTACGATTTCAGTGTCTCATGTATGAAAAATTGTGACTACCAGCAGAAAGAATGCTAAAATCATACCGCTAGCGTACAAGTGCGATAAGAACTTTTTGAATTATTATCGAAGAAATAAAAAATTATATATTTTTTGTTACAACTATATTTATATATAAAAGATCATTATTAAAAAAAATTGCCAGTAGCATATTGTCACAAATTGACGATGCTGTAGTGGTAGATTATCAATATCAAACCTGCTCAAAGGAATCTTTCATTTAACATTTCCCCAAACACTCTTAATTCGACAGCGGTGATTATTGGACTGAGTGGAATTTAAAGTCAAAGGAGAATGAATATTTTCCTCCAGATTATTCTGGCCATCCTCGACGCCGGTAATCCAGGGAGAAATTTAAAATTCAAGGAAAGCGGGGATCCAAGAGAGCCCTTGATGTCGTCGAGAAAGAAAAATACCTTGTGGAAATACATATCGATTCGTGGAGGATACTTTGTAAATCACTCTGATCGTTCTCGATTATCAATGAAGGACGTCATTTCCTTAACCGGAAGCGCCTTTGGGAGTTATTCGCGCAGCGGCCAGCGTCGATTGGAAGACGAACGACCGCTTGTCCAGCGAAATTGCGACGGGTTCTCGGATATTGGTTTTTTCAATGATTTCGTGTAAGGAAATGGAAAAGGATTCCGAAGACGAATGGGCGGGGAAAAGGGAGTCTAGATGAGAGGAAATGGGCTGAAGGGGAAGGGGATAACAGATGCGCAATCGATTGCGCTCCCTCTCCATTCCCATCTTAATAATTCTCCCGTCTCCTTATCACCCACACCAATCTCCCTCTTTCATTTAAATTTGCACCTTGCCGTTAAAATGTGGATAGTTGTAACTTCGCCACATTTAATACGCCGAAGATGGGCAATTTTCCCTCCAATGGAAGTCTACTGAGGTTTCCGCTTTGTTAACTTAATATAGCAAGAAGTGAGGCTCCTTGATAATGGTACACAATTTGAAACGTGGCGCTACTTTATGTTTATTAAGTACGCCTGAGAGTACTACAAAGAGATATGCAAAACAGAGATAAGATTCCATCACATCATTACTGCGTTTAGGAGTGCTCTTTCTCCTCAGTGCTTTTCGTTTTCCTGCAACCATATCTTGATTAATCTTTGTTTTCATTTGCCTTTTGATACACAGTAGCAAAAGGAGTATATTTCCGTTAATTTTGTTCCACCCTTGACTGCAAGAATATGAAAATCGCCGATGTGATGTCGCATATATGATAGAAGAAAGAAATTACTTATACTTTCTACAAGGATCTATATATATACTTCTATAAAACCATATTACACAAAAATCGTCTTAAAGGATTATTAAGATTACCAAAGCAAGAAACAAATTTATCGCGTAATGGTTCTGTATATGCTAAAACATTGAAAATAAGAGAAATTTACAGGAGACGATATTATATTAGAGCAGTTTCTGATGTGACCAAGATAACAAAAGAAGAACGACCCACAAACATACCATTCAGTTATAAAGTTACAAGAACAAACTACAAACAATCTATTTATAAATAAATACAAAGATATATTTCAGTGTTTATGCAAATTATTACCATCGTGCGTTAAATCCGATGGTAGTTATTTAGTAAGAAATAATAGTAAAGACTTCGGATGTTATTCTTCAAATAAAAATTATTAAATCTACCCTTTTGCCTACTTTTAGGAGTTACGAATATGACGACAGCAGGCTTTTTACTGTGTGTAACGAGCAGAAATTATTTAATAATTGAAGATTTAATTGAATACTTCGAACGAAAATAAGGGAGGAACTTTAAAGGCCACTCTACAGTAGACCTAGAGACCCTTAAAGGGAATTATCGCCAGGAGTGAGTTATAAACGACTGACCTACGAATATAGCTTGATATTTTCGCTTCTCATTCTCCTCGGGCAATGAAATTGATTTTTCAAACAAAAGTTTCAAGTAGCGGAACAATCTCACGAAGATCAAACTATAACTCTGATGCAAAAGTGTGTAGTGTCTACCTAGTTGAATAAGTAGTACTTAAATTTACCGAGCTAAGATAGTAAAATCCAGGACTTTACTCATTTACTCCCACATCTAAAAATATACTCCGCTAGCTTCCATTTGGCGTGCGGAAGGGTATTCATGCACTGTTCAAAATGATTCCCTTACGAGGCACTATTTCGTATCCTTCTAGCATCTATTTTCTCGTGGTATCTGATCGGCCGATGTAATAAGAAAACACGCCATAATTTACTACGTCTTTTCCTAAATTTATTGAACAGGCTTACCCAGAGGGTAAAACTTCTTTTCTCCAACAATTCCCACCCTGTGTCAAGTCTTGGTAACGCTTGGCGATTTATGGTATCAATTCCTAACAAAACATACGAATGTGCGCTTGGCAGGGTCATACCCTAAACAACACTTTTCCCATAGGTTTCAGATAGTAAACGTGTTTCCCAGATGGTGGTTAAGGCAAAGCAGAAATATTCATGGGTAATTTTATTGCTATGATAAGCGTAAGGAAGACGTATATATAACTTTTCTTCTGCTTATATCTCGTTATTGCAATCCTGACTTAAATTCTGCACGAGAGGTGCTGATAGTTGAACCGAATTCATATTTCGTCATAATCAGCAACCAGGGATTTTCCTGCAGAAATTTACATTTACATTTTGGAACATGTTACACGAGGCTTAAATTTTCAATCTCCGCACCATTCCAGAACTCGGTTGTTACCATCGCATGCAGATAAACTACTTTTATTTGTTCCCTTGAAAACATGTAATATAGAGTTTCTGCTCATGTCGTGTTATGTGAGGTAACACACCAAGTATCTGTAATTGTGCAGTTGCGCGTAATTTGAGAAGAGGGAACGTAAAATTAATTAAGCAAAATTCAACCGCTTTCCAGAGATCGCTTGTTAATCTGAGGCCAAAGATGTTTTATCATGTTTCCTAAAAAAGTAGAGAGGTTGGGAATTGTCTCTTCAGCTGTGCGACATTTGGATTAATTAGCGAGTACACTGACATTTTTTCAGTTTTCTCTTTTCATCTTACTTTGATTAACGAACACGTAAAGTACTATGTATGTTAATTTGTGATATTTTATGAGTGCATACATTATTTTGCTTACGTTGCCTCCGCATGGGTTTTTCCCAAAGAAGTCCCAATTGCCTTTCGTTGTGCCTGCTATGAGTCTCGAATACAATACTTCTCGACAAAGTCTCATACATTGTATGCATACTAAAGATGAGATCTAACTAGTGCACGGTAACAAAGTTCAAGGACTTTATCTTCGTTCCAACCGAGTATTCGCTCTCGGCAAACCAGATTTCCTAAGTAATAAGTGGTCAAGTTCTCTTACGACATTTGTATCGCTCCCCTATCGTATATGTATGTACATAAAATAATATTTTTAATGAATGGAATAGTGAAAAATTGCAGCGTGACTACAAGATAATTGATACGGATAATACATCTAATATGATTTCTCTTAATGAGGAGAACTGTCTGAAAATTCGATAAATATTACCAATTCCTTTCCGTGACAGAAATCTGTACATGCCACCCGAAATTTTTAAAAGATCAATAAAAAAAGGAAATTGTAAGTTTTCTCGTTACTGTGCCAAGGACTCCAGCATTTTTTCATATCGTGGGCGAATGTTTTTGCAAAATCGGCTTTGAAATTTCACGCGAAACAAGTAAAAGTACTCCTCTCTGGCCAACTATCGAGGGAGCGTGTCCGTCACGGATTGCTTATCGGCCATCAGTAGCCAATAATCGATATCTGGGCGTAAGCCAAGTTTTGTTGCTCATATTTTCATGTTACAAAGATTTGGCCGTGAGCCACGTAGTCTAGAGATAACAAAACATTATTCTTATCTAGCCAAGATATTGGAATACTCGATTCCACCGTTAAAAATATGATGCTATTGTATTAAAAATACGAGTTGGAAATGAATATACTTTTGTCTTTTAACTCTTACTATTTTTATCATTGCCCTGAAAATATGCAATTCACTGTTCTCAATTTATTAAACTATAAATGAGAGGATAAAGAGGATAAAATAAATAGGAGGAGGTTAGAGAGGATAAAATATCTTTGTAGTACGGGGAGTATAGCAAACCTAATGACCTGTATTTCCTACCTTTACAACTTTCGCAAATGAAAAATATCACCAGTAGCCATGCATTTTTCTTCGCTCCCGAATAGCGAGGTGGGTAAGGGCGTTCGCCATTGGTTAAAGCGGTCCCTGGTTCTATTCCTGGTGAGGACTCGCGCGCAATTGTCCAAGCACTTTAAACACAACTTTGTTTCATTCACCTTATTTTATAGAGTTACAGGTTCAGAAAAAATTTTAAAAAATTCGCTTCAGGCGTTGTATTTGAGGAAACAGTAAATTTGACGGGTATGATTAGGAAGTGGTATTGGTGCCATCTCGTGGAAATTTCATGTTTATGCATAATTTTTAGCTATTTAATCAGCTCCGTTTAAGTTATTGTAGTTCGTTAGCAATATTTCGTCTATATTTGTAAATTTAATATTTCTGGGAATATTAACGCATATTCCGTATATAGTAGTAGTTGTTAATTTTGCAAATTTTACCTGTTTAAACTGTAAATAAGTGTAGTTTGTAAACAACTGTAGTTCATGAATCGGGATTTCATAATCGTAAAACTTTGTAATATTGTTATTTGTTGAATGTGGTGTTCGTTAATTCTCCTTGGAACTAACTGCTGCGGCGTTGTATGAAAATTGAATAAATAAATATTTCAGTCCTGTTTTAACATTTTCGAGGGAATTTTCCTTCTTGGAATCAGCAATGGGCCGCGGATTACGTTAGGAACGTTGACAGAAAAAATAAATTTTAGAGAAGTGCGCAAAAATAAGCTATGCATGTTTTATGCATTGATACGGCTAGAGCGAGGCATTTAATCCCTCACTTCTCCAACGTAAGTGAGGGTAAGTCATTTTGCCGATAAGCGGACACGAGAGAACAAAGGATCCAATCTGCTATATCTGCCCTCCCTTGTCACTCAAAAATTTCCGGTACTTCTCGTTCGTTATTATTTTTCCGAAAAAATAAAAACGAAGCGACAAGGGGCAGAAATGCGGCACCGGTATTGATACTGACAAGTAACGCTCGAAAACGCCACGTGTAGCGAAATGAAAAATTATTTCGAGTTAATGGGGGGAAAACCTTCACGAGAAACTCCATAAATGTTGAATAAAAAAACCGAACGGATACCGAAAATATTATTTCGTTATATCTTAAAGTGATGGTTTACAGCGGTTTCATCTAGCTGACGTATAAAACTACTTTCTATATATAGAAATACGGGTTTGGAAACAAGTTCAAATGAATACGTAATTCACATATGTTTAGCTATATTTTTGGAAACTGCACATTTATTAAATATGGTTGTATGAGAATTAGTGTTAATGCTATTTCAAGGAAATCTTACGTTTATGTTTGGTCATTGCATTTTGGGTGAATTAAAGAAGGGTAATGATGCAAAGGGAAATAGAAACTACTTCAAGGAAAAACTGAAATTTCAGTGATTTTCTTCCCATCTGTTACTCGATGCACTCAATACATCTACTTTAAGCGTTGTAGTAATTTTATGGTAAGGCTAGCTAAGTATATATCACACTCAGTATTTATAATTCAGTGATTCCCAAACCTTAACTTATATGCCTATTATGTGAGCACTACTTTAAAGCATAGAAGCCACTGTTATCAACATGATCGTAAACGGCGATGTTTTCCGAAATTTGTTACAATTTTCGACTTCATTATGCCTTGTTTGATTTATTCCTCTAACTTAAAATGGCTGAAAGTTATTAAAGAACCATGAGTAATGGTGTATTTCAGAAAAATCTTATTCGTTCAAAGATCAAGGTAAAAATATACATTCGTACACATCCAATCTATAATCAAAAATCCACAACTTCCAAAATTTTCAACAAAGCTACAATCGAAACTATCGATTGTAGCTTTTTTTAAATATATACTATGTTTATATAAATATACACTATAAAATATACAAAATTTTTCATATAATCAATTTTTACCGTAAAAATTATGTCTTCCTTTGATTCTTGAAGGAAATTAAAAATTCGGGACCAAAGGCAGAAGCCCCGTTTTCCCGGCCCTATTTTTAAGAATACATGAAAAAATAATCAGCTTCAATACTTTCTTATTTCGTGAGAGCTGTAAATAAAAGGAAGAATTAAATTAACCTTTTATTTCAATAGAAAATCTAGCAAAAAATCACTCCAATACCAAGGAAAAACAAAATGAATCGTTTTTTCACCCTCCAGCACGGCTGACAAAGCAAAAAATATGAGATGAGGCACAAACTGGCACTCAAAGAGGCTGATAACTTGGGGTACCTGTAAAGTATTCTGACCACAGAATTCGGTTTTATGTGCTGTGAGAATCAGGTCAAGAAATGCGCACTGAACAAGTAGAGACCACTCGAGAAGTGGGCTTAACGCCGACATCAGGAAGAAACTATTCAAGTGGGACCCAAGTACATTGCGTCATGCGCTTAAAGATTTGGACGGGTAAAAATGGAGAGGAAATGCTTGGAAATTCTCTCGAAAGAATTATTGAAATATTATGAAAGCAACGTTCACGTATATAGGGGTAGGCTTACGAATAATTGTGAAAGTAAAAAATGAAACAACAGATATATTTTAACGAAACAGCACTCCTAAGAGAAAGGTCAAATTGACACATCATGCCTTAGAGAAAAATACGTTCGCGACAAAGAAAAGACTGACAGAGAAATTGGAAATGACAAAACAAATGAAGATGAAGGTCGAGATATTGCAACCGAAAGGTAACAGATACAAATAAAAACGAATTTTTTCCAAGATACAAATATTGGTATTCCAATGATAACGGAAAATTCCTTAAAATTGGGATTCCAATGAAAAAAGATATCACATCGATTCTTCCTTAACATATATCGATTTTTATTGATAATTTTATTTTTATATATACATTTTAATTTCAATGCTATCGTCTTTTAAATGGCATTCATAATCAAACATTTGAAAAAGGAATAAAATTGCTTAGTAGTTTCCACAGAACAAAAACGAAGAAGATGACTTGATTCGAAACCGGTCGGATTAAAACTTTGTTCTTTGGAAACTACTACGTAATTTTATTATTTTTAAGTTAAGCAAAACTAAATCGATTACATTCAGACATTTGAGTCCTCTTTCGTCGTTCATCAGTGAAATTCATTTTTTATCGCAAATATCTTCATCTTATTCTCTTTGTTCATTGTAAGTAGGATAGGCTGATATTGAGAATATTTTTAAAAGAGTGGTGTTTATTTTTATAGCTCAGCAATATAGAGAATCGCCTTCCCCTCATCAGGAGGAGAAAGTAACAACCCTAGTGTTTGTAGTATAACTTCGCTACAAGAGACTGAGAGGAAAGGAAATCAATAATGCATTAATTTGGAGAGGGAGTGGGTATTCAATTTCCAGCTTCAGATTTTTTTGAACGAAAGAATTTCAGAACCTTAAGGAATTACAACTCATTCCTCCATAAATCATATATGTGTGTATGGTGTTTGGAGATGTTCCATGTCGTATCTCAATATGTTTCAGCTATTGGATTTTAGGCAAGTTCCAACATATTAACTCCGAGAGCCATTCCTTCAATTGCAGGGAATGGCAGAAATAATCAGTCAGTACGAAACACCAGAAGACGCCAGAAATGACGTCAGACAGAAACAGTAAGCTGTTCAAGTGCTTGCAACAAGATGCGAGATTCCGTTTTTCAGCAAGGAAATCGTGAGTGAATGAGATGGTGCGCTTACGGTAATCTTCAGCGGAAACTCCAATTCCTCAAAGCAGATACCTGAAGCGAAGGTAGCTCACGGCAGATACTGAGAATTCGGCAACGTAATACCGTATTAAACCAAGCGACTCACAGCTGATCAAATTCGCAGTACGGCTATCTTCCGCGAGTAGGACGTGAAATTTGTTCGCCTCATATTTCTTTTAACAATTTATCGAGCAAGCTTAAAGCGATTCTTTCCAAGGAATAATTCAATAGGAAAATGTTATTACGCACGTCAAGGAAGTTGCATATTAATTTGATTAACACATGTGCCACATGTCCTCTTAAGTATTTAAGGATCATTTTTGGCAATATTGAAAGGACCGGGACTTGAACCCGGATATCTCAATTAAAGGTGGCTGCTATATTTGTTAAGCTATCTAGCTAAAGCTTCCAGAACGGTACGTCTGAATGTTCAAGTAAGAAAGATAAATGGGTTGAACAAACGACCGGCAAATGTCGAGTCCCGATCATATCGATCGAGTTTTCCATTTTTATTTGCATGTTGATTAGTAGAAACCATGATCCTACATACGTAGGATAATAGCCGCCTTCTGGCGTGTGGCATGGGGTACACATAGAATGACTCCATTTACATATTCGATTACATTTCGTGAAAAAATTAATTCTTGAACCGTCTGGTTCTGGCATACATTTCTCTGATCTTCCTCGCGGTATCAGAACGACATAAGAAGGGCGCACAATATCGACTACATTTTCTACAAACGTAATCTCTCTGAATTTATTAAGGAAATCAAGTCTTTGAATGAATCTTCATTCCTGTAAAGATTTCCATCCTGCGTCATGAAGCCTGAGTAACTCTCACCAATTTGTCGTAGTAACTTTTTTTTTAAGGAAATACCTTGCGTTGTACCTTTCGGGAATCGGAAGGCTATAGTAATTAAATCAGCTAAATTTAAAGATATTTATTTTTATACTCTTAAAACGATACAGGAATGTAAATCTTCCTTTCATCAAATATGCGGGCAGGAGCGGCATACCTGAATCTGATTCATTAATTTAGCCACCCACGACTTTAACTCAGATGGGTTAATGCCACTCAGTGAACATTATATTCTTTTCGAGCTTCCCCTACTGAGTGCCCATCTCCGATATTTCAATCATGTTTCCATCCAAAGCCGACGGTCATTTTAATCTGTTTCGGAAAAGGAATAAGAGACGAAATATAAGGAGAAAATCCGGGATTACTCAGATGGCGATTTGCCTGCTGACGAAAAGAGCGCCCATTGAGCTTATTAAAGAGGGATAGTCTTATCGGAAGCGAGCACGACGCTCCCAAAAAGGAATTTATCGCTTGACCTTTCGTTGCCACATCACTCGACTGATCCCTGCCGGCCCCTCTTATCTGTCCCGAGCCAGGGCTAACGCTTCGTTGGAGATCGCATCTCTACTGCGGACACTGGACGCGTGTGGGAAATCTTCAGCTTATTTACGATGTCGTTAACAACGGAGTGTTTGCGCCATTGACTGTCTTCCCAAATGCGGACTTGTTATCGCACCACCGCGATGTATTCCCGCCTAATTTTACGCTGCTTTCGTTTCCGATATTTTTATTATTAAGGCAGCTTTCGCGCCTTAATGAACGCTTACCACGTCCCAAGTGTCAATAATCTTCACCCTCGCAATCCTCATCCTTTAATGCTCTGCTTCGAAGACGCTCCTTCCAACCCACCTACTCCCATTCCTCCGTAACATAAAAAACTTTCTACTTCGTAAGCAAAAAGTCCGGATGGCGCACACAATATTGGATTAAACGTAAAAGTAGTTAAGTCCGTTGAACACGATGAAATACCGCTTCAACCGGAGTAGAAGTATCTAAATCAATCGTTTCTGAATCAATTAAATCGCCGAGGCGGTTTTGGAAAGCTTCTACTCTTTATAGATACCGTATGAAATATCTTGGTTAATGAAATTGATTTTATTCTTTCTTTTGGTACAGGATTGAGAAAATACTATGATATGAAAGCTCCTGACTGTTCTTCGGTGCTATTTTTCTACAGTCAGATCTCTTAGAACACGCGACAATAAAACGGTTAAAAACAGTATCTAAGAATTTGACAGGCTGCAGCGTTGTGTTATTTAATTTCGTCAAAAACTACTATGATTAAACAGCAAGCTCTACATAAATACATTCATGCGCTAGATGGGAAACCTTTAATGGCTGAAGATTAGACCCTAAGTTAAGATTACGATACAAATTTAGAGGAAGCACGCTTTTGGAGGATATAATTGAAGTCATGCGGCCCATCCGGTATCTCGGTCGAAGCGATAACGACGTATAGATTAACCCTTTGGTTTGGCGGGGTTAGGCCGATGCGGGCCTATCTCTAGCCTAAACTTGTATGTCATTATAATGTGTACCAAGAATAATGAATGCAAGAGAAAGAAAACGGTGAGCGAAAAATATCGCAACCAATTAGTATAATCATTAACAATAATAATCAATTGAAACTAATTATAAACAAGAGAGAGAGAGAGACGCAAAGACGAATCATAAAAATTAATCGATATTCTAAAGTAAATACGATAGTAGGAAAGAAGAAACTAAAATAGTCCAACGATACTTTTTTACACCTTCTGCTACATGCAGATGGACAATATGTAGGGAGTGAATCTAGCTGTAGGTATGGATTCGATTGCTCTCTTTCAGTATGTACGATTTGTAGTTCCCTTCGGTGAATTTAATTGCTGCGTTGCTACTGCTGTTCGGTTACACTTTGAAAGCTTCTTCAAATAGACATTAGCGCATGTCTATATGCTGCCACGGGTCACATTTTCCCGCAATGCATTGTCTCTCCAAAGAGTAGATACATCGAAATCGGCTATTTAAGGTCCAAAGTAATGGAAGACCCAAATCGGTTATCGTGAACAACACTCTATAATGGACACCAGCCACAGCGGAAGATTCAATCGAATCCCTGCCCGAGGAAATACATTTTCAACGTTTTTAGACCATTCCATAAACATCGATTTTCAACGGACCCGAGCCCCTGTTTCAGTCACCTCTTTATGGAATGATAGAAGTAAAATAGCCTCTTTCTATTCGGAATACATCGTAAAGTAATATGAATCTATATCTGAGTGAATTTTCAATGTTCTTATCTCTCATTGAAAATGCAGCAATCCAATGCTATCCAACCCGTAAAAGGAGGCTGTGAGTTCATATTCTCATTCTGTAAGATAAGAGGACAATAACTCTTACGTGAACATCACTGACAGAAACTCTTGACTTCATTTTTACAAATAGAACTGCTAGAGCACGTTCCGATGAATGACCTACCTCGATCTTTTATCTACTTGTCTGCAGTCTGCAGTTTTCCCACGCATTTTCACGAATCAGGTTACTTCCTTTCAGATTTCTCCCACAATGCTATCAGGAAATGGCTCACTCTTTGATTCAACATCGCTCACGGCATGGAATCACTCCGATTTGAGTCGAAGACTTGACCAAAATCAATGGAGCACATGCAGAGAGCAATATCGTTTCCGTTTGCTCTGCAGAGTATCTTCTTTCAATTTGAGTGCAATCTACTCTCCTATTTGTTTCAAAACCCGGCCTTTTCTCATGGATGGAGCGAGTATACAGACAGTTAACTCTATATGCGCATCAATGTGATTTTTGTAATAGCTTGCAAAGTGATGAAGCGTAGCTTTTAGAGGGTGATAATTACTTCATTGCTCCTCGCTTCTATCCTTAATTAGCAGGATATCTGATGCATGATTCCATTACTCGTCATACTACTAGTCTTAAAACATTTAAATGCATTTTCGATGAGCTGGAAGGATACAAGTCAAGCTAGATGTTTATTTTATAGCCGTACCTCAATCTTCTCTAATAACTTCTCATGATATCCTTGTTTCCCATTGGTTGTTTTACTACGGGATATAATTTGATTATCTATCATGCCTTTTATTTTGGGAAGCTTTAAAAGAATTGGTTACGTCAACCGCTCCTACAAGAATTCTAGAGTAATGTTATATGCTTCTTTTTGTATCTTTCTGGAGTATTCAGATTTGGCTGGATATGACTTTAAAGATCCTTCCGATAGCTTATTTAATTTACACTTACCTTCCTGGTTTATTTATACTTCGATAATACCCAAGTTCCGGTACCAAGAAATAAAGGTGATCTTACCTGAAATGAAAAAAGGAGAGATTAATGAAGTTGTTGAATGTTAATAAGCGTAACACATAATTTATAAATTGACAAATCAGGCTTAATATGCAGGAATATGGATTCCGGCTTAATTTTGTCAGATTTTACAAATGGCAGTCGCGCACAACTTGCACTATGAACGGTAATCAACATTTTGGAGCTCAAAAAGGAGTAAAACATTACAAAACACATTATATTTGATATAAATGGAGCACGGAATAGCTATAGGACAGCTATATAAATTTTATTGAAAGCTCTACATTTCTTCTAAAACAGCAGTCATGAACAATTGAGGTCGATGAGAAGCTTTTGGTGGTCCGTGAAGTCAATCGGGCATTATTTTCAATCTGTTTTTTATATCATTTTATTATTGCATTAGGACAGTAATAGGATGGGAAAACCGATAGAGCATACGTTGATAGGATAATCAGAAAAACTAATTTAAGTGGTCCGAAGAATTCAAAATCGTAAGTTCATTGGTCCATGAGATCCGCAAGGTTAGCGACCGCTGGCTTAAGAAATGTGGGAATGGAAGGCGAGAGAAAGACCCAGAAACTCTCCAAAATCGTTTCGAGGCAAACGAACATAGAATACAGTACGGGGAATACGATCTACTAAGATGATGCAGCCGTTTCCGTCTTAGAAATATGAAGCCTAAAATCAACTGTGAGTTTTTCATTCAGAAAAGTAACGTGAGATAGAAATGTGAAGAATTCTTTATGCGGGAATCTTAAAAACTGGAAGAAGATTCTTCTTTCAAGATCGTGCGGTGGAGTCTACTTGTTAATCTGAGTGATAAAAGCTCTTCAGTGAAGTTATGATTATGCATACTAAAATTCCACTAGAATTTCATTAGGATTTGCAAAATTATCGCTCCTCTCAGAGAAGTACAGGGAATTACTTGATAAATTTATAAATTAATTAATGCGATGAAATTTATGAGATTCCTTCTACAGAACTTCCTCTTAGAGTTAGTTGAAGCTTAATTATCTACATAAACAGATTTTTATAATATAAGAATATCATAACGAATACCATATTTCAGTTTTTACAGCTAGGGTCGATTTGCGACTACATTAGCAGAGAAAAAATAAGAGAATGAATTGCTTCATTAGAAACAAAGCGTAGATAACTGTAAATAATTTTGATAGATATTTCATGATAAATAAATAGAAAGATCAAAAGCGCAAATTAACAAAGAAAGAAATGTAAGGAAATAAATGTAAAAATTATATACATAATTAATACATATAAACTTATTAAAGAGGAAAAGATTAAGCTTAATAACTATATTTTCGTACTTTTCCCCAGATTCCATTACTTTCCCTGCACTCCATTATGATTTTCCGATTCTTTTGGATCATTTGCGTGTTGCATTAGTGCACGGAGTTAAACGTATGCATGTATCGCTATGTTAATGGAACTTGAAGAGGTTTATCGTATCGTGGAATACGCTGCTGGAGGATGTGAATAGGAAGGTCTGCGTTACATGACAAGACGCTCGGATCGTAAGTCTAAAAGCCTCCGTCTACGCTGTAGAGCCATTAAGCAACTTTCTTCTAAAGGAGAGGGGCGTGGTTCAGGCCAAGACAGTGAGGTAGATGAAGAGTGGGTGCGATCCAATGCAGGAAATAAGCCTTCCTCGCAGAAAATCGATGCTAAACACCACGATTTTTCACCCATGTCCACCCGAGAGTGCGTTACAGTCGGCGAATACAACGCATTTAAAAAACCTACTAACTTAAATAACGTTAAAGTATGAAATCTTAAATAATATTTCGTAAAGATATAACACAACGTATATATATATACACTCAACGTAGATTTAGAAATGGTGTTAAGGATAGAGAATCCTTTACTTTTTAGAAGTTTGTCAAGACAGTGATATTTAGTTCATTGAAACTTTTTATTGGTTTAAACTGTTGCTACTGCTTTGAAAAGTGTTGTTTTTGTATTTAAAGTTATATTAATTTATAATTAAGTTATTACTATATTAAAAAGTAAAAAAATATTAATTTTAAAGACGTTTTTATTGTTCTTAATTTCGCCATTATTACTTTTATTGGCGTTGTTATTTGTTTTAACGATTTTTGCTATCATTTGGACAAGAATTATTAATGGATTGAAGGTGATATGTGAATTAGAGGATTAAGTTTGAAAAAATAACTTCCTTGTTTCTTGTTAAGTTTTACGAGAGTTTTTATTTTATTTAGGCGATTTATCCCGACTCATCGAGTCGTCATCAGGATAAAAGCTTTACTCTGGAAGTGATTTATACCATATTTTCTGGTATGAAGTTTCACAAAGTTACCGCTTCCATTATCAGTAAGGAATATAAATCTTGAAATGTAGGATGTGAAGTACGCAATATCTTTATTCGTAAACAAACACTATATATGCATGCCTTTCTCTTGTGTCGAGGAAGCTATCAGACAATTCACAATTACTCCTCAGTGCTTTCCTCTTCTCGCAATCCTGAGATCTCTTCTGTTTTTAACGCATAAGTAATGCACGTCTCTTCTCATTAGAATCTCATCTACCACATTATTCAGCCATCCCTCTGTTTTCCCTTCAGCATCGCTCACATTCTCATCATATACTATCTTAGTCATGCTGATCTCATCCATCTTCTCTACGAGTTCAAACCAACGCTTGTCTCCCACTTTCTTGTGGCCTACGTTCATTCATCACAGAGCAACTACTAATTCTATCTCCATCATTTGGCTCATGCAATCCATTCGAAAGCGTTTAACATGTCATGAGTTTATACATATATGTACTTCTCGGAAAAACTAAAGATTTCGCTACCATTCTACAAGAAGGACGTAAGCATACTTTAGCAATTTTTGTGATCCAAGGATAACCAGAACTGAACAATATCGGCATGACTGAGATTCGAACCCAAGTAACCCACTTTGCGGGCAGACCCACTCATTTGGACATTTTTCTCCTCCGTTTTTCTTTGGCTTCTACGGCACACGTCTATACATGCAATATCATCCTTTTATCATTTTAATTTTCGTGATCTCCTTTCCTTCTCAATAATATCAGTATTTAGTAGCTTTGAACATAAATAAGCACGCGTAGGTGGAGAAAATATTTTGACTGTATAAATGCTCAATTCAGCATCCACATTGTATATATATTCATGGAGTTTGACATGATTTCCCTTATATTGCAGGGAATTGATTAGGTGACTCTAATCGAAAAGATTGGTAATCTGTGATGTGGATATAATTCACTATGACATAAATCATGAATGCTGTAGCAGTGTTTCTGATAATATATATTAATGAAGTATTTTACTTTGGTAGGGAATAGAGAAAAATGTACGTTACAATGGCTACTTTCTAAGCCTTTTTTATTGCTGTGAAAGCTACGGAAGTGTGATTGCTGAATAATGGCAGTCATCCAGGTCACTGTTTATTCAATGCTGTGAAAAGCGTTGTATGTGGTTGCTTTGATGCACTCTGTTAATGAGTTTGTTTCCTTTATAGCATTCTGGCACAATGAGTAAAGAATGGTAAACTACCTCATTCTTCACCTAGTCTGGTAAGCATCATTCCCTCTCCAGCCTTCCATGGTAGCTAACCTCTCTAATTTGACATACGCGCGTAAGGACTTCGTCTCTCCCTTCGGTGGTTCGACTTAAGTATATAATTACGTCGAACTGACATGACTACTGCTAAGAGATTAACTTTCCTGCATATTTTAGTTACTTGTAGACAAGCAAAATCAAGCCAATTCACTAAAGATGGATTTCAGTGAAAATTAAATACTTCCTAAGATTTTATACCGAAAAAAATTAATGCTGGCTTAAAGAATTAACGGGAGAGAGGATCATGTGAAGGCCAGACCTCGGGATGAATATTTGCCGACATTTTATACAGTAAAAATAAAGTCGTCATTATTAAAAAGTGATCGCAAACTGCCGAAGCAGTGGGAAAAAGTCACTCCTTTCTCATGAGAAATGAATATTAATTTTAAAGTATAATCATACTTATCATAAAAACGAGTTCTTCTGATTTTAAATAAATAGTTACCTACACAATGAGTCAGAAAAACTATTTTTCTGTGAATAATTTACAAGTAAATCCAGATAGGATAACAGTAATGATTCTTCAAAAGAAGTCACAAATGAGTTTCCTACTTAAAAAGGAATGCAATGAATACGTGTACTAGTTTTAAGTTCCTCAGTCCGTTTGAGATTTCGTCTTTTCTATTCTCAGCACCATCCTCTCCTGAATGACCTTTCTTCCCATAGTAGGGTGCTTGACACCATTAAAGCCCCAGTGATATGAAGTTCGCAAAGAATTCCAATCAAAGTCAATTATGTTTGAATAATAATTAGTTTGGATACACGACTGCTCATCAAAAATTATATAAAAAAGAGGGTTTGCTACATCAGCAACATCCTTAAGCGTAATTTAAAAATAGGTACATATAAATATGTAATTAGGAAGTATCAACAAGAAAATTTTAGGTCGTAATTATTCGAAAATCTACACTAGTCCTCAAGTTAAACACGTGAAATATACTGAATTTTCTTAAGGTTATAATTAAGCAACTGGAGTCCATTTCATTATAAATCTCCCAAAACACATCCAAAATGCAACCCATATATTTTTGCGCAAGACGCTCAAGACACAAAAACATAAAGGTCATCATCAACATCCTGACTTCAACTCACTTACCGCAAAGATTTTGACTAAAAACAGGAAGGAGAGAATGAATCATGGCTTACAGCTACCAAAAAAGGACGCACATGAAAGTACGTGCATGTGTGTCCGCATTGCGAGCTAACCGCTAATAAACATCTGCAAAGATGGCATAAGATAATAAGAAACTGAAATACGAGGCGATGTAATTCATACTTTGAAACAAAAGTTATTTTACGAAAATTTATTTTTGCATTCAGCATGTTTAAAACTCATTTCAAATAATGAATAAAGTTTTTTATCTCTCTGAAATCCAGAATAATTTTGTTCTTATTCTCCTTGCTTATTTCTGTTTCGGCAAAGCCTTTTCAACGCCAAAACCACTTATAAACAATAATATCCTTTTCACCGAAAGACAACCACTATTTTAATTCGTTGCTTCAGAAAATCTACCGATTTCTTTTTAGTACACCAAGCGTATATTCGTCTCTTACGAAAATGGGTTAAATGTTTTATTCACGTGTTTTATTAGTAAATGTTCAATTTCAGGCGCTACAACGAAATTCTTCCATGTCAGCCAATGTGAAGGTTGAATGTTTACAGACGTTTCTTTCCCAGTTTACTGCTGGAATTTCACGTACGTCGCCCTCTCTCATATGCTGTCAGGCCCATATAGCCATGGTCTTCCCACTGCACTTTAAAATGGTAGCAGAGAACATGCGGCCCTATCTCATTCCTACTCTCTCAACTAGTAACATTTTAATTATAAAATTATATTGCTCCTCAAGACTTTCCATTACGTCAAATGAAAATGAAATGAAGCATATCTATCTAGGCTTCTTTAGCGATTAAATTAGTTTTCTTTTACACAGTTTCAAAAATATGAAGTTTTTTATTTTTTAATATTTTATTGGCTCAGTTAGCTACCAAACCCAACGATGGCGATATATACAATACTCACATCAAAACATTAAATGGATACATTCAGAAAGTTACTTACAAATCTCCAAATGCTTTAAGAAATACAATTTGGATAAATTATTCAACAAGACCAAATGTATCTCCACCATTGACATGTATATGATTTTAAAATATGTAATGAATCATGCAACATTTTTCAGGATTTTTGATAGATGAAGCTAGGCCTCTATTTAAAAGATACTATTTGGCGATATTTGTACTTTACGGTGTAAATTTTATACTGTGGTTAAGATAGCCCAAAGAATTGTATTCTGCATATCGCCTGAATGTAGGCAATACGCACGAACAACAGTATCCTGATAGATTACGGCCTAATTATTTTATATTTGGCCTTTCGATGAAAATTGGTTCCCTATCCTTATTTTAAATATTATCCCTCCTTCATAAACTGCTTAAATATAGAGGGGAAACCTGCGGTCTTTCTTTCATTTCCTGAAACAAATGTACGCATCTAAATTATATTTTTCATTTCTCCTTCATTGCATCAATGGGATAGTAAATTAAAGATGTACCATTTAAATTTACATAGAGATTAAAATCGCTTACGTGACAAATCGATTACAAATCATTTGAATGTAGCCGATACACCACCCTGGTGTGGCCTTAGGCTTTCGTACGAGGACTAATGGAACATGCAGCCTTTCGAGGAAAAAGAGGTTCCTCACCCCAGGCTTAATCGTTTCAGCAATTCTTTCCCTCTTATCTCATCCACTAAAATGATGCATCGCAACTCGAGATTCCTTCCTCCGAATTCCGCCAAGTTTTTCCTTCACGCGCTCGTATACCCTTTAAAATCCTCAGGGTTGCTTCCCCTGAATGCGAACCTCCTCTGGTAAGCTCGCCCTCCCAATTCCGGCCGCTGAGAATCCAGGTCAACTGCTTGGCAAGGCGCCAAACCAGAGGCCATCGGCAACGGCAGCGCCCCTACTATCCATAACTGCACTTTTTACACGCTTTTTTTCCCCGACCCTCTTCGTTTCCTTTCCTTCCATCTCGCTCCAGCTCACGTTTTCTTCCTCCGCGTCTCTTAAGCCCTGCAAATGAGTCCCCGGAGAGTGGGAGACCGGTGATAAGGAGGTGGAGCGGAACCGACTGACGAACTGCGCTGCGCTAAATCTTCCGACAGGTAAACGTTCGTCTAAATCCACGAGGAAGCGCTTTCCTCCGCAGCAAATCACTCCGAATCTATTGCTATCGTATACGACTCGTTTCGTAACGGTTTTGTTAATGTCACGGGAGGAGGAGTGGCCGCGCACGTCTGAAGGAGACGCTAAAAGCATCTATCTGAATATTTCGAAAGATAAAATGTGCGAGAAAATCGTTTCTCAATAAAAGTCTCGGAGGAAATTTTAGTTTTATTTTGGAGCGCTTGCGGTAGTGCATGTAGGATGAAATTGTGAGAAGATTACAGGCTCCTAGTGATAAAAGTAACAAAAGGTGGCTTTAGCATGTTTCAGTAACCTCAAAAGTCATTGAAAATAGATTAAAATGAAAGAGTTTCTCGCTTCAGAATGAAATGAGAATATTAAAACCCTACGAAAATAATGGACTAAAACCATATTGAAATAACAGCACGAGGACATATTGCACAGTATTTTTTAACATTCTCATACTAATTTCAACCTTTCATAAAAATAAGTTAAGTTACATGTGTTATAAAATTGCAAGAGTGACATTTTTCACTAATTATATGACTTAAGAATAATTTCTGTCCTTCATTAAATACCGTACATTATACTCTTTATGATGCCAGAACAAGTTTAATGGGCGTAATCAATTTTCAGAACTTTCCAATAATTATTCAATTAAAAGGTTATGGGAGGCCTTTTGTTATCAATTTTACGATTTTGTAATAGAAGTGCACAAGCCACTTCTCGTGCTATATAAAATATTTTTATACCTATAAATATGAAATATCTCCGCAGTTGTCCAGTCGTAATTATTTCTATGTAGGTTTTGAATATATTTTAATATAACCTCTTCTCTTTTGGTTCTTTCCTGTAACGCAGTTTAGCAGAGTGAAGAAAATATTCATCCCAAAATTTTCACCCTTTACTTACCTGTATTTATAATCAATTTACACCACCTACTATATCTTATACAAAAAAAGAGGCAAAGGAAGAGCGGAATACGTTATTCTCAATTTCACTCGTATAAATATCCTGATCTACGTAAAAACATAAAAACAATGAAAAAACGGTGCTATTGATGAAAATGCTTTACTACAGTAACATCAGAGGGTTACTGAAACAAAAAGCGCGTCCGCATAGAGTCATTTTGCGAAATCATCCCAGATGCCAATAAATTTTTGCTGAATTAGGTAATTGAACGCAACTCAGCCCATCGATTCACCAATGCGGCATCAACAGCAGATAAAAGGGGCGTAACGGGATGTCGCCATCTTGATGGCCTTAACATTGTGAGAATCGCCGATAATTGACGATGGTCGGACACGGCACGTATGCATCCAAACGTCTCTTAAGCGAAAATATTCCGGTCAGCAGTTGAAAATGAGAAGTGATGTAGAATCCGCTGATGTACAGCACTATCGATTATCCGACGGGATAAGCAATCGGATAAAGCGCTCTCAAGTGTTTAACGAGTTGCTAGGATTAAAGCGCGCTTTCCCATCGCCATAGAAACACGTCAAACAAAAGTGAAAGCTGCAGAAAAGAGAAGACAAATATTTTCGTTCAATCTCCCATTTAACGATAGGTGAACGAACATCCTTTTGCTGTAATACACGGCTCCAACGACGACAAACATGGCGGATTTAAAACGTCGGCTAATGCTCCATTCGAACGCAGTTTGCAGGCGCCGTAATTTGCCCTCTCTTTGTACACGCCCTGGGACATCCGAGCGAGCCCTGGGAGGTCACAGCTAACGACCTGACAGCGAGTCACCCTTACGACCTTCCACGCCCCTTCAATGGATAAGGCCTTAGACGCGTTAATAACCAAGAGGTGGAAAGTTCACCGAAGAAGTGCTAGAACAACATTCGAAGGAAGCGATTCAAAAGTAGAGGAAAAAGAGAATGCGTGCTGCCTTGGCCAGTGGCCAGATGCCCCAGACGAGATGGGGGGAGTTCAGGGGGACACAAAATCGAGCAGAAAAATTGGCTTAAGTTCGCTCTTTCGAGAAGAAACAGGCTCTGTGCGCGTCGACATAACTACTCCAATCTGAGCAAAAAGGTGGACACGTTCGATCGAATTCGATGAATAGAAGTGCTTTCATTATAAGTTTGTGTATAGGGCAACGGTAGTGACGTAATGGGGATGTTGTTTACCGGTTAGCGGGATGCGACCGGCTTTTCAATCGGTAGCATTAGATCACTTAGAATCGCTCAGTTCATTGATGGGATTGGATAATGCTTCCTGCAGCTATATCCCGACGAATGGAAGTTCTTCAATTGCACTATGGTACAGAGTAGAGGAAATTTAATCTGAATCGCATCATTAAATTTTTATTTATCACGGACATTAATGCATTTTAATAGTGTGCTGTTGTACTTTGGAGATAAGTAAATTAGGTTAGTGTTGTAGTTTATGATGATTTCTTTATGATGGCGCTTAGTGCCAAACTACTGCACTTAAGTGGAATTTTTCTAAATCCAGCATTTTGGATCAATAATAATATCAAGGCTAATGACTTTGCAAACATATATAGGTGATATGATCACACACATGAAATGTGTGCCTTCATATTATTGCTAAACAAAAAATAAATCGCAAAAAATATTGAATATAGTTAAAATGTAATGAATCTTGGGTTACCTCATCTTATCACGAAATAAATGTCTCATATTGGATGAGTTTTTTTAGTTGAAGATAACTACAGATCCGTTACTGAATATCTTGAATTATCTTTTGTTGCTAAGGAAACAGAATTCCCTCGTTAAAATTTTGCAGAAAATAGTTCTTCTACACAACTTTGTAAAATTCCTACGGTAGTTTGTTTTCACGAAAGGTCAGTTTTGCATTCAAGTAGTTCATTACATTTTAAATCCAATTATATGAAGAGGTCAATGTAGTTCAGCGCAGTACTTCATTACTCGTCTAGAAATTTAAGCAAGAATCGCTAAATATTTAAGGAGGAGATGTTCTCAAGACTACAAGTATCTCCTATTTTTCCGAATCGAACATGGAAGAGATGTAGTTTAAATGACTTCGGAGAAAAGTTGGACGAGGGGCTGTGTTCAGTGAGGGTTTAAGGGCCGAAGTGTAAGGGTGCATAGCTTTTTCGATTTAATGGGATGATGGGGAGCTGAGAAATGTGTGCCCTCCAAGATGGGCGATTCAAGGGGAGGGATAATGGACAGGGGCCCCTAAGACACTGAGGAAGGCCTCAGGAAACGGAAGGGAGGGAAAGGGGTTTAGAGGGGCAGAACGGGAATTTTCTTGGCACAGAAAATGGAGATAGCGGATGAGAAGGTCGTCAATCATCGAGATGATGCGGTTGCCAAGGATTTACTTAGTTCTGCGTCCGCGATTCCCAATTCATCGGAATTCAAAGATATCGTGATATTCTTCAAATGCTCGGAACTTTCGTTATGAATTCCTCATTACTCGATCTTTTGGTACTCTGATAAAACATCTTCTAGGTATTGAATTTCTCGTATGTTTGGATGCTTTTGTATGATTTTTTCACTGTTAAACGAAGATTATCGATTAAAAATTATTTCGTTACTACACACATATTAATACTGATTCGAGGGGCAGGAATTTAGATTTACGTAAATAAGAGCATTTAAAGTGTCGCAAGTATTTATTTTGTAAATTTGAAGAATCAAGAACATAATTTCCAAGAAAACTAATACTTGATTATTATGAATTGGAATCTCAAATTTTGAGATCATTTTAGCTTCGGCTTGCGTAAATACATGAATAAATACTATTTTTTTCGACACTTCCTGATACAATTTGCGCAATCGAATAAATTTAATTTCCAATATTGTTCATTCAGCCAAAAATATAAAACGGAAAACGTTCCACCAAGGTTTACTCAGCGACTCAATTCTCCTTCCTTCAAACAATATCAATATAAAAATATTTGAATGTATGTAACACGGCATTCATAAGTAGCCTCAGGATTTCATATGCGCTCTAATGGTATTTTATACAATCGAATATTACACACATACATATGGCCTAACAATAAAAAACGTTCCTCCTGTCCACTCCTGTCTTAGAAAAGGACATTGCGTGCATTAGGGACTATATCTGAAATAAAATATTTGAATAGGCGGTTCTAATTAGTCGGGAGCGCTTGTAAAGGGAAATACGAATAACCAGATAGCAGAAGATTACATTAATAGGATTAATGCCCGACTCCAATACGCATTCGAGTTTCATTAGCAGGAAATACTCGAGCAGTAATTGCACTGCAAGGACCGACATTTGATTTTAGATGGCATGTACGTGGATACATGTTTATAACGGAACGCCAAATTTAGTTTCCCTCGAGAGAGGACATTAAGTTTCAGCAGAAGCTTCATTTTTCCTCAGAATCCACTTCCGCCTTTACGCTCTGTAATTATTTAGTATCTAAAAAATCGATGAGAATCTAGGAAACCATAATCGACTAATTTCACGCATGAACTTTTATCTAGAACATTTCGGAAATCGCTGCAATCTACCAGGATATTCTTTTCTCAGGCCTTTTCCTCCAGCGTAGATTTCAACCGATAGTAAAGTTATCCAAGTCTCGGAAATGGGCCGATACATCATTAGAAGCTTCAAATCCATTATGTTCCTAGTGCCTATAAACCGAGCTTAATCAGGCGTTACTTTGAAGAAGGCGTATAAAAAGAAGGTGTGTAACAAGCTATGTATAAGGGCAAGTATCTTAGTAGTGTAGTAGATCAGGGAGCTGTATGAAAGTCAAGAGGAAATGCAAGTAAAATTATATCATTCCCATATCATACATTTAAAGCATAGCTAGTGGAATCAGTTTATATGATCTAGGTTCTAGAAGAATCCAGGATTTTCAACAAATGTATTTAGAGGAGCAGACAATTTCAATCGCAGGACAATAACCCTAGATTCAGGTAATTTTCTGGTTACTGGAGTTCACTGTTGGTAGCATCAGATTATGCATCTGCCTCTCATCTCGATTTACTAACCAAACTTTTTACCTTTTATGTGTACAGTGATATCATATTTAATGTGTAAACTTACAAACGATTTTTAAAAGGAAGATTTTCCCGCTATTTTGGCTTATGATTATGTAGGAGGACACTCACGCAAAGATGCGTGAGAAAATATTCAGGAATAAATAAAGCAAAACTGCCTATCATTGCTATGGACAAAATTTTTTCCAAGGTAATTCTCGATCCATTAGTACCACCGATTCAGGCTTTAAAACAGATTTTTCAATCAACTATCTCTCGAGAACTCAGCAGTATTAAGCAATGAACGCCCTTCGTATTACTGCAATAATTTCGAGAGAAGAGAGAAATGAACCTCTGGCGGTGAGCAACACGAGGTAAGAAGTTGAATTTAATTTGTTACGCACGAGTGGACAAAAGGCTACAGAATCGAATTAATTCTCCATGACCGAGCGAATTTATTCGTCTGATCGAGCGGAAAGGTCATTCGCTATATCGCTCGGTGCGTTCCGTAAATCAATTCAGCGGTTATCTCGCGAATGCATTAGCTTCAGGTCACAGCGAAAATAATATATTATAATAGAAAGACTAATGCATCACGCTCGATTGACGCGCCTTCCATTAATCCATAATGGAGAGGGATTTGTAAGGTCGAATGGGTCGGCCTCCCCAACGCACCTCCTAGCTTTACGACCGCATTTGACTCCGGGAGCCACACTAACCCCCTCTGGCGGCAGATACTCCCTTATTTTCTACACGGTAAAGCATTTACTTTAAGATGCCCTTAATATTTTTCTCCGTCCCTCATTTATAGCTCTAAGTCTCTCTTTTTCGTTTTATGTGCTTTTCTATTTTGCAGCTCCTAATCTATTCCGGAAGGAACTTCTGAGATTCGTTCTACTTTCAGTTGGTTTTCTCAACGCCTCCAGCTACAAGATTACCACCAGCTAAATGTTGAATCTATATTTTCTTCGTAGGATTTCATTCGTTACAACTATCCGAAAATTATATGGAATGGAATAACAATATTTCACCACAAGTAAAATATTTTCACAGTATATATTTGTATTTTTGAAATATTTCCGGCATGAGCGGAAGCCAAAAATTTCTTTCAGCCGTCTACTTTTATTCGCAGAAATCCTGCTGTCTTAGCCGCTTTTCTAAACGTAACGGAAAATTATTCATTTTCCATAAAGTTTGATTACACGAATCACCCTATTTTCAGGTTCAGTACCAAGCGAATGATGAAAGGTTACTGTCTGATATCGTTACTAACTACCATTACTAACGATAACGCATTCATTAACGCAATTTAGCAGAAATTTCTTGAATAAATCTCCGAATGGGGGAAGCAGCTGTCATTAAAATATAAATTTGATTTATGCATAACAAATATGCAAAATTAAAGCAGAAGTAGAGCATTAACTTTTTGGAACTTCAATGCTCTTTGTTATTCGAAACAAGCAGAATAGTTCTCATAAAAAACGAAATTCACTACCATAGAAGTCAAAATCCCGACAATAGTTCTGACTGCAATTTAATGATGATCGTATTGGAAAGTTAGAATAAGTACCTCTCTAATACCCCAAAAAAGTACTAAAAATGAGAAAATATTTTCCTAAAGATTTTATGAACACCGAAGTGATTCTTCAGCTTATCGCCCTTAGACGTCAATCTGTAAGTATTCGAAGCCATGAAAAATTCCGTTACAAAAAGATTCTAGTAAAGAGTTTTGAATGGAACCAGATCAAATGAAACCTATCTAGGGTGAGAAATTCCAGGGCTCTTTATTTTAAGAATAGTGAAGATTATTTTGTCAGTAGGTCTTTCAGAAAGTCTCTTCTGTGACGAACAACCACCCATTATAAAATAATCCCAATATTATTTCAGTATCACAGCTTACTTGACAACCATGTTATGGATTAGACTCTGATTTATGGAAGATCCTTGAGTAAGCTGGATTCTGTGATTGGTCATAAATCACTGTAAAATTTTCCCTGGATTATAATACTAATAATTATATAAAACAACCAGTTTTAAATGTTTTATGTTCATTATTAGGTTTGTCGATAAATATTTACTACGTCCGCAATGAATTAGTTGTATATGGTCGTGTAGAATAAACTGCGTGGAATTTTTCATAGATACTGAAAATGTTATGCAGTCTGTCTGACGAAACTTAAGTTCCTTTTAACATGAATTTTCCAAAAAATACGAAGACCTACAGTATAACATTATATCTATAGTATTTGCTATTTAAGGAAATCCGACTTTAATTCCTTCAAATTGCTAAAATAATAATAAAACGTCAAAATACCATCATTCGTGGATAGCGTTTATGATATAAATAACGCCTAAAATTTTTCAGAATGTCTCCAGAAAAAGAGAAAGACAAATTCAAATTCACTAGAATCCAAAATTTGCTCTCGTTTAGATTCATCCCTGTTATGCGGGTTAAATCCGAGGTGGTAACTTTTATTTGTAAGTACCTGTTCGTATAGTAGTAGTTAATGGTACATTCTGAAGAAAAATTGGAATTGGTCTTATAACATGTGTATGCGACATGGTATAAGAATGTATACTCCGTGAAAATGCAGCCACCTCGCTCTGGACTATGAGCAACTTTGGGTAACGAAAACAAGAATTGGGAATCTTAATCAGATCTTAATCATCGCAAGACGTGCAAGTTTGCTTTCGGAGTGCATTCTGGAAGTGGAACGAGATAAGGTCCAGATTCGGAGCAAAGAAGGAAAGATTCGATAGCGAAATGGAGGCTGCGTCCTCTCCTTGGTTTTTCCCATTTTATCCGCTCTTTCGGACGGGAAATACGGCGTCCAAGCGATCGCCTATTGAATAATCCTCCCTGACCTACTTAGACAAACGGCCGCGGGCCTACAGCCGTAACAAAAGGGAACGCTTCGTCATCCGTGGCAAAATAAAGTGAGGACGTTATATTTTTAATCAGTTGAACAAGAGTCGATACCTGCAGGACTCCTTTCTGATGGACTCGATTAAAGCACGATTATCTGCGCCAAAAGAAGACCGCTTCGCTATCGATGGTGATATGCATGCATGTAAAACTGTTGGTTTGGACAAGTTAATATTATTAAATATCTTCCATCTTCTGTGAGTGCTGAAGGTTAGAAATAATTACAATATCAAAAGATTCATTTTTTGTTTCATGTAATATAATAATAACAGTTAATTTGATTATAATAATATAATCATAAGGGAAGGAGGTGAACATAGAGAAGGGCCCCTTAGAGCCCAAGGATAAAAAGAAGGCAAAAATATCGACATTTCTGGGACTAGAAACCAAGAACGTGGTTAGAACACCTATCCGAAAAATGGGTGACCTGGGTTCAAGTTCTAGCTATGCTAATTTTTTTCACTTCCCATTATCGACATGATTATTTTATATTATATTTTATATTTAGCTATGACGCTTCCGTTGAACATTAAAAGCATGCCCACACTATTCCTTAGCTAAAAAGGAATTACAGAATAAAGTTGTCCATTACATACTTGGAATCTTATCTGTTGATGAATTTTATAGCAATTTTGTCGATATTTATGAGTTAATATATGATTGGTTACTGATCTATTTCGAATGAATGTTATAAGCAGTTGGAAAATTAAATATGTGAAATAAGACAAATTCTGCGAAATAAAATGCACTCTCGATATGATTAATTTCAGTTTGGAAAGTTCTTCGTTTCAGACAAATTAAAGCGTACTATTTATAACCAGAGGAAAATTAAACACGTCGAATTCATCGACGCTGGTAGACTTTCTAATTCTCTTGCCTTACGGAGCTGTGGGTTGCCGAGGTCTTGTTCCGAAGCAGTCCTCACGCATATAAATCATTAAGAGTATGGAGTTACACATTTTAATTAAGTGAATCATTTCAATTTTCGACAGCATGCTTCGATTCCGGTCTGAATGCCCCATGGAAATCCAGGGATAAAGTTAAATGAATGTGTGTTGAAAATTCTTTGAGTGCGAAGGTTTAGGTCGCAGCGGAGGGTCGTGCTTAGGGGGGTGAAAAGGTATGAAAAGGACGAATGGGAGTAAAGCAAACAGTCTTCAAGGGCCAAGGATTCCACGAAACTGGAAGAGGGTTTATTACGAGGGACCTTTGCGTGTCCATGTGTTTGCAAGTGCGCTGGAGCGAATGGAGGGACACCCGGAAGAAACAAAGTTGCTGATTTTGAGCAAGGGATTTTAAACTTTAATCACGACTCCCTTTTTGCTGAAACTGCAAGAACACTTGAATCTACCCTTTGAGCAAGGTGAACGATCGTTTAACGAGAGGTAGTTAAATCCCACCATTGATCCCACTGAAGGATTCCTGCATTTTTCACTTACCTGACATTCTTTGTCATTTTCGCGTCATTTCTTTTCTCACTGTTGTGTGCTCTACTCATCTTTCTCTCCAACAAAGCTTCGGAATCTTTCCTTCAAAAGGACCATTCTATTTTTTATCCGATATTTGATTGAAAAAATATTTCTCCGAAAACTTCAGAGATTTAATACTTTAGCCGCACTGATACCCAGACTTCATTTCCTTTCCTAATTTTATAAATTTCCCTCAATGAAACATGGAGAATTATAAGGCTTACGGTATAACGAATTCTATCTTTGTTTCTTTCGTCGTTGGTTATTCCATTCACCCTAAAAATATTTATTTTATTATAAAAACAAACAAATTGGCCCTATTTGACTGTTTTGGTCGATGTTAATTTCATATATTTCGGAAATCACTCAAATAAATTGGATGTTTTTTTAGCATACTAAGCAGACCTTATCCCAATTAGGAGATAAAAGGATAAGAAGCATCAATAAATCTAGGCATCATCGGCATGTTCTCTGCAACATTTTTGAAATTTGTTTATACAAATTCAGTATAGATATTGCTTGAATAAAATACATCTACATTAATACCCTGAAAGTCGCCTTTTAGTCTAAAGCAGGGGGAAGAGTAATTGATTAATAGAGATAAAGAGGCAATTATAATAAAGGAAGAAATCCTCAAAACATGTGGAATTTAGAGCAGATGATAGCTTCTGAAGAGACAAGAGAAGTGATCTAGACGAACACCATATTAACAACTTTCAAATTTCCCTTAATTCTACAGCTTGGAACAACGTTACAAACTGCAGAATGGAATAGAAACTCACTTATCGCTGAAATAGCCATGCTATTAGAACACCAAGTTGGATAAACGCTGTTTCCTATTACATAGCAGAAATTCAACGAATTTCATAGGACAGAATTTTTCCTATCTCTTTCGAGTATATTCGAGAAAAAGTATTGTTATCGATTGAGGTTTAGCGCAATAGAGGCAAATGTAAGTAATAAGACAAAGGAAGAAATTATCATGGAGGTAATCTGCAACAAAAAGTACGAAATCCTTTAATTTTAAATTAGAATTGTGTTAGCAAGTAAGACTTACATCCTTACAGTGTTATTCCTAATATCATGTTACGATTATGTGCATGTTTGAATACCTTAAAATTCCTTCTCTCACTTGAGGTTTCGAATTAACCAAGAGTATCTTATCTGGAATAAGCGAAGCTTCCGCAATATTTTTTTCTTTCCTGTGTACACACTCACTGGCTATGGCTAGATTAATCACTCTTATTAATGGAGTCGGTCCTAATTATTGAATCATGTCTTCGTTACTGACTTCTCTAACGCCTCTTCTTCTTCCCTGGAGTCTATGTACGTTCCACTGTATTTACTTGGATATGACGGAAGATTCTCGTTCAAAGGAGTGTAATTTTCCTCTAATTTACAACTCTGTCTCCCAAAGCTACGGCGATGGCGGAATATCGAAATGTGAACGTTACCTTCAAGTCTTTCTCTACTCATCCGACTGTGAATCATACACCTCAAATAACATATCCCAATAAAACGAAGTTCGACTGGAAATCTCAATTTCGCCAGGGAATGAGGTTTCAGCTGAAAATCGCGATAACTGTGAGTGACTTCAAGAAGATGTCGTTAGCGAACCGTTTCCCATTTATCAAACACTTTGACTACTCATTCCAATATTGAAGCCAGCGTCATCCGCAACCCATAAGATTTCCTAAGATTAGACTCCTCGGAAAATCAGACCTTTGAGGGGTTGATGGTAAAATTTAGTCTTACTTTCTTGCAGATTCATATACTATACTTAAATTTTCCTTATTTAAAGATAAGAGTTAAATCTAAGTGATGCGAAATCAACTATTTTCCGAGATCCTCGATTAAGTCACCACAGCGTGGCTTTTGAACGTTCTACTAAAGCAGTTAATTTATTTTCAGTTATTTATTTAGTTCTATTAAAGTAGTTCGTTTATTTAGATATTCTGATTGCAGAAGGAGATGCTTAACTAGTTTAAAATATACGGCTGGATGCAATGTAATCCTAGTTCTGCAGCAGCATATATCCAAATTTTCAATACCGATTGCTGACTTTCAATCTTAGATTACTATCCATTCCAAACAATACATGAAGAATTCAATGGAGATCTGATATTTTAGTTTTTTTCTACATTCGAATCGAAATCTTCTTGAAGCTGAAATAAATTTTAAGACTTTATATGTAAGAACGAGATTTTCATCGAGTGAATCGCAATCTTCGCGTCACATTTGCTCTTAACGCTCTTTTATATTTACAATTTATTCTTTTTCATCTACATCTACATCTACATCTGTACCCTGCAAGCCGCCTTTCGGCGTGTGGCAGGGGGTGCAAGCACCAGACCACCAGGTGCACCAGGGGGTGCACCACCTTTTTGTTAGTCACCGTCTCAGAAAAATTTTGCAAAGAATATCTTTAGATGGTTATAGTTGGCAATTTTCGCTTGATTAAATAGTTTCTCTTTTTGTTGTCTGTATTTGATCTCCGTATTCGTCTTTCCTTGGTATTTTTGATCTGTTCCTCGGTTCTTTTGAATTTAAACGTGAATGGAATGAATTACTCATAACTCAAATATTTTCACCGTTTTAAATTCTTTGTAAATTTTACGACGCATATTAGAGTGTAAAGTGAATTACTTCTGTATCTAAAGCGCTCCCGAACAACACTTGAACTCTCGATAATAATTAATAAAAGCAAATAATTTAAAAAAAATAACTTATGTATTTGGTTTAGCATACGAGGGTGGTTTGAAAAGTTTCCGACCCCAGATTTTTCAGAAGAATGTCGAGAAATGGCGAAATATCGGAAATTTTCTGACCACCCATATATATAAAACTACCAGGGCTTCTCAGAAAAGTACAGGGAAAGTATTCCTTATTTCCGGATATTCTCGCATACCTCATTTGTGGGTACTGACAATTGGGATAAATTAATTTTTGAAAATCGGCAAAATATATTATATATTCCTAATGAAAAAATAACAGCAATTCTGATTAAGATGGAACATCATTCCACTGATTTATCATGTAGAACCAGCGGAACCATATATAACATTAAAAAAATTTAATGATTTTTGTATCAACGTTCTTTGTGATGACAATGTCCGCTGGCAAACAAGAGACGGGATTAACTGAAGGAGACGTATGTACGTCAATATTTACGTCTCGTCATTTAATCAAGCAGGCAGAGCAATGGAAAGGCAACAAAGTAATCTCGGCCGGAACTTGCCGATTCCGTATTTTTTTTTGTTTCAATTCAATCAACTTTGACCCGAGTCTTTGTAAATGCTCATTTTTTAGTGACATATTTCTTTTATCTGGTGTATTCAGAGACAGTTTCGTAATTTCAATAAAAAAAGGAAAGCTTGAAAAAAAGTATTATGCACGCTTTTTACTAACATGTTTCTTTGGTAACAGATATCATTACGAATGGAAATTCTGATGTAAATCAACCAACCTCGTGTATGACATGTACCCATTTTGATGGAGATTAAGGGAAAGAAATATACGCGCAGCACACGAGAAAATTTATGGCACCATTATTATTTTATTAAAGATGTTGCGACAGCTGAGGTCATTATTTTCATAAACTACCAAGAGTCCCGGTCCCCTTTCACCAAGGTCGAACGCGCTACCCACTTGGCTATCCGGGAAAGCACACCTCTGAATTGAAAGGGCCATGCAACAACTTGAAGGGTAACAGGCATGTTCTTGGGGGGAGCGACTTCCCCCGTCTATACTTAAAGAAAGCGATAATATTCTCCGTTTTAATACTTGGGGAGGATGAATTTTAAGGCTCGCGTATGTGATCGGATAGGGAAAGGGGTCTCAGAGAATTAGCCACCTGAGGCCTCGGCATCCAAGTTTGATCGCGCAACTATCCCTAATTCATAAGGCAATCTCACTCTTACTTTCCCCCGAACTTCTTTTCTACAATTCAGCCCCGTATTCATGAAGCCGTGATGAGAAGGGGCGAGGCAGCATTCGATGAAGTTTGCGGAACGAAAGATTTGAGTGGTGGGGATGACCTTTTATGCGAAGGGAGGCTCCTTCAATATTTAAGGTGGCCGTCCGACGTCTACGGACGAAGGAAGGGTAGCGTGAATACGAAAAATCCGCCGAAGAAACTCAAGCTATGGCGCAGGCCTCCTGCGAGTATTGTTATGTTTACTTCTAAGTGCGTTTAATGATATTTTCATAGGAAAAGGAGGTGATAATTTGATTACTTACATGGGTAGCCTCTTGTCTATGCCAGAGATGGGTAAGATAGCATGTAACAGTTGGCCACGTAAGAAAGATTTAGGGTATACCTGAGAGACGCCAAACATACATTCAATTAAATCAACAGCTTTGAATTTTTCTCTGAAATGGAATTTGAATGTGATTATTTGAAGTAAGGACATTTAAAGTACAATAAAAATGTAAAAAACATAATAAATTCACAAAATAATTAATCAGAAAAATTAAATATTAACGATTAGAAGTTGAATATCTGTTAAATTTTCTTTTGAGGAAGTGCACGAAATCAGAAATTAAAATTAGACAGAACGTATACTTGCTTCAGTGAATGAAAAAAGACCGCATGAGACACTCACTACTATGTCGTACGCTGCCTAAAAACCGCGGATCCTCCACCTCTGACCTACCCCTCTGAGATGAAGGAAGAAAGTTCATCCTTCATTATTACCTCGGTCGCAAATCTATTAACTGGTGCGCGCGGTAATGAAACGTGGGGAACTTTTGATGAGAATTGAAAATCTTAAAACTGAATAAAGGTAAGATTCAAGGAAGTATTCGTTAAGAAATGATTTAAATTGCAATAGAACTTATGAACATTGTATACGCACTCTAAATTAATATGGCATTAAAATTTATGAGAGACTTAAGAAATCATAAGGAGAGGGTGAATTCACCCTCGTCAAACCTTAGATTGCGCATGTAGAATGTATAAAACAATTATTTAAGGTTTTAGAGGTACATTTTAAATCACCGGCTTGGAGGATTAAAAGGGTAAAAATATCTTGTAAGATAAACTTGCGGGGCTCAATAAGGTATGGATAACTGTGCAATATTTACAGTGCTAAATACTTTTATGATAAAGCTGTGACAAAATGAGAACGACTTCGGTAAAATAAAGTATAAATGAATAACGCAGCCGAAGGCTAGTAAATACTTTGTAGTACATTTCAGATGGGGGAAGAAAGAATTATATTTTAGTTCTCCAAGAGAAACTTGATAAAGGGTGGGCAGGTACCTGAAATGTGATGGGTGAACGTTGAGAGAAACAATCTTGATCTTAACCTATCAATAACTTGACCTCTCCACGGGGAGGGTAAATTACACTGCCAGTTCCCTTCGATAAGATCTGGATATGACGTTGATGGCCAATGATATCCATGACCGGACACGCAGATTGTTACTTTACAAAAAATGATTGTTTATTAAATCCAACAAAATTTATTACACACTCGGGAATTTATGTATGAAAAGTTTACTGCCATCAGATTTTCTAAATCAGCTCTGCGAGCTCTCTTTTCTGCGAGCTCGGTCTGCGATATTACTATCATTTTAAGAACATATTTTTGTTTTAGAAACAACACTTTTTCATTCATATTTTAATCAATAATATAAAATATTATACAAAGAGGAAAAAGGATGGAGAGATTGGTTTTGTGAAGATAAAAAGCTGTGATATTTTTTATCAAAATAAACAAATATCCACAAATCCAGGAAAACATCCACAAAGAGAAGAAAGGTGAAAGGAAAACCCGTGAAAATTTTAGTAAAGGGCGAAAGGAAAAGAGAGATAGGTCGAAAAAAGTGAACATTAAAATTAAAAGTAATTAACAAATACATCATATATCAGAACATAAGTATTCTTTGTCGTATTACAAAAGAAAGTTCTTAAATTAGTGTATAGTATGAGCATTAGATTCAGAGTCAGATGCGTTTATGATACTTCTGTTGTACATAAGTTATAAAATTACAAAGGTCGTTATTCGGCATGACTTGAAAATAGTTGGGTGACCGAAAATTCTTGGCAGAAAACCAATTTATATGCTGATGTACTAGATTTATAAAATTAAGAAATCATTTTCTTTTTCTGAACATTTTTGTCTACCTATGTCATTTTCTATTGCAGTTAAGCAGTCAATATCTAAGTCGATCCTAGCACAAGTATCACTAGCATCTTTAAGTATCAGCTAACAAAATTCATACTAATTATTAAAAGACTAGATAGTATAAGGCAGCTCATGAAACTTTGTACTGAAACAGTCTTTTTCTAACTTTATGAAGATGCTGAAAGCCTTAGAATTTTTCAATTCAAAATAATCTGTATTTATGGATACCACGAAGCAAAAAAGTTTAAGTGTTTGATTACAAAAGATATCAGTGTCAAGGTCCATCGCAGCGTAACATCTTTTGACCTTCCGTTAGACACTCAGATGCTGTGATGTGTTAGAGAAACTAATATCTTGAACAGGGAAACTTGCGAGTATTTGGATATTCGAACATAATCGCTTGGCGTCCAACTTTCACTGGATCTCAAGAATTTCACAGCTGGTGGTAAGCGACTGATCCTCCTTGCTCACCGGCTAATTAAGGGCACAATGTGACTCCTTTTCGCGGCTTCGGATATCCAATTCCTTTTCGAAGTTTCCAAATAAGGAGGTTCCCTTTGTTCTGCCTCACTGGCATTCATGGCCACCCTATCATCGCGCGCCCTCAAGGGATTCTCACCAGTTATCGGAGATCCCGTGAATTTTGGAAGGAAAAGAGGGCATAAATAATTCAAAGACGGAAGTAATTCAGCTCCCCTCATTGCCCGCTCAGGGAGGCTTCTCGCAAATCGTCCTTCGCCGAGCTAATCTCCACACAGGTGATTAAAATTTCGACCACCCACGCAGTGCTGCCATTCCTTAGTTTGACTCGGTGCTCATACGGATGTAAAGTTGATGCATATATGAAGATTTACTTAATGCAGAATGAATAAAGTATTATTCAATATTTACGATATTATATAACGTTAAATTAATTTACATCGCATTATACTATATTTTATCATATTGTACTATATTATATTTGATGTTCACAAAGCCTTCTTAGAATTTCAAGATTTGATTTGAAAACGTAAATGAATGGATAAAACTACGATACTGGATATATTATTGCAGAGCGAGAAGTAGACATTGAACTTTTGTGTCTTTAATTACAAATTTACATAATGACTGATTACGCAGGAAAAATTTGATCGATACCTCTCTCATTTTTTGGCATTTTTCCAAATCTTAAGAGAACTGGTGTATACCCTGTATAATTAATATATTACAGATTATGCACAATAGATTGTCTGGATGACATTAGCCCGAGGAGACTGTTTATAGTATTACTCGGTGGAATTCATCCATTAGGACACTTGAAACAAATAATTCATATATATTTTATAAACTTTTATCAGGGAGACGATGTCGCACGATGATGAAACTGTTAATAAAATTTTACATAAATCCTACAAAGCATTTTTCTTGAGAGTTATTTAGGCCCTTGAGCTGGTCGGACTCTTAAATATTTTAACCCATAGACACTGTAACCTACCAAATCTTTGGAGGGAGAAGGAGACCAACAAGGTTAGATGAGAAGTGAAGTAGTTGGCCATTCCTTTGAAGAATGAACAAGAAGAGGTGCTGCTTAGAGAGGAATTTCACGGGCAACCTATAAAAGCGCAAAAACCTGAAACTGAAACCCCATTCAAATCATTCTGAAATTCAGTTCACGTGGCACTCCGTCGATTCTGATTCCGTTTCACAACCAAGAATCTCAAAAGAGCGATGGTTTATCCCCCTCGTGGAGACACTATTCGCTTCACCAATCAGAATTCTTTATCAGATGCGGTTACCATGTCTGTCACGCTTCAGCACGCATCTGCACCTGTTTTCCCGAAAATAGTATTTGAAGAATGGAAAAGATGAAAGAAAAGAAAATGGAAGTAGACTTTTAATGAGTAAGAGGTTTGAGAAAATCCGAATCTCGGTATACGGACCAAGTCCATGGGTTGGAAGAGGAAATCCCGGATTGCCAATCTAGGATTCATCCATCCCTTGAAACTTCTCCAGAGGGCTTTTCAAACCTATTATTAATGAAAAATCTCCCTTCCCTACACCAAGGTAATAATTAGTAGTTGCTGAAAATTTATATACATGCAGATTATTTTGCAACCCGCTTATCGGCGTACGGCAGGGGTGTAAACTCCAAGCTATTAACCTAATTTATTTTGTTTTCTTACTATTATTATTATGGTTGGTTTGCAAAAGGAATGATATTTCAAAACGATTTGTCCTTGTCTCTATTTCTATTATTTCACACTCATAATCGGATAGTTCAGAGGCGGGGAACCATTTTCCATCAGAAGTACACTTTTAGCAATATGTCTCCCGAGGAAGGTCGCATAAGAAACCATCAAACCACTCCAGTGTTGTGTGCTGTCCACTATGAAATAATTAAGCATCGAAATTTTACACGAGAAAACTGATTCATTCGCTGATTAAGCTGTATGAAAAGATTTTTCTCTTTATTTTTCAATTGGCGTAACGTGCAAGTTTGGAAAAAGTTAATTAAACGCCAAATTTTATTTTGATAGATGTGTTTGCTTCGGGAAATGATTTGAAGGCCGTAATGAACGCTCAGAAAGGTCACATGCGGTCTGAAGGCTTTATATATCATCATTACCGTAACGAATTTTCAACTCCAAGTTTATTATGGATTTTATAAACTTCTGCAATCGGTTCATATTTGTTTCAGAAATCATTTTAATTACGAAATAAATTGAGTTATGAACTCTGACTTTAGTGCACTCTAACTCCTTTACGGTCGGAAATGTTTACACGAGCATTTTGCGTACTAGGTTCTTTGATCTTGATGACTTTTTTCTGTAGCGCATTTGGAACTTTTCATTACTGGCTGTGTTTTTAGATTTCTCTTTTATCTTGCCCTTTTCTTCCGTTCTCTCTATTTCCCCTCATTTTCAAGAATGGCAGATTGGATTCTTCATTACGACTTGCTTTGATCTCATTATTTCCCGGACATAGTTAAACGGACGCTATTATCCTCTCCGAGTTCCCGGAGATTACAATTTTTCGTATGCCATGAAGCATTCCTTGCGAAATCAAATAAACGATATTTGGAATTCTCGGACAAGAGCAAACATGGGCCACTTAATTTGATTGAGAGAGGTTTCTGCAATTTGCGTTCAAAGGATTTTCGAATGTAACATTGACCCTTGATATTTTCCGACTTTAGATGCCAGGGGGTTTTCCCGTTACCCTTTAAACGTCACTGTGTAAACTCCGAACGCAAATTGCAATCTACTCTGCAAAGAAGGCGAATGACAATATATTTGCAGCTTTAAGGTATTCCGAATATTCTGGTGAAGAAGATCCGATTTCGAGAGGCATTGCAGCGCTACTGAATGACGAGTTCAGTCAATACTGGAATGGGTGATTACGAGGGAAACAATTACAAAGCAATTTATACGACTTATCAAGTAAATGAGACCGCAAAGTTAGTGTACTGTGTTGAAACATCAAGGTAAAAATTAATAATAATAGGGTGTTTAAGCCTCCGAAAAGTGTCAGTATTTGTATTAGTATTATTTGAAGATTAAATTAATTATTAGGATTAAATACTTAAAAAGTTGAGTATGTATATGCAATAGGACATATAGATATCTCTTTAATATAGACATGCAAGAGCCCATTGTAGATTTCGTTTGGGAGGGGCTAATCAAATAAATTGCCACCCTAAAATAAGTGCCGTCCTAGCCTAAATGTCGCTCCCCTCTCCACCTTGCTACACCACTGGTGGAGAAGTACATATTCTTTCCTTTTTCAGAATGAAATTTAATATCCACTGTATCTCGTTCTCCTCCGTGGACTGTGTTAGAATTATTAGATTATGTGTACACACATACTCAACTCATACAATACTCTATAGAATCCTGAAAATTGAGCTCGATATTTAGGTAAATTATCATTCAACCGCAAGCAATTTCTTTTATTTCACTGAGCATTTGTTCTCTTTTCCGAGAAGCACTCTTTGTCGTGGAGAGGATGAGGTGAGGAACGATGGCTGAATTGAGATCTTGGCTGAATAGGTCGTTGCAGGAAGGAAAACGACGCCAGAGAAAACATACAGGGATGGCGAAAGGGAAACGCATCTCTTACCGGATAAGTGAAAGGCATACTTGTACGAGATGAGGAGGGAGATAGCACAGGCGATCTCACGGGGGAAGGATCCAAGTTTTTAAGAGTTAAAAAAAGGAGAGTGGGATATTTTTTACGACCGGATCCGATATTGGCAAACCTATATACTTATTCATGGCGGACGTAAAGCGGAGAGGAAACAGAAGCGGGAATGAGGGCAATGCGGAGGAAAGGAAAAATCCTCGGAGAGAAAAACAAGGAGGACCCGTTGTTAATGGGGGATTTAAATCGCGGGGAATAAAAAAGATATTACGGTACGAGAGTTCCATTACGAGATGCAGATTCGAAGTTTAGGGGAGAGAGAAAAAGCAGATATTGGGGAGGTTATGGGTGTCAAAGAGTCTGAAAAAGTTCGCGGGCGAGAAAACAAAAACAAAGGGAACGAGTTAATGCGATATTTTGGGACGATAAAAGTAAGGGATGGGGGTGAGATATGGGAGCAAGTGGCTACAATTGGAGAGAGTTGCAATTGCGGGGGGAAGGAATGGGGGGGGGGGATTTTATCCCTGGGATCATGAGGATGAGACGGGTAATTAACTCCTTTACGAATGAACAATAGATTTCCCTCCTCCCATAGTTTCGATTACATTCCATAGAATTTTAAATCCTTAGCGGTGGAAACGAGGTCACCGTCACTCGGTTTGCTGCTTTTTCCAGTCCATGGACCTTCTTCAGTCTTCGAGGGAATTTAAGCACTGCTGATATCGAATAATGAATGGCTTGGGTCGCTTTTCAGCACAATGCGCCCTCCGTTTCAGACGCAGTATTGTGTTCCGAATCAGACACACGTACTATAAATTGGAACGGACTTTTCTGTCGCTTAAAGTATCGCGGGGTTAAATATTTTCGCGGAAGGGAAATCATATGAATTGCTGGAGGTTCAATTTAGATTGGGAGAGAAAACTTTTTAATGATCTTTGTTTAGAATGCCTATCCGCTAGAGCGCAGAAGAGGGAATTGATCGCAGCGCAACTGAAAAGTTCACTTATGAAATGAGTTTTATTTATCCACACATCTCGTTAGGTCCAATTTATTCATGAAATAGAGGTAGAGATATGAAGAAGTTAGAGGTTATTTTTCGACTTTACTTAATGAACTTTTCGTAGTTTGGTAATGAAATAACTTAAGCCTATCCTATGGTTAATTTACTGATATGACGACGGTAAAATATATAGCTTTGTAGTATTTGACTCAAAAATTCATAAATAGTAAAGGAGGGTCTGATTTAAAGAAGCATACATTAAAGAATTTGCAAAAAATATGGAATTATCCATTATGGAGTTAAAATTCCGGTTAAATTTCTGTTCTTATATTAATCTCTTATGTTCTTACATTTTATCTTAAGATAGAGAACTCCTCAGTCTTCCAAGATGTGAAATCGGGAGCTAAATTAGCACTTTATCATTACATACTTTTTTAAACATTAATCTCACCATTGATTTAGGCCTTTCATATTTTACCTTAAAAATACAACACAAGGATAAGATTAAAAAACTCCTTGCATATTTATATATTTTTTATTCATGAACATTGAATTAGGAGAATAGTTACCGTTATGGTTCAGATTAAAGAAAATGGTTAACGGTGTTATAAAACAAGAAAAATAGATAAGCGAGAAGTACTTAGTATGTATTCATGAGCCTTGAAGATGCTACCAGAATTCGTTTATTCCCCAGATTTAAGGCCAAAAGTAAAATGGGATTCAAAAGATGGTGTAAGGGAGAATGATAGGTGAAATGTTTAGAAAATTCGAAATACTTTTCTTTTCCAATCAGATACCAGAATTTTTCTACAGCTGTGGCATAATTAACTTCTTTTTTTTATCTATTTTAGTCTTATACATCAAAATCAGCCTCTAATTGGAATATTTTCGAAAGCATGAAGAGGAATTATGATTAAGAAAGCGTAAGTGCTTATCAGATTACCAAAGTACTTCTAGGCTTACAGCCTCCGAAAGAAGGGAAAAAAAGATGTTTTCCGTCAATGGTCAAAAAAGGTATGAATCTCTGACCATTAGTGAGTGTGGCGGTGAGAAATCTCACACCTAAGGGTGGATCAAAGTTAGAAGGGCCCATAACGACCATTCAATTCTAGAGGTGCGTAAATTCTCGCTATTTCATACACCCCTTACTCTACTTAAGAATGTCACGCAATTCACTGCGCTATAAATCCGCTATAATATGACAAATGAACAGAGGACCATTTTGCATGATGAATACTTGGCAAAAGTAACGTGATAGGCATCGCAACAATCTGCCTCCGGAGAATTGAAAGGATGAAGATAATATCAAAGGGGAAAGGCATAGATAAGCGATCCCTAGAGACCCTGTTATGCAGATCATTAGAGAGAGAAAGTCAGGGCAACGTCAGGGTCGCATTCTACGGTTTTAACAAGGCATCGATCGGTTTAGTGTTGCAGCTCGTGGTTGTTCCAAGTTGAGGTCTCAGAACAATGGCTCTTGAAAAATAAATTGAGCGGAGCTCGGATGACCTATGGAAGGGTCACTATGGCCACATATAGCCCTGCTCTTTGTGTGTGTGGTGGGGACAGCCGCGCATAAATTTGGCCGACGCCTGTTAAATTTATCCGAGAATATTTCCAGCGAGTTTAAATGTTGCGAATGCAGACGTAGACTTTAATTTTTACTTAATATTTTGTCGCTGCAATCCTTACTTTTTGTAACTTCGATTTTATTAAGAGTTTCCTCTCTTCGTCTTCCTCGTTTAATTGGTTTCCAAAGCAATCGTTTACTGCCGATTGAATTTCAAATGTTTTGTTGGAACAACATACGCAAAAAATATGCTAAGCTATAAATAAAGTCCAGTAAAGAGGAAATTGTACGGAAGTATAGGTGTCCAATAAACACAAATTGTGACCACATTATACATGTCGAATTACGTAATTTCTTAGTACTTATGATCTAATAATTATTTAATGTAGGATTTAATAATGCATTGTAATGCTGAATAGTTTTTGCATTTATTACAATCCTAAAGTTATGAAAAAATATGTAATAGTAGTATTTTCTAAAGCTCTTTGACAGATGAGGTCATTTCGCTCATATTAGCCCCACCGGGCATCGAACCTTTCACCAAAGTTGAACGTGCTCCCCACTTGGCTATTCGGGAGCTCATTCATGAGGGAATTCGTACCAAATTCAACGATGAGCATTCCGTTTTTGTGATGACTGTAAAATTGCGTACATTTGAACCTTAGTAATGAGATGTATTAATGAATGGATTTGTGACGTGGAGAAATTGGATTTACGTTTTAATTTATCTTAATAAAATACGGGGTTTATGAACGTATAATCATTTATTTCAAATATGACGGTAATAACTGATGATGATGATGGACAAATAGCTGCTGATGATTTGATACCAATAATTATTGATAAGTGATGTAAAAATCTATAAGAAGCTACTAAAGACTGTCCTAACTTAATCGAAGAAATGATACAACGCGGCAATTACATCCAGAATTTCAATATGCAAAATCTTTTGACTGGTGAGCCTTTATTGAGGTTGGCTATAATTGAAATATGAGAACCAAAAGTCAGTCAATATAAAGGATTGGAGTAAGGAAAGAAAGAAGCGATTGATAGGGGAAAAAAGGGCTTGGACAATTGAAAGGAACCGATCTTGACACGGTTCTCTGATAATCGCTCAATAAAGAGAGTATACGAAGATTTGAAACACTTTGATGATTTATTTCCGCTAAAATAGTGATATTTTAATAACTTCAATATACCTATATACATATACCAATATATCTCTTTATAAAATCCAAAGCTAATAACTGGAAAGATCACTCAAGTAGCAGATCCATTGAAATGAATAACCTGCGTTTCATAAGATATCATCAAAAGAATTACCTACAACGGATTTAATTGACTTGAACTACAGTGGTATAGGATGAAAAAAGAGTGCAAGGATTTTAAATATACAAGGAAATAATATTTAGACGAAATTTGGAAACTGCCGGGATATTGATAAAATACCAATTTTAATAAGAATGGAAAAAAGGAGATCCAGGCTATAAATATGAGAGATGTAAATATAGGAACAGACACAATTTGAGGTTTCCACATAAATGACTACAGGACAAAGGTATAGTGTAACGTAAGGGCGTAACAGATTTAACAGAGCATAAGAGAGAACCATTGGTAGAAATGAAGCACAATATATATCAATAAATGTATGATCCACAATACAAAAATAGTAAATTCAAGCACAAAAACTTACATAAATTAATAAGTACGATCATTATTACTGGAAACATTCAAGTGAAAAACGCTCTTTTGGACTAATATGTAATCCGTTATCTATGAGGAAAGAAATTTTAATATTTCCCTTGATTAAGAGAGTGGAGAAGACGAATTCAATAGATTCATTTGGGTAACATGTAATGAACGGAATATTGTCAGTAGAGAAAAGGAAATTTAAGCGTAAACGTTCACCTCAATGTAAAAATGGAATGGATGGGTGGAGTTTTTAATCGAATGAAGCTGTTCAACGCGGTTCCCAGTAATGTTGACCGACGCATCATGAAAATTACAATATTAATTTCATTCCTGGCCAAATACGGAGACAAAACTTTTTCTAATCATTTTTCCGCCAGAGCGCACGATTTTTACCTCCTCCATAATCACTTTAATGTAACGGCACGGATGGATAAAGTGAGTGGGTGATTTCCATTAACGTCGAGTTGAAATTAAACACCCGAAATCGATTTAGGAACCGTTTGAAACGAAGCCCTAATCCGAGAAGTCGTCATTTCGGGTGCTTTGGGAAAGAATTCGGCCAAACAAATGGTAGTGTGTGCCGAAGGAAAGGGAAGAAATTTCGGCGAACAGAAAGAGGGCAAACATGGCGCCGATGTCAGTGTCAACTCAAAGCAATCCCACGGAACACACTTCTTCAATTTGCGACGAAAGTTTCCCGATGTGGGAAGTTTTTCTTATGGTGACCCTCTAGATACGACGAAAATAAAAGGGAGATACTAGAATGGCCACGAGGGGGGGAAAGCAAATAAGCAGGAATCACAAAGAAGCCCGAAATAGGTGATTGCCGAAGGAAAACGTTCGCATTCTAAGGGAAATCTCATTGGATGGAATGGAGGTTTATACGGGGGAAATTATCCTTCAATAGAATTAAACACTTCAATTTAAGAGCAGAATACAATCTGGCCTCAATGCATCTCAATCAATCGACTGATTGATTTGACGGAATGTATTCTTTTACTCCCACAAGTCTATTTAATCCTGTTGTATCGGGTGATTGAGTTCCGTTGGTTTAGAAATGGGGAGCATTTGTTCATCGGCAGAACTCAGGAACTATTTTGCGCAGTAGAAACTATTAGGCAGCACTCAAGTTGCGATGTAATAATTTATTATTCGTTACACTTTGATTATAGTCAGGTTCCAGCCCCAAAAGTCGTCTCGCAACACTAAGAATGCAAACACACTTCAAAATTCCTTACACAAGAAGTCTCATAAGGATTGATAATCCGTAATTTAATCACTCTATTTAAAAAAAGTATTACAGCACATACTAAAACAACAACAAGATGTAATTTATAGAACGTCCCCCTGGTACCCTTTTAATAGATTGGATACATTTAAGTAGTTAACTGAGATTTCCTAGGCTAGTTGTAGTGTTAACGGTGTTAGAACTATATGATTTTCTTCTTTAGGGAGGTTCATTACAACAGCTATAAAGGAAACAAGCTGAAAAGTGACTACAGGAAGAACATTAATCTTCTGGTCAATACAATGATCTTTAAGACGAATACGGAATTTATTTATGTAGCATATGGGGAAGTGCAACTAATTAATTTAAAAAAATATTATCAGAACACACATAGATAAACTATAATTTATCATATTGCGAAAGAAAAGGCAACCCTTCCGCAACTGGTATTTCAGCGGCTGTCTCTACGAATTCCGAGACATATGATACCGCAGTTTAATTTCGCAGCTTGTCAAACGCATGTGTGCAGTGGAATGGTATCATCAATAGCGAGCCAAAGATCCCGTGAGGGTCACGCACCAAGTTATAGAGGTATCGAGGTAGCGGTAAATAATTCTTTGTTAACATATTGCTCTATTATATCTCTTAGAAATATCAAGATAATCACAAAAAATTTCATTACTTGCGCAAATATATCACGAGCTTGCAATCAAAATCTCATACGGCGTAAATTTCATGCACCGATTTTGAAGTGAGAGATTAGATTGGACCTTTGTTTGACGAAGTCAGGCCAGGGTAGGCCTCTCTTATATTATAAGGAAATATCCCTATTTTATGTAATTTGCAAAAGTTTATCGAAAGGAGTAGTGCCTGTAAAATAAATTGCATAGCCTAATGTTGAAGAAGATAATTATCCTTGCGAGTGAACACCAACAGAGTGGAAGAGTAAATAAGAGCGATCAAATAGTACCATGAAAATATTAAATAAAGCCGAAAAAAGTAAAGCAATAGGAAATAAAACAAAGCAGAGATTAAAAATATAAATATATAAGAAAAATATTCGGGAGAAACTACAATCACAATTAAAAGGAATAAACAATAAAAAACTGTTTGCGTGTTAAATTAAGACTAAGAATGCAATTTAAGAATTCAACATTAAATTGTGTGGATCACAATTATATATCAGATATTAAAGGAAGAGGGCATTTCTTAGCCTCAATCTGGCACGAATATATACCTCAGTCATTTCGATTATCTGCTCCAAATATATTTCACCGTAGGGAGAATTCCCCGCGCATAAGTTTACCCGAGAGACATCTGACGTCCGTGGATGCAGTTGCGTGTGAAAATCCTCTCTTCCTGTTTTCATGGTTGATAGTGGCTCGTTTAATCAACCGCAAACATCTCTTTCATCTCCCACCAGAGCTCGCCTCAGTCGTCTCCATTGAATACTTTTTCCTCCCAAAAGTTCTTCCATCGCCTCCGTTTTATAATTCCCCTTCCGTTCGCTGCGATATTTTGCAAAACGAATTTCACTCGAATGGGGAGTCAACCGAAATTGTGTCGTCTCCCGACAGAGATGCTCTCTTCCCATATTCTCGAAAACACATATATATTAAGCACCCTCGAGCAGAACTACCCTCTTCAAAGGAAAGTTTTAAGAACACCTTTAACTTCATATCTTCTCACAACTTTTCATAGCAGACGCTCTCAAATTGAAAGGAACGCTCAATTACCTGTATCTATACCTTATGTAAACATTCTCTCCGAAGGTTTGGCTAACTACCCTTGAGTCTAAAGAGCATATCTCCCATTGTCATTACGCAGATCAAATAAGATTTAATTTATCGATGATAAAGAGTAAATATACAGGATTGAAAAGAACACACGAACAACATATATGATACTTGAGCGATACCAAGAGGAATAAATTCCGGCGATACAGATATTTGAATATTTCTGACCATCAGCTCATGCACAAACTTCGTGGTTGAACCGGGTCAAGAAAAGTTTCCTCTAAAGGGTTGCGTTTCTACCGAATTTTTAACACTAAAAAACACTCAAGAAACACTGATGTGATGATGAAAGTGTGATGCTACTTCAAAGTATTTAGTAAGGCTTCATTTAGAACAGGAATACACAAAATACGGCCCACCGGTCACATGCAGCCTAATAAAGAAGATATATTTATCTATTATTATAAGACATAAGATTATTAGAAGATATATCTCTCTCTAATTCAATTCAAAATGATAAAAAATTGATACAGAGAGAAGGTACCTTGTATATCAATTGCCCTTATTTCTGTGTTTAAAGAAATATTTTACGTAAATCATAAAAACGCATAAAGATAGAAAAATTTTATCTTCTCTCCGCAATCACTTTTTGTTACATCCATGCGGGCCTTTTCCTTCCCGAGAGTTGCGCAGGCTTGATCTAAAATATGCGGAAAGTAAATGGAATCCTGCGGATGAAACCAGTTCTCACGAACTAGAGAAGGTGCAGCGCTAGGCGACTACTTTTTTATAAAGGCTATGATAAAAGAGCAAGCGTTACACAACACAAATTGATTTAAATAACTCCTTGTTTCCACGAAAGATCCGCAATAGTAATAAATCAAAGTAAAACTGGGTTTCTATGTAGTTGTAGAAACAGTGAAAATGTATTACATAGAGTCGAGAGCAATGATACTTTTCACAAGCATTTTTGTGAAAATAAGTCTGGAGGAAACTGGACACCGGAACTCGTTTCACAGAGATGGTCATTCCGGCCAAGAACGTGGTGGTTGTCTGTCATAAATCTGAGGATGTCTAATAAGAAAGGGAAAAAAAGCACAAACGAAAACGCAGAATGAGATACTCTCGCACACGCGATTTTGCGCCCGAAATTCGAGCATGGAATAGCGAGAGACGCCAAAACGTGGAACAAATAAAGTTGGCAGACATGATGCCTAGAGCGTAAGTCAAAAAATCTCAGCGCTATCACTTCCTCCATCCTTTTCCTCTACTTGCGGACGCACTTCTCAAAATAGAGCAATTAAATATGGAGCCATACTTTTTTGACAGCCCCTCATAGAGTGTGGGATGAACAGAAAACAAATGAAGCGGTAGTGAAAAGGAAGCGCAGTGGGGCAGCCATGAGATGATGGCCGATGAGGGAGGCGCCGGCTTTGTGGAAAAAATGTGCTGCCACGCGCTGCTCTCCCCATTCAACTGCCGCCAACTCCATTGGAGCGACGCTGGCGCCACGGCATGGAGTCGTCTGAAGGCAGTGAAGAGGAAATAGAGCGAAAAAGAAGAAGCCGAGAAAAGGAAGAGGCGACCAAATGAGATTATCTCTCGGTTGCGAAGTGAAACTGCGCTATCTAACTTACGCTATTACCCAGATATCACTAACTTACATGCATCAACATATATGTAAAAATACGCAGAGTACAGTTTAGTCTATTTTGCATAATTTCTTCAAGAATTAAGTAAAGGGTTAACAAAGAAAATCCTCTGTTTATACTTTTTTACGTGGGGATACGCGCCAGTTATTCGTATTCCAAAGATCGTAAACAATCATCTTTACAATTACATCCTTGAAAAAGTTATGAGATGATGAATAGTATCTCATGACGGGTCTATTCCCCATACTGCAAGGGAATACTCATGGGGCTGCCGGATAGCCGAGTGGATAAAGTCTTCAGTGAAAGCTGTTCCGAGTTCTATTCCGGGTGTGGCCCGAATGTACGGAATGACCTCAGCTACCGAAGCAATTACAGCTAACACTGCTACTGCAAAACCCAGGATGTTTTAAATTTATTTTTATTATAGTTCTGCTTTTAATCAATAACTAATTATGTATTAATTCTATCGAACGATTTCCATGTATTAAATCTCTCAACGGTCATGAAGAGCCACTCTGATTGTGTACTTGATGAAAATTGCATTCCTTTTCAAAGTTCATCGATGATAAAACCTCTCTTGAGGTGATTAACAAACTCGATATCATGCATGCTTGAGCTAAGTGCACTTCTCTATTTGATAGAATATTCCGATAATTAAAAATGATTTTTAATGAAGGAATCCTGAATCTAACAGTTTATCACCGATGCACGCACGTATAACCGAGACAGAGCACTAAGAGTTTTATTAGTTAACATATAAAATAGACTTCATATCCTTTATATGTAAGCTGGAAAGCAGAAATAAGTTACAGAGAAGGTATTTATAGAAAACCTAAGTATAAACGGAAGCGCAAAAGACGACGTAAGAGATACTGCACTTTCCAGGAGACTGATCTAACCATTCCGTATTCAGTTCCATGCCTTAACGTGCAATGGTAAACATTCTTTTCATTTGTAGAAAAATAATCTGTTAGCAGAAACGGGAATACTAAAGCAATAAATCGCACCAGAAGAGAAATGCTTGAGCTGTCATAAAGGAAGAAAAGGTATGGGTGACATATGAAGAAGGGAAAAAGATTTGTATGAGTGGAAAGGGAATATTCAATTACAAATATACCAGAACCTTTCAGAAAGGATGAGAAATAGGACAGAATATGATAAAAGAGATGGAAAATATATAAGAGATGGATAATAGCGGCGGGATGTAAACTTGCAGCATCCCTTGGAGAGTGGGTAAGGATTCATCTGCCTTCCGAGAAATCCAGGAAATGATTTACGTGATTGAAATCATAAAGAATAAATTAGATTACAAAAGGAAGAAGTACGCTATGAAAAGGAGCTACTACCACTATTAAGAGAAGAGACTATATTATCAGTAACGCCTGGAATTCCTTTGGTAAAGTACAAGATCATGTGTCCACCTACACTCATGGACGTTTCCACAGATACGAAATCATTGTATTTCTTAAATTATTTTGAGGATAAATAAAATCCAAATCATTATATATCAATAAGCTATTAGTAAGGGTTTACCGCATTTAAAAGGTGATTTTTATCTTAAAATCATCCTCTTTAAGAATATTTTTAAATATCTAAAGTGTAATAGAAAATACTGTCTCCTTGGCTATCCAAGGAGCCATAAATTGAAAGTATTCCTTCACAATTCACTATAATACCATACGCGTTAAAGGAATCTAGTGAAGGAATTGTTTCTTTCATGGTTTTAGTGGGAGTGCGGGTGACTTTTGGCTGAACTGTTGTGAGTAAAAGAAATTAAATTTAGGAGTGACAGTCATTTTTTCATTAAACATAGATTGCTTAACTCGAAAATATACTATCATTACTAGATCATTTTGTTGGGGTTAGACCAGTATTATCTCTCTTCCATCCAGCATTCATATTATATGTAATAAGGAAGAGTGAACTATTACATCATCAAAGCCAGTCATTTTCTATTTATTGAAGGTCGAAGGCCTTCCTTTGCTATCCTCCCCCTCCAAAACTCATGTAGCTTCCGGGAATTTCTTAATATCCCTTTCCGGCATACATTTCAATTTTCTCCTTGATCGCCCAAAATGTGCATATATCGATACGAAATTGGGCGATGTTCGGTTGAAAGGCCACTGAGTTCAGATAAATAAAGAGGGAGAGCCTTTTGTAGAGAGATGCCGGGGCTTCAGTAACGCTAAAATAGCACCAGAGATCACGCTTAATTAAATAAGGTTAAAAAAGTATATCCTAGCAGATGAAAGGATAGTATACTTGAAAATGGGATTATCTGAAACAAGACCAGGAGTTATTATTTCACATTAAGTTTTCTGCGAAAATTTAAGTTATTTTCTAATATCTTAGCATTTCATCTCATCTCTGTAAGGATGAATCAGAGATGAAGTTGCTGTAATTTTCCGATGGCTGTTGGGTGTAAGTTTAAGTGCTGATCAAGAGAATAAATTGTTACCAATCACTGTTATAGGTGTTATATATCTTAACATATCGCTATTGGTGGAACTTCTCCATGGCTACACTTAATACTATACTATACAATTGGTCAGTTCCACGAAATATTATTCTGCGCGACCGGTCCCGCTAAATAGCAAGAACGTCAAGTTATGATTTTATGGAGCTCACAAAAATGTATTTCTTTAAACATAATCATTTAAGGAACAAATAAATTATAAACCAATAATCATCGTATAAACATTTATAGAAACTAAAAGGGCTGTTGTCAGTGAAAAATTACACAGTCAAATTACCACAGTCCGCCTAAAACTTTCAGTCTCTATTTTCTTACCTTTTTCTTTGTTCTATTTTCGTTTAAGGTTGACAAGTGGCGATTGGAAAACGTAGATATAAAGTTTCTTACCTGAAAAGATAGAATATATTTCATTACTCCAATGATATGATTTGTTAACTATTACAGATTAACCAATATACGCAACTTAAAGCTACTTTATTTACGTGATTAATGGTTGATAATGAGTGAATAGTTTTCTTTAAGAACCATATAAAACGAAAGAACAAAGATCTACAGTGACAACTATTAAATTCAGAGTAAAGTAGTACCGATGTGGTTACTGGTCATTTACATAAAGTAAATGCTATTTTAAAACAAACATTTTATTTTTACGTCAGAGGGTTCCACGAGGTGGAATTTTTTATTATCTCAACCTGAATCCCAAATATTCAAATTCTTCATTCACAATTGCTACTGGGCTAAGTATTTCTTCATAAACTTGATGCTATCTTTTATATCTGTTTCAGTAAACTTTTTCCTTCGGAAGGTCTACCACAAGAAGTATTGGACCTAATTTCTGATTCTCCTTTAACAAAAAAAATTCGGAGGAATTTACGCAAGTTGGTTCTAGGATTAGGAATTTTTCAAAGTCTATTAATGAAATGGAGCAAACCTGAAACTTAATTTTCCGGATTCGAACCACTGCGGATGAACTTTAAGATTAATCTTTCGAAATACTATAAATTGGGAAAGTAACCAATCTAACCACTCGACCAATTTGATGACGAAGAATGACATGGGTTTTAATTCATGTAAAGGTTGGTGAAGTAGACAATTGCATGCCAGATAATGACAAATAATTCTAAATTAATCTTTGACATTTTCGATGGGTATTTTGATGTACATCAAATGTATGTGATAATATTTGTACATTTTTCTATAAATAAAATTAATTTTAGCAATTTCGACTAGGGAATTCACTATTTAAGGAATAAAGCTCATCTAAGATTCAGCCCCGAAGTTGTTGTAGTTTTTCATACCAAAGAATAATGAAAGGAAGTGCAACGCAAGAAAAGGATATCCTAGATACGCGTTTCTCAATACGCTAAGGATTCTTATGGAAGCAAGAACACTTTCATTAGGGTCAAAGTCTTCTCAGAACAGATTAATATTTATATTTCCTCGTTGGTATTGAATGGGAGCTCATCCAGTTTCTGATAAGTGATACATTTACCGATACATTATCAGAAAATCTTTAGGGTCTCCAAAAACATCTGCGACTGGCAATAATATAGTGCAAAGATAAGTTCTCGGATGAAGACAAAGGAAAGATAATTTTTGAGAGGATGAAAAAGTCTATCTCCAACAGGATAAAATATTCTTCGACAACAAATTTATATGGATGAATTTTCTACTCAAATAACTGGAAATGATTTCATCAAACCTCTCTCTCAATTAATACTGGTGAAAGGATAATTTTTCTTATGTACCTATAATTTGAGCATGAACTCATAAACAAATGGAAGATTGCGGAGAGACATATAGTAAAACCATAATTAACTCACAACTTTACTCTAATCTGAGTATTATTTTGAATAGTATTCCATTGATATAAATACAAGAATCCCTTAAATGTCAACTTAAGATACCAAAATAATACAATATTGAAGATAGATAGATAGAACTGTGGTGGTACCCTTTAAACTTCCATAAATTCAAATTCAAGTGATTGACTCCATTGGTGGTAATGACCGCAATGTTTATAGAAAATAAACAGACATTGTTTTGTTAGCGAGTAAGTAGATTAAACGCTTAAATACCAGAGTCAGAAAAAATTCCCACGGGAAAATTATTTACTAGGTCAGGTCATGTGGGTCTACGCCTAACCTCGGATTTCATTTTATTATTTAATTTCATAAATATTATAAAAAAGGAAAGAATATGGAGTGAGAAACTTTTCTAAAAGTTACGGTTGACAAAGAAAGCACCTAATTAGCCGGAAATCACTCACGAAAAAGGAAGTTTAAAAATACTGCAAAAAACAGACAAAAACACAAAAGCAAAGATTTTACTTTAAATAATAAGAAAATCAAATAATATGAAATGATAGCAGTAAATTATGGAAATAAAAATATTTCTGACAATCCGATACGTGAAAACAATATTTCGATTTGAATTTTCAACTAACGACCTCAGAGAATCGATTTGCTGGGATTTACTGCTCTGTATTCTGTCGCGAGATAAATCCAGTGAATCGGTCTTCCCTTCAAAGATAAAATTGTCTAATGTGTACCATCGATCATCGTCATCTTCATTCCCATGAGATCTTCTTTCCAAAGGGCAGTTATCCTTTTTCACTCGACTCCTGCCCTTATGAACGGAGTGACCTCTGCAGAATGACCCCTTTCAATGAACACACTTGTCGATATGCGTCATTACGCTACGATTACGCTATTTCAAGCAAATCGCGCGGGGCGAGTGGATGAGCGGCAGAAGATGGTCCGACGAGAGACTGTTTTTGCAGCATCATTTGTGCCCATAGCAACGCGCGCAGGACCACTGGACTTGACAGATATGTTAGGAGGAAACACTATTGCTATAGGAAATCATTTACTATGATTCTAGCCTTTTCTACGTAAAAGCACGTAAAAAGTAAAAGATGTCTTTATTTTGGGCGCCAATGAGACCCCCAAGTTTCCTTTTCTTTTCAAATCAGTGTATTCCTATCGGTGTTCCGCGAGAGATGGTAAGTGTGCCATGAAAAATTTGGCGGTTGTGTTATTGCGAAACTTTGAGTGTATGCTAAGTTTTGATAAAATTTCATATGTCAATAGCAAAATATTTGTATAATAGAAAAATATAATAATAATAATATTTGTACAATAGAAAAATATAATAAATAAAAATATAATACAATATAAATGTTCATCATATAGCTATTGATGTCTGCAAATTGCAACAGTGAAATGTCAGGTAATAGGAGCACAACGATTCTATTACAAATACTTAAGCAGCATTCGATAAGGAGTAAAGAAAATAAATGCCAGCCTCCCTTACATAAGACTAGAACAACATTATGAAAGCTGAATATCACCATATCAGTCCTACCGATCGTGACTATAAATAATAACCAATGCTTCATTGTAAAAATTTACTAAAACTCAGAAAATCACATTTTCGTAACTAATTTTTACTGTTATGAAAAATACATTTTCCTATAGTTTCTACCAAAAGACAATAAATATATTATTCACCAGGATATGGTTGCAGAACAATGATGCGGATAGTAAAGAAGCTAAATTTTGTTTATTTACATTTTTACTGAGCTACCTAATTCATATTTGGGATATAGCTAATATGCTATACTCAAATATATACATAGGGGTTGTGACTTGTTAGACACTTAAACATATTAACCCTGTTTACGAATTAATCGCATATTTTTGAACTCATTTCAGTATTAAAGACATCTCCGCGAATTTATATCCCTAATCTAAAGTTTATCTTAAGATCCGCTGAGATAGCGGGAACATCGGTCCATACCAGATTCGTCCAAGTACATACGTTCTAAATGCTGTGAATGTATAATAAAATCAAGCAACGAGAAGAAAAGGTGTACTACGTTCAACTTAATATTCTACCTCTACATTTGTTTGAATGGTACCTCCAACTGCGTTACTTCAGATTCCGTTCCCATTTGATACAACTTATTTCCGTCCCACTTTGGGTTTTTTGCTTGTTTGGTGCTCAGAAGTTATTCACCTCCTTCCTTGTTTGCTCTCCTCGAGTTTTTTTACTCCTTCACGGTTTTCACGTCGCACCTCAGAGATACGTTTCCTTCACACTCCGGTCAACACACTGCAGGAAACCTCACGGCTCAGGAGATTCCTGTCCTCTTATATGTATCAACAAGACGAAAAGGGTTCGCAAGAAACGAACTCGGACATTCGTAGAGTAAAGCGCGTTCAATTCCATTTGCGAGAGGATTTACTTCTTCTTTCTAATCCGGCGTTCGCAAGGAACCATCTTGGATGAGCGGTCATTGGGAGAGGATGAAATGCGCGAATCGAAGAGCTGCACCACTTAGCGTCGGAAGAGATTAACTACTCGGCTCATCCTCTCTCTTAGCCTACGTGCAGCGAATGCGGGAATTGCTGAGATAAAGGAACTGCTGATTTCCTCAGCCTTCATGAAAAAGTCTCCCGACAAATCATCTTTTAAAATGATAGAAAACCCTTTCTCTACCAATTCCAAAAATTTTATCAAAATTACTTTAGAAAATTAAAAGTCATTTCCTTCTGATTACAAGTACACGCTTAGGCCACATCGCTTGTAAAAATTCAAAATTCTTTTCCTCTTATATTTTAATTAATTTATTCAACTTCACTTTAATGGCAGTTCATTGACATTTTCTCGTTTGCTTTAGGATCTTTAAACCTTAAATTAAATAAAAAGAAAGGAAGGATATAGAAATCTGCCAAGGAGGGTGAGCGATTTAATAATCTTTCGTTATAAATATCACTTCTTTTCCCAACCTTTCTAAAATTCAAACTTAAAGGGGCTAATTGCTGATCCCACAAAGCCATCAAGGGGAGGGGATCACCCCTACGGCCCCCTCTTTTTCGTCTACGAATTAAAATATGGTAAAAATATTTTCTTACGTCCTGTGCACAGTTTTTTTATCACTGATCGATTGAATAATTTAATATGTCAGTATATCCGTGACAAGTTTTATTGGATTCTTTATACAATCTACTCTTTGAGTATTTAAGCATCTTAAAGTGTTGATTCGAAGTGAATTTAAATTAAGGAATGCACTGTCAAATCCATTCCAATTTTATTTCCATATTTAAATAAAATTTTACTAGTTTATTTCAACCTTTAAGGATGGAATATTAGACAGATTAATTTCATGTCCAATAATGATATTATACACCAATTTCTTCTTGTCTTCCCGTCATATGATTGGTAGTACACAATGGTGCCATTAGTAAGGTCTTATAACAACTGTGCTCTGTCGTCTGATAGGAGGTTATTCTGCCCCAAAATGGCATATTAATCATCGTTACAATGATTTTGCTCACAGATAGGTGTATACTTCCAAATAAACGAAAGCGAAACAATTACTGTTCAAAGTCCTTTTTTATATCAATTCAAGATGGATGGAAGCAGTAGTAGATAGATAATAGTAAGCTATCTGCTTTAGACGTGAACAATTTGGGCTCACCTTTCTTGCTATCGAAAAAGAGACGAAGAAAGGCAGAGAATTTCACGGGGGATCTCCCGAAGGATTTAGTAGTGACACAATTTTTTCCGGCAGCGCAGTCTAGAGGGGCAAGCGAAGCCGCACGGAATGTCTTCTGGTGAGTTAGTATCACCTGGCGGTGGCTGAGATAGTAATCTAACCCCACTAAAAAAGAGATCGTTGGTCAGACGATAAAATTCGCCGAGAGAATTGCACGGTGTGCATAAGAAAGCGAAATCCAATATCTACGGATGAAAGTATCGAGCGGTTGATTCAGGATCTCGAATTTCGTACCAAAACTTGATAATTAATTACTGGAATCAATTTAATTGAATACTGATCGGATATAACTTAAATAACACCTCAATCATCTCTAAGATATAGAGTGATGCTTCAACGCAATAATTACAGGAAAAATAGCTTCTATAGGGTCAGGTGCTCAGCATTTTCGGGAAAAAATTTCACAACCTAAACACTGTTGGAGAATACGACAATGTATAGGAACGATAGCTCTTTAGGTAAGGAACCAAGATAATCAACAATTTATATTTCACAGACGTAATCTAATAAAATCACTAGGGAATGCTTTCACTAACTAGAATATATATTTCAAAGAAATTGTATTTAACTTCGACTGATTATTATTCAAATTTCATAGTAATTTAGAGCACTGGAAATCTTAGAAATAAACAAATTGTAACCAAAACACAACTCTCTTAGTCAGTTATGTTAACATCTTTTGGATATCCCACAGTCAACCTTACGTAATTATTCGAATTGAAAATACTGTTTTTCAGCGTACGAACCTCCCGGATTAATTCAAAATTCCCGGATTAACAATCTTTTAAAACTCACTCAATGAGAATTTCGATATCCAGGAACTGTCCTTGGAGGTTTAAGAACTATGTTTTTAGATTTCTAACTCATTAACAGCCAAATTTCAATATCTTTTCTTGCAATAAAATAGTATTTACGTGGGTTAGAAAATTAGTTTAGCTCGATTATCTCTTGCATAGAAGCAAACTTTTGCCAAAGTTGTAGGCCTATGGAGGCATGACACCCTCATACTCCGGGTATAATATAAACAAAGAAAACATAAGATGAAGAAAGAAAAGAAGGTGGACATGGAGAAAAGGCGAGATATAAGACTGCTTGGTAGTCTGAAGGACAGCGCTTCTCCAGGGAGTATAGATTGAGAGGAAACCGTAAATAATAAATGGGAGTAAGGAACAGGAGGACAGGAAGAGGGATAGGTCTTCTGAGAGTGCGATATACGACCCTTTTGTGACGGAAATACACAACTGAAATATTTTATTTTTGAAGAAGAACAGTGGACGGAAGTAAGAAGATCTCGGGAGGATCCATCGTTTTTGTAAACAGATTTCATTAATATTCAACGCGGGAAATGTGCTCTTTTTGTCTAAAGATACTTCCAAAGTTTACGTTCGCAACGTGATGCAAAACTTTAATGCTACCCGACGAAGAAATCTAACAGGAAGATTCGCTTACGTGTTAATTAAAACTGACTTTTAATTTTTGGGACGCTCCAGATCATAATTTAATGTTAGCAAAATTTTATTTAGCTTTTCATATGTTACCTCTTAAACGATTCCATTTGGAATATTCGATGCATCGAGATTCCAGACCGTGTACGCCATAAATTTTCCTCCGAAATTGAACGACTTTACGAATTGTATTCTTACCGCATCGTGTTTAGTACTGCACAGAGTATGAAGTCTAGATCGGAATTTTGCACATGCTCTCCAGTACATGCTGAGAGTATTGAGACTGTACGAGTACTTTGGTTTGCCAGAGGTTACGTTGATAGGGTAGACGTTGATAAATTATGCTCAACTCTATTGGAAATCCCGAATTGGAAAAAATTCCGATTGGAAAAAATCAGAAAACAAGCCTCAAAAAATTTCATTATAGTGAATGAGATTGGAAGCTATGCTAGTGCAATCACCCGTTGAAATTCACGAAAATAATTATTTTCGCATTGAAAATGAATACACAGTTGAACCACTCAAGTATTGTGAAGGTAACGAATGTGTTCTTGAGAGAGAACAATCATATAGATTACAGTAAAAATAAGAAAAAATATTTTTTCCACGGATTTCAATGTAAAATTTAACGTGAGAAAAGTAAAAATTATTTTATTTTTACTTTTCTCACGTTTTATAAGGAGGGATTTCCAAGACGCATCACCGAAGAAGATTAATATTAATCATATCAATTTATTTCACAGTTTTTTAAGCTATCTAACTGGGTTTTTATCATTTTATGATTAGTTATTCATTACTCAGTTAATAGAAGATATTTGAAGGTGCTCAAGGTGGACAAGAATGATGAAATAACCGCGACATCAGATATATAAAATAGGAACGGGAAGAAACACGTAAAACAGATTTAATAGAATTCAAATTAAACGAGAGGTAAGAGAAAACCGCATATGTATCCGAACACTCGAAAATCGAGTGACTGTGTGTACAAATAATTCACGGTATTTGCATATTTCCAAGTGTACAGCGAGCAGTTAGTTTCATTAACACTTACTCTGATGCTGAATAATTAGAAGTCTAGTATATGTTTCGTTTCTGTGACTTCAAAAGGCTTCATATTAGCACAATTCTAATTTCCAAGTAATCGATTAAAATGAGATTAATCTCTCTTATGCATATGTGATCATATAAAAATGTACTCGCGATTCGCTAACATCTCAGTGCTTTCTTTTTTCTCATCGCTAGTGTTCCTATTCCACAAAAACTTTTTCCTGTGTTTATACTGTGGGATAGGAAATAAAATCGTTGCCAGTTTAGAAGTTTTCACATCGATGCAATTAAAATATATCTGGAATGTGATTCGGAACTTTGATCGCATTTCTCAGTAAAATGAATAATTTTTACGTCAATTCATAAACTGAAGTATACATCATCCCAACAAGATTTTTAAAATTAGTAGTAGTAATATTATTAAACAGAACTCCGACAGCTCAAGTAATTTCGTACGTGAGCTGCCATCGGGAATCGAACTCGAGACCACTTTCGACACAGTAAAATGCGCTGGACGCTTGGCTATGCGGGAGCCACGAAATGAAAATCATCCGAAGTTGAAAACAAAGACCGTGAATAATAGAAAGAGCTTCACTTACTGACCAACTAATTTTTAAAACATTCTAGCTACCATAGCAGCACTTACATGAACTCATCCTCCTAATCGTATACTGGATAAGGGAGGAGAGAAAGTGAATATTATTTCATCCCATTTGGGTCGTAAGCCTCATTTTCTCTGCTAATCTTTAGATAGGCAATATTGGAGTGGGTGTAAGATTCAAAAAGACTTCTGACTGATGATTTTACAGAATTCAGAGAAAAAATATAAAATTACTTAAGTTAAAATGTGGATATAATCGCAGATATCACTTAACAAGTGAGAGAGGAATCGGTCATCTCTGAAATTATGACAACGAAATATGGAGCGCCATCTCTATCAAAAGCCAAATATACCTTAAACTCCGCGCATTTTAGTTCCTTTGATATAAATAGCATAAGTTGAAAGTAGATTTGGGTTTCGCTGACTGTAACACAAGATTCGAACCTCAATTCACACATAAAAGCGAGCGCTTTCACAAGGACTCCGTTCCCGTGCTCAAAAGAAAAAGAAGAATGAGTTTGAAGCAATCGATTCGTAAGGCATTCTCTTTGTAGAGGAATTCGGCCTAAGAGGGAGAGATTGTTCGCAGGAGAGGAAAGTGGACCGGAGTAGCTGGGAAGATAAAAGGTCAGTGGTCATGAAATATGGGGGGATCGGAAAATGTATTCGGCTGGATTAAGATTGCATGGCGGCGGGGGCGCGGATCCTTGCCAAAGTATCGCTCCATGCAACATTCAGCGATTCGATTCCTACCCTTTGGATTTACTTTTGTCCTCTGGCAGATACGTGACCTCTGCATTCGCACTTGCGAAAAGGGAAAAAAGCCATGTGCAGGGTTTAGCCTTGGATTAAATTCTCACTATGATGGGTCAGTGAGGGTAGAATGCAGATCAGTGAGAAAAAATGAAGAGGATTTTTTTCTTTTCGACTCAAAAATTGGTGATGTTTTGTGGAAATGCATTTCAAAAGAGATGGCACATAATAGTGCCTTTCCCACTGATAAATTTATCTCAGGAGAGGTATCAGCGACCGATAGGCATTATAACATTTCCAAATAGTAATCTCCTACGCCTACTCTCCATAATTAAGAATGGAGAGTAGGCGGAGGAGATTACTTAGAAGATGGTGAACCTTTTTCCATTGGAAGGCTACATTTAGTATTCGATCTCATCAGAAAGGCCGTATGTGAAAGTCAGGCCATCCTTGCGTATTGCCTACATCCAAATAGTTTACAATCTAACTTTTATAAGAGAAAGGGAATTCATTCGCTGAGTGAATTGAAAAGGTACACTTTTCACTTTAACGTAATTAGCAATATCAGAAAACAAAATTACTAGAAGTATTTATTTCGGGAAGTGACTAAAGGGCCCCAACGAGCGAAGGCCACATTTGGCTTGAAGGCTGCAGATTCCCAATCTCTGTCCTAATTGCGTAAAAAAGAAATATTTTCAACCAATAGAACAAAGAAACATAATATTTGAAGTATCAGCGAAGGATGTTTCCATGAATTCAAGAGGAAGTATTAGAAAGAATCGGGACCATTTTGATTGTGGAATTCTTTTCTAGACCACTATAAGTCTCAGACATGCAACTGATACTGTTTTTGGTTGAATTAAGTTTTATCACGTGATATTTTAGAGATATCTCCTCCACCATTGGACCAAAAGTTGGTCGATCTGATCGATCCATCTATGCAATAGCCAGAGCTATACAGAAGTGGAAATCGTGATAATTCAAATGTGTTGTTGCAATTGTAAAGAGAAGAGAGATAAAAAAGCGTCAACGGAGGAGAGGTAGCATTTGAAGGCACACCGGAGGGTCGCACCATCCGCTGCAGTAATTATTCAGAGATGGAGTCGTTTGTGGCCGATAAAGCATGTCCGCAGCTGACGTCGTTTGATTCCTCATCTTCCCCGCGTATGGACACCTTCTGTAACGCCCAAAATTCAAGCATGGCAGACGTTTGATAGCATACCTGTCTCAGTATCAAAACAAGGGGGCAAAAAGAAATCTACACTGATGTAAAATGCTTCAAACATAAGGAATGTCTTATAGGAAGCCTAAAACATAAGCACAACTCAGCGAGTTTAGGTAGTTCAGTGAAACCATTTCCAGAGAGTATAAAATATTTTTATGGGAGAAGAGGGCTAACTGCATTATAAGTAACTAGAATAGCCAACATGTATCTATGAAAATTCAGAGTAGTCGGCAATTTTTATCGAAACCCATCGTGTAAAATAAAGACTTTCATAACGATCAATTATTGAAATGTGGACGTATATTATAATAAAAATAAAAGAATAAAGTACAAGATATTTTCCTTATTTATTATACACATTGACTGTCTTAGATTCATGTTCTCTATATAATAAAAATGACATTCTCTGAAATTCTATTAAAACACAGCAACAATCCAGGACTATCTCTAAGATTTTCCAATATGATAAAATTCCGTGTTCATAGAAGTTAACGGGAGTTTTTAAATCGGACATATTCACACAGTAGACAAGCAGATCATATCCTAACTCCCTACTTTTCTGAGATTAATGTATCCCTTAATTACAACTGATAATTCTTATGGAGCAGATATTGATTGATTGATTTGCATTTAACAAATTATCCACAGAAAAGCTGCAGCAGAACGTTTCAGTAAGGGAATCCTGTATAAATGATACGTGAGTGATTGCGGAGAGGAACTTGTCCTGGTAGCAACCTTATATAAGTAGACTTCATTCTTAAAGTAGTTGAAATTTATTATTCTGGAGGTTATTTGTACTTTCTCTATCACCGCCACATATTTCTTGCTCCTTTCTCAGACGCTGCTTCAATTTCTACTCGGAGATAAATATTATGAAAATAAACACGAAGGCGTTTCATCTTCGAAGGCCACAGTAAGATAAGAATTCATAAGGCTAAAAATTTTATCTGTGGAAGTGTCCGGAGGTTTTTATTCCCATTATTTTGAAAATAGGTTCCTAATGAAATTATACCTAGCAGTCTTTTCATTTTATAATAGAATATCAGAGATAGATTCGCAATAAGAATTACGTCTATGCAGCTACAACAAGGACGCAATACGCTTGATTGTGGGATACGTTTTCCTCTTGGCATTCACGCTTGTCCGAGAGAAAAACTCGAGCGTCCAACACGCACCCCATTTCCACAATGAGACGACGCTCCTTCCATGCATTTTCATGAGATCTCCCATTTAATTCTACAAGTGCTTCGCAATTTCCGATAGCCTCGAACCACCGCGAAATAGAAACCCCCTCACATTATCACTCCAAAAGTCTCCTAAAGTCGCTAACGAAATTTCCCTCTTCCAGAATGAATGAAAGATGAGGAACGTAGATGCCGTTGAAATCTGTCCTCGATAGCTGAATGTTATATTGAATGTCCAGAAGGAAAAATTAGAGCATAAAACCAGGAAGTTTCTGCACAATGCATTAACTCAATTAAATATCAAATACGATTTCCATCTAAGTAAGGGGTTCTAGAGTTGTTCGGAGAAATTTCTATCGCGCTTAGAGAGAAATCTGTTAAATATCGACGTACGTAATTCGACGTGCTAGGAGTGCCTATACACATCAATTCAACAACTTTTTCAGACTTACTGTTGGCTGCAAAAACGACATCCTGTGATGAAAATAATGAAAGTTAACAATTCTATTTTGAAACCTTTGCTACCACCAGAATTATTACATATTGATTTTTTTTAATGTTTTTATAAAACGTTAATTTTCGGTCAGTGACAAATTTTCATTAACGCACACTTCGTCTCGTTCCCAAGCTATTTCAGGAATTCAATTCCGCCAAATGATATTTTTTATTTATATTTGAGGGAAGCCAATCAAAGTTACATTTGTACCAGATGGACATTACGTAAGGCTGTACTTTTCGAAAACCTTGATCTACTTGTCGATTTACCACTATTCCCCGCAATTCAATCCTGTTCTTGTCTCTTAACACTGTGAAATCTTGCTTTCCCGTTTTTATACCAAAGAATCATTTTCCTTCAATTTTGTTCGATTTTTCGGGTAATCTGGATCTGATTGCCTTTGCAATTCTAGGAGCCTTTTCGACGGACGTTTGAAAAGTTCTTTCGACGGCAAATCCGAATGATTTGCGATACGCTTCCCCCGGCTATCCATCGCCCAAAACCGGCTTTCAAACAATATGTGGCCATTTTAGTCTTTTTGCTTTTACCGCAGACTATTTCGACCATATTCTTTCAAATCTTTTTCCGAAATTCGCCCGCAGCGCCCGCTGAGCTTTCCATATAACGAGGCCAAAAGAGGCGATTGGGAGGTCAGCGGAACAAGCTGGAATTGCGCCAACACGTTTCACAGGGAGCCTGGATAGGGAGATAATTCCGAGATACAGGAAACAAGTTCTATTATTTTGCTTTATCAAAAATGCTGCAGAGACTTCAAAGTATATCCTTGCATTCGAAGTGTAAGTACTCTTTACGATTATTCTCTTTGCCCTACATACGTTTCTATGCATACGTAGATTTCCCTTATTATTGATATGATGAAAACGGTGATTTTTATATAATACTAAAATAAAATTTATGCTGCAATATACTGATGGATGGAACATTCACCTTTTCATTTGCCTATTTGGTAATGGATAGAGGAAGATGTATTGAATACTGTAAAAAGTAATTTTCATCAGCACAACCAACTAAAAAGAATGCTTAAAAATTTTCACAATTTTTATTTGAAGGACATTTCAAGGAGATCCTCTCTTTCCCGGATAAAGTGTACCTGAGAATTATTTTAATGAAAGTAGTCGCTTAAATAAAAACTGGAAAATACTAACTGTGCTTTTAGTCGGTTCTAGGTAGAGTTCCCGAAAATTAGATTAGAACACTTGGAGTTCCAATTTCATTAGGTCATTTCGTTGCATTTAAACGGTGAAATATAACTTGCATTTTTCTCCATTCTCTTCTGAAATACAAATGAAAACTATTCCATTCTCTAAGAAATGGTATAAATTATGCATTTCAGATACCCGATCTTTAATGGAGCAGACAAGATAAAAATAGAATAATTAGAACGGCCTGGGTGCCACATTTAAGCTCACATCCGCATCAGTGTAAATCACTCTGTATATAACCATCAATTCCTTAAGTAAACGTTGAAAGTGAGCTCGAGAAATCCCGGGGCGTTCGAAATTGAAAATTCTCAATGCATCCAGTGTTCGTAAGAGGCTGCATCGACGACCTCTTCCGACTCCATCTTCCGGAGAAACCTTACGAGGGGCCTTGGGCCAGAGCACTAAACTCTGAGAAATAGACGGCACTTTTATGGAGACAACTAATCCAGGGGTTGTTTTGTTACTCTGGGCCGGCGATATCTTCCCTTAGCAACGGACGCCGTAAAAAAAGACAAGGAGGAGGAATTTCGGGGTCGCACTTTTCTCTCTTATTCATTGCTAGATAAGACTCTAAAGGAAAGGATGGCAGAAATCGTGGACGGCTTGAAGATAGCGAAGAATCAAGGCCATTCTTTACCTTTTCCTTTCACGGAACACTTACCTATATTCATCCATAATTTACGGCAAAGTCTACAGTGCAGTTAAAGTTATCGCTTGATGTTTTCGAGATATTTCGAATATTTTCGGTTTTAGTCGTTCATAACTATATTCATAATGAAATTTTGTAAAGTATCATGAAATGAATTCTAGAGAGTCAAACGTCTTTTTAGTAACATGTAGGCGAGATTGAGACAAATAAGTCTCTTTTTCCATCTAACCTGTCACTAGTACTTATAAATCATATATATCGTAGGATGGTACTCGATTGCTTCTATTTTCTCTTTGATGATTAATTAACTCATCTAATTCTTAACTTCCATTGATAATCAATACAAGAATTTCACTCAACAAAAAAGTTAAACATAAGTTTAAACTTTATTCATTCGGAGACATGCCGAATGACCGATGTTCACTAAAACCTGAAATTCATACAATTTCCTACGGTTATTGCAGTCTACGAGGGTATTGCAACCAACAATTGCATGAAAACGATGAAACAATGTCAAAAACTCACGGTTTATCAACCCGACATAGGCTGGTCACGCATAAAATCGTGATTCCTTTTATCATTTTATCTTCAACGATAACGAACCTTTGGTACTAACCTAAAAGAGAAGAAAGGAAAGCATTAGTCAATGAATACATAACAAACATGACTTAAAATACGAAATAGTTTGTCAATAAAATTAACTTCCATGCGCTAACTTTACTACCCCTAGCATCAAGACCTCTAATTTTTTCTCTCAGTATCTGATCGACTCATTTAGCAGATAGAACGCAAGAATTTACCACCCGTTTCATGAATGTACTATTCCTGAATTTTTTAGCGAAGTTCAACATAAGTTTTAATAGCTTTCTATTATTAATGACTTCTTTTGAAAGAGGCATCCAGTTAAAGTTTGTCGCTTCATCGTAGTGATTCTTATCATAATGTACGGTCTCGGTGCACTTTTCCTAATTCACGAATGCATTTTTCGTGTTCAGCGTCCTTCACGCTGCATTCATATTCGAGATGGGACGCAATTAGCTACTTAATGGACTTTTTCATCTCTCCAACCGACAATTCGCTTTCTCGATGAAAAGTGAAATGAAGTAAAATGTCCATTCACATACGCATCGGGTAACCAATTTACAGTAATAGTATTAGTATTCTATTGATATAAGGCATTCAAGTATTATTTCAACAAGAAAACCGGAAGTGAATTGAAGTTTCGTCAGACTCAAAATGCATTTACATTATTATTCATATATTAACACTCTATTTCCCTATTATACAAAAATCACATTACATTCTTACATTTATACAAAAATCATAATGTATAATAATCAAATTATGCAATACAATTAAATAACTCATTTTACATAATTTTTTAAGAATGTATATCACAATACACTATTTTTCTAACATAAATGCCCAAGCATGTACAATTCTATATACACAAAACACAACCTTATACGTAAGTGCAAAGTGTACATTAACTATATCTTAGATAGAGAAAGGGCTAATCTAATAATTCTCAGATTGAATAATAACATTTTTCAATCAACTTTTCTTTCTATTTTCCCCAAAATCCGTGAAAATAGTAGTAATACTATTTTAAAAAGTGCTTTTAGAGCTAAGGTCATTTTCACATACATGTCCCCAACGGGAATCGAAGTGGGGACACCAAAAGTTGAATCGCAGTCCATCGTATTCACGGAAAAATGTTCTTTTATAACTACAAAAGGATAAATTTTCCTACTTGGTGACTGATTGAATAATCATCAGCCAAATATATTTTCCAAGAAAATTCAGTATTATAATTTTGTATGTTGAGCTACGCACTCTCATAAAACTAAATAAATCCTTAAATAACGCTTATATGTATTTGTTTTTCACTTCCCCGAGTCTATTTGTAGAACCGCACTCGTAGGGCAATGTAGGTGGTACTCCAACTACCGAAGAGCTTTCCAGGCACCTCCTTGAACGCGCAGTCATTTGGCGTCGAATAGCCAATCTTCCCTACGCAGCAAATAAAACACGTGGACCATATCGCTCACCCCTTTCAGCTGTCTACGCCACTGCCCTTAAGATCCACCTCTTCACACCATCAGATTCCGCCGAGAAAAGACTTCCTCCTATTATCACCCCTTCTTCCTTCTTTCGTTTCCTCATCTACGCCCTTCTTAATGCCCAGCTTTTTTAAGGCTCCATTCCGGAGATTTATTCTCTCGGGCCAAATGCTATTTCGTATTCAGCTAAAAGAGAATTACATCTGTTAATTATTCCACTCCGCGACTGGGGAAAAGTCAGATATTTCTATGGATGCTTTGTTTATTAAAGGACAGTCGGAACGGAATGCGTAAAAAAAGAAGTGCTTTAATTGCCTCCATCGGTAATTTCCACTTTTTTATTCGTAATTAATTAATGCGAAGGAAAGACTGCCTATACTTCCAAAGAGCGAATTTTCTCCGAGGATAAAATTAAGGCGATTTCAGCCGTGATTTTCCATTTAAATTAGTCGTAGCCTCGAGCTGCTTCCCGCCCCATTGAATTCTCTCCGCTAACAATTTTCAGCCCTCGAGAAAAGATTCGAAATATTAACTTTTTACTTATCTATGCAGATTCGTCGAAGCAGAGGGAGCCTTTGAAATACATTTTCAAGTGAATATAAAAATAAGAAATTTCAGAGATCAAAAGTTTCAATGCCGAGCCTTTTATATAGAACATTGGGCATGAGATAAAAGATATTTAAATATAATCTTGAACGATCGCGTCATAAGAAAAAAGTACTTCGATATTACCAAGAGGTACATTGACTTATTATATATTACCAATCTTGCTAATCGAGTTTAATAACCGAATAAATGGTCGCTCAGCTAGTTTTCAATATTATTTTCTATAAGAGATAAATAAAATTACACCTTTTCTATCATGATTCATTAGAGATAAGTGGATATATGGGATTAAATCAAAATGAATCATTATATTTGTGTTAGGTGTATCTAATTTCTTTTCTTCTGCAACTAATACATTCTGCTCTTTTCGGCTCTTCTGAAATGAAACTTTAATCAATGAATTTCAGCAGCACGATATATTTCTCGGGCCTTTCCAGACGAATTCCTTCACAAATTGCGAATGAATTAACAAGAGAATCTTCATTAGGAGTTGAAATCCCTACTAAATTCGTACTTGTCGGGATTAATAACAATCCCTGGAAATTGCAAACAAACACGTTTTTAGGGAAGTTTTAAGATCTCTAAATCATTAATAGCCAAAATTACACAAAGGAAGCCTTCATATTTTCCACATATTTTATTTCCGGCAACTGGTTTCGAGAGTTAAAATCATGATACACATACGGAAAACTGATTGTTACCCATATCATCATCAGGCAAGAATCAGTTTTGTTCATAAGAATAAGTCAAATGCTATACTAGAAGTGCAGAAATTGGCAAATACGTTAAATAAACAATCGTATAGAGCTCAATAATCAGACAGAGAGAGTATCGCAAATTGCTATTTTCCGGATATTGCTAAAGTGACGACTGAGTTTCCGGTCTATCTTTGCCTATTTGCAGCCTGTGATTGAATCATAACAATAAAATTAATAGGATCTCAAGCAATTGCAAAACTGCACCATTGTAAACTATCTTTCTGACGTCGTCTGGGCAACTGGAATCACCTGAAATTGATTACCGACTATCGACCGCAGATGATTGGTCAACAATAATTGATTGCCTGGATAATTCCAGCACTCGCATTGCACCAACAATCAAATCAGAACCCCATGTATCCAATAGCTAACAACAACACTTATTTTAACGATTAATCGATAGTGAATTTTAAGGCGATAAGTCTTAGTACTCGTATAAGATAAGTGATATCTCTTACGATCTGTATTGTATTAATATTTGTTACCTTGGCGTTTAAAAATCACGGCAATTTCCTCGCCCAATTAGAGTTGCTTAATTTGCTGAATTTAGTCCCTGCTCTCGTTTTAACTTACATATAGAGGATTAACAATAATTATAAAACTAAGTACCAGAAAGAACTGTCATGCTACACAACGTGTTAAAAGAATAAAATGTTAAAATTTTAATACGCTGAAGAGCTTGTTAATGCATGGTATCTCTCTATAATGTCGGTCTCATAATTACTCTCAGAAGAATAAGATAATCAACAGCATCTATATATTCAGTTACTTTGTTATTGTTTACTCATAATTCATTTAGATAGAATGTTACCATTTTGATTCTTTCTTTAGTGCAGAAAATCATAAAGTATATCCATGGAGGTTTCGGCAGTGGTCGTTATGGGAACGCCTTATCAAAAACCCAAAATTATAGGAAAAATCGATGAAGTTCACCGTAGTTTTCACGATTTCTAATCGATTGGTATTCGATAAGATACAAATCTCAATCGTATTTCTTTCCTAACTTTCCGACTTCGTTTCGACATTATTTCTGATTAAATTCACGATAGAAAAAAGGTCTACAGAATAAACAGATTTTGCTCTTCAATACTGTTTCTAATGCAAATCAATCGCATAGGATAAACAAATAGATAAATGACGATATTATAATAAATTATGATGGAAGGAACTGAGCCAAAATTTAAATTCGACGAAAATAAAAGATCCCTCGAAGGAGAAGAAGAATATTCAAGCGATTCGGTGGAAAGCATTTCACGAATGGAGGGATTGATTAATTGACGACCCAAAACGGCGAAGATTGAATCCGAGGTATGGGTTGATTCGAATGCCTTCGCCAGAAAGAGGCGATCAATTTTCCATAGCTCATCTTCCGAGGAATTTCCTCCTCCACGAGGCTTTTTCCGACACGAGTATTATAAAAATGTCCGAAAGCACTCTTCCCCACCGAAATTCGATTTGCCGGTAAGAAGTCCTCCATCCTCGATCCACTTTTCCGCTAGAAAAATCGGAAGAGGCGCACTCTAGCGCTATCCACGGCCAACCAACGGTCCTCCAACTCCTTCCGCCTTACTAACCATTCGCTGCGTAATCTGTGATCGGATGGGCACGCGATATGCTTCTGATTTCATCACCAGCGATGTAAATATCAACTCGATATTGGAAAGATAAATAAAGGCGTATCGTTGCTAGGTTACGAAAATTCGGACGTATATATTCAACCGTATTCTTTCCAATGCGGTCTTAAAAAGACCCAAAAATTTTATCACATCCATGATTCTCCCTCCGTAGATGATAATATATTCAGTAACCTCCATAATATTTTAGCTGTAAATTTGTGGATATTTCTTCCATTATACCCTCATAAATATAAATGTCTCTATATACATACGAACTGCAGAAATATATATGTGATGTTACGCATACCTTAAAAGAGGATTCTTTTTCCTTCCTCTGAAGGAAAGATTCCTTAACGAAGAATAAACATCCCTTAAGATAAAGGTAGGCAGTTCATTACTACGATTTTTTATATTTTACAACCACTTTTAATTCTGTGTCATGGAAAAGTGTGAATAGATAACTAAATGATTGATATTTAAATCATAGTTTATATACATATGGTATGAAACTGAATACGAATTTTATCTCATTTGATTTGGCTTCTTTTATATTCAGTTTATTTTTATTCATGTATGATGTATGTTTATCTTTAAACTCTTTTGCGTACTATCAAATTTAGCAATTATGAAAATATAATATTTATTTATTAAATCACCTTGCGACTCTGTGTTGAATTGTTAATTTACACACACCATACTTATATTATGCATAAGGCAGTAAAAATACCTGCCGGACTAACCCAAGCTAAATCTAATTTGACGAAAGGATAATTTGAAAGAAATAGTAACGCTAGACAAATATTATTCGTTCTCATCGAAGGGAGAACCGTTCCCTTGATTTTAAATGAAGAACTAAATTAAAAATTGTGAAATCTGCTAATGTAAGGAATTTAATAGGAATTTTGATATCCATTTTATATGTAAAATTACATATAACGCTGCTAGACCAGTAATTTAAAACGTTGAAGAGACGGAGAATAAGCAATAACGAGTTGAAAAATTAAGAAGTGTGAGAATATCGTATTGGTGTTTTGAAATTAAATAGATTAATTCAAATATTTTCGAACATAAGAGCAGAAAATTATAGAAATTGGATAAAAAAACAAAAGTTAATGGAATGAGAATGTGCAGTAAACAAAACATTTGGTGGAAAATAGATAGATTCTTCTTAAGAATTAAAATGGTAGAGGACTGATAAAATAAAGGGTTGGTAACTCTTTAGAGTAAGAATATGTAAGGGAAAAGGAATAAACATTTGAGAAAGGCTGATGAATCGTAACTAAGCTAGATAAAATGCAAGAGACCATGCTCTTCTCAAAGTTTACTTCATCGCAATTTGTGAATTTAACCAAAGCATTCAACTGCTGATCAAATCAAAAGTGGATCAAGAAATAAGTTATTCAACTGAGTGTACATCGGCTAGTCAATGTTCTTTCGTTCACAATATTCTTCGATGCCAATCCCTTGAAATGAGGAATGCTATGTAAAAATGCGTCAAAAAAAATAAGAGGTAACTTTATCTGTCATTACGTTGCAAGGAAACTTTAATAGCAGTAGAGCATAATAGTTTTTTTTATCTTTAGTTTAGCTTCTACAGTTGAGATGTATCCAGTATCTTTCAGCGCAACGTTTATTTGTCATTTAGTTGGAATAGTAGTTGATACATAAAAAGAAGCAAAAATGTCACAGTCATCCATGGTCTGTTGTAATGGAGGAAGAAGGCACCTCTAGTCCAGTCGGAGGCTCCTTTCAGAGTGGGAGTTGGGAGGAATGCAGAGAATGCCAGCAGAAGAGGGCGGTAATGACGGAGGGAATGCTGAGAATCAAAGATGATGGGTTGGGGCTTCTCAGGCGTGCGATTCCATTAGATGAGCATTCCAAACGCACCCTACCAAGTGAATGTCATAGACCCGATGTGGGATATATATTGCTTTGGCGTGAACATTAATATGCTATAACGCATTGAGTATTGCCGTAATTTGTGCGAAATGTTAAGAAAAAGGGCAGCTGGCGACCGCGGTGGGATTTTCGATCGAACGCAATGGGTCAGTACGGTATTCCCAAATCGGTCAACGATGTGAAATTCTTTGAATTAATGGTCTCAAACGCCGGGAAGGAGAGAGAGATAGAATGGAAGTATCAAATCGATAATCATTTCCAGCATTCCATATCCTTGCTCATTGCACCAAAAAGTAGGTAGATCCCCCCTTGAAATATTATGACAAAGGATCAGGAAGGAATAGCAAAGGTTGACCACACGATGACAGGAGAAGGTAAATTGGAATTAAGTGAAATTTTGACTGCTATGATAATTAGTTGAACAAAGATGACATAAGATTACATATGATGCAGAGAATCAGTGATAAAAGACTTTCAACACCATTTACAAATTTTATTTAAGAATACTATACAATACTTAATGAAGATTCTAAAGCATATTCAGTGCAATGAAGACATTTTAACAACACTATTTAAATTCGCAGCAGAAGACGATATTTCGGAAAGTTCATTATATATAACTATTCTTAGTACTGCTATCATAAAAATTGATTATTTTGGAAGATAAACTGTTGAAATTAATATTTGTGAAATTACTTGTAGTGGATAAAATAGCCTTCTCCTAATTAAATACTTTATTTATTGATAACCAAAGCAAGACAAAAGAAGCTCAGCAAAGCTGTTATCACATATATTTTATTCATATGCAGATACTTTTTCAAAGCTTTTGACCATAAAGCATAAAATACTTTGACTATGTCAAGGGGGTTACCCACTTGACTATCCGGAGTCCTTATCATATGGATGTATTTCTTAAAAATCATACGATATCATTCTAAGAATGTAAGCATAAGTATCAAATGAAATTGGGGCGAATCCATTTTCCATCCATAAAATTACTTCGTTCTTTCGTATCTCTGTTATTTCGTTTTAAGCTATTCTTTTTACGTCCTTAATACGGCACTATAGTACAATCCACCCGAGATTAAGAATGATAATTAGAAAGTTTGCGAGGATAGAATGAAATCTTCAGCCCTTTGCTTCTTCTGAGAATAGGAAATCTTTTCCTCGTCTGCCTAAATAAAACTCTCCAGATTAAAACGGAACCTTCAACAAGTCGGAGGTTTTCCCAGGGAATAAAAGAAATTCTGAAATTTTACATTCCATTTCGGTGATTCACGATGCTCTTGGAAGGAGAACTTCCAGATGTAGACTGCAGAGGAACGCTGACAGAAGATTAAGGAGATTAAGGACGCAGTCTTGATTGGAATGCATCTCAGGAAATGCAGGAAAAGATGAGAAGCATGTGAGAAAGAAAAGAAAGGATTTATAAAATGATTAATTTGGGTCGACTGTTCCACTTGAGTATTCCAATCCGCATTTCAATAGAACATCACAGCATTTCGGTTCCGCATATAGAAATGTAAAACTTAATAGAATATATAAATATGGCTCTATTTCTTGACTGAGTAACGAATCATAATTGCATCGAAACACAAAATAATACAAATGATTAATACGAATACTAATCCTGGAGTAGCATCGCATTAATCGCAAACGCTGGATCTGTCTTTATATATCTTCTGGTTTTTTACACGTTATTCTAAGGTAATGCAACTATGCCATTAACTTCATTTAAATTTTAATTTTAATAAGATAATTAACTAACATTTACACAAAACTGCCAGGAATTATGCCAATCGAAATGGATGTAAAATTGACCTAATGAAGTTCTATTTACATATTAAATCCGTAGTAATAAATTTTCAATTGCTATAGGCATAAGTAAGTTTTATCCATAACCTCTGATTAAATAAGGTTTGGATTAAAAACTCAATGAAACAGAATTGAATATATAGCTCCATAGTTTTATATTAGAATCTAGGCTATGGAGATATTTGATTGGGTTTCGCAGTAGCTATGGGAAAAGAAAGGATTAAAACTCTTGACGATGAAACGCTTCCATTCTCGTAGGAATTCCATACATTACTTTCTCACTTATAAGCCAGGATTCCGCGAAGAACTGAAAAACTCTTAATGGATGCGCTACTCTCATTAGAGTCTTGGAATTTCAGCTTTTCCCAACATATATCGTCCTTCAGAAGTTGGACGCTTGATATTTTTTTAGGAGTGGCTTCTCTTTTAAGAAGACGGGATTCACACGTTTCTCTCTCACGCCCAAAATACATCTTTTGATCTCACAGCTTTGGTGGAGAAGTCTAATTATCATTGCTTGGTCCACTTCAATCGCAACCGCTCTCTTTCTCTCAATCATTGACTCAGTTTTAACGACCTATTCATGCATTCATTTTAGTCTTACGTTTATTTTCTAAAAAACTCTATTCAATCTGAACCATTAAGTTGAGAATGGTTCATAAATTCAACAGATTTTTTCACTGCCTGAATATCTCCGTCTGCGCGTGAACATTTTCAGACTGCTCACACCCAAGAACGCATTTATTACAATTACGATTCTCTAGAAGTACATGGATCGCCATCTACTAAGCACTTTAGCATCTGAAGCTTTTAATTGGCTACAAGGTTGCGTTCTTTTTGGGTTACTTCACGATTTTACGATCTTAATTTCGGGATAAGTTTCTTCCATTAGCCTTTTGGCTCATGGTACAGAGAAATGTAACTTTCTGAAAAGTTTCTCTGAACTAAGAATCAGAACGGCTATGCGACAATGCGGTCGCATGATATCGGCCACATCTTCTAAGAACGCTCTTCCTCTAAATATTTTGACTAACTTAAGTTTAATTATCTGGAACTTATCTAAGAATTTATATTATATATCTGACAATGTTGATGAAATAGAGATTTTGAAAATTTAAGATTTTTGAAAGGGAAGTGAAAATCGGACTTCGGATTATTTTCCTAATTGATTATAATATGATTTCTTTTATATCAATAGAGGGTTGAATGGAAGAGGTGACTTTATAGTCTCAGTTTCGGTCAATATAAAGGAGCTATTTATATCTAACAAGTAAATTCCTCCGTCAAAAAAGACGGAAATCAATTTAACTTATAGACAAATATACTACTATAATCCCATACATCTTATGTATGTCAAAATACCCCGGCAAAAATGTCAAATATTAATTTAAACGTATCTGGCATATTACCTGTCATTATCTGACATACAGTATTCTCATTAAATCATCAGAATGGCCGAGTGGTTAGAGTGACGGGTTCTACTTTCCAAAATTTCCAACATTCCAAAGATTAATGCAAAAGTTTATCCTCAGTGTTCAAATTCTGTTTAGGGAAATCTCTTTTTCCGGGGAATTGGGTTTCAGGTTTGCTAAGAAGCCTCGAAAGGAAAAGTTAAGAAGTTTCCATAGCTAGTTTGTTTTAATAAAGCAATAATTCATTATGTTACGCATTTGTTTATTTTAATGATGCACAATTATACAGGTATAGAGGTATTCATAATAAAATTATAATATTCTGATATTCCACACTCTAACATTCATATAGTTCTCAATTCGTCTCATTTCTTCATAAATTACGCGTTACTACGTCTTGTTTATTTCAACAAAGCAATCCTCGCTCCCCAACTTATTAAAGGAATTAATAGGGTACTTAAATCTTATTTAATAATCTGTACATCAACATACGTAACCTTTTTTGGCGTATGGCAGGGGTGCGCCTTTTAGCCATTTCGGCCTATGTAACATGGATTTTTTATGCTTATATCCTAAGGTTGCATAAACTCGTATTCAAGAATGGCATTAGTTGTCAGAGGAACTGGTTATGTAAAATCGCAAAATCTTGCGAAATTTTCGTTTATTTTGTAGAATTCTAGCAATTTGTAATCCAAAGCACTAATTCATGACAAATTAGAATTTTTATTCAATTCTCTCTCTTTTGGCACCTATCTCAATTTCGTAGGACCATTACTTCTAATTTAATTCTGCAAAAGAAAAGCTGTCTGCAATCCATCCAAATTAACTTAACGTGTTTTTCTCATGAGAGCATTTTGGAGTCGTCCAAAGTCGAGCCAAGGATACTAATGGTAGATAAATATCGATATGTATAAGGTCACTGAACTCCTAATGAACCTTTTAATTTCATATTTCTATCTCGTCGGGAAAGACGTGAAATTAATGTTTCAATATATCTCCCACGTATATTTTATGAGAGTTACTAATATCTGTTAATAAATTTACATATCATGGTGATTATTCCGCAAAATAATTTCTATCAGTAAGCACTAATGTTTCAAAATCCTATTTCATGGTTAGTTGAGTGAATGTAATGTTGGAGGATTAAGAGTTTTAAAGACACCACCCGACATCCTACTGCGGCAAGATTTTACATAAAGACATTCTTTTAATTTCCGTTGACAATGAATTAATCAATTACCACGTATTCAGTAAACATTAAAGAGGGAACGCCTCTATTATGCTGTCTACTCTAGGCGCAGGCGTAAGAGATGTCATTTTGAATAACAACAATACCATTTTGAATAGAGCCAAACGGATTTATAAATCAGTCACGTCCCCATTTTGGCCAAAGCTGTGCTCCAATTGTGAGTTTGTTATAAAAAAAGAAAGATTCAGGAAAAAATTTGGTAACGGTCCAGAATTTTGTAGTTAGTGATTCTCTATAGCCCCCCCAAGCGTCCAACGGACTGCTGGAGGGTTACCGAGGTCTTCGTGACGATTAAATCATAACGAAAAATGCAGAAAATGAGGAGAAATTTTAAAGTTTCAATTTAAAAAAAGAACGTATATTTGAATGTGTTCCAGCTGCCCTATCATGAGAAATGGAACATTTTTTGTCCTTTGATACAATAAGTGAAATATCTTTCTATCGTTTACTTTTTACTTATCTAACTGAACAGCATAAATGTGATAAGGTATGAATGGTACTACTATGAAATTTAATTTGATCACTCTAAATGCTATTGAAAGAGCTATTCATTAAGACATTGTGATCCTCACACGAGGAAATTATCTGCATATGCTACCCTCCCTATACTCAGGGAAGATAAATTGATATGATTAATCTTGACTTCTTCGAATTTCATTGTAATCTCCTTGTAAAGGAAAACTATTGGTAGCTTCCTCGGCAGAATTTTAATGCGACATGTTTCGACAAGGTGTTTATGTCTTCAGGAAGGGGATGAGGATACCGGGGGTAAGCTACCTCACTCCTACTCATGCCTTGTAGGCCTCATTGATTCTCTTAAGTATTAGACCGATACAGTTGGAGGATGAACCGGCCTTTAGGCTGTCGACTTTACTAACAGATTCAAAATAATTTGACATTGAAGGTTTGACCTTGATCGGAGAAGGGTTAACTTTATTTGTCTCAAAGTTAGGTAGGATGGAAAGAAAATAATTCGACAATGTATTAATTCAGAACTACAAATTTTACAAACAGTTATGAGATTCTTAGAATTTATTTATATATGTCCTGCACGTACACCCGTAGTTAAGGCAATCACTGATGTGCCATGATACTTCATCATTCCTAGGCGTCTCTCAGTAACGCTAGGCTACGAAAAGCCTGTGTTAAAAATCAAAGGTGGCAATACACAGTAGAGGAAATCATATTCTATTCAATAGAGCAAGGTTCATTTGTAGCCCACGTTTGAAGCTTATTGTGCAAACACCGTTTCCATTTGCTAAACAATAACCCCGCAAAATTGAGCTTTCACGGGGAACAATACTTCATTATTCGCTGCCGAATTTCAATCACGCATCTAATCGCACGTTGGTGTTTACTTTGCAATTTGCCAATCGTACGGCCTTTTGCAAGCTCAAGTGAAAATGGAGAGAAAACATTGCTTTACGTACTTTGATAACACTATTAGACGTAAGCCTGAATTGTAAGCCTTTGAGGAAATTACAGTTCCCTTGGCAGTTAAACCGGAAGAGTTGGTACTGAGTTTTTTCCTCCCATCTCGCTAGTAGATCTACACTCAGCTAAAGTTATAGAGTATGTTTTAAATGTCTTTATCCGATTCTGAAATAAACAAAAGTCTAATATATCTTCTAAAAATGTAAAAGAAGGTGTCTTTTTTACAGTGAGATCAAAGGCAATTAGGATCTTCATGCCCTTTAAAATTATCTAACAAAAGCTTTGAATAAGGAATAAGGACGAAAACTCATAGAGCTTCTTGAAAATTTAGTCGACTACTTAATTTTTACCAAAACCTCTAATTAGTGAAATGTTATGGTGAAATTCACAAGCTTCCTAATATACTCTCGTCCATCATTAAAATTGTTAATCCCTTGAAATTTCCACCTCTTTTAAATAGGAGCCCTAAATCAATGATTTGGATAAAATTTCCATGAACAAAGTGACATAGAATTATTTTTAAAAACGTCTGCATTGAAATCATGAAAACTTCTCTTAAAAATCGAGCGAAAATATTCCTCCGCTTTAAAGACGGAAAATATCCAAGCAACTTGATGGGATATTCAGCCTTCTTATTCACGAATTTTGACATCTGCGAGATAATCGAGAACGCATCTGTCACGAATGTTGAGGCGCTGACGATCCATTGAATCGTGTAAAAGCACTCCTGGAAAACATAAAAAAAGATACTGCTTGTTGACAAGAGAGTAAGGCGTAAATATCTCTAGGAGACCCAAGTAACAATAGCAAGCTCTTAAATATAATTCCTACTCTACGTCCAACTTTTCTCTCCTCATCCATCAATCAAATGTCCTCAAGGTCGATTCCTCATGGAAAGTTTGCATGTCTCGCACCCCCACAGCACCCGCTCTTCGGTAATCTTTTTCCCCGGAAATCCTTCAACCCTTTCAAAAGCTGTATCTAAAATGGTACCACGAAAGCCCCATGTTGCCATGTAAAGGACGGGGTTTAAAAATACGTACTATCCCCCTTTAATTCTTTCCAACCCTCAGTCAGTCATTCTGTCCTAACTGTTAAGAAATTTAGTCATGCATTCAGAATTATGTGAGGCAAATACTTGTTAATTGTATTTTTTGTGTACGTATTTGCAAATTTAGCGATTCTGTCGCTTTACCTAGTGTTTTGTTCCAGCTCTGAAAGACCTCTTCTACTTCAACGTACTGGCTTAATAATTAGTACTAGACTCTTGTTACGATCTCGTAACGTAGCATTTTTGATTTGTATATAATTCATAACGTGTAGTTAAAATTGCTGAAAATTTAAATTATATATTTAATTTACGTAGTGTATGAATTGAAATTAGATTTATAAAAGCGAATTTGAGTTTTTTGATATCTTAGGTGATTTTGCACTTCCACTACTTAAGTCATTTTTCAGCTGCTTTTTAAAGTACACCTAGCGACATTTTCAAAAATTTACAAGTATCTCGTGTTTCGTAAACTTCACATTTCGAAGAATAAAATAAAATATAAAGTGGAGAGTAAAGGAGTGATGGATAGGAAGGGATCAATAATTAAATGAATGAAACTACCAAAAAAGTCTGCTTACGTGTTTAGTAGACAACTGGTAGCAAAAAAAAGGGTTCATCGCAAAGAGGTTTTGAAGGAAACTCAGTTGGATTGTTATCATAGCATAGTATCAAAAGTTTTTTTTACATAATCAGAAATTCACGCGGTGACGTGTTGTGATGGAATGTCAAACGGATAGAGGCATGCTTTTCCCGTAAGCATTGTTCGTTGTATTGTTCTTGTGGAAAAAGTACAAAAGTACAAGCCTCTCTTCATTTTACAGAAAGGATATGCTCTAATAACTCTTCATTTATTTTTTCAGACGAAACTTGTATTTAAAGAATCGTAATTCAATGTGATGTATAAGACTTGTATAGAGTTGTCAGTACGACAGCTTACGTCTCGCATTCGTACTCTCCTCGTATATCGTTCACAAAGAACAGCGCAATATATAAGTCTTGTGATATCTCTACGAATGCTGGGAGACTACAAAGCATTTAATCACTTTTTTAGATTCCCTTGATGCTTAAGTATCAGGCGCAGTTTCCCCACATCGCAATTCCTCGTTCGTTTCCATTGACGCAGAATGCTTTCTATCTTCGGCCTTTGGCCACAAACGCATACAACGTCCCTTCATATACTAATCCCTTATCTAACTCGGGCACAACCCTTTGGCTTCGGACAGAGTATTGTAAGCAAACACCTGAGGTAATTTAGGAGAAGGTCGGAGATCAAATTAAGGCAAAACGTTCACCTTCACACAGATTGTGCTTCTGTACTGACTATCAAATCAGATAAGTAACAAATGGAAGAAGGATTTTAAAGAGAATCGAGGAGGAATCCACCAAGTGACACCCATGAATCGAAAAGACGGAAATTTATGAAACAACCATACGTTTTTAAAAGGATACATGCAAATGAACAGACTAAAGAGGAACTATGAGATATCTATATATGACGTATGATCAGAGTGCCTCCGTTGATAAAAGGTATACAAAATTAAATTTCTCAAATTAGCTGGTAAATTCGTAATATCCCAAAACAGGTGAAATATATCAGGAAAAATTTTCACGAGGAAAGTATGGTTTACTAAATTTGAAAAATATTACGCCGTAAGAATACACCGAAAGACTAGGTTTGATGCATAAGCATCATCTTCAAGTAAAGAATTGTCCAGAAATTGGTGACAGACAGTCAAGGGGGAAATGATAGAATTCGCAGAAAACCATCAAATTCAATAAAATAGGGAATGATTTCCTCGCAAAAAAAATCTGATTTATTTATTCCGATTAAAAATTGAACGAGGAAGTCTTAGAATCTGAATGAACGGGTTATGAAGGCAATCATAAGTATAGTGAATATGGATGGACTCATTTTATAATAGTTGGTATCTGTATTAAAAATAAACTGTGACGCAAAGAAATATGTTTAACACCCCACCGCTATAAGATAGAAAATACGACGAAGAAAGCTAAGGCATATTTGAGTCTTTATTAATAAATTATTATTTTGCTCAATCTTTCTTGACATTATTATAATTTGCACACCCTTATAGTTAAATAATTCTTATTTTTAAAGTATAACATTATTATAGTGATATTATAATATAATATAAATTTGGTGTTCACCAAATTAAAATGCATTAAGGATTATTTAACGAACAGGAAAATATAAAGGAGGGGTAATCAAATTGATTTAAGATAGAGGGGATCCAATCATCAGCAGTGCGTTTGATAGAGAATTCCCATGCCTCTCTCAATTCGCCCCATGACTTCTCTCTATGAAAAAACCATTGCCCGCATCCCCTTACGGGAATTCCTGCGCCCCGCATGCCGTTAATTCTCTGTGCTCCCGATCATCAGTCCTTTTATCGCACGGCAACTGATAAAGGCACCCTTCCGTACGCTCACCTACACGTCTGTCCATCGCCGCCCGATTCTCATTGCGATATCGGGGACCATGTGTGCCGTTCCATGCTCTTTCGCATGAAAAGCCAAAGTCATTAATTTCCGCACCGATCTCAGTCGCTCGAAAAAGCTGCGAAACAAGATAAATGCGAGTCTTTTACTGACCTCGATAAAACTAAAGTTATAGCTGGGCGGCACTTCTATTCATCCGCACATGATGCGGAAATGAGATATTCATTTACTTGGGAGCTTGGAATTAACTGCATTCATTGTATTCATTCTAATGTGGACCTTGAATTAACTTGGGTTAATCAAGAATATGAAAATCGGAATAAGAGAAGGTAAAATATTAACTAAAAAAGGACTACAAACTTGCGGAACTGACAGAGAAAGGAAAGGAGAGCTTGGAATCGAATTAACTGAGAAGAGAGTACGACGAAGATAACGGTGGATAAGAAAACATTCAAATGATAGATTCGTCTAGATAAAAAGAAGCAGGATAAAGGTTGAAAGGAAGAGCTCCATGCATCGCCGCAGTAATCTAATCTTGCAATTGCTTATCTTAAATATTACTGTTATCTCACTGCAGCTCCTTTTGAGTCCCTTCTCAATGTTTCTATAAAATCCATTTCATCTGTCTATAGATTCATTTTCATTGACCTAAGAAATCTACATATATTAAAAATTCTCTGCTCTCGCATGAAATAGTTTCCATCTTGCCCACATATTGCTTTTACAACTCTGTTATTCTAATTATATGAATCACACGCTGGTCTCGTGATTTTCATAAACTCCAATTATTTTACAATCTTGATTAATTGCAATGCGTTTACCTTTATTGGGATGTTTACACCTATTCTCAACTAAATTTGTGAATACTATTTTAAAAGAGATGTCGAATTTAATTCTCATATTAAAAGATATAAGTCGTTAAGCTTCTTTATGAAAAATATAGCTAAGAGTTTAAATAAAGTAAACAACTTAACGAATGTTTTGTACTCAGAAAAACTTTAAATATTCTCCATGTCATTATGTGTTAAATGGAGCCTAAGGTTTTCAAAGAAAAAGAAAACCACACCAGTCTTTCCCATTGGTTTCTTTTCAAAAGAGAAAAAGACCATGAGAAAGGTCGGTGTGTTGAGGAGCGAAGAAAGGAAAAAGGCACATCGAAAAGGTAAGAGAGGTTCGGGAAAAGAGATAAAAGAGAAGAATCAGTTCCATTGAGTGCAGTCCATAGTAGTCTAAACAATTAGATATATTTTTTATACTCGAAATGTTTCCTTTTGTGCCATGTTTTAGTTCTGTTCGTCTCAGCTGTTCCCTTGAAAAGGCGACGAGAGATACACGCAGCGCAAATGTGAATGCGTGCTTGAGTCAGGAGCAAAGATAAAATAAAAAATAACACTGAGTTGCTAGAGGGTGAGTATGCCAGAGTTTGCGTGAGATGAATATTTTGTTTTCCGGTAAGAAGAAAATTAGACTGGATTAAGACTATCTAATGACCTCACAGATACAAAATTCTCTAAGACGGCTAATACATGGAATTATATATTAGAGATAGTGATTTTTTGTAGAAAAAAATTAATATAAGAGCTTCTACATGTCCAAATAGTACAGGGTACGGCAAGAGCTACAATAGGTTTCAAAGTACGACTTGTAAAGTTAGAGTGCGTAAACGAATACTTTCAAGAGCACTTTCCTTGGTTTAATCTGTTCAAAGGTGACAGATTGATATGGGTTCAAGGCTGGATTTGTCGATTATTTGTCGAAAGCTTTCCATAAAGGCAAAGTTTTGTAATTCCTTCTCAGATAGTGGGCGGCTCTCGTGTTATTAGCTGTTGATGGTGAGGATTTGGGTAGTCTTAAAGGGAGAGAAAATTCAAAGAGAAGCTAGCTTAATATGGCGAGCGAAATTATGCGAAGAGATAAAAGTGTTAAATGGAATAAAAGGAAATGCGAATGAAGGCGATGATGTTCTTAAAGGAAAGTATGGACGAAATTAAGGAGAGGTTTGGAAAGGATTAGTATAAAATATACTTCAATTTATACTTAACATTTGCATTCGTATAAATTCACGTGTATATACGTGTATATGCAGGGATGTTACGAATAAGAGAAGTTGATAGCTAACTTTAGGGAATGACATGGATATTTCACTTGCATGTATGCATATATACATATTCATTCTAGGATAAAGCGATCGAATAAACCTTACCCGTAATTCGTAGTCAAACGGATGTCATATTTTTATGTTATAAAAATAAACGCACAAGAACTAGAGCTCTCGAACAAAATCCGTACGACCAGCAATAATGGGTACAGAAGCTATCAGAATAAAAGCTATTAGAATGATCTATTTTCCATGTTACGATATCGTGCGATGGAGAGAAGAACCTAAAGAGTACTAGCATCCATCATGAAATAGAGATATATTTTAAGATTAATGATGAAGAATTAAAATTTAGAGATTGTTGTTGATTAACGATAAGTGTGTGGAAATCGCTCCGAATACTTTGCACGCGAAAATTGACCTGAATCGTCCCTAAATTGAACTACGTAGCTTAAATCCGCTAAAGACGACCTGGTGGATTTTGGTTAGCTAAATAGGTAAATTCATATCATTCACTTATAAAGAGAAAACAATCACAAATAAGTCAGCATTTTGAATATAATACTCAAATATTCAGTTATTTAAATGGAAAAAGAATAAAAAGTAGGAGTATTCAACAGATTTTGAATAAATAAATGATTTAGGAAAAAGTACAGAATAGAACATTCATAATATTTAAAAATACAGAATGGACAATTCTGTTTAAAAAACAAAATGCTTAAAAATACAGAATAGAAGATTTAAAATACTATCCGACAGTATAATTAAAAATGAAATAAATATTTAAGAAACGAAAAAAAGATTTATAAAGGCGAATTAAATTTGCTTAGGATAGTCGCTAAATCTAGCGAAAAATCGCTAAATCGGCAAGTATGGATTCGTGAAATCTCTCTCGTGTACAAGTCAACTAGTAATTTTAAGTTAAAATTATGTCAAGTTCGAGTAACTGAAACTTATCATGTCCTATTTACACTGGAGTATACGTGGAATTTATTCGAAGTTTGACGTAAATGAGAGTGAATCTTAATTCACTTTGCGAGGGCAGGAGAGCGAGGTTAACAATGGAGCGAAGGGCAAGCGCTGGTCCATGCGGAGATCACAAGGCCAAAAGGGACGCAGATCAAAGAGTGGACGGGGATAGCGGTGACGTTGATAAAATGACAACTTTCATCGCGACATCGAATTCTTTTAGCTGCACTTCCCTACGTCAAAACAAACGGGATTGTGTGACGCTGTAATTAAGTGACTCAAATTTTACGAAAGCACGGCCGGAAAAATGCTTCTCTTTTGGATTCCAACCTGCGTCATGCAAATGCATTCGTCAAAAAATAACATGTCGGGGACGGATCGTTAATTCAGGGTTCTCAAATTACGCCATACCCTCATTTCATATTTTTGGGTCCAATATGGGGAAATGCCGGAAATTTAAAACAGGGGAAAGGTTCGAGCTACTGTTCATTTATTTGGCTACTAAAGACACAAGGTTGAGGGAAATATTTGTGCGAATTTGTATGAAAGAATTTTGAACCAAAGCGGCTATTTATGTATTTATTTTTCAATCGTTTACAGTATGACCGTTTCGTGTGTACCAAATTCAGCCACAGAAACGCATACTCGATTATGAGTAACGAGATGTGCAATGCCGCAATGGAGTTAAACAATAATCAAATTTGCATAGTACTGAATATTGACCAACCAGAAAAGGGGTGGGTCTATTCGGCTGTTTTCTATAGCTTACCAGATATCAAATGTTCGAATTTGTTACTGAAGATAAAATCATATTCAGGAGAAACAATTTTCTGGATGAATTTAGTTCCAACAAAAATCAATAGGAATATGTAAAAATGTTCACTCATAAAATTCTAATTTTTTGAATAGCATTTTATATTTTAATATAAAGTGCTATTTCGAAATTCCCCGTATTTTATAGAGAAAAAAAATTGAGGGCGAAAATAAATTAATCCAATTTTACGGGATTATGTGCTGTAATATTCGTGCTAAAAGAAAATGCATTAAAAAATTAAAATATTTCAACCATAAAATAACTGCATGCTTTTTTAATTTTCATTTAGTATAAAATTAGATGTATTTTTAATACTCAATGCATAAAACGTCAAAATAAAAAATGTCTTCAAATCCTACACAAGGTTTTTAACAATCGCCCGTTTTTGGCCAGTAAAGGGCCATCTTCAGGAATAGTTTAAACTTCCATATAACATTCCCGATGTCTGACCAAAGCATTCGTAAAGAATACAAATAAAGGAAAAATGAGAAATTTATCTGATCTGAATTCGTACTTCTAATTTTGTGGCACAGCTTCTCAAACGGCTGACTATAATTCCGAAAACCCACACAAATATTTAGAATTAGAATAAGCTTGTGATACAAAGGAGTATATGAACCTCTATTACATCAGGAATGAATCAGCAGATAGTCTGAAAATTTTTAAGCTTCCACAAGAAGAAATGCAAAAATTCGGGAGAATTTAGATATTCTACGAGGAACAGCCTAACTTCATCGCCTCACTGTTTACTTATAATTTTAAAAGTAAAATAAAAAAATAATGCCCCTAGAAAATGTCTCAGTCAAAACGTAGGCCTCAATTCTCCTCATTCACAGGAAATATAAAAAAAAGTTAAGAGTTGGATTTGATTGGCCAGGAATTATGAAGGGAAGCGAGGAAATTACGTGGTAAAGCATGAATTCCGGGGATAAATTGCATCTCTCACTACGGTGGAGGATTTGAGAGACGGTGGTTTTGATCGGAAGAAGGAAAAGAACGGAATTACAGAGGAATGAAGCACCAATAGACAGAGAGGATGGGGAATAATCTGGCTGAATAATAAGGAAAGATCAACAACGTGGTCTTCGTAAGCACAGTCGACCCTCGCTCAACGATATTTCACTTGTCAAAGATCCACAAGAATTAAGATGTTCATTTTTTACGAACTTTAACTACAAAGACAGATAAAAAAATATGGAATGCTTTCATTTATTTCTGGAGAGGTTAGACCACGAAATTCCTCTGTTGATCTGCAAAACGAATAAAAAAATTGAAATTATAACTTTGATTATTATCATCGCCATAGTACTAGTACCACCCCACATTAGATGGAAGTTCATTACAAACGTTTGTTTATTTTATCAGCATTTTCTATTTTGTTTATTATATACAGGTAGTGCTCAACGCAAACCATCCCTTTTCGTTTATTTTAAGTATGTCGAACACCTAGCCTAATGTACAAAATTTTTAAAAATTACAAAGGATTCTTAGATATTCTCGAACATCCTCCGGGCTTACTTATTAGCAGATACTGAAAAATATCGTTAAATTCTGACTTCCTACGATCATATACGTAACAACTTTGTAAAAAACTTTATCTCATTTGTACCTAACATAATGAGGAGCGATTCTGTTTACATACACGACAGGAAAAATATGTCTTTTCCGTTACTCATTTACTCTAATTACTTTAAGGTAAATTCGTTGCAAAAACTTGAGCTGTGAAATCAAATGATGATAGTGCACATTGCAGGAGAATTTTAATTGATAGCGGTGCAATTTTAGTAAGTCGTGGCCAAACTATGTTTCGCTACAATTGTTTTCGATAATGATTGTTTACCATCGAGGGAAAAAAACCGCAGCAAGACGAAAGTGATTCATTATTCAACTTTTGCATTATCTAAAGCATTATTTAAAATTGTTCTTTACTAATTTATGTACAAACATGCTGGGGCAAAATATTGAAAGTAAATAAAACCTTTTTGTTTTGCTTCGTATAGAGGCATCTCAATGACGTGACATGTTCCACTCGATCGATTATTTGATCGCGATCGACCTTTGGTCAAGGCTGTATTGTACGATATACGTAATTATTACGAGAGTCGATTATTATCCTCACCGCAAACATATAGTATCATCTAAGAAATATATTTTCGCTAGAAATAATAAACATTTCTAGCCAGTGTATGTTTGGAATTGTATCAAACTTCATTCGAGCAGACACGATGACAGCTATTATCTTTGAATTCCGAAAATATCTTCAGCTCTTCTCTCATAGAAATTCTTTCGAGGCGAAAGGAGAACGGTATTCAACGAGTTATATGGAAGAGAGGATGACAGCAGCTATCATAGTCCAAATTCCATCGCAACTATTAACGATGACCGAGCGGATGTGGCAGGCAATTGAGCTTTTATGTTGCGACATCCTATTGTGTATTTCTCGTTATGCATGGTTCTGTTTTAAGAGATAAAATATCCTCTATTTCCAAAATAGTACAGATAACGCACATTCAATTCTCAAATTTAAACGAAGTAAAACGAATAACTAGATTTTCCATATCGGATCTCATATCACCTAGCACTACGGTCTGCCTAAAATTGGACAAAGTTAAAATCGAGAGTAGGACTTTTACAAACGAACAAAATTATCTGATGTTTTTAGGTGTTTGGGAAGAAAATGAAGATAATTTATTCCTCCATTATTTTTTCTTACTCCAAGTACTAAGCAGTATCTGCCTGTTACGTTACCCATCTCTTCTTGTCGTTTAACATTTCTTGTAAATTTATAGTTTACGACCTATTATGTCTATATTTCTTTGTTCATTCTATTAATGTGCTTATTTCATTTTTCTTCACCTTCTTTTACTTTTTCAGATTGATTACATATTTTTAGGTCATTTCTTATGCATCTTTTTCTTAAACGATCGATTATCCCACTATATTTTATTTTCCTTAAGAACCTCATTTCCTCAGCTTGTATTCTACTTTAATCTTTCTTTGGTGTTGTCGATGTTTCGCTACCGTGAGTAAGTGTCTGTGTAGCTATGGTTTTATAACATCTAAACTGTGTTTCTTTTCTTGTGTTGTTTTTCAGTGTTTTTATAATCATTTCACTGATAGGGTTGAATTTATTTAGTTAATATTACATGTATCGACTGTGTAATCACATCACACATTAAGGCGCGACCTAAATACTCGAATGTTTTTTGCTGTATTGCTTTATTTTTTAATATACTTTAACAAAAATTTTAGTTCTTAAACTTAGTTCAAAAATTTAGTTCTTCTTGGTTAAACTGCCAAGAAGGTTTAACTTTGGTTTATCCACCGATATTATTTGTGAGATCATCAATGATTTACATTTTAATGGAATTCAGCAATATATTAAGGTTCTCAAGCATCATGCGATAACTGATAAACAGTTCTCGCATGAGAATGATATCCTTACAAAAGTATACTATAGGTATACTTTTGTAAGTATAAGTAGAACATCTTGTAAGCTGATGTTCCCTTTTCAGCTGATTTCAAAACCAAGAAGTTGCGTTATAATTGAACGAAATTCCAGGGATATGTAGATGATAAAACTTTCTTACAACTGAAGACATCGTGGAAATGCTTAAGGGTCCAACGACTCTTGAAGTGTGAAGATGAGAGGGAAGTTAAGGTGAGAATTTGGAGTCGTAAACTATAGCTATATTTCCGGAGATGACTTCCTAGAAGGACCCAAAGTTTATCAGGGCGTCTTTCTTAGTAGACTAGTAAAGGATAGTGTCTTTCTAGAAGTCTGCGACTCATTCCTCATCCGGCTACTTCCAAGTTAGTTGATATTCACATTTCATGAGTTTTATCAGACACAAAGCGGAATATTAACGAATGCTTGGAAATATTCACAGGTGAGTAGGCTTTCACTTTTCTCTCTTACAACTCTTAACCATTTCCGAATGTTTCTGAACTTATGTAACGAAAATTACAGCGTAAAAATGAAAGTCACTAAATGATATCTCGCTTTAGGCTACAACATGCAAAACTCTGGATCTGTTGCTTTACCTACAGATAAGAACGCGCATACACAAACAACCCCGCCTTTGTTCTGAGCGGGATTGAAAAGATATAGTCTCGTCTTACATATGGCCCACTAATATGGTACTATGATAGAATAAGGCAGTGAATGAAGAGGGCCATAAGTAAATATACAGTCGAATTATGAAATTCTCTGCGAGAACACGGTTTCGATGAATTATTCGGGAAACTGACCATCAAGAAGTTTGGGATTAACCCATAGTTCGTCATTCCGAAAGCAAGAAATCGTGATGGAATACTCAAGAAACGTAACGTACGGATGAGAGAGAAATTGATGGGGTTAAGAAGCAAGCTGACACCGGAGGAAGAAAGAGGACGGAAAATAGAATACGGAATAATGGAATAGCGGTGTAGGGAGAAAGTAGGGTCAGATTTGGGGACTCCTTTAAGTGGACCATATATATTCTGGCCATAAGGAGGCAGACACGTCCTCCTTCAGGTTGGCAATTTAACGCGTTCCAGAGGAGGGCTGCGTAGGAATGAGGAATGAGGGACACGCATTTTGGAAAAGGGAGACGTAAGAAAGGATGGCGGATTTGGCGGGGAATTGTTTGAGTGAAATGTAAGCGAGATGGAATGAAATGCGATATGAGCGAAGAATACGACGCCGTCCCATGAATAATGCGCCGTTTTCGGGTCAGCACAGATGTAATTGAAAACGCAGTGGGTGGCAGACGGATCCTTAAGCATTTCCACAGTCAAAATATTACAATGAAGCGACGACATGTATCTTCCGCATTGATTTCTCAAAAACATGGTATGCTGATGATGCAGCAGTTCTGAAAGGTTATGAATGATACTGGGTCTTCCTGTAGTAAACATTTTCATTATCATTTCTCAAAGTCCAATACAGTCCAAAGCCGTATTAATCGAAATGCCACAAAAACTGAGCCTCATTAATGAAGTTAGGTCTTAAAAGCCTTCACCTGTGACAAAGCATTTGTATTCATCGCACTTTCACTTTTAACCTTTTTTAAGTATAGCTGTACTCACTGTAATGCATTCTCAAACAAACTGCATTAACATAGCAATTGTAAAGTTGCTCACATTATTTTCTCGACTAGATTCAACGGATTACTTCCTCAACTAATTTTCATTCTCTATGAGTACTGCAAAAGCATAAGGTTAATAGAGAAAGCGTCATAACTTAATTATAAAAATATATGCATAACTCGACCACCTGAAGTTTAGTGGTTATTATTTCTCTAAATTTCCATATTTTTTCCCCCTCCCAAGATGGTAATTATTTCACAACTTTGGATTTACCGATAAACCTTCAATTACAAAGGTAATTTTTCCAGAAACGGGGCATTTTTAATACTACTTAATGCTTCTTGCCATGACATAGGAGATTAGGTAAACGAAAAGCCCATTTTAACATCAATACATTATATCACTAAATCATTGGCTATTGTGCTTTATATCTTTTATCCTTCCAGTGGCGTAGTGAGAGCGTAAGTTCTTAAAGAATGATTTGATAATTTTACAACGTTTGCGAGCAAAATATCTTTCCCTAGTGCTCACGCTCTAATAACAATGAATAATAATTTATTTTCTAAACTTTTTACAACAGAAAAGGAATAGAATTAGTCTTCACGAGTGCCATAAGTACCACCAATGGTAAGCGCCCCATCTGGAAAAAGTAATGGTACAATAAAATAAAATTTAAAATATAGTAAAGAAATATTAGAATATTTTCGAATTTTAACGACTATAAATTTCAAGAATATCATCTATGAAAAGTAACGGCTTTTGATAATCCGCTATTTGTGTCTCCATCTCTTCCGGTGTTCCCTAACTTGGAATTTCCTCCCTGATTTAGCCACGTTTAGATATATCTCTCGCGCCGGAAGGTTTAAATCTTCTGGAATATCCACTGATCATAATTAATGTCCATACGTCGCAGTATATCAATGCCTTTACCTTCCTCAAAAAATTTTACATGGATTTTACTATCAAAGAGGAAAGGCTAAGCAAAGCAATTAGGGATCCGATTTCCCATGAGATAAAAACTTAGTTTGATCGTAAATTTTCGCCGTAGAATTAAATGGTGTATTTTGGACAGAATAAAAGATATAAAGTACGTGTTCACATTAGCAATATCTTTAAAATATCAGCTTTTTAATTTATCAATTCTATTTCATGATATCAATATATATTATATTTTTAATTTAGCTGTTTATGTATCAATTCAATAATTACAATTAATTAAAATTGATTTGGCGTTCCAATTAATTATGATGATATTTGTTCTTCATTTACAAATGAAGATTCATATAAAGCCGTATTAAAAAAAACCCTTAAGATCCGTAACTGTTATCTCATATTTATTATATATAATCTTAACAACTCAAATAGAATTAATTCAGATAAATATGCTGAAAATCACATTTTATGAGAATACACAATGAAATTGTTGTTGATAAAAACATCAAAGGTTCAGAAGAGAAGTAGATGAAATGGATTGATTTCTTAGTATACTTGACGACCAAAAGAGACCTTTCGGAATCCACCGGGATCTTTCCAACAAATCCTAAAATTCTTGGAAAGGAAAATTCATTACGAAATCCTCAGAAGTATTTGAAGGTAGCGACAAAGTGTTTCTTTAAGATGAGCTCAAAAACTCTAAATATATTCTTTATTTACAGGGGAGATGGGTTAATTATACTAGTCTAGATCATAACAATAGGCACTTCAGGACCATTGAAGCTACTCCTGTGTCAAATATCACACTGATATCGTTTTATAACTAATTTTTATTATTTTAACGTATTGATCCCATTGGTTTTATTCATTTGACAATAATTCATTTGGGGTTATTTAAAAATTAATAAATGAAAATAGTTTGTGGCAGATTGGAGTATGCAGGTGTGCAGAAGAATGAAAGTGGTGGTGTAGGGTGTAGGAACTTGGTACTAGACGCGCCAAATGTATTGCCCTCGACCTTAGATAATGAAGTCACTGGATGCATAGAGGAATCTTACACAGGGACCAATATCCTTCAGCGATACAACAAATATCTCTGATAATACATAGAAAACGAAAGAATCCTATGCTGTGTAGGGACTTCTAAATTCTGGATACTGGATAAATGTCCCCTGGAATCGAAAGGCAAAAAAGGGAAGTGTGGCTAAGGCCGAGTAATGAGGAGTGCTGACCGACATTGACCCTCACGTAAAAACCTTTTGGAGAAATGCCTTTCAGACGGAGTTGGAAATCGACGAACGTGACGCCTTTCATAGTCAGTGAAAGGGAGTCCGAGGAATTGTGGGTACATCTGCCTCCTTTCCCCTTCATCACAACTACTCCACAAAAAGAATTCACTCACTTTATCTGACGAGTACTCTACGCCTAAATATTAAACCTAAAGAAACAGAAATTCACAAAAGAATCTTTTGACCCACTAAAAGTTGTTTGAATAGACAAAAATAACTTTTCCGGTTTATACAAATCCCATTAAGATTACTCATCGCATCAGATGAGAGTGTATGTAATATCAAATTGAAAAGAGTCAAAAGTAAACTTCTCTAATAACTGTATCAAAAAAGTCCTATTCTCCATATAAATATGAAAATACTGATCGCTTTTACAAATATATACGTGATGATTAACAGTCGATACCTGTACTTTGTGCATGAATTAATTTGTTTCATTAGAACTTCACTTACAGCAGTTGCTGCCAATACATGTAGTGAAATACATAGCAAAGATGTACACAAACGAGCACTCCCTAATTAAAGGAATCCGATTAGCCGAGTCTCGAACCCAGAAACTTAGGGACAGACTAGTTCGCTATGTAGTCCAACACCGGGGCCTACTACAACCCAGGGATATTTTCGGAAGTGAGAATAATACTGCTCGTAATATTTTGCAACAGCGCAAACTTGAAATCTTAAATAAAAGCGAAATATTGTGATTCATTATCAACAGACCCTAAGTAATTAAACTAATATTCATGATTGCTCAGTAAATGTTTCGGATCTGCAAAACAATTCATTCGTTTTTAAACTTGTTATTCCTGCAACGGGATACATACGATTTTCCCCTGTAAAATAAATAGAATAAAAGTTGTGAACAATATTTGTCGTGTATATGTATGTATATCATGCTATGGTCTTTCCTTCATCATATCACCGCATGAATTATGGGAAAATCCCTAGGGCTTAAAGAGATATTGATCATTAATTGATATTTAAGCCAAATGATTAAAAACTTTCATAAATCTTACAGTAAAAATGAATTGGTTTTAGAGTTACCAGGATCACCCAAAACCGTGACTAGAAAAATCCTTTCCGTTCAGGGATTATGATATCATGTGTTCTGCACAAACTAATCAGAATTTAATTTGACGCATGTCATTAAATGGACGCACCAGGTGCCGTGGGCGATTTATACACGAATTAAAATGATGAATTGTTTCCAATTACCTATATTTAAGAGTCATGATTAAATTTATGTAATGCAAACAGAGGGAATTGTGATGCGACGTTAAAAGCAGAGGAGAATGTTTTCCCCAGAATTCCAATTATTAACATAAAAAGAGCCATATGATGCATGGATATGTTAATTTATGAGTCCATATAAATTGGAAATTTTCGGATAGCGGCGAAGATATAAGGGGAAGAAGTCATTTAGCGCTTGAAGAGGAAATTCTGCAGCTAATCTTATGAAAGATATCATCAGAGGGATGCAAAGGCGCTTCAAGGAGCAGATGGGGAAGAAAGAGGAATGGAACGGAAAAAGGGAGTAAAAATGGAGGGGAAAGTCTTTTGGGAGTTCCTTGCGATTTGAGGGAAAGTGAATTGCGTCGGGCAAAAGAGCTCCGGACTTACCTATCGATCAACAAAGGCCGCTGTATTTACTAAGGAGCGTGATATTTTTATCAAAGATAGGATAATACCAACGTATTATTATATGGCCATATGAAATTCGTAAAAGATAGTGAGGTTATGATCTCCGTAATATAGTCATTTTTTCCTTTTGCAGAGCAATAAACAGACGTACAAATATGAATGATTAAATATACTGTTTAAATGTATCATAAATAGACTACTGAATAAATTAATGTTCCGTTTTAAATTAGAAATGTCCAAAGCTTAGAAACATTTGAGGACAGCAATGTGAACTATGTGACTTGTGAAAGTGGTACGAGAAGAGTATCTCTCAACTGATTGTAGCCTCATTATCTACATATGCGTAGGTTACCTCCTATTGAGAATTAATTTATATTGATTAGCTACTGTTAGATTGTAAGTATAAAAATTATAACCCTCCAAATGATTATGATCGTCCTGAAGTTGGTCGCAGAGTCTGAGACCGAAACGTCGACACTAAAGGAAGGAGGCTATCCAGTGGGAGACCCGAGAAAGTTTCTGCCACTCAATGAATTAGTAATTCATGCAGTAAAAATAGCACTATAGGGAAGAAATCTTAGGAATAAGAAATCATTTAGGGATGTGCTTTAAAATTACCTCATTCTTTTCGATAAGGCTTCCTACAACAGTTCATACATACACACTGAAAGCTCATAATTTAATTGTATACAATTACTTCTCTTACATTCACCACCATACCAACGAACGAGTCAGTCATTCTGTGAACTGACTGAAAAATGTTGGGTTGCGCATTTATTTCCTCTGCAGACGACGAAGGTACTGATTGTATGATGCGGGGAATTAGGCGCTCCTTCAGAAGTAAAAGGAATGTTGAACTAAACTTGAAAAAATGGAAAATGATATAGCTTCAAATAATGAATCATGAGCATTTTCCATTTAACAAAAACTTAGCTTGGAGATATACAATGATTCCTTCTGTTAGGGCCGACTTGAGCGAGGTGTAGGTTATGAGAGAAATACTATGAAATATCAGTAATTTTTGTCACAAATTTTTAACTTTTCTTGCTTTTTATGCTTATGATTATGCTGATTCCAAAAACCACATGATAGGAAAATATAAAATAAGTACTATGTAGAACTGATATGTATCATAGATTATGTACAAAGTATAAGTATTAAAAAGTGGAATAGTTATTGAATGGCAGTAGTAAGAATTAACTTATTTAAACATATGTTATAATTTGTTCGGACAGATATGTAGTTTCCGGGATGACAACAAGTTTGATACATTTGAACACATTTTATTTTTCAGGCTTCCTTAAAAATAGAAATACTACCGAAACCGGTCCTCTTTCTGTTTGTAAGCATAAGAATAAATTTTTCGGAAAAAGTACAAACTCAGGTTTCTTTATGTTCTTTAATAATAAACAAAAAGAAAAATAAAGCAAGATAATCATGGCGAAAAAAATTTTAAGAAACGTAGTGAGCATCTAGGTACTTTCATCTGATATCTCATCCTAATCGTATGCATGGTTAATACGCGGTTAAACCCGTTTTTAGCATCTTCAAAAATTAAACTCTTACGAACTTTTGCGTATACAAGATTAGTATAATATGCCGATTCATAAATTTAGATATTCCCATAACTTCTGTCACGAGGATGGAAGTGACCATGGGGAATTCTCGAGGGCATCACAGATGAGAAAATTTAAGATAGGTAAATATGACATGAAGAGAAACTCGGAGATCGAGATAAAATGAATGCGCCAAGGAATAGAGATTAGAGAAAGGGCTCTTTCATCGTGGGAGTGTGAAAGATGGATGTAAAGGGGAGGAAAAGGGACCAAAAGGGGAATTTCATTTCGCAGCCGACGAATATAGCGTCGCTGGAGGTTTTCGGAATTAAAGGACGCGGTTTTCGAATGAAAGCGAAGGAAGTTGTAGGAGGGGCTGTCTGTGAGGAGAATTTGGGAAATTCGAATGCAGAAAAATGAGAGAGTACTAGGTTATTTTCAAAGAAGCGTAGCACTGAATTATTTCATCTTTGCATCTCCCGGTCAGACGTGCATATCCCAAGTGAGATGCTCTCTCTGGCATTTTCCGGAATTTTGCCTCTGTTCACCAGTCGGAATTCTGCATCTTTTCCATTCGTCACTCACGTTACTTACGTCTCCGCTCTTAAAACATTTTCAGAAACATTTCATTTTGATGTTGAAGATACAATTACACAGAATAAGTTTCCCCTCGGAATTCTTTCGTACGTCTATCAACTAATGAAGCATCTTTTGGAAAGTTCTCCGTTAGAAAAAACCTCTCCTTTACGAAATTTTTCATCAAGAGACGTTATCTTTTGAATACGTCCTCGGTGAAAAGAGAGAAAAACTACTTATTTGATTATAAAAGATTAAAATAAAATGTTCTGTTCCATTATCGCAGACTATGATCACTCAATATCTTACAATATTATGGGCATACACAGTGAATCACGAGATAAGCTAAGAATTTAAATTCCTACTTAGAAATTCTTTAATTAAGCCACGTAACATTTCCGAATATTTTCCGTATAAAAGAAAACAGATTTTGCTACCTCAAGCTTTACCAATTTCATTGCACTTAGCATTTTAAATAAATCGTGTAATGATTATGTTACAAATAGAATATATGACATCCAAGGAATATACGGAATCGAAAACGTTCTCATTATAGGTACTACATGCCTCAATTAAATTCATAGAAATATCTCTCTAAGTTAAAATCAACGGGACGGTTCTGCATAAAGAAAGTCAATGAAGGGGATTTAAACATTACAGCAATTCTATAATCCATATTAAATCAAACCAAAAATGCTAAATACTAATGGATGCTACCGATTATACCTGATTGTCTTCATTTTGATTAATCCATTACACACTTGTTAATTCTTTAAATCGATTAAACTCGGCAATATAAGCACACTTCCGTATCTTAAATTCCATCAAATTCAATTCTTCAAACATTTTCATGACTTGGGCCAGTGATTCCCAAAGGGGGAATTACCGCTCACCTACAAGCTCTAATGTAGCGGGCGTCTGACGCAAAAAATTTTATTCCATAACCTCATTACATAGATAGCAAAAAATTCGTTATACAAGCTGGAGACAGAATTAAAATTAACATTTAATGAAAAAGTTGGTGTTTTCATCATTACAGTCATTATTTTGCATCTTACTATTCATTATATTGGGTTGTGATAAAATATGCAGATAATAAATTTCATAGATGCCGGTTGGGATATGGTTGTATGCGTTGTACTGAATCAAGAGAGACCCAACGGAAAAGTTTGAGAAACACTGATTAAGGTTAACGTTAAAAGGGTTACGAATGAAGTCGACAAGCACTTGCTTAGCATATTTTCTAAGTTTGGGATATTAAAATCAAAAAATATTATAGAAAGGAATGGATGGCTAAATGTACATTGATCAATCATTTGAAAATCGTCTTAATAAATTCATCGTACGTTACTTAACAGAGCATTTCATTTCTTAGGAACTGGAAAATGACCATTCGAAGGAGCTGAAAATAGAGGTATTCATCTGCAGGTCATAAAATCACTAATTTCTGATTCAAGAGATTTACGGATCTATGAATGGCTGTAATCTTCCTAACTAGATTCCACGTCTATAACAAAAGGGCAATGGATCAATTAACCAACTTCTGCGATTATTTTCTTACGGAAGGAAGGGCTTATTTATTTTTCCATTGTCGTTTGGAGGGTACCTTTTTCCCATTCATTCTTAAACGAGCCAAGTTTTAACAATGCCTCCTCTTGTACAGGCAACGGTTTAATAAAGTCAGTCAAACTTTAACTAAGGGCTGTACATTAAGTCTGTATATTTCGAATGTCATCCCACTTTGGAACTGAATCCTACATTTCAAGATGAGAATAAGAAACTTTATTAAATTTCCCCTTATATCTTATCCCCTCGGCCTCTTCCACCAAACTTACATTTTTCGTAAAAGAAGTCTGCGTATTCTGAATGTTCCCCGTAAAAATTCCCTTTCCCTGAGATTCATCTTCCAGGGTTTAATCAGAAACTTAAAGCTGCATCATGAAGAATATAGGAAATCTCGACGATAGCTTATCCCATTCCACTTCACAGCCTCGCTAATGGTGCCTTCTTTTTCCCCTCTCTACTTGCTGTCTAATCGATAAGTTACATTAGAAATTATATTAGGAGTGCACTTATATTAGGAGTGCATTGTGAGTATACCATTCTTAGTTTTTCTCCATTAAGATGTGTTAATTTGTGACTATGAGCAACATATAAGTTATAGACTTATAGCGATAATACTGCCATATTTTAGGATTTATTAAAATCAATATAATCAGTCAAAGCATACTTTTCGTATTAGGAGTATATCTTGACTATAAAATCAAAGTAACGTTATCATCAAGGAATGAATTCTTACCTATAACAACAACTTTTACCAGTATTTTCACCTTTAATCCAAAATACGAGAATCCTTAAATAAGTAAATCTTCTGAAATGCCTATATTTCTTTTAATTATGAATTTTAAGTTGCTATCGTAGCTCTTCTTTTAGAATTGAAATGAACTGAAAGCATATAGTTGAACGCTGCAACCAAATTTAGTCTAACTGCGGAAGAAAATTAGCGAGTAGATACTTTATAGTAACCTCGAAGATTTCTCAGTAACCAATACTTTTCATTTTCTCAATTATCGCATAGTAAATAAGATAATGCAGTATGGGATTGGCTGAATTAAGGAAGATCTCGAATAGGTAATGAACAATCTATAATTTCCTAATCTGAGTCACGTCACGTTATTCTCTTTGTTGGAAGTCCCGATGCATTTATTACGGTGTTGACGTCATGCTCAATCCCAGCCTATCGGAGAGGCTCTCCATCGTTCCCATCATTACGCTCACCTTATCCTTTGGAATAGGCGGTATAATAAACCGCGAAAGGTTAATTGGAGAGGCATCGTGTGACAGCGCATGCGTGCCGGAGGCAAATTGGGACAAATGAAGAGCGATGAGCGGAAGATAAGAAATCAACGTAAGTGGAGTTGGAGAAACTGCTCGAAAGGAAGTGGTTCCCTGTAATTGTCGCTCTCTAAGAGAGAGATTTAGCACCGAATCATTTCGAGATTATTCCAAATGAAAGCAATTGAAATCTCTTCGAAATTTCGTTTCGAGGAGTTTTTAAGTTGAACGCGGAGTAGAGTAGGGTGGAACTTTTTGCTGCCAATTGGTTCGAAATAAGTTCGTATCCACTTAGAGCGTCAACTAAAAGATGAACTGTAAAAGATTTAGGTCAGATTGGGATGAGGTTTACATTGTAGAAAACCGCAACTGCTAATGATACCGGAACATTATCACTTCGTCACCCAAACTGAATCTTATTTGGCCATGTATGGAATACTACTCTTATCATAAAAAATACCTCATTTTACAGCAATAACTTAACCATATAATAATAGGTATATTAAAAATTGCGTACGTACAATAAGGTACTAAGTTAATGAAGCTTTAAACTAGATAGAGTGAACTGAGATATCATTTACTTTAAACTTCACATAAAAATTTTACTACAATTATATCAATAAATATCAATTTTGGAGAGTTTTTTACTTGTAAAAAATCTTAATTATCTTAACAAACATTGCATAGAACACTGCAAAATATTGTTATTATTTATACATTACATATATTCACAAATATACCCTGGAAGCCATTTTTCTTATTGTAGATAAGGTAGCACGAGTATATTTCTGTAATCAGTTATTATCACGTATCAATGATGAAAGTGAAAATTTTCTGAACGACAAATGGTAGCATTTATTTATCTGACTTCCCTCACAGTATCTAATCGGCTTATGTTAAAGAAGGGTTTATCTAAAACACTTTCTGAGAACTTCTTATTTCTAAATGTTTCGAGAAATCCCAGGTTACGCAGTTTGTCACAGAAGATATTCCAGCTATTGAATGAATGAAATGTAAACTTTACGACACGTTAGTTACGGGTTCTTTATCAATCCGTTTGATATTTTATAATCTTGATATTGTGACCTTCTCTCACCTACTTTTACCCTTTTCCCCGAGTAAGTATAGTATTTTCCAATTTTTTCTTTATTTCCACTAATTTATCTGAAAAATACAGCTAAAATCAAACTTCGAATTCCGTTTCCCTGCCCCTTTTTCTTAAATATTATATGCCATGAGTTCGTGCCATTAGAAAATAGTAAGCCTACACATAATGTAAAACGTGCAGGATTCGGGTAATATTTTTAAGTTTAACTTACGGAACATCAAATGAGGACATGGAATATTTACTGTATTTGCAGAACACTGAAAATATTCAATTTTCTTGCCATATGAGTCGTATTCTATCATCATTTTCCTCTTTACTTTTACGAATGTTCATTTTTTCCAATGGAATGTGCAGATTTTAATAAAATATACTTTGTTTTCGAATTTAAGTAAACAGGACATAAACATGATTGAAGAATGAAGAAATAACTTTGCTTAACTTCTGTATGTGAAATCTACCGATAACTTTCAATTAGCCATTTTGCTAGTGTATCATGTCCATTCGATATCTTTTACAAATAATATCGTATTTCCCTTGGTTCTCCACTCGGATGTTCTATATTGGCAGTCGATACCAAAATTTGTATCGCATTAGAATAGAATAAGAGGGAATAGCGATAAACTGTCATCAGGTTGACAATAGTTACGCGCCTGTAAGTCCCAGATTCAAGGGAAAATAGAGTATCCTTGAATGTAGGCATAATGCTATACTCGTATGTAGAAGTGGTTGCGTTGCAAGAAAACTACGGCGTCCCACTGCTACGTCAACTCCTATGACAATACCAACATTTTTAGGCTCAGTTGCACAAATTAAATTATTCGCGCCTTGGCGGGAAATAAGCTCCTAATTAAATTAAGTGTGGAACGCAATGATAGGTTAGGATAAGTTTGGAATTAATTTTTTGAAACGTAATTTTGCAGGACGAAAGACCAGATTATACGGATAAGACTTTTGAAACCTCATTAGATTTCAATGCACTACGAATTTGTCGAGAGCATTTCTCCGATGAAAACGTTGAAATCATTCATGAAGCCATAACTTATTAAAACCCCAATTAAGTGATAGTAATTATAGGCACTATGAATTTCCTTACGAAAATTTTTAACGCTATGAGCCTCTAGCAGTAGGTTCATCATCGTGTGGTTATCGAGTTACTAGTATTATTAAAACTACGAATTCGATGATTGTAAGTGATATTTTACACAGTTAATTTTTATTAATTCTTCCGAAAGATTTGGTAAGTTTGGTTAACAAGTGTTACAAATTTTATCTCACACGTACGGCAAAATGTATACAGCCATATGTATTCCAGCGGTAATTAGATGCTATGTAAATCGGGGAGGGGTAATGTTTATCACTCGGAGGTTGGCGGCCCTGGCCGTTGCATGCGACCACGCCCATCTTCACCGAGCGGAACAAGACCAATTTCAATGAATGCGGACTGAATAATAAACCCCTCGGCCGGATATTCACGCCGCTTGCATTTTAACAACTCTCCGGTGCTATCGAAATCTTTTGGTTGTTTGCGTTCGCAGTGATAGTAATTGAGTTAGAAGTAATCGCGACGATCCCAAGAGGCGACATTGAATTCGGAATCGGCTTAAAGGGGTCTTGATCCACATAAAAGCCTCGCTATATCGGCTATACACGTTGCAACGATTTGAGTCGTAATTACTACAATGGACATAAAAACGAAGTTTTCTACTCTTAGTAAGTGTTTGGCGTAACCAGCGTGATATATTAGTATCCCGCACATGACTTAACTCACGCTAATCTTCCACATAAGTCATACCTCTAATTAGTAAAAAGTAAGCTGAAAAAGGTGAATATCTTCGTCTTCTTGTTTTAAAACGGACGTATGGGAAGCAAAAATTCGAGCAAAAAAAAACGAGCTTGGCTTTTGTAGATTTTATTACAGTTAAGATAAATACGAAATTGATCTGTCTGACGTATCGTGTTTTATATTACATACATTATTTATGGAAGAATATCAATTCCAAAATTCAGCTGTACAAATGTGTATAAATTATTTGATTGTATTGAATTCATTTAATAACGTAACCATTCCTACGACGAAGTAACTCGTCCCTGAATTTATTTTCTTAGACGGAAGGCATTTTTATATAGGTCCCAAAATAGATAATACAATTACAGAGCGAAATAATACCATATCACTCTTTTCAAATCAAGGAGAAATGTACAATATCCATTATTTTGTAAGAGAGGAAGTTGTATACGACTATATTTAAAAAAAGATATAGAATACTCCTTAGACTGTTATAAGGCTATATAAGAGCTCACGCGGTGACCGTCAGTATTCTTTTGCTCATGAATATAGCAGCTTAGCTATTGAAATACGCAGTGAGTTATTCTCGGAGAGGTGGTCGTTCCAGACTTTGAAGGCTTCCTTAATCTGGTCACCACGTCAGCTCTGGAGCAACCCTCTAATGAGTTAAGGAGTATTTAAAAACTCTAATCCAACAATCCTGATTTACATTAAGAATATTATATTTTCATCTTTTAAAACGCTCCAATTATTAACCTTTATATATATCTCTGAATCTTTCGTTTTTTTTCTTTCTCATAAATTTCCTGCAAGCAAGGTTGTGTAACTAAGTAACCGGGGTCACCCTTTCACGTCGAAATCTTCTCGGTATTATATACTCTGTAATGCATAATAAGGATGATAATATTGAGAAGGATAATGAAGATAACTCCAACAATTATTCCATTTCAAAACACATCTATACTCGAGCCAGGATTTGGACTAGTTAAGTCAGGGCATTTAAGCTATCACACCAACCTGTACGCCACCAAGACCGGCGAATTCGGAATACTAGAGAAGAATTTCTGTTCAACTCGTAGAAACCAAAAAAGTTTCTGCTCATCACCCTAATCGATTACAAAAAATCTAGTCTTTTCGACTTCTCTCGGCATGAGAATCCCGCCAAAAGCAGCCCTAAAATTCGACAAAATCCTAGAAACTCGACGTAGAGAATAATATTCTCAAAGGAAATGAAGAAAATCCAGAGAGGAGCCAAACGCAGCGCTTCCTGCGTTGCGAACGCGGGGACCGGAGAAAAGGAAATAAAGTCATTAATGGAGTCGGGACAAAATCCTTCTCCATTACGGAAGAAAGATGAAAGAAGAGGGGAGAGTTTCGTACAGCAGCAGAGAGGCTAATTGTTATATAGGAGTGTGGCCACGCATGAAATGAAAACGTCACGCGAGCAAGGGAAGGAGCAACGGGAAGTGGTCTAGGAAAAGGGGTTACGAGAGAGCTGCTAGTGGCACCGACGTGGCAGAGACGCAGCTCGGAAATGAGATGACTTGTCCGTGATGACGTTTTTGAATCCTGCGGATTGTTTTTGAGACGAAAGACAAGCAATCTTCCATTCCTCCACTCACTCCGCGCTGAAAACGCTCCCCGTCCCTCTTTTTTCGGGAAAAATAAGAGGAAATGAAAGGAAACGATTCCTTTTTTGTTTGCTCCCATCGGAATGACATGCTCGGCGAGAGAGATATTTTCGTATGGAACTCATCGAGTTAAAAAGAGGAAGTGTCGATGTCTCACTCGGATGAGGACGTGATTAATAAATTAGACGTGAATCATCGGCCTAATTCAAAGCCCCCTCATCTGGCTTATTAATTATTTCGGCGGCTTTCTGTCGAAGATAAAAGAAACGTGAGACCTGTAGTTTTTACTCATGCGTAGAAAATTACTCAGCGCTGGAAACCAAGTTTAACAATCCAATAATTATGAGTTCGTCTCATAGAAATCTAAAAATACAAAATAAGTTATACAAAAGATATTCAGGTGATCACTGGTGTCAAACAATCTCAATAAACAGAATATCAACGTGAAAAAGTTATGCATATGATATATAATCTTAATTCAAATATATGAAGGAAATAAAGATTGATGCGTTGAAGGGCTCAAAATGAGGAAGAGAATTAGAGAATAATAAACGTGACTCTATAGGTTTATTATGTCCGAATCTAGAAATAAAAGAAATGCAACGAAATGGGATTAATCACATTAATACTTCCACATATATGTCATGCTTCTCCTTTTCGAGGCAAGCGCGTTATCAGCTTCGTTGTATGTGTTAAGTTGAACTTTTATATATTTTCCATATTAATTTCTTTGAGAAAATACGCGATTTATAAGAAGATAGGGATACAGAAATTGCGTAAATACGAATACGAAAGTAAATACTCGTATAACAGAATTACCAATATCCATTCTATTAAGGAATGACAAAATAAATCAAAAGAAAATATTCCGAAAATCGAGTATCATGTTTATGTTGCTGATTATAATCAAGTTATGATATAGTATAACAGAAAACAAAAGAGAATTTCAAAAGAAAGGAAATAGATAGCAGGTTACCCACTATCAGGGATGTTAGATAGGAGAATAAACGGTCGTATCTAAGATATATGAAAAATTTCATATTCTCTGAGGGAGTCCGACAGATTTTCAGTATATTCTATAAGATTGCAGGTATATTTGTTCCATCTTCAACGACTATAAGGAAACTTTTCTGTTTTCGAAGTCGTACATTTCAAAGCGGCATATTTCTTGTACAGTAGGAATTATTCTGGGATTTCAAGGCATTGCTAAGAGGGGAGAAATCTTCGTTCTATTTATGGAAATATAGTGAGGTTTTACTGTAGAATGCTTCCCACAAAATGATGGACATTATAAGAGAAATATATATCTCCTACTCACGAAAGCATCCAAAGTTGTAGCACGCAAAGAATTCGACGAAGACTGATCGATGGAAAAAATGTAACTCGTTTCACAATATGCAGCTGAGGATTGCGTGCGAGGGGTTTCACTCATGCAATCTTTGCAGTTTGACGGAAAATCACTGGAATAGCCTAACAATAGATAATAGGAATATTCAAACTGCGAGAAAAATTTTATTTGAAATTTATAGTGCCATCACCAACTTCCCATTTGTTCTTAAATAGATAATAAAAAGTAAAGACCGACGATTCATCAGCATTCTCCTTTGGAGTTACATTGAATTAGTGATAGCAAAAGAAAAGAATTGTAAAGGCTTATAAAATTAACCACATGGGATCTAATACATCTAAGCAGAATTGCGCACCAGTGGGAAACTATATCGTAAGTGAAGAATATAATAATTAAAACTATAATATAATAGTTAAAAATGATCAATTGTCTTTCCAATTTCCATTTATAATGGATATAAACTGGGCACACAATTTAGATAGAGATATTAGAGGATACGAAAGACTGTATAAGATATTGAAGAGATGTTTTCTTGGAATAGGACGAAAATATTACTTTAAAGCTTATATTCTTCCATCGATTAAGTATAAATATTATAGGAATCTATTTCAAGATTTGAATTGAATGGTTATTGCATTTGCTTATTACATCACCATGATTGGAATCACAAAGGTGATATTTCCACAAATACTTTCAATAATTGGAATCATGGGAAGACATCAATGGAAATACCGATAGTTATAATTGATACGGAACAAATATGAGGTAAAACTATGAAGAACTTTGTAGGTAAAACTGTTTGGCTGAAAACCAAAAAAGGAAACAAAAGTGAAAAATATCAACCTGGCTGCGACTGGAACAAAGGTCTCCACAACCTTTCGGGCAGATATTCTAACAACTTAACTAACATCTTTGTTGACTACAGTCTGTTAACGGGATGATTTGTGAGAAAGGCAAGAGGCACATCACATAGAATAACAGTCACTGCCTTAGGTCTTTATTTAGCCGACTCAAAAAATGATGTTTGAATAATATCTTCCAATGGAAAAACGAAAGGATTAGGGAATGGTATTAAGCTTTGCACGTAAATCTGTATGGCTGAAAGTCCAAAGAGAATCAGAAAGATAGAAAAGGGAAGATCAGGGTTCGATTCCCATCCAAGGGGATATTTTTCCTTTCGTCTATCTTTGGATATGGAAAGAGTAAGAATAAAATTTCCATAAAATTCGACTTCTACAGAAAATTGATTCTTATCTCTTCATTGATCTCTTCTATGAATAAAACTCGATAAAAGAATGAATGAATCATACATTTTGTACTACGATTCCATCCTTGAAGATGCCAATTGTATACGATGGACGATGTTTCCAATTAAATATGCATTAACAACTTTGAGTCGACAGTAAACTTGAATATCTTTTCAAGGGCGAAGTGCTTAAGAGTTAGAAAGAAGCCCAAAGCAAAATAGGTCACCTGAGGGTGAATCAAAAATTCAATTTGCATTATATTCATTGTCACGTGAATAAAAGGAAGGGAAAAGGGAGATGAAAAGATAAAAAGAAAAGGCATTTAAAGTTGTGAGCACCGAACGATATGCAAGACCTCTCTCTCTCTGAGAATTAAACTTTCGGCCTTGAATTTGTTCTTCCAGTTTGTTTGGAAGGCCAAAAGGCAAGGATTTCCGGATTATTATTCGAAAAGTAGTTAAACTTCTTCTAGATAATGCTTAAATATAAGCTTATTAAAATGTCGTTTCCAATAAGCCAATTAACTATTATATGAAAGAGGATGGGGAATTCCTTTCATCGGAAGGTCGTATAAACAGATACATCTACCTATATATCTTTTAAGAATATACTCTCTCTGAATTTATTGAATTAAATTAAGCCTTTCTTTGACTCTTGAATTTCCTCAAGATTACTATCCTGCATTCAGAAACATCTGGTTCAATGATTTTTCGTAGTAATTCTTTACAAAACGTATTGCCTTTCGCTGTACCTTTCTTATTTCTCTTATACAAAGGTTTTCGACAGTGTCCCATTCATAAAATGCATATTCAAGGTGTTGCCTAACTAGCACAAATTAGCATCGCTTGCAGACATTTACTTCTTTCTTACCGACAATATCTTTCCAAGCCGAGTTTCTCAAAAGCTCGTCCACGGATATTATGGATTTATCTCATTTTAAGTTATTCATGAAGGTTACTTCAAGGTATATCACCGATTATATTGTTCTCTGCTGCACAAGGTTTCTTCCTTTGAAGGCTGCACGTATAGCCATTAGCAATAGATTTTCTTCTGAAAAAACTAACCACTAAAGATTAGTCTAAAATAAGCCCCAACAGTCAATTATCACGGTATAATAATAATCAAGGCTTTTAGCCAGATTTTAGTCTAATGAAACCATTCTTACAACTAATCTTTCAAAGATGAACACAAACAGCCATGCCCTAACTAAAATTCGAACTTGGGACCTCAGCGTTGCTGAGCCTAACCCATACGCCACTGTGGCCGGCGTAGATAAGCCTCACTTCACTCACGTAAATTAGAATGAATTGAAGCGGAAGCGAGAAAGAATCATGAAGCAAAATTCTTTCGGACGTATCCAACTTATAGAATTCTGGCTCAGTGTGGAAAAATAGGGCAAACTACCTCACCACTAATTTTGTCGATTCGCCTCATCCCCTTCCCGATTTGGGTAAATTAATGGTGGAAGGATGAGGCTCAACATATCCTTCGGGCCAAGTATTGTATATAAATAAATTTGACATATCCTTATGATTGATATTAAAATTACATGCAGGTGAGCGAATGCTATTGCGTGGTAAACTCAGGGAGTACGCATTCAAGTTCATTTTCTACGGAATGTATAAAGGAGATGGAGAATTAGGATAATTTGAATATCAAAGTTTCAACGAGTGAATAAAGGCTGCCTGAGGCCTGAATAAAGCAGAATCCCGTCCTTTGATATATGATTTCATTTCTTGGCGTAATTCATACGAGTTGTAATTTAATAACCTTCTTAATATCCCACACACATGGTGACACTTTTGGACACAATTTTGAACGTAATTCCTAAAGGAAGTAACAGGATTTATGATGCACATCGATCCATAAGGAAAAAGTAAGTACCATAGTATCACCTTTTTAATTTGCTTGTACCTTGGAATATGCTTTTCTGAACATACATTCGAAATTTAAGAAGCTGTTACCCAGAGTAAGCATCGGAAGATCCTGAAAAAGCATCTTAATCTTAAATTGAGGGCACCAAAGAGATGCGAGAGAACCTAAAGCCGAATCACCTCACCAAAATTAGTTTTACTTTTCTCCATTTTTAATCAATCTTCTGTATAAGGACAGAAAATTTGAGGAGCAAGGAAAAGTGAAAGTAAAAGGGAGAGACGAATGGAAAATGGAGGTATTTGGAGAATGAAGGCGCCAAAATTGGGTGTGGGCGAAGGGAATTCCCAAAGAATGCCGCGGCGAGTCCTCTGCTCTTTCCCATTTTCCCTTTCTTATTTTGCGCCCTCAAAGTGATTTTCGAAAATGCCTTCTTAAAAAACCACTCGCCATTTTCATCACTTCGATAGAGCTGGAGCACGCGCGCGTCTTTTGCAAACATGTGTTGAGGGGATTCGATTAACCTTCGCAGTCCATGACAGTCAACTGGAAATAAAGCTATTCTGGCGACATAATTACTCATCTTCATCATCATCATCCGATATCTCAAACGAATTTCTGTTGGGTTAAGACATTGATCATAGATCAATAAGGCACTTACAATAAAGGGATTGAACTGAAATTATATAACTTTTCTAAATTAGGGGTACCAATTGGAAGCTATTCAACCTTGGCTAGTCATGCGATTTTTAGGGGAACGTCTTTGCCGGTTAATGCAACAGTATTATTTACGTAAGTCCGTATATGAGCTCTAGATTTTTTGGTTGCGGAATCTTGGCAATATTCTGATAATTATTTGTTTATGATCTAAGTGACGAATGTTGGTGAGTCTCTGGCACACGACCCCAAAATGTAAATAGAGAGAATATTTTAGCACGCAGAATTATAATGGAACTATCCTTGCCATGTATTATTTACTTTATAAATGAATCCCCAGATTTATTAAATGTGGCTTATGATCATTAATAATGATGAATAACTATTTTACTCTTCAATTACTCAATCATAATTCCATCGTTGACGTAATGAAATAAATTATATCATCATTTAACTCTTTCGTTTAGCATCAGGTTGGCACGCAAGTCCTTCACATTTATCAAATATGGAACTTTGGCCCAAAGAAGTTCGTCATTTCTGATCTAGGTTGGTGTTCCTTTTTCCTAAGATAAGGAAACTTCTCGATAGCTTGAGCTAAGACCATCTTCGTCGTTTCATAAATACCCCTGCTCTGATCAAAACAGTGATTACTAACGATGGGATAAGTTGGCCAAGGAAGCAAGGATTAAGGAGAGAAGGTTAGAATTGAGCTTAAGTAGCGGAGGTTGGAAGTAAGGATAAATTTAAATGCAGTAGAGTTTAGTAAAGTTATATGAAAGGACAGGGGAAACTTCTAGAGAGATGTTGAGTTAATCCAGAGAAGGATGATACAAGGTGGCTGAGATTTTCCATGGCGCTAGATGAGAAAGCGGGGCAAACAACAGAGGTGGTAAGCTACTGGGTAATGGTGGTAGAAGTGGTGGTTACGTCAGGAAATGAAGTGATCTTCTAAGTATACAAGAAGATGAACAGTAATTTCGGTGTTACTAATTAGAAAATTTCTCATCTATTATAAGTTACATAATGAATTCTCAAAGGTTTACCAAAATTAATTTTCTCTGGGTGACAATCTTTCTTTTTAATCGGCATTTTTAATTAAGGTAACGATAGGAGAAAAAATTTTAAGTTACTTAAATGAAATTAAAGCTACTAAGTGTTACTATATGTGAAAGGAAAGTGACTATAAGTAAAGGAAAAGATTTACATCACAAGAAAATTCATGATTATTAATGAGAACTCCAAATTTATCAATAAATGTTTTGAATATGATTTGATGACGCTTAAATTCCGTCACATTTACTGCGTATAAGGATATCGTAAATTTTATTGCTGTATTTGCCACTATGAATCGTGTATGTATTATGTAGATAGAATATAGAGTGATAGTTAGTGGTATGAACAAAATATTTTTGATAACATGCTAATATGTAATTTAATGTATCGTGTTTTGCATCAATGTTATACAACATAAGTATGGGTGTTAATAAAGCGAAAATATATTTCTAAATAGGCTTTAGGGTATGTAAAACTTTTTACATTAATAATAACAAACGTCAGCTATAAACATTCACGATGATAAAGTAACTATGTTAATGAGAACTTCAAACTGAGAGGATGCGTTATAAGATATGCATTCAGTAATGAGGTTTCATCGGTAATGGATGTCAAAACACGTAGTGCGCTCATTCTAAAATATTCCCTTATAATTCAGAAAACTGCTAAACAGATAAAATAACTCCCGCGCCTTTATGTCTGAGCTACATCCTGAATAATTGCCGAAAAACGTTCCGGCAATTCCAGTTATTAAAAGTTTCCAGCCGTAAATCGTCCAAGCTCGCGTTTCCAGAAATTTGCATCTGTTGTGAATGAAATTTGCTTCTCGTATCAAGCTTACACAGAGGAAAGGCCACGGAGCGAAAGCTTACTACACGTCCTCGGCACGGTGTAACAAAGGATTCATATCCATTGCCAGAACCCCCCCTCCCCTCAGGCAACCGATAAATTGCATCTTTTTTGCAAGAGGGGCAGACAGGCAGTCTTCACTCCTCAAAAATCTCTTATTAAAATATTAAATGAGTCGTGAGTAAGAAGGAGAAGATAGTGGAAATGTAGGAGAAGATGGGAAAGAAAAAAGTATTAAATAAAAGGAAGCTGTTTGGAATTGGAGGAGATGAAAAAAGGAGATCCGGGGATAAAATTTTGACCTCTGAAGGGAAGATATTCGAATGCAAAGTGGGAAGTTTTATAAGATACGCGGCGCCGCCGATTAATAGAATATTCCATTCGGATGAGCGGTGAGGAAAAAGGAGGGGGAGGGAGGGAGACGGGGGGAGGGGAGGGGAAGCAGCCTTTGGGAGATTAATAACTGAAGATGAAAGAGGCGAAAGTTTTTCCGAGAAGAGAACGATTTTATCGCGTTTGAAATTTACGAGAAAAGGTTTAATAAGCAGTTTTCGCTGTTATTAATTTATTTTCGAGAGAAATTAATCAAAATAATGCAAGGCAATGGCGTAAACAAACATTTCGGGCGTCGAGGAATTAAATTGGCAGATAAGGGAGGAAATTACGATTCTAATTTGCAACAGGGGAATTAGTACAGTTAATGTGAATGCAGATTTGAGTGCACAATCAATTAGAGGTAATACGATTCCATAACAGGGAAAATGTTATCCATCCCATCTTACTATAACAGGAGAATAGCTGAAAATTATACGTTCGTTCGTGCGTACCTATCTTATGTAAAAAAAACCTACAATGAAGGGGGGCACTTTAATTTTAAAAATTCTTCGACTGTTTTAATAATTTCGTGATTGGGCTCTCACCGGGGATTAAACCCGGGACCAATTTCGCCAAAATCGAAAACGCAAACCCCCCTGGCTATGAGGGAGACCAACATGAATTTTCCTTGTACTAAACAGCACAGTGGTGTTATTCAACCATTAGTGTTGAAGCATGTGTTACTGAAGTTTAATAAAGTATAAATATTTGTCGTCGAATAAGGCTCATATACGTGCAGTCTAAAAGGACGGTTTCACACCTGGGATTAAAGAGAATATTTCGGTGACGATTTAGTTATTGTCGTTGAAAAATATGACTAATGGATAACTTCATCATTTAGTAATAGGTGAATGGTAAGGATATCAAGGCTCAGTATCTTTTGATTGTTGATTGACCGCAATTCGTTTAAAGTTAATTTTAAAATGTTTTATATCTAGAATATGAGCGAATATGAGAAATAGGAATTATCATGTATTGTGTAGTAAGGTAGGTAGGCAGTTAGTAATAAGAAATAATTAAAAATTTCACAAAATGGTGTACCATCAAGGAAAAAAATAGAATATACCCGTACGTAAAATTCACGTGTAAATTTTTAAGCCAAAGAAACACCATTTAAATAGAATTTTGAAAAGCTAAGGAAACTTGATTCCCACAAATCTTTCCTAGAGCTGAAATAAAATTGCACGAAGTAACGAGCGCTGATTCCCGAATAAATGTGATTTGGTTAGCCAGTAGTTCTAAAGGAAAGGAAAAGCTACAGTGTGTGGATTTGGTTAGTGGTCTTCTTCCATGAATGCTTCATGAGGCGCTAGTCGGTTTGGCTTTACTGTTTCCCTGCGTCTATCGGATTCCTCTGCCCTGAAATGCTGACCCAATTTCCGGTAGCGAATGAATGATTAATCGCCATGTTTTCATGGCCATTATTTTCACCCAACTACCATTGAACTGGATGGGAGCAAGTTTCTATAGAAACGCTAATTAAATTGAAGCTTATTTTGATCGTTGTTTGGGATATCATGGCCCCGTATCTATTTTTGGATCTCTAATTGCGCGGAATCATTGTAATTAGCGAATGCGGCGGTGGTAAATCACTTGATAACTATCGGCAGTAAATCAGGGGATGACTCTTTCAAACGCCGCATTAAAAATATTTTAGCTCTTCAATATTAATCCCTCTAGAATGTTTGGAATAAACATTCGCTGAAATGGAGGAAATTGAAATGAATTCATTCCAAGTAAAAATATATAGTTTTCACTCTTTTAATTAATTTTATCCTTTTCATCTGTGTATACTCGCATTTTGGCAATTTTGTGAAATATTCAGAGATAGGTAGCTTATATGGGCAATTTAAAAATATTTTTACGGAGATATTTATATGGAAAACATATTTTAGAAACCTGTAATAACACGTCTGCTCACTTATACACATTCTTAGGCTTCTTATTACGATGAACAGTTTTCAAAAATACTTTTCCCTTTTTCGCTTCTGGTCAAATAAAGCAAAATGATTTTATAAAACATCTTTCTTTCACTAAAGTTAAAAAAGAATGACGTAAATCATTCTTTAACATCAAACTATATATAGTATAACGCTATCGTTTGAAGGAATGAAGATATTTTACAGAGCACTATGCGGAAATAGGGGATTCTAGCAAATTGTACACAACTTCAGTAATCGTTACATTTAACCGTCTTTAATAAGGGCACCATAATAAGAAAATTTGCGTTTGAGAGTCAAATCAAGGCAACGACTCTTAGTCTCGCGCATGCGCGGCGAGGCTTCCAAATGCATTATGCCACTGTTACGTGGCTGCCTTAATGTATGCAGTGTACGCTAACATTAAAGGGGTTACGAAGCATAGCCTTAACTTGTGTGAAGTGCACTACACCTACACGTGGTGAAACAGAGACTAAAACAGATTCACAATCTCGTATAGTCAATGCAGAGTACTTATGCAGACTTGGGAATGTTAGAGGATCTCCAGGGGAAATAAATGAGACGAAAATTTGCGATCGAAACTAACTTATGTTTCCAAACATCGAACGAAAAAGTAAGTGAATTCGCCTATCAAGCATGTAATATGATGAAGAGACCAAGTTCTGAATTCTTCTAGGCATCGTTCCAATGTGAATCCATTCCCTCAATCACATATTCTTTCTTTTATGCTTCTTTTCATTTCTTTTATTCCATGTAATAATTCTCAGCGTGACCTAGAATTTTACAACATTTCTTTGCAGGAAACTATTAAGGATTGTAAACATCGACTCGGAATCTCAAACTTTGCTCCGCATGACTGCAGTGGTACGGAAGATTTTCCATTCGGTCTCCCATTCTCTTTCCTTCCTCAATCCATCCGCAATGAAACAAACGGAATTCTTTCCTTTTCGAGGAAATTGATTCCTGGCTTGCTGTACAGAGTTGACATTGATCTGATATAACAAAATGTTACGAATGGTAAAATAAGACCTTTATTTTGTCATCCCGTGCGACCAATTGCATAAATTAAACTTAGGCATTCTGTGCAGAATTGAGGCCGTTGTTAACTATAAAACAATGCTTAATTCGTTGTTTTAGCGATGCAAATCTGTTGACGAACGAGTTCTATAACCATGCTTTTTACTTTTATTTCATTTCACCGCTGTGCGATTCCGAATTTAAAGTTAGGTTAGGTCGGATTTACCTCATTTGAGCTACGACACAGTTAATAATTAATCCGTTGTAAGTTATTTCTCATACCACACTCACATAAATTCGATCATGAATAATTATGAAAAGAACACATTGCTTGTTGGAATATGAAATGTTGTACAGTTTAGTTGTAAATTCTTTTTCATTTCCTTTTTCTTTGATCATGGACTGCAGAGGGGTAATTTATAGCTTTAAAACGTTGAAAAGTAGCTTATTATGTGAAAAATCGGATAAAACAGGGCAACGGTAACCATGAGGGAGAAATTGCCAACAAAATCAAATTGGGTTGCTCTGCTGCGCTACAGAAAAATCCATCGTATTTCTACCTGAGCCGGTGAATTGAAATACTTTCTTTTTATCTCACATTCGGATATCTCAGAACTTTACGTGATATAAGAGACGTGTTAGTCTAGTGCGTTCTTCCTAATTGTTTTCTTTACTCCATCCCAAGAATCGGCTGAAAAGTGTGTCTAATTTTGTTACGAAAAGTGAGAAAAGACTTATATTTAAGCGTGAAAACTATAAGAGAATAAAAATAAAGAATCATAATAGAATATTGCATCGTCTTTTTCACCAAATGTTTTTCATAAAAAGCCACTACCTAAATGCGAGCTTGAGTGTTTATCCGTAGAATCCGAAACTACCCTTTTTCTGTGAAAATTGGTCAAGATGGAGGCTCAGTATCTTGTAAAAACGTACAAATAACCCAAAATAACAAGCAGAACTGTAAACTTCAATCTTATCTGATTTCCTGTGCGATGTCCCTAGTTCTACGCTCATAAAAACCACCTTTTGGCCTCATGGATAACTTTCTCCATTTCTGCCCACTGTGCGACGTTGGTTTTCGAGGAATTTCCAATAAATAATTCTAGTAAGGATTTCTTGGGATAAAGGTGAATAAATATATTTTACGAAGGAAACATTCATTCCTCACCCGTGCTACGCGGCAGATTTAGGCTAGTATGAAATAGAGCAAAAAGTTGGGTAGAATTAATACATGAAAGTGAAAAAAAAACGATAGCAGAAATGAGTCACTTACATAACTCTCGAGATATCCTCGCGTTACGCCCTCGTTCCACGGAGCGAAGAAAATGAGTTGCTTCCGTTATCTGCGCAGTGATAAAGGCGAAAAAAAGTGGAAATTCCCGCATGTGCTCTTCCGACGGCAGAAGCGTTTGGAAGAATGGATTCAAAATTACACCTTTGGAACAAAAACTACTGATAAACACCAAGTGTCACAATCAACATGGCGTTGTTACAGCCCGCATGGCACACCACTTAAATGCGGGCGGAACAAAGAGTGTTCGCTTGTAAATGGAGATTGTTTCTGAATCGAAGAGCAAACAGATTATTCGCGGAGGTACACTTCGCAGGAGTTTTTTGCGAGACTGACGAAGAGGCGAGCGGATGAGAAAAAAAGGACCAAAATGTTACAGTTAGTTAGTTAGGGGAAGAAGTGAAAAACTCTGATCTATAATCTAATGACTTAATCTATTAATGATATTATTTCAGGATGATTTCACAGCATGTTTAATAAAACTACAACCTACCAAAGATTTATTATTAAGTATGAGGTTGCTGCTTAGAATTAGTCTTACGTGGCAGCCGTATACATTAATCATGTAGAACATAAACCTCGAAAGAACACATTTCAAGAAAGATACAATACAATCACAATAACGAAATTAAAGTCTTAGTGAATTAGCTTGAGCGAGAGGAAACGTTTTCTGCCTGGTATTGAAGCTAATCGAGAGAAAATATCCCTCCAAATCCTCCCAAGAGTATCTCGCCATACAATTTCCCTTTACAATATCAAAAATTATAAAAATATATACATGAAATACAAACACTGAGTCTAACTCTAAACAGTACACAACAGTGAATCAATACTTCATGACACTCTTTCCATATAACATTTACTTTATTACATTCCATTAACCCAGTTATTTTCTTATTCTATTTCTAAAGACTTAACGAGATTGGGGAAGAGGTTCAGGTAAGGAGTTGCAATTATCCCATTGTTCCTTATCCCATGTAAGAAGGAATATTTGTATATATCTATGTTTGGAAGAAAATATTTTATATTTGTAGCTCTTATTGGCAATATAATCAAGCTCACGCAGTCTGAACTTAAGTTCCGTAAGTTGCGGTTTCCCAATCAGAATTTGAAAAAATTACTACACCGTTCTGACGTCTGTTCTGCCGCGTTTCCCACTCTTACTCCTAATCATTCCTGTAACCCACACTCTCTCTCTCTCTCTCTCTCTCTCTCTCTCTCTCTCTCTCTGTTATAACACTTACCCAAAAGAAACAAAGCAGCTTTCCAAAGTTCAACTTTAAATAAGCGATATATCTGAATTACCCTGATTTTACGCCTACTCACAATCAGAGGGACCTCTCCCACGAAACTACGAAATCACTTCTAAGAAAAATATTTTCTCTTTCGACCCACACCTTTTGGAGGAGGAAGTGTTGGAAATGATGGGACAGAAAAGAGATCCGATTGAAGGGATGGAATGGAGGGAATGGATTGCTATAGGAGTGATTGAAGGGAGGAAAACGGCAGAGAGGAGAAGACAAAAGGATGACGAAAGGGGAGAAGCTAATTATAAAAGCGACCGAAGGCATTGGAAATGCTATGACACATAATCCTGGCCGTTGTATTCGCAGACTTTTTGCATGTGCCTACTTTTCGATTCTTCGCTCTAATTTAAAAGAGCTGTAATTTGGTCAGAATATGAATAGATATTTCTAGAAAAAACAAACATTCTCATATCACTTCTCCGATATCACCACCCTTCTCTTTAAATTATCTAATCGCAAACCTTACTTCTCTTCCCGAACTTGCTACTGAATAAGACTAAATTTTTCAACGAGAAGGTTCATAATAATATTAAAACCAATTATATGATTTCTTTACTCTTCTTCTGTTAGATGTCTCTCGAAATAAAACTGCATTTGATTACGAAAAACCTCTGCAATTAATTACTCAAATTTTCTTCGTCCACCGTTTCTTTCATTTATTAAATTTGCATTTATCTTTGATTCCTTCTTAGATAAATATAATTCCTTTATTCCACCTTGCCTTACCTTTGTGTTCTGTTTTGTTTGATTTCATTCTTTTAAGCTGCCTTTAATTTGGTTAAATAGTTAATTATCATTCAATATACGCGATTATTGTTTAGTATAGATCTCATTTCAATCTTAAATTTTATTTATTTAGAAATTTTGCAAAAATCTATCATGAAAGCTTTGGATCGTTTTTGGACACCTTTCGAATACATGCCTCCCCGTTTAAGATAAGAGATATGTTCTGAAAATCGTAAAAATTGGAATGGTGTTAAACGAATATTCAAGATTATTTTATATCCTGTAATTGGATAAATACACGACTTTGTGTTAAAGCGAGAAATTTGTTTTTGTTATAGGAATACGTTCACAACGCTACGTGTGCTAATCCGAATTTCGTGTTAACTGATCTCGTGCTACGCGGGAAACACCTGTCTATAAATAGACTATCAAATAATTAATCAAAAGAACGTGTGATGTCTTAATTAGAGGAAGAAAAAGGCCTTCATTTACCGCAGCGAATGAAGGAGAACCTAGGTTTTAATTGCGAAACATTCGAGGTTCGAATGCAAAGCGAGTGGCTATCAGATAAATAGTACGAGCTAAAGTGGCTCGAAATACGGCAGTTAACGAGCAGAGCTCGATTTCCATGGACATAGTTTACTTACTTTCAAAAGGAGAAAAACGGAACAGCGATATATTTCGCCCGAAACGCGAGAATTCCTCAGGATATGGATCCTTACCTGGAAAGAGAAGAAAGAAGTTTTGCGTCGTTAGATAAATACTGAAGGCATAAGGCGAGCAGTCAAAGTTTTTGGACGAGTTATTTAGACCGTAAGTTAAATCGGGGATTCGAAAAAATGCATGAGCTCAGTTTAATGACGCGAAATTTTGGGATATATTGCGACAAAATTAGTATCATTACAGACGACTCACCCAGTTCGTTTGCTCTTTAATGAAACGAACCACTAAAACTACGTTAGCGACGTTAGCTTTAAGGAATAAAGAAAATCTGACAAACCCTGCTTACATACGAAAGCAAACTGTCATAAAATGCAAATATTCAATCGTTTTGAAGTTTTAGTTTTCATGTTGTTTAATATTGCAAGTGGGCCATCTGTAAACATTATTTGAAATATGTTGGGTTTAATTCATTTCTGGTTAAAATGGTCTCAAGAATAAAAATGTCTCAATAACCATATCATATATTTTATCCTCATTTATCGATACATTTCTGAGTTTAATCTTTGAGGAATAGAAAGAACCAAAACTATCACAAGAAGCAGCTCTCTTTAGCACTAACATTCGTTATAGTTATAAAAATCCTCCTATAGTCACTATTCCCTGATTAGTTACTTCCAGACCTTGGCATCAACACAAGTACGAGCACCGAGAAATACGGCCATATAAACGTTTTTATACTTCTAATCTATTAGCAGACGCGTTAAATTTTTTCCATACATTAATAGTTGTAACATGCGCTTTGTAAAAGGTTTTCCAGAATTTATTCTATCATTAAATTTATAAATACGAATGCACTTTCTGGCTCATTTTAAGAAGAATTTAAATAGCTTACATTTGGTCAGACTGGTAATTACGTTATAATTTTCTGTGTTCTGAGGTACTGGAACCTTCTACCACAATTATGGTAATTTAAAGGCCTCCTGAAATAACCCAGAGTTTGAGTTTACTTTACACCTCGACTGCGATCCCTTCCTGCACTCAAATAAAAGAGGAATGTGCCCAATATCTGCGAAGACCAGTGGGGAGTCAATACAGAAGATTGAAAGACACCAAAAATATCTTTTGTTTCAGTCGGTAATAGGAAATGCTGTTAAGTCCATCGTCCATTCATGGAGACTTCCTTTAGAAAACTAACAAACAAAAAGAGAAACACGGAGCTAAATCGGGAAACTGGGCCATTATACTGAAAAGTGGAAAGGGATGACTGAGAGTTCATAAAATGAAGCTTTCCACAGCTAAAGAAAACCACTATTAAGAGTTGAGGAATAGTCAATGCCTCTGTCGTGATTCATGGTATGTGCAGTTGCTTCCACAGAAACAGCTGATTCTCCAACTAAAACATGTTGAAATAAAGAAAAGTTTCACGCTCTAGCTGTGATTGATGAGATACAATTAGCCAAGGAAATACTTGCGGAAAAACCGCTAAGTTAAAAAAATGTATGCAATAGGAAGCTCATCAGTAAATGAAATAAAGGGATATTAGAATTAATTCGTAAAAGGATTCCTGCTATACAACGTTTTGTTTTACTCATTGTAAAAGAAGTCGCTTTATTTTTCTGCATAACAAAACTTTTCATTAACGCTAAATACCGTTATTTTAATCGTTTAAGTTTAGGCCCAGTTTATATTAGGCCGCTTATGCGACTTACGCTTTTTGTTATCTATTATGAAATATTTGTCGTTAGCCTATTTACAGGGAATATAAGAGAACAAGAAAATAGGAATATTACTTACATCTCCGTTTCGTGATATTCCTCTAAAATAAATTACTGGTCTTAGCGGATTCTAATACCGACGACGAAGTACAATATAAAATGGAGAATTAATGACCTCCATTCTTTCATAGAATACAATGTCGAATTTAATTTTTACAGAGTATACAGGGCGAATCGAACTCTTTTATATTCAATCATAGCTTCGTCAACAGTGACAGAGTTTAAGTAATATGATCAGTGGGCTCCAAATGGAATCTACGATCCAAAAGGAGAGGAATAGGATCCTTTCATATCCGTAGTGGAAATGAAAATGGCGAAGGAACATATGATTCGACAAAGGGCAGTCGATTTCATTTTCCTAACACGATATCAAACATTCAGTGTTCTCGTCTCCGAACGAATGGAAGCGAACGTAATTGAATTTCGATGCGTCGCCATCCCACGACAAGTGCACGAATTTATATGGGAAAGAGTCCGTAATCTCCTCGCATGGACCAGAGGCTTCATTCTCTCTCTGGAAATGACTTGTCGGCACCATTCGAATCATGAATTCAACCGCCCTCCGTCGCCAATGTCAACTCCTAGAGCCAATTTCCTGAGAGTCGCCGCCCATTCCACATCCTAATTGACCTCCTTTTCGCTTCCCTAAGAATACCCGCCCTCCGAAAGAATGAGAAGTCGCTCTCATTCACTTCCTAGTCACTCATTCCCCTCATCCGTGCATTTGCCATTTAATTATGCTCATTGATTGCGTTCTCTGCGAACTGGATTTCCAAGGAAGATTTAAGATCTCACGTACTTCATATTCTGAATTACTTCAAAATTCTATGGGCGGTGGGAGCAATTGTTATTCTGAGTCCAAAAAGTAACGTCTGTTTCAAAAATACCCATCCATCGCCAGGAAAAAGATTACACAATACACAGGTTTTCCCGCTTAACACCAGAAATACGCCCTGAAAAATTGTCGTGCAAATTGAGTAATTAAAAGCCTCACATATTCGTTGAAGCCAAAAATTTGTTCGTATTATGCAAACGCGCTCACTAATGGCTACTGCTGTCACTGTGAATTTCGAGTTCACCGAACTCGTTTTAACCTGTACTAGTGAACTCCTCGGTGTAGGTAGTCTCTCGGTAGCTAGTCTCTGAATTTTTGGTTCGAATTGGGACTCTTGAAAATCCACATCGCTATCGCCGCATATCTTTTAGAAAACAGATTTAAAAAAAATGGGATCTTAATAGTCGAATTGCAAGATTCAAAAGAGTGTATACCAAACTGTACCCCTGGCAATGAGCTGTTGGATCCCTTTCAGCCTTATATTTAGTATTTCAATATCCTTAAAATAAATGAAATATTAAAAATCGACAAATCATGGAAAGGATAAATACATAATCGTGAAAAAAAATTATTCTCTTATCGGAAAAGAATTAACCAGTTGAGTATCCCGTAACCATTTACTTAATGACAACGATAATTAGCAGAGACTAGTGGCTACTTAACACACCATAGAGTATTTTATCTCCCATTATCGCGGGCAGTATTTGAAGCGTTTCTCGTCATTTTTTTCCTTTGTTCTCTTCCAATTATACTGCCTCTATTGCACCATAATTGGACATTCATGCACATTTCTACTCTTTGTGGTATCCTTTGTGCTAAAAATAAGTTCATGCGTAAACCATGGATTATTATTTTCAACGATATAAATACTGCTTTAATCAGGATAATTAAATAAGGGAGGATTTTTAATGTGAATGTACCTCTCGGTCGCGCATTCTATTACTACTGCCCTTCCTGGTACCTGATACCTTTCCGGCTAATAACAGTCCTGGGTTCGAGTTCTAGTCATGTCAATTTTTTCCCCTTCGTTTTACCCTTTGAGTTTTAAGCGCATGCCTCTCCGTGCAAAATCAATCTGCTTTCCCTCAACATCGTAAAATTTTCTTTCTCATAGCAAATGCTGTGCATATTTAACTCAAGTTTTCTATTAAGTTTATGACCTAATTCTTAAGTATACTAAAGACCTTCTATCATCACATACAGGATCCTAGGGTATACAAAATCTTTATGGGAAAAGCAGGAATGGCAATGTGTGCTTTGATTTCTAGAATTGTAAGCTAGCACCACTCGTGGAATTCGTGGAAGCACTCCATAAGGATATCGAATAAAGAAATCTAGTACTCTTCTTTCTTCATTGGGGATTCTCACTTCCGTAGGATAAAGGAGAGCACAGTATTAACTTATGGACATATGGGACATTTATATATCCCATAGATATATGGGATATATAAATGACATATTAATCAAATGTCCAACTTTTTACAAATATATAATATTCTATACCGACCCACCTTTGTATATAAAATCCTTTTCGGCGATGAAAAGTGAAATTTACCATGTTTACCTTTGCTTTGATGCGCAAATAAATATTTCTATCATCAAACCAAATTAAATTTCCTTCACTTCTTCAATGATCGATTCAACTTACTTTTTCCAAACTAAGCCACACCTAAATCTCAAAGATTCTAGTTTTTATGTCCTTATTTCTTGGAATCGATATTCATAAAGGAAAAGAACTCGTAAGAAAAGAATTTGTCACTTATATCCATACAAGATCCAAGCTAAGCCTTTCTCTTCTTTCTTCGAACACCGACCTTTCCCTTTTCAACCTTTCTTCCTCTATTATTCACCTCCAAACCCCTTCTCCACCTTTTTTCCTCTCCTGAACCTCACCCATTCCTCACCCAACCCATTACACCTCTCCTTTTCACCTACCATTTATCCGTTTCTCTTCTACCCCATTTCTTTCCCCAACCCGAGTATCATCTCTCCCTTAATCTTTCCTTTCATTGCCACTTCTCTCCTCCATTATCCTTCTACATCCTGTATATAAGAATCCAATGCCCTTTTTTTCTGAAAACTCTGCATTCGGTTCCTTCCTTCCTCGCCTTTCTTGTTTATTGCTTTCGCCTCACTGCATTTGTTCTTTCCTTTGTATTGCGCTGTCCGGAGACCACTCTCCCACATCCAGCCTTATCAGCATCCGATATCCCTTCCACGTCACGTTTTTTGTATCCAGTCTTGGTATTGCTACTTCCCCTCCCACCGAACCCTTTTCCTTTCAGGGGAAAATCTTTAATTCAGACTCCAAAGAGAGATATTTAACAGTTTTCCTGATTCCATGAATTCTGTCTGACAGAGTCCATAGATTAAAAGCATGTGATCAACATGATTTTGCAAAGCTCTCTGTGTGGCCATTAGTATTTATAAAATGGGAATAATATACATAATACAAAATAGGATTTACAGAATTAATATTTTAAATTTATTGAGTTCGTGTTTCGGTTCACAAAGAAGCTGTCATTACAGTGAGTAAAATAAAAAAAAACAGTTGAAAAAAAAGAAAGTAGAAAAAGTGTTTCATTTTGTTCACTCGATCGATGATCGGTTAATTTTTAATTAATGAGACAAATTTTACTCAACGCTGAACAGGAAAGCAATTAGGAAGACTCTTGATATTCCGAGAATTATTGCTCATAAAATAATTACTTAACTGAAAATGTTTGACGGATCCTTACCGTATATTATTTATTATATAATATCGCAGCAGTTAGTCGCTAGGACAGGTGGTGATGTTTACTTACACTAAGTTAAACAACGAAAACAAACAATTTCACAAAGTTTTATGCATAATACAACTCCATCTAGTTACGAAAATTTTCAAACGACGCTTATTTACAAATTAAAAAGATTTAATTGAAAAAATAATTAACAACCACCACTAACTCAATGTACGGTAAAGAATCAACTCAAACAATTCCCAAGAAACCTTTCACATAATAATACAGAATATCAGTACATAACGTTACAAACAACGCTCACGAGCTAAAATAACTTAAAAAGAGTGTGTTTCGTATGTATTTATGAGACTACGAATAAAAAATATGAAGATTAAATTGCATTTACGTAACCGCAAGTTGAATTACTTTATATAATAAAATTAACAATTCGTCTCTTCTCTCACGTGCATTCTACTTTAATGTTAATGAAACTGAGGACACTTCCTTCTTAAATCCTTCGTTTAATTCAATTTAATTTAATTAACATCTGTGATTAAATTTGCTGCTGTGTATTCAAGGAGACGAAATGGTGACGTAATGTTAGATAGTACTAGTTACATACGAAAATCTTTCACTATGCTTTATTGACTGAAGCCATAGTGTATGATGACTGTATAGGTCTTAAAATTCTAACTTTTTCTAAAATTTGATGAGGATTTTTCCGTTCGTTTGATCTGAGGAAAAATGTTGTACGAAAATCTCTGTAGCGTTTTAGCAATATTTCCTCCCTTTTATGGTTAATGTTTTTCCATTAATACCGTTCATTTAACACGAATAGCATTACGCATGACTGATATCAGTAAGATAAGGGATGATGACATCATTATATGGTACAATCGGATACATCAAATCCCCGACAGTTGCGCTACCTCCGCAGAAAACCAGAAAATTATAGTTTTTTCTTACTTTTATGTATTTCCACGAATTAAATGAGCCGATCTTAATGGATTATCGTGGACTTGAGAAAACAGAGTTCATTGAAGGCGGAAATCCGGAAGAAGTACGGTTTTATTTCCGCTTAATTTATTTATTTGTTTATATGATACCAATCATAATTAATCATTGATTATTAAGCACAATTTCACACAGTAACAGAACGGCAATGAAAGTGAGGCCAAAGAGCAAATGAGAAAGAGAGAAAACTTTGAATTCCCAAAAAACTCCCTTTTCTTGGTAGTCATCACTAATTTCAATTATCAATTTTTATCCTATGCCTCACTTGATGTAAAACAAGTGAAACTTACTAAGGTACTTTCAAACTAGCTAGTATATGTTAGGATGGAAGAGAATCTAACTTAGGAATTCGCAATTTGCAACATCACCCGTCTCAGATACAAAGTGAATAGTGAAAAGCAATATTAGAGAAATATTTGACTTTTATTCAGGAAAAAATTCTTTCTTATTTTTCTTTGAATCTCATTCCAATACCACATAATTATGCCATACCAAATTAATTCTGGGCAATAATATCCGCCTTACTCAGAGAGCATGAATCGTCACCACATCACTGCTTTGGTGGTGGAGTTAATAAAAGTGAAATGCATTTTACCAATCCAAAAGAACCGCAGCAATAGCGGGAAAATCAAACTCCTTCAAAAGCCAATCTCTCAGACAATGCGGTCTTAGGTTTGTGAAGGAGTCTTGTCGAAGGCGGATACGGCCCAAGGCAGTTCAAAAGGAAGTCAAAGGAGAGCAGATGCAAAGGAAAGGTCAGAGGGAAAGAAAAGAGGTCATGAAAGAGGTCTCATACATAGATACAGTACGCCCCATTTCGAGATGTGGAACACTTAAGGTGATTGCATTTCCCTTTCTGCCGAGTTCGGAACAGGAGTGCTTAAATGGAACCGTTCTATATGCGCATCATAATAGATTACTTGAATAACATGAAAGTTTATCAGAGTGGAGATCGACCTATTAAGGATTACTTCCGACCAAAGTCCGATTCGGGAAAGTATAATTTGAGGAAGTCCAACACGAGAGGAAGTTACAGGAAAAGCTAAGAGAAACAGAGGGTCGAATGAGGCTATAAAAAGAAAAACCATGGTGTGGTTCGCAAAATCAAGAAGACTTCGATGGCTGGGACATCTAACGAAAATGGATGAGGCAGGAGCAACAAAGGAAATGTACATTTATGGATAGAATTCAGCACAAACGGACACGGAAAGGAAAAGATGGATGGCAGAGAATGTGAGAAAATGAATATTTATAAGACAAGAACTGGTAGAAGATGAAGAAGAACTGTTTCTGAGAAAGGCAAAAAAGATCAAGCTAGTCAGGCAATCAAGGACGCTGAGCATATAGGATAAGTGGTGTTAATGCTAGTTCAGGTTAATTTTATGGTTATGTATGTATTATAATTATTTAACGCTCGTTTTGTAAGCTAATGTAACATATATACTAATATTATGCATATAACTGTTGCAGATTTACGTTTATTATTTATTCATTATTTTGTAAATTATAGCTGTTGTAAATTTGTATAGCTTGTGACATATCATAGTTAATGGGCGGAGTTTTTCAATATTAATTTTATAATTATATAAGTAGAAACTATTAATAACATTTGTTTTTCTATAGTGTTAAATGATATCACCACCTGTCCAAGTGACATAATAGTAATATAGATGGTAGTATATAATATAGGACGAAGATTACTAAAATGAGAATTCAAATCATCGTATTTTATAGAGAGTTTTGAATTCATATCAGAGGTCGATAACACCCAGGAAATACTCAGATGCTTAGAAAAATGAGGAATGATTTACTCATGGTACTTAGCTAAAACAATTGATGATTTTGAGAAACGGAAGTAATGTCTTCCAGAAATAATAAACAATACAAAAATTTCAAAATATGCCTAGATGCCATTATCATCGAGGCCATGTGCCCACGATGATACTTGAAGAGAAATACTGGAAACTCCGAGACAAAAAGAAATATTTCTACATCTTGTTGACGAGGAATATATGATCGTTTGTTTGTCTTGCGCAAACCTCTGGGACTATTTGTCATTATAAAGGAATGATCTGATGCCAAAGTGTGCAATACTACTGAGACTGCCTTTTCTGTCTTCCTACAGCGGGGAACTATGCAGTAAAAGTATTACTGCCCAAGGAATTGTCGGAAGAAGAACAGGGTTGAGAATTTCATCCGTTCTAATTAGTAGCAAAGAGGATCACAATCTCTTGTAGGAATAAGAGGTTTAGGTTCCCCACAGGGGAGTGACGGCATTGTGGGGAAACAGAGATATTGGGGCGGCAGTGGAACATGGCGAAGATATCGCTTTGTGATTGAATGATGTGGGTCTCCTAATGACAGCACATCGACACAGCCGAGAGACTTAATTTTCGTCGAAAGAGAAGAGAAATAACGAGGACGTAGGTCTTATAAGATTGAGGAGAAGCGTTCCTTCTTCTAACAATAAGCTCCTTTCAGGAAACTGTTCAACCGATGCGTTTAAATTACCGATGCCGGTATTTGAAATTAATTTATATATACGAGAAAACACACACACATACTGGGGGCTGTCTCTTTTCCTCGTCTCCCCAGTTCCTCAGCCAATTTCGCTAATGAAGGAAAGAATATTATTTTATAACGTTAATTAGAACGGTATTTACAGAGGATAAAATCCATACATCCTTTTCAGTATATTTTCCTCTACGTCAGGGTATCTCATACTGTGTGGAAGGCGGGGGATTCGAACAGCCCCGTCTTGTAGTTGATCTCGGAATATTTCTTAAAAAATTCTCGTAAATTTGAAGGCAATATAAAATTTAATGATAAAAATGAAATATATTTAATGCACACTCATGCGGCACTTCTCTTGAGTTCCTACGAGTTTAATTTATGATATTTTCTAGTCAAAGAAACAAGATAAGCGATAAAAAGGAGCTTCGCATGTATTTCTAATGTAAGACGATCTTAACGATATGGATCCGAGCCAAATATACACAAAAGTGTGCAGGAAGTAGTCTGCTTGAAGTCTACAGCAAAGAAGCTGGTTTTAATAATGAGCAAAGTTTGAAAATTGTCCAACATCTGGTCCTTGAGGAAAGTGAGGGTTACATAAAAATGTTGCATCTTTGGATTATCTTCCTAAATGTTGAGGATATTTATAAATTTTCTAATAAGAATACAAAATATAATATCTTTACAATAAAAATATCTAGTAATTCAACAAAAATAACAATTGCAGACAGTATGAGAGCTTACAGGCTAAAAACTTCAGATATTTTATGATCAAAGAGGTTTAGGTTTAAGAAGGGTAGAGAGAGTTCTATTTTAAGCATTCTCTTCATAAATGGATTACGTTCTTGAAATAATAACTGCCATGGTCAATCAATTTCTAGAGATAGCTTGTTGAACACCTCGTTACTTTGGTAATAGTTAATTCTTTCAAGGTAATCTATTTTAAGCCGATCATTCTTCACTTTTAATTTTCTTTCATATTACTATTTTCATCAAATCTTTACTGATTCGTCCGATGAGAATATGATAATAAAAATAAGGATTACTGCAAGTACAAACCATCCTACGTTGCTCATTTCGTTACCTATAATCTGTAACAAAATATATTTCAACCTTTGGTATTTATTTCCCAATAAAGGAAGTGATGTCATTCCGGTTATGTACAATGATAAAATGAGGTTAATGGAAATTTTGACACTCTTAACTGAAACTAAATTTTGATCCTCATCCTTCATTTTATTCAGGGTAGTATGAATAATGAACATTTTGAGATTTATAAAGTTTCAAATTAAGTAACATATAAGAGGCAAAGTATGAAAATTCTTCAGGATAAGATATAAAATTTTACGTAGTCGTGTAATGCATCCAGAAATTTATTAAATTAAGTTTTCAGGATGAATTCTCGAAACAAGGGATGAAGGAAAATGCATTGCTATGTTTTTAAAGTTTGATTTGATATTTATATTTCGCACGGAGTCTTAGTGGTTTGCATACTCACTAAGTAGTTCATGTTCCTAATCCCACAAGGTCTAACTCCTTGAGAGAATGCACCTTCCCCGTTTGTAGGCTTATGCACTATGTGCATAGCTGTTTCCCCTTCTTCGTGAATGCCTTCATGCACTAAAATACATATTCAGCGTTTGTTATACATCGAACTTCTACCGCACTATGCACCTCGCTCACGAGGCTCGATTCTATCTTCACTAAAACTTCTCCTCTATGTTCACCCCATACTTCTCCCTTTCGCTTTAGTTCTGAGTGTCTTAGTTTTCTTTTTAATACTCATATAGTTTGATAAAAGTATTAACCTTGTTGCTTTTGAAAACGCTTTTAGGTCACGACTATATTTCACTGTAACAGGTTTATCCAAAGGAAAGAGTAGCTGCTACGTTTCCACTATGTTTCAAGTTTTATTTCACTCCGCTTACGATTTTTACTTAATATTATCTTCCGGGGTTGGTTGTAAATAATCCGTTGGTAATGGATATATAAATGTAAGGTCACTTCGTCTGCCTTTATTTCATTATCTTTATCTCCTAAAAGTGAATTAACATAGTTTTACAATGTGCAAAACTTCCAAACTTGATGTTGAATGGACACAAATCCTCCTCTACCGTCCATCGGAATACAAGGGGAAATTGTGCCCATTGCAAATGCTTGGGAATTAGATATATTACATAATTTAGGTCGCAAAAGAATCTATTTATGTTATAACTCATGCGTTATTTTGATTTCTAACGTTGGAATGACTTCGAATTTCACTGAGTACTGATTTACAAAAAAATATTAATAAATATTCCACGATTTTGAGAAAGAAAGCAGTTATTAATTATAATTTAAAGATTGCAATCGTACAGAATCTATCTACAGCATAGAAGTATATGTAATTTGTAAAAACATACTGCTGAATTTCGATTTCCAAAGTTTAATAACGCTCCCCCTACCGTGAAATGTCGCCCTTCTTTTCCCATACATTTCATATGGGCATTTGTCTCTCATATATTCTAATGAAAGTCGACTTCAACAATCGCCTTTGTCGCCTAGGGGATAGGTTTTATATACCAGCAAAATTGCACACATTTTCGCCATTTCTGAACAAATTCTTGTAATTTCGACTCGAAAACTATATCCTACTATTATCAGAATTGGAATCTTTCTTTAATTTCGTTTCCTTTGGTACCAGTCTCGATTTTATAGAACTAAGAAATAGAAAAAGGATTAATTTTAATGTCTTATTATTTATAATTATCTGACTTACATTAGTCTACTCAGTCAGCATATTTGATGCATAATAACCTGGCTTTTGCAACATCATCCAAATGGCCGAGTGGTTAGAGCGTTTGGTTCAAATTTCCGAAATTTCCAAAGATTAATCCAAAAGTTCATCCTCAGTGGTACGAATCCTGTTTAGGGAAAATTTTTTACTACGAAAGCAGTTACAAAAATACAACAACGTCACAGTTCCGCAAGAAAATTTTAACTTAACCGAAGTGGCGCGCAGGTCCTAAACTGGAGCTTTTGCCATGCTATAGATTGCCCCTGAATCTTAGGCCACCCTTGCATTTTGCGTGTGAGCTGTGTTGCTTATTCTGAGTGATACTAAATTTATTTCCGATGGAATTTCAATTATTGTGAGTTGTGGAAATAAATACTAGTTTAGGACGCGTCTGAATTGAAAGTAATGTGCAGTTGTGAAAAGTTTTGGGGGTTTTTAGCGAATAAAAAAGGATCTTAGATTGCTTCCACAAACGAGCAATAGCTTGAAAGTTATGACTGTTTACCTCCTGTTAATGGTTATTTGGTGCTAGGACATTTCACCCGAAAGGTTTTGCTCAAGAGTTGGTTCATCTAAGGGATATTTCACCTGAAAGATAATTTGCCTAAAGGTTCTTTCACCCGAGGGATATCTAACCAAATGGAGAGGCATAACATACTGTTGATTTCAAAAGTTAGCGAATCATGAACAAGAATAAGTACTGGTAAAATAAGTACTTACGTTACACTTATTTATAATAATTTGACCCTATCGATTATAACATAAATTAAAAACACAAAAGTTATACTGGTTTCCTAGATATAGATATGATGCAATTTTATAAATATTATCTGCAAATTCTGAATTCTGGTTTTCTTGCCCTAATTCTAGCCAAAAATAAAAAACATTAACTGTGAGACTATAAAAATTTAGAAATCCTCCGTTATTATTAATATTTATCGAAAATATCTACAATGATTCATATAAAATCATTTATACATGAAATAAAAAATGGATCAATCCTACATATTTATATTTCTTATTTCGTCGAGAGAAGAGAGATCTATTGGATAAAGCAACTCTTTGGCAAGAAATCCTTGGGTGAAGTCTCGGGTTAAATGTCTCGGGGTGAAACGTCCATTTGGCGAAACGCTTTGAGTGAAACACCCTGAAACCGGTTATTTCAAGAATAATTATTGCTTGGAGAACAACCTCCATACTCCATAATTTCTCTTTCTTCTCTTTAGTCCTACCATTTGTTCTTATTTGTTCGGAAGATTTCAAAAACTTAGGTATCCCAAAATGTAGATTTTCCGAAAACACGAATTCGGGTACCTCAACTTGGTTCAATACGAAAACTCGTTGGAAAAGGCCTTTTCTTTCCAAATACGATTCAACGAGAGGACAACTACGGAATGACGCCCTTTTGCTTTCTCCTCAGAGCTTTCTCCTTAATTGCGACTAAGTGCATCCCCACCATTTTCTCCTATCATTTTCTCCAGCGCGGGTTTTCCTTCATTTCACGCATCCCCATTATCCGACGTTATTTCACCGAGGGATATCGAAAATCGATGAGAGAAACTGGCGAAGGAACGTCAAATACAAAGAACATTATTCTCGTCTGAACAACTCTATTGTTCAGCAACGGAAAATGTGAATGCAGTCAAACTTCGATATAGTGTCTTCCGAGAGGGATTGACGCCAGGCTAAAATGTTTCGAAACGGCTTTTTCCGCGAACTATGATGAGTTGGCTATAAAGAATAAAAAATGACCGCTCGCTATGTAAACTATTGTCACTCGTCGATGATATGCTACCAGAGAGTGAACGTAGATATAGACGTAGCCCTTTCATACATTGAGCTAACAATACATCGGCAACATTCATTAGCAAATAGATCTTCTGCATTAGTGTGAATAGTAACTAAATAATGTACCACTTGCATATACACAACCTTGCATAGTTCGAATTTATCGAACATAATCGAATTCGAATCCAATTCCTCCTCTGCCTAACCATACGCCCTCCTCCTTTGAAAAATAATTAGCTCCTTGGATGACATCCATTTTCACGTAATTAAAAGCTATACATTTTGATCATTTCCTCAATTTCTCTAATTCTATACTTCCCTCATTTCAGTTTCTATATCTCTCTCAGACCACATCGTCATAACCTGTCCCTGCTCTATTACAAGAGACGAGAACCACGTAACGAGAATTTCCTTGCTAGGAACTCAGCGGGAGAGGGATGAGAAATCAACCCCATTCTGAAGAGAAAGTAATCGGACGCCGGTCCTCGTCCGACGACCACTACAACCGATACTCCCTCATTTCCAAAACGAAAGCTACAATACTCAGGGACTCATTTCTTCCGATCACAAGCACGATCATGAATCTTCCTTTCATACAGTGTTATATGCAGTGTTTGTATAAATGAAATTGCTTCGATTTTCATTAGATATGAAATAATTATATGCGTTTGTCAAACTGATCGATAGCCACCAAAAGGAAGACCGTTGGGGTATTTCTGGTTGATTGCGACTGGTCATGAAGACAACTATTTGCATAAAACGGATTTTAATGGCGAATGTTTGAGTTAATTTATCATATTTGATCCGAGAGTTGATCAGCTTACTGTAAACACAATTTACAACTTCAGAAAATTATAGTGAGTTTATAGAACTCTGCTTGAGATTTTAGGACACAAAGATGGAAGAAATAAGAAGCTTTTACAACTATATCATACAATGATTTTATGAATGTCCTAGATTTTAATGAACGGTGTCATGGTTAAATGATAAAGCAAGATATGTCCATCACATCATGTAATTTATTTGGTCGCGTAATTTATCACGTCATGTTATTCGTCACATTATATAATTTTGCAGTGAATATAATTTATATTTAAGAAAAAGAAGCTGCGTATTATATCCACTGCTATAAGTATAAATTTTATTTATAATTCCAGGAAACAATTTTAACGTCTATGCTTGAATAGATATTATTAAAAAAACTATACTGATGCATTTCATGTATTCTGAGCATATTGTCCTTTAGTGAAGGGACACGGAGGTATGAATGGTTTCCAGTTATGCCTCTCTGAGGTCCTGAAGTGACTCCTTTAGTGCGAGAACAGTGTGTGTACGCCTTTGTGCTTGCGGTGTCACAAAAAATGAATACATCGCCTTATCGTCGGGGGTCATAGAGTAGAGAGAACAGCACAATGGTAGAGTTTAACTGCATGGAGGGAATATTCTCTACAATGGGCTTACATATGGCGTAGAACCCTCCTGCACTATAATGCTGAAGTTATACATTGAGCCTATAAGCTAGTTGAGTAGCAATTGAGTACTATAAGCCTTACCAATCAAATATTTAACCAACTATGAATACTTAATTTCTCTTGAACGGAGAATTCTGATTTACTCATGCATTGGTAATATATTAAGCTATAAAAATAGATCTGTATAATCGAGGACTATTTGTCATATTTTATGGAAATCGATAATTAAACAAACATGAAAAACGTCAGCTTAGGGAATATTAAAAGTAATTTTCAACCAATACCGTTGGATTTCTGGACTGGACTACTCGCGTTCGCTAATCTATTTTTAGTCTTTTATTTCATACATTACCTCACCATTGACGCATATTCTGCATATTTCGGACGGAAATGTGGTCATTATTTATGTTTGAGTATCTGTTCTCAAAGTTGTTTTTGTTTTTAAGTTGGATACGTAAATGCTATAGATAAATTACAGTTTCTCCGTAGTATGACTTTTATTTACGCTTTAGTTTAGATAGAGCCGTGAAGTAAATATCTCCCGATGTTTATTAATGACGTATATAAATTGTATCTTTAGCGGATAAAGGGTTGTTAATGTTTAGCAACTTACAATGGAAAGAAAAAGATGCAAAAGGCTCAAAAGATTTAATTATTGTTTTAGGATAGCCATTATTATCAATCATAATGAATATTCCATTAAGTATAGCGAATAAGACATTAGAAACAGAGTTCTTTCTACTGTGTTGAGTTTAAGAAGTTTTTGAAAAAAGAAGAAAATTTTGGTCTCAGTAATTTTCTTGTTGAGATCAATCAGAGGTTAAAAATATACTCCATATTTTGGCCAAAAGATTTCATGTTGAGATTGCAACATTTTATATATATTTTGAGTCATAGAAACTAAAGTTCAGAATTATACAAGTCGTAAATTAAAGGTGTGTATATATAAAATATGACGACAGGCCTTAGTAGAGTGCCATGCTAGCGCCAAAAATTTATTGTTGATGATTGTTTTTATCCAAGATCAGTTTCGGCCAGCAACGTGTCCATCTTCAATCCATATTTCACTTAAAAACGACAATTTTAGTATCAGAGAGGAATCGATTGAAGCCCAAAATATTTTCACCGATGCATACATTTCCTCACGACTTCACTTCATAGTTCGAAAAGTTTTCCGCCGAAGCCAAAGTAAAAAACCAAACGGAAGTATCAGCAAAGCTGCACGTTTGCTCAGTCGATTTAGAGAATTTTGAGATAATGCGGCGACGCGAGAAGAGATGTACGTTTTGAGAATATTTGGGTACAGTCGGAGGGACACACGGAATGAAATACGAATATTCTCATTTAAAGGCTGAATTCTAGGGCGAGAAGGGAGAACATTCAATTAAGGAGGAAAGGAGAAGATGGAATTCGCCAGGAGGGAGCGTGTCTATCAACGGTCTCATTAGTCCACGGCGATGGAACCACAAAACGCCGAGCTGTGGCGTTGCTAGCCTCTGCTCTCCACATTTTTTACCTCTTCCCAATTCCCATTCCCTCACAGTGTATCTCCGCTGCAAAAACGCTGCCACCATTGGCGAGTACATAGAAGTACGCGCTCCGCAGTTGCCCGGCCCATTCTATGCCCAAAAGGTATTCAATGGAATAGCTTAATTTTCCCTTTCCGCATGGTTGCACACCTTTCATCAAAGTTTGTGCCACGAAATCGTGCGCTGGATTTTAAATTCATTCAGATCGACGCAAGTGTTGGATAACAGAACAGTTTATGTGATTAGAGCGTTTCTTTCAAAATCATCGTCATCCAACTAAAGGCAGGTGCCTTGTCGCTCTCATCAACCACTGTTCTTTATCCCTTTCCAACTCTTTCATTTATTTAAATAGACTGCAATTCTCTCGGTGCATTACATCCTGAAGCATTAATACTCTGGGTCTTCCTCTTGAGATAATCTTCGTTTAATTTCAGCCACGCTTTTGTTATAATTGGTTGCATAACATCCCAAGTAGTAATATTCCTACACTTGCTTTACCGTTGCCCTACAATGTTGATGCATTAATATTAGTGATTTGGATCTATTGCTGGGAGGAGGTAACTTTTGTCGTTTCATCTGTACCTTAGTGAAATTATTAGAGTCCATATGGAGAGCATATTACCATATGGAAATCATATTACATTAACAGGCAGTTTAATTTTGCAGTACTATCCAACCGGGGTGCTGGGGCATATTATAAGTGTAAATTTTTATATCTCAAGGTGTACTGAGTAATTGGTGAAGATGATAAGTGTTCCAAATTCAGTATTACACACACTCCATATTTTAGGACGTATTTTTTTCAATTACAAGGGTCACATCCCGTTGTTTCCAGCCCCTGGTCTCGACGCAGGTTCGAATGGATTTACGAGCATTTTCAAACATCTAAGTTCTTAGTTCCAATTCCATCCTATTTTTCTATCGCACTGAAGACTTAGTATTTACATAAAATATATGTAACTCATTCTTCGTAGAACATTTCCAAAAAAATATAGCCATATTTACTCGATAAGTTAAAATGTTTCTTAGAAAACCTATTCTTACCTACCAAATGATTGTACAGTTGGGTCTTTTAATTACAGTTAGGCCATTAAAAATTAAAAGGAAATGGTATTAAAAAGTTTAGAGAAATATGTATAAAGTTACCAATCACGTAGACAAAGATGAATAATAATGTCGGAGTTTCATTACTGAGCATACTTCTTAAACGTCTTCCGATAAAAAATTGGATCATACATTCTTTACAGAGCGCTAAAAATGTTTCCTCTTTTATTAGTTTATATTGGTATAAACCGTATACCGGCTTTGCTGATCGTCAAGAATGAAAGTGAACGGTGTTGTATTAAAATCATATGACGGAATGATAAATTTCACAAAATGCTACAGGTAGTGCGTATCCGTTGATAAGGAGCTTGAGTTTCCTGTAATATAATGGAAAACCAAATGCCAACCGATCATTTTTCCATGCTTCTCCATTTTCGTGGAAAAAACTCATTTTCCCGCAGCAGTTCCTCCGCCCCAACCCTTCCATTCCATTTGCCCTCGGGTTCTTCGCTAACTTTACATACGACGCTCCTGGGACTAGGCGACACTCTGCTCCCCCTTATCTACCTCCCCCTTGACAACTCCCCTTCCAGCACTCTTTCGGCTTCCACTGGACGAACCGTATTCCAGTTGAAAAGAAGAATATCCTCCAAAGACCTCCTGCGGTTTCAGAACTCAGGGGTTTCACGGAAGCAAAGACGTAGCTCTGATTTTCTCCACGTTTTCTAAAAAGTTGTTTCCAATTTAACGTAGTTTAAAGCAGTGCATTCAAAGGAGCTGGCCTCAGTCCGGCAAGATTTTCCAAATTCATTAGAGTAGCTGGAGGGCTGCCCAACGCAATCTTACGGGCCTTTACTGTGCTATCTACCTGTGTATAGAAGAAAACGAGTAATAGGAATATGATTTCGAAGTTTGCGAAACATATTTACGAGTCGCATTCGTCTCAGTTAAACTTAATCAAAGTTATGCCTTAAAATTTTTATTTCACTTGCCAAAGATATCCATTGCTTTGTATTACTAATGATGTGAATACGAAGGCATATATTTACTGTTATAGTTTTTGAATCTTAATGATTTACGAAGCCCCATTCTCCCTTTTTACCTCACCGATTCCTCTCTCAATGACACTGGCGCAGATAATATCCCATTCATACTGCAATTGATTGATTTGTAAATACGCATACTTGAAAGCAAGTAAATTATAAGTTACTGAATGAGAACGCATTCTCATTTTGATATTACGACCGAAGATGCTCATGATTCATCTGCTAAATGTTTCACTTCATCTTATTGATTTCTTTCAGATATTGTTCGTGGAAAAACTAATTCTTTCACTGATAAGCCAATATAAACATTGCTTTGAGGGTCTTACTGAAAATTATATTATTATTGTTTTGATTCTTCACTTTAACTAGCCAATTTCCTAGATAATCTCCTTTTACAAACCGCGTGAATAAACTTTTGCTGAATCGGACTCAATCAACGAGTGCATTGAGAGATAGACACCTCTCAGAATGGGAGACGCAAAGGAAAAACGGCGCTAAATAGCGTTCGATTATTTTATGACAGAAAATCGAAAAGGTGGAGAGTAATTCGTTTAGCAATCTCGCATGTCCTACAAATAAGGTTAAAGCAATTCCAACGGTTTTCTCATTACTTCCGCCTCAACGAGTTCAATCAAGTCCTCAGCCCGCTAACTTCTTTGCCCTCCATCCCGACAAAAAGGAAGTTTCCTCAGAGTTTGCGACCCCAAGGCGGCTGAGGAAGGGATCTTGGATTAGGTTAGACTCCCCTAACGCCGTCCTCATGGACCCTCGCCCAATACTTCTTCCTCAGATCTGTCTCACCATATCCTACCGCCGCGCCAATTTATTAAGGTCAGATCCTATGCAGCGGAGGGTAAGGACAACTCCTCTTCATCAGCGAGCGCTTTATCTCCGCTGTAGATCATTCACAAAACAGGAAGGAATATGTGTTTCGAAATTTCCTCTGCTTGATGAAATGCGGAAGAATATCTGGAGGGTGCTGGATTTTATTCACATCGGAGATTTTTCGAAAGCAATACTTTGCAGTGAGGAAAGAAATTGGAATGCTCCTGCTAATGGATTGGAGGTATAAAAACACTCTTATAGCTGTATTTGTCGGTGCTCGAACCTGCGTTGATATCTCGTTTACTTTAATGATAAAAATATGCATCACTCTTTGACCGATGAAGATGTAGTATGGATATCGAAATGCGCATTAGGTGTTACTTAAAAGGTCAGTAATATGGTACTTCCCTTTTTTCCAAATCTTGGTATCAACTCAAGTTAGAACGTCGACAAATATAGCTATAGGAGCTTTTTTATACCTTTAAAATAATAGTTTAAAAGTTAACATAAACTAGGAACTTTTTTGCCTATACTATTATCACTAAAGAAAACATTGAAAGGCCTAACGATCTAGCAATCTCGTCATAGATATAATGATGTAATACACCTCAGCACCTGGAAATGGTATCTTGAAAAATCTTACTATTTTTATAAAGCGTACCTCATAAAAAAGTTGGTGATGGGAGTAGACGAAGTGAAACGATATAGAAGTATGAAGCCTCGTCTTTTATCATACTACTATTGCACATAATACCATCCAAATCGTAAGTTTCAGTTTCAAAAACTTTCAACTCCGTTTACGAAATTCCTCTCCCAGGAATTTCACACTCAAATTTACATTGTGCAACGAGAGACAGAGGCGCTAGAGGAGCGACGTCAACATAACGGCTTAAGTATTCCGTTACATCGTCATTACACACATTTCTTGACACCGCATTCTCCTTGGTTTTACGGCTCTCATTCCACCAACGAAAACTTTCTTTTTTCAACACCAAACATCTTACATGCAACTCGATTATTCATACAGAGTTATGTTAATTCCATCGGCGCTCTTGTGAATTTTTTACGTTGGGCGAGAGTACTCGAGTGCCCTCCAGCTGTCCTCCATTCGTCCTCCCCCTGACCTTCCTAATTTCGCCGTCGGGGCGTGCTTATCGCCCCTATCCGCCTCACTTGTTCCCTCCACCACTTTCGGGATTTCTTTTCCCAAAGATATCCATCACGTACCTTCCAATTTTTGTTTATCTCACAATCTATACTTTCACCGCTCTCACGTTTTTCCACTCCCCGAAAGCACTTTCCTCGCAGCAAAGGTACACTCGGAGGCCGTCGAAAGGAAAGTGACAGGACAACTTTACATGCATGTAATTTTGGATCCTCTCGCGACGGAAATGGCTTCATCTGCAGGAATGCGTTTTGCTTCCGCAGAGTATAAAATCATCGGAAAAATACACCCGGGAGTAACGCTCCCTCTGATAGCGTTTCCTTCGCTCATTTCCATATTTTTTAAATTTTTCGCTCGATATGACGCCCCGATTGCCTGCTATAACTGTATCTGGATCGCCGTTTTAATTAAACTGGGTGCTTGCCCGTAATTTTGCGGCCCGTATAGCGGAATTTGGAACCCAAATGACGCAAAAGAACGGAAACGATATTTTTTTTCCGAAATAAAATTTTTGAGCCACTGTTTCATAAGCTTATCATAGTACATTCCGTATCTTATAGTTTGAATATAATTGCCCCGAATACTCATATGTGGGTCGATTGGTCTACCGAAGGATTTTCCTCTTCAAATGTTCGTTTTTTACGTTCGTTTATCTGCCTTCTTCACAATTAGGAATCACAGTAATTATCAATTTGCTTATGACCCATTCTCATTTTAATCAATACTTGGACTATTTAAATGTAGGGATGGGATTTTGTGAAGCTTCCCTCAAAAAACAGTTTATTAAGTAACTCTAAATACCTATTTCATTTACTGGTCAACTGTATGTTTTTTCATCAAGATTTTGTAGTTAAAGATCGACTTATACACTAGTGTATGTATGTTTCGAAATGGAATGTTATTAATTCGAAAGACAAGATCGCCTCTTTTCGTCAGAAGGTCACATCTGAAATTATAAGACCGACTTTGGAACCATTAGGCCGCACTCTCTTGCTTATGCTTGTAAGAAGAAGGAATTTCACTTTGCACGATAAGGAGTGCGCCCGAAAATCAAAGATATTATCTCACCTAAATAAAAAAGACCTTCCTTCGAGTCCTCGTCATATCTACATTTTTCACTTACATTTACCCTTACACTTCACTTACAATTAGTTAATTTATTTTTAGGATTCGCTCGCTGACATGGAAGAATGCAACGAAATACAATAATGGAGATTTCTGCAATGAGTACGTATTTTTAAACGTATTCTTCTGGCTGAAATGATGACAATTAGTTATTTGATATTCTTAATTTATGTGGATAAAACATCCTATCATCATTAATGTTACTACTGTTGCATTAGCTATTTTAAGGTTTGTAATTTTTGTCTCATTTATAATACCTTTTTCCGTTTTCCTGGAAATTGATTTTATTTTTTCCATTTAATTTACTTTTCTTTATTTTTGCGGAGTGACTGTATTATATTGTATGCAGTATTATGTTTTTACAGTGTTTCCGCGGTTTTATCTACTCCCTTCTCTGGATGGGTGTTTTCCCACAACGTGGGAGTTTTCTTTGTCAACGTTCGCTAACTAAGTTTTTCTTCTTCACTCACTACTCTTGTTCATTGTAAATAATTAACCTTTATAAATACTAAATAAATAACGAGATATGTGCTAAGATGATGGAAGAAAAGTCTACTTGGGTCTAACCTCTCCAATATATGGTCTATCTACATTTAATTAATCCTACAGAAGCTGAGGAACAAATTGCAAGTTTGTTTTTGTATCCTCTTGTGAATAATTGAAGCATCAAGTAAACCAAGTAAAAGGCCACAGGTTCTCTTCTCTAAGTTTAGCGTTTTTACCTATTACCTAGGCTTTTGGTCTCTTGGAAGAGTATTTAACAACTTGTCTTTGATGCAGGCATTAGTTTGAATCTGGTAGTAAGTTTTCACGAGGATCAAAATTTTTTAACGGGCTGATTAAAACATGGATTTAAAATGCTAAAATATGCACAATAAACACGTCATTATAATTTTAACATGTCTGATGAGTCATTAGTTAAGAAATATTTTAATGTTAATAAAAATAGAAATCATCCATTAAATACCTCTTCACTTCTTTCAATTTATAAAAATCCATTCCATATATATCCCAAAAGGCATATTAATTTTTACCATATATCTCAAAGTGTATAATATGGTGGCCATGATGAACCATTAAACAGAGGAAAAAAGTAAAAAGTAAGGATGATATAAAACAAATAGCAGAATTAGATAACTTTATGATTTTCAATTACAATGGGAAGTCCATCCGAATGAATCGCTGAGTTTGGTCAAATATATTAAGGTTCCAGCAATCGAACTATCTCTCTTAGGTAAGTTCAGAATTGGTGCATAAAAAGTCCTTTATTTAGAGTCCGGTCTTAAAAAAGGCTTAATGACATAGTTCTTTATTCTCCTCTCACAAAAACACTTTTGAGCTCCTTTTTGTAAGGTATTCACAAAAAAGCAACAATATGCTATTCATTAGAGGTGGATATATGAAGGTATTCGGACTAGTGTCGATACCAGGACCTGGAAGCGACAGCAAGGGATACGTTCCCAAATGATGATAGTATGATTACCGAAACGCGCGTTGGGTGATTCCTAGAAAATCCTGGACTTCCTGTTGATTCCAGACCTACCGACGGTAGACTGACATGCGGCTGTGGGATCGTTTTCAAATCTCTAATTGATTAACAACCGTGTTTCATTTTCCATTCCTTCAACAATTCCTTCCTCGATTTTTGGTATCGTCAAAAGTAATTTTATTTATCTTTAAAAGGAGACACCATCCAGTCTCAATCTTTTCCGTCGAAAATGAAAGCAACCTCACAAGTCACTGTGACTTTATGCATTATGTGACAAGTATACTTTTACAAGCAAACAAAAAAGCGTGAATAAAAGGTCTAATTATGAATATAAGTTATATCTTCTTCACATAATATGTTACGGATGACATTTTAGAAACCATTATCCTAGCAAAATCAGAGACTCGTTAGTTTTGCTTTCCTTTGCCGAATTTATCGGAGAGCTGATTCACCTATTGAGAGGTATAGCCAAGGAAACAAAGTTGATTACATTACGAGGGTTAGCAATTCGGCGAATTTACTTCGTCGGATGATCACGGCTAAATTGAGGAAGCTTAATTCAAAAGGCCAACCTTTCGTTTCTCGAGAGGACGGTGTTGTTACTCTTGTCTGCATGAAGCCGGAATGAACGCCGGGTAATGGAGGTCAAGAAAGAGCAGTCACTCCAAGTCGACGAGAATTTAGACGAGATTAATCCCGAGTGACCTCGCATGAGCCGGGTCATCCCGCAAATTCCACCGCTTTATAAGAAAATGCCGCATAAATTTGGGACGGCGCACCCGAAATAACGAAATTTGAAGGCGACCTCTGCGAGCGTTACTAAAAGTAGCCGTGTTTTGGGGGGAAAATGGAGGCACTTTGCCTCGGGATTTGGCGCGGAAATTTATACGGAGCTGACGATTGAAGGTGCTGACAGCGAGGAGTAAAAAAAGAAGCGGGGAATTCATGGCAGTAATGTCGGAGGAAGGTGGCGGAGAAGGAAGGATAATGGAGAGAAATGCGTTCAATTTCGGAAGAAGTCAACTCGTGAAGTTGAGGGGATTCTTAGATGCTCTCTTTTCCGGAGAAGAAACTGCAATGGATCCTCCCTTTTTATTATAGCCGCCGAGGAATTCCTAAATCGTTATGAGAGGATTTCGTGTTGCCTCCGGAGATATGGAATATGCGTGTCACAAATGAGGTAACTGGAGGAAGTGAGTTTGGGAGCGTTTCTTATGCTAATACTGTGTACATTGTCGTGAATAGTTCCAATAAATTTATTCAAATGGAGATAAATCTTTCTCGTGATTATCTGCGTCGCTTAGAGAAAATAGAAAATGCCACACGTATCATTTTCCACTAACTTGCGGAGTTTGGGCAGCCATGATTTTCCTTACATATTCGTATGCAGGTATATAATGGATTGGATCCATCTCACGTCTTAAATAATTTCCAATCAACCAATTTCAAAAGATAATCTGGAATAAACAGTAAATCTTTAATCAATAGATTTCAATGCACATTATTTTTATAAGAGCGTTTCAAATATTGAAGGTATACGTTACACTCAAACAGAGATAATTTTCAATCTACAGTATTCTGACTCAACTTTATTTTTCTATAATTTTATATATGGGACCCAAATATGCAAAAAGTAGAATTGTTCTTTCTCAAGAAGTTTCAGAAATGAAAATTTATAGCTTACTAAAGATGATGTTAACATTTTCTCTGCTCCAACTTTGTTTCTGTTGGAAAATTACATCTGATATTGGAGAGATATTGTGCCCTTAGATATGAAAGTGGTGTAAGTTAAATCTTTTAAAAGGATGATTTTATTATTTGCTTCACATCAAATTATTTTAAAATTAATTATTTCCATGTTATCTTTGAAACTATTATAGAAATAAAAGATATAAAATTATTTTTCATATACGCGATCTTTTAAATTCTTGAAACAAGAAATATATGGCTTGGACCAATCTTATAATTATGGATACAATAAGAACTAAATCAATATGACTCTTTTCCTTCACAAATTTACACCTGTTAGGATTCGACGGGAGGTATCTACTGAGACATCATCAGACAGAACGATACAACTATGCTGAAATTATTTTCTGCATCCCTCATTACTAATATTGTTTTTTATTACCTCTGTGTATGCATCTATATTTTTACCTGACTTTTTGCAAGGAATTTTTCCCATTTTAAATCTTCAATTTAGGAGGTATGCCTCACATCCCTTTTCTTTCTGTATTTATTTGTATCCATTCCTAATACCCAATTTTTGCCTCCTTTTCTTAGGTATTGATTGATTTTTCTAGATATAAGCTAATGGTAGTAAATTGTTTTTGAAGAAATATTTCTAAATTATCATATTATAAATGAATAGGTTAGGTGGAAGAGAGGCATTCTGGCATAATCTCACCGTAAGAACATAAGAATTATACGGAATTTAAAAGAGGTATTAGATTGGTATGAAAGAGAGGTTCTCTGTATGCTTTTCCATTTTCTAGAGATAAATTAAATCATTAAATATGGCTCATAGAAACAAGATGACTGTGTACATGTGAGAGCATTTGTGTTTGACCCGTACATATATTAATCCACACGCAGAGCTTTTTGTGACACAAATCTAAGTCAACCGGATATGTTCATGAAATACAGAGATGTGTTGAAAATTATTGCCTTTCCGATCAAGAGTTGCCTTTATTAGTGGGAGCTGAGGACCGTCGTAAATCATGACAGAAACGAGTCTGCCTTGCGGCAATTGGAAAAGCCCAACTTGAATCGGAAAATTAATTGATGGTGGCTTCACGTTCACTATAAATGAGAAATTTTGTTAAGTGGAATGCTTATCGGTATGATACTAAATTGTATTTTCTCTTTCGTTTGAAAGACCTTCGTTAGAATCTAAATGAAATATTTCGTAGTAATATTACGTAGTAATAGTACCTGCGGCACATTTAATAGGGTGGAAATATGAAAACGAATACTCCTCATAAATATAGTTACCGTACTTTATAATGAGCTATTGATATGATCCATATGCATTATTAACTGGAAATAGCATTCAATACGAATTATTTCATACATTAATATTTACTTAGGTGACAATAGGTAGTTCACAAGTACAAACTGAGTGGAATGCGTCTTCGTAAAATTGTACAATTAGTTACAAACATCGCAATTCTGAAAACAACATCATCCAACAGGGAATGATGAATGTAAAATATTGAATTCAGTATGCATCATATAAATACAGTTATTACAACTACATGATGGCAACTAACATCCTTTAAAGCTTTGTCCTCCGAACAATTTTAGTATGTTAATGTAGTACAAGTATCATGGCTATCATAGGAATTAGTAAGTGTATCATAAGACGTTGGTTGCTACGTAACCATCAAGAAACGAAATAATAGGAAAATAATATTCTTCTGGGCAGAACAATGGGAAGAACAAAGCAATCTTGGCTGGAACTTGCTGACTCCGTTTCATGTTTCTTTTTAATCATTTTTATGGTACATACTCTAGATACTAAACATTTTTATTATCCGGCGTAATCACTTTCAATGAGTTGAGTTTCGAAAAATTAAATGAAAGCGCATTTAAAAATAGAACCGCCTTGTAAATTGGGAGAGAGCGTTGATTGCCACAAAATGTAGACGTCGATGCTTACATCCCCTGGAAAATGTTTATTCAGTTCACAGTCGTCCTCTTTCTCTCTGCTCAATACATCAGAGACATTCCTCGTTCGCGGCTAATTATTAACCGCAGCTCGGAATCTTATCTCGGCTGCCTTTAATCTGCGCTCCGGAAGCCGTAAATCGGGATGGAGGATAATGGGTCCTCTTTGGGGAGGCAACACACTATTCCCAAGAGAGTGAATCCTCCTGCACGAGATAGTTTCTGCAGTTTATGATAAATGAATCGGTGGCAGTCTGCGGAAAACGACCCACTTATCATATTTGGAAGAGAAAAGCGGTTCTCCATTAGAATGGAGAAGTATTGCGGCTGAACGAAAGCCGCACGTAGTGCTTCGTCGAGGGGATCAACTTTCTGCTCGGGAAAACTCTCCGCGGAATTCCGCTATCTCTACGGCACGTACAATCGCAAAACAACCATTCTCATTTCTTGCAGACTAAGAGAGCTAATCGCCTGGGCGATTTGAGAATCTTACACACATTTTCCTGTTGCAGTATTCTCCTTTTGCCAGAGATAATGAACCAAGAATGACTAAGTTCTCTTCCGCTAGAGCCTCAGGGAGACCGAATTGAAAATTAGGTTTCGGGGTATTGTTCTGAAATTTTGGAACGTTTAAACTGATGCGTATTCACTACCGACTTTCGAAATTATCGTACCAGAATCCTATGAAGATCACTGTGAGTTTTGCACAAAGTTTTGTTTTGACAATTAAAGGAAAATTTCCGAACATACATTTATATATTATTATTTACTAGTGAATTCCCCGTCAAAAATGACAGGAATTTATTTAATTTGTAGAAAAATGTATTGCTATTATCGACTATATAATATATATGTCGAAATACCCCGTCAAAATGTCAAGGATCAACTTTAATGTATCTGTCTCATTATCTGTTATTATCTGGCATGTCTCCTTAACCAACTTTTTTTAAATTCTAACTTACTACATTCGTTATGAAAATAGCTGAGTGGTTCGAGTGTCCGGTTCTAGTTTCCAAATATCAAATATTTCCAAAGGTTAACAATAGTTTAACCTCAGTGATTCGAATCCTGTATAGTGAACAGTTTCCTTCCGAAGAATAAGTTTTAGGTTTGCTAAGAAGCTTCATAAGATAAATGAAAGAAGTTTCCATAGCTTGCTTCTTTTAATAAAGCAATTCTTAACTTAGTTACGACCTTTTCATTTTAATGACGCACAATTACATATATGTACAGATTTTCATAATAACTTTATAATATTTCGTACATTATTTTATTATATCGTATATCATTTCGTGTTTTTCGTATAATTATGCTGCATCATAGATTTATATGTTAAAGACAAATATAAAAAATTACAACTGTCCGCATCTTAACGACTGAGTTAACGCGGATCACGAGAGGCCAGGCGTTCTATATGCCAATACAGTGGTTAATTTTTAAGCATACTGTCGCTGCACCTTTAATCCACCAAATTATTCACGCTTTCTGTAAGCCTTCCTCTTTGACTCATTCACACCACAGTGTACAATTTAAACCCCACCATAACCACAAATCCCATCCCCAAAGTACCTTTCGAAACTGGTCTACTAAATTGCCAATCTCTTTGCATTCGTTTATCAGCCAATCATTTCCAACACTTTTCCCGCCTGCAATCACCGTTCCCTTTACTATCCATCACGATTTCGTTAATTTTGCTAAAATGCTTCCCCTAAAATTTCCGATCCCTGCAAAATGCTTCTAAATGGCACTTTCAGAACATTAAAGTTACTTAGTGTGGCCATTTTCATTAAAGTATACTTTACCTTATAGCTTACTTGCGACATTTATTACATAAATAGTTAGCAATTGTCTATTCAACCGTTTAAAATATTCTATGAAAGAAGGAAATCGTTTTACTCACAAATGTAATAAGAAGCACAGGATTAACGGGTTAGCAAACGATCAATTCAAGTCATTATAGGCACTCCAAACATCTCATTTTATCCTATTTATGAAACTTTTATTCTTTCTAATCTATTCTTTTTCGAGAGAAGCTTACCTAGCAGTTGTTATAAAACTATCGGTATTTTCGCTATAACGTGAACGAGAAGAAAAACAGCCGATGGCTTGAAAAAGAGGAACATTTTCATGTGCAGTTGCACGCGATTTATAGAAAGATTTATAGGAACAGAGAGTATGATAATGGATAAAAATGTATGGGCATGTTGAGCGGAAAGTAATCATGAGAGGACAGGAATGCATTGAGGAACATGGTGAATAAAAGAGGATGCTAACTTAATTAACCGGTTAAGGAATATTAATGCTATTTGAGATAAATGGTACCCGTTATGCTGCAGTTGTGAGATTTATCGCTGAAAAATCTAATCAAAGTGTTTTATAGCAGAGTAATACGTTGTCCTTAACTAAATTTAAACATATGTTCAGTTTTCCAGCAAGTAAAAGCTTTATGGCCCCTATTCCTATAAATAACATAGCTAGTTTTGTAGTTTACTCACTATGCTCCATTCACTAAAATGTATAACTTCCACGAAGAGAAGTTCTAACTTATATTTGAACCAATATCATCTGATCTTTAGTAAGGGGAATGAATCAAACAAATTTTTCCGAGAAAACTACTTTTAAAAATGTTCCTGATTAACGTCTCTTTTCATGGAATACTAAAAATTGCTAGCAATTCCATGAAATTTATACCCAACCATTGTGTTCACTCAGCTTTAAGAACTCATATATTTCAAGCGTGAATCTTTCTAAAATAACGCAGGAACCACTGGCAAGGAGTGTCATCACCATCGAGTGCGGGATTCCATTGCGTATCGAAGCAATATTCCGTGACTTTGTTTCAGATGAAATGCTCGACATCGATTGCTTACTGATGCGTCGCTCGCCTTCTCAGGGGCCATTTTCATTTTTTTTCTTCCCATTTAAAAATGAAAACAGCTGAAACAGTTATTGCGTCCTAGTTTTTGGAAGTACAATGTGTATTTCAGATAGCACGCATTCAATCTCGTATTTGGGTTAAAAGCAAAGTGGGACACGGGTCAAAGAAGAATTCTGCAAAGTTATTCCATCTTCCGCGAATTTTTATTTTTCCTTTCCTAGAAGAAGTTTGGCCACCCTTTCTCTAAAAAGGAAATGAAGGGGTTAATGGGAATGAGGATTAATTACTAATGGGATATTGGGGATTAAGAATGAGGCAATTAAAAATGTGCCCACGAAGATATGGAGTTTCGAAAGACATTAAGAAAACATTGATTCTTTATGGAAGTTATTAAGTCTTCCAATTAATGAACATTTTTTACGTAGGTAAAGCTCATAATAGTCATTGCTTCAATGTAGGTTCTAATGAGAAGTAGTTTCCACTGCATTTGAATCATATCGAAGACGCTCCGAGTTTTTAGCTAACGAAGAGCAATTTTGTAAAATAATTTTGTTAATTGTTCACATAAGCTATGCACATATGTGCATTGCTTTACACAATGATAGTTGGTCAATGAAATATCAATTTTCGCCAAAAATATTTTCACCCACTAAAACTCTGACACTGGATATTCGAAAATAATGTGACCCACAATGCTATAGATGAATATTTATTACTTTTAAAACCAAAGTAATCGTAAAATTTAGACAAAAGAGAAGTGGAAATCAGGCAATTAAAAGATTGATATGATAAAATACTCGGTTTTTACAGAGGATCAATAGGATGTAACACATTACCCGAAGAGGTCTGTAAGTCCATTCCGAAAATAAATGAGGAGTTTATCGAAAAATATAGTGTAGGAAGTTATAGTTACAATTCATACAAACGCATATTATCCATCAAAGCGATGAATAATTATAAGTTGGAACTCTTCATTAATTTGTCGGTTAAGAAGTAACGTAAACTTTTGAATTGAAATTGATTAACGGCAGAATTATCTGCAAGGTTTTACGTAATAGGTTAAATAGTTAGACATTGAAGGAAGAGGTAATTAATATCGTCAATCTGCATTCCGTACATAGAATAAATATGGTTACTACATATAATATATAAGATTTATTTAAATATTTGCTAATTTTTTCAGAGTTGAGATGGTAGGGGTTAAGGTTGCAACCTAGTGTTCGTCAAAATGCGGTAAAATTTAAAAATATAAGCACAAAACTTATCATTTCATATCATAGTCAAATAGAGATCAGTGCTACATTAAGATATAATGCCATGAAATAGCTCATTATTTGTAATTAGTCTCGTTTCAATTTCACAGTTTAATTTAGTATGACCCATAAGTTCTCAAATTAGCAAATAAAATTAACCTTTTGTGAAATGAGAAGAGTGAGGTGTGAATTGGAAACTTGCCCTTAGGAAGTGCTGCCAGGCACAAAACTGTATATGAACCTAAACAAAATTGGCACTCGCTTCATTTTCTTGTTCCAGGAATATCAAGTGAGGCATAAATGGCCAGTTTAATTGCACTTAACCTAAATCGATAATGTGAACCAATTACTGCAAAGTTACTTCCCGGAAAGTGGCTCAGGACTATTAGTGGGTGCATTTATTTGGATTTTGGAAAAAGTAAAACATAGTAAATAAACGAAATGAGAACCATCAAATAACACTATAACTTTAACTAGCAATAACAACATTACAAAATGCTGACTACTGAAGAACGTTGAATACTTAACAAACAATTCTCTCCTCCAAGAATATATGTTCATTCAAAAATTTCCCACAGTATTTTTTCCGGTGTTTGATTTTATAAAAAACGGAACACAAGGGAATGTCCCAGTATTTCATTGTAAAAATATCATCCTATAAGTACGGAATTTTTCAGATTTATGCACTACGCTCCGAGATTTTCTCGTGAGTCATTGCAGAAGAATACTTATTCTCAAAATGTCGCGATGGTATTGAGAACGTGTCCTTTACAAAGGTTAAAACGAAGGAGGATTCGCTCATAGAAGGAAAACCCAGAAGATATCCGAAAATTTTCCACTCATTCTACGAGTTACTGCTTTCTCTAAAGAAGAGAATTTTTTTTTACTATACAAGAGAAATCTTTTTCTATTACAAGAACCCAGGAACCGATTTTTCAATAATCGCACAAAATTATCACATGGACATTGCCGTCAGATTTTTAGCGGCACACTAATCACCAATTTAGGCACATTTATTTTCTCTTGCGGTACCATATTGTGCCTCAGCACACAGCTTGGAGTATACTAGGTTTGAAAGTGGCTGCCGGAGGGATAATAGACCTCATCCAGAATTTGGGATTTTCATCGAAGTGAACCAAAACAGTGAAAAGGAAATAATCATGATTGGAAGTCCTGAAAACTAAAAACTTACAATTTGCGTGTCAAATATTCAAATGCAATATCACTCATTTTCTAGGATTTGAAAATCTTGTTGACGAATACCTATATTTATTCAGGAAACAGCGGGATGGATATTAAAAAGGAAAAAAACTGAGTGGAGAGAGAGAGAGACGTGGAGGAGGAAGGAAAAATATGGAATAAAGAGGATTTTTAAGGCGTGTGCTCGTTATAATCCGCCTTTCGGAGGTTTTCTGTTTGAGTGAGGATGGGAAGTGGGGACCGATGTTGGCTTCCCTTGGTAATGGAGAGAGTGGTACGTGAGCAAAATATGGTAGAAGAGCGATCAAAATCCAATGAAGCGCCATTGGCTAATGCACCCATGATGAGAGTGCCTTCGGAAGGACCTTTCATCAGCACAACTGTACCAATCTCATTAACTTATCACTTTCATCTTCTTTGTTCTTAAACGCAGTTTCCCGTTCCGTAGATAAAAAGGGCAATCGACAGGAAGGAAACATATTCAAGATCGCCTTTTTGATGGAATGTCACTACGCGGAAACGGAGAGAGTATTTAAAAATACACGGAATCTATTTGTAGCTTCATTCATCCATTATCTTTATGGAAAGCTCAGAGACGGGGAGCGATTCAAGAGAAAACTTTCGTTTCGCGCAGTGTTTCCCACACTTTTTCATGCAATCACTACCTTGGTTCCATACCACTACCCCACAAGCGTCATCTATGAAAATTGATAACATTGTGTTCAAGTTTAGGGTTCAATAAGAGGGAAAAAATTATAATTACAATGATTAAATCATCCGTCAAATCGCTATGTGATACTTTTATGTTTTATCGTGGCTCGACATTGGATGCCATTCTAAAACTGAATCAGTAAGAAATAAGCGCATTTCTGAATCTTCAGAAAATATTGGCATTATATTCGGATGAAAAAAGGGTACGAACTGGTTTGGCGGTAGATGCCGGTCTAAAACTGACTGAATGAGTAATATGCACATTTCTTCAACTTCAGAAAAAGTTGAAATATAAGAATCAGTGCTCAATACCACACAATAAACTGCTGAAAATAGAGAAAATTTTTTGGCCAGGGAGATAATTGGAGCCGCGTGAAATATTTCTGATCGGGAAAACTTTCTAGGAAGAGGAACGAAATCGTAGAGAGCAGAGGAATCCTCAACGTTCCCATTACTTTTATGTTCAATTGGGATTTCCGATTCATCCCAAATAGTCCCTTCTTCATCGCAACGTATTTACCCCTTAATTTGCGAGGTCATTTGAAGGATGTCTCACGAGTTAAAGCAACCATCAGACAACTGAGAAAGATGCAATTCAGAATCAGTTTCTATTCCATCTTTGTTTAAGAGTGTGAAGAAGTATATACATAGGCACCAAACATTCTTTGAAACATTTAGAGATAACGAGGGACAAGAATATGTTTAAGTTCAGTTTTATACCCGTGGGATTCAGCTGTCGTTTCAGCAATCGTTCTTACACATTACGTGAAGAGACGCTTGATAACTTAATTTTCATGTTATTTTTAGCACAAGTAAAACTCAATGTGTATTTAATACTCTTGAAGTATCACAAACTATTCTCCTGTATGTAAGAACTCATACTCGTTCATCAAATATTCGTTTGTTGCACCTCAACCACTATATTTTAATTCCTTCCATCTGTAAATGAATGCAGAAATGAAGAAATTCCTCTTATATTTACATAAATACAATATTTACAGGTGTAAATATAGTAAATGATATATTAATATTCATATAGACATAATGCTAAATATTATTCACATATGTAAATATATTGATCATCTTAGTCATGTGTTCCCAACTGTCCCCCAAAGGAGTATAGGTCACTTGTTTGGAGATACGAGGAAGAGTAGGTAGATAAAAATACTACACTGCTATGAGGTATTGCAACGTTACTGGCATCAGCAACATGGTCAGGTTATTTCATGTTGGTACTCTCATCCAAACATAAAGTCTAATACCCATACCTGCCAGTGTGTGTCCGCATAGTAGACTTTACATGGTTGACAACTTTAGAGTCTTTCTGTATTATAATGAATAGGGGTTCAGGAAAATTTACTAGCGGCCAAGAGGGTACGGAGGCGAAAAAGGTTGAGAATCCCAGATCTAAACAGAAACATGGAGAAAAAGCCGTGATAGGAGTATCACGGAAAAAGGAAAAGGTTTTTACGATAGAGGAGACAAGGGGTGTGAGATAAGATGGAAAAGATAAGGAAGAGAGAGGGTTTCAGAGCAGCAATCCTTCACTTTGTGAGAAATATAAGACTCAGGTCACGAGTTAAGGATAAGAGGAGAGCAATGCGATGCTGAGAAATGCGAGAGAATGGAGACGTCAGATGGGAGGGAGGTCTCCATTTAACTCAGGATTATCCCGAGATAAAAGCGAGAATTTGAAATTATTCTCCAAATGCAGACGGAGCTATAAAACGTCGAAGAACTGACTGTATAATATGGTAAAAGCATTCCGAGATCGTATTTCTCACTTTATGGAAGCCCATCTTTTAGGGTTTAATGACATCTTAAGTAGCGATTGTGGAATTTCCACCGTTCATTCGTCAATTTTTAGACTTCTAGATGAGTTTGTTTTATTAACAATCTTGAGTCAGTTCAGTTTTCATTAATAAAAGCACTCACTCAATCGTTTTCCATCAAACCTAAAGAAGAGTAAGATTATTAATACAATTAGATTAACCATGCATCATTCATTACACATTGTTTTGGAAGTAATGATGGTAGAATTAGTAGTGTTGTTAAAAGAACTTTGAAAGCTAAGGTCGTTTCGCATATGTGGGCTCCTGTTGAAAATTAAATCATGGAACGCTTTAACCAAAGTGATACGCAACCCACAGAGATACATGGGAACAATGTTTTGAAAGTATTTAACATTCTCAATACATGTTTAAAGTTGGTTCCTGTCTGTGCACGGTACTCATCATATATTGAGGGAGAAAAAAATAACAAGAAACTGGAAAAAGAGAGAATAATCAATAAAACTCAGCGTTAACTTCGAATAATTTAAAAATTTGTGATCATTGCATGCCAAAATGGGAGAAACGATTAGTTAGTGAAATCAACGATTTTTTACCCAAGCCGGTATAATTTCCTTAGCGCATCTGTTAGAATATTAATTTCACATTTGAAGTATTGCAAATTACGAGCTGTATGCTCGGTTGCTATTAACCGTATATGGAAAGACCTTCGAAAAAAACTATAGATATGATTTATTGGAGACCATGCAATTGATGGAAGGGTAGCTTGTGAGTCGCTGGTTGTGGCCTCTATTGTAGCCAATAGAGTTAAATTTTAAGTTTCTGGAATAATATTTTTAGCCCAGAGAGCCATGATTCTGAATAAATAGCACCAGCCAACACCGTTCTATGGACGTATCTTTCTTTTGTCTTTGATCTAGAGCCTTGAAAATTCCATAGAGAAAAAAGATCATAAATTTGACTCAAATTAGATGATGAAAGGTAATTTTGCATGTAAGGGCATGCACATAAGAATATTTCCACAGAAATATTGGCATAAAAAGATTTCGATGGGACGACGACGGTAACCCGTAGTAACAAAGTTGTGGAAAGGAGTATCCTCCTAAAGGATAACATAAGCATTAGGGTTAAGTTTCCTATAAGTCTCCCAAAAAGGCATGCTAAATGTTCTGAAAAGATAACTTAATTGGCTAAAGTATCTGCTTTGAATGTGGAAGATCAAACTTTTTTCACGTCCTTTTTTCCTTGGTCCGATTTTCCTTGGATTGATCCAAATTTGTTTTATGCTGATTTTATCCCTAACCTGAAATGCTTAACATCTCAATCGTAAACATAATCAGTCGCACGATCATATGGATCTTCAGAAAGGTAAACTATGGGAGCTAAACAGGCCCTTAATGAGGCCTGAAACTCACAAAAACTAAATACATGTGTCTTTGCGGAATTCGTGAAAATATTGATACACAAATTTTAATAAGCTAAATTTACATGTATGTAAAATCAAAACTTATTACAAAATTAATCATAAATGTAAATCGAGTATTAGATTAGTTCCTTACTCAATATCTCTCAGATTATCTAGCGCTATTTTACCAATGCAATTCCATTGTTTTTGATTGCGGAGAATTAAATAAAATTGGTCATGCGTGAATAGTAACAATGATTTGGAATTTTTTTTGTACTTTGCAGCTTTTCGATAAGCATATTAACATTTCCGATTAATATTTCCGTAATTAAAACGTGCATAAACAAAACGAAAGCAATCGACTGGAAATGATGGAATTCTAGGCGTTTTGTTCTCGTTATCAATAATGCATTAATATCAGTAACCCATCGCAAAAACGTGAAAATTTTCAATTATTATCGATGACAAAAAATAATAGCCGGTGAGCTGGAATGTGATAGCGTTGAAACATTGAGAATAAAATCCTACTCGTTTAAAATTTCAAGTATCGTTGGGCATATCATTTACACTTCAGGAGGCAATGAATAAAATTATACACATACCACAAAATGCGTATTCAGAGGCTGTAAACAATGCCTCTAAACATTGAAAACGAGAGAATTTTTTTTTTAAATTTCGGTATTCGAAAAACGTATTTTAAAACATTTTATATTTTTCATTATAAGCTGTTTTCACTCTATTTTGCACTAAATTTTAACAGGAGATGATCGGAAGATAGTATAGTTCCAATTTCGCCGAATTCAGACGATTTTATTTTATTGTGTTTTAAAAAGATTGTAAATATTATAAGCTATGGCGTTTACCACTTAGATAAAAGTTAGAAAAATATTCACACAAGTAAATACTTTCAACCTTTTGGTACAATTCCACAAGGAGCTGGAGAGCTGAAAATATCGGATAGTACAAGCGTACCGAGAAATCTCAACGAAAAAACATTAGCTGCAACTTACTTCTCAGACGTTCCAAATCCGCGAAAGATAAATGTAAGCAGGTAAATATTTAAAAGCCTCGTTACTCGTACTCTATCTTACTGAATGTTAATTAAGATGGGCACCCCTTGATAATTATGAGTAAAGTTCGTTTTTACAGGCTTATTTTCTTGAAAAATTCGGCTTACAGGATGAGATAAAGTTGGCGAACTCTTAACTGATTTCAAAGGAATTACGCCAAAAAATTTTAGTCAAAAGCCGCTATTCGGCATACATTTGTATGAAAAATTTCATTAAAATCCAAAGCGGTAAGCTTTCGAATTTTATGCAAGAGTTATTCGGTCATAATTAGGAAACGCGTGTTTTCTCTAGTCAAATTCAAATTATGCTTATTTGTAAAAGTTTGCTCTTACTACGCAAACTGTTAGGGCATATGAATATAAAAGATAAAGTTAAATTACCACGCAACAGTGAGTTTGGCGCTGGAAAATGTTTGTGGGAAAGTTTTGACGTGTAAATTCAAAATTCCATTCCAGAAGCATACTGTGTGGTATATACAGTCATAAAATATCTTTATCGCACAGTTATTAAATCCTTACAATCAATTATTAATTCAAATATATTTTAAATTAGGTATTTGGGCTAATTACAAGTTGGCGTAAGTCTTAGATTGTAATAATTAAAAAATTGTGGACAGGGTAATTATACAGGGCTTTGATTCCAATTAACATTCCTCAGTGATGCACGTCATTAAATATCAAATTTAAATGCAGATAATTTGTCTTCATAATTAACTAAATTCAGCGATATGTGGTGGAACTTATTCACGTTTTTATTTCATTTGATTTGTCTTTAATTGCTACTGCATGAGAAAAATAATTAGTTCAGCTGATTCCCAAAATTAAAATGTTGCTTACGTGCTCCCCTGTAAAGCGTTTTGCAAAATAAAAGGTAAAGTAATACACAAAGTAATAAAGTTTACCTGTTTTTTAAATTACGATTCTGAACTTATTTCGTGTACGTATGATCATTTAAAAGGCAAGGAAAACTTTTAAAACTTGGGTATAAATATTATAACTTTAGTTTATGAAAAGTCTCTTGTAGAAACATGAAACACTAATTCGTTCGGAATAAAATGTCGGTAGCAAAGCCGGATTCGAAGATAAAAGTAAAAGAAGAGGGCAAATCATTCATTCACTTATTCCATTGAGGAATTTCTCAATTTACTTGGGATAACTTCGAATAGGTCTTACCTTTAACGGCGTTCAGCTTGTTTCCAACCATCTGCTTCGCCACGAAAGCCGCCATTTTGCCTTTTTAGATGTCCCAGAAAGAGTAAAGAAGAAGTCGACCGGGTCGAGAAAACTCCAAGTGAAACCTGAAAAACAAAAATATTGTTATGGTTACAAAAACGTTATAAATTCAATGTCTAGAATTCATGAGAAAGTCTATTGAGATTACCCTTCCTTAACATCATTTCAAACATTACAATCCACAGATTTGCGAGTAACTTTATAATATATATAGTAATTCAATACAAGAGAAATGAATAAGGAAAGGTTCTCACGAGAAACCATCCTGTTTTAATAACTTCTTCCATGTCTCTTTGAGTAGAAAGTAAATTTTTAAGAAGAGCATTTGCAGAGTATCAATATTATAAACAATACTAACATACAAAATATTTACGGGTTGGTTTAGCAACAGTACCAAGAAAAACTATCTATATGTGCTAGTAAGCATGAATACTAAAGTGCAAGTTAGAATAAATAACTCAGATAATGCTCTCTCTAAATTTTTCTTTCCCGAATGAGAAGCTAAATATTTCTAAATGGATCATATCTTGAAAATTCTCATTCATAGACACGGTTAAAAAGGACAAAAATCATATAAAAAGGCAAACTCCTTGATTTTTGAAAAGGTGATAAGCTCCTTCGGGAGTAATTCGTGAGGTTCAACTAGCATGGCGAAGTATCATAGCGGAATACTCAGGAGCTAATTTTATAAATTCATAGTTCATCTCGGCAACTGCATCAAAGGAACCTCTACGAATTATTAATTTCTAAAAATATGACTCCCCAGTTATGATTTTCTCATAAAACTTTTTAGAGTTCTTTCATTATTTCCAAGTGAGCGGCTAATGTTTTCCTGTTGTTTAGAAGTTGTCCTCGGAAAGTGTTCTTAGATAAAAAAGGAGGAGAGGGAAACTTTCCCTAAGATAAAGTTTATTTCGGTAATTCGACTTCAAGGAGAGAGGCATGGCAGTAATTTGTGAAACGCCTCATGTTTTTTTCGGATCCTTAGAAGTGGTTGCCGATAGATGAGTGGAGCGATTTGAAGGACCTCCAAGACTGTAGGGATACTCAATACAAAGAATCCCAAAACGAAATATGATAATGAAAAATCCGTTTCAGTTCGAAAAATTTCCAATTATTTATTGAACTCATGTAATATCTTTTTATATCTCATCCATCTAAAAGCTACCGGAAGAAAGATTGAGTTCTTTCAGTACACCGAATTACAGAGGGCGTATGGAAATGCAAGCGGATTCGAAAAATTCGAATATCGTCAAGGATTCATCTCAAAGGAATATATTCTGTAAAATATAAAATTTGCGTGTAACATATACAATTTGGGTACAAAGATATACATTTACAGATTCCTTCAAGCTATGAATTTGATAAGGTGATATTTTTACATACGTATAACGTTTAAATTCTTGTTTTTATGTTTATTTAAGAAGTAAAAAGGAGAAAAATTAATAAAAATTATGACTAATTTCAGGAGATTTTGGGAAATATGGGAAGAATTCTGATGGAATGAATGAGATATATGTGAACAGACACAGGAATACATAGAGAAGGAATGGCAACTCAATCCCAGTACCATTTCAAAACTTTTCAAGAATTTATCTGATATTCCTGAATATTAAAATGTGCCTAAAATCTATTTGTATAGGAGGATTCATCGACGCTCAATTTTATTTCTCAACTAAATTTCTTTCATATCTAAGTGATAAATAGAAAGAAACCAACCAGATCCATAAGGATGATGATGAAAGTGCATTTGTATGGAAAATAAATGGAGGTTCAAGCGTAGTATTGTGTATGTCATAAGAAACAGTAACAGCAGAAAAGTAAAACAATAAACGGAGTAAGATCTCTTCTCTTAGACTAACTCTTCTTCAATGCGTTTACAATTTTATAAAACAAGAAATCATAAAAATATTTACAAAGACAATCGTGCGAATCATGCATATCACTCACAAACATAATCGGTGGAAGAAGTATGTCAGAGTTCGGTAACCTATAACTTCAGCAACTGTTTCTGCATTTTGATTAAATCTCGCAAGATTCATAGATATTGAAGAGTCAGAAAGAAAATTACGTGTTCGTGATAAGAAACAACAATTCTTCTACGTGATTCTGTACGTAGATACCTTCGTTGCCGAGAGGCACTTCCGAAGTTAGGGAAAATTATTATCAAAATATAGGATCTTAAACTAGAGAGCACAAGGATATTTGAACAGACCAAGGAGTGCCCTTCTGATAAAAGATCCAGGAGTTGGTCTCATTTTGTTACGGACCAAATTTTGGATTCTCCTGCATTTCCGGAGACACGGCGCGAAGATTCCTCCAAAATTATGACGGCTTGAATTGAGTCGAATTGCTCCATCAAATGAGATGTTCCAAAAGGAGAAGGAGCAGCCATGAAGCAAGGTTAGAAACAGTACCTGAAGTTATCAAATGGCAATAAAGAGAACATGGAATCGTTTCAAGAATATCAGACAAGGGAGAATGAGGGAATTTGCTATCGTAAAACATTCATGTCCTTCGGAAAGGAATACGAGGCATCGTTAGCATAGAATGGGGAACACGAGATTCCTTCCGGTTACGAGGTTTCATGACCGAAGCCATTACGGCAGCTGCGATCTCCGATTCAGTCGACTTAAATGTTTGTTTTATTCAGATCTGGTTTTATTTCGGATTCAGCCGAAGCCCCGGAATGTTCCAAAATTAAGGTGTTGTATATTGGAACAGATGTGAGGAGATATTCATTCCTCTCATATTCATTAAAGGAGGCTAAGAAGAGGGTGGGGTCTTATCAGAGGGCAAGATAGCCGAGGGGCCTGAGATTCATATCCGGAACAAACATTGCGACATTAACAGTGCTTTTTTACTCTGGCGAATAAGATAATAAAAACTCATCTCTTCTGGCGACAGAAGGAAAGGAAGGGCTGGGATAACGATCGTATGGAGGATGGCCGAGGAACAATGGGATTCTGGAGAGCGGTTCTCGAGAAGGGAAAAGTGAAAACGAGGTGGAAAAAGGAAAGAGGGAAACTAAAAGAGTCGATAAGTTGGAGTTGCATAAGAACGGCAGAGCAGAGCAAGGGACGCGGTTTACATTTACATTTACATATATGGAAAAAAAAGCCGAATTCCAGGATCAGAACAAAAGAGCACAGAAAAGATAAAGGGGGTTTTCTTTTCGTGAAACGAACAACAGTAAAATGAAATGTTTTGCTTTAGAATGTTCTCTGGTTCTTCCTGACGGACAAAATATGCTTGAAACAAATATCAACAATATATTTAGTAATTATTTAAATGAGATTCTTGTTTAAGTCTTGAATTTTGTTCGATAACAGTAATTGATTGGATCCCAATAATGCTTTAAAATAGTGAAAATAATAAATAATAGTGAAAGTAATAAATTACATCTATTACAATTAGGCTAAGGACATGATAGTGAAAGTATATTATGTAATTTGGTGCGTCGTAATACTTATGGCAATTGTTAGTCATAAATATGCAGTCTCTTACTATGATCTAGAATGGATCTTTTCTTTCTTAATTAAAACTGCTGCCGCCACGTTTTAGCAAATTCACCTATTTATATAAAATAATCATAAAAATATACCGAATAAGCTGAAGTAGCGAAAAGAGTGTTATCACAGATGTTTCCTTATGATAACTACGATCTACGACCTCATTCCCAATAGAAACCACTGTCTAAAATAACCTTCCACCATAGAGATTTTAATTACTCCTTAAGCTGTCATATAGGTGATCCGAGGCTACGTTGTGCTCAGTTCTTGGGTACAAGGAAAGACCTGGGATAACCGCCTGAGAAGAACCTTATACGTATTTCAATAGCTAAGCTATCATCCTTGATAGAGGGCTAATTGTATTCTACTACTTCCGAAGATTTTCCCTAGAGTCTTATGCCTGGCTTTGTTTCCAGTAACTGGCCACAACGCAACATCGGTTCTCGTTCACTCTGATTGTGAGTCATATTCCGTGCTTCCTTTCTACGAAAACTTTCCGTTCTATATTCTTCTGTATATCTTATTCGATAGATTCAGCAGACCATGCTCCAAAGGGATGTGATTTCCTATATAAGCACTCAAGTCACTGTACAATGAATTCATTAATAATCCGTCTCACTATTTTTAATCTTCCGTCTTTAATTGGATTCCATTTGCGAAGAGTTAACATTTAAGATACAATGAAGGACAGTTACTACCGACCGCGTACCCATATAAATCAGGGATTGGGCCTCAGGGTCTAGAGAATATCAGAACTTGCTATCAATAAAAGGCAATGCAGAAGGAATGAGCCAATTTATCATTATAATGCGGTGAAATAGTAATGAATTCGCGACCGTAAGACATGAGGTAAAAATCATTGGTATCACCCTGCGGAATATTGGCATCACTATTTGGTTCTAAATACAAAACAACGGTATAGCTAAGGTATGCGATAAAAGAGAAGATATATAAAATCACAGTATGAAATTATATAAATAAGCCTTACAGGTCGTTTTCATTATTTGGCCATCGACCCTTCAGGCCCTTGCAGAGAAAAGCGAAGGTTAGGGGGGAAGTCGTCCTCAAAGAAGTACTCTACGGAAGATGTAATGTTCAGAGTCAACACACAGAACACTGAGTGACTCAAAGTGCATTTAACTACTTTACTTCGACAACATTTAACTAGATGTAGCGTTGGAGGAAACGGGAAATCTCGGGATCTCGGGAAGCACTAATTACAGTGGTGAAGTGATGACCACTTCCACTGAAGAGCACTTCCAAATAGAGAAGGGCTAATTGGAGAGTTGGGGCGCAAGAGGGAGAGGTGCGGTTGTTAAAGAGAAGCGACGCAGAGAAATTAGCTACACAGAAGAAAATCGCTAGTTGAAAATGTGATTGCAGAACTAAAATGGATTATCTGATAAAGGTTCCACTTTCCTTCTCTCGACTTATGACAGAGCAGCATATACTCCACGCGAATACAAAAGACACATTTATGAATGTATCTACCGTAAAGGGAAAGAGTAGCTTTAAATATCCTACAATTAAGTTTATATTTGCATTAATCTCATTCGAAATCGTATAGCTTCAAATTACGTACAACGTTATGTTCGCAAAAATCTACTTTTTGCCTAGCAATGAAAGCAAACATCGCGACATTCGATAGTAAATTTTTTGATATAAAAGAACGAAAATGTAAAGCAGTAACCAGTTATGTCTACTTTGTTTTTGATTCATTAGGTATCAAAGATGTAAGCAATATGTTCCCCTTTTTCCTTTGAGGTATATTGCCATGTAGTTAAAGGCGCTAAGCTGATGATTATATAATTAAAGCTTTGAGAGAGAGTTGATTGCATCAGCGTTCAGTTGTTTACTCCATCAAAGAGGCCGGACGTACTAGGAAGAGGCGTGGCAGACAAAATCGAATTTACGATGATCACTTGAGAGGGAGACACTTTTATGTACAGGACGGACTTAACTACTGTTTATTCAAACCGCGGTCTCATCTCTGAGGATATTGAACTTTATAACAACCATTATAAACATTCAATTTAGGAACTATCACAAATAAAGCCAAGATATTTACATCATATTGTTAATTATATTCCAAAAATTTCACTAAACGCATTCTTGACAAAAGCTAGATGATGAACTAATAAGAAGTCAATATTAATTGAAATCGGTATAAATATGTGATTACATATATAAATACACCCCCACAAACATATATAAACAGAAAATACTCGGGATTATCCGGAAAGAATTTAGGTTTTCTGTAATGTATATTGGATGTTCATTCCTCCGAGCCAATACAGAGTATTCAATATAAACTGACATTCAATAAAAAATTGATATCGATTGAACGTTATTAAACAAAAAAATATTTCAATTAATGCCTTCGATTCAAAATGAAGGACGTGTGGAGGAACAACAAGGAAAAGACGAAAAGGAATAAGAGAAAGAAAAGAGACGAAAGAAGAATGAAAATGAAGATAAAATACAAAACAGGAGAGAAAATTCATATTAAGCGGAATTAGAGAATTAACCAACCTATATTGTTGTTTTCCAGAACTCGTCAGAGTAACTTAAAAATCGGGGAGTAAATTTTAGGCAAATAACAATGTAATTCCCGAGACCCGTCCGGATATCACTGTCACTCAAAAACTGCGTAAAATTTAGTTACGAAGTAACAAAATTTATTTTAGTTCAAAGGGAGTTTTCAAATCAGATGACAAAGCCGTTTATTATTACATAAATATTTGTGCCTGTTCATTCATATTTATGTATACAACACTCACCGATATCCTTTCCATCAAGTCTACCCTTAACCCAATTCCCGCGGTGTATATAATAAATAAAGGCGGGCAGAAGCAACTTTAAGGAGCAGAGATAGATTCCAAGATGGCACAATTAAAGAAGCAGTGGAATGATTCACGGCTGAGGTAAGCCGCATTCGCTCCCCTAATGAGACAGCTCCTCCGCGGCTGCGTTGGCGACGATCCAACGGAGAATCCATCGCATCCATCACACTCCCCTTATCTCACATTCATTCTCCCGCTGCACATTTATCTCGACTCTTTCTCATCAAGGACGCACACACACTATCGAACCCTTTCCTACCATCGATTCCATTCTCTTCCACTCCTTTCCCTTCGAATCTCACATTTACTAACCTATATCGAATGGATGGTTTACTTTAAGAATATCCGATACAGGGGAACGAAGATGAACGGGTTTCATCCTTAATTCAATTCATCCCGATCGAAATATATGAATCGAATCGAATACGAATTGAAATATATGTATGTACGCATGAAACATTAGTTCTATCATAACTTTGTGATCGATGTTAAGAACATGATTTTACCAAAACATTGATAGAAGCCTAAGAAATGGCCGAACTAACATACTTCCGAGTATGTATCTGTGAATATCTATTATATATAGCTAACTCTCCGGATATACCTATATATATATATATACGAGTAAAAGTTGCTTGCATACTGCAAGCTATCCGTTGAATACAGTATCACACCAAGTACTGCCTCAGTTCAAATTTAAAACTTCGCGCCAAAGACCGCCTGGCGACGAACTAAGAACCCGATCGTGAGAGAAGACAGCAAAATAATTAGATAAGTGCCATCCTTACTTGTTCCAAAGTTTCGATTCAATATCTTATCGGGAAGGTCCCACGCCTCTGTCACCATTCCGGGTCTTATCTTTCCAGCTTATCGGGAGGCATTTAAAAAGATTTCCGCAATGCATTTCTTATGGAAGAATTTTGCATCCACCTGGCGTCGAACTCACTGTCATTTGGCTACATTTTTTCCATGAGAAGCATGGAAGACTACCTCAACTTCAACCTCCGAAATTTTGGTTACTCTATCTTAACGATAAGTGCCTCAAAATAATTTTCAAAAATCCGCGCAATGCATTCTTATGGGAAAATTGCGATTTTTAGGAATTTCTGGCATCGAACCCATGATAGCTAGCGTCGAAGTCTGCATTATTCTGGCATCTAGAGTGTAGGGCCAGTACGTCGAAAAAATCTGACGTCGATGGCGCTTGTGAAACATGGTCAGAATTCGTATCCCCTATAAATATATATATAGGTATATCCGGAGAGTTAGCTATATATAATAGATATAGATATAGGGGATACGAATTCTGACCATGTTCCACAAGCGCCATCGACGTCAGATTTTTTCGACGTACTGGCCCTACACTCTAGACGCCAGAATAATGCAGACATTGACGCTAGCTATCATGGGTTCGATACCAGAAATTCCCAAAAATCGCAATTTTCCCATAAGAATGCATTGCGCGGATTTTTGAAAATTATTTTGAGGCACTTATCGTTAAGATAGAGGAACCAAAATCTCGGAGGTTGAAGTTGAGGTAGTCTTCTATATTACGAATGGAAGAAATGTTATAAAATGACCGTGAGTTCGACGCCAGGTGGATGCAAAATTCTTCCATAAGAAATGCATTGCTGAAATCTTTGAAGATATTTTTAAATGCCTTCCCGATAAGCTGGAAAGATAAAACCCTGAATGGTGACAGAAGCGTTTGAAAAATTTCTTCCATGAATATCATCGTTCGTCTAGTGGTCCTTGGTTTGATGCAAGAGGGTCATTCCGATTCCTCCATGTATTTCAAATGGGGAAAGCGGAATCTCATTTTGGGACCTTCCCGATAAGATATTGAATCGAAACTTTGGAACAAGTAAGGATGGCACTTATCTAATATTATTTTGCTATCTTCTCTCATGGAAGAATCCTGAGTTCGACGCTAGGCGGTCTTTTGCGCGAATTTTTTCAATCTGTTTTGAGGCCGTTCTCGATGCGATAGAGCAATCAAAATCTCGGTGTTTACAGATGAGATGGTCTTCAATCGTACCAAACGAAGAAATGTTACCAAATGTCCGTGTGTTCGACTCCAGGTGGGTCCGAAATGCCTCTGTAAGAAATGCATTGCTGATATCAGGGACGATTTTTTAAAATGCCTTCCCGAAAAACTGGAAAGAGAAAACCCGGAATGGTGACAGAGGCGTTTGAGAAGATTCCTTCATGACGTCCACTGCTTCTCTAGAGGTCCTTGGTTTGATGCTAGAGCGTCATTCCGATTCTACCATGCATTTCAAACGGGAATAACGGATCTTATTTTAGGACCTTCCCGATAAGATACTGAATTGAAACTTTGAAACATGTCAGAGTAGCACTTCTCTAACATTCATATGCCATTGTCTCTCACGAACGGGTCCTGTGTTCGACGCCAGGCGGTCATTTACGCAATTTTTTAAAAATTGTTTTGAGGCCTTTCTTTATGCAGGAGACTATTCAAAATCACAGCGTTTGCGTTTGAAGTAGTTTTCTATAGAACCAGTGGAAGAAAGGTTGCATATGACCGTGAGTTCGATGCCAGATGGATGAAAATTTCTAACGTAAGAAATGTATTGCGGCAATTTTAAAAATTTTGCTGGATAAGCTTCGAAGATGACACCCGTAAGGGGAACTTATTGTAAATTTTTACCAATTAGCTTGCAGTATGCAAGCAACTTTTACTCGTATATATATATAGGTATATCCGGAGAGTTAGCTATATATAATAGATATATATTTATAGGGGATACGAATTCTGACCATGTTCCACAAGCGCCGTCGACGTCAGATTTTTTCGACGTACTGGCCCCTCACTCTAGATGCCAGAATAATGCAGACATCGACGCTAGGTGTCATGGGTTCGATACTAGAATGTCCCAAAAATCGCAATTTTCCCATAAGAATGCATTGCGCGGATTTTTAAAAATTATTTTGAGGCACTTATCGGTAAGATAGAGGAACCAAAATCTCGGAGGTTGAAGCTGAGGTAGTCTTCTATGGTACGTATGGTAGAAATGTTGCCAAATGACCGTGACTTCGACTCCAGGTGGGTCCGAAATTCTTCCATAAGAAATGTATTGCTGCAATTTTTGTCATTTTTTTTCAATGCCTTCCCGATAACCTGGAAGATCAAACTCCGTGTGGCGACGGAGGCGTTTGAAAACATTCTTTCATGAATTTCACAGTTCGTCTAGTGGTCCTTGGTTCGATGTAAGAGGGTCATTCCGATTCCACCATGCATTTCAAACGGGGAAAACGGAATCTTATTTTAGGACGTTCCCGATAAGATATTGAATCGAAACATTGGAATAAGTCATAATAGCACTTACCTAATATTAATTCGCTATTTTCTCTCACAGAAGGGTCCTGAGTTCGACGCTAGGCGGTCATTTGCGCGAATTTTTGCAATCTCTTTTGAGGCCGTTCTCGATGCGATAGAGCAATCAAAATCTCGGTGTTTGCAGATGAGATGGTCTTCCATAGTATCAAAGGAAGAAATGTTAGCAAATGACCGTGTGTTCGACGCCAGGTGGGTTCGAAACGCTTCCGTAAGAAATGCATTGGTGAAATCTTGGATGATTTTTTTAAAATCCTTCCCGATAAGCTGGAAAGATAAAACCCGGAATGGTGACAGAGGCTTTTGAGAACATTCTTTCATAAGGGTCAACATTTCTCCTGTGGTCCTTGGTTCGATGCAAGAGTGTCATTCCGATTCTACCATGCATTTCAAACGGGAATAACGGAAACTTATTTTATGTCCTTCCCGATAGGATATTGAATTGAAACTTTGAAACACGTCAGAGTGGCGCTTATCTATTATTCGTATGCCATTTTCTCTCACAAATGGGTCCTGTGTTCGACGCCAGGCGGTCATTTACGCAAATTTTTAAAAATTGTTTTGAGGCCTTTCTCAATGCAGGAGACTATTCAAAATCACAGCGTTTCCGTTTGAAGTAGTTTTCTATAGAACCAGTGGAAGAAAGGTTACATATGACCGTGAGTTCGATGCCAGATGGATGAAAAATTCTCACGTTTGAAATGCATTGCGGAATTTTTAAGATTTTTGCTGGATAAGCTTCGAAAATGATACCCGTAAGGGAAACTTATTGTAAATTTTTCACCAATTAGCTTGCAGTATGCAAGCAACTTTTACTCGTTTTAATTAGTTCTAATTCTGTGATGCAAAATGTGCGTGACAAACCTAAGACATAAGTATATCTATTATACTCCGCATATTCCATTCCAATCTTTACCATCGGTGTACGTTTGCACAGACTTGCACAGGTTTACTTTGATCAACCTTTATCAGAATTATACTTAATAACAATATATTTAAACTCTTTCACTCCAAATTGGGTTCATCAACTGGTTTCACCAAGCCTCCGCCGACGAAATTAACTTTTAGGAATATTTATGGCAAAGAGAGCTGACAGGGCTAGCAAGAAAACTAGAGAATAAATTTCACTGTGAATGAAATAAGAGGTATTTCTGAAACATTCGACCGAATTTTCGTCAAGCCACACGCTTAAAACTCACATTTTACCCCTTTATTTTTCATTTTCCCTTGAACATCTGATGATGATAGCTTGGCTATCAAAATGCACATTGGATGGTTCCTGGAACTCGGTAATCCTGGACATTCTCTGAGCTTATTGTAGTACCTGGAAGATGGTCAACCGACAGACGGCTAACAGAGTGTTTTGAATCTTTTACGTATATTAAATATAAAGTAAAAATTGAACTGTTAATGGCAATGTAATTTTTTATTTGTATAAATGAAAATTTCTTTACATATCAAAGGACCCAAGCGTTTTCACATGGATCATTTGCACTTAGTTTATTTTCTCATGTTATATTAGTATAGTAGTTATAGTGATATTAAAAGTGCCTTGACAGGTTGTCATTTCGTACATATGGGCTCCCACCGAAGTCGAAGGCGCTGCCCCCTTGGCTCTCCGGGAGACCTTTATTCACTCGACTATCCGGGAGCCCTCTTACTATGATATTGCAATATTTTAATAATATATAATATATATTATTAATGGATGAGATTCATAACCAATAAAATAACATTTTTTATGGTCAAGAAATAAAAAAGAATTTTGTTTTTCTCTTTAAAAAGAACTTTTCCAACCCTTTCTCTGGGCAACCTACCAATTTCATTTTGGAAAACTCTCTCTCCTTTCAACACATTTCACCCTCTAAAAATAATTCTGCGTAAGCCTTAATGCCATCAGCTATCAGCACGCTTTTTCTCGTTCGCAATCCTCCTTTTCTATGCCATAAAACTCATTTATCTGGCAGCATCCTGACATTGCTGCATCCACATCTCATGTCGTCTTCAGAGGCCTCTCTCGGTAAGCCTCGAACACATCAGCGATCGTCTTTTTTTCCGAAATGTAGGGGGAGTGCGATGTCAAGAGCAGGAGGCACCTGGGCCCATACATCAGAGGGGCACAAGAGTGATTCGGTGGTGGGTTCATGACGCAGCCGCATGCTAATGTCTGCCAACGAGTGGATACAGAAAGGGATAGCCCCTTCAGTTATTTACGATGCGGGCTCGAGGTAACAAAAAAGACGGGTAATTTAGATTTTATGAAAGCCCCTCCTTCATTACTGTACTGATATCATTTTTGTGAGGGACACCAATTTTCACTTTCTTACACTATTTATTTTATGCTGACAACGCTTACAACAAACTCAAAATTAATCCTCAACTAGTCAGACTCGATCCTACCAAACGAGCATGAAGCAATCATTGAAGCAATGTAATTTGTTTCAATTACTCCATTAACTGAGCAATATTTTTACATTGGTGAGTTAAAATGTGAAAATAAATCCATTTTGTCTAGTGCATTCATTATAATTATACGCGTTAATATGATGTCTTTCGATAGTATGGAAGACAGAAGAAGCAAATGGAATAGCAAATTGAATTTACTCCAAAATTCACAGTCATTGGTAGATTCTCCTTCCTTTGATGACTGACGAAGTAGTTTTAGCAGATTGACCAGGATTTGACAAGGAACATGAATTCATATCACATTATAAAGTTTCTCCACAATCACAGAAAACTAATGCATATCACGAAAGCCAAGTTACGATAAATTTAAAAGTTGACTGCAGATAAATCCATAAAAAAATTCTTCATTCGCCCCTTCTTGGTATGTCTCTGGATACGATCCTGAGCGGAGATGACAGTCTCTCGAAGCTCAGATATTATATACTGATCCTAATAAATAGACCACTTAGATACCGCGAGGAAGACCAGTGAGTTCAATGCTAGGATTATCCGCTTAAATATTTCACCTAAATAAGAACGGTACACCGCAGTAACTGGGAAATTAGTTAGCGCGGTGGAAAACCCTCTATCAAACGCCGGAAGGTTGATAGCCTAGCATGGTGCATTTGTAAATATAGAGATGGCAATCGATATATATTAAATAGATTCGAACTGCTCTATAATGAAATATATATCTTGAATAAACATGTTAAAATTTGAGTTTACTCAGTGGAAGTGTACTATGAAAAGAGAGAATCAGGGATTTAAAAAAAATGGAAACCATCATAGATAACTCTGCACGTATATGCACGTCTGCACTCAACTCTGGTACGTAAATGTACACATAATCAACTGCAACCGTCAAAAATAACGTTTAACCGTTATTTTATTTCCAATATTAGAGTACTGAAAGATTCCTGTCATGTGTAACTTTTCAATAGAATTAAATTTATTCAAATTATATTTTTAAGATATATAGGGTTTATATTTATAAATTTGTTAACAATTTTGCTTGTAAACAGAATTTGATATCTAATTCTGCACTTATTTATAATGTAGACGAAATATCTGAACGGAATAAATGACTGCCAACAATTTCGATTCGACCTACCTATTCGATTTCTACTCCAGCAAAAAAAAACAGCTTAATCAGTTCCGGTTTCCGTTTCGATTTGATCCCATAATTGTAATTATATCTGATACATTTTTCTCCTTTGATAACTCCCCTCATTCTCTTGAGGATCCTTTATCAGCTGAAACACATTCTTCTCCTCCGCCATCTGACTTCTCTTTGATCGTACACCCTCTTCTCGGATAATGAGCGATCCCTTTGGCTTTCCCATCATGCATTATTGATACGAAAAGAACCGTTAGATATTCATCTGCTTCCTCCCGATGTACGACTTCTTCAGATGGAATCGATGCCAATTGGTCGCTATCATTTTCCATTACTTTTATTTCCAAAGCGTTTTCTGGATGAGCCTGCGATTGGCTCCTATCAGAGAAATAAAGTCCCGATGATTCCTAGGAAACAATGCCTCGAGATTCATTCTTTTTCTACGAGGAATAAAATAAGGGGAGAGTGAAAGGGAGGAGACCTGAGGAGCTTTCGAGTGAAAATTCCCTTTTGTGAGTTCGCCGCCATTTCCTCACAGCGTCTCTGTGTCCAATTCAAGCAGCCGCACAAAGCCCCTTCGCCACAGCCAATTTCTCCCGACAGAGCATAAAAAGGACATCCTTTCCATTCTCCTACTCTATTCCTGCAGACGACCGATCGTCCCCACTTCCGATAAAGGCATATCTTAGATCTAAAGCAGCCAACAAGGCCTCCATTTGCTTTGGATGAAAAGGCGAGCAGGAAATGGAGGTCTGAGCGAAAGTCCAATTAATAAGAGAGATTCGACGAAAAAGCTTAGAGTAACTCGGATTACGGGACTTTGGGCGCGGAGTTTTCTTAAAGAGATTCCTCCTGCTTAAGAGCCCTCTCTCTCTCTCTGAAAGGTATGCGGAGTAACTCGCGAGACTGGATGAGGGAAAAATCCCGGGCGAAATTGCTCCTAATTGACACTCTCTCGCAATAACACTCGAAGGCAAAGAGATTCCATCTGCTGCAGAATACGAAATGTTATTGCTCCGTAGAGGTGCTTCTCCTCTTAAAATGTGGATGGGGCAAAGGTATTTCTAGGTTCATTTTAAGACAGACTACAGCCGCATTGTACAGCAACTAATTTCAGGAATGGAGTGTGTTGAATTTAATCCTGCAGTATCCTGACAATCGTGAGGAGGTATATTTAAGTGAATAAATTGGGGGCCGATTCATATGATTTTTTCTGAGGTATATTACACATTCTATTCATGCAACGACGCATAACGTAAAGTAATATTGTACTGATTTGTAAATTTTAAAATTTATTATAATTGTGAAAAATACTTATTTGTGAGTATGCATGGAATACAACTATGAATTGCACATTTTAATCAGTCCAAAATCAGGGAATAAGTTCTAATACAATTATGTTTAAATCACGAAAAAAAATCGTCACCGATGTTAAATAAATTTTAAAATTGTCATATTGTGGCTTGTGAGATATTAATTTGTTTTGTTATTAATTTTTGGGTGTTACCCCAAGATATTTCACTGACTCCGCCGTTACTGAATCTATATTTCAGAGACAGCTTTCAGAGCAGAAACATTAATCAACCATTTGTTTTCTTTCTCCAACTAAGTCTCATTAGAAAGAAAATCAATTAAGTTTTCTATCATCAAACAGCGTTGGCGTCTTAAAATCAAGCTCTTTGAAAAAAAAGCGCCGAAATTTTCTCAAAGTTTCTCTTTACAAGGTCTACGTCTTGACGAAAAATGTCACTGCTTGTTAAAGCTGCTTTCTCTTCTCATAAAATGTAAATGAACCTAGAGTAGTCTTGGGTATGAAACATTTTTACGGCGCAAAGTTTCACCAGTGTTACATCTTGTGAAAGGAAAATTCACCTCATTAAAAGCTACCTTAGGTACAAAAGAATCTATTGTTTCCTCTGATAGATACAATGGACCATTCTGTATAAAGCGGAGGTTTCCAACTAGTAAATATCCAAGCGTAGCAGTAAAAAAAAAATCAATTCAAGTATTTCTATACTATATATTTGAGACAGAAAGCTATAACAAACTATCAGTTAATCTGAAGTTGGCATTCCGTCATATGTAGCTGACATCGCATATATTAATTATACGTGACTGAAAGTCAATTTTAATCTGATGTATATATATATATATATATATATATATTTATAATATATTCAATTATATTCACAATAGTTCTGGCTAGGAAAAGGGTACAGTTATTACTCTATGGTAAGTACAATTATGTTGATATCGTGTATAGCTATAGTTCGCGGTTAGTACGGCTTTTATAGAAGTACCCTACTAATTACATTTTGATAATAAAAAATAACACAATTAAAAAAATATATATTCCCTTCACACTCGCCTATTCTATCAAACCGCTGACCATCTAAGACATTATTGCTAATAATACATGGAAACAATCTTAGCTGAATTGGCATAACCCATAGCAGTATACCATGGAGTTTCATCTAATGGAGCAAACGCATAAACATTATCACTAATCCTTAGAGTAATTACTGAGATAACCCTAAGGGGATCGACTATTAAAAGAGAAAATTCGCTCTTAAAGAAGGAATAGCGTCTACTTAGACTGGCTTATGTAAATTGAAATTGCTTTCCCATCTTCTAAGAACACGTCTCAGTTCATTGAGAGAGGCAAACCCAAATTCTAATCTTCTCTGACAATCCCATCCTATGTCAGGAGGCATCCTGGTGGCGCTTACCTGATTACCGTGACAATAGTTAACAAAGCGAGCGCTGGATCTTTTCCAACTCACGAACGGAACGGAGCGTAACCACAGAGTCGTCTGCTCTAATCCTCCCACACTTGGTCGTCTCAATACTTTCCAGACACCTTGCCTGGGGGGGGAAATAGTAATGGGAATGGGTAGTGAGATAATGGATGAAAATAGACTGTTGAAAAGCGGAATAGAAAAGAGGGGAAACTGTATCGGATGTGGAGATCAGTGGCGACAATTGGCTCTGTTAATTGCCAAGGTAACGGCTGCGCCCAATTCGAGCTCATTTGGTCCAAATGTATCCTCTCAAAACGATCGATTAGAAGGCACAATTAACTCCGCTCGACCGAATGTAAAACACGGGAGAGTTGGTGCGAGAAAAAGTTGAATATTTCCTAATATCGCCAACTGAAATTGGAAGTACCCGCCGTTTTCATATTTCTACTCAATTCCAACTTCAAAACTTTCCGGGGAAGTAGACTGGGTCTCTATATCGTCAGCCGAAATTCATTTTCACGCCCCAGACTATCAAGTTCCATATATTACTTCCGCATATAGATGAATGGAACATTTTTAATTTGTATTATAGTACAGGCTAGAAGAAAATTTAACTTTCATTTATTTTTATCTCTTCCTTGCCGGAGATCATAGAGGCTGCCAAGAGTGATGTGGAATACTAGCATTAATCTTGACAACTCCTCATTGAACACAATGAAAATTACTACTCACTGTGGTTCACCTTACGTATGCTTATTTCCACTGATGACATCAATCATCATTCCTTATTATTGAGGAAAAGGAGGAAACACTATAACTGTTAATATGTAAATAATTAAGTATATACTGATCATGATTACTCACATTTTGTTATAATAAAATCAATATTATCTTGTTATATTATTTCTTATGAACATCTATTAATGCTCTACATTGAAAATTTCCTTCGAGGAAAATATCTTTACGATAAAATAAATCTTGTATGAAAATTCTTCGGGTAAATTATATTTTTGTAAAATAACTCCTTCGGTGAAACATCCTTCGGGTGGAATATTCCATGGATAAAATATCTCTTTGGTGAAAATACTCGGGTGAACTCACACTGGGTGAAAAGCCCCTGGGCGAACTGTCTTTCGGGTAAAAAGACTTTAGGAGAAACTTTTCTTTGGCGAAACGCAGAGGAAGTGAGTTGTGAGACATGCAAGGCCTTCTCAGAAGGTACCCAATGACAGCGATAAAAGTAAATCTGCCGTGATCACGAAAACGGAAAATACACTGAAAGGTGAAGTCGGCCATTTCTTTCGGAAAAACAGACAGGAGGCAAGGAAAATGTCGGAGGGATAAAGGCAGATGAATCGGTTTATCGGTGTGTGTCTTTGATGGCATGCGAATGGCCAGGCAGCTACTATGGAAGGCACCTTATTGGAAAATAAGGAGTTGGGAGTGTTTTTGTAGCGAGAAGAGGGAGTCTTTTCGGTCCAAGGAAATGACGATGGAAAGAAGATTGAGTGACACAAAACGTCAGTTCCCACGGCAACTCCCTTACCCTCCGTTTAGCTTACGAAAGAAAACTTTGAGACTCCCCTTTGAAAGGGAACGCTGACCGAAATTCCCCTTGCGAGGGATCGATATTCTTGCGATATATCGATTCGCGCGTTGCATCCGAAGCCTAAATTTCGACCGAGATTTCTTCACACAAATTCTCTTCCGGATTAAATTCGATGAGAGCGACAACTGGCGGCGATGGCCGACGTCCCACCACTTCTCTTCATCCGCAGATGACGCCCTCTTGGCTATACACCCTTCTGGATTTCACAGCCTAATTTACTTCCCCTTTGGAGCCATATTAATTTAGTACAAAGAACACGTCAATACTATAAAAAGGTCATTAAGACGGGGTTTAAATCGTATTACACTATAAATCTCATGGAACGATGTATTGTAATGAATGCAATAGGCAGCTTGATCCCTCAAGTCATGTACTATTTTAATGAAGTTATCTTCGCACAAATATTTGCACTCTTTATCGGCCTACGAATAAAATCCTCACCCCTTATACCTTTCAAGAAATATGAGATTCTAAGAACAGGAAACTATTAAACTTAATACTTACCACATATGAACGATTACTGTCTCAGATAACGTATGCTTAATTCTTCTCAATTAATCTTCAAGTCATTCATATCCTAATGTTCTGTATTTTTAGTATATCTTTGCAATCAAGTATCATCTTTCTATTGTGAGAATATTAACTCGAGAGCAATTTAAAGCTGACATCAGGGAAGTTTTAACTCTGATTTTTCCATTCTCCTCACATTTCGGAGCTCAAGTCAAAGTGGTTGGGGTCATCACTAACAATGTGCTCTCATTCTCACAAGAAATCTTTTCACTATCGATATCCTTCTCTTTGATTCTTTACGTGTAATTCTAAGGAAGAGTCATGTTTCTGGGAACATAAAACCGAGAGTTTCGAAGGAAGTTGTTTGCTCAGTGTAGAAGAATTTATCTTGAAGCAATTCTCAAAGTTTCTACAAATCGGACTTTTTCAAAGCGTATTCCAGATATATTCATCGCTTATCCTTTGATCAAAGCTTATCTTTCTACGTTTTATCTACGAGATAAACTTTCTGACAAGTTTTTCAGATATAGTTCCGTATACTTATATAATTTCCAAAATCGAAAAATATTTTTCAATATTTTTTTATATCTGATGAAAATAAAATATTACTGAAAGAGTACTGCAGTAGCAGACCATAGCACAAAAGGAGTGGACAAAGCAGATTACTACATCTCAAGTTATTCATGAGTAAAATATCAACTTCTTCAACTTTATAACAATAAAGAACAGATACATATAAAGATAAAGCATTAGTTAACAGAAGTAATTTACACTGGACAATTATTTAGACTTTCTCAAGGAAAAACGGACATGAATAAAATTCTGATAGGGCTGGTACACGAACCTAGATCTTCTACTTTCCTACTTAACACTTATGGCAATTAAGCTTCCAAGTCAGAAAATATAAATATTCCATTTAAGAAGACTTTGCAGGCAAAGGGATCTTAATCCTTAAAGCACGATTTTATCTTATATTGGTCTGTTTTATTTCTAACATACCTTAAATGCTAGCAGTTATGAAGAGCGTTCAGGAATTAAGCAAGGCCTTACTAGCAACCGTGGCAACATCGGATATCATTTGACCTCTTCCGGGAGATAAACGAGAAGAAAAAATAATTTTGAAGGAAAGATTCATGTTGCCAATATGTCATGAAAAACTTAATGATTCCTGAACTTCAATAAAAACATTTTCTTACTAGTTAACCAGCCTGCTGTATACAGTATAGTAAGATGCTATCGTGAACTATCCTAGGAAGAAAAATTCTTACTCCAAAATCGGAAAAATTTCTGCTCAGAATAATCGAACCACAAAATTCGGAGTAGACTGATGTCCTCCAACTTCTTCCTCAAGTAAGTTTCCGTAAGGCGGTAATACGAATTATCCAGGAGATACTCCCGGATCCATTCTTCTCAAAAGCGAATGCTATATCTTTGTCTGTACGCGGATTTCACGGAAATAAATGCTATGGTAGGTTTGGATGAAATGGTGGAAGTGTCGGAAGAAGGGAAAAGAGTTTGACGTCTCAAGGGAGGCTGACCGTAGGAGATAGAGCGTGAAATGAGGTCAGCCGAAGACACGCTTCTTCGGCTCCAAATCAGAGGTGCTCTTCCTTCGACGTCTCTTGTTTAAGTTTCCCAATGAATGTCTCCCCTATCTTTGGAATGCGAACGGAATACGGAAGAATAGAAATGCGCTTTCGAGACTATTATTTAAACGTGTAATCGTGAGGGGAATTTCGGATTAGAAATGGAAAGAATAACTCTTTGGAGCACGACAGACGATTTATGCGACCCGAGATACTGGTCTTTGACCTTTTCATGGCTGCAGAACTGCTTCCAAACTTTTTCTTCTGCGGTACCGTACCTTCTCAACTTAATTAACCTCTCTAATAGGGTTTCAAAAATTAACGATGATAAACGATGACAAACAAAGATTTTCTTAATCGATCAATAATGATGGTTATTGGTGTGCTAATATTCGAAATTTCGAATCAAATGATTTTTTATTTCGACAAAATATAGAACCGAATATCCATCTGAAGCGTTCAGAATTCGAATCAATATTTGCGTGGGAGAAACTGCGATTCCGTCACTCTTTTTATTGTTTCGCTTTTCAATTTTCTGCTTGAAATTTGTATAATATAAATACGTTTCTAGCCAAAACCTATTTATTAATCAATGAGGCTTTAACTGCGAAATTATATCTCCTAAAATACCTCTTTATTATAAGTTTTCATAGCTATTTTAGCAGATGACGACGATCAGCAGCGAGGGAAGAAAACAAGAGCTCCAGTTTGGGAAATGAACGAAAAACAAACGGAAAAAATACAATTTATCAAATTGAATATTTAGTCAATTCAATTCAAAATTCGAATAATATAGTCAGTTCGGTTTTAGGTGAAAAACTCGATTCACCATATAAATAAAAACCTTGTTGACTTCTATGAATGAATATTAATATAGAAATAAAAACTGAGTAAAAAAATTCTGAATATTTTTACTGCGAATCATTTGAAAGGATGACAAAGAGAGTAAAATGAAGTCACATTTGTCCTCGGATGGACTAATATAAAAGTCATTTTATGACTCAACAGTATGCTGCGGGACACGGATTGGGAAGCAATAGGTTAAAGCAATAGCGTTTTATGCAAAAGCGGCTTTAAACGATGACTTGAAGATCTCACGTAGCATATAAAGTTCTACTTCAAGAGATACTTTTCTGAGGTAACGAGTGGATCTGAACGAAAATCACCAATACTGATTCTTACGACACTAAGAAGGTCGAATGTAAATATATTTATTAGCTATTGCTTTGAAATCATTCAATACGAGGGATGTTTTATGTTTTTCCACTTCAGTAGTAACGCAATGAGCAAAAATTGCATAACAGCCTCGACACAAATCACGAATTATCTGTAGATCTTCGTGGATAAATAAAACTTTCAAACATATGCTAATAATTTTATAGCTGTTCTTGTAGTGGCAGAATTCAATTTAAGGTAATAGAGCAACAAAATATTCGAATATCTAGTGTTATCACCAGAAATAGAGCTAAAAGAATGCTCTCTATGTGAACTTATCCAATAGGCAAATTGGGTGTCAATCCAATTGACTTACTGGATGCCTTTGTAGTGAGATTGTACTTCATCCGCGGCATCTATTGCTTAAACATTGGTTAAACTCAAGAAGAATTTCTTTGAAAAATATTTAGTTATCAAGTAAATTCTACCACAGGAAACAATCTTGCAGCTTCTCCTTCTGTAGGATTGACTGTAGGACAACTGACTTCATCCTTCACTACCTTCAATCATATGAGGACAAGAGAGAATATAATTAACAAACTGTATGTATGCATCAAATAAAAAGAGAGCAACTCATTATCAAAATTAGCTGCAATAATAACAAAGGAACTGGAGGGGATAATTTGCAACATACAGGGTTGTAAACCGATCTGCAACGAGACGTACGAAATTTAAAAAATATTCTCTGCGTGAGATATAATCCGCACATTACAGCAAATTAAATAATATATAGTATGTCCGGCTTTCGTTATTAATTTAATTAAAAATGGAAAAAAATTAACTTCGTAACAATCACAGATATTTCAATTCCTGAGATAATATATCAAATGGCAATGATGAGCAGTACACAGACCAACGTATCCCAACATGGGGTCAGTTAAAAAAAAAAATGAATATGATGAACATCTCAATTTTAGGGAAACCATTACTCATGATTGGAAGATATAATTATAAATCTTAAGATTTGTAGGCAAATTCTATGGTAGGTAGCATGATAAATACGGGGGAAACGTTTCCACGCAATACGAGAATATAAAAATGAGTCTAAAATTATTGAGGGGCGCTGGATCGTGAAATGTCAGGCACATATCTGATGAATTTTCAACAGCAGAATACGCAACGTGAATTAATGAAGAAATAAAAGATTATTGCTCCAGGCATCGAAAACAAAAAATGAAATATCAATTCGAAAATGCGGTTTTTTCCCGTCACGAAAATAATTAAATGTATCGAATATTACCATACAAGGAATTTTATTTATACCTCCTCAATTTTTATCTTCAAATAACATTCAATTGCCTTCTAAACAAGCTAACTCTAAGCTCAATATGGTGATACTTCATAGAAAGAAAGCATACTTCTAGAGGAGCTAATTTTCTCCTAGTGATTTTCGAATAAGGTAATTACAGTATAAGGAAAAACTGCCGATTTTAGTGAATTTTAATAGAAAACATATTTTGGAGTGCTTCTCCGAAAATTACACAGAAATAAATCCCCTACCAAAATAGCTTAACAGATATTAGTTAATTTTTTCCAATTAAGTATATTTCCAATCTAAATAATTGTTTTTTTACTGAATGATGAGATTCTTTACTGTTCAGTTCCCATTCAATTCCATGATAAAACGATTTCGTGATTTCGACGCTAATTATATTAGATTGGTGATAAAGAAGGAAATACATTCGTAAATAAATTTCGACCTTTTTCGCGAGCAACAAAAAGCATTCCTCGAAATAATAAAAACAGTTTATTCCATCAGATGTAGATGTATAAAAACAGAAGAATCTTTTTTTGGCAGATATCTGGAGGTACGTCACCCTATGATTTTATTTAGAACTCTACAACGATCTGGTAAATGGCAAGAAGCAAAATAAGAGTCGAGATGACCGATTACTGCATGATTGCTTCACCCTTGGGAACATCAATACATTAACATCCGCAAAGGATGCGTTTTCAATGGTCTCGGTTGTAAGTCGCGGATAAATACTATCCATTACGTTATAGATACTAGACGTTATAATGTTTTTTTTTAACTTCATCAGATTATAGAGCATTTCTAAAAGGGCTTCGACAGCTGAGGTCATTTCGCACGTAGACAACCGGGGTCGCTTTCACCTAAGTCGAACGCGCTGCTCACATCTTGCTATCTGGGATCCCCTAAGATTATATTCTAAATATTTACTTGCTTAATTGCATTGCGAAAAATGAAAAAATTTTACTTCCGCGAGGGTATTGCTTCGGAAATTATGTATTTAGTTACCAGATACGTGGAAATATTTATAACTAAGGCGTTTTCACACCTACACCATTGTGTAAAAAGACGCTATTTTAGAAGAATTAAGTGGAAATCTCGAAATATGTATGTTATTTCTTGTAAAGAATATCAAATTTGCAAGCACTCGAGTTGGCAGAAGGCAAATTTTGTATCGAGAATAGTGGCTTTGACTGAAGAAAAAACAAAACTCCTTGCCGAAAGTGTCGATGAAAGATCATTGAGGAGAAATTCACTTTTCACCGATATATCTTGAATGATGCAGTCTTGAACTAATTCAACGCTTCAAATAGAGTTCGTGAATCTCGAGATACTAAACAAAATGGGTATGATCCTGCGTGATTTTATTGAATTTCATAGCAGACGTCTTATAATTCTCAATCTATACATTTTCGTTGAAGTTATAAATAGATTTTTATTTGGAAGTATTCCGAAATATAGGTGAACGTTCACCGAATAAGTTTGGTATGATCTCTATCAAACAATTTTTAAGCAGGAGAAGGCCACCCTCAATTCCTGATCGGCACCTGATTAAGTATCCAATTTTCATACATTAAAACAAGGAATGAAAATTGTCTAATTGGAATAGTATTAGATATTGTTAAAGTGTTTCGACAGCTAATGTCATTTCGCACAAATGAGCTACCAGCGGAAATCGAAAATGAGATTTACGTAAGAAAAACACGCTGCTCACATGGCTCTCTTGGAGGCCGTGTTTTTCCCGGGATTCGTGACCATTTGAGTCACCGCAAGGACCCCAATTATCCAACAAGCGCTTCAACACTCAATTAAAATGCCTTTTTTCCCAGAATGCAGGGGTGTCAGCAATTATCAGCCCATGAGAATTTAAGTTCCTCATCTCAAAACGATCTTCAGTTAACAGCAGAACGAAAGGCAATTGGATTCGCACTTGCCACATCAGCTTTTTAAGAGCAACACTCCGCAACGGCGGCGACAATGAAGAGATCACTGCGTTTAATCTCTTTCGGCGGTTTCTCCGTAAAAGATACAGCGCACTGGCATTTATGCTTTACATCGGCCGCAAAAGGGCAAAGGCAGTTGTTGGCTCTCATAGAGTGTTATTCGACCGTAAAACACGCCGTATCCCCCGCGCATTCCCTGCAATCGTTTAACACTCGGAAGCCTCCATTTATTTTCTGAAGCAAGAGATGGCCTTGCGCTGACCCTTCACCCAGCTCGATATTTTACCCACTGGCGAATAAAACCAGGGATAGGAAAATGTCCAGATGACGAATGATACAGATTTAGGATTTTTCAACCCTTTGAGTCACGGGATTAGCGATGCATGATTCAACTCATCTGGGTATGCTTTACCTGCGAGCATCTTTTACGTATTAATTACTAAAGCTTCCGGAGGCAAAGTTGGCTCGGTTGTACTTCCTGCATAGCAAACGTAGCGAAGTTCCATAACAGTACTGTGTCCGAACCTTCCGTCTCATCTTAATCCCAAAAGAACGTATTTTGTCCCGTTTTAAAACCGTTCATTTTGATTTAGGATTATATTGCTCTCGGGTTACTGAAGATATATTCGGCAACGGATGTATCTAAAATAGTTCACCTAAATCACTACTGAACTAATTTTAAGATACATTTCAATGATAAGAAATAAAAAGAGATATAAATAATATAAATCCTTTCGAACTCTCATGAAGTATAAAGCTTTCCTTGAGAATATATAATGGAAACTTTACCAAATATAAAATAATTAAAATATTTAGAAAAGTCCAGTCCTCTCACAAGAATCAGTATCACTGGTAGTGGGGCATTTTATACTGACCTCACTACCAATACCACAAGGTAATAAATGTCATTTTTTAATAATAAGATATTTGAGAAAATGAGATCTAAAAAGGCGTCGGAGTTTTAGGAGTATTAGGAGTTAAAATTTCATTCACATGCAACAACAAAACTCGATGTTGAGTTATTGACGAAAATATTTCCTTTCAAATTTAGGAATTTCTTCTTTAGATCCTCTTAAGTCCTGCTCTTGAACCCGTTTCTGCGATATAATTAGCGGTATTTTCTTTCTGGTTAAGGAGAAACTTAAAGTTGAAAGTCTCTACAGTGACACATATAATTCCCAATAATATCCATCCTCATTGGAGTTATGAAAAGGTTCTTCGAATAGTGTACCGAAAAAAATCCCGTTTTCCTGTATGGTCTGTATAGTTCGGTCCTGCATCTCTTCGAGTTCGGGAGTGCTCTTCATGGCGAACATTTTATCTCGCGAGAGATACATATCAAATTTCGGGAGAGAGTTTCGAAAATGAGATAGATCTCGAAATAAAATGTACTTTTTGAATGAGTTGAATTTCGGGCGTAATGCATCTGGATATAAAAGATCATATCCCTCCCAAAATTATGCTGAAAATCCCGATGGTGTTACATCCGCATATAAGCTAATTATCTCAATCGCGCCGTCTATTTTTTTCGAAAAAGCGAAATTAAATGTTATCTACATGTATATTATAAAATGAAATTATGTAAAGCCCCCATATGTAAATAAAGACAGGAATACAGAGTCCAAGTAAACACTTATCGATCGACCTCTATTTAGGAACTTCTGCTAGAGTTTTGACACCTACCCCACTACCGAAATATAGAGCATTTTAAAGAGCATCCCCACTAATCATATGCTGTTAACTTAAGAGATGATATTGCATGTTATATCTTTTTAATTGCTAAGATTCTGAGGAAATTGAACGAAAAATGTTTTCAAAATTCCTTACACATCTATTGAAAGTTTATCTTCCCTTCCCTGTTCCTCAATGCTTCAATATCTTAAATGCAAGAATGTAAATTTGGAGACTATAATCCTGCCCTTCTAAATCATCGAGATCAAATCAGTGATTGAGATAATAACTTCTTGAACTTCTTACTAAACAAAATTTACTACATTAGTTAACGGGAAGCAAACCACGAATAGTCACGTACTCTAGAGTGGTGTAATGACCCACTTTCAAGATGGCAATGACGTCTATGAGATCCTATTTAGATAACTGTTATAGGCCGGGAATAATTCAAAACTCAATGAAAACGTAGCGAATGAATGGTGGTCGAACGAACGAGAGGTCAAACGCAAGTGAACGCTAGTATCACAAATCATGGAAAATAAACAGAAAAGGAAATAACATGGATCGAAAAAGTAGCCTTTTTAAATCGAGCATTTAAATGGTAATTCGTTTTAGATGAAGGATACGTTACGTATTTCCTCCCGAGTCGGTAAGAAGAATTGAAGAATCGATTTAATGATATCTGAAGCCTAATCGATGAAAAACATTTCCCAGAAGCGAAAGATAAACTTTGGGTCTTCTTTCCTGTGCTGGTGAATAAATTTGCTTGGTAAGTTTCGTTATATTTCCTGAAACATACTCAGAATGCTTTAGAACAGAAGTAACAGTCATTAATTATGAAAACTCTAATACATTTTTAGCCTTCACAGTTAATTTTGCTGCTGCTGCTACCAAGTAGTAATACATGTGAGAAACTGGAAGGAGTTTTTCTGCTGACTTTATGCCGATTAGAATAGCAACAGTCTTCCCTCTCAACTAAAGTTAATTGAGCGAATTATTATGTATGTATGAATACATGTTAATAGCTAATATGGTGCCTTTATTCCGCGAAGCAACCCGGTTGTCATCCCGAGAGAAATTTTATCAACAATCTAACAACCGGAAAAGCCTAAATCTTATCTAATTGTTAGTATGTTAATTTATGCTCTAAGTCAATTTTTTCCTCCAAATAGTAAAAAATAATTTACTGTTTTTCGTGATTATTCGCAAATCTCATTTTGCAATTATTTTATGTATTTTTCTGATTATTTGTAAATTATTACATTCTTCCATGTTTAATTATTTGTAGATTATACCTCTGCGATATGTAGCTAAAGGACGGTATCAGATTTTCGTACATACGGAAAACTGTTATTGTAGATAGCCGGAAAACATCATACAAATCTTTAAGCTTTCACGAGAATTCTATCAATGTTGCCTTGTATACTTCCTATCAAAATGTTATTTATTTGATGTGATATTGCTTGAAACAAATTGGAAAAATGTAGCATTGTGGAAAATGATAGGAATTATGTATTATGATGCCTTTTTAGAACGGAGTAGAAATTAATCATTTTATTGGGATTGATTGCATGCGAATTTTTGATGTTTTAGCGCAAGTTTCATTTCCAAAGGAAAATCGAAATGACTTACGGTAATAATCATAATTACACTGATATTTTAGGGAATGACTTTGAACGGAGACAGTATTCGTCATGAGAAGGAATTTCTCGTATTTTTAGGCCCATGCATAGGTTTTAATTCGCAAATTCGTCTCGGTATTCTTTGAGCTCATTAGGAAATTAAAAGTTATCAAAAAAACCCTTCGGACCCTCAAAAAAAGGGATTCCAACCTTTTCATGCGAGGGCTGGGAGAGGAATTTTCCAAATCACTCCTTTGGATGCTTGGGAAAGCTGGTATATTTTGAACTAAAAATGTATGAGAGCTTAAAAATATCAGCATCATCCAACTTTAACTTTCAGCTCAGTATTAAATGGAGGAATAAGCAGTAATTAACAAAGGAATGAGGGGAAATAATTATATTGAAGTCCTAATGCAAACGGAATTCTTATTTTTTTTCTGCTGATGTTAAGTTTCTCATAATTAGGTAGGCCAAATGTTCCGTTTTCCCCGGAACAGTCCCATTTAAGAACTTTCCGTCTATTTGATCATAAAATATGCTTTTACCCAGTAAAGCTTTCGCCAGTAATTACGATGTTTTCATGATATTTCATATTAAAATACAGAAAATTAAAACTTTCGGCTGTGCATAGATTGAAAGTTCCGATGCATCATGAATGAATCTAACAAATAAACATTTTGGTAGTAAATTTTAAAGGATTAGGGATTATGTCCTTACAGTGACTTTCAAGGTAGTAGTAAGTAAATTTTGCTTTCAAAAATTTAACAAAGAAAATTCATCAATTCCTGCTTTACGGTTACTTTTTTGTGCAGCAGCTGGTTCTTAATCTCTTATTAAGACATAATTTTCATAGAAATGGCTAAGAATTCTTTCCAATGATATCTACATTAAAGAAATGAGAACAGCTCTAAAGAAAGATCTTTTGATAAACTTTTCCCCGTTTTTTTCGATTTCACTGATGGGATTTTTCTGTTTTCAACTAAATGGTATACTATACTATACTATAGTATGGTCAGCATACTTATAATGAACTTTGTAAAGGAGGAACTACTCGTTGATCGCAATACCGCTATGAATTATAGAAAAATACCCTTAGGAATTTATTTATGGGCAATCGCTAATTTTCACATTTGTTATTTATTCTGTTAAACTAGTTATGAATAGTATAAATAATATCTGAAGTAGACAATCGAAAACTTAAGCCAATGTCATTCAGCCAAACTCGTTCCCTCAGTGAAATCGTAAATGCATATCTCAGCCGTGGAATCTCACCGTGCCACTTGATGTTCACTCGATGTACGTGGTACGGGAAAAATCCCAACCATTTTCGGGCAACGTTTTTATCACGCCCCTTAACCACCCCGAATACATACATTCGGAGAATCACTTTCCGCTTCCGTAGCTCTCAAAAATGTAGTAAGTGTGCAAGGCAAAGGTATTGATTTTTCCCTCTCTTCCGAATTTCGCCTTCCAAATCCCGCCTCCCGTTCGGGCCTTTCTTTATCCAATCACGTGACCCCGCGGGGGCATCCTCATTTCTCAATATCCGAACACTCAATAATTTCCCATTTTGTCCCTCTCTCGCAACAAGACGTACATTCCGACCACCTCAACACGTGCTGCTTCCCTCGCCAAACTATTGCTCCATTCTCACGGTGGGCTGAATTGGAAAAAAGTTGGAATGATCATCCCCGAATTCCGTCCGACGCTCGAAATTTGTTCGGGACTTCGAATGTATTTTAAAACTGCTCTCTGCCCTCCTTCAGAGTTCTCAGTGCAGTTGGGAACCATTTCAGTCGAATCTAATATTTGAGTTTGAAACGCTATTCAGCGTATAACTGGTATTGGAACTATGCAATAAATTGCCCTATTTCATGAAAGAAATAAGATACCCGAAAAGTTAATAAATTGAAACGTGATACAGCATTTCAGTTATTATTGAACATGAATATAGATAAATTAGAATTTAATCAGCGAAAGCAGGTAAACCATATACATATCCGGCTGATGATGAGGTCAGGTGAAACTGGTAGTGCTCTTTAAAGAAACTATAATTTTGTGGACAGATTTCAGTTCTGATTTTCGTTTCGCATAAAATGCAGTGTTTGAAGAAACTGAAACAGAAATCCCGATAAGCCAACTTGGTAGCGTATACGCCTTTAGTTTGTTTCGGTGGGGGATCTCTATGCGAAATTACCGCAGCTGTCTAAGCACTATCAAAAAATATTACTATCCAACTGAAATGTTGGTTTCCTTTAAGCATGTATTCCTGATTCATCTTGAATCTACTCTAGGAAACGTTGGATTTAGGTTTTTACGTCATAAAATAGCATTTCATAACCTTTCATTAACCACCGAATCTCTTGTCTCTTTTGTATCCGAAAGTTCATCGACTGTATTTCCAAACGGTGTTTCACTGCATTATTATCAAAGCATTAAACTTTTGGGAATTTCTTAAATAGAATCCATGATAATTGGCGGTCAGTTTTCGTAGGGTTTTATCACTGGTTATTATGATTCCCAAAAAATCCTACGTTTGATCGACCTATAGGCAAACGCACTTTATCTGCAACAAAAGTACATAAAAACATTTACAAACCCGGTCTTCTTTACATATCAAATTTAAGTCCTGCAAAACATCCAGAAACCATGATATAACGTGGAATCATACGACTGTGCAAGTCAGAATTGACCTGACTGACCAATCATTTTGAACGCGAAAATATCTCACATGAGAAGCTGCCGACGAGGCAATTGTAGGTGCGATTGGAATGTGACAGTTCTCGGTCCTGTCAGAGCGTCACTATCCTTTACTTGGTGATCATATTTCCCCACATTATAGACAACGGATGCCTTCTGCCAATTCCCTCCTGGTTCTCTCACCTTCTACATATCAACTTCTTCCAGGATACCCATTCCCTTGTCAAGGTGTCATTCTTTATTTTCACTTGCTGATGGACCGAAAATTTCCGACTGAGGAATTCGACTCAACATACCCCGAATGTTCTCCGACGGAATTTCAATATCGTACTCTAATAACCGTCATATTCTCTTTTTGTAAAATAATAATTTCTCCTAGTCCATCCTCACGCACTACTTCATTCTTAATCTAAATATTACCATCCTTGTAGAAGACAATTTTCATAATTTTTTGTGAAATATGCTAACATGCCTCCTTGATTCAATTTCTGATACACAAAGTTCTAAAGTTTATCGTACCCTTCCAGCATGTAAAAAGATGCATCTGTACATTCTGTGTATAAAATCCTATAAACAGGTTGAACATGTGTCCCGTTTTTCTTTTATTTTTTCAAGGATACTCTGTTCTATTTGAGAGCCCTCCGTATAAATTTAATTTGTGGTAATAATATTGACCTAAATTTTACTGGAATTAAATTGTTCAGTAATATCAGTACCTAAAATGGTTAAATCATGTCACACAGTTGGAGGTATTTATCTAGCACGAGTGGGCGTGCGCCCGGAATATGAAATTTTGCTAATAATTTGATGACCAATAATGATTTACCTCCGCATACTCCGAATTTATTTCCCTAAATAGTTTATGAATAAATCACTTATTCCCTATGATAAAGCTCAATTAAAATATTTTCCATAACTAAAAGACCACATGGCAGAATGACAATATGAAGGAAATTGATTGTATATAGCATATAATAGCGAGTTTTTGAAAGTGCAAGATTGTGCAAAAACACTCGTCTTTCCCGTATTATCCTCCGATTTTTATTTCGATCCCCTTTTGCCTTCTTATCTGATTACTCCTTGCACGTCTCCTCCTTCTGCAAGATTTTCCTTTGTCATTAGAAACAATTAATATTTTAATTATTTAGGGAAATTCCTTCCTAAGGATATTCCCACCTTATTGGATAAAATGCTTATTTAAAGTTTGGTTTTGTAATAATAATAACACGTCTTTATTTAAGGGAAGATGGAGATCTATTAGTTTCTTCTGACATCCAACCTCATTCCATCAAACGTTAGAAGAAATAGCCTTAGGGAATGTATATACATATAATATCTTCGAAAAGGTAAATATTTACCTTTTCCACTTTTTGCGATTGTTTTGACTACGGAATTCCACCTCATCAGCAGCAAAGACAATCGATATAAAAATTTGTGAAATGAAAACATTGTTTTCACAGCAAAAATTTTTTATTGCATAAATATGGTCATATTCTTTATAAATATACTAATTATTTTTTCGCAAATCATAGTGAAAAAATGAGAAGCTTTTACCTTTAAGTTTAGCGTAATATTATTTCTGAATATTTATGAAGAAGACTCTCAATGTAACAAAGCCGTTTGGATTTCCCAATATCATTTCCATTACGTTGTTGCAAAAGTAAATTTATTCTAGCAGATAAATTCGAAAATATGCACCTCTGACAAATGCTATGTAGGAGCTTGAAAATTTCCTACTTTTTAATCTACTGAGTTTTATTTAATCTACTTTCCTGATAGAAATTTCTCCAACAAATTCCTTCCTAACGCAAGAATGCAATGAATGCAGAGTCATTTCATCACGTTTGATGATATCATCATCATTCCAGGAAATCCAGAAGAAGTAAGGAAAATGGCGAGGGAGCTGTTATTGATCTATTTACTCTTTATTGAAGTCAAAACATACAAAAAGTGGTATAACGTGTTACTTATTTTGAAAGATCGTACTATAATTAAGATAGCATCAATTATGAAACAATTGAAATTATAAACACAAACAAATTATTTCAAAGTATCGTACGTTACTCAGATCTCTGTAAAAATTATTTACTAAGGTTAATTAATTCGCAAGAGATAGTCGCAACATAATGTTAGACAGCATTACGGATAAGGTAACAACTTTCCTTGAGCTTTCCTAAAACTTTCTAATAGACTCTAGTTCAGGGATTTAGAATGCCCTCAGTTTATTCTTTCCATTATGTTACTTGCTGCTTTTAATAGCAGATTTTCTAACGTCGCTTTTATGTTACCTTACATACATTTCACAAGAATGGTGATATTTTTACCAATAAATACTGGACATTTTATTCTGTCTCGGATCTACTTCTGCGACGGTTTGCTTTTTTAAGCTTTGTTTATTAATTTTTCTTCTTGAATCCAATTCATTCTCCATCCTTCTCGAAAAGCCGTAAAACACCTTTAGGTGGCGTTCCGTAGAATCTTGTCCATATTTTAGGAAACTCATCATTGTAAGATGATGAAGTATTTATTACAGAAAATCAATTGCTGAAATTCTTAGGGATATAAAAGGTTTCTATAGCGTTTCTTATAAAAAAGGGAAGTAGAAAAGATTAGACTGAATTAATGCTTTAAAAAGCGACCTCAGAATGAAATTACACACTTCCCAACTCCGGAGTGGCAATGAAATAAAGGAATACTAATTACAGGGGAGTTCACTCTCATAAACCACGAGTAGTTTTACAGGTGGTGACTCCCGTAGGGAACAAGCGCTCGATTGCAAAAGAAAAGAAGAATCGTGTCTTTTAAAGTCCACGGAGTTGAAATTTCAATTTAAGAGCCACTATCTTCTCTGAGGCGCCATCTGGCAGTGCAGATAATGGAAATCTGTTACACTTTACTCGCATAACCAAGTTTCAGAAAGAACAGAGCGTATATTCTCTTTCTTTTCATGCAAAATAGTAGGCCGAGCAAGGAGGACAAATATCCTGTCTTGCTACCCGAGATTCTATTTCCTAATTTCTACCACTACAATGTAGCAAGTCAAGTCACTAATTTCCTTTCTTCTAACTAGTTGTGTATGGGGTTGCAAAGGAAGATGAAGTGGCATAAAAAGGTAGCCGAAATTCAAATAAGTATTCCAGAGAGCTTTTCCGTGCTGGATATTTGCAGACAAGGCGAATTTCTTCGTCCAGTACATTTTTATGACCTAGAAATTCGTTAAGTTAGTCAAAATTGGGTATCTTGGTTTGTTGTTAATATAATAAGATTCAGATAGCATTCTTCTTTAAGATATTGTTGAAAACTTCTTAGGAGTAAACAGCGAAACGTCTTAAAAATAAGACGTAATTGAAATTTAACTTTAAATTTATATTATTAAGAAATTGTAGCAAGACCGAATGACGTGATTTTTTCTCTATGAGTTTATATTTATTCAAGAAAAACAAATATGGCAAAAATAATATATACCATACCAATAATATATAACCATAATTTTTGCGTGTTCTAAAATTACGTGAAAATTAAAATATTTTTGAGCCATTTTATTGAGATGTGCTATTATTTATTTTAGTGTCTCGTTTACAGTTGAAAAAAGGAGAAATTTTTTTAAATATAGACAATAAATATTGCATAGAGCGACCGAAATGCATTTGGTCAATTTTATCCTGCATTCCGACCAGAGGACGTTCCTAAAATTTTTTTTATCGATTCTTTAGATTTTCCTCCTCAAATTATAAAGTCATAGTCATTAAATAATGCGATACTTGCTAAAACTTACTTTGGGTATAAAATCATAGTAACATAATCTATTAATTTCGCAAGTATATGCTGAAACATTGCATTGGTATAACTGACTTTCTGCTTTACCATTCATGAAAAAATGAGAGCTTCAAGAACTGGGTCTTTGGCTTATTTAAGAGAACCCGATAATCGCAAAATATTAAGTGAAAAGCGCTGAAATGGCGCAAATAGCAGCGAATGAGATTTACAATGAGTGGCACGATACATCATCCTCCTCGCTCCCTCAGGGCTCCGGAATGCTGTTCGAAAATTATACAGCGTAAGTCATCCCCGAGAAAGAGCGAAACGAACGAGTAAATATTTCGTTTAAAACAGGACTATCTATTCAGCGGATTTACCCCAAGAGAGATGGTTCTTCTTTTCCCTTCCCCGCCCACTTTCTCCCTCCTGCGCTCCGTGACGTCAACAACTTGACGTCATTGGCTGTGGAAAGTGCCTGCACGCTGTACATTAACCTCCACTCGCCTCCCTTGCCCATGCAATTCACAAATCACACTCAAGTAAATACATGCGAATGTTAGGGAAGATCTGCTAAAGTGCGTGATGTTTTAGCCACGTTATGTTGAGTTACGTTCACCCAATAAAGCCGTTTACATTACGAATTTAAAAATAATTACATTTGGATGGTAGGAGGAAAAGAAAAACTATTCCAAATGTAATTTATGTTGCTGTTATTGCTTACTTAAGAAGCTGCTGATTAATAAAATGAACTCAATGGAAGAAGAAACTAGAGAATTCTATAGACTTAAAAACGACGTACTAGTCTGTAACGATGAAAAAGGAGAAGGTCAAAATACAGGCATGTTCTAACATAAGTCCTATACAATGAGGATTTAAAAAAAATTAATGTTAAGGATATAAATTCAACAATGGGTTTTGTGCATGTTCGAACTTCCTATAGACTCATTAGAAAATGTAATTCACGTAAAACGTTTGTATACTTACTAATGTACAACTTTTTAATGTACAATGTAATGCCTATGGGAGGCTTTCGGGGGGCTTCCCTATGATCTCTGAACGATTTCTCCAGCGTTTGGCGAGAAGATCAAATTAGGGCGAAAATATAAGTAAATATTTATAAAACAGAGGAATGATTGAATTCCAATTTTTAAATAAAGATTTCAGTATTTCGTAAGAATCAGCTCTATTTGGAAGAGGCGCATGAATAATGAGACTATATGAGAGAAGAATTTCATCTTACGGGAATGAAGATTGATCGATAGTTTCAAAGACAACAGGAGAGGCAGGATATCAAATTTGTTAACCAAATAATGGTAATGTGTGGATAAAATATTTAAAAAGGAGATTTAAGCAAAGATATTTATCACCCAAATGCAGATCACTAAGGGTATTGTATTCTAAAGAAGGAACTCCAATGTAGTCTATTTTCAGGTAGCTCCTGAGGATTTTTCCATAAAGAATAAGGAATCAAGCTTTTCGTTGATGATGTATTGGAGTCTTTATCTTTAGGAAATTCAAATATTTCGATTCAGAAAGAGTACCAACAGCAAAAAATTACATATTTCCTTTTACCTGACGTACTTTAGTGTTATTCTATCATTTATCTTTCCTTTTCATGGATTTACACTCGGTAAAGCTTACCACAATCGATTTGATTTTACAGCAATTAAATTGAAGCAATCAAGGCAAATCCTGAAAAATGTCTAATGACATCCTCATTGGATGGTCTTTGCAAAATTGGAAAAAGAAAGAAAATTCTGGTTTTCCACATGCAGGATTGGAATCGGGCAAAGTAAACATTCAAATGATGCATAAATGACTAACATATTTTCATTTTAGGTTTTTACTTTACAGGAGTCAAACTGTACATAATATGGACATAATGATGCTAAATTCAGAAACAGCCGCCAAAACTAAATCTATCCGTAATGCCAATAGCTTCTATACTATCCCAGCTACGAATAAGCAGATAAAAGAAAATGAAAACTATATTTACCTTCATATTGTACCGAAAGATAAATACAAAATATTCCTCTCATCTATATAGAGAAGAGAAACTAAAAGGTGAATGCTGTCAAAAACAATAATTATAGAAAATCTGGTGGGAAATCTGCTCTGTGACATTTTCTCCTTAATATCGATGAAAATCCTTTCTAGAAAACGTGAATGAGATTTACGATCTCGGCCGCATTTTAGCCGAATCCTCTCAGCCGAACTAAATTTCCTTCTCCGAACATAAAAACAGCTTCTCAATTACCAAAAATCACACGGAAATCCCTCCCTAATTCTAAATTCGTCAATTTTGGTGATGCCAAATACGTTCTCATCTCGTTCTTAACTTCATGTAACCTCGGCGACAGGATAATTTCACAGTAGAGAAAAGGAGCGCGCTGAGTAAAATGGAAAGGAAGAGTTATGGGAAGGTCATAAAACAAGAGACAGAGGAAGGCATTTTGGGAAGTGTTGCGTGAAAAGGTCTGCGCGATATAATGTGAATTGCAGAGTAAAACTATTGAGCGGCCTTGGAGAGAGTAGAGCATCCTACATTGTTAAGCTAATTACACAAGATTCAACTGTGGGATGAGCTCTCTCAGAATGGCTTGGTTTTAATCAAGGAAAGTTTTAGATTTGCGGAGTAAAATCATAGGAAAGTATGAGAACAATAACACCTCCACAAATATAGAGGATGCATTTTTACTATTAAAAGTGATGATTCTTTTTCTGTTCCACTCTGCTTTATCAAACAGTCCTAAAATATGGCTTGGAAATTTCAGAGCGAATGGAATATAATAAAGAATATGCGTTAGTCATTTTGATACACTTATGCTATGTAACTATTCAAAGAGAGTATTGGTTTCTTTATTTAGCGGTTTCGACCTTGTAACCATATTTTAATAAATTTAATATCTTTCATTTGTTCATTGGAACAGGTTCGAGAAACATGAATAATTCACTCATTGTACGAGTGATGACTATATTAAACTCCCCAACATTGTGCCGTACATATTATGTTAGACTCATAGCATTGTGGCTCAGTTAGGAAAGCAAGTCCAAGCTATCTCATTCTTCATCATTCATACCAATATTCATTCATTCTTTACAGCTTTAGATAGCTAATGGCGGAGAGGATTAGGATCTAACTTCCTTCGTGCTGATGAATAGTTGGATAGAGAATACTATAATTACTGTGATGGAGGCGCCAGATATGCCTCGATGACTTTCTGGGAAGATTGTCGCTACAGTATAATCCCTCTCAACCAGCCACTTCGGGACTGCACATTTGGCCGGTAGCCCCTTTCGTCAATTAATCCGATGTGTATGGACATATGTATCTTCAAGTCAAATAATATTTCCAAAGTATTATGAACAATGGAATATGGTGCTTTAACACGTTTATACTGCATTCATACAAAACAATATGTAAAAATGTAACATTTTCTCAAACGAGTTATGAGAAGGAAAATTAATTTGAATAAAAAAAGCTGAAATGGACGCAATGACCACTCGATCCAAAATTAATTAATTTTAACGACGCGAGAAAATAACAGGTAAGAAAATTAATGCGTATCCCTCCTGCCACATAGCGATTTATTGCAAATAGGGTATACTAGATGTAGTTTTTATTGGAGAACACACCGCAAAAAGGCGTAGGGGATTCTGAAGAGACCATTCGGTAGAACATTTCACTTTCTATTTTATCCCAGCGTGAAAATAAGGCCTTCCCCGAGGTAATTACACAATGGAGAAACCAATGGCCGAATTTCCGAAACCAAATAGTGTTTAGCGCAAGATACACGAGCGTGTCCATTTACGTGGAAAAGCTTTTATCGCTACATTAGCTCAACTCCGCGAACCCATCCTTCATTCCCTTTTCACCCTTTTTTGCTATCCTGGATTATCTTAACCTTGATGCTCCTCCAGGAATTACCGGAGCTAATCTCTGTTGCTTCCAAGGACAAAAACAGCCCGAAAAAGGATCCGAAAAGGAAATGCAAGAGCAGGAAATGGAAGAGTAAAGAAGGGGTCGGGAAAAAGGGGCGGTATTATAATAAGGAAGGCTGGAATTGAAATATTCTCCGCCACGAGAATTCATTCGGAATAAGTTCTCATTCGGGAACCCGCAGATTTGGGAATAAGGGACAATAATGAGGAGAAAAAACCACGAGTTTGGACACATAGAAGAGTGAAATTGGGGTCACACCCTTAAGCGTCAACTCTGGAAAGTTCTTCACCCTAGGATGAAGAACTCCTAAAATAAACTTGAAAATCCGATCAATAATGTTTTGAGCGGTTTTAAGTCTTCCAGAGAAGGCCGTAGCAAACTAAGAATAAAACTATGAGAACGGGAAATACGATGAATTGCGGTCGTTTTGAAACCTCACTGTTGAGTGTAGCGTGACCACATCTCCGGGGAATATTCACTGGAACTCCCCGGGAATTAATCAGATGCATATTTAAAAGGAACGAATAATTCATAATTACAATATCTCATTTATCCAAGTTTTATTCATTTTATTTTGGCATCATTTGTTTGATGAATTCGCATTTTTATGGTGTTTGTGTACTTCATTAAAATTCATTTGAGTGTAATAAAGTAATCAGTGAAATAGTTTTCATTTCGTCTCTATGTTTATTTAAAGAGAGTTGAAAGTGTGGATATATAACAGCAGGGATTATTAGGATCCACATAAATTAAATGCGACTTTTTTTAAACGATTATACTTTGTTTTCGAGCCAAAGAATGTTATCGTGACTGTAGTACACTGGTTAGAGTGCTTGCGCTCTAAGGATGTGCTCCAATAAGTAGGAAGACAATATGGTCAGGCGCATCCTTAGGCCGCTAGAGCTCTACCTCCAAATATAATAATTACAATCAGTTTTCATTAGTATTTATATCATAGGAAACATTAAATTCATATCTTTAGTCATTTGTCTTTCCCGCGCTCAGATTTGCATTAGTACACTATATATTTCGTATTAAGATTACAGTGTTCCACTCTTGTCGGGATGCATCTATTTTAACATAATAGAGTTACTGTAACTCTCAGTAGAATTTTGCAGTTTATTTTTAAACTCTTCTTCGTAAGAATATAATTTCTGAGGATGCTTTTTCCAAAGCCTCACTTAGGTTTTTCAAATCTACCACTCAATTTTCACTTTTAAATTACCTTTCATTATAATTTACATTGGCCTTGGGTTAGATGGAAAATGTGACTGTAAAACTCGATTTCGACAAAAATAAAGACGTTATTTATTTAATTTAATTATTTATCCAACGTAGGATAACGGAGAGGATTTAAAAGCCGTGTAGAGTAGAAAATTCCGAAGCGAAACGATAATGTTTTTCATGTTAGCAACTACAGACGATAAAATCACAAACTGATTTAGGAAACGAGACCCGCAAATATTTACTAGGAGCATTCCAGCATCTAATAATTCTCTATGTCAACATAATTAATCATCTATTTTCACAGACGCGAAGAAGAATATGATTAATATATTTAGGAGATAATTACTGTGGGTAAAGTTCGTAACCAGTATAATTTAATTTCCGGTAAGTCTAATTTTAGAGTAGTAAATTGAATCAGGTAGTTTGCTTAGTTTGTTCGTCGAGTGTTATTTACTGACTACACTCCCAACAGAGACGATGAAATTGAACATTAAAAGGGAAGTGAAAAATGGAATTCTATGGTTAGGAAGGATTTACGGGATGGATAAAGCTGTGCCTATCGAAAAAAATTGAAAAACACGCTTGCGCACGCAAAATAACAGGAAAAGAGATAACAGGCGAAAAATTTGGGCGAAGGAGCTGATTTACGACAGGGAACTCGAAACTGCGATGGAATTAGAACTTGAAGCCATGAATGAACCGGAGGAAATAAAATTTTCGGATAGATGCGGCGTTAAAATAGAGTGAGGATAATAGTAAATGGGGCAAAAGGCCATTATCTTAGAGGAAAAGCATAAACAGAGAGAGAGATTCAAAGAGAATAATACGCTGTAATCGGGAGAAAACTCGAACCCAATTAAATAAAGAAAATCGTCTTTTGGAAGTTGAATGAGATTTCAACTGCTTATCCGATATCGCGGAGAATAGAAGGAAAATCCAGAAATAAGATCCCTGAGGGAAAATACCTCACCGCTGCTTTCCTTTTATGCTCCGGAAAAACTTTCTATACAAGTTAGGGAAACGGGGGGGGAAAATAAAGGAGGGTCAGGAGAAAAAAATGGAGGAAATAAAAACTTTGTTGAAGCCATTGCGCACAATGGCGAGTATAGGGAATCATGGGCAGGCAAAAAGAAGGGTCTATAAAATGGTAACGTTTTTGCTGGGATAAATAATGAAGGAATGAGAACAGGGAATGTTACAAAGGAGAGAATGGAAAGCGAAACCGAAGATAATAACAAAAACTTAATACATTTCGCTAGCCGCCGGCCACCGATTCCAAAGAATATCCATTTTCTAGAAACAAAATGGAGGAGTCGGAGTACACTATGTTATCCATGAAATAAAGGTGGCTATCTCTTGAACCTCGAAAAAAGTACATTTCCCCAACCCTTCGAATTACGAGAATTGTTTTAGCGAGAATAAATCATTATTCTCTGGCCGAGAATCGTTTCGAGTCGTCCAATTTTAATCATCTTATAACTGATCACACAATTGGACTGCAGAATTAGTATTTATGGCCTGGAACCAGTCTTTTCGAAAACCCATATACTAAATTATCTCAAGTAATTTTATATATGCCAGAAGGCTCCGCAAAAAGGAATTTAACGATTTATTTGACTGCTACATCGTTATTGTTTTCAAATTACTTCGAATCCGAAGAAAAATCATGGATTTTTATTCGCCTGTGCTAGGAAGGAATTTTGCAACATGTGTATGGATTTACATATAGTATTTTGTAAATTATGAGGGCGTATGTTGTACGTATAAAAAGAAGAAGTATTTATTAGATGTATATATGGTCATACTACATGAATAAAAAATATAATATTACCATTAGATTCACGGTCAAGTATGTAATTTTTTTATTTTAATTATTATAAGATATATTAATACACGTAGGAGCTCAGACAAAGAAAACAGAGAAAGAAGATTTAGGAGCATACTTGGGAATTTAATAGTACTAGGTAAAAATAGGACTATTAAAAATCAAAATCAGCAACCATGATAGCTCATACTGATTTTTATACAGGAAAAACTGTACTTGCTGTCCTTAAATCATCCTCAAAGTTGTTTTTTTACTCGAAGCGAAGCTCTTTTTAAGTAAATCACCATCGGTTCTACTTTAGGCGCTACTTATTTCTTCTTTTCAAGATATTTTACAATAGTCTCACTTTCAACTCGATGTTAAGAGTTTTCTTCCTCTCTCAGACACACAAAGTCGGTCTCAAGGCGTCAAGTTAGGATGCAGAGCATTAGAACAATTTTCTCTCTTTTGATCCAAAACGGTTTTTTCAGACGTAAAATTTGAAAACATAACACTTAAATTACTGTTAGTAATTTTTACTCTCGGTCCTTAACATTGCGATTTTAGGGGATTATTTTAAGAAAGATGGGCGAACTTTGGCCAGAAAACACGGAGATAGCGATGATTTTTCCTTTACGTCCTTAAATTTATCCCTCAGGTTTCCATGGTATTCCACAAAATAAATACTCCATCGACGGAAAAATTCAATAGTCGGTTCGATTTCCGATTCGATGTCAGCAAGAGCCATTAAATTGATTACGAGCGAAGAATAAATTCGCTAAAGTGATTTCTAATAAATTATAAACCACTTCGATTGCTTGGCAGGCATTGTGGCGACACAAAATCTCCATTCCACGGCAGAGATGAAGATGGGGGTTCTTAGATAAAGAGACAGAGGAGATGAGAGTTCTAATGTTTGGCTGAGAACCCGTTTTGCTGCGGAGACATATCAGAGGACCCATCGCCGTTGGGAGTGGAACGCCATTACAGATACAAATAGGTTTAGGCCACTGGATGAGAAATAAATTGCGGAGCATGGTTAAGATAATCACATAGCTGCCTTTTCAGAATTGCACGTCTAAGGAATAGGTGAGATGTGGTAAAACAGGATTGACAAATTTTGATGTCCCATTTCAAGTAATCTTTAGAGAGCTACGTAAAATTTAAATTAAAAATGTAGGACAAGATGTCTCCTACCTTATAGACATCTGTCTCCATAAGTGAAGATTAATATAAAATATTTGGTTACAATGTTCAGAAAAACTAGAAAAATCATGATTAAACTATAATGCACAAACTAATTGATTAACGACGAAGTACACTCATTAATAATGGCATTCGTTACATTTTAATAATAGCGATAACTTAGTAATATCCAATGATTTAATTTTAGAGATATAGCTTTAAAAGACAGTGGTAAATAATTATTTAGACATAGAATAGCAAACATGCAATTTAATTCTCATTACTACGCGTCCTGTAAGATTCTTAAAGGTTCACAGCTATCTTAGTGGTCACGGAATTCCGTAAGTCTTCACCCAAGTACATCACCCTAACAGGCAATTTTCCCTTCTCTCAAATACCCTTGACGGGATCCCACTTTCCGTAAGTATTACTTTTAAAATTTTAATAAAGCTCTAATGATACATTTTTCTTAAGTTAACTGTTCCACCCCCAGAAATTATTTGCTTTAAAATTAATATTGTCGGCTTCCGAAATTTTGCTTCGGACATCATAATTGTTCTTAGCGAACGCACCTGTCTCCTTGATTCTTTATAGAGTAAAGAAATGAGAAAACAAAAATTAAAAGCATGCTGCATTCCAAAAGATGACATTTTCTTGTTAAAAAATCCATAATTTTGTTAAGATAAGTTTACGAGGCAAGGAATAATCGGATAAAATTTACATAGCGCATGATATCCCATGAAGAACGTATGTATATAATTATTTTACCTTTAGATAAAACCTCGCATACCAAGAGATTACTAACGCTTGGGGGAGCGCGAGCCTAATCCATTGCAAAGCACCAACCAACACAAAACCGAGTATACCTCCTCCCACGTCTCACAAAGATATTCGCTTTCCGGATTATCTTCCAGCAGATAATCCGACGGCGGATAAGCCAAAGCTGGCAGCACTAGGTATGTTGGCATCGAGGCATAGTTTTCGTCCCCTCTAAAATTTTGAGTGCCAGTCATATATACACCCCTCGGTTGGCAAGCCTGCGTTGGAATGGTGCCAAGTGTTTAGCAGTGCACCGAAATCGATGGAGCTTCCTCTCAGACAACAACCAAAGCCGCCAAACTTGCTACTGAAACCTTCACACCGGAAGCCACAAATTTATATTCTTCGAAAACCTACTAATACATCATCTACTTGGAGAGGGCTTTAACCGCCTAAAGCTATTAACTGAAAGAATTCCTAGACTGACCGAGCGTGAAAAATGTAGATAATAGTCACGAATGCTGCTGCATGAAGTTGGTTTTCTTTTTTATGCGGGTGTGCAGCAAAATATCTTCTACCATTCGCTTACGATCTTTGATGGAGGGATTTCCCCTCTAGCTAGAGGTAAATAAAAATTCAACAACGTAGGAATAACGCTGACAAACTTTTCATTTGTCACTGCTGGCATACTTGTTCATGGACGCTGCTGTTCATAAATTATTTTGTATCTAAACTATTTTCTTAAAGCTAAGGCTGGCTTTGTACGCAGTGCTGTGTTTGCATACAGACTGACAACTTCTTCTATTACATCGTCTTCTCACTTATCTCTCCCCATATAAAAATTCCAGTAGAAAAAGCCAGAACTCTTTGCAAATAGATTCAGGGAAGTTATTATTCTGCTGACGGGATAATTTAATGTAATTCTGAATACTTGTGAATATAAATACCTTAGTAATATCACTATCTTCTGCTTATCCTTAAAACGATGGATTATATAATATTGTGTAAATGCAATAAAGCACAATGACTTGCAAGGAATCCAATTTAGGATGATGATCGTGACCAAGTGAAACAAATAGTATTCATTTCGATGTACTTATGATGATGATCGTGATTCATAGAGACAGTACATTTCAAGCTTAACAATTAGGCCTTATGAAAATAGAGAATATAAAGTCAAAAATAAATTTTTATCTAAGTCTAAATCATCTTCGAAATAAAAAATACTACGAATCATTCATACAAACATTGCATCTCTCAACTGCAACTACGTTTATCTCAACCATTGCAAAGATTACCATTGAAAATTGTTAATATTCGTAATAAGAACTTCAAAGTATAAGTCCAAAATCCATTTAATCTTAATGACTTATTATTTCGTATATGCAAAAGCTAATATTTTCGTAATTTGTTGATAATTACACATTTTGTTTGAAGGTATATATTTCATTTCATCAACAATACAGAATAGGTAAGCATGTACTTTTTCTTTTCCATTGCCTCAGTTGGAGATGATATAAAGATTACAGAAGTATGAGTGATGCTGATTAACATGGTTACTCATTGTAGAATGATATGTAAAATTATTCATAGGGTCATAGTGTTGCAATTATTAGGGAGTTTTCTATAATATAGTGACTCAAGGAAAGAGAGGAATAGAGAGCTATAAGAAGATGGTACATCACTCCTCTTCTTGCATTCAGTAAGGCTCACTTCCTCTCCAACGCATGCAGTGACTAGGCTAGGTGGCAGAGGAGCAGTTGAGGCTCTAATCTACCGTCTGACTGAATACTTACAGAAAATAAATCGATAAATAGGCAAATCGACCAAAGATTTTGTAGTCTGAGTTAGTCGATACTTGCATAACTAAAAATGCCTATGTCATATGATAATCATAAAATATCTATGTCATAAGATAATCATATGACATAGACATTTTATGCCCATATTCATACGCACTTATAATTGGCTGAGGTTAATTGCATAATTTGAATTCTCTAAGCGATGCAATGCCCAATCAACGGTACTTCCATTTCCCCAATTCTCCGAAGACAAAACCAGCTTTCCGCCCTTTATTTGCACGGTAATCTCTAAAGTGCTCACCTTATTACAACGGACCCAACACATTAGAGGAATTAAATGAAGAAATAATCCTTCGCAAGCCACCGCACACTGGCGCACGGATTCTCCCTACATGGATACATCCCAAATAAAAGGCGAGTTTGAGCCCGTTTCAAATGTAAGGAATCGTCTCCCTTTTAAAAGGAACCCTTTGAGGTCATTTCTCATTGGACCCTTAACGGCCTAAGACCTAAAGCCCGCGCACGCCATGAAAATGGTCTCCTTTTATGTGGAGGGTTGAATCCCACGACGTTCTTGTTCTTGGGGCACAACACACGCCCTGTGAGGGCAGAATTAGAGCCAAACTACTCCACCGCACAACCCTTAAGAGGGAATGGGAGCTGAAATTGGAAAAATTCTGCCTCTGTTTACCTTCAGTCTCACGGGAAAGGGTGAAAAGGATGGCGAAAAGGAGGGTCGAGATAAAAGGGGAAGGATGTTAGACATGGGGAGTTGACAAAATGGCGCGAATAGAGATAAAACAAGAGCGGAATAGTTTTCGCGTTTTTTATAATAAATGCGACGGCAGTTTCCCGTAAGGATGCACATGCGGCTCGTCTTTATCTGTGAGAGAGCAGGCCAAGTCTAAAATGCTGACTGGGCCTCTTCGCGGGGAAAACGTACTGTTTGCACTCGGACGCTTAATTAAGGGCCCTTTCTGGACCGTAAAAATGAAATTCTCTCCGAAATACATACGATTCTTTGCTGACGCTAAGGGAATATCCTCGTGATTTGCCTGGGGAATCGGCAATGGGATTCCGCTCTTTAAAAAGCCAGAGCGATGAGAATAAGGGTCGGGAAATAAAAGTGCGGTCAAATGCTGCAATGTGGGATAAGTATTATGAAGATGAATGCTACTAGTTCCTGCTTTAACAGCGTACTAACGTCGTATTTTGTGCTCTCTTAATAAAGGAAAGAGACGATGATTATACGATAAACGACTTTGGGAAACGTTACCTTGATAAATTGTAACATCAGGACTCAAAGATAAATTGATGGTCAGTTCTTTAAGTTGATTTAACTACACTGATTTAAGTACTAAATTCTTCAATAATGATAATTTAGCATAGATGAAATAGTTTTAACTTTATCTAATGTTAAAACTGTATTATTCTGTCAGTCAGTTCTACATTTTTTAAAATAAAACATCGGTTATATAATTATAAAAACTTTCATAAGTATGAATATGTCGTACATGTTAAGTAAGCACTAAGTTTTCTCTAATAACTTCTATCCATATCACATTATGAAATCGAAGAAAATACAGCAAAAAAATAAAATAACCAAAATACTGTATAAAACAAAAGTATACTCACTTTAGTAACTTTCATAACAGAAAAATAAAATATTAGTTATTATAGCATAATTTTACAACTATGAATTACTAAAATTCAAGCTGTACCTATGTAAATAATGATTTATATACATAATTGTTTTTCGACTCACATAAATATATTTTCATATGATGTTTGCTTTCATCACATTCTCAGAGAAAGATGAAGTCTACATGAGCAAAAAATTGGCTCCTGAGGACGAGTTTTGTTATTATCACAAGTGTCGACCTTGACGATAAAAAACTATCATCATTGGATCAGTGACGAATTGTGTTCGAAAATATTTCATTTATTTAAAACTGGAAATGATAAAAGAAAGTAAAAATAAAGGAATGCTCTCCTAAGCGCAATTCCGTTAATTTTGCGGAAATTGTATCTATTATGCTACGTTATTATTGTAAAAAGTAATTACTTTTCAAATATACTAGATTTTGTACAACATGGCATGTTACAAAATAAAAACTCGACTCAGTTTATCCTGGTTACGATGCACTGAAATCCAATCAATAAATGAATGAAAGTGGTTAAGAAAATAACTCACTAGAAAGCCTATCACCGTTTATCCAATGCTATGGGAGATACGCTTGGAATTCTCTCATTCTGTACGACAAAAGCTCTTCTGATTGCAGCGCCCCTTCATAATGCTCTTCCTATTTGTAGCCTCGCTGTCCGTGACCTGCGAACAGCTCTTCAACTTCCTTCGTCTCCAATCTTCGCGCCTCCCTCATTCGAGATAGGCGAGGATTTCCTCGACCAATATTTACCTTCTCAAGGGATGCCGTAATGGAATGAACACACGTCCGTTTGTTCAGGAATAATTGTTCATGGAACAACCGAAATGCTCCTTCAACCCAACATGAGAACAAAAAGGCCGGCGATATCATCCTATTAAAACATTACGATTCTGCTAAGGATGGCAAAGAGGCAGAACCGAAACGGATTGGGGTTTGGATGATAGTGCAAAAGTGGTGGCAAATACGATGGGTTCAGAGCAATAAGAAGTAAGACTACACCACGGTATTTTGGCAAAGAGAACATTCTATCCTCGGCTCAGATTTTTTGGGAGCTAATAAAAATGAAAACCATACCTTTAAAGTTTTATCCTATTGTGTATGCATACTCATTACGGATAGACGAATATTTTACACTGCAATGTGATTAAAACCGTGCATCGAATAAGAACCGAACCGAAAACTGAAACCGAAAAACATAAGAGTGAAAATGAAATCGAAAAAGGCTATTCATTCGATATAGAATTTCTTTTCCAAACAATGAACCATAGGTTTAGTAGGAGGTTAACTAAACTTTTGTAACTACTTATCAACAATAATTATGGCTAATTTTTATTTTAAAACTTAATTTAATGTAAATTAAAACGTTCCAAATAATTTAATCAACTTTAAGAAAGATATAACACTGCAAGATTCGGAGCTGAAGAAAAAAGAAGCTGGAATTAAATCGATATTGATTTTTCATTCATAAAAAAATATTTTGGTTCGATGCTCTGATTTACAATCTAATTCGAGAAATCGCACGGCGACTTCTGAGGGTATTTACTTTAAATCTAGATTGAGGAAGATTTATAGAGAACATTTTGATATATTTTCTCCAGATGAAATCAAGAAAATTGGCCAAACAGGACTAATTATGTGTTTAATGGAAATCAGCCGAAATAGATATCACGAAATTTAATCATAAAAGAAAACTTAAGCCGTCTCTTTGACATTTTTAAATGGGAATAGCCTTTGAATACTGAATTTCTGGAAAGTAATTGCCCAACATAAATGGTAATTTCCTATTTGCACAAATGCTTTCGAAAATATATGGGATACTTGAATTCCAATTAGCGTAAATTCATACACTGCGAGGACAACTCTCGGTACACGTCATGGACGAAATGAATACGGAGGCATGTTTATTTCCAAGTAATAATCTTCTTTCATACGCAGGCTATTGAGTCAGGTATAAATAAATCAAGATTTATCTTGAATACTCAAAATTATAGAGCTCCAGAGTGAATTCTATCCCGAAGACTTTAATAATTTTTAACATTAAATAAATTTTACGCCGACAAGTTACAAATTAATCCATCTCTATTGACCTTGATTCCGTACTATGGAGCGTTAAATCAACTCAAAAAAAATTACTACGCTCATAATTCTCCGTTGGTAACATTGATAATCCTCATATTTTTAGAAGACTCACAACTGTTACAGTGATGTATGCAAAGAGATTTGTTTATTTGATATTCTCGAGATTTATATTCACGCACGCAGACAAATACAAGCAAACATACACACAGCCGAGTATTTGCATTCTAAGATAAATATACACGGAAAATCAATTTTACAAAATCAAGAATGAGTTTACGATTAAGGGAAACTACAGTTAATAAATTTTCGATGCCGTTCATATATTGCAAAAATTGCAAATTATCTTTCGAAACTGCCATCATTTATGAATAAATAATTACTTCAATAATGTAACATGGAAAGAGAAGTTAAGCTGATTATAAAATTGATTCAATTTGGTGCGAGATAAATTGTGATCAGCAATGTCTGTATTGCGACCAACGAAGGGTTAACATAAAAGAACGGGTATTCCACAAGATAGTGCCAGTTATTCTTTACAGTTTTCCAAACTGCTTGCAATACCTTACCTTAAAAGATTTATCTTAACCCGACTGATAGGAAAATAAAACACCACGTCCTTGAACCAAGTTCATTGAAACATACCCGTTTCTTTTTGAGGGGTTAATTCTAAGCCATGATGGTGCTTGAAATCAAGGTAAATTGAATCTACTGATTGATTCTTCGCCGAAACGTTTGCTGCCTCAGCTTCAGTAAGAGCACAGTAAACAATATCACCAAGGGAGTCAAGCAAACAATCTAGAGAATCCGACAAATGTGATCAAGCTGATAGATACGTTACGTCGATTCTTGAGAGTAAAAATATTGTTAACATCCACATCACTGAATAGGGCATCAAATTGGAACTGAACCAAAAACCAAAACAAAACAAAAATCCAGAAACATTGAAATCCCTGAGCCTAAACCGAAAAAGCTATTTTTCCGTTGCAGTAATCGGTTCGCATTTACATCAAGCAAAATGTTTGTTATATTTAATAAATATATACAACAAAGATTTAAAACTAATATATTAACATTTAAATTCACAAAACAGAACTTATTATTCATCTCTTTCTATTATGTAGCAATAGTTTTATTGTAAAATTTAATTAAAAGAAATTCTGTTTTAGTGTCACGTATACTATAAGGTAAGCCTTGCATCAGAGTTATTATATCGAAGTGAATAAATAACGGTTGAAACTAGTTCGACGGTTGCTACCGAGGGGAAACCGGATCTGAAACGAATTCTAGAGTTTCTTTGAACCGTATCGGTTGTTGGAACGAAAATACTTACGATGCCTTGTAACCTTGAAACAACTCAAGCTTAGGAGGGGAACGTCATTATAAGTGATTTGCATGAAATGGAGAAGGAAACTCACTTTCTTGTAACTAGTATATTTTTATGTATACAATTTGTCTTTACACCTGACATCGTAAATTTCTTACAAAACTCCGCTCATGTAATTAGATTGTGCGAGGTAAAAAAGTTATCCGCAGAGTCCTTTATTATTCAATAACAAGTTGAAGTGGTGGTGTTGCCAGCGAAGGTAATTGGGTTTTTTCTGAAGTAAAATTTTGCTCCGATGCCAAAATATTCCTCTAAAGTCAAACTTTCAGCTAAAACATTACTAATCTTCCTCCTCTGTAATTTAATTCTTGATCATTCTTACTTTCCATGTTTTAACCCAAAAATCAGAAGTTCCATGTAATCTGTGCCAGATTCAGTAGCCACGAGTCTTAGCATTTTTGAACAGCTTGAAAAATCTGCATTTATCGGAAATAATGAGGTCCTAGATAAGTTATGGAAAGCAGTTATATTTCTAATACATTCCTTTTCAATCTTACTACGTTAACATTTCATCATCAATGCATTCGTTAAGGAACTATTCCAAGTTAACTTATGCGAGGCCGTTTTAAGAATGTTCGTAGCCCTCAAAATGAAAATCAATCCAATCCGAACTTTTATTCCGAATCCGAAATTATACTTACTTGTATTGGTATCAATTTCTTGCATAAAAGTAATTTCCTAACTAGGATAAGATTTTTTTATGATTTTTCTTTCATATAGTTTACTGCAGGTTTCAAGTGAGTAAATAATTCTTTTAGCTTTCTGAAAGAAAATATAGCCCCTCTCTCCAATTCTTCATGAATGGAATAATTTTCATTTGTGTTTCGGTGAATGATACACAAAAATGTATCTTTCATCCCATTAACCTCAGTACCCTTCAAGATTGTGATGATATGAAAGCTATTGAGGTACGAGAGATGCTAAATCATGGCAGTAAGTGTTACTCGTCGAGTCCTTGTGCCTCACTCACATGAGCTTGTAGCAATCTAGTTCGGTGAGAGCAGTAACCTCAATCCTCATCTTGTCTAGTAACCCTACGTAGCTAATGGTGGCGTGAATGAGGCTTCAACTAGTCTCCGGGTTGAATACTTTACAGATTAAAGAAAATAATGCTTCACATTTGTCTCGAGTTCATGAAGTCGGATTTTGTGGGCTAAATGGAGGTTAAAGAATCAACGTTGTAAAATAAAACTGTGGTGCAGACCGGAAATACGATATTTACGTTTATTGCCGTGGAAAAATATAACCGTAACGTAAAACCCGAATCATTTAGGTTAAAAAATTAGCAAATGTGTTTCTGTCTCGTTATAAATAATGATTTGTATAGTTTGGAAAATGGGCAGATAATGGTTACCCAGTTTTAGACGAAGATATTCAGCAACAAATACACATACAATAAACATAAATGCAGACCAACTTTCCACTTCAAATTAGCACAAAGTACTGAATTAGTTATACGTGAGGCGAATAGAGAAAGCGATTTAAACCTCACTATGGCCATTGGAGAAGGTTCATTTACGGAGAGAGAGGATGCAATGCGTGGCCGTGCCCACGTTCTCCAATGAGCCTCTTCCCATGTTTTCTTCCGTCGAGAGAATTAGTTACACCGTAAACTGGCCACGCCATAAAAGAGCCCAAGCGAATCCCAACCATTGGAATGCTTCGCCGTAAAAAGCTTCTCTTCGAAATTGCGGCTCCCGAGAGTTCATCCGCGAATGGCACAAAACACTCTTCCATCTGCTCCGCATCGGTTGAAATCACCAAAGGTGCCATTTTGGACTCCTTACCGAACGTTTCTTTTTAATGAATTCCCTTTAATGCAACGTTCAAGGAGGAAATGAGTGCTACATGAAATTTGTGAGGAATTACGAACTAGGCCAAATTCGTCCAAATATCCCCAACGGCGTATTCAGGTTGAGAGTAAATTGGGATCGTTTTCCCGTTGAAATTATCGAAGAGAGGGCTTTATATCTCCACTTGCGCACTAAAAATGATTGGAGATGTTTTCTTAGGGAATTCACTTAAGTACTTCCTTCCTTTGAAAAGGAAGCATGGTTTCAAAATAGCCGTCTGATATCTTTGAGTATGGATCCTCAAATTCTCTACAAAAGGATGGTATAAGTTATTTCAATGAGATTCTTAGCTTCATATGGAAAAATGTGAATTCTCTCCAGTTAAAGTGATGAAAATACAACTTAAATTTCACATACTTCACATAAAATTGTGCAAGGAAATGTAGGTGTCATGTCACTGTACCATTTCTGTGAACTACGAAAGAATAATTGCGATTTCGTTGGAAGAATTTATATACTTTATTACTACATAATTGCTTAACGTAATTTTTATGAAAACGTAGTATCACATGAAAATGTAAGTATCACATTTGGCAGAATATTAATTCCTGGAAAGCGCCTTTTTGTATTTTTATTCACTCTCAACTATTATCAATAATTCCAACTTTATTGCCGTATAATTTTTGAGGATTACGCAGTTATTACAGAGAGAAGCAGCATGAGATCTCTTTTGAGATCTAAGTAGCAATAATAAACGTCAATAAGTAGATGAAGCCATCATCAGATATTAAAGGTGATCATATTTCCTTTCCATCTCTACGACTTCATTCCTCACACTCACGTCATTATTTTTTACCTCACAAACCCACGCTTGGTATTCATACAGCGCTTTTATTAGCAGTTAATAAGTAATTCTCTCCAGGGCAGTGCAGCAGATGGGGGTATCATATAATTTGAGGTTGCCATGACGATACGAAAAGCGCTCGGAAGAAAGAAATGGCAGTGACATAATTAGTGGGATGCTCTTGGTATTATGGATCGATAAACGGATTTTTATGGAATGCCATCGGTCCACATAACCCCATTGCTGGAGTGGAGTGGATCCCATCGCCACTTAAACTCCTCTCGGAGCCACTCCGAACCAGATCTTTAGAAATCCTTTCTCCAACCAACTTAAGCCTTCGAGACGAGAGCCAGCGCCATCGGGAATCCGAGCGGAGAATGGCGGTACTAAAATCCGCGCTAATAAATCCAATCCCCACCGCACAGCCCTTAATTCTTCCTCAGATAAGATTTATACCATTAATCATAATCCTCCATTTTCTCCGAGGATCGCGACGCCATAACCGCTGGAAACATCTCGACACTTCCTTTGTTTTAACACACGACCAATTAAATCCATTTGTCTTTCGTTTATAAACTCTCCCGATAATGAGAAATGGAGAAATTTTTGTTGCGAATCGAGCCGAGTTATGAGTGACTCTTAAAAAGCGATGCTGGCGAAGATTGCATTTTATTTACGACGCCCTCTGAAAGCAAGGGTTCCAAAATAAGTAGGATGGAAACGTCGATGACTAAATCGACCGAGTCAGGATCAGTTTTTGGAGGGAAAGCCGTCTTTCGGAAGAGATTTTTCAAAGAGATAAATGCGTCTGGAATAGGGAATATGACGCTTAAAGTAGGAAGGCATCAATCATCAAGAAAAGTTCCACTAAGTAATCGTGTTTCTTGGATTCGTACCAGTTCTACTCCCTTCCAGGACAATGCTCCGGTTTGATTAAAATTGCCCTTCGCTCCAAAATCTTTCATGATACCCTCTATTCTTATTCGTCCAGGAAAAATTCTTGGCTTCAAGTAGATCCATCCAATTTTTCGTGAGCTTCTCTTCTTATATTTCAAAAATCTCAATATATCATCCGTAGCACCATCGACTGTGCTTGATTTCATATCCGACAAAATGAGATTTTCAGAGACCATTTTCTTAAATTTAATTACAGGTGATTCAGTCAAAAATGTTTTAGACAGGACGATTTGGTCATTATCTAATCAAATGAATTAAATTCTAATAAAATTAATGTATTAAAAGCATAATATATCAAATTATTAATATAGCATTGCTCTATGATGACCTGAAAAATCCTCAATGGTCCATTTGTTACGCCCATCCGTGCTTTATACAAATCAAACGATTTTTTTCAAAGTAAAAAATATTCAAAGATTTCAATAGCTCTTCAAGTTATTGTCATTAACTGATATAGTTAATTAATTGTTTTAGCACAGTTCTTTATGCACTAATATCTTTTTCCCTTGAAAGGTTTTGTTCTAAAATAGTCAAGCATTTAGTTACAAGTGCATACATGAGAGTCTAGTGCTCCCGGATATCCAATTTCGCTCCGCGTTTAAATTTCGTGAAAGCAGTCCCGGGTGTATATCCCGAGAATGGCCTATATGTGCAAAGTGACCCAAGTTGTTATCCTAGACTTTTAAACATACATTTAAAAGTACTAGGAAAGTCCTAAAAAATCTACGAAAGCGTCTATGTAAGAGATTACATAAGAGTTAATCCGAGCGAAGTCACTGAAAAAGAAAGAAAGTCGTTCATGGAACAGTAAGCGTCGCTAAATATAGCTACTGAATCTCTAGTCGATACTTATGATTGTCTCTGAATTTATCCTGTTGTAATTTTTACAGCATATAGAGCAACAAACTTTACACTCAGCCGCTGCACTGCTAACTTCAACTCAGTTATTTCATTGATGGGAATTCTATTATACCAGTAAACTGTCTTAAGAAATATTAATGATATTTGCGAGTCTAGTATTTTTTCGATATATTGCTGTGGTGAGGGTCCGTACCCATCATTCTTAAAGTCACCGAAAAGAGAATTTAACAGAAACGAAAATTCTCTTTCCTTTACTTTCATAAGAAGAAATAGACGCTAAAGATTCGTTTTTGGCCTTTAGTTTGCTTTTCGACCGACTACATCTTACTTTGACCCGTCTTCCCCTCTTCATACTCCCCATTGGAAATTATTGCGTCCACACGCTTGTTACCGCAAACAATTCCTTCCCTTCAGGCAAATTTGTCTTTTAATCTCGTAAAGCACACGAAGCACGTGACAAATGACGAGGGACGACCACAGGACGGCAGAAGGTGAATGATGCATCAAATGTCTTCCTATGCATAACTCAAGTTAAACTGTGAATAATTCAGCGTCTTCTTTAATCCGTTGCCAAGTGACAAGTAAGAATGGTCACAATTAGGTCCGTTAAAATTTAAATAAGATTTTCAAATCAACATTTTAGAGCTATCAAAAGGAACTCTGGCTGAAAGCCGAAATACTTTGTTAAGAGTTATTTATCTCTGACGTGGATGATGAGACAATGATTCCTCACCCAAAGATTAAAACGGGACAAAAACAGAAATAGTAACGAAAGAAAATAGTAAACTAAAAACATGGACACTTATAAATTACTCCTATGGATGAAATTATTAATTCTTCGATGAAATTCCTTAAAAACATGGTTGACGATTTGACCTTAACATCAGAGGTAATTCGAAATTAATCTGATTTCGCTTGGAATGACTTTAATTCTTGTATCAAGGAAGTCAAGAACAGAAAATATTCCATCTATTATGTTGGTATACTGTTTTACGTGACATTTTTTCAAGGAGACATTTTATTCTTTAAATATCCTGGTTTTTCACTTTGATCTAGTCAAGGAAAGTTACGATCGATGTTTTATTACCCCCGAAGCGTACACTATTTTACTTTTTGATGGTGGTACTATACCAATTTTTTCTCCTTACTTTAATACTAACGTTGGGACTAATATCCGTCCCTTGCCACACGAGTCCTCTCCATTTTATTCTAATATCAGCAACAGTGAAACTAGGTCACAAAACGCAGGTTAGTTAAACTTAGCGGAGTAAGAAGATCATCTTAATTATAACAATCACCAAAATAACAACAGTTTCAAAACAAACTTTGGGCAAAATACTTTGCAAAAAGTTTACACTATGACGAAGAGACCGAAATTTTTTCTTCCATTTAAATTTCATTCTGTTTATTTTACTCTTATCTTATTTTATCTTATACATCGTTAACCCTCCATCATCATGCATATACCACCGTTCTTAAGAAAATAATTTCCGCCGTCTTTATCTCTTTCCTTAACGTCAGAGTCCCCTCCATAACACCACCTCGCTAAGGCTGCGGCTGCATTAAATTTCGTTTCGAGATCCCAAGAAAAAGTTCTCCGAAGAAAAGCACGAGGCTTTGTCGCACAGAAAGAACTTGTTATTCCTCGAAAAAAAAGGACCGTAAACTTCGTCGCAGACATGAATTATGCCCGCTGGAAGGAAATTAATGTATGACAATGAACTCAATTTTAAAATTCCCGAATGTCGAAAAAGCAGCGGCGGACAGTCTCAAGGAAGCTCGTTAGAGAAGTCGCTAATTGCCGATAACTGGGGCGGCGACGCTATCTAAAAGGGAATTACAAAAAAGAAAAGAGGTGTGGGATTTGGATTACTCGAGACTTGACGTAGGGGTTGAGTAAAGCCTTTAGGACGTGGTCGGAAGAAGTTGGAGAGGAATTAGAGTGGAGGAGGGAATTAGCGAAGAGGGCCCCAAGTTAGCTGAATGAAAAATAGAATGGGCCGAGAACACACGGCTGTGGAAGGATGTCGGGACGATTCTTCTTCCCCGGCGAAATACATTTCCCATTTACTCTTCCGAAACTTCATTAGAGATCCCTAATGGGGTAATCAAGGAGGAGAAGGGGAGGCGCCGCAAGCCGTAATTGGAAGGAATCCTCTTCGAATGAGTACAATTGCAAGCGTACGATTTCGGTCAGCGGCGATTAGTCACCGGAAACCACTTCGCGTAATCAAAAAAGTCGCAAAAGGGTTAAGAGAATCAAAACCAGTTATAACGATTGACGATCGACTGCGGAAGAAATTTGGGGGTGTTGGAGAACAAGGAAACAGTTCGTGGTTAAACGTTTCTCCCTACGGAAGATAAAAGGAGCCAAATTACTGACGATTCGGGGGAAAGTCTGAGGCTGGCTGCAAATTTATTCTCATATTAAGAACGTTATAGGTTAATCTTAGAAAGCCATGCAGCAGTCAGTTTAGTTGACTGAAAGCTGACATGGCGTAGCGTGTATGAGTGATTTTAAGGAGATGTATGTCCCGTCCTATATTAAATGCAACAAAAAGTTTGTCAATATTTAAAAATATAGCGTCTATTGCTTTAACGAGTACATATCCAAAAATTAATAACGAATATGCAGTTAGCGGGAAGTCTGAGGCTGTTGAAAAGATAAATGTATTCTTACTAGTGAATTATCCAGTCTAAAATGACAGAACTAAATTTAACTTATAAAAAATATACAAATATTATTGCGTGCATCTGACCAATAGCAATAAAGTCTTTGCGATGGCTATTCGTTCTTATTTATGTATCCTAATCAATCAAAGAATAAAGCAATGTATTCTAGAGAATGGAAAATCGGAGGAATAACTATGGAAATATCGGTTCCTGGGTTCGAAACACCCGAAGATAGAAATAGTTTTCCTAGGGTTCTGTATCCAAAGGAAACAAAGGATAATTTATTGCATAGAAAACAAACCATCCCTAAACTCATACAAATAGTAGGTTTATATTAGTCCCGGTTTGAAGGGCAATTTTGGTTTTAACGTAAGGCTCAGGTAAATTCAGTTTTCCCGACTTGATGGTAAAAGTCGGAAAAAGAATATAATATAAAATCAATGAAAAGCAAATTTTCAAAAAGTAATGAAGTTTGAATATCTTAAAAGAACATGAAATAAATTCAGAGTAAGTATAGTTTTCGTGCCGATTAATCTAACCCGATTTCTTGGCATCAGAATATCGTAATTCAAACCATAAAGTACGAAAGTAATAGTATGAAATAGGTTCTGAGAGAGTAAAGTGTCACCGTCAGTTGATATATCGTGCCTTTTTCGAAACATAATTAAAGATCGGAGGCATGCTACGCTGACATCTCAGTCTGCATTTTATGAAAAGGAAACAAATCCTTCGAAGTATAGGCACATCTTTCGTAGAGTTATTCTCCGAAATGGATGATCACGTTCGTGGTGACAAGAGAGGTAAAATATGCCCGCTTCAAACGAGTCTTTCGTCGTCCACTAAATAAAATACTTCCCGTGGCTGCCATTTCCTCTATTTTATGGGGTCACCGTTCCATTTGGTTAACGTATAGCTTTTTACGACCCTTCCTGTCGCCAATTCTCTCTATTTACCCGAACCCTGAGAGGGTCCCACAGGGAATCGATCTCAGTACCAAGAGTGCTTCGCGTTCCTGCGACGACGTATCATAATCAAGTACCTCTTGCCTTGTACTAGATAATACAGAAAAAGCGTTTGCGATGAAGTGAATTCTTGAAAAGAAATACTCACGCGAAGTAATAAAGTTCAATTGCTAAACTGTCAACGTAAGGAACATTTCCTCTTGTGATACAGCCCTAATTTTGAGAATTTTGTGTAAAAGATTGATAAACTAAGATAAACCATTTAACTTTCACACTTAGAATACCAATAAAAAACGTTGTGTACCCTCATTAAATGATAGATATTCGACATTTGATACTCATTGTATTTCGCGATCGATCTCCGGATTACTAATGCATATTTATAATGATACAAAAAACTCATATAAAAATTATGAGTCCAAATGTAAATAACGTAATGATTACGAGTTTGGGCGGAAAGCTTTATAGCAGCAGCTACTCTAAAGAGCGACCTTCGTTGACATGATATACTCATCAACGATTTAAAGTTAGATTCATTAAGCAGGCATAAAACGCTCCTTTTTTGCTACACAAGGAAATATAAAATAAATATAACGAAAAAAAGCATCATAACATTTATCTCAGTTGAAATTATGCAACGTATACTATTTATATACATTGATACAAGTAATGCAAATTGATAATTGTACAAAATTAGACAATCATTTACAAAAAGAATGAACATACTTCGCATCAACATAAAATCATCACTGATCCTGAATAGTAAACTCTGATCATTATTTCTCGACATTATCAGGGTTAAGTGTTGAGGGTTAAATAAAGTAATCTTAATTTTAAGTTCTATTAGTGATAAATGGTTTAAGATGTGAAAATTATCTTAATACATAACCTTACATATTGCCAAAGTTACCAAGTGTGTCAAGCCCTAAAGGGTTACTATGCAGAAATTGAGTGCTAAATTCAGCATTAAGAAAAGAAGAGCATTTTTTCATATATCAATGCTATCCTCACGAATTGGTATCAGCAACCGGGTTCATTCGCAAGTAATATAATGTCGCATGTTTTCCTCGATAATTAGACTCTCACCCTAGTTTAGCGTTGGAAATTCATCATCAAATATATTTTAGAGAGGGAGAAAGTGCCAATTATAAATTACAAATGACTATCGGACTGATAAATAATATCGATAAAATTCGAAGTAGCAGATTCACATCAAATCCGACAGGGAATATCGAACTTGGCTACAAAATGACCGTCTTTTATAAAGAAAAGGAAGTGATTAAAAATATTATGCCTCTGCCAATGCTCCACAAAATATTTTATTGATATTGCCACTTTTCTTATTGCTTTAAGCGGAATAAGCGCCCCAGTGTGGTATTTCCCCTGTCCAAAGTAATAAATTAATGAAGGTAGCGATCAATGCCGTTTCATCAACATACCTAAAAAAATATCCTCCAGTCACAAAAAAGGATATTTCACTTTTCATGGCTCCGGAATGTAGGTCATGATGACGTTGCCTTTCTGAGGCCATATAAATTACAAAGTTATGACTTGAGTTATCTGAGAAATAAAAATAGGAGCTAGAGATAAATGGCTTTCAGTATCCCATGCTGCTAGAGGAAGACAGTTTCGCTGAACATAAAATTGGAGGGCCGATTACCCCTTACGATGGCGTCCTTCATAAATGCAACGACGGAGTATTATAACCATCCGTCTAGGCTAGACGTTTCAATAAAATTATCTTATCCATCGCAGCCGAACAAATATCATTCCATTCCTCAATTGGAAAACAAATTTTATCTCTTCAGATAGTGAGTCATCCGTAGAAATATGACTTAGTAAACGGTTTTATCTGATTATACCTAGTATTTGAGATAAAAACATTCCCCTTCCTGTGGAATAAAGATAAAATTCTATCAATCTTGTGTTTTATAAATGCATAGATTCGTACCCATCGGGTTTTCTTTATCACTCGCAAAATTACTTCATATATCCATATTATTGCATACATCTTTCGCTGCAGATAAATTCGTCTTTTCAAATATCTCCAATCATTCTTAAACCTCCGTTGGTCCCTTTCATTCAGGATCTTATTCAGCAAATCCAGCTGTATTAGTCTTTAGCTTCAGTTAATAGGACCCCTCCAAGACTATCTTTTCAGTTTTTGCAACGGCCAATAATTTCCATGCTTCCAAACAAAGTAGAATACCCAATTTGTGCTGTTGTTGGAGTTCTTTATTCCGCATTCAACCCCTACTCAATCGCGTCCGACTGTTTCTCCTGTATTTTTCACACATGCTCCTCAAACAATAAATTCCGACTGCAGACAGTTTACTCATCTGATACACCTAACTTTCGTAAGGATTAATTAAGATGGAGCACACTGAAGAAAGGAAACTGCAAGTTTGGTTTCATGACATCTGTGATTAATGCATCACAAAAGAAATAATGTGCGACGCAGCTTCTCTAATAAAAGCGTGGCAAAGAAAGCAGGAAGAAAAAATTTCCAAGCAAAGAATGGAGTTCAGACTTAATAAATTCTTACCGTGGATACACTTTGGGAAGATCTATGTCCTCAATATTTCTTGTCACTTTCTTGAAGCACTCTTTCTCTTCTTAAACATTGCAAGCACCTTCCATTAGTAGAGATATTATGAAATGTCAGCGCATAAAATTGATCAATGGCACGGATATATATAGAGGCCTCTTCCACAGGGAGATGAGCTCAAGCCAGGCAAACTTTCGAAATTTTTTATTCGGCTTTAAAAAAAGAAAACTGCTGCGATAGTCGAATCGACTTACATCAATCTGTCACCATCGATACTGTTAAGGTGAAGGTGGAATATAATAACTTGCTATCTATTGGTTACGGCGATGTAGGGAGCTTGGAATACTTTTTTCAAATTGCATGGATAATTTTTTCGGTGTATTTAAAATATTGTGTGTTTATTACTTATGCTAATCAGTATAGAAATCACATTTTAATAAGCTGTATATTTTTGTTTCAGCTTTTAGTATTTTCTTGTCAGCTCTTAGAGATATGTTTTCTTTTAAATTTAAAAATACGACCTATAATAGTTGCATTTGATCAAAATGCTTAATATCCAAAGGTGCGGAACTTGCGACTATTAGGCCAAATATTAAATAATTTTATTTTCTAAACTTGCTAATGAAGTAAAATGAAAACTGAAGTGGAAATGTTCTCCCTCATTGTAGTTAATCTTCAAATTAATTAGTTCCCTCACATAAAATCTCTATTTCAATATATTTCAATGCAGTCAACACAAGAGTGGTCTGATAGTTTTATATGTGACCGAATGCTAAGTGTGGCCTTCCCATGGCAAAAGGTTCCCCTGACATAAGCCTCTGTCCAAACACTTAAGTCAATAACACGAGGTAGATCCAGATAGGATTTTCTCCTTTCCTTTCTTTATTGGCTCAATTCCACGGTCTCCTCACTTCTGCGCTTAAAAGGACGATGAGTTAGATGTAAGAAGAGACTTGTTAGTGTCAATGTCGTCCTAATGAAGATGAAATTTAATCTGATATAAATCGCCATTATTATCCAATAATGAGGAAGAAACCCTTTGAAAAACAACCGATTCTGAAGGTTTACATTGAAGACTGAAGATAATCGAAAAACTAAAATTCTTCATTGAATTCAATTCCCGTAAGTACTCCTAGACGAAAGTACATAAATATTTTTCCAGCAATTTTTTAAGCAGAAAAAGATTAAAAGGAGATATACAAGACCATGCCCTAGAAAATTCCCTACGAATACGACGGTTTAAATGTTTGGCCTTTACTATCCAAAAATTCTTTTACTTTTGTCTATCCAGGTTTCTTCTCTATGTCTAAGACGCCTTATGTCGTTTATCATTGCTGATGATTCACCAACATGCATACAATAATTTTACATTATATATTAAACTACTTGGTCGCGATTACACAAAATATAGAGCAACTCGGTAAACAAAAGCAAAGCAACATTTATAAATTTCCAATTAAGGCCGAATCTACTTGGGAGGAACTTTGGGCAAACATTGCCGATACATACGTGAATCCCCCAATATCATAAGACCGAGTCCTCATTCCGAAAATGTATCACGTGTCTTTTTGTCGCATACTTTATTAACTTGGACAGACAAACTGAGAGCATAATGCAAGAAAGCATATGGGGCATAGGGCTCTTCCACCAGCAAACTTTGTATCTCTCGCGACTCCGAGACTATCACCCACAGCCGTTGCTGAAAGTCATTTTCTTCTTTCCTCGGGATATCAGCCTAAGGGGCAACATTTGCCCTCCGAAAGTTCTAAATGGGAAAAAGAAAGCCTCGGAAAAGGGTTTCACATTTTTGGGGCCAAATCATGACGCCGAAGAGGATCCGATAAAAAAGAAGAGCTCTCCGTTTTGCGGAAGCATTCATTAACACACAAATATCAAAGTACTTTTCGAGGAAGTATCTTGGCAAAGAAAAGAAATCCGGTCGCGGGTGGCTGCGAAGAGTTCCATTCAAGTGTACCAAAAAAAGAGGCGTATGGAACAGGATTGCGACCTAGCGAATGCCAGGGGATTCATAATTTATGCAAAGAAGACTCCGGGAGCAGATTCTTTCCTAGACGTCAAACACAACCATAGACAGCCTCTTCAAACGTTCATTATAGAACATGTGACACTTGTACCACGATCATCATTTTTTCTTGTTATTTGAAAAATAAGTAGAATTTTTATCCAGTGAAAATAACATTTTCTCTATTCTCCAGCAAGAGACAAAAAGGAAATTACTCCTTTCATCAAGATATAGAACAAGCAGGAACCTGGTTTACGTAATCAATATAAGATAAAATGAAATATTGGGTTAAGAATAAGTTGAGTTGGGAATATGTCGCTAATATTGGTTGGGAATACGTCGTTGTTTATTTTAAATGTAAATCCCGTCACCGAAAAAGAATATTATAGCAAATGTTACGCGTCATTCAAAAGCTCAACATTTTATCTACCTGATAGTGCATTTGGTTTTAAATTTGATTTAATATTTTTTCTTTTTCCCTCAAAATGGAATGTCAAGTTGAAAAAAATTAGCATTTTCGACGCTTGTTTCCGTAAGCTTTCAAATCATGACAGGAAAGATGAGCAGATGCCAGACAACGAATAATCGAGTTTACGTCAATGTAAAGCGAGGAAAATAATGGCTCACAATCAGTCCCAATAAACAAGCAATATAACAAGCAAACGAGAACTTCATCCTCGGAGGACGATGCTGTTTGTGTGGTGGGATAGGGAAGGTGTCATTCACCATGAACTTCTTGCAAAGAACAAGACGGTCAATATAGATCTCTACGTCCAAGAAATGCATCCATTCAACGATATAATTCATCAAAAGCCCCTGATCGATGTTATGGTATCCTTCGCCACGACGATGACAGTCCTCCCATATCCAATACAAAAAATTCCGCTATTCAAAAGCTCAATAGGGAAGTCTTGATGATTCCACCATAGCTCAGGATTGAATTCCTTCGGATTTGGTTCTTTTTCTATCGCTCGTGAACAATTTTTTGAAAATGAGGTGGAATTGAATACCTGGTGGGATGAATTCTTCAAGTCAAAACCATGAGATATTTTCGATGAAGCACCGAAAATCTTTGTGAACGTTGGGAATAAGTCGTAAATAACAACAAAGCATTTTGGACCAAGTTGATAATGGGTTTGGTTGTAGATAATTTTTTATTTTGGACAATAACAGTAACAACTAAATTCTCAACCAAATATTTACTAGGCTTCATCTCCTATGAAAATTGTGATAAATTTCGATGTGAACTATGATTTATATAACTTTATTGGAAAAATAATTATTAAAAAAATTAAATATTTATTGTAAAACATTATCAAATATTTATAATAGAATCATACTATTTGGTATTAATTCATTATAAATATATTTACATAGTATGTAGTATATAGTTACATGGTATAGTAGTAGTAGCTTCATTCACAGCAGGATTGTTCAAAATACGACGCAATGTTAAGGAAAAGCTAAGTTATATCTCATCTTACACCTACTACTGGGGCAGGACGGGAGATATTTCTCGGAATATGCAAAACTCTGGAAGACTCCCAAAATTCCGAGAACTGTGTCAGCCCTAATATGGAGCCATAATTTTCCGGTTTCTTTTTCTGCTCGCAAACCCTCAAACTTCATTCTCTTCTTCAGAAGGGAAAGCCTACAAGCAGGGCCGGTTACAGATAGTATGCAAGGGAAGAGAATCTCCTCAGGGGTTCAGCAATCAAAGGGACGTCGATATAAGAGCACAGAAAGCTGTATGAATGCCTAAAAGAAGAAAATTTTAAAACATGGATACTTTAAAATAAAGGCGAATCACAAAATCAGCTGGTATAGCATTAAAATTTACAGTGCATTTACACATTAACCCTCCGCCGCCGCCAGTGACGTGTGGCAGAGGGTGCAAAAAGGCCACATTACACTACCTGAAGTAGCTATGAGTTCTTGCAATTATTTCCTTTTTCGTTTTCTCTCGCAGTTCGCGAATCTAATTAGCTGGGGTAACAAAATCAATCACCCCGTTTCATTTGGTCCCATGTAAAGCGTCTAAAGTGAGTTTCACTGTATTTAGTATAGAATCCGTTATACCGAAAGAAGGCCTGAGACTCTTCAAGCGTTTGATAGTTTCAACACGGTTTTCAATGAAGATGCAAGTGCTTTAACACTAGCTAAAAAATTTATTCAAATTCTGCTGATTGTATTGGATACGTTTAATGAGAATTTATGTATTTTTAAATTTCAGAAAGGGTAATGGGTACCTAACAGGCCTTTGAACTTTTGTGGGACGAATCGTAGCAACAAAAGTTAAGATGAACAGATAAATATATGAAAAAGACTGCGTTCCTAAGTGATGCAGTAATTCAATGCAGCAGCATGATTATGATAACGCTTAAGCTTCATTTACTTGGAGTGTCGTAACACCCTAACGCATTAATGCTGGCATAAAAGCCTACTGAACTACGGGTTAATAACCTTAATCTTGCCTCTAATCTGGTTCCTCCTCTTATCTCTTTCCTTTTACATCTTCTCTGCATATTCATCGAGGTCCATTTATCACAGCCCTATGCAATAATGTTTCCATCATCAGCAAGGTGATTTTAAGGGAGGGATGTGCGTAAGGTGAAATGATACGGTGTGCATTTCTCATTCTCCTCCATTTTGGTCGAAAAATGATAATGACGCGGATGAGTTCAGAGAGGCGGAAGAGAAGCGATAGGCAAAAGAGTGGAAGCGAAGCCATTCTATCCTCTCAAAAATCGCACGACCTTCTATTATATCTACAATGTGGAAATATTCAAATTAGAAGGAGTTAGAAGGGAGTTAATACATCGCCAACGTGAACCCATGCATTTTCACGAATCATAGCACAGGCATGATGAAAATGTTTACCAATTGCGTGATTTGAAAAGAAAAATTATGGCTGTAGACCAGCGATCGTCATAGTGGAAGTTATAACATGTTCCCTTTAGGGGGGCGTTTAATGTTTTCAGGTGGGCGGAGAGCATTTCGTAGATGATCAAATCATCAGTCGAGTGCGAAAATATGTACAAATGTATATTTAAGGGAATTCGGATGCACTCAGGAAGGATGATGACGAAAAAATGCTTCTCGTGAGAAAGTGATATTATACATTTGATGATTTCAACGATAAACAGATGAAGAAATTAATATAGCGATTTAAAAACAACTCGAATAATTCTCCATATTATATTGTACTTACTTTTCTATTGTAACTCTTTGAAGGTAAGTTCTGAAAATTTTATTTTTTTCACATCGTGCTCGACGAAAACTTCAATTAGCATATCCAATTTTGGCTGTATAAAGTAAAATATTGCGTAAAGATTATACTAGTAGAAGCATTGTTAATAAGTGCTCCGATAACTCAGGTCATTACGCACTCCCCCATGGATAAAGAGAAGGTAACGAAAGATAATAAAAAGTAACAAGGAAAAGAAATGTTAATTTCTTGAGTAGTTAACAAACTAAGTGACAACAACGTTCTTGCGAGTACGATTGGAGTAATATTAGCAGGAAAAGTATGTGAAGATAAAAGAAAACGACTAGACCAAGGATAGAGTATGCTAATGAAATGAATGGAGTTGGACGGTTACTACAGACACAAGAAGCAGGCAATATATATGAGTTTCTGGATCCGGGAAAATTCTTAGCCCGTAGATAATAGGCAAGTATTTGGAATATTTTTGCGCAAAGCATAAACTACGACCATCAAGAAGAAAGAGAACTAGGTAATCGAGTTTTTCAGTTTCTCTTTGACGAGCTAAGTGGATATGGATTCACCAGCTTATATATCAGCAGAGAGTTCGTGGGATGTTAAACAACGTCTGCTGCGTTTATTTACATTTCTTCGCACAATCCTTTCGCAGGCAGCTTCTTCGAGGAAGTTTATCGCTGAGCAACTGTTTTCATATAGTTCGAAATGGTGATTTTCTCACAACCTAAAATCTCGTTGGAATTGTAAATTAGGCGATCTTCTTTCTTCGATAGCTCTCCTTAAATTTCTTCAGTATCAGTATAAGTCTACGCTCAATATGAGCATCTTTTAAGTGAATGTAATTTATGATAGAAAGAGTTAAAACGAAATCAAGTTACAGATGAGGCAGCTCAAGTCGTAAAAATCATATCGGAGCAATTGTTTCAGTTCATTCCCATCCCATTCAATTCCTCTCATTCTCATCATAGTCTTTCCACTACTTTAAGGGCTCCCGGGTAGCCAAGTGGGTAGCCTTAGCGTTAGGCTTAGATTCAAGAGGTACCGGGTTCGATTGTGTAGGCCCCATATGTGAGCAATAACCTCAGCTGTCGAAGGACTTATTTATTTATTAGTAGCATCAACATACAGCACGAGGCCAATTACAGCTGACGATAAACAAAAATTAAAAATAAAAATTATAAAATAAATTCAATAAATGAAATGAATAAAATTAACAATGTGAAAAACAACGAGAATAAATAAATGATATCGATAACAAAACAAAACAAATGATGAAATTGAAAAAAGATGAAATTTTCCATGTTACTCTTTCGCAACCATATTTAGAATAGATTTTGCAAATAAGAAGAAAGGATCAAAATGAGTGTTGGAAGAAAGAGAGTTGAAAATGGACGGGATGCGGAAGAATAGCGATCGTTTTACTATAGAAAGATGAGGAGTAATCAGAGAGAAGGTATCGGAAAGGCGAGTTGTTCTAGAGGGAACACGGAGAGAGAAAAGAGAGAGTAGGAATGGTTAATCAACCTTTTGCTAATATTATTAATACTGATGCACTCCTATATCATAAACCAAGTTAATTACCAGCGTTCAGTGACTAAAATTGAGATATGTCTAAAATAATAGTATACTTTTTTATACTCCTGAGTACACCAAAGACTACCGAAGTAAATTTTTGGTTTACGTTGGCATAGGTTTTTTAACCAAAATATTGATTTCCGCAATATGATACCTAAATTGCGCTTTCCAGAGAATCTAAAATATCACTACCCAACCCTTTGAAGGAGAAAATACTTACAACAGAACAGAGGTGACAGGGAGCTTTTGGGAAGTCTCAACTCACCTGAAATAAAAAGATAGAAACGATTATTAATAATGCATGATAATGCAGTGGGGTTAAGGCAGTAATCAATTTTCTCAAGGAAATTATATTCAGTTCAAAATTAGCAGAAAACCAAACTACAAAATCACATGAATTGTTTAAATATCATTTTCATGCAAAAGAGAATACAAAAGCAAAAGCTTACAACTTACTTTAAAAACACTAAAAGATGAAACTTAAGCGTTTGCTTTTGCAGTACGGTGTATCCGGTAAATAACTATTAAAGATAGAAAAATTGACTTCTGTTTATTTCTTCTGTCATGGAATTTCAAAATGTAACTCCAAATTTCGTTGATCGTAATAACGTAGTAAACGACTTTTCCATAAATGACATTGCAATAAAATGCACCAAGTGAAGCATTAAAACATGAGACAAAATTTGTTTTCACAGAATAAACAACATCCCATGAGAATTTCAAATAAATTCATAAACGCTTTGTTCCATATAGCCAAACCTAAATGTTACATTTTATTATTATTATTCTAGGGACATACCAGTACAAACAGTTATTTCACGACAGAATAATGAGTTATCTCTGTAACGACTGCGCTTGAAAAAAGTCATTTCATAAAGTTCACAAACAAAAGAAAAGATGAGATCCTAAAGATAATAAGCGAGATAAAAACTGAGGTTTAAAGAAAAAAGTAAACGAAAAATATGCTTTCATATGGCCTACATTTAAAGTGAAAAACCGAAGATACGCAAAAGATATATGTGTTTATATATAGATGGTATATAGATGGTTCTTTTTACCCCGAATGCGAAACTATCATGCGAAGAGTTATATTTTTCAATCGGAAAACACAGAAATAGAGTTTTAGATGACGTTGCTCGAAATTATGAATATATAGATAAAACAAAGAGATTTTTAGTAAATCATTGTTTCGACCACATATATTGATTAGTTTCGTCCTACTTAAGATAATTGGGAAGAAAAACTGATAGGGAACTAGTAATTAAACATAAAATATTGGTGATTAAATATTATATCACTCGAATACTATAGAATACATTTCATTAAAAATTCTTGAGTTTTTTTACCTAGTGACGTAATGCAGTATCATAAGCATATCGGCGGCCTTAGACTTCTTTGAGAAAGATAAAGAATCATTTATACTACTATGGAATGGATTAAACTATAGAAAAGTATGTATTATAATTTAACCGAATTGTTTACAACTGGGATGCATACACTGGATTCGTAGCGTAACCTTCCTCAGAAATAAAAGTAATTTATTTCCGAACAACGCCGGGAGTATCAACATAGTCAGAGGATAGCGTAAATTAAAATTTCAGACCAGAGGGGAAGCTAATTTTATTTCGACGTGGAGTAAGCAGATATCGAAAATAGAAAAATTCGTGGAATCCCGAGATGCGAGCGCCTATCGGAAATTTTTTCAAAAATTGGTGGTCTTAAAAAGAGCAAAGGTTTAGCGCGAGATATTCCCCGGCAAAGAAGGGAAACAAGAGATGGTGGTGCGGTCGCAGGATTCGGTCTCCATGGGAAGGAGATTACGGGGATAAAGCTCTTGCTTTTGCAGCGACAAAGGTGCGCTGGAGGGGGAAAGTGAAGAGACGCTGTTAATGTGGAAGGCAAAGGGAAAAGCGGCGAGTTATGCAAGGAAACGCGTGCGGGAATAACATTACGCTCGTGTGGAAGTATGGCGCTCAGATTGGAAGCGAGTAAATTTGAGAAGAATCGAGGAATACAGCCGCTGCTCAAAGTCAAAAGATAGTGCTCTAGTTGACCTTAGCAAAAGCGCAAGGTTGCGAGAATTAAGGGATGGGATGACGAGTTTTAAAGGTGAGCTGAGCCTTTGTGCGGAGAATAAAGCCGAGTGTCAAACACACTGCTCGTACGCAGTTTCCTCACCTTCAAATGCTCACGATGTGAAGATACTAATTGCCTCCGCATTCACATGAGGTCATAAAAAATGGCTGAAATATGCAATTTCTGTACTTTTTTTACTTGTTTTTTCCTTGGAATTCTCCTTATTACGAGGTAATAACCACATTTGTCTAGGTCTTAACCCAATACCATCATCATTAAGCACAATATTAAAGAATTTGTAGGTATGATAATTGTGAATGATCTCTTGTGTAGGTCAGCCACTACAATTTCTAATTAAAATTTGAGTGCTCTATTTATCTCTTTGACCCGAGATTTTTCAAGGATAAACACTGCAAACGTAATTATTTGTAAACACATACAAATATATTAGGATGTATAAATAAAAGGAGAAATAAATTAACGTTATTTTAATTAAAGTATGTAGGTCAAAAGAGAAATAATTTAATATAGTTTATATTCTGCATTTATATTGCATAGTACTTAATAAGAAGAAGTTGCTTTCATCTAAAACATACAATGTCATTATTAAATTTTTGCAAAGTTTGAGTACAAGAAAGCTCCTATTAATTATTCTATGCACAAGTCGCCAGTTAAAACTACGCAAATTTCACTAAGTAGGGACTTTCGCAGATGGGATTTTGTGCCTCCGCGCTAAAGTTGCTCTTTGGTCAGAAAAAAAGCTCCTTCGAATTCTTGTTACTTAACTTCGCTTCTATGCAAAAGAACAAACTATTCATGCAAAGGATTATGATGTTGTTTTCATTAACAAAGATATTCTTTCAAATCTATGTAAGTTTTTTGGTATTTTCAACTTTAATAGAAAAAGAATATAGTTCCATGTGCATAGAATATCACAAATGATAAGTTTCTTCTCAAATGACATTTAAGATATCATTTTAAAGTCCTGAAAGCCATCAAATCATAATGCAATACTTTATATTGTTTTCATATGTTTACCTCATTTCTATCAACTTAAATAGTACGTATGGTATATTATGAAGCTACAATTATGGATAATAAAATCAAAATTAAAGAGGATATTTTTGTTGTTGAATTTCCATCATTGTTGACTGCAGGTTAATTGTGGTTGCAATTACAATTCCACTTCTATCGCTTGAAGGTTGGCTCTAACTTCTCTTCATTGACATTATTAAGGGGTCGTCCTTTAAATGGATAAATCAGAGAGCTACTATTATATTAGCAGTAACATTTATGTACCAAAAATTATATAATTGTTTTACAATTTTCTATGTGACAAATTTGAAGAGCGGACTGATATTCATTCTTTTATATATTGTATATATTTATAACTTCTCACGCCTTCAAATCCATGAATAATATAGAGGTAAAAGTAAATAGAGAATGGATTTCCCAAATCATGTATCGAAATAAAATTAGAATGTCATTTATTGTCGAAAATTGAACAGCGTATTTAGATTTCCACAAATACTTAATACCAATAAGCAGCTGGTATCAGGAAAAACGTCATCACCATAACTGAAAAGACCACTATAAACACACATTTATGCCCTTGAAAAGTTGGTGGAGAGAAAATTAGATAATCGACGAAGAGATGAGGAAGGTTGGAGTTTATCTGGAGAAATAATTTGTGAGCTAATTGGATATAAAATGATTATTCGCTAATTTGTGGCCACAGTGTAAATGCTGGAGGATTTTTATTGTTAATATTGCATCTGGCTTACGTCCTCAAACATTATTATGATGGTTAAATGATCTTAAATCCGAGGAATGCTTATTTACTATGAGATGTCGAGCAAATTGGGAACAATTGTTCTTTACTGAATACAGATTTTTACTTTTCCACAGAAGGTGGAATATTCAGTATTCAATTCAGTTTCCTGAATTCAATTTCAGTTTCACCTTCTGTGGAAAAGTAAAAATCTGTATTCAGTAATGTATTTCCACCACATCTCGGCCGAAGCTATAGATTAAATTGTTCTTTAACCGATAGGAGGAAGCATGTTTTATTACGCGAATCGCTAACTTTCTACCAGTCGATTAAATATTATCACAGTCTTCACACGTTAAAATACACACTCCAATGTTAGATTATACGGGTATTTTATCCTTAAATATTAGAAAATTTTCTATGTTAGGCTGTTTGTTTAAAACTTTTAAACATCCTCCATCATATGCCAACAGCCAGATTTAGGAAAAAATGAAAGTATTTATTTCCACTATTATAGAAGAGCTACATTTCATAGGTGATTCATATTCGCTGGAATCTCTGGAATTCTCTATCCACTATAATTAGGGAGGCGCCCATTATAAATAAGGTTAAATATCTGTTATAGGAATATATTTATATGTATGGTTAAACCTCAAAGTTGTTTATTGTATGTATTAAGAAGGGACATCCTATTTTTCTTTATAATTGTAATTTATAAGATACGTTTATATATGTATAGCCTCTCACTGCGACTGCGTTATTTTTTGCTAACTTGTAAATTTGCTCTTGCATGGACTGCCACAAGGCATAAAAAAAACCACATTATTATTATTTTACCATTCAGGTTGTAAAACTTAAGTTGAAAGAAAGAGTTTATAGGAAAAGATATATATAAATGTTAAAACTAAAGGATCTGAGGTAGTCGATCATCAAAAATGGAATACATTCCGTTCATTGAGACAAGTGCAGAAACGAAAACTACACATGGTACTCCTTTAGGAATTGGAACGGAGCGATACTCTCTTTGAAATTCAGCATGGTGTATATGTTTCTGAAGCTAAGTAACTGGTGCAAACTCTTCATTGAGTTCTATTCGCACCATCAAAGGTAAAATATCCCAAATGGTGTACGAGATGTCATAAGTGAATCAAGCCCTCAGCTCGACAACAACGCGCTCGACGAATCGAACGCATTCGCAATGCAAATGAGACAGCTGAAGGGGAATTTGACGGCGAAACTCCAAGTTTTACCAGGAAAAGCAATAAAAGCGCATTAGGGAATGGTAATATTCAGGCACGATTGAACTAATAAGTGGACTACATAAACAACTACCGTGGAAATCTAACTTCTACATCAACGAGAAAACAACTTTTCGCAAACCTAAATTGTAAGTCAAACTAACGTAGTTTCGTACTATTTACTTACGAACAATGACTCAGAATAACTGATTCTGAGTATATGATAGTTGTGCAATAGAAGCCAAATGTGTGTAAATATTTTTTAAATCTGATCCGAGAGGATTCATTCTGAATCGAACCTTATCTAGCCCACATACTCATGTGTATCAGTGAGTTCGAATATTTGATCAAACGTAATTCAATCTAATATAAGTTTGAGGTATAAATAAATCCTCTACAAAATCTTTTCTATTGACTCAAAGTATTGAAAATATCAAAATAAGCTCGAAACCACCATTCATATAAAGACTGAAAGTAAAGGAACGTAAGAGCACAGAAATTTTAATAAAAATTCATGAGTCAACGTACACAAAAATTAGGCATAAACACAACTAAATACATGCATGTAGCAATATATCCGCCTTTATATTGGCACTTACTAATCCCTTCTTATCTTTTACCCGCGATTGAATCATTGAATAACAAAATAGAATATGTCAGTTGAAAAAAGAAGATAAAGGTAAAATAATAAGCATTATTAATTATTTTTAAATAGTGAATTTCCGCGTCATAAATGAGGGAAATTAATTTAATTTATAGAAGAAGTTACTACTATTATCCTATAATTTTATGTATGTCAAAATACCCCGTCAAAAATGTCAAGATTTAATTTTTAAATGTGTCTGTCATATTATCTGTCATATGGCAGGAAATGCACGCACTCAATCTCATCAATTGGCTTTAAAAAATCAATCCTAAAACGAACTTGCTACAGCATATGTTTCCCTTTACCCACTTTATCATTTCGGCTTATGTAACATAGATTTTTCTATGAATAAATTCTAAGAATGATTAAGCTTGGATTCAACGACTGAATTTGTCGTCAAGGGGGCTGATTCTCTACAACGGCAAAATTTCGCGAAATTTTCGTTTATTTTATCAATATTCTGGTATTTTGGAATCCGAAGCAATAATTCGCGACGAAAATAAGAATCTTTATTCAATTTAATTTTTTTAATGGCACTTATCTCGATTTAGTAGGACCATTACTTCATGTTTAATTCTGCAAAAGAAAAAGAATGTCTGTAACCGATCAAAATGAACTTAACGCGCATTTCTTACCAGAGCATTTTCGAATCATCCAGAGTGGAACCAAGGATATTATCGGAAGAAAAACATCGATATGTGTAAGGCCACTGATCCTCTAATGAATTGTTAAATATCATGTTTCTATCTCGCCGGAAAGTGTGTGAAATTAAAAATCCAATATCTCACCCATATACTTCTTACGGGAGTTACTGACATCGGATAGATAAATATATACACAACAGCCATTATTATATAAGATAATAGCTATTATAGAAGGAGTTCATACGATACTTTTACTTGACTATTCTATTCTAGCTAAGTATACCTGTCGAATGTCCAAGGAAACTTTATGGAAAGCGCGGACCGAGAAATATCATTCATATTTATCAATAACTGAATTCTTAAGATCACTTTTCATCCTGATACCAACACCGGCCCAATAAGTGAAGTACTATTCTTTTTTTAAATAATATTATTGCATAAATTGAGGGATCAAATATATAACGGAAAGAAACAGATCTTTTAGGTTCAGATTTCCAAAAATTTCAGCCGAAGGTATCTTAATCTAAAGAGTAAGCGATTGGAATCGCAGAAATGAGTACCTTTTTCGTCACTTGAGATAGATCACGTTACTTGAAGACGTGACCACACGTTGGGGCATGATGAAATGAAAAACCAGTTACTCTCTGTTTCAGATCGTACATGGAAAAGCTCTTATGGAGTCCTTTTTTAAGGGTCTAAGTGAACAAGAAAAATGGATGATGGAGGATTAAATGCAGGAAAAGGGACGGCGCATTAGTGAAGAGGAATCGGAAAGGACCGAGGATGTAGGAAATGTGGAATCGACTCACAGTTCGTCACCCTCAGCAATAGAACTCCGATAAAAATGAGGCTATTTCAAATTCGACTGAGTTAAAGCAATGAGGCATAGATTCTTAATCTGGATTGAGCGGCGTATCTTTAAATTCTTCATTGTAATGCTAAAACAAATCCTGGTAGAAACTCAGTTGAACTCGCAAAAAATGGCATTGTCTTTTTCTATCGTTAGAAACGGGGTTTTGGCATAAGCGAGATTTCGTTGTGTCCAAAATACTACATTTTTTACGCCTTCTTGTGTAAGAACATATTACTATGATCCATAATATATACACTCATACAAATGAATTTTTTTTCATATTATGTGATATTTTGGAGCATTTCTTAGTACAATACCAGTACTACATTTGAAACCAGTATTGTAGCAGGCTATTTCAAGTACCACCGTTTTCAACATGTGTAGCGCTAAGGTCCTGATTTACTGAAGTCAAACCTAAACCTGAAACATGCAATCCATGCAAACAGTGTCAAGCAAAGAGTACTGTGCTGAATGTGATATTCCAGAGGTTGTACCACAATTCATGATATCTTAATTGGGACGTGACATGAGATACGAACGTATAAAACATGAATAAATAATAATATTTCGCATGCGGCCGAAGAAGGTCATGCAGTTTGCGAATATTTGTATCAGTGGAGATTGATCCAGAGAATTCAGCTGGCAATTAGCCAATCGAACATTTTTTAGGTCGATTCAACATCATTCTTAATAGATTCACGGACATCCTAATAATCATCAAATATAACGAACGACAATTCATATAAAAATTATAGAGTTAACTCCGAACGCTTTGAATACAAAGATATTTCGGAGACACAAATAGGATACATATAAATTTAATGATGATCAGCAGCGCTTATAAAAAAGATCCATAATCGTTGCTTTCCAGATTTCCAATAAGTATATAATTCATTTTTCACGGACATATATCCCAACTAAAATTTTGCAAGGTTTGACCAATAATGCTAGTTTCTGGAGATGTTAGAAACTTTTAAATTATGAGAAACTTTTAAACTAAGGATATAATCGCTCTGATTTCGTTCTCGACCACTGACGAGAGAACAAAGGAGTTCTTCAAGATCAGAGAATGGTAAAAAGTTCTTCGTATCCTTGCCAAAACACAGGGGGAGCAGTAACTGCATTAGTTTGTTTAATTTTTAAGCACTAGAAATAATTTTACATACTTATATAACAGATAAAACACATAAAAAATGTAAACTTATTAAAGGGAAATATATGCAAATACAAACTAACGAACTTAATACAAAATGTATGAAAAGAAAAATACAAAATTTGGCATGCGAAATCGACGACAGAGGTATATATGACTGCATATAATGAATTTTTCCTGCGTTTATCTTCTAATTTGTTAGTGAAAATTAAGCATGTCAGAAGAGGCGTACGAATAAATCGTATACAGTTGCAACGAGCTATGTGAAGAGTGTGTGTGATAAAGATAATAGAGACGGAGTAATGGATGTAAAAGGAAGACTTCATAACTAGTATAAAGGGGGTAGTAAAGGAACGTCACATTTGGACGTATGGATAGGATGGAAAAAACCATAAAGCGTCGTTTGAAGGGAAGGGGAAGATCAAAAGAAAGCTTGCTGAATGAGATCCTGAAAATTAGGAAAATTAGTTTAGGGAATAAAAGGGAACGGGTGAAAAGATATATAGATGAGTCTGAAGCGAAATTCCCATGTTAGGTTACGAATGCGTGGAGAATTGTGGATCTGGCGAGGTAGTGTACGAATGTATATCGAGAAGCTTGCTATTCCGAAATATACATAATTATGCATTAAGTAAATCAGAAAGAAGACCTTTCAACGATAATCAGTACACAAAGACACTCTTACGTTACAAAAACACTTTGTTAATTAAACCTACGATACTGTAGCTAATCCTTAACTACTTATAGCCCAATTGATGAATTCAGTATTATTTAACGTATACTATAGATTGATAAGAAATGGTCTGCAACAGTGGTAAATTTGAAGCAATGGTAGCAATAAAAAGAGAGAATAATTCAAATGAGGTTCCTTATAATCCGCTGGGATTCGTGACCCCTTTCGCGCTGACCCTTTATCTAGAGAAAGGGCAGCTTCTTCTCGATCAATTCCATTTTCGCTCTTCAGCTGTTAACCTCTCCCCTCTCCGAAGGCCCTCTGACGGCAGGAATTCTAATTACTCCCGCAGCTCACTAAACTCTCTCCCACAACTCGGAGGTGCCACTGTTTCTGGTTACTGTCTACACGTGAATTTCTCCTTCTGCTTGGGGAAGGGGGAGTAATGGCCATCGTTATATACAGCGAAGAATTGGACATCGAATAGGGATGAATTCGTGCTCTGGGAACTCGGACCATAGTTCGGAAATTTCCACGCTCAGCCAGTAAATTCTGCCCATGGTTCTATGCAGTTACATCCTAAACATGCATAAGGATACGTGCTGAGTTGCTTTATTATTTCATAAAAGCAATTTTTTCCACCGTAGGGGATGCTGTTATAATGATCATATGGTCACAGTCTTAACCTTCTTCTCGGTCAAATAGATTGCTTAGATATTATTTCTAATTTATATACCTCATTTCAGTTATGAGCTCTAAAATCGTGTGACATTTTATTAATTAGGCCTTCAGTTTATCTCTTCAATATACATTTCGAACATAATTCACCTTTATTTCGAATAACACTAAGGAGTGCCTTCACACAAATTTACATAATTTTCGGACCAACATTTAGTGCTGTGATAGAAATAAATAATATTAAGTAATTATTATCAAAATCATATGCAATTATATTTACAGATTCAATATGAAGAACAGAAAAACGTAATATTCTTCATCTGAAAAATACATAGTCCAAAATTTCTGCTTGCAAAGTTACTGTCTATAGAATACAGTATTAGTAAGCAGTATTTTGAGAAAAATAACGATTTTTGAGAATATCAGAAAATAGAGCAAGCAGAATTACTTTGCTTCCTAGAATTACCGTTTATGTTAATTTAATTTGTCCAGGGGTAAAAGAAGAATCACAAAAACGAAACAAGACTTCCAAGTTGAGAAAAAAATATCGGCCAGAAAACATATATGTTCGAAAATAAACTTCCTCCGTATTACACTACTGTTTAACTGGGAATGTTGAGTAATAAAAGCGAGGAAAGTATTAGCTTGTGATACGCGCATATATATTTTCAAAGCAGAATGACCTCGATAGAATTCCTGATAGGATGCTGAGATATTGCGTTCAAAGAATGTTAGTTTTATATATTCATACCAAAGTTTTTGTTTCATGGATTAATCTTACGTTCGGATAATCCAGTGTGGATTTTTGTGACAGTATAGAGAACCCCTGATCAAACATCTGTCTGTCAGTTAAGTTGTCACCCTGAGGGAAGGGTACATCCTAAACACCTCCAGGATTAGCTACGAAAAGCTTTGGAAAGGGAATTGGGCTTACTTTGAAAGATAAGGGATGAGTTACTTTGCTCTTCCCTTCCTCATAGATTGAGATCCGGAAAGGTATCAGAGGAAAAAAAAGCAATTAATTGGAACACAATCACCCCATGAACACTCACAGAATTAAATAAGGGATGAGAAAGATGATAATCATTACTCAGCATCACTGATACCTCAGTAATTTTCATATTATCGCAGCCATGGGCAAGAATGATACAAGTGTACGAAAGTTAGATTATTCTATCCATTATCAAAAGAATGAAGAAGAATATTTCATTCGCTAAAATATACTATCTGAAACAGCTATCGTAACATAGATGAGTAATTGCATACATAGTGACGCAGTAAGGTAAAAGAATGAAAGGTTAGAGAGCGATGTTATTTCATCTTGGTCAGGTCCCATCTGGAAGTAAGCTAAGTATATGGGATGCTGCGGATGAAACATGCACCCGCAAACTCGAGAAAATGCAGCGCAAGGCGATACTTTCTGTTAAAAACTGCTATGATAAAAAATTAAGAGTTACGAGAATGCTCTCAGACGAAGTTTGGGAATTCTTGAAAGAAAGGATATTAGAAACTGGGTTGTGATTGGTGGATAAATTCAGAAAAAGTCCGTTTAAAGAAATTGTAATCGGTATAATGATATCGTCGATCTAATCATATGTAAAATATGAGAAATACATGCACATATATATAATATATATATGTGCATGTATTATATATAATATTATATATATATATTATATATAATACATGCACATATTAGTATATAGTATCAGTATATTATATATATATATATATATATATATATATATATATATATATATATATATATATATATTTTAAGGAATCATATTTTCGACGAACAATCCGGGGTAACAACAAGCTACAGAGAAATCTTGAACGTTCAGGTTTTACTTACCCTACACACGGAATGGCGGCTTGCAGGGTATTAACGTAAATAGATATGTAGATGAGAGATACTCTATTACGACTTCGACTATGTAATATATTCCCCGCTGAATTACTTACAGATATATTTCCTGCGGCAATTCCAAGGAGAACATCCGTGGGTAGGGAAAGAAAAAGAAACCGAACTCCCCTGTCCTCGAATCTTATTTAACTTTCCGGAAATTCTATCCCGCGAAAGCCTCCGAAATGATTTCCGACTCGATTGACGTTCTGCCCAAGTTATCCTATTCCGTATTCTTCGGAGAAACATTCTAATTCTCGAAATTTTCATCCATCATCTCGGAGCAAAAGCGCAAAATGTATTCCTCGAAAACGGAACACACGATTACGAAAACTTATATAAAGCGATAAGGCACCCTTCCCTTGCCAAGTCCTCTCGAAGTTTGGTTCCATCATTCCCAAGTAATCCATCCCTTCATCCTCGGCTTTCTTCTCAGATTCTGCCTTAAGTCCTTCACCAACTCTCGGCCCCAATCCTATCTCGACGCTCACAAACAAATGCACTCAACCATCGAACCATATGCGAACGATAATTCAACGTCCATACTACGACAAATATTAATGGAATAATGGAAACTTTTCAAATACATAGATAAAACCAGCAGTTTTGTACACACCTATTATACCTGAATAAGTGACTGACTATGGTTGGCCTGTCGATTAGAATCGATACATATCGAATCGTATCGAATTTATCGATGGTCGACATATAATCGATAGATTTAACATCATAGAGATAGGCTTAGCAAACTGAAGTGTTACTTGCTGGAACTTTTCCATGATGACAAATTAAGAAGTACCTTTGGCAAAATCCACGAAATATTTATTTTGCGTGACCGGTTAGTTAGTCATAAGTAGATAGTCATAAGTGTCATAAGTAGATAGTCAAATTTATAGATAGTAGATACAAAATTATACAGTCAGGCTTAACAAACTGAGCTTTTACTTGATGGAGATTCTTCATGACGACGCGTAAAAAAGTACACTTGGTGAACTCCATAAAATATTTCATTTTTACACGACCGGGTTCGTTACACTGTAACATCATCAGGTGCCTCCTGATGTTGTTACAGTGAATTATAGTCCATATTGAGAAAGGAAAAAATCTGCCTTATAGACGGGTAGCGTCTTAAGCGGTATTTGTACCATTAAATGAAAGGGACCGGGACTGAGAGAAACCGCAGATCGATCGGAATCTCTTTCAACGGATTTTTACTGTAATTGGAAAGGCAACCTGAGCAGAACCCAAAATAGCCGGGAGGGATATTATATAGATCTACGCTAGGAAACAAATCATACGCAACCATTTTCCTTAGGCGACATTTCACTCGTTATAAAACAATATCCAGTGAAAGAAACTAAGAGTATCTGTTAGTCACATTCGTTCTACAACATACCCAAGACTCACAGGATGCGCACAGTCGAAAAACTAAATTCGTTAACTTAGAAAACAAAACAGAAATCACTACTATGAGCATTTGAAAAACGACAAGAAAACGAAAGACCTAAAGGGTTTAGAATAAGGGATCAGCGAGGATGTTATCGAAGAGCATGAGGGAAATGTCAGCATCGTTTGAGAATAGGACATTGTATTCCGAGCATGAGTGATTTTGGATAAGCATGATTATAGTTACCAAAGGAGAGCAGGATAACTCGACATGGAAACATTAGTCATGCTTGGAATACCTCTGAACAATACGGGAATGGAGGAAAAGAAAAAAAATTCTGATCCGGAATACGGCCAAGATTAGGAAGAAATTTGGATTCAAAACAAGCAGTGGTAAGATAGAAGAAAAGCATGCGTTGCCTCAGGAAAGTTTTGGAAAATACGTCAAACAAGAGGTAGAGCAAGACGTTTCGGGATTTAAAACAGGAATGGAAAAATTCTAGCAGTGACGTACAATTGGAATGAGATACAGAGTTCAGCTGAAAATCTATGGATGAGTCAATTATAGACTTTCTTCTTCAACAAACAGATGTTAAATTATACCGAAATAATCTTCGTTTTAGATGGAAAAGAAATCAACGGGAAAAAATTCAAAGGAGATCATCATTTACATTAACACCCTTCGGCGTCGATGAAGTTTGAAAAAGGTGATAACAGATCAGCTAAGATTTGGAGTTGGGAAAAACAGAATTATCATTATGAATATCTCATTTGCGTTGGAAGAAGAGAAAATGACGAAAACTACATAGCTCAAGGCGAAGAATTTTAAGTGGTTATATTAGTCAGATTATTTCATGTTGAAAGGAATTTATGAAGACAAGAAAAGTGTAATAGGAATATTAACATACACTATACAATAAGTTTAACGTAAAGAATTTGGTTTCAAACGTGCAGTTGCTACTTAAAGGGGAAAAAAGCAGATTTAGCGTTAAACAGCAGTAAAATAGCGCACTCCAAGTTCATTCACTTCTTACTTCTCAAAGTTAACCATAAAAATCATAAAATTAATAAATATCTTTCAATGTATTGAAGAAAATGGATCTAATTCAAACGACTGATATATTATAAAAGAATATATTCATTCAATGAAATGGCTTTCCACGAAGTACGGCCAAAAACGATTGATTACATTCAGAATATATTCAGATTAAACTAAACGACGAGTCGAATTCAAGAAATTTTCTCATGAGGAATTAGTATATCAAAAGTCGAAAGGGATTAAACCATATACATTTCAAGTTTATTTTGGTTTTATAAGTAAAATACGGGAACAGTTTTATCCTTTCCCGATTCTACTTTTCGCAACATATTTATGAATTTCTCCAATAAGTAAATCTCAAAGTGGGTTCGTCGCAAAACAATTTTCAGACACTTAGTTGCATGGTAATATTTTGAAGAGTTTCATTACATACCAAGCTATGCCTGATAATTTTATTAAGTATCGAAGCTATACGATACCTTAAGTGGGATTCTCAGAGCCCACTTCCTCACCTAATCGAAAACGGAAAACTTCCACAAGTTTAATCCTTGAACTAGTTCCCATGCCTTTCAATCCTCTATTATATCACCCATCACATATCCTGCCAAGATGCAAAACAGATTTTGAGAAATCGCTCGCAGTTTTTCCGTTCCAATTTAACTCTAATTATTCAAATTATTCGGATCTGGAATGGAGGGCTGGGAGAGGAGGGCTCCGTTCCCTCCAAAATCAAGTGTGTGTGTGTGCTCTGCAATCGGAGAGAAATTCGCGCTAAATTCGTTAGAAAAACGAATCTCCTGAGCCGCAAATTCAAAGCAGATGGGAAGTAAAAGAGGAGGGAAATGTTGGAATTTATAGGTGAGAATTGTAGGCGGCTAATTGCATTCAGCTCCCGGCCAATTTCTGGTCCGAGAGAAGGGAGCGTCAATTTAGCCCAAAAATTGAGTAACTCCGGCTGAAACTCTCGAGCAGACAGGCAAAGAGGATTTCAAGGATGGGATTTCCTCGCTACACAAGCAGATAATTAATTTGGAATGGGATGTGGACTGGAAAGGATGGACATTAGGGGAAAATTAAAATTTCGATAAATTCCTTCGAGGAACGGCTTAAGAAAAAGCGTATCAAAGAAGTACTCTGCAGAATCAAGTCGCTGTCGGCGGTAAGTTCTAATTAAATAATTAGTTATTCAACGACAAGGTAATTAGGCATCTAATTAAGCACCACCTTATTAATATTCAAAATTTTATAAAATTTGCATCGAATATTCTGCTTTAAAAGTTCCTCTTCTAAAGGAAACCAGCATTTTGAGAGTGGCTTAAGGACGTGAAACGCGAAAAAAAGAGTTAAACCCATAAATACGAAAACCAGCTAAACTAAATGTATGTACCGAGCTGCGATTCACTGCGAGAGCATCCTCTACGTCCATGAATTTTTGATTCCTAGAGGTGACCGAAAGCTGGATTGGGGCATTTATTTGAATAAATAAATCGACTCTAAAGAATTCAAAAGTAAAAATTAACGACTGAGGGAGAAAATAAACTGTTATGAAAGGCTAAAGCTTGTCCGTCATGAGTGTCATAAAGTCATTACAGCTATATCTATAGATTTAACTGCATGTGTGCGTACCTATTATTTATACATTTGTTCATTTAATTTGTATTTATTCTAAACTGTAGAAAATGTACATTTGTTTTAACGCTGATTCAGTTTGAATCGACTCTAGTTATTATTCACAACGCTTCAACCAAAATGTTTTTAACTGTGGAAATGTATATAACTAAGTAATGATAATAATAAAAGATTCCAGCAAGAGTGAAGGAAAAAAATTTAAAGCGAAGGAATTACGAAATTCAGAGTCAATTCAGAATATTGCAGGAAACAGCAAATGTATAGAAGATGACAGCAACAGATAATGCCAGCGAATATTCTTTGAAGGATTGATTTCAAAAATGGGGATTTCGGTCAGAGAAATTCTCCAAATCGGGAGATTAGGCGATGTTTCAGAAATTCAACAGAAAAACCTAATTGTCATTTTGCCGATAAAGCGGCGCAGGAGCAGAATGTGGAAGGATAATCTCCTCGGGCTAACATATTGCTTTTAGCCGGGTCGCTTTATCTGGGAGAATGGCGAGCTTATATTTCACCGGGGAAAGAAAGGGGTCGAATCGAGGGGAGTGTTTTGTGGCCGACTAAGAATGCGCCCACGGAAACAATCCGGAATATTCATAGGCATTCCTCGCCCGGGGTCAAAGGTGAAGGGATTTTCAGATATGGAGGGCGAATGAGAGGGCCGAATAAAGACTGATTCTCTTTCATCCGAAGCAAAGTGAGAAAAAGGGAATTACAGTGAGAACGGTGGAGCAATTTAGTCGACACAGCGGGACATCAAAGTATCTTCTCCGAAAACTTTCTGCAATACGTCGCATTTCACTAACATTCGCAGGAGGCGTGTTATGAAATCAGAGCGTCGTTGGGACGTATTTGCGAGAAATAGACGGTGTCGGGAAATCAGCGACCTGTGCTATGAGAAATTTGCCGCAAAGAGTAGGTATAAGTTGGATCTTTTGAGATTAATGTAGGCAAAAGCAAATGGAAAAGGAGGACAAAGGTTAGATTGAGGTTGTTCGATATTTACATTGACCCAAAACATTTAGTTGTTTATTTTTCACAAAAAAGCTTCTAAACAAGCTTTAATTAAAAAAATCATGACCATGGTTTTGTAGTACTAAGTAAAGTTGTAGTTGTTTAAAGTAAGTTGTAGTAAAACTACGTCATTAAGTTAAAATATAAAACAAAACAACAAATACACATAAAAAGTTAAACCAAAAAACTGTGTGTCAATTAAAGACGAGAATACCAAACATATTGTTCCAATTCTCCAACCTTTCTTTTATATTGTAAGCCATTCATCCACCTCACATTCCTTTTCCTGTTCGAGCTTCCTTTCCATCTTTACCATCCATTTTCCTTTCCCACCTATTGCTTGTACCTTTTCTCCTCTTCCCTGATTGGTTTTCCCGTCTTAACTTGTTGCTTCACTGTTTTCATTAGTTTCCTTTTGTGTATATTTTGTGGTTTTGTTTCTGTTTTTACTAGATTATGTTGCTTCGCTAAGAAAATTCTTAGCTTAGTTTATGGTTTACTGTGAGTATGACCAAAAAAATACTCCACGAAAATGTAGCCCTAATAATTTGGAACCTGTCAATCAAACATTTCAGCAAAACGCTTCGGCAGCTTAACCTGGGAAGCGAAAATTATTCTATCGTTGAGATCACCTAGAAAAATAGGAGTGAAAATAAACCGAAATAGAATTGTGTCGGAATATCCTTCAAAAAGAGGTAAAATTTCATTAAAACGGTACGTAAATTACAGTGATGGTTATTAAATCAATGGATAATACTTCTAAATCAATTATACTGAAAGGAAATTGACTGAATTGCGATGTTTTATATGCTATTCATCAATTTACTCTGCAAGGGAATTTTAGACGCAATGCGAATGAGTTAATCTATTTATATCCACATTTATATTCAGTTTACAACATGGCCATATAAATGGGAGACGTGGAGAAAAGAAAAAAATTGGTTACTCAGCGTTCATTAGAGACGACACCTTCGTAAAAATTAATTCAGAAGTTAAATTGATAAAAATACTAAGCGCTTCGAAGAAAGACCACGAAGCTTAATTTTTACTGAATGCTCATCGGTGAAAAAGCTTTTTTCGTCGAAAAGTTGGACTTGATGTATTTTATTCATCCGTGCGTACGTTAGTAAGCCTCTGTGATGAGGTTTGGAGCCGTGTGAATTAAAGGCGGACATTTTTTACTGTACAGAAAAATCCATGTAAACACTAGCTAAAGTCAGTTGGGAATTCATTTGTTTCCAAAACTATTGAATATCTAAATATTTGTACGTGAAAACTAAGGTGGAACTGTGCCGTTTAAAATAACCGAATAGTGCGATTTCATGTAAGGCTGTATTTAAAAGGAAAAATGTTTAAAATCACCACATTAATTGTTTAAAGAATACAATGCACAAAATACTGAAAATTTTGGAGGAAAAGAGAGGGGCACAAAGCATTTTAAAGATTGGGCACAAAGCATTTTGATTACAAAAAAGGTTGAACTTGATGACTTAAAAAGAATTTTTTTAATTCTATAACTTTCTCATAGGGAATAATTGACAAAAGCTCTTGATTTATGACTATCTAGCTGATAAATCTGCTATATTAAACAGAATCTAATTTATAATTAATAATAATTATAATTATGGACATAATACTTTCATTATTGCACACAAAAGTAAGAGATATTGCAGCCCTGTGTTTTCTTGGGTCTTTTCACTCTCCTTCCTATGAGAACTGTTTTCCACGACGACGAAAAAAATCGTCGTAGTGAAATAATATTCAAATTTTCACAGTACAAATTGGTCATTTGAATTTAATTCATCCTCTTGAAACTTCCTAAACAACATAGCGTTTTCTATATCAAATCCCATTAATAAATAATAATTAATAAATATGTACGGGCCATTCCACGGGAAATCGGACAGAAATTGACCTCTATTTTTTAAAATCGATGAAAATTTTTTAACTTGCGTACTTCTATCGTAAAACCTTTGTGTAAAAGTTTCAGCTCAGAAAAAATTTTTTTTGCAAAGTTATTAATTTTTAAAATTTCGAAATTTTTGCAAAAAACGGCGAACAAGGGTCGTTTCTAAGGGCTATAACATTTTAATAAAACGTGTTACGAGAATTTTGTTTTCCGTTTTGGATAGCGATTAAATGTATCTTTGAAATGTTATCAATGAAAGTTTCACATATTGTTTATAAATTTGTTTAAATTAGCAACAAATTATTTAATGCAACGTTTAACCACAACTGCCCCCAAATAGCGGATTTTAAAATACACCATCAAATTTATCACTCTTTTTCCTGTAGAAAAACATTTTTTTTAAAGTGGGACAGCAACAAAAACATATTGAAAAAATTAAATACATTGAGCGGTGCTCGTCGCGCGCGCGCCTCAGCCTCACGCTTCCTATGGCTACGCGCTCGCTTAAGTTCGTAGTAAGCCTACTGGTAGCTTCGTAGACAGATTTACTCTACACTTAAGCTTAATTACAAGTCGCAGTAAGTGTAATGGTATTCTATGAGAATAAGTTCTCACAAATAATTACAAATCTGAACTATGTAAATTGGAAATCCGATGGAATATCGTAGCCATTCTAAAAACATATTATTGGAAGGAAATTGAAACAGACTTATGAATTCTGTTGAATTCCACAGTGTATTTCATATTATTTTTATAGTTGTACAGTTTTCAGAAATGTGCGTATAAATTACTAGCCATTCAATATTTAATGAAAAACACATATTATCATAACAACAACAAAGAACACATAAGAACAACAACAAAATTTTCGCATATTAAGGTTATTTATAACAAACTGTAGTTGTGCAGCTTTCTTTATTCAACGAATAAGTTTTAAATGAAGCTTCGTTTCTCGTTAATGGTATACATGCAGGCATAGATAGCGTCCCTTTTACTGGTCGCGCAGCGGTAAACCTTTCTTTTAGAAGGTCTTCTTGTTTTTGATGATCGTGATTGGAAAAATAAGAAAAGAACATTCCTTTAATGTTTGATTTAGCCCATTCATAGAGAGCTTTGGCGGTAAGAATATGACCTTCGCGCAAATGTTGCAAACTAGCCCTGGCCGCAAGACGTTTTAGTGTACCTCCAACTCCATCGCAGGGTCCTTTTCCGTGGGCCGTGGCGAAGTAATGCCATTCGGCTTGAACATTAAAATCCTCCTCATGGTGACAAATGTTAATGAAATTTTTTTTATTCTTGTAATGGGTTGGCGCTCCATCACTAAAGTAAAAAATTTTCCTCACAGTGTCCCCGGAATGATTAAGATAAGAGATCAAAGAATTTTGAAATAAATGAACTGCTACTGTATCATGCTTAACACATTCGGAGATGCAAATGAAGGTTTTACAGGTGACTCCAGCGTCTCCAGTGCTATAAATAACGAAAGGATGTATAGTTGCCTGTTTGTTATTCCAATGAAAACCAGGAGCTTCATCTTGCACAACAAAAGCATAATTTTCAGAGAAATCGCAGACAACTGCATACTCTCCTTCCCTTAAAGTCTTCTTCATTTCTCTAAAAAATAACTGTTGCTGGTGAGCAATAAATCCATGTTTCTTCAAAGAAATTACTTTTGAAAGAAAGTCATCAATGAAATCGGGGACCTCTTTCTGAAATATTTCGAGAGTGGTTCTATCGACGGAAACCCATTGACTATAAACTAAATGATCGATTAAAGCTTTTTCAAATGCATGTTGCAGCTGCTCACGTATTTGGTTTGTTCCAGGGCACTCGTTGCATGTACCCAAGTAGCATATTGGCAATGGAGGATTGCATATAACCCTGGCGACACAATCGCGATAATTTTTAATAGGAAAATGGTCTTCTTCCGTTAACTCTGGTATTCGAGAGCAGTCGATCATTAATTTGATATTTTGGTGGACTGTGCAGACACAAACGCAATGGGTACCGGATGAGCCAGGTAAGACACAATTTCGAGGTCTTAATAATGCAAATTTAGAGAATCCTATTTTACATTCTGCATGTTCGTCTTTGAAATACGAATGTAATTCCTTCAAATTGCTTAATAACAACCTTTTTTGAAGGTGCTCCTTAGTTCCATTCTTCCATATGGTAACAAAATCTTTTTTTCCAGGCATAATCCTGGAAACGTCATCCCTTTCATAAAAGTCTTTGACTAAATTTTCCGTTTCCAGCGCCAACGGATTCCCTTTTTTCCTATTGGGACGCGACAAAACGTAACCTGCCCTAGCGCATTCCTTCGCCGCAGTGATCATATGCGTCGTGGCATTAAAATTCTCTTTAATTTTATTATAAGACCAATTTATTGGAAGTACCGTTAAAATCTTTATCTTCTTATCCCTATCTTCTGTTATGTTAAACGCCCGCTTTAAGTTAATCAAAATGGAATTTTCGGCCTCATCATTGCTATCACTTGAATCTATCACTGCCTGATTACGGGGAAATAATCGTCTAACACTTTTTTTTACCTTTCTCAGCTTTTCTTTAACATATTTCGTTTGACGGAGTTTCTTTTTTGAAATCGGTGTTTCACCAATATGCGTTAAGGTTTCATTCAGTTGAGAATGAGAGTTCTCTTGAATAATATTAATGTCTACCTCACTACCACTTTCACGTTCTTCTAATCTGGATGTTTCTGAAGCAACACTCCCTTCGCTCTCACGGATATTGTCACTGGTCGTAGACACTGATGCTGTTTCTTGCTCCTTTTTGCTCAGCTTCTTTCGGCAAAAGTCACAAATCCTCATATTTGGATGATATTTTAAAGTAAGTCCCCACTTATGCAGATTTTCCTTTGAAATCTTCCTCAATTTCTTGGCTAGAACTTTCTTATGAGGGCGTCCAAGCGGATTGATACAGCGGCTACTTGTATATTTTGGTCCCATCTGTATATGTTTATGCATAACATTATCTTTCGTTAATAGAAATATAGAAAAAATGTCACATCATGCATTTCTGTTCTTCACACCTTCAGGCTGAACGGTATTTATCTCAACCAATCCTTACCTTAATCTCGAAAATATATCAGTAAGCAGCAACGCCTGAAAGTAGCTTAGAATTTCACAAGTACCACAAAACTCTTTACCACTGTGATTTCGGTTAGGTTAGAACTGAGAGGAAACAAGAACTGAACTGAAAAGGCTTCGTATCTTTCTCTGCTGTGGAAAGTGAAGCATAATGTTTATGTGATAACTCATCTGTCGAGTAGCACTTATCTCATACTGCTTTCATTCAAATTGGAGCAAAACTTAATATACCCTAAACCAACCAGTGTCGAGAGGCAATAAATTTTAGACCATAGGTTCTGGTATTTCGTACTTAGGAGAATATTAATTCATTAAAAGTCCTGTAAGCGAAGCAGTGACAGGAGAATGGGTGCATTGAAGACTATACTTCCCTTTGTCCAGAAAAGAGAGCGTTGCTGAAAATGCATTAGGCTCTAGCTCTTAGTCGATGTTTACAAGAAAGCGAAGAAATATAAGCTATACAATCGTGAAAACGTCAGAGAGGCAAGCTATGCTTATAGATAAATCATAAGCCTGAACTATCGAAATGAGACCAGTTTACAGGTTTGATTTCCAGAAAATTGTACATTATATAAATTTGTATATTATATGTATTTATACATTATAGGTATATATAAATTATATATGCATATATAATTCAAGCGTTCCAGTGAAAAGATTTTTTTCGGAAACATATAAAACTTAGTCTTCATTTTTCAACGTATATGATATTGAAATGAAAGAGGATTATTATATTGTAAATTAAATATTGAATGGCTAGTAATTTATACGCACATTTCTGAAAACTGTACAACTATAAAAATAATATGAAATACACTGTGGAATTCAACAGAATTCATAAGTCTGTTTCAATTTCCTTCCAATAATATGTTTTTAGAATGGCTACGATATTCCATCGGATTTCCAATTTACATAGTTCAGATTTGTAATTATTTGTGAGAACTTATTCTCATAGAATACCATTACACTTACTGCGACTTGTAATTAAGCTTAAGTGTAGAGTAAATCTGTCTACGAAGCTACCAGTAGGCTTACTACGAACTTAAGCGAGCGCGTAGCCATAGGAAGCGTGAGGCTGAGGCGCGCGCGCGACGAGCACCGCTCAATGTATTTAATTTTTTCAATATGTTTTTGTTGCTGTCCCACTTTAAAAAAAATGTTTTTCTACAGGAAAAAGAGTGATAAATTTGATGGTGTATTTTAAAATCCGCTATTTGGGGGCAGTTGTGGTTAAACGTTGCATTAAATAATTTGTTGCTAATTTAAACAAATTTATAAACAATATGTGAAACTTTCATTGATAACATTTCAAAGATACATTTAATCGCTATCCAAAACGGAAAACAAAATTCTCGTAACACGTTTTATTAAAATGTTATAGCCCTTAGAAACGACCCTTGTTCGCCGTTTTTTGCAAAAATTTCGAAATTTTAAAAATTAATAACTTTGCAAAAAAAATTTTTTCTGAGCTGAAACTTTTACACAAAGGTTTTACGATAGAAGTACGCAAGTTAAAAAATTTTCATCGATTTTAAAAAATAGAGGTCAATTTCTGTCCGATTTCCCGTGGAATGGCCCGTACATTGATTGGAACCTAGAAATTACATGTGATATTCATAAGATAACCACCTTCATACACTACGCATACCCTTATGAGCTGAATTAATTCTCTTGAAATGCGACAATAAAATAGGCGGCTATTATGATTAATAAGACATTTGCAACAATTGCACAATTTTTACAAGACAAATATGGTAAATACATTCAAGTTACTAGGAAATGGATTAGGATGATTTAGAGCAACGTATAAATATTTATATTTCACATTTCGGAGCGAGGAAAACGAAGAAAATGAAAAATATAATGCAATTATAATATATTTATAATTCTCTTAAACTTTCGCAGGCATCTCTTACGGTATAAGATATAGCTGACAATTGCCTTTTGGCATGCGTAATTCGAAACCTTCAATTCAATGAGGATATTGAATTGAGGTCATGAGAAGGATATTGAGCATGGTTATTTTCCATAGTCAAAATATTATTAGACCCAAAAGGGGGGTTAATTCAAGAAAAGCATTTTGAGTACTGTTTTTCTACCAAATTTTACCAAAATCGGTGTCTCAAGTGCCTTGTCCTCATTAGAGCTACACCGCGATATTCATTGAGTGGTTGTCGTTTTTTATTACTTATGTTCTAAGGCACACGTGGGCGGTCCTGGAAAATCCTGAACAGCTCTCGGTAAATCCGCCTCTTCGGCATTCCCAACATTTGTCTTTGACACAGCATTCATTCTCGGAAGTAATGTTCAAGCGAAATTGTGGCAAATGCGGGGTTTGAACAGCCGCTTGAGGAGATCGATCCGGAGCTGATTTATTTCTCGGGAGAGAAGAACAGACGAAGCGGAAAAAGCTGCCGTTCACGTCCTCTACCATCTCTCCATTCCTTTAGCCTCGCTGCGCCTGTCACCTCCGTATCACTTCAAGAGGAGAGAGATATATCGCGGTGGCCGCAAACAATCTATAAATTTCGAGGAAACAGCTCCGGAAATTATTAATGAATCTCCGAGGACGCACAGAAATATCTCCGGAGCGAGATTAGATGGCGTTGCGGAAGAGTGGTCCAAAATAATTGAGAGCTCTTCCGAACGTCAAATCTGAGGATTCTATTCCAAGCCTTCTCTGTGATTCGTACAAACACATTCTGCCGTGCATAAAAACGCAAATGCGTAGTTTTCTTTTGGTCTTTCGAATTCTAAAGTAACGCATTCCAACGTAGAATAACGAAATTTGAAGCAGATTAAAAAAAAAAGAACTCCCGTATTTTCCTTGCCTGAAGTAGGCTGACCATATCCCAGTTCTAAAAGGGACGTTGACATTTCCCAAACTCTAAAACGGGAAAATCTTTCTGGAGGGATGTTTACATTCCTTCTTTGCACATGTTATTTGAGAAAATTCTTGGTTATTTTGTGAACCGAAATTTTATTTTGACGAGATAGAGAAAGGGATAAAGGAGAAAAATCAGTCATAAGTGGGACTTGAACCTGGATCTCCCGCTTGCCAGGTAGTAGCTTTCACTAACCTCCGGGTTAACAAGTGTAAGATCCGGGTTCGAGTATCGGCTATGGCTGATGTTCTCTCTTTCATTTCTTTCTTTAAATTTGAGCATGTGTTTCATGCGCTTTCCTAAGTTTATTAACCAGAAACTATAAAGAAATATGATGTTTAGGATATCAATAAATTTCAAAGGTTAACTAGAGTTATTTTTAATGCTAACTTTCAATATTTTGTTCACTGTATTGACCTCTCTGTTTCTTTTTTCTTACTGGACCAATCACCGCTGTGCGACATATACTCATTATTCTTACTTTTTGATTTACGATTATGCCATGAGAATTACCCTTGACTCGTCTTCAAATAATACTCTTTGAGGGTTTACATTTATCTGCATGATTACCATCAGTCTACCACGTCATCAGCCTGAAAAACATTTGGATTCTTAATCTCTCTCGTGCGCTATGAGATTTGGGAATGAGGCTTACTAACTAAGATGAGGAGTGATATTGTTTGTAATTGCCTCCTAGGGTATAATTCCAGGGACAAGTCCAACAAAAGCATCAGCGATCGAATAAGATATTGGATCTATAGAGGATGGTAAACATGGAAAATATACATTTTGAAGTATGTAAATAGGCCATACGGGAGCTAACGAAAACCAACTGATATTGCCTCATATATTATCTACGCAAGAACCTAGTGCCACCTTTTCAAACAGAAATTTCCATATGAGAGTTTACCCTTAATATCAAATGTTTGAAAAGGGAACGTCTATACAGAAACATTCTCCACATCTCACTTTTTTTAATTTTAAAACATAAAATATACTCTGCGTCTGAAGATGCTAACTCGGCAGCAAAACACTAACTGGTTGATAAAAATCTTTGGGGATCCTTGATAGTATTATTGAAAGAAATGTTGAATTATGAGACGAAATATGTCGTGACAAAAACACTTCAGCATTATAGTGGGATGGTCAACTTATCGAATAAATTTTTTCAGAGACCAAAATTAATCTGATACTGAATTTAGTCGAAATATTACGCTTTTGGTGGGAACAGGACTTAATATTTTTTCACAGTTTATCATATGAATGAAGCGCCGTTTGGTTTAGACACTTATTTACGGCCGGATGCCGTTATCTACGACAATCCGCACCCATCACCGGTTGGTGGACTCCCACCGGTAATCAAACCGTGGACCATTTCCACCCTAGGCGGACGCAATACAAACTTGGATATCCGGAGTCCTCGGGAATGTGTATCAATATGATCAACCAAAGGCCCCACAGCGCAGCTTAGAAGCATCAAGATTACAAACCATTACTTCATTAATAAATGTAAAACATTGTAGAGTTATCCAAAGGAGGTAATCCAAGGATTGCCAATATCCACTATTATCCTATTCCACAGCCAAAAGTAATGAATTAGAGCTTTGTTCATACGAAAATCATTATAAATCCTCATAACTATAAACAGATATACTGGATATGAGAAATTTAAAAACGAGTTTTGAATTTCCTGAGTGATACCACTTTTTATATTTATTACAGAATGACACAATAAATTGAATTTGTTTCCACGGAAAAAATTCGAATTCCAGAATATGAACACCTAAGCTATCTTACATCTATGATAATTCCATCTTCATCCAAAAAAATATTCTGAAATAATTTTTAAAGTTTCTATCGATTTTATGAGCATATAGTGGAAACGGAATGTCGATTCCTAACCTGAAAATTAACATAGCGTTTTATGTTCATTTTTACCGTTTAAAATTCAAATATAATATCTGTTTGCCTTTAAGGTTGTTGTATATATGAGTTTCTTTTCCTCTCCAATCCCGAAAATTCACAAGAATTATATCGAAGTAAAATCGAAGGATTACCTATAATAAGCTCCGTTTACTATATTTTGATGAACGGAATATTTCTCATCCTTCTTTTGGAACTAAAAAGAGAGAATTATATCTTTTGCTCACTTTTGCTATCAGTTTTGATCGCAGCTGCGCTAATATGAAAGCTACCAATGGTATAAACGGTTCTATAAAATTATGTATATTTTGGTCACAGCTTATGCTGGATGTGTTACGTCTTATCTCATCAGAGCTTTTGGTAGCTAGAACCGGAGGGTTTCAGGCTTAACCTGGCCTCCTTGATGAATACTTTACTGAGAGCATGAAAAACTGAGGTGCTGGTATTTTTTCTGTAAGCTCTCAACGTATGGAGGAAATAAATATCATTAAAATCAGTGGAATTTAAAAACAAATACGATGCACCTTCTATAACAAAATAAATAGTTCTATAACGGATGAACCGTCATTTCCAAACTTGACTGGCCAATTCGGAAAATGCTTTGATGATTGATACGGGATGTCCATCTATCCAAAACGAAAATATCTTGCCATCGACCAAATGTCTTCGAATTTCCGAAAATTCGAATTTCATTAAAATAGGAATCGTTGCGGAAAGCGTACACGACCAAAACAAATGCGGCCCGTTTCGAGTCTTATGCCATTTGCGGTCACATTTCATTTCTCATAAGCGAAAACCGCATATCCGTCTCTTTGTCCCCACACCGCTCGACATATATCTCCGAAATTCCCTTCACGAGGACACAAAAGAGCTGACCGCATCCCGGGAATAAAAAAGTATGAAGAATGAGTTCAGCATTAATTGCATCGTCAAAATGGATGTCCGGAGGTCAACCAGAGGAAGGGAACAGAGTCGATATGAGGCAAATACTATGAGGATACGAAAAGAACTTGAGGGTCGAAGTCAAAGCATAGATAACCGAAACCTTTTAAAGCAGTGGTGGGTGGTATTGGGTCGATCATATTCTATATGAACTTAAAAAGTTCAGCCATGGCGGTTTTCATTCTTTTTTTCCTTTTCCAGGTGAATTTATCGATTCTCGGTGTTCGAGTGCGGTAAAAATATTTCAAATAAAATAAAAATGATAAATTCGCTTTGTAAATTGTGGATATATTTTTATATATTAATCTTTATTTGATACAAGTAAAATATCGCTCCATGCAAAAAATATTTGGCTTTGATAGTCCAACTAGAGAAATGTGGCACAGCAGAGGGTATTTTTGGTAAATTACTAAGCAATTTGAATAAAATCCTGTGTTCCTTTACATACACCATGTTGCAGCTGCATGAGTTGCTCTGCATTCTGACTTAGATTTAAGGAAGATTTTATTGATCGCTCGTAATCAAAGTTTCTACCCCCTTTACTTTACCATCTGATTCTCTAATAATTGAAGATTGAGGAATAATAGCAGAAAAATTTTAAAATTTGTAAAGTATTACTTTTTCTTCTTCGATCTAAAATGAATTGTTGCAGTTAACTTTGACTTGACTTGGCTCAAATTGCCTCATATTAATTTGAAAAAGCATTCATAGACTGAAACAATTTCGCCACTTCGAAAGGAAAACCAGAGGATATTTTCATCCCTCCGGAAACGCTATGTCTCCATGAGAAAGAAATATTGCTTATTTAATAAGAGGGATAATTCTAATGAGAAGAGTGACATAAAAATTTACAGACAAGAATTATATCACATATTCATAATTTATCATAAAAAAGAGAAAGTGAAAAGAGAAAATATAATCTAAAAGTAAACTACTACTGTGAGAGTTTGCAACAGCAGCAGTCATAACGGTAATTTTAAGTGTTTGTAAGTAATAATGCGAGGTTTTAAAAATAAACACCCAACCACCAAACAATCTTGGGTGAGAAAATTAAACATAAGGAACTTTGTCCAAAGATAAGGATGAAAGATAGGCTTTAATTAGATATTGTGCAAATTGGGTCAATTTGAATGTTATTTGAATTTATCTTCCATACTTCTGACTGATAATAAAGAACAAATACCCAAGAATACTTGCATTTAATACCGCAAGATATCTTTACTCTTCCAGTTAAGGGGAGTTCGTTACACTTTTGTCAGTGACGCAGAATTGGCAGTTTCAGGGGTATTTCAAGAAAATACACCCAAGTTTTTTGGATGAGATATAAAAGAAAGAGGGAAATGAATGTTATATTACGGGGATATTCAGATGGAATAAGTGTACAGAAAGTCTGGAACACAATCATTACATGCCATAATTAAAGCTGTAATTGAAGAAGCACAAATAAGAGAAAAATCATTGTATATATTGTTACTATAACGAATTCTCTTTTTTCGGACTCTCGTCACATCAGATGACGCCATAAAAATAATTTACTTTTCTCTCAAGTCACGTACCAAGTCTTTCTTTTTTATTCGACATTCAAAGCTTACACACTGTTCTGGAGCTAAATTCAGCTTTGACTTTTCATTCGAAATGTAATTTGTGAGACTGTGACATTTGTGGGTAAATTAAGAAATTTTGAATGAGATACTTATCCACTACCTCCGCCTGATTTTACTTTTTTCACATCTTATGGTTAACGTTTACCGCTGTAACAAAGATAACTGAGCTTTCATTAATGTTCCATCTACATCTCCATGATTATAAAGCAAAGAAAGACATTTTTTACTATATGCGAGAAATGAAGAAAGAAAAGGGTTGTAATTTATCTCTAGGGTCGACATATTCTCGAAATATTTACCCTTCACAAAAAGTTTCATTTTTTTATGAACGTAAAAAATGAAAATCGGCACATGAATCATCGTCGAAAAATGGTTATTTTTCATGAGATACCATATTAAGAATAATGTGCTCTAAATTGTTTAACTTTCGTGGAAATAGATTGATGTTTATTTTCAAACGGAAAGCCCAATGTTTGACATTGAGACGAAATATACGCTCGTTAGGTTTCGTGCTTATTTCTTTTTCTGGTTCTTCTAATTCATGGTAAGAAATATAATTCTTGTTTTTTTTCATAATATTTAAGGGCTTTCAAGCAGGATATATTGGTAATTTCCTTTTTTCCTTTTATAAGTTTCAAAAGAGGACACTTTTCTACTTCAAATCATAAATGCTACGTAACTTCCTTTTCATAGTGAGAAAGTATTATGATTGTATCGCATAGTATAGAAAAGATTCGGTACTTGTTACAGAAGGCTGCCGAAACATTTCTGAAAATACCACGAGAAAGGAAAAATTTTACATGTGCTCTTGAGCTAAGCAGTTTTACATGATAAAAGGACTTAGTATAAATAGTGAGTATTTTAATTTTTATTGTCATAAATTTCGAAAGCAAGGGATCTAAATTGAAGAAAAGCCGTGGAAAATTGAGAATATAGGTAAAATTTTATGTAATAATAGAAACAGGATACTTATTAATATACCGTTTACATTGGGAATAAAAACATTATGGATCGAAATGATAGCTAGAAACTGCAGTAGGCTGCATCTTTAATATATGCGAATCTCAAAACTAACACAAAAACTAAGAGTTTACGATTTAGTACATCATCATTTATATTATTTTTTTCATTAACATCACCAAAGCATTATTATAACTGTTTTGATACCTTTCAAGAAACTTCGCAATGAATCTTCATTTATAACCAAAAAATATTTTTCTATCTACCAGAGGAAGTCTAGCATGGGATATTAAACTCAACCAATTTCCTAGCTTATAAATTCTCTCGTATTTTTTATATTTTAATTCTCGTATTTGTCGTGGAAAATAAGTATTTAAAGAGACGTATAATGTATTTCCACGATTACTGATTCTATCAAAATGGGCACGGTATCTATCAAATATCGCCAACATAACGGGGGTAACAAAGTAATGTAATTTTGTTCACGAAGGAGCATCTTGTGAACGAAATTATTCAGTTAAACTAGTCCTAAGCGGAAAAGCGAAAACTCATCTTCTCTGGAAAAAAAACGCGGTCCCCAGGGATTCCGCTAGCGAAAGGTTTCGTTGTATTACGTGAGCTAGGAAACACTCTTAAGATGATTACCAAACACAGGTTTCGAAAAGATGCAATACCTACAGCAGGGCAGAGGAAACCAGGATTCTGTTGACATTCGACACTCACCTGCAAGGAGAAGAAAATAAAATACTATAAGTATTACAATAATATAATAATAATACAATTAAATACTTTCAACTGAAGAAATCACAATAAATTTAAAATATAAATATACAAGATAATTAACTTCGTTGAAGAACAATATACACCAATAAAATTTCCTTATGATTTATCCAACTCATGCGTTACATGAATTATACGTCATTATGAATAAATGTACGTATAAGAATAAATAAAAAAATAGAGACCTTCCTAGCATAACATCAATTTCGACGTCCTTCTTTCTAAAAAGCAAGCATCATTAGGCTAATAGATTTAACATAAATAATTCGAAACACTCATTATATCACAACTCATGACACAGATTTCAGCAATTACAAGAGCTTAATAACGAAGGAATCCGAAATACGACCAAACAGCATCATTACTTTTTAAAAGTGCTCTACAATGGACCCCTGATAGATCAAAAAATCTTCCATAGGAAATGCACGTCAATTTCGTAAGTTAGGTTTCCATCATTTCATTCTTTTGCAGCTTAAACCGGACAGAATGGACGCACGAAGTTGGAACTTGTGGAAAGAGAGAAAAAATTATACACTTAATACTTACAATCGGTGATTGTTTTCAATTTGAATGCAAAAAATACATTAAAAAAGATGGCAATATTTTGCAAACGTTAGCCTTGTCTAAAAAAAACAATGCGTTGTTGAAATTATCCCTTATACGAATATAATGGGAAAGGTAGCTCCGTCAGTAATCAATTTACATCAATTACTGTTATAATAATTATATATGGTTATATCGTTATAATTTCGACCTTACTATGTTCTATTTCTGTCCCTCACTTTCATGCTTCAATGAAATGAGTTTTATATTTTTATCGATATGTATCAATTGAGTGTATAATTATAAGTATGAATCTTAATCTCTACAGAAAAAACCTTCCTATATTTGCTATAATAGCTAAAATATTACTCAAACTACGATCGGAACTTCGTGCTAGTAATAATAAGCCTAATTTTAAGTTATAAATCGAATCCAGTCAGGTTTCTATTTCATTTAACATTGGTTTTAATATCTGCCATTCTTATAGGATAAAGTTGTATTTTCCAAAATCTTTCCGGATTCATCCTAAACCCCAAGTTTAAGGAATCACGGCGCACCCCTTTAAGCCGAGAAAGGCGCATGCTCGACCACTTCACATTCTGTGCAGACCTCCAAGGATCGAAAGCCCTCGTGTCAGAAAGAGGGAGGGATCATCGCTCTACCTTTTGTCGCCAGGCGTAGAACAAGGCAGAGGAAATAAAAATGAGAAGGGATCGAGAGATGTTATATTCCGTGACACATCGGCTTGCGACCTCCTGGGACATCTTTTCCGCGCCGAAGGAGCCTCGCATCCGCTGAATTTCACCACCTCCACTTTCATGCTTGCCAGTGTGGAAGATGATGAGCGGTCAGAACACTTGGCCTCGCTTCCAATAGAACGCCGGATGTGGACGCTTCTGAAGGTGCACTATGTCACTTAACGCCGCAAACAAGCTTTCCCAGAATAAAATATGCCTTACCTCACGGATTAAAGGTATTCCGAATCTAAGTTTGCATTATGAATATTCCGTTATCATTCAGAGTTGGTAGAATTGTATTTATGATGGAAATTAGTCTTTATGAGTCTTTGGGATTATAGAAAATTCTGAAATAGTTTGGAAAATACAAGACTACTCCGTGAGAGTAGCAAATATTGTGATTTAGACTTGATTTCAAATACGATTGATTTCAAATATTCACTTCTACCACATCCCCTCATAAAAATGTATGAATACTGAAGATAAACTTTTATAGAGGTAGTTCAATAAAGATTTGGAAGAGTTTTAGGAAATAAAAATCCCAAGTGATGTTTACGAAAACTACCCAAAGAGATAAAAACTCTCAACTGAGCAGCAATGAGTCTCCGTATTCCAAAAATAGTGATGATATGTGTCACAATAAAACCTTATATATGAGAATACAATGCATGGGTACAGTTATTACAATTTGGTATAGTAATAAAGCAGAAGAGTTATTACATTCCAAAATTTGAAATTAAAGGATCTCAACAGAAATATGTTGACGGAGAGATAGTAAAGTTGCGCTATAGATGCATACCAACGGTCATATTACTACTTCAACCTTGAAACTTCGTGATTAATTCCATTAATACCTTTCCTATTTTCCTGTTGGGATAAATTTGTGGGATAGCACAGACTTTAGTCATGAGTAAAAAAGGGAAAACGCGCCCGCGTTGTTTGCTGAGTTTACGCCCAAAAAAAGACAAAGTTGAAGGGGAATATGACGATTCCATGAATTCCATTCTAGCGTTATCTTGCTTGCGATGGAATACCACCGCACAAAACTCAATAGTATGTAACGTGAAATTCAGGCTTAAAAAAGCACTAATTAATTGAATAAAATCAAAAATGGGCATATCTCGCATTTTTCATTGCCCGAAAGGATATCTCGGATAGAATTTGATATCAAAAAGTCAAAATATGGACACAAAAATGCCATTCCTAAAGTGTTTGTGTTTCGCGTTATTTGATTTGCGTTGCACATATACAAAATATGTATCCTAAAGTGAAGGCAACCAAACGCACGGGAATGTAAGAAACGGTTGCATTGTCCAAAAAATAGGGCGCTAAGAAAAGAAATCGAATTCCAATGGATGCATGCCTAACTATGATATCGTCGCGCGATGGAGAAACCCAAATTATTGCGGCTTTTCAACAATGAATGTAGCAGCGAACCTGCATTAGTTACAAATTACGTTTATTACCTCGACGATGATAGAGGCAATTTGCTGCTCTAAGCGCAGCTCTCACGAATATCAAGGTTTCCATCTTTATAATAGAAAACAGATTAAAATTTCTCTCGCTTCCCTAAAAATTCTCTTAGGAATTTCATTCAAAAATCGTAAAAATTCTCTTATATAAGGTGATATCCAACTATAAATTAGAATCATGCGAAGTTATCCCACCGAACGGAGAAGAGATGAATATTATGGTCATAAATGAAATTCAACAACTCCTCTCCACATAATGTACAACAGAACTTTAAAAAATCAAAATTTCTCGAAGTAAGCATGATTAATCCAGATGAGAATGCTTCAAAGCAGATAGAGAGCGATGGACCACATCCACCTTTTGAATTAAGTAATAAGCGCGAAAAATGAATGTGAAATTTATCACTGCAGTCATTCAATCGAATTTATAAAAGCTTAGCAGTTATTACTTTCTACTTTCCTAGCAAAATCCTCGTGATAGTAGTGAGCAAGTAAGCATCACCTACATAAGAAAGACTGAGCAAAGCTATAAAAACGCAATGTCATCCATCAAGGTGCCTGAGAAAACTGTAGACTGCTCGCTAGAAAAAAGAGGTAGACCAGGAGATACCATCAGACATCTGCATTGAAAGAAACGTTTCAATCCCTAGACTGAAGAGAGAAAGAATAAAATCTGAAGAATTAATTCACATTCTTGATGCAGTGACAAAGTGTTCACTTCGAAAGTTTTGGTAAACCTAAGAGAGAAGAATTGAAGACCAAGAAGCGGCAAGTCGAAAATTTATCAATGAGCCTTAGGAAATATTATGTTCTGTTTAATACACTTTAAATTAACGAAATAATAACGATTGAATAAGAATTTTATAAATATATCTTCTTTAAACAGTTGATTATAATCGATGGACTGATAAGGATAAAGGCGAAGGAAATAGTAAAGGTAAATTAATCTTTCAGGATATATGTGAATACTACAAATATGCCATCAAAGTGTAGAGATGAAGTAATTCGACTGGAGAATCATGAAGATGTCAACTTGAGGTTTTCAAAATCAAGAAAAATTGTCAATGCTTTTACGAAAATTAAAAATATGTTAAGTGAATTTCGCTAACTGCAATTTATATTATAGTGTAGACTGTTTACGTACTATGTTGCCCATTCAAAGCACTCATTAATTCTTGAGAAATGTTTATTATGAAAGTTATTGTAATTGTGTACTGTTACTATTTGCTATTACATTACATTTACATTTACTACATTACTTGAATTCTGCCGCTTGACTCTAGAACATTACTTGCATTCTACCGCTTGACTCTAGAAACAATTTGCAGGTTGGTCTATCAGCAATGTAATGTATCAGCAATTGAAAATTCCTTACTAAATTAACCTAACGTTTGTTGACCACTCGGAGCAGCACGGAGGGATGTATCATGAGCATAAAAAAAGCGTTCGAAAGAGGAACCACGGGTAGAAAAAAAAGATAGCATGTCTAATACCATACCAGCTGAATCCTTAATTATAATCAAATTCGCCTTCGGGTCGAATTAAAGTTAATGGGTCCAAAGGATTAAGCTAACGAAGGATAATCACTCTCGAAGCAACCTCTTTTTTTTTCTTTCGAAAGGTAAACTTTTCCGCTGCTAATTATCTGTTTTCCGACGACGACTGCGTTGGAACTCGAGATGAACTGAAATTAAACCAATTCATCATATCCGAATGTTTCGGACGTAATCCGTTTTTTTTTATCAGTTGGAGAGCATCGATATAATAGCAGCCCTACGGCCAAAAGAGAGGGAGGCAATCAAGCCACGGATCAATCGCATGATGGAAAAAAAATTCCACATTTAATTGGCTTTTTCTAAACTTGGTTGATGAAATTCCTTCCATAAACTTTATCATTCGAGATAAATTCGTAGTTTTTCCTCTAAATTAAGGTCAAATAACATCGGTCACCCTTTTGCGATTAATTTCGAGCCACAGTTTGCATGGTTACTTTTTCAATTAATTCAATCGGGTATGTTTTCTTAATTGGACGCAAATTTCCTTCTTGCTACCGCATCCTATATCGTCTGATTAATACTTCCCATATGTCACTCATAACTTTTATATCCGTTTCTTGTTTACAATCTTCAAGAGTTATTTGTACAACCTCTTTGGTCAGCAGTAAATCCTCACTCCGTATCTGACCATTTAACTTACTACTTCTTATGACTCAATTATTTCGAGCTCCTAGCGAGCCAAGTAGATTGATATTTCATTTTTGGGGAAAGTGTTCCCAAGTTTGATTCCATATGGGTTACATACGTGCGAAATGACCTCAGTTTTCAAAGCATTTTAAGGAAAGAACCAACAAAATACTGTCACCTATTCTCACCAGCCACACTTGAACACTTCATTTAAGTCCCTATTGACTAAACTTATTTTCTCTATCAAATTCTAAACCTCAAAGACAGCATGAAATTCTATCAATATTTATAACAATATTATTATTATGTTCCTAGATTTACTATTCTTACAATTAACTTTAAGTATCTCTATTGAGCAATATTTAGACTAGAAGGTTCTATTTTCAAATTAACCTTTGTCAATATGAATATGGTTTCAAATTTTATACATGAATATTAAATAGAATAGTAAAGAAAAAGCACGGCTATTTTTGATCATAGAAAAAAACGTTACTACAGCTAGAAAAGATAGTAGTATGCGTAGTATGGAAGAATAAAATTTTTTAAAGTTATTGACAAGTGCCATGTACAGGTATCATATTTATACCATGAGTAAAACCAAACCCAATGTCCTCTATTTTAAGAGCTGTTTTTACGAAATATCCTTAAAGATTCCAAATATGGGAGTAACATGTTATAGGAGATAAAATAGAAGAAAGTTACATTATGATAGAAATCAGCGATCCTTGATTATAGAACACCAACCGCAGATGAGTCTAACTTATCCTTCAGAATCAGAAAATCATTCTTTCCACCAATGCCCTTGATTATATGAATCCTTTCTAATTTAAGAAGAGTACACTGACTCATACAAACGCTCTTAGCTATAATTCTAATGGTACTTCAATTTTCCATGCAAAATGAAGACCTGAAGAAAAATATTTCAATGAAAATAAACTTATTGATATTCAATAAAAGAGAGTAAGTAGAGTTCCATATTCTTCAAGTGCGGTTAATAGGGAATTTTCTTCTTAGGCAGATAGATGCTACGCAAACATGACTTTTAAGGCCATTAAGGAAAAAGAATAAAATTCTGGAACAGATGAGTTAGATTATTTGAGCAAATGGGATTGCCGTTTTCTCCCTTCTGACAGACCAATGAAAACATTCTACGGAGATTTCACGAGGTAACAGCCGGTAATAACAGTCTTTAATTCCAGGATTCACCCATCATTTTTCTAATTAGAGCTACTGCAATAGAGTGGAAAAATGCAAGTATTCTCTTAATAGTACACTTATAATATCTTTTAAATTGCGTTAAACAGTTCATGCCTCATGACACATAGTAGAAAATATTTGTAGTTAAGAAAAGATGTAAGAGTTTCGTAAGCCTAAAAACACTGTAATTACTCATGTTTATTTTAACAAGTAGTTTATTTGATGAGAATCTTAAATTAAGTGTCAATGAAGTAACGTTGGCTAATACCAATCTAAGGGTGGGTTAATGTTTTAGTGAAGATGGCTATAATCTGCATTGGAAAGAGCAATAAGTAAGCGCAAACGGTTGTGCTCGGTTTTAATATGTTTTCATGATTTATATATTTTTCTTTGCACATTCTTTGCATTGTATGCGTTTATTGTACTATATCTATTGTGTTTGTGACACCAACTATATATTTAATGGAGTCTAAGTCTAAGTTGATGGCTGCATAGAAATTAAAAGCAATGACTGAAACAAACAGATTATTAAGAAAAGTTATAATCTCTTCTGTTTTAACGACAAGATAATTTAACTTCCGTTTTAACAACCTGATATATCAGATATCATATGCGACTAAAATTATTTTAAACAGCTGCTATTATAAGTTTCTGGATTTAAAAATTAATTATCTCCTAGTTATATTTTTGTGAAAAAAGAGGAGCAGTAACATTCTCATATCAGACCATCAGATTTAAGATAGGGAATGAAGCTGACAATTTTGAAATCCAATCTTATCAATATTCAGGCCAGACAGTGCAGATAAAATTTTCATCGGAGCAAGAGGGAAAATACGAGAAAACAAATGATAGGGAATCATCGCGAGGCGAGGAACATTTATCAAAGTGTAAGGAGAGTCTCCGCAGCGATTGGGGGATGCTAGATACGCGTGTTATGAATTCAGGAGAGGTAAGGGTTAGAGAAATGATAGATGAGACTAGGGCAATTCCATGAGGGGAATGACAGGGTAGGAAACAGAGGAGGTTGTTGAGGTGATGATGAGTGTGTAACATGAGCGGAAGAAAACGAAGGGATGAGGAGAGCCTCAATGAGGAGAGATAAATGAGGAGGAAGCGAATTAAGTCACTCAGATGATATCAACCACAAGATGGTGTACGCAATTACAACGTGGATAGAAAACGGTAATCTAGGTAATTTATACTTACCAAAAGTATAGGAGGTCATTATAGGCATCTCTCCTTAAAAGGGTGGATGGTTGCAGTTCATTTAACGATTTTGAGCTACTCTAATACAAATTCTAGCAAGCTAAGAAATTTTACCATAATAAGACTGTCGGCATATTTACCGAGCAAATTATTTGATCTCCCTAACATTTTAACGCCATTCTTCTCCGATACCACTTTAATCAATCTGCTCCTATCCACCTCTACATACAAACCAATACAAGATAATCCTTTTTACAAGATCACAAAAACTTTCATTAACTCCGCTGTTGTTGAGTCTCCAGACATTTCTTGATTCTATATTTGCTTTTTTGCATACGGTTCACTTCGTGTACACTTATAATAGTATACCCATATGCATCATTGTTGTATGTATCTCTTACAAGGAAACCTATTTTGATGTTAGGAGTTGAATCATATACCCAACATAGACAAAAACTCGTATAAGAGAAGAAAAAAATTCGAAGATTTTATGCTCTTTGGTTTGTTTAAAAGAGCAATATGACGTTTGTGCAACCATGGGTTTTCTGAAATACATAAATTATTGCCTCGAAAATATTGTAATCCGCTGATAGAAGATGCTCGCGATATATTTAATTAGCAAGAATAAGTATCTTTCCCTTTCTACATTTGGCTCGTAATACCGTAATAGGTTTCCTTGTAGTAAGTGATAGGAAAACTAGAGAACGGGTTACGGGGTATTCTCCAATGGGAAGATCTTATCTTGCAGAGAGCTGGGTTAGCGCGCACGAGGTGATAATGAGAAACGGTTTCAATTGTAGCAATTTGGCCAAAATGAGCAAACATCGACCGGCAGGCGTTGCCTAAGCCGTTAGCAGCGAATGCTGCATATGACGTGGGTACAATTAAGCTAGTTAGCTAATCTCCCCCTTTAATAGATACTACAAATGTTAGCGAGACTAAGCTTAAAAATTTTAGCAACTAAAACATTCAACAAAAAAGCACTTACTTTTAGCATCACAATGCCGCATGTTACAGCGCTCGTAACTTTGATCGTCGAAATCAGAGATTTCTACTTTCTTTTAAGAAATATTTGCACAGTTTTTTAGGAACAGTAGTGGTTGGCTTTGCCGGGAAAGAATGATAACTTGACTGAAAAATTTTTCACAATTTCGAACAGAAACATTTTATTATGACAGTAAGATTGATCAATTTTCCAAAGCCACCACAAACATCCATTTACTGGGAAATCAGAGTGGGACTAGAAACAGTAGCAAGAGAAAAGCATAAATTACCATTGCGAAGGGAAAAAGCCGATCGGCGGGGATTCGCACCTGGAACCTTGTGTTAAGAGCGCTAGCACACCATTCCACCACCGCAGACGGTTTCATAAAATTCTCTATTGTCTTAGTCCTGGATTTTGTTGAATAGTAAACAATCGTCTGAGTTAAAAATGAAGATATTAAGACGCTCAGAGCACGGCTTTTGCGTGTACTCTCGAGGAAAAATAAAACTGCGCAACCTCAAGAGGAACTTCCAACACTACAATAGTCGAGAGCAAAACAATTCAAGGACAAACAAATCATACTGTCTTCAGTTTCCCTTGCCTTCACTTGTATATATATATATATATAATTTTCTTCCATTCACTTTTCATGCTACCTCCTTCATAAAAATGGACGAAGGGTTAGATGTAACTTTCTAGTCTCAGTCTCGAATAAAGACGATTTATTGTTATTATTACTATCTCTGAAATGAATTAACTCACAAATATTTTTATTTTAAATTTTTAAATAAAAGGAAATATTATCTACAAAAATTGCAGATGAAATCGTAAATCGTTAAGATATAATAACTTTTAAATTAAATTAGAGACCAATATTAATTTGTTTTTCAACTTTGAAAACCCACATTAATGTTGGTGTGTATGGGGAGAAGCTAAGCTCGGTTCGTAGTGGGGACCACTAATTGCTGACGACCTTAAAGCGCCCGTTGTTTTGCTCTCGACTATAAGCGAACAAAAGGTAGCCTGGTAGTAATAAAGTATGTTGTTACGTAACAACACAGGGATTTGCGAAAACAGGAAATAGCGCTAATTATGGTTCTTCAAATTAAAGCGAACGCGCGCTGACAACGAACATACAAACACAAATCTACTTTATCTATATTAAACAGAATGTGACATCCTCGATTCCAACGTAACGCATATGATGATTGAAACTCGTGAATATTACAACTCGAATCCAAGATTATGAACATGAGATCAGAGTGGATTGGAAGCGAGCATCGCCTTTTGAAAGTGCGTGTATAACTTGCTTATGAAAAACAAGGATTATCCGGGATTTGAATTCCATAGGGTTCGATTGGCCGAAAGAGCGCCCTCTCCGAGGAAAAACGCCGATCGCGGAATCGAGCGAAATAACGGATAAGGTCATATTTCATCGCGTGTCACGGAATGCTATCGATAATTGCCGGGTAAAAGGGAGGTTTTATGCCGCCACGCAGATCAATTCCCCAGACCATCCATTTCCCTTCATGAAGCTGTCCTCCGCGCAGTCTGATTGACGCAAGTTTAATCGCGCGCCGCATTGTCACCTCTGATTAAAAGCCCTTCCAAATATCGATCCGATGACATGCATCGCGAAATAAATTGATGGATTCCTACGCTGTCCGAGATGAAGAAATTTGCTTCGTAAAAGTGACTCTTGGCCCGCGCTGCGACGCCGAAATTGAATCGGATTTTCCCGGGAAATAATAGGCGGTGAGGTTGAAAGCTCTTTGTCATGCCGAAACGTCACTTCCGGATATGGATAGGGGGTATCTGCGCCGGTGTCGTCGTAATATCGAAGGATAAAGGATGTTCTAAAAGTTTAGAGGGGAGGAAAATATTAATGTATGAATATATTTGGAAAAATGCGTCAGCTGGTGAAACTTTGGCTTAAGTTTACCTTCTATTGGTACCTCGTGCTTTAATAGAACGTAAGTTTTTCCTTGATTATTATAGTATTACTAGTAAATTCATCCGTCAAAAATGACGGAAACTAATTTAAGTTATAGAAAAATTAACTACTACAATCGCATACATCTGATGTATGTCAGAATACCCTATAAAAATGTCAAAGATTAATTAAAATGTCTCTGTCATATTATGTCCATATCTGCCAAGCAGTAGTCTACGTAACCAACGTTTTGGTTCAATTTTAACCTAACTCATTCGTCGTCATCAGAATGGCCGAATGGTCAGAGTGTCTGGCTCAAATTTCCGAAATATCCAAAGTACCCATAGATTATTCCAAAAGTTTATCCTCAGTGGTTCGAATCCTTTTTAGGGAAATTTTTCCCGGAAAATTAAATTTCAGATTTGCGAAGAAGCTTCGTAAGCAAAACTTCCACAGCTTGTTTTGAGTTTACTGACATCGGATAGAAAAATATACACACATCGGTGATTATTATACAGGATATATGCATATAATACTATTATATTTTCTTATATCTATTATATATAGCTAACTCTCCGGATATACCTATATCTATCTATTATATATAGCTAACTCTCCGGATATACCTATATAGATATATATAGGGGATACGAATTCTGACCATGTTCCACAAGCGCCATCGACGTCAGATTTTTTCGACGTACTGGCCCTACACTCTAGATGCCAGAATAATGCAGACTTCGACGCTAGCTATCATGGGTTCGATGCCAGAAATTCCCAAAGATCGCAATTTTCCCATAAGAATGCATTGCGCGGATTTTTGAAAATTATTTTGAGGCACTTATCGTTAAGATAGAGTAACCAAAATTTCGGAGGTTGAAGTTGAGGTAGTCTTCTATGCTTCTCATGGAAAAAATGTAGCCAAATGACAGTGAATTCGACGCCAGGTGGATGCAAAATTCTTCCATAAGAAATGCATTGGACGAGTTTTTAAATACCTTCCCGATAAGCTGGAAAGATAAAACCCGGAATGGTGACAGAGGCGTGGGACCTTCCCGATAAGATATTGAATCGAAACTTTGGAACAAGTAAGGATGGCACTTATCTAATATTATTTTGCTGTCTTCTCTCACGATCGGGTTCTTAGTTCGTCGCCAGGCGGTCTTTGGCGCGAAGTTTTAAATTTGAACTGAGGCAGTACTTGGTATGATACTGTATTCAACGGATAGCTTGCAGTATGCAAGCAACTTTTACTCGTATATATATAGATACGAGTAAAAGTTGCTTGCATAGTGCAAGCTATCCGTTGAATACAGTATCATACCAAGTACTGCCTCAGTTCAAATTTAAAACTTCGCGCCAAAGACCGCCTGGCGACGAACTAAGAACCCGATCGTGAGAGAAGACAGCAAAATAATATTAGATAAGTGCCATCCTTACTTGTTCCAAAGTTTCGATTCAATATCTTATCGGGAAGGTCCCACGCCTCTGTCACCATTCCGGGTTTTATCTTTCCAGCTTATCGGAAGGCATTTAAAAAGATTTCCGCAATGCATTTCTTATGGAAGAATTTTGCATCCACCTGGCGGTGAACTCACTGTCATTTGGCTACATTTTTTCCATGAGAAGCATAGAAGACTACCTCAACTTCAACCTCCGAAATTTTGGTTACTCTATCTTAACGATAAGTGCCTCAAAATAATTTTCAAAAATCCGCGCAATGCATTCTTATGGGAAAATTGCGATTTTTGGGAATTTCTGGCATCGAACCCATGATAGCTAGCGTCGAAGTCTGCATTATTCTGGCATCTAGAGTGTAGGGCCAGTACGTCGAAAAAATCTGACGTCGATGGCGCTTCTGGAACATGGTCAGAATTCGTATCCCCTATAAATATATATATATATATATATCTATTATATATAGCTAACTCTCCGGATATACCTATATATATATATATATATATATATATATATATATATATATATATATATATATATATATATATATATATATATATATATATATATATATATTTATAGGGGATACGAATTCTGACCATGTTCCACAAGCGCCATCGACGTCAGATTTTTTCGACGTACTGGCCCTACACTCTAGATGCCAGAATAATGCAGACTTCGACGCTAGCTATCATTGGTTCGATGCCAGAAATTCCCAAAAATCGCAATTTTCCCATAAGAATGCATTGCGCGGATTTTTGAAAATTATTTTGAGGCACTTATCGCTAAGATAGAGGAACCAAAATTTCGGAGGTTGAAGTTGAGGTAGTCTTCTATGCTTCTCATGGAAAAAATGTAGCCAAATGACAGTGAGTTCGACGCCAGGTGGATGCAAAATTCTTCCATAAGAAATGCATTGGACGATTTTTTAAAAATGGCTTCCCGATAAGCTGGAAAGATAAAACCCGGAATGGTGACAGAGGCGTGGGACCTTACCGATAAGATATTGAATCGAAACTTTGGAACGAGTAAGGATGGCACTTATCTAATATTATTTTGCTGTCTTCTCTCACGATCGGGTTCTTAGTTCGTCGCCAGGCGGTCTTTGGCGCGAAGTTTTAAATTTGAACTAAGGCAGTACTTGGTGTGATACTGTATTCAACGGATAGCTTGCAGTATGCAAGCAACTTTTACTCGTATATATATAGGTATATCCGGAGAGTTAGCTATATATAATAGATATATAGGGGATACGAATTCTGACCATGTTCCACAAGCGCCGTCGACTTCAGATTTTTTCGACGTACTGGCCCTACGCTCTAGATGCCAGAATAATTCAGACATTGACGCTAGCTATCATGAGTTCGATGCCAGAAAGTCCCAAAAATCGCAATTTTCCCATAAGAATGCATTGCGCGGATTTTTGAAAATTATTTAGAGGCACTTATCGTTAAGATAGAGTAATCAAAATCTCGGAGGTTAAAGTTGAGGTAGTCTTCTATAATACGGATGGAAGAAATGTTACAAAATGACCGTGAGTTCGACGCTAGGTGGGTGCAAAATTCTTCCATAAGAAATGCATTGCTGCAATTTTTGAAATTTTTTTTCAATGCTTTCCCGATAAGCTGGAAAGATATAACCCGGAATGATGACAGACGCTTTTAAAAATATTCTTTCATGAATTTCACCGTCCGTCTAGTGGTCCTTGGTTCGATGCAAGAGGGTCATTCCGATTTCACCTTGCATTTCAAACGGGGAAAACGGAATCTTATTTTGGTACCTTCCCGATAAGCTATTGAATCGAAACTTTGGAACAAGTAAGGATGGTTTTAATCTAATATTAATTTGCTATTTTCTCTCGCGGAAGGGTCCTGAGTTCGACGCTAGGCGGTCTTTTGCGCAATTATTTGCAATCTGTTTTGAGGCCGTTCTCGATGCGGTAGAGCAATCAAAATCACGGGGATTGCAGATGAGTAGGTCTTCCATAGTACTTAAGGAAGAAATATTTCCAAATGACCGTGAGTTCGACGCCAGGTGGGTTCCAAATGCTTCCGTAAGAAATGCATTGCTGAAATCTTGGACGATTTTTTTAAATGCCTTCCCGATAAGCTGGAAAGATAAAACCCGGTGTGGCGACGGAGGAGTTTGAAAACATTCTTTCACGAATTTCACCGTTCGTCTAGTGGTCCTTGGTTCGATGCAAGAGGGTCATTCTGAATCCACCATGCATTTCAAACGGGAATAACGGAATCTTATTTTAGGACCTTCCCGATAAGATATTGAATTGAAACTTTGAAACACGTCAGAGTGACACTTCTCTAACATTCATATGCCATTGTCTCTCACGAACGGGTCCTGTGTTCGACGCCAGGCGGTCATTTACGCAAATTTTTAAAAATTGTTTTGAGGCCTTTCTCTCTGCAGGAGACTATTCAAAATCACAGCGTTTGCGTTTGAAGTAGTTTTCTATAGAACCAATGCAAGAAAGGTTGCAAATGACCGTTAGTTCGATGCCAGATGGATGAAAATTTCTAACGTAAGAAATGGATTGCGGCAATTTTTAAGAATTTTGCTGGATAAGCTTCGAAGATGACACCCGTAAGAGGAACTTATTGTAATTTTTTTCCAATTAGCTTGCAGTATGCAAGCAACTTTTACTCGTAATATAAATATATGTAACAAAACACACAAACTATATAATGAAATATGAGTTCACTATAAAAGGGATACACTCTGCAATTCTGTAATAGAATAATTGACGCTCACGTTCACTTAATCCATTTATGTGTTTACAATAACATGTAAACATGACCTAAAGTAAGAACTTGTATATACCATCCGGCATATTTTGAGTTGAAAATAATTTCCTTTATTTTGGCTGTAAGACTGTTATTATATATGTAGTTGAGGTAGCTCTCATAATTGAACAACAATTTTAACTAATGGAATATTCAATTATGAATATTCATAAATAGTAATGGGTAGATAATTTCAAACTAAACATATTAGATGCAGCTTTGAATTCATCAATTTACAACAATTCTGTATTAGTCAATATATACGAGTCAATAATTATAGAATTAATTAATTAATATAGAAGTATATCTGACGCACTTCTTTAAGCAATGAGTACTAAGTAAGCCGGGTTCGATTTTTCGTTCACTTAAAGCTATATCATTATGGGGTATACACTTCAAATTACTTTTAATTCCAGTTATTAACTATATAATTCATACTGTACATTTACAGAGTGCGATCGAATCTTTGTTGGTTTTCATCGACTTTAGGTTCCTTTCGCTGTAAATTGAATTTAAAGGTCGACCTACATCATAGCACATACAGTAGTTTCCTGAATGTATCTCAGGAATCCCATTCATATCTAAAGGATAGAAACACTCGGGGAAGCTATTTTCTCTCTCGAGAGATAACTTGATTAAAATTCAGAAGAGAATTATGAGCTCTTTTTCAAGCGCTGTCCCGTTTTTCAAAATTCAAGACTAACGGCATTCGCTTGCTGATATATGTAAACTTTATTTTTACTCATTTACTTGAAGGCAGTATCTCTTTCATCCTCCAATCGTTCGATATTCGCGCAATTCATCCTATGATTTCAAAAAGATTTATCTGCGTTATATCCTCTATTTAAATTCTTCCCTGCATTTTCGTTAAAGTTAAAAAAATATTAAATTAAAATTAATAAAAGAAAAATAGTAGTGATACTCGATTTTTTCACTTGAATATTAGAACTACTGCTGCAGAAAAATCATATTTATGAATTCAAAAGTTGCAGTGTATTATTATTTAAGGTTACACGAGAAGTCGAAAGTTAACAATTACAAAATTAACATAATTTTAATGTCATACAATTAAATATCTGCTATGAAAAATTTTCGAATACGATAAATGTAATTACTCAAAAGGTCAGTGAATAGTGATAGCTAACTTTATAACGATTCTATGAATTATGTCAAAAAACCTTTGATTAAACGCAACAGCTGAATAATCAAATTTAGAAATGCTTATATAAGTAATGAGTTTAAATGTACAGTATCTTCAATATGAATAATGATGGATTCCAGAGAATTAAGTTCATATAAATTGCAATAGTTAAAAAAATAGATAATCTGTATTGTTACTTTTCACCTACAAAACCATTTCCGAATTTCCTATAACTATATGAATATACGTGCAAAAAGTATAAAAAGATAAATTCTAAAAATTTAGTTCTTTAAAATAGAATTTAACATAAAATTGTCAAAAGTATCAGCTTCTCATTTTGGATATTTAACAAAACTCTGGATATATAAAAAAGAATGGATATTTCGAATATTCTGACAACTGAAACCCTCATTTTTAATCTGTTCTATAGAGTCAAACATGAAGCCATTCCACGCTTTATAAATTCATTAAGAGGAGTTATTAACAATGAACGTTATTTGAACGATTATGAAATTTATAGCGTAATTACATTTCATTGATAAAAAAATCATTCCTATTACGCGACTTGTTAGCTGCACTTCAAATAGGACAGTATAAAACGAACTAAACGATCCATTTCACAATTACTCGACGATAGCTGCTGACAGACGAGATTAAATTACCTAGACGTAACATTATTAGATCACCAACAGACCTGGATGCGCGTTGCAGTGAAAAATTAAACAGCTCAACGAAATTTAAATTAAATTTCTGGCCAGTAATGTTTCCCTTCGTTGTTGAGTTTTGTCGCGACTAAAAATTTAAAGTCGGTGAAATAAGCCATTTCAATTTACACCTACGAATGTGATATTGCGGTGGAAGTTATATCTTCGAAATACAGTTGTCGAAATACCTCTTGAGCTTCCAAATTAATTAAGTCCTCAGTATTTGAGTAATATTTCGCTGAGTTAACTTGTTACCGAAGTACTTTTATGAATAATTCTATCGGAAAATTAAAGTTAAATAAAGATTATCCATTAGCAAACACTCGAATGCCATTAAATATTCACGCTTTTCCATTAATTGAAAACTACCTTAATGAAACTTCTCCTATTTATTCAGTTTCGATCTTTGGAATTAAATTATACGCTCCGAGAAAAAATAGCTCAGAGGCATTATAAGGTATCAAGGAGAGGGAAAGGTGGATACTTGAGCCTTAAAATCGGATAATAAACATAATTGAAAAATATCGAAGTAACTGTGACTATATCCTTTGTGTCCTAATTCATCCATGAAATGTTTTTCTTTATAATACCATAAGTCTTTACTTATGAACTGAGGTTAATCTGTGTCTTATTTTAAAGTAAATAACAGAATCTTATTTAATTTAATATACATTAAAGTATAATTTCCAACGTTCCTAGGATTCAAGCAGGACGTTAATCTTTCAAGAAATGACAGTATTCATATATTTTTAGCTTCGATTATTCAAATAATAGAATATTCAACCTTTAACTATACAAAATTAACTGAGTGTTTTGCGTGAAAATAATAAGAAAAAGGAAAACTGAATAATTGATATGTAAGTTATAAAAATCTCACTGATTTAATGTCTCTTTAATGTAGACAAAAACAATAATCTACTGATATTTATTCTTTCCTTTACTTTTCTATCAGCTAAATGTTGAAGAAAAAGGCTTTGGTATACTGGTGAACTAAATAAATTTTAGAATTGGAATGAAGAGTGTCTCTGCAAACAGATTCTAATATAAGATGATATTTTAGAATTGACCAAAGATAAAAAAACTCAAGTTATGAAACACAGAAAGATTCCATCTCTTCGTGAATTGTAGTTTAGACCCAGATTCTTGAAAACTTCGAATAAATAAACGATTTCATTTTGAAATTTTACTGTTTTGAAAATTTTTGCGTTCCCAGGAAGGGAATGAAATAAACTCGTTCAGTTCAGCTTCAGCTCGCCTATGACATGCTTTTCCAAAGCAAAAGAGGTAAAGATTATCCACAGATTTCTTTCGAGTGCATTACGGAACAGCTACGGTCAAACCGGGACGATTTGTATGATTAAAAGTAGGTAATGCGCCGCCGGAATTGGCATTTAATAATGTAGAAAGTTTTAGAGCGGTGCGATGTCCAGTCAGGACGGATGCTTTCAGCTGGTACTAATCCAAATTGGGCAAACAACCAATGAGATGACAAATTCAGGATTACGGCGGCAGGCAACGTTAATCGTGGTCCATTATGATGACGTCAGCGCCTGAGATACGCTCAGTTATTCATGGGCTGTGACGAAATTGTCGACGAGAAATGCCAACTGGGACATGAGGGTGCTGCCATCTACACCCCTATCTTGTGCCCCACCGCGGAATTTGGGCTCTCCGCAGAATGCACCAAACATGCTGTGCACAATCTGAGGGATACTCTGCATGCAATTATTCTGGTTTGCAGTCACGTCCGTTAGGAACTCATCTCCCCACGAGTTACATGTAACTCAGCCGCTGGCTTAACGTGAGCACCTGTTGTTATGAAGCACTTTTACTCAGAATGTTGCTAAATCCTAGGCTTTACCAACTAAACGTGGGAATGGCCAGAGAGGAGAGGTAAGGATATGAACAAGAGGCTGGGACTGACTCCATTTTCGGGAGTTAAGAGGATCAATGCAGATGAATCAATAACACAACAACACAATCTAGAACAGCTCCGGATTTCCATCAACAATTAACAGCGCCAAATATGAGTAGATATGCATTATGACTACTGAAATCAAAAAATGAAAGGTGTACTCATAAAAGTTTATTTGTGTAGCGTTTCCGTAATCCATAAAAAGGACTTGAATGCAATTGTACACCTGAAATTCAAACCAACACATAGATCTTTCTAGAGTAGTGACTACGTAACTAATCTACCTTAACCCATAGGTAAGGCTGGCAAAACTTACCGCTCGAATATTAAAATAATAATGTAATAAATTCCTTCTGGAATACCTATGAATATCTGATTTGCAACTTACTTGCTCACAATTTAATTCATTCTATCCTCTTTTCTTCACGTCTTCCAGTATCAGTCCATCATACTAACCTAACACTAAGGAAGTTTCTCAATGAACTATAGTAAATCTAATACTTTCTCTTCTTATCAGTTTACTTCTTCCTTCTTCTTATTTGATAAAAAATCAATTCCGAAGGGTGAAATTAGCGAATGGGAACAGAATCTAAAAATAATACAACAACTCAGAAAAAGATAAATTACATAGAATTATTACAAATGATATAAATATGCATGGTACAAAATCATGTATAGTTATGAGTTTACAATAAAGAGAAACATACTCGTACTTTTGCCTAAGAAATCACGACGGGTTTCAAGGAAACTTCATCATCTGGTGTATAAAACGTTCCAAAAACTCTCCAATCGCCGAATATGCCGGTGAACGTCAGGCCAATTTCTCAAATCGAGAAAAGAGGCCGCGGATTACTGACCTTCTGGGTTTTCCTGAAGGTCGGTAATCCGCGGCTTCATCTATTAACAGCCGAGTTCCAATTTCTTTTCATTATCTGGTGAATTGAACTGTTTGTAGGCTTTTCATTGATAACGAGAGATGAGGGTGTTAGAAGGGGGATGAAGAGAAGGCAGGGAAGTGACCAACGGTTACGTAAGAGGGAGTGGTGGTGGGAAGAGAAGGAAAGGAAAGAGAGGGTGCTAATGTGGAGAGTCTTAAAGATGGGGGAAGAAGTTTGGTTAAAAGAGTTATTAATTCGTAAAGTTTCGGAGAAAACGTTGGTAAAGAAGGATATATTGAAGATTAATGTTCTTATCATCATGCAATGTTTTTAAAAACTTTCTCAACAGTAAATCAGTCTTCACTGTATTATCATCAGACAAATCACTCTACTCTTTTTCATACGACAGCATTTTACTTGACAATAACGTCAAGTTCTGAAATATAACCTCAAGGCGATAGGCAATATCTTGAATCTTATAATTTCGAAAGAAAAGTTGCTTAAGGCTTGGCTGTCTGTTTAGCTCTCTAGCTATATCCATTTCCTCATATTATAATAAGAATTCAATGAAATTCCTTCTCTTTTTCGCTCTCTTTTATCGAGATAATGTTTGTGTCAGGCCACTGTTTTCTCCATCTTGCTGAGATAGAAAGAGTTCTAGCTAAAAATAAGCCAAAAACTACAATCTTTGTGTGAGAAATTGGGAAAGAAATCTTGAAAGATAACGTAGGAGGAAATAAATGAGGAATGCAAATAATTTTAATGAAACTTGTTAAGGCAGGAAGATCTGAGAATACAAAAAAACATGGGTAATGGGGGAATCAAGTTGATGCCATGAAGGTATGGCTTGGATGGAATTTATTCCAGCATAAATTTGAATATCAGTTAGTGTTTAACAAGCAATATTCAGATTATCGAGACTCTTTCTCAATATAGCTTAATTTGTGAGTAACGATTATCTTATCATTTTTCGCTAGATTAACTAAAAATCTCCTATTCTATACATTCAAGTTTATTTATGAGAATGACAAATCAGCAATGATGAATTTAAAATCTAAATACCTAAAAATAAAGAAAATTTCACAGCATGTTATTCATTGTTTTTTGTCCTATATGCCGCTACAAAAATCAAAAAGAATCTAGAGATTTCTTCGACATTTATGGAAATAGTAGCATTTTTATTATTATTCAGCATGAGATTAACCTAAGTAGGAAATAATTTCATGAACTACCTACCTTTAATTTAAGCTAGTTTTCGCTTATACAGAGAAGCTTCTGTTCCTTGCAAAAATTAACCTTCAATATACAAAGAACAGGTTCAAAACGATAAAACATATTTTGAAACATATTTGAGCATTTGAAGTTATGATTGGTGAAAATAGCATCCATGAAACTGTCCCATCTATTTACGAACAGACTGCAGGCACTTTATTGGCACACGATGAAAGGCCTAATAATAACTATGGTTTGCTCCCTAAGATTAATATGTGCCGTGTAAAAAGATGGCAAATTCATATGGAGCTGATATATGAATCTATGATCGACTCTCTCAGTTTGAGTCTCTAACATTTTCATAAAAGTCCCCGCGAAAGGATGCACAAATATTTGGATAACTCAGATAGGGCAGAGAAGGAGGAAATTTTTCCTCTGCGGAATTCCAGAGAGAGGAAGTCGCGAGCGCAATCGAGCAGGTATTAATTTTCTAGAACACTTTTAGATCTCCGTTTTCCAACAGTAAATCTGCAGAAGAAATTCTGGTTTGAGATAAGTTGCCGTTGAAGACTTCCTTTCCTGGAATACGTTATCATCCTCAGAAAAAATAAAAAACAAGACATTTTACTTTATAATAAACAAACTAAATTTTACCTTAAAAACTTATTTTTAATGTTCCTTAACTACTATGGATATGTATATAATAAATGTAGCTGTCTGTTTACTGTATCTACGACATGCAGCATATTGAATCTGAATTATTTACCAATATCAGTAAAGATGACATGCATTTATTAAATCTTCGAGTTTTATTAATTACCCCACTATAAGCATTGCGCTTGTAAGTTAAGTGTTTGTTTTCCCGTCTACTTCAGTCTACGACGTCTACAGTTTATACTCATTATACATAAATATTTAGATTCGACTAAATACCAATTAAATGAGATAGTAAATAATGCTTGGCTTGAGATTCCTACGTAAAAATTTCGAATTTATAAGAGAAGTAAAGAGGAAATTTCACTGATAAAGACGTCTTTCATCTTTGGAGGAAGGGATCATATTTCTGACAGCGTATTTTTGTCCAAGTACCAGATACTCTATTAAACTGTACTTATTAATTAAGTAATCAATTAAATGATATACTATTAAATTTAATAATTAAGTACTAATACGTAAATATTACTTCCCTTATTCTTATATTTTCAGATAAAATCACGAATTTTCTTTGTATTTTCTTACCATTTTCGGTGTACAACAATCCTCAATTTCAACATCCGTCATATTTTCTTGACACTTATTTGATTACCGTGAGTAATTTGATTGATGAACAGCATTGTCAACCATAATTTACGGATCACAAATCAGACCTCTCTGTACGTTCTTGATGCAGAAGATCAGTCGTCTGTTTCCGTCTCCGAATACTGCGCATTACTTAAAGATTTTCAAATGCGTTCCCCAATGTTCATTGACGTAGCATGAACTAGTTGACTGCAACAGTCCAAATGCATTGAAAAACATCCTGCAGTGATCCTAAAACACGCAAGCCCTCTGACAAGACTAGCTTATCGCGATACGAGTAGCAAACTGCTTAACATATATAGTGGTGCAGGCATCCTTGTTCTATATGAGATCATCCTCCGGCGCCATGCTTCTTTTATCCTGTGATTCAACGTTTGGCATACTAACCCTCTATGTTCATGATCATTCACGAAGATGGAATAGTAAATTTACAGGAATGTCTACTAGTTAAAGGACGCCATAGAAATAAGATTGCCTAGATAAATAAACTCAGTCTATTTATTATACCTAAACATTTCTGGATGAAAATAGAGGCATGCATGATGATAAGAATTTGAAAAGAAAGAAAATATGAGGCATAGAAATCGAGAAATAGAAGAGTTCTTTGTCAACAGAAAAAAAATATTCAATGTCTCCTTTTACTTCTTTTAGATAACTAAATCGCTGAAGAAGTTCATGCTATTGTCTCCGATAGGCTGCAATTACTCCATTTCATACTTCAAATACGATTGCAAAAAAGTTATGGGGCCCTCTACCAACAAAGCTAGGGGCCCTAAATCTCCGGCAGTGTTTCTCACACTCATTGGATTAATGGTGATAGGAAATACCCATCTATTTCCTACAGACATCGGTTTTTCCCCTCAATTTATAACTTTTTAAATTAAATTTTCATTAGTTATTCATATCTCTACTTCAGACTCTTGACAAATTTCACTTTAAAGGGATATTTATTTGAGTTAGTATGGTATTGTTTAAAGTGCTTCGACAGCTAAGGTTACTTTGCAAATGGTGGCTCCCACTGAGAATCGAACCCAGGACTTCCACCAAAGGTAAACGAGCAAACCACATTCCTATAAAGGAGCTCCTGCTTTATTGACTAAGTATAAATGTATGAATGTCTTTTTCGTAATATATATGCCCGATAAGTCACCTGATGCCGTATCTACTTGCAGTGATTGCGTTTTATTATAATAAACAACTATAAATCTCAGTAACCTCACCATATTCCAGGAGTTACATGACTAATACCTACGATCCTGAAAATCGATCTACAAACTTTTAAAAATAGTAAGCTAAGATATATTGCATATTCAAAAGAATCCGTTTGTGTTCTCCTTTTGGAAAACAGAAAAAAAACGATTCTACTCAAACCCCAGATTCTGTGCACTTGACTGGATACTTAATTGTCTAATAACGATGAATTATTTGTATATAAGCTTTACAGGATCAAACCCGGAAGCGAGAAATCATAGCATGAAAAAACAAATATAAAGTAAGATTTTAATATACTTGTGGATCGGAAGGGGATTGGGGCGGTAGTAATACACAATGTTTGTATCGAAAGAGGAGAGGGAGATAAGATAGAAAGGAAACACTTTCCCTTAGGTTCCGAACCGTGGATTCCCCGTTTATTAGCTCTCGCTGCGTTTCCTGCGATCGCTATCTCCTTCTTCCAAAGCAAACATCGCCAAAGTAAAGCTGAACGACGGAAGAGCGCTTTCTCCACCGAGTAACATATGGAGCAGCATAAGAATGCAGGCCGAAAATAAAACCAAGAAGAGAGAAATTGCTGAGGAAATCTACTTCCCATTCCGCAAAAATACTCTTCTTATAGAGCGGAATAACTATGACAAAAACGGGGTCATTTTTTTCTTCCAGTTTTTAAATATCGGTACTAGAAAAAATAAAACACTATTTCGTTATATCTAAATTCTATTTCTCATACTTTACACAAAGACATTTCCTAGAGTATGATTGACAACCATCTGCGGAATATCTTTAAAAGAGTAACTAGACGATAAAGACTCGAAGTTCATATTCCTTATCCTCAAGGATTTCTGGTTAGAGCACATTGTTCAAATAGAGATATCACTTTTAAAGATGGGTTAAAAGTGACTTACTTTTATGTCTTACGACATGATCAGAGTCTTACTGACGATTCTTAAGGATTTTACAATCTGCAAACTGATTTAATTCAATTTATTATTTATGAATATTTCATCTATATATAATATAAATAAATGATTATTTAATAATACATTTACGACTAATCTTTCATATAGTCCTTTCAAAAGCATAAAATATTAATTATCACATACTTTGAAAGGTATTCAATCACTTTTGAACTCGTACTTAAACTATAGCAATAATGGTGTACGCATGATATATGAAATAATAATATTATGGCACTATAACAATATTCACACTTGCATCACAGTTTTGAAATATCAGAATACCATAGCACCGGCACTCAATCTTGGTCCCGATATCGCTTCTCTTTAATGTATGCACGGATCAACCTATTTTCATAGTTCCTGTCATGTGTTTTACATGGCAAAAAAATTAAGTTTTTAATTAGGATCCATGTAATACATCGACAGCACAGCCAGTACCCCTAACTTGTATTGGAATTTACTATATTTACTTTACTAGTGGGATGACAGACACCCTTAGCGGTACCGTTCGCCGCATAATTTTATCTTATTTGTTTTTGCAAAATCGATATCGTCTGCAAGCGTACAAATCACGTTCCCATCGACTGCTCAAGACCCTCATCTCTAATGCATCCTTCAACATTGGAAATAGTTGGGTAGTAAACGCATTTAAAGTAGAACTATATTTTTAAAATATCGAATATTTTTTATCAAAGTGATCGTGATATAGAATCGAAACTAAAAGTCCGTGATAAAATTTCAAAAAATATTGGTGAAATCTGAGCGTATCTGAGTATAACATCGAGCGTATCTTTTTATAATCAACAAGAAAAATTTTGTACTTTTTCCACAAATTAGAGTGTTTTACAGTCTTATGTTTATAATAAAATTAATTTGTGGAAAAAGTACAAAATTTTTCTTGCTGATTATGGAATATTTCCACAAGACAACGCCTGAAACTGTGAATTTTGTATCTTTTTATGTTTAACGAAAAATTTATATAAGAGATCTACTTTCCATTGTTCTTCTATGCGCCGCTGAATTCCCGAGAAATAGCACCAATTTCATGGAAAAGATTTGTATGAAAAGTAAAGGATTTGAAATATGTGGCAGTGGTTGATGTAAATAAATTTGTATTGAGTAAGTGTGTGAATATATATTATCTACAAGGAGATATCAATATTAAAATAGTGTATATTTGTGAATAGGATTCAGCAGTATTGTAATATTGTGCTGCTGTTGCAAAGAATGTTTTATATTGTGACGACAGAGAGATCGGTATTGAAGGACGAAGAAATTCGTGAAAAAAACTCGCTGATTACGAAAAGATATAGTTAGTTAGTTTGGGTAGTCAAAATTAAACTTAATAGAATAGAAAAGAACAGAGATATATTTAGGGCGAGACTGAGACCATAGTCTCCTCTTAGATCTAATCCTTTATTATTTTGGAATAAGGTAAGTATAGAAGAAAAAACAATCAAATTACAAAAGTAGGAAGAGATTGCAGTGTGAATTAAAAAACCTGACTTTAGAAAAATTTCCATTGCGAGAAAACACCCACAAGAAAGGAGGTGTGAGTATACGGCAAAAACGCCTGATAATAATACAAAATTTTAAACATAAAGGAAATTGATTTTTTAAGGAAAAGATAACATCGACGATATAAAAAGAAAAAGTTTATAACAGCGTAGAAAAGTTTCCACACTGGAAGATACTGAACAAAGAAAAATGTCAAAAACAATAGAAAATAGGGTAAAAATATGGAATGCGAGATTGATGATTTACCTTCTAAAACAATAGTTCCTATGTGTTATATTTATAAGAAGTGTTTTGTATATATGTTAGTCAGGAGAGGTTCAGTGAGTAAATAAAGCAAATAGAGCGAATAGCGTGATTCATATGCATGTGTATCCATAAATTAATATTACAGCAGAACACGGAAGGGCCTCATCCAATGGAACGCATCAATGAAAGCCTCAGCATTCCGAAGAATGTTAATCACGAAAACCCCAGGGGAATCGATCGCCCATTAATAAAAGATACTCTCACAGCGATAAGATGAACTTTGAGTGGCTTGTTGTAATAGCTCCACATAGATACACTGGAATTCGCTTTTCAATATCCATCTATTTCGCTAGAAGCTCTAAACAAATGGTAGAACTTAGAGACCTCATTATTAGAGCTGGATTTGAATGGACGAAATTCTTTTTAATCGACGGATCTCCACTCACTGAAGTATCTTCTTTTAAAAGTTTCGATTCTCGCGGTATTTAAGTAAAAGCTTATTCGTGCATTCTGTATGACGTGAAGCATTCAATCTACCGCAAAGTTGAAAAAATCATTTTTGACTGCACACAGCAATCGCCCAATGAATGAGTTTTTCGTAGGGATAAGTTTCGTTCTGTTGTTCTATATTTGTCAATATAGGTCTTCTCCCGAAATTTCGAAACGAAACAAACACGTTGTGACATCCCATGGATCAATGATCAACTGCTCGCTGAGTATTGGCAGTTATAAAAATGTCTCGGTCCATTTGATACGTCCTGGGAATTCGTGTCAATAAAACTTACCGCAATGGCAACTCCAAAAGTCATGCAAAATAAAACGGATAAGACTAAAGAAAATTCTCAAATATAAAATAGCTACATATGTGTAATTTTTTAAGCTAGGGTATGAGTAAATATGCAAATTTATATTTAAATCTAATTGCTGCAACTGCCTGAATAATGGTATCTATTGCATTGCTTTAATATCGCGACATTATTTGTTAAATCATTGTACCAAATATTTCTACATGAATGATGTCTAGAAGGTTTATAATTAAGTTGTGTTTTGATTAAAGTATCATAATCGTCTGAATTAGGTTTAATAATAATTATATCATTAATGTGCGTTAATTTGATTTATTTAAACTTTAGATACATAATTATTAGGATATTTAGGAATAAAACAGATGATAGTCATATCACTAATGTTGCTTTGAATATTATGAAATTAAATTATATATTAAATAAGCTCTGAATAATCATTTCGAACAAGCAGCCTTTTTTATGAGTCAAGACAAATTCATTTTTATATATACAAACATATATAGTGTTCAACAAAATCGGAAAGTCCTGAAGATTACTGAAGAGTATGTCACACACAAGCTAAGGTTAAAAAGCTAATAATTCTGAGTTATCGTTTGAATAGCGCTTAAACTGGGCTCAACTACTACGGACGATATCTGCAGCAAAGATTTGAACCTTAGGTGAAATAGATAGGTGATTTTACAAGAGAATGATAAAAATAAAATGGACCGACCGAGTAACTTATGAAGTCCTTGGAGGAGTGAATGAAGAGGCGAGTCCGCGGTCGATAAAAAGTAGAGGAAAAACGGTCACTCGCAAGGCACGGCAGTATCGTGAATGGAGGAAGAAAGGTATAACAGAGAAGGACTTAGGTTGAATTACGTTACGCAGGTGGTAGTAAGTGTTAAAGTTCAGTATCATAAAGGAATGAAGCGACCAGTGGGGGACTGAGTTGCTTCTTATCCTGCAATCCTATTCTTGGATTTGATGACCGTTGAAGAAGCTTAAGTTGACTGTTCTATTTCCTTTAAACGTACCTTTCTGAATTACTTATACTTGCATTGCTGTATTCTAACATAAAGTAAAGCTTATTCAGTAAAAATATTTGTAAGTATTCTTTATAAAGAACATTGAAGGGATAGATAGCATTCATTTTGAACACTAGAGAAATCGATATTTACCTTTGTGCTAGAAATATTTCATTTAGAAAAAATTTCGATCATTTCTACGTATGATACTTTGCGGAATTCATCTATATCTACATTAACACCCTGAAAGCCGCCTTTCGGCGTGTGTATTGGGGTGTAAACACTCAACCTTTGAACTACATCTTTAGTTTTATGTTATCGGGTATTGTTCGCGGAAAGAATGAGTCCTTAAAACGATATTTCTAGCTTTCTATTTCACATGTCACATAATACCGATTAAGTCCTCTGTAAACGGATGTTCTGAATTGATCAAGCAATCGCAAACTAGCTTCTAATCATCTTTCATTCAAGAATTCCCAACCTGAGCCAGAGAGTATTTTCTAAACGCTTGCCACTTAACCATAGTGATTTTAACAATACATAATATATTTTAATAACATTCCCATATTGTTATTAAAAATATTTGATAAACCAATAACACCGTCATTTGACATGTCTATTTACTAATTCTACGAAATAGAATCCATCATTTTTAATTCTTGGTCTTTCCCAGTCACCACTTTTCACTTCTCGCTACGCTTTATTATCGTATCAATATTCATATGCAAAGTCAGAAATTTTTATGAGTTTCATAAAATCATTGGATTACACTGCACGAGGAGCAATCAATCCCAAATTTAATCCCCAACCTCAGCGTGGTTCAATGGGGATCCGCTCCAGATGTTCCGGATGTTGCACCGTAGCCATCTAAATCTGAAAATATCCACGGGTCGCATATCACGAGGAACATGCCTCTCCGAGCATGAACTCACCGGGGGCGCTCCGATATTTAATTCAGAGTTGGCGGTATTCCAGATAATGCCAGCGCTAAGCGTAGGCATTTGCCTCTGGATCATTAAATCCTCAGGCATGGTGACTAAGCCCACCCGCACCCATCGCGTGCCTCTGACCTCGTTGCCGTGACAACGCGTGACGCGCGCGCACCGCCAATTGATCCGCCATTACAGATGCGCGCCAATTATCACGAGCCCAAGTACGGTAGCAGCCGACGCCACTTGCTTCCAAAACTATTTATTGCCCACGATCACGGAAGAGGACGATAAGGGTAAATTCAGTCAATTCCGCCTCTACTCTCCAAGACATCCGAGAATTCGTTACAGCAAATTTGCCTCGATCATGTTTCCGTTGAATTGGACTCGCTCCGACTATATCTACTACTAATGTTTCTTTATCGAAATACAGTAACCCCTGGCCAATCCCGGGGTTAGGTTCATGGAAAGTGTCGCGGTTGGTTAAACTATGAATGGCAAGTCCAGGATTTTGCTTAAGAAGTTTATGGGAATAAAAATTTAAAAGGCGTCACCTTATTGAGGAGCTAAATGAATATTTACAATACAACCGTATTAATCAACCTCACAAAACAAAAAGTTGCTCGAGAAATAAATAGACCACAGTGTGATTCCGTAAAATAAAAGCAGTAAAACGATCATCAAGTACTGCCATACTTAATCCTCAAAATTCAAGAAAAATGCCTTCGGGAAATAAGTAAAGCACAGTTTATGAATCTCAAACCGCGTATACTCTAAATATTATAAAACATACGGTGATTATGGATGGATTTTGACAAAATGCGTATAATATAAAGAGCTGTTGACAAGGGATTGTTGTATTGCAAAAAAGAAATTGTCGCAAAATTATTTTCTGCATATCATATCCTTATTTCCCAGAAAATTTTCGTTATACGAATATTTTGTGCAAAAGTCTCGATTTATCCATATACAGTACTAAATTACTATTATTTATTATCCGAAAATACTTAGCATCTTACGGTCGCTAAAGCAGCACTGTAAGATGTGGGAAGAAATGTGGGAATATCTGCTCAACATTCTTAGTATAAGTCTTCTTCATGACGATTCGCCATTCCTGCCGTGAGATTATCCTACATAATTTCATTCACAAACTCGAAATATAAATTTATAGCCATTGTCTTCCATTTAAGGTAGGTAGGTCACACAAATTAGTTGATTATATGACTAACTAAATAGAATATTTTCGAGTATGAAGAGGAGAAAATGTGTATTCTTTTCACAGAACTTTTATTTTATCAAGTAGTTTAAAATAAAAATCCTGTGGAAGGAAAAACGTAGCGAAAATCTGCAGGTGAAAATAAATTTCTGAAAGGCTTAGTTGGAGAAAATGAGTCAAGCAAAAGTGCTGTGGCTTTAGATTTTCAAACCATTAAAGGAATATCCGCACAAAATAGAAAGAAAGGTGCAAACTTAATTCAGATTTTTTATTTTTATATCATAAAATATATGAATTTTTCCATTTTAAACTTTAGACTATATTCCTAAAAGAAAATTCAGTATATTCAATAGAGGATTTTTGAGCAGTATATGGATAGATATTCAGAAAGACATTAAAGATAAGTAAATTTAAAACTCCGTTTATACTACCATATACTGCCATAATTGAGAAAACGCTCATTATATCATATGAGATAAGATAACCGGCATTTCTGTGGCTAAAGATTGTGATATTTTGTAATCGCAGAAATATATTTCTAATACGGAAAACACACAAAGATAGGGATGCGGAATCCCAACGTAATACATAGAAAGAATGGAAGGGGAGAGAGATAAATCTCAATGTAGAGGCTTACAGAAATCACAAAAGCAATCAACAAATGCAATGAGTATCTGAAAATACGTATTCATTATCTAGAGGGAAGAAAATATTTACTATGTTAGCAAATTAAACTATAGCAGACGAAACCATCATATAAAATCAAATATATCTCAGAAAATCCTCCCGATGAAAACCGAAAATAACAAAAAGTTCCTAATAATTTCAAAGTATGCGTATTAGATTAAATAGATAGCAACACTTCAGAGCAATCGTATGAGTTGAAAGGCGTATCATTGCCATTTCTTTATTCATGTAAACCTCTCAGCTGAATAAAACTACAATGAAACCAGGTCTCACAGACGCGCTGCGTTAATCCTGTCACCATAGTCACGAAATGCACGAATTTGTTTCCACGCTATGGATATTTCTATGCTCGGGTAATGCACTTCATTTATAATGAATCAGTTAAGCTGCTTTTTACTCGGAGTATCTCGAGCAATGCTCCTAATGAGTAATGTCCTCCCGACTGGCCTCATTAGCAGCTCCCTCATTCGCTCTCTCACTCCGGTCATAATTATACCCCACTAAATAAAGGATACAATCGGAAGTGCGTACTTTACGTGTTGAATTAATTTCCCATTAAATGAATATTCATCGGCGAATTTTATGACTTTTTATGACCACTACCGTAATACTTTGAAAGCAATACGGTTTGTACATTTTGATTGTTTTGAATGTCAGTATGTGACCCAAAAACCTTACCGTCATATTCATTAAGTATAACTTCTACTTTCAACCTAATCCTTTCTTTCATGACTTGTTTCTGTTAATTCAGTCATAAATCTTTCTATAAAGGCTCTGTGTCCCTCTTCCAATCATATTTACATCCGTGTTTGAATTTTCCGTTTTAACGCAAATAAATCTAAAATAAAAGACTTGCATTGTTAGATATGAGATTCTTCCAATACGATAGTACCGCAGAAAGTAAAAAGCGACCTATGCCTAAATACCTAAGTACTCGACATATAACAGCCTCAGAGCTTTGTATTTTATATTTCTCAGTGTTCTATTATTTAACATTTTCCTCAGACAGTTTTCCATTTACCTCGTATTTTATATCCTTACTTGTACTTACATTGGAGTGATTACATAAGTTATCGCTCATTTAAGTATATTTTTTTCTTTGCATAACTAATTTTTCGCCATATTGTCTTTCCTCCTTTATCATAATATCGTCTTATGTTCCCTCTTAGTACATTTAGATGTATTTCGAAGAGTACTGAAAAAGATTACTAGCGCCACCGATGAAATTTTTTGAAAAAATATGAGCTTTGGAATACTGAAGCATCAATCTGAATATTTTGCTTCCTATAAAATCTTTTCGTAAAACGTAATTCAGATTCAGAGTTTCAATATTTAACTAAAGGTCGAATTTATGATAAATAAATCACTACCTATAAACGGTATTTCAACAAAGCTCATTTAACTTTCAGATAAGAACAAATTTCTTTTTCATTAACTTTACCCAGAGCTACAATTAACACCTTACACTAAAAGCGACAATAAGAGAAGAAAAAGAGAGGGTACTTATGAAGAAAGGTATTCATTAAAGAGAGCTAAAAAATGTACGCCTGAGTTAAAATATGAATGAACTATATAAAGGTGTAACACTGGTTATCGCATGGGAGTTTAAACCACGATTACTGCGGTTTGTTGTTAACACCCCGAGAAATAAAAGATTCATGTTCTAATTTTACACTGGATAAAATTTAAGTATCACCATCACTGTTATAATTTCAACTCTTCTTAAGTTAACTAGATCACCTCTTTATCTCTGCAATACGTAGGAGATCATGAATATTATCGCTGAGAGCGTAAAACAAAGAAATCTCCGTAAAAGTACCACTAAAATATTTCGAGAGGAGCGTAATTTAAGAGGATTCTCTATGCCACCAACGAAGCATTGTGGCCGTAAAAAATATTCTAGCGGTCTCAAGTGCGCCACTGGACAAACACAGGATTAGGTTTTTTCCCGTAGGCTCGGCTAAAAACCGTATAGTATGGGCATAAGCTGCACGTTTACCTTCAGAATCTAGACGACCTCGCTTTGAGACTTTCCGTAAATCCTTAATCCTGAATTTGACCTCGGATCGATTCATTTAAATGGCGCACAGACAAATGACGAGAACAATGGAAAGACCGTTAATACAAAGACCGTTCCGTGTCAAATAATAAGCTGGTGTGAATTATGCGAAGACAAATTCTGTGTTGAAATCGCCCGTTAGAGGATTTGATCGCATCACCGAACTTCAACCACCTTTGAAAAGAACCACGGAGAACATGAGGTGATAGATTAATGTTCGCACACAGCGTTCAGATAAAAGATGATTCGACGGTGTGCCCATCCGTACAGCATCGAGATGCTTTTGCAGGAAACAACAATCGATTGCTCTGCCCCCTGGCGGAAGATTAGTCAGCGGCGAAAAGCGTAAGAGGATTTGCAAATGAGGCAGCGAAGGTGAATAAGGCAATAAGGCTCACAAACTACGATGAAAATTTCAGTGACGTCTGTTAGTTTAGTAAAGCCCCTTACACACACACTCGAAAATTTCGCCGAATATCTCTATCTAGAGCTATCTTGTTCAAGAGACACGAATTACGTTTGAAGTCGTAGTTTCGCACCGAAATGACTTCCATATTCACCCACGTTCTCGTCCACGAACTTGCGAATGAATTTCGCACATTCGTTGCATTTGGTAGAATTAATGCATCAGAGTAATCAGAGGTAATACTCTCATGGCGCGGAGAGATATGCAATTGTCACACGTAGAGAGGCTGAAGTTGTAACTACTCATATTCAACGGCTAATATTTGACGCTCACTGAGCATGGAAAAGCATCGCTCCGGAACTCAGTTCAAGTATTACAAGTGAACTGCAAAGGTCCTTCTAAGCAAAGTATTCTTCATCTTTAACATAACATTTTAAGGCTCAAAAGATAGAAAGGAAGCTAAGAGTAGCTGTAGTTGCTCTTGGAGTGCATAATAAGGACAATTTTTATACATATATGCACATATCTCACGCAATTTCCTTGCGGGGTAGGTACATTATTTGGTTAACGATCCGATAGCCGTTTTTCGGTACACGGACTAGTGCCCTGGGCATGGAACGGAAAGTCCTGGGTTACCGACCTTCTAAGAATAGCTATGCTAAGATCCTTAGGGGCTCAACTTGCCTTTATTCTCAATATTCCTCCATATTTATAATCTATCCCTCGCTTCAAACACATTCATACGTGTATTCATATATTCTATTATATTCTTACATTTTTAACTTCCATTTACTTTCCATTTTCTATTTTCCTTGGATAAAAGCAAATAATTAATCATTAACCCCGTATTAAACCTACCAGGAAAAAAATCTGAATATAAGATAGTACCGGATGAGTAAATTTACTCTTTTCGACCTCGTAAATTTTAGAAAGCATAAGTAACGTAAAAGAATGGTAGATGGATATCCAATGAATAATTTTTCACTGTGATAAACCTCAATGACGACGGTTTTGCCTGCTATCCTGAGGGCGGCTTCAGGTAGAATCCGAAAGAAAACCGAAACAGCATGCAGAGTTAAGGTAACCAGCGTTGCGAAACCTATCAGCCAAATATTCAATGAAAATAACCGATATCAAAATATTTTGATTAAAAATAGATGAAACGCAAGGACAAAATAAGCGTATCTCAGTTCCTTACTATTAGTGCTTGTTAGCGGATTTATTATTTCATCATCAAACGGATACTGTAAATCATGTACCTTGGTATCCAAGATATATAAATAATTTAGTACTATTAACATTATATTTACATTGCACCGTTCGAATTGTGATGAATTCTCCACATTCTCACGAATACCTCCAAATCCTTGCCGTGATATACCCTAAGATCTTCATATGAAACCCAAAACCAACTTTTAAATCTGATCTTCCTAGTTTAAGCTGAAAAATCTCATGAAGAGTGCGTGTGTGGGCTCATAAGCCGCGGTTTGGATGTAACAGAAAACCGAGAAAAAGGCTTTCAATAGAGAGGAAGTGAGCAAAAGTGCGGAATTCCAAATATGTACTTCCGAAATAAGGGAGGCGTAAAATGAAACCGATTCTGAAAGAATGAAGTTCTCGGTTACGGTGGCATAAAATATAAATTGCGAGGAAGCAAATGGGGAAAGAAAATGGGACGGGAATGAAAAAGAATAGGGGAAATGAATATCACGTTGCGAGAGAAATAAAATGAGGAATGATAAAGAATATAGGGAAGCGTACGATGGCTATTCCCAAAGTATTTTCCACTTTCTGCCTTTTATTAAGATATTGACGTCACTGCTGCCATTGTAGCTAGATACACCAATGCGAATCCACCAACGAGAAGGTAAATGTTATCTTGCCATCTCTACCTCAATATCACGTTGTGAAATTGCACTGTTACAATCCCGATGGTTGGTCTTATTGGTACCGATTCTTCTCACGATAAAATGTTATGTTACTATAACCTATCCACAAAAGTCTACTGTGAGGTATTGAAGCACCAAATGAGGGCCATTCTAAACAGGCATTGCCTCTCGTTAAACTCTGAAATGGATATCTAACTGCCGGTCACTGAACTGCTCCCTATGGCCCATTACAATATCACAATGGAAGATTTTTAATCTGTAGCCAATTACCAAAAATTGGCGTTTGAGAAAATCAGGTTGATCTTTAATATCTCTCCAACTATTTCAGAAAGCTTCATGTAAAAACTACTATTCGAAATATATTTTTGCCCCTGCCTACTCTTCTCCCTCTTTCTTGCAAAGTATAACACCTTATACACACTTGAAGACCAAGCATACCCCAAGCTACTCTATCATAGGGCGGAACGGAAATGTCGAGAGTCCGGAAAATATATTAATGTTATACCTGATTAAATTCATTTCTGTGCTTTCACGGTGGTATTCGCTCCCATTCTTGTGCTATGTTTTCCCTGTATTCATTCCTTTCCTTGTTGGGTTTTCCTCAGAAAGCCTTCATCTGAAGAGTTTTTAAACACATTCCAGTATCTCCTTCCAGCTGTCTTTTTCATGATTTATTTTTGTATTTCTATAAATTTCAAAACTCTGTATTAAATCTGACTATAGACATTGTGTATGATTCTCACAAGGGCACGATCTTCTCGATTAAAGAGTTATATGTTATGAAAGCATGCATCTCTGAAGGTACGGAATGTTTTAAACCGTACGTTTCTGTAAGTAAGGAAAATAAATCCTACCGCAATAAATCGATAATGCTTAAATTTTTATGGAATAGCCGAAGAAGCATTTAAACACTTAGTCAAATTCACAAGTATGTTCCTATAAGAAATGATTACTAGCGAAGGATTATTAATCCCAGATTTGTTTAATTTTTCGTTTAAACACTTCAAAACTCTAATTAGTTTATTAATATCCCTCACGCTACGTTCTTTAAATGTATCCATTAATATCCCTCCCTTGGTTGTTCTGATAATCCTCATTTAGTGAGCTCTCTTAAACATCTTGCTGGTAAAAGCACCAACATTTCTCCATCTTATTCTCTCCATAATTTTTCTCCAATAAATTTCCGTAATAAATCAAAATCCGTGTAATACAGCAATAATACGTTCAAAGAGTGTTTGAAAGATATATAATGGGAAAACATGAAAATTTGCAAATGGTCTTAGCTATCGAGTAGCAAGATAAAACAAGCAATTAACATGGAAATTGCACATTATAACTCAACAATCATCTATGTCATCATTCCCATCGCTTACGGGATTGGCGAATGATGATTATTAATGAAGAAGATGAATTTGCTTTTGGCATTGATTTTCATACTCGGATTCCTTACTGCTGCCAACCCTTGTCAGAAAATCGGGGCCCAGAGGGATCGAACCCGATACCACTTCCACCCACGCCACATTTTAGGCTGAATGGGGCCCTTTTATTGGATTATAAAATTTGCACACACGACCTCACTTGCCATTGGAGTAACCCCACATGCCCGAACATACACACATGATACTAACACTACATGACCGGATTAAGACATTATGTGCTTCTAATGCACAATGAACGAAAAAAATACAGTGCTAATATTCCTGTAAAATTTTTGCGTAAACTTGCTGGAGATTAGAAGAAAAATCCTCACCTACGTTAAGAAGAATCAAACTGAAAACTGAAATAAAAATTCTTGATTGTGAATTATCTACTTTCAATGGAATTTTTCGCCTTTAAAGTCAACCCTCCGGTAAGGTCGCCTACTTTACAAACGTAGTTCAGTTCGCTGGGTGTCGCACGCCCAGGATATTTTTTCTTTGTTTTTAATGGACGTAATTTTTATTTTTAACAACGCTTTACTCAATGTCAAATTTTATTTCTTATCTTATAAAGTGACTATCTTTTTAGATATCTTATTAAATACTGAATACTTTTTCCGCACCACAGAAATAAATAAATAATTATAAAATTACTTTTAATAGTCTTTAAATACCTAAACACTGAATTTCTATCGAGTTGGATGTAGCAGAAAAGACGAGATACATTCCTAAAATCACTCTAGGATTCTAACTCCCAGGCTACTGTACCCTACGGTTGAGGTTGGCATTTTTAAAGTAACAACCTACGATTCTCATGGGGAGGATTTTACCTGCTTTATCCCCTTTGTATCCGCTATTGATCACCTCGGGTATACGCAATTCTGTGGTCAACTTCTTCCCTCTCACTTTCAACGTCACTGTCAGCGTCAAACCTTTTCTCCGTCCCCAAAAGCGTAGGATGGTTTTCGTTTGGGATCTACGCTTTCTCTCCCCTTTCACTATTTTCACTCCGTTAAGCCTTACATTGGCTTTTCTCTCAACGCCTTCAATCTGCTTTAATCACCACGACGCATTACTTTCCGAGAGCAATGAAGGGGATCAACAGATAAGATTGCAGGGAATGAATGGAGAAAGGTGGATTTGAAAAAGAGGATCAGATACAAATGAAATCGATATGCCATTGCCGTACTTGATGTAATTTCGTAGAAAGCCTTAATTTAAGCCTGACCTGGTGATGGCCATCCTATAGGCCTAAAAAGACAGCGAATAAGAATATTTCAGATATTACAAAGAAACTTGGAAGAACTTCATGCAACTTTATACTCACTCTAATTTGTTTCAGATTGGATCACTATACAGGAGGCAATGAAAACGGAGAGATCAAAGGCATAAACTTTTTATAGTCAAGCTACGAACGCATATAAGTGAATTCTTGTTTTTAAATCTCACTGAGATAAAAAGAAATAACTTTTCTGCTGAAGTCTTTGAGATATGAAAAATCTTAAAATTTTCGATCGAAAATGTAGAACGTGAATGGAAGAGGAAGTAGTTACAAAGTACAATGGAGTAGGGGATTGCCAGGTAATGTGCGGAGGAGACTTGGCCTATGGACCGCTGTAATAGCCGAGAAGGGCTGCTAAGAGACATGTACGACATATAAGGGATGTTAAGTAAGGAACAATTGTTGAATCATGCATAGTTGTAGTCAGTTATTTTAAGCCTTCAGTTGAAAATTTATTATCTGTAAGCAGGTAGTGTACTAATAATGTACTGTAATGTAATGTTACTGTAATCGTATACTGTTTTAGCTATGTGATTTCTCTATTGTCGGTTGTTACAGCTAGCAATCAATTAAATTTTATTATTATAATTATATTTTTATGTTATTAGATTATCGTATAATATGAATTATACTACTAGGTTATTGGTCTAATACAACATACTAGGCTATATATGGTCTAATACAGCATATATATGACAGTAAAAAAACCAAAAAGATAAGAATTAGTAAGGTAGAATATATCATATTCGTAATAAGGAGAACCGATTGAATAGAATGGTGATTCGTATTACCTAAGCAATGAGATGCAGCAAGTGCAAAACTGGAATCAGAAGTAAAAGTTCCAAGGTTAGCGCGGCCCTCGATAGGCTGAGGGTTGCCGTAACAGATAAGATGAGATATTTCTCATATACTACATACGGAGTGTTGATTTGTATCGAGTCGAGACAGATACTCTAGGAAAGGGATAGCAATGCCTATAAATTTTCGAGACGTTGACATGGATAGGAAAACAGAAGATAAACTGGCCAAACAAGATCAGAAATGAGGAGTTGCCGAAGCATTCGAGAGAATTGGAAACTGATAGGAACGATATGAAGGAGATGATCCGACTTTATAGGTCACTTTTGCAAAGAGAGAGAAAGATCAAAGAGGTTAAAGAACTATGGAGGAAAAGGTTTCAGCTAATAGATGAGCTCAGAAAGAATATAGAGAGTGATCTTATGATAAGAGCAGAAAATAAGGGAAAATGAACGATATTTGTATATCACAGAATAAGAGACCTATCCTCGAAACAATATACAGGTAATGATGAAGAGAAATCGACGGTAGTTCTCTATAATCACGTAAAAACTTAGACTGCAGTCGCTTTGTTTACTGGAGGGATAGTCAAAGACTGCGATAGGAATGGAGTTCTTAGGAATGCTTTTCTATGAGTTCTAAAAAACCTTTTAAAAATATTCTCATTTACGTTCAAAAAAGCATGAATTCGACGAGAGACTTATGTGCCGATACATCATCAGACCAGATGACACAAATATGCTCATTATTTCTTCTGTACCTCTCATTATCAATAGTTTCTTTTTATTACTTCGGTGTTTTTGCAGTTTCATGGCCCCATTCAAGTGCGGAAGTTTACCCTCATAGTAAGTATTTTTCGTAAACCTTAGTTTAAATCTAAAATCAGCACTCATTTGTATTTTCTATTAATGCTATCTAAATTTTGAATGTTCGTTAAGATGTATTGATTAATTCTTCTAGGTATTAGCTTATTTTTCTTCTATGATTATCGTAGATGAAATTGAAATCAACATATTATAATTTCAAAGGTTAGTTAAAATAAATACCATTTTGGCCTAACCTCACCCTACGAGTGCAATAATTATACATATATTTATTACTTTCACATTTACAGCACATTGCCGCAAAAAAGATCGAAAGCCAGAATATCCTACAATGAGTAACCTTTGGATTCCTAACGTGATTAGATTGTTTCAAAGCACGAATATGATTACGATGATGAATGGGCATGGCAAGCATCGTAATTTTAAAGATAAAATAAAGGACAGACTCGGTAAAAGGGTGCGCTGCAAAGAACAATGGGGTCTTTATCCGTAAATATAAATGTAAAAAGTGAAAAATACCATGATTACATGCGCCACTTTTTCAGGGAGAAAAAAGATAAAAGCCAGAGTTGAAAAAAATTTTTAATCCAGGTCTGAGATAAGTAAGTCATAAGGGTTTTCAACACTTCCAAGCACACTGCAGGTTCATTCTTAGGGACCGCAGTCACGCGATTTAGTACTTCCTGCAGTCTTTTTCATAAGAGGAATAATAAGCGGAATTCAAGAGCGTTTTTCCGTAAATTGCAGGTACTTTAATCGAACGGCCTTAGAAGCATAGACGTGAATGCGACCGCTTGCATTTGAAATCGTGAATCCGCATCACTGCTTCTCCTAGGATTCTCATTCCAAAATTCATCTCACGATGCAAACATCCGTTTCATCCACATTTTCGTTTTATCAAAGAGCGCCTTTAATTCGTATTCGGAGCATAGAGCTTCAAAAGGAGTGATATTGAGTTCCTGCTACTTTAAACAGCAAGCGGTAAGTTTGCATTTGTTTCCATACTAACTGAAAGAAACGGTGATTCTTGTCACCGCTTGAATTCTGAACCTCATCATTATCATTGCATTTCAAGTTTTTTAGCACAAAAATGAACATTGCTAATACTTTCAAAATCGTTGGAAGTAAAAATTCAACATGTGAAATTAGCAGCATTTACACAATTTTCCACTTATCATCGATACCCCTTACGTATGTTACAGTAGCGATTTTTCTCATTCAAAATTATAATTTTGAATGAGAAAAATCGCTACTGTAACATACGTAAGGGGTATAAGAAAAAGCGGTATTGCACACAATTTATCGGAAACGGCTATGATTTATATTCATACAATCATCATCAGTTGAGAATATCATCAAGTTTATCCGAAGAAGGATCTTTGAATCTTAATCATGGCAGTTTCCGGTAAAAGAAGTCAATCAAAACTATTTTTAATTCTTCATAGATTTCTATATCGAAGTCACCGTTCATGCAATGGAATCCAGAAATTTACATAGAATATTATAAACTCTTTCCTCGAATTAAAATATCACAATATTCACAATACTTCAGAAAAAATTACTTCTTAAACAGGAGAGGTACTAAATGTTTTTGCATCATCTACATCAGACAATTATGAATTATAAATATCGAAAAGGCTTTTTGGATAAAATGTTAAAATATTACGCTTTAAAAACCCTTCATGCCCGATATATAATATGTAGATTATATGTACATCAGAACGATAACACGTAAACATCAACTACTAGCCTAAAAGCTATGCAAACGACTGGAATGGATTGTCCTAACTTCATCGGAAGATTGCGATGTGAAATAGAAGCGGAGTGACGGCTGCAACATTAGGCGGCTTTTAGCTCATCAGCGCATGATGTATTCGACAACGTTCGATATGACGCGAGTGCCGTTCCATAAACAGAGGCTAAGAAAAGCGGACAATCGACGGTGTGCTTATTAATCAGTCCCACTCCATTTGGAGGACATTTTTCTCCGATGAATGGATCCCCGTGACATTTAAACTGCCTCGCCACTCCAACTTGTCACCTGCATCACTCTCGCCTCTTTTCAGAGATTTTGAGCTCGCACTTGGCTTTTTAACCCGCCGAATATGTTATCCTCAGTCATCGAAAACGAAATCCGGGAAAGAAAGTGAGATATCCGATTTCCATTCAAAATATCACCGCTCTTTCAACTCGTGACAAAAGGCGGCCATACATTTTAGCGAACGGAGTGCATTTGATCGTCCAAAGGGAAGAGCTTACAGCACATAGAAAAGAGTTTAAAAACTCCATTCTGTGGAACTATTCTGATTAACGCATAACAGATTAGCATAGCAGTATCGTAAGTTGTAATAAATTAAACATTCATCCTCTGATTTAGCCAGATACGAGTTTCGATAGCATCCTAGCAACAGCAAGAGACTTATTTATTTTCAGTTCATTTGAGTTTAAAGTAATTTATTTTTATCAATGACTAATTATGCTTTTCCAATGTCAGACCTGACTCACTCAATAGTTCTGAACTAAAATCGAAAATTAAGCTCACAATTTAATCGTATTATCATATTACTATTTTGACGCTTGATGTGTTAAAGGACTTTTAGTTAGTAAAATTTGGATTTTGCGTGTTAACTTATGTGAGCTAATATCTTTGCCATTCAAAAACTCTACTGCTTGACTGAAATTACTTCCAAGTTAAAGACTCCGAGTCGTCTTGGGCGTAAATTTTCTAAGAAAATGTAATTAAGATAGCTTGCATGCTCTTCCTTCAATAGCAGCATTTACTCAGAAAATGCATCGTTTCTGCAGTCCATAACCTTAATAAGTGTGGAGTGTGAGGATTTTATCCAGTGTACGCATTACTTAGAACTTATCTCTAAGAAAATATAATAGAATGAAAAATGCGTTTCTTACCTTATGGTTCAGGTATCAGTGCCAAAGTGGAGCAGCTACTGCAAAATAAGAAACCGCAATTAAAATAAGGTAAACGTTATATCAACTTATTCTTAAAATTAATATATTGTATATATCACCTGCGTGGAAATTCAGTAAAATTAGGAATATAATGGGAGGTAATATTTTTCCCTTATCCAATAACTTTAAATTAGAACATTGGGATATGATTATAACGAATCAAATGGAAATATTGATCGTTATGACATTAAAAAAATTGATTAAACAGATTATTTTGAGCGTTTAATGGAATTTAATTTTGAAGTAAATTTCCCCTCCTTATTCTCAGGAAAACAACTTCGCAAGGCTGTTCCAGGGAGAAGAATGTGGCAACCTTGTTATTTCCGGAAAACATATTCCATCGGCATCCACGTTGAAAGATGACCTTTGGAAAATCCGCCTAGAGTTGCATGAGATTAACTTCAAGAGGCTGTCCGGTGGTAAAATCTTTCCAAAACCTCCAACAGCGCCTTCATGTACGTTTTCGCTTGAAGGCGAAAAATTCATTTTACGTAGAATAAGCATGTTGGTGTCATTTGACTTTAAAAATTTTTACTCCTTATTTAAAGAGATGCATCGAATATATGGGACCATTTGAAGTCTTTGAGAATCACACACAATTGATTGGAGAAATTTTTTAATTTGTACCATGCTTTAAGAATATAGTTGATGACATGTTGCGCTATTTGTCGAACGAGTAGTGTACTTTGCAAAATAAGATACTTGCGTGACTACTATAGTATCGTGTGTAGTACACTTGTGTACGAAGGGCGTTGAAAAGGGTCACGGAATCAACTTCACGGCTTCTGGAAAGAAGAATTTTTATTTGAATTGTTAACAGAAGTTAATCAAAGTTGCCCTATAAATTGCACGTAGCTTTAAGAGTGATTTTTAGGCTGAGAATTAGTATTCACTATGTAGCTGAGAACAGCCTATATATAATAGATACTGGATTACGATGGATATTGTATACTGGATTCTTTCAAAGATCTATGAATCTATTCGATATTGTCGTGCAGCACTGTTGCAAGTATCTGACAATAGAAATACTTCAAAACATCAGGCGCAACAGAATAAAATGGAAATACTGAAATAATAAGCTATTTAGTAGGAAATTTTTGATTTCCCAAGACAAGAATAGTATCCTACTTCCTACATCGTTATATCACAGAAGGGCTAAAGCAGCATATTTATGGTTAAAGAATTGTTATTTAGGAAAGAAATTCACATTTTTAGTATTAAACTGAAAAGTTTGAATAAACTCATCAAGTCTTCAATTAATTTGAAGAAAACGTGGAAATTTCGTAGCTTTCTGGGGCAGTGATATTCTCTCTCGTGCCACTTTGGGTATGTCTGTCAAAGAATTTGCCGCCATCGCTCTTTATATTCTATCAAAAATTGCGAGCAAAATTTATTATTTACCTTTTACCTGTCAATAAATAAATTTTTATCCCAATAGCTTTACAGCGACGCATTGTTAATTAAACAAGCAGAAATAGGAAACGATTGAATTGAAGCTTCTCTCTTGTTTACTTGATATTCCATGAAGCGATTGTTCTGTCTGCTTTCAATAAGCTTCCATCTCAATTGACTTGATGTCCAAAAAGGTCAGCTTCTATTGTGACCTCTTGCCCATCGCTTAGGCATGATCGCTAGCCTCCGGGTCTTATTCGATACCAAACATAGACGGTGGTAATTTTGCCTATCCGAACTTGTAGAGAGATTTCACTCCTCCCTACAACGCTTTTCAGTATCCTCATGACTTAAGCGGTCATCGTTAGTGAATACAACACGCTAGACTAATCAATCGTAGCTTTTACAAAATAATGTTCAAAGCCCGCTTTCAGTATCAGATTTGAGTTCATAGATTTTTTCTCATTCTATGGAAACTCCTTTTCGAACAAAACGTAGCAAACGCTGAAGGAAAAGCGTATCCGATATTTCGCTATCCATTACCTTGACCTTCATTCACCACATGAACAAGGTTAATTTTTATCGCATTAAATTTGCTTTTTTATTACTATTAATTCAACCTTATGGCAAAATTGACGTTACGACTAGCATAATCATAAATATATGCGTATAGCGTATTCTCATTTTTTTCATTACTTTTCAAATATTTAAATGCTTCTTTGGTCTTCCACAGATTTTTCTATCCATGTTTTCCTCGCTGTTTTATTTTATTGTATTATACTGCTTATTTCTTGTAATTTATATTCAATATCTATTATTATTGCAATTTTATTGCATATTTATTTTTTTATGTGAATTTGCATTAATATAGTTTTTACTGTTGTTTATCGTATTGATTGTCATAATCTTTTTATTTTATTTATTTTCATACAAATATATTTTTGTTTCATCCACATGAAAATGTATCTGTTTTGTTTTTATTTGCATTTCGGGTTTGTCTTAACCTACTTTCTTCTCAAAACTAACTATTTAGCTTCCTTCAATTCAAAATTTTAATTCTTTCAAGAAAGGTTTACAAAAAAGAGTCAGTCATGACTCACAAACCGTTCTTAGGCAATATTCTTCTTATAATCTAAAGATATCTGGGCATTAAATGTACCAATAATCTCATATTACGGTGTAGCTAAGAAACACAATATACAGGAATTCGTTTTCGCTATGAACGAGATGAAGCTTCGAGAACCGGACATGTACCCGGTGTAAATTTCAAACTTCATATACTCTTGACTAAACGCGAATTAACAAAATTCTCCTTTAGCTTCTTCATAATTTTTCTTTTATAAGTACTCTATGGTCATAGCAAAACTCTGCTCTACATTTACAATGCATATCTTACTCCACCTTTACTTCCTCAAGAGTTTTGGTTATTTCAACTTTATAAATAGCACCAAGAAAGATAAGTTTTAAGTAACTTTATGAGAATTTTTTTATTTTAAAGGCTCATACATACGCTGTGCGCCCGTTCTACATAAAAATTACGTTAAAACATAAAATTTTTTCTACTAAGTTAAACTTATGCGTGAGGTTACCTTTTGACCTCACACACTGCGATATTCGCAGAGCAGCAAAAGCCTAATAAAATGCATGAAAAAGATTTTCGAATTAAACAGGATGAAACTTCCACAGCATAAAAATATTACGTCTGCAGTGTAACCAGTAACTATCCCACGGAGGATGTAACGGAACGGAGGAGTCTTTTTAGCTATCTAAAGGTCCACAGACCAAGGTGGATTGAATCCTCCTCCACTCCAACATCTGCTACCAAACATATAAATGAAGAGTGAATTACTTTATCAATGATCTCCTACTCTCTGAGGTGAAATGTTAATAGAAAGAAGACCCATAAGTAAAATAAATAAATACAGAAACCTCGACTTTATTTTGGGCGAAATTGAGACTATAAAGTTTCATTTTCCATTTAACCCACAAAAATTATATCTAAATTACTAATTGAATGTGAATTCAAATGAAAAAATGAATTTAGTTGTGGATTTTTCCTAAGTAAAGCTTAGAAAAATTAATCTACAATAGGAAAATACTCACACAGAAGAGGTGTTAACTAAAGATAGCAGAGGAAAACCCTTGTCATAGTTTGGAAATAACAACATTTTCTACAACTATAATTAACACAGATAATATACATTACCGATCAAAATATTTAACTATTGTATACAATCAGAAATAGAATTATAAATGTAAATTGCACTATTTCAATTACTTGCAAACACACGTGTTAACTAGGATAAGGTAAGGATAAGCATCTTTTGATAAGGAAAGAAAAGGAAAAAGGAAAAAATATCTTTTGTTAAGTAAGTAATCATAATGATATTAAGGATTACATTATTCATAGTAATAAATTATAGGTGACCAGGATAAATTATTCAGTATTTATTGATAAATTTAATATTATCCTAGCCATGAACATCAATGAGACAAAAGTTAGTGGAGGGTACGTTTTCCTGTACCAAAAGATAAATGAAATATATTCCAATCATCAATACTTGCAATTTGAACGCATGTATTTACCATTTCAACAGAATTCAGCTCTTAATTCAGTCTCCTCAAAACTTTCAAGGAATACATTCCAGCATAGTTGCAGATCGGTAAATTTCGACTCCAAAATTAGGAAATTGTTTGTTCTTTCTTCGTTTGAGCAATGATATAAGTAGTTATTCATTTATTAATACAAATGAATATTTTACACATTTTATTCCTGAGTTAGTCCATTAGGCCTAAATACTACCACTATTATGTATGTTAAAGTTATCTAATATAACTAAAGTCATATCTAAATAGCTTTGATACTAGTATGGACTTTTTTAATCTATTTATTTTCTACACTAAACATCAATCATTTTAGTAGGTATAAGTATAGAAGGGTGTATACATTAAGAGCTTGAATTACAGAAATTTACCTGACTTACCACTAAACAATACAGTAATTAAAATATAAAAATTATCAACGCTAGCAATGAATACATATAAAAGTATTAAATGAGGCTCCCGGATAGCCAAGTGTGCAGCGTGTTATCCTTTGGTAAAAGCCGTCCAGGGTTCGATTCCCAGTGAGCTCATATGTACGAAATGACCTTATCTGTCGAAGCATTTTAGACAACTCTACTACTACTAAGTATTAAAAATGACGAGGTGGTTAAACAGTTCAGTGAACAAAGCAAGGTTAAGGGCAAGTGGAGGTCCCCTTTCCGAATTCACCCAAGGGTGATTCCCTTGTGTTCCAAGCCGATGTATTCGGAAACGGATACAGCGCCCGATAGAAGGTTCATCACATCAAGTATTCCTGACGAGATTTAGATTAAGAGAAGAGTAAGTTTTACGCGGCCAAATAAATGAGCAGGAAAGGACGTCGATTGAAAAGGTAAAAGGGTGCCCTGAAATCAGTTCCGTGCAGACATTTGTAGAATTTCCGCATGGGGGCCTCGACAAGGAATTAGGACGACCTAAGGCTGAATCTGAGGGAAAAATAATCGAGTATTACGGAAGCCCATTTTCCGACGCCGAGTAAATGCGTTTCACGGTTCATTGTTTCCTTCCATTCCCCTCCCCCTCACGCCCCCCTTTTTCCTTTGATTTTCTTCGCACGGCTGCAGCTTCTATTCACTGCGCTTCGCCGAGCGGAAAACTCAATTGTGGCCGATAGAGCGAGCCACTGTCCTCGGAAGTGAGCCGGAGATGTCCTCATATCCCAAAATATTCGGCCATACGAAACGATCCAGGAGACACCTCATTCCCTTTAACCGACTGCTTACCTTCTAACCGAGCCACTACCACGTATTGTATCATCTTTACCGCGTTTTTATCGTGTGATATACCAACGTACGGAGGTATGGGTGTTGTGTTTGTGTCAGAGCGCGAGTTAAACGGTATTGGGCTGCCCAAAACCAAGAAGTGGTTATTAATTTACGAACAGTTTTAACAACTGCTCTTTGGAAAGAGGGCGTTGGTGAAAATAAATACGATTATGTATGGGAAACTTCAGTAAAACCCTGAAAGCTATTCAGGAGACCGAATGAAAATCATGTTATCAGCGAGGTAGCGTTTTAACAGGGTTATGCCTTAAGGATATAATGCTTCTCTCCATCTATCCACCTTTATACATTTTCCTTTAGTTTCCTCATTCATTCATTTTTTCTCCTCATTCTTCTTCACTTTCCTTTAATAGTTCCTTCCGCTTCATTTCCCGGAAGATATTCTCTTTGAAGTTCGTATACACTTTCCCTGGATTATGCTCATTAAAATGTTCTCCGCTTCAGGCATCTTCATTTCTTACATCATCTCGCAATTACGCCGAAGCGTCTTTCTCCGCGTATCAGGTATCTTTATCCTCATACAGAAAGGGAACCCTTACGCCGTGGAAAAAGAAGGTAGTGAAAAAAGTCAATCTGGGAATCGAACCCACATATTCCGATTTTCGCGCGGATACTCGTGACCGATTGAGCTAACGGGCCAAACTTTGCTTCAGGAGAGTGGAAGGTCTAGTTTCGATTCCTAGTCATGTCAACTTTATTCCTGTCAGTTTATTCCTCTAGTGCAAGGAAGCAAACCTATGGCGCATTCACTAAAGAAGACTCATTTAATAGAGAAAATAATAACATGGATTTCTTATTTAAAGCGTACATAGAATAATGGGCATTTCAATAGCTAAACTTATCATTTTCCGGGGTTCAAAGGAGAATTAAAAGAAATGAGTGAAAAGGGGAGTCATTATACCTAAAATGATGATTTATCATTACATATTATGATGAACGAAAGGAGTAAAACTTTACAGCATTTAGCGAGGGGTGCTTATCCAAAAAGTCGCTCCGGGAGCTTAAATGGGCTCGTTCCTGCATTAGCTCATTTCTCTTTAATGCGCTACACCTTACACAGTACATTAGCTTTTTAAAAACTCCATCAAAAACAGAATTTTATTCGACCGAGGAACCTTAATTTGGCAGCATCAAGATAACGGGCGTGAAAAGCAAGCAAATGAAAGACATTTGGCAAAAACAAATGCGCATCATCACCTCGCGTACGGGGCCTCTTGTACGGCTCAATTCTGGATGTGACTGAAACAAAAGACGGTGCATTTGGTTCGAAATGTTTACAGTTTCCGGGCAATCAAGTCCAGCGATGTTTCCTTTCACTCGAGCGCAGTTTGATTAAATGGAGGATTCATGAGGAATCCGCGCACCTCATTCGCGGGCCAATTTCGCTCTGTTTCTGACTAGGAGAAGATCCTGCGGATGCAATTAGGGCGAGAAATAAAAATATGAGGAAAAGGAAGGCAGAGCGGTTAAAAGCAGCCCGGAGGGGTTTATTTAGGTTGGGAATACACTCCGAATAGGAATCCGAACAGTCTCCGTGTGCCCTTTTGAGGGAATAATGCCCTTTGACCCGAGAACGGGGCGTTCAATCGCCCGTGAAGATAAGGGACTTCCTTGGGAGATTCATCTTGCCTAATTCTCGGGGAGAGATGAAGCGACGGAAACCAATCCAATGGAAATCACCCCAAGGTAAAAAGGCCCGATCAGGTGTCGAGTACAGATACTCGCGGTGCACACGCTTTGGATTACCATACGACCCGATTACTTCAAAACGTTACCGGTTCTGATTGTTCAGTCCGTGGATTGAAAAAGATAATTTTCCCGTTATAAAGGCTTCGGCAATTATACGTCACTTGTGTTTGACGGCATGTGAGAAGCTCATAACAGAAAACAAAAATGGCAAAATATTCATTATGGGATAGGAGTATTGAGGAATGAAAAGCTATACTGGCGAAATTTTCATTCCAATACCGAAGGAATTATTGTTTTCAAAAAGAATCTTAAATCTTGAAATATTTAACTTTTATGTGGCTTCGTGTCTTTCTTCCACACTGAATATAATCTCTTATAGTACATACTGTTTTATTTTTAAGTCTCAGTCTTTTTAAATTATAATTAGGGATAAATGTATTAAACCTTAGTGATTTATTGTACATTCAAGGTCATGGCTGAAATATATGAAAATACTGAAATAATTTTTTATATGATTATATGATAATATACAATGCATTTAGTTTATTTTTCTTACCTTCACTACTTACAAAATTTAATATTACTTATTTATCAGCTAACGTATTTATTTTGTACATGATATTAACGTAGAATTACAGGGCAGTCATATTAATCCAAAAATGTAATGTTATGAATGATAAATAACTTTTAAGAGTTAATTTCACAGAATCAGGCGAAGGTATTGTAGTAATCCATAATAAATACAATCCCTTTTAAGTCCTTCTCCTTTTAAGAGTTAATTTACTCTCTACGACAAATTTTGGGGATGTTCCCTTCCCATATTTGTGCAAATTCCATGCATATCAATGTATATCAAAAAATATTAGTTGTGTTATTATTAGTATTAGTTAGTTATTATTAGTAGTTCCCATAGTTGTGCCAGAAATATACAAAATTACATTATTATGTACAAAATACCATGATTCTTTAGATATACAAGCGCAAATAATATCCATGATGACGCAGTAGTATATCCTTCGAACTTTAAGATACCATGTTTTCTCCTTTTTACCCTATAGAAAAGCCCTTTTTCAAATTTTCGGATAAGTTATTTACCCAAGAGACACGTTGATAGACCAATTTGAGTCCGTTTTGGAGGCAAAGCGAGCCATCAATGTGCAGTTCCTCGGAGAGTCAAGCGACCTACAAAGCGATGAAGGGGTGAGCGATAGTGCATCCTCCGAAAACGGGAGAAACTGTTCTCCTGTGATAACTTAATGCTAAAGCATCCATCCATCTACTGCTGTTCCCACATCGACCACCGCTATTTTCGAGGTATCTCAGAGTACTCCAGTCCCCGGGCGCTAGTGCTGCAATATCATTTGAAAAACTGAAATTATTACTATTTATTCTCAACGATTCTCGAAAACTGGCATTTCTAGGCAGCTCTTTCTATTTCTTTCTCGTTTAGACGAAAAGAAAGCAATTCCTCTGAGCTCTAAGATAACAAAGCTACGTTAAGTTGCAAATTGCTGGAAGAAAGTTCGCAAAGTTTTAATTTTATTGGTTAACGGCAAGGATAAAAGGCAAACTTAAAGACAGCTAAACAATTCGCAACGAGGACTCTTAAAGCACTCAGGATAAGTGCTTCCAATACCTTAAAAAAATGATGGGCTATAAGAAAATCCTTATGCTCGTAGCCAAGCTTGGGAGAATGGTTCTTAAACGAATTCTTAAGCTAAAAAGCGTGAATACAACTCAAGGGGTAGAGGAGTAATATACCGAGGAGAATCTATGGGAAGTTAATGAAATATAAGACAGTGTTAATAGTGCATAATAAATTAGGAATAGAGATTTAAAGTTCTCCTGAAGCTGAAGATCTCTTATAGCTTACGTAGTGATGATGAAGGAAACCCTCACTCCGAGAAAAAACTGCGTAAGCAAAGAGAATGAGTACTACGGCTTTAAAAGTATTTTAAATCTCTAATTTAACAACAGCTGTGCAAAATATCCTTCCTTACAGCAATGGATTCAGAGTTAACTTTTTCATTAAGTCAGATTTAACTCTCCTATTCCCATTTTGGCCTGTAATATTTTTATCAATATTCTTAATTTATGAGATCAACCGATAACAAATTGTAGTAGTTTTTAAATGTAGTTAACTTGATATTGAATGAGGTCTAAATAATGTCACAGCACGGACGTGAAATTACAAAACTTTGGGTGCCCACAAAACAAGGATGAACAAAGCGGGGATAAAGTTTATCATTCGCTATTTTGTAGATCTCTGTCTCATTTAAAGCTTCGGGATTTCTATCAAAATCGCTTAAAAGAATCAAAGCAAAGTATTTCTTCATCTGTAGTTCGAGGAAAAATTCGAAGATTCGAAGAAGAAAAACTCGAGATTATGTAATGATAAAATGGGAACAAGCGGATCGATTGGCAAAAAAGAACAATGAATGGGCTAGATGAGAGTGTTCGTAGTCGGTGTTCTGTCACACTGCCAACGGTCTCTGAAGAAATTCTCGCAGCGGAAAAAGCATTACAAGCATTTGTAACGGTTTATGGTAAATACGGTACGGTTACTGTAATTGATTCTTAATAATAGCCATCATTTCTTGGCCAGGTTTATCTAGTAGTGAGGTTGAATAGTTTTGATATAGAAAAATGTTTCCTGAATGAATGGTAGTACATACGAGAGATTTGAAATCAGGGTGTTCTTTGCAACTAACAATAAGATGGCTAAACGCATACCGTAGTTGCCATTTATTGCGTAAAGATTTAATTAACTCTTCAAAAACATGGGATCTTATTGGAAATGTTATGCACTAAATTAAAATATGTACGCTGATATCTCTTCTTTCCTATATCTCTCTTTATTAGACCAAGGGATGAATATATAAGTCAAATAAAGAGAGATATGGGAAAGAAGAGATATCAGGATGTAGTAGAGTTAGCATTAGAGGGAGAGGAAAGGAGACTGCAGTCAACCAATCTATGTATTAAATGACTTATGATGGTGATGATGTACTTAAAGCCTAGATCTTTCAAGAAAACGCACTTTATTGCTAAACTCGAGTAAACGTTTTTCACGAACAGTGTGAAATGTGAGAATAATCGCCAAAATATTGTTCAATTCCTATTCAGTATCTAGTTAAAATGTGTTGTATCTGAATTATCTATTCAGTTTCTGAATTACTTGGCTTCTAAATTAACTTGAAAGGAATATTAATTGAATGATTATCATTCGATAACAGTGCCGGAAAATTTATGCTGAACGTGAAGAATTGACAAATACCTCAATTACAGTGACATATCGTATAGCAACGGAAAACGGTGACGGAACACTTTCGAAAATGATAACGAACAATATTGATTTCATAAAATATTTCGTTAAAAACGCAAACTTATAACATTAGGTGACTTCTATCTCTATCGTTTTGGTACTTATAAACTAAAGTACATTTTCACAATAGTATACTATAATAAATACAGATTTTAATGGAATGGAGAACAAAGGAAGCGTAATGGTTAAGTTTTGCGTAGTTTTTCTATCCTGTCTTTATGGAATAAGTAATTTTGTTACAAAATACAAGAAACCCATATATTCCTCATCTCTTACGTAGTTTTTGTATTATTCTACATTAATAACAAACTCAGTGGAGAATCTATTAATACTCAGTTTAAGTTAATAATTAATTTTTTTGGCAAACGTAACAGAAAGCTAAAATACGTTTTATGACAACGGAAATGGCATAGAAAAACATTTTTAATCTTTGGTAACAGCGAAAAAAGATTGATTAAAATCGATTTTTTTTCATTTGGTTATTGCGTGTAGTTATCTTATTCAACAATTCATACTTATTATTGTTGTAAAAGTAAGCAAACGTAATAGGAGAATTAGAGATAAAATTGACGAAAACAGTCGAAGCGTATGAATCGTAACTTGAATTCGTCTGAGGCGAAGCAGGATAAGGGAAATTTGAGGAGAAACATTGCGAATTTTGGTTGCCATTGACTTGCATGCCCCAAATGGGGGTAGCGTGATTCGTATGCATGTCTGTAGGTAAATTATCCAATTGAAATGAGCATTTCGCTCAGCTTTCAATCCGTGGAAACGCTTCAATTCTCCTACAAACGGCAATCGTCTGGATGGTAAATCAGAATTATAACTGAAAGGCCCGGTCAATGTTCCCAAAGCATTGCAGTCCTATTAAGTAAGAGGCACATTCCAGTGAGGGTGCCATTCCATAGGAATGCCGCCCCGAAGATTTATCGCTTCCCATGGAGCGCTATCAGAAACGCCGGTTATGAAACGGCGCTCGTAATTCTTTCCTCGGATATGAGGGGTTTCATTCCACTGCCTTATCCATTTTAATAATCATATATGGATCTACATCTGCATCTACGGATACATCTCCCGTAACGGCAGGGGGAAAAGGAGAATACTCAATGGAAACGCCGATGGGAAATAACGCGAAAACTATGAAGTTCAGTATATGTCACTTTTCAAAATACAGCTGCTGCGTACGTCATTGATTCATAGAGAAGTCTCATACTGCTCAAAATATCGAATCTCTTGAAAAAAGGAGAAGGGCGAGTTTCTTAAGTAACTCTATCATAGATTTAGGACTTTTTTCACCCGCAGATAATGAGAATATTTGAAATCTATGTAAATAATTCTATTAACAAATATTTAAGAATGAAATATACAAAATGAATATTTGCCTCCTTTTAAGTAAAGAAATTGATATTTGTTGTTGAACGAGCACTATAAGTAGGTACGTAGGTATGTACCTATATCAATATAGGTTATTCTCATAAAATTCAAAGGAAATCAGCAATGAAAACCAATATCTTTGGAAAAGCTGCCCAGAATGGCTTAAGTAACAGTACTTTACTCATGAAATGGGTAATGGGTGGTTTTACACGTAAGGGCGTGCACCCAGGAAAATTCCCAAGGAAGAATAGATTTGAAAAGTCTGACGGGACCGGCAATCGGGAGACCCGGGTTTGATTCCCGGTCCCGTCGGACTTTTTTCAAGTCTATTCTTCCTTGGTACTTTACTCATCCTTGGCATAAAATAAAGATCTCAGGAGAGAACTCGTATGCAAATATAAAGCTACTAGACGACGTCTCCCCGGTTTACGGTTTAACTAAAATTGGACACACATTATTGTGGTGTGTAGAACTGGAAAAAGAAATGTATCGTAGTAAATAAGCGAGGAGAAATCAAAGTCTTACTTCTCAAGGTTACATCAATCTTGTTATCTCCTGCTCATATAAAATACGACTGTGAATATATGAGGAATAAATAAATTTTCGTAATGGTCTTTCAGCGGTGTAACGTTTTTTTCTGGGCTTATGGTATTTTCCGCTAAAAGTCATCGCAGTACCAATTCATCTCCTAGTTCGTTCGATAAATGGAACTTTCCTTTTTACAAGACGCTCCCTAGTGGTATCAATTGATTCTGTTTTAGATTTCGGGAAAAAATCGTGGGTAAGCTTCCAATTCTAAAATTAAAGTTACCCCATATAGAGAATGCTTTAGCAATTTAATCATTAAACACCTTAATATGGTTTGTCAAAACGCCCTCACTAAGCATTTTTGGCAAATTCTCACGCGAAAAAAATCCAATAATCGCCGTAAACCACAGATTATCAATTTCTCCTCGTCGACACGAGTATTAGCTCAAACGAAGACGCGGAGAATGGAAAAAAAACTCTAATAGGATGAACATTCTTAACACTGGGACACTGAAAATGAAAGTACTTAATCCGGTTATCGATTCTATCTATCACGTAGTGCAGCGAATCGCCATTTCGACGTCAATTCCGAATAAAACTGTAGCCCTCCATAAACTTAAGGGTCCCCTCGTAGGAGAATATCGCCCCAAATGTTTCCAAACGCGTAATATACGCGTATCCGACGAAATCACGGAGTTTATTGATTAATAAAGTGGAAGGAGAGGGAAGGAGGGCGACAATCGGCGGCGTAGCGAAGGAGGAATGAAAATCAAAAAGGCCTTTAATCTTTCAGTCGCAAGGCGGTTACAAATGAGCGTAGAAGGAATTCGAAGGGGACTCTTTACGTATTCGTGCTGGAACGAAAAAATCCACGAAGAGTAAACGATCAGACGCAAGAGAAAGACGGAGAGATGTAAGGAAGTGAAGGAGGAGCGAGTTGGAATCCTTTGAAGCGTAGAAGGAGAGAGAGAGAAAAAGAGAGTAACGACAAAGCGCGAGGGGACGTGAGGAGAGTGGAAATGAGTTGGAGAGAAAAAGAAGTGAGGAGTTGAAAGATTTCTCGGGGAATTGTTCTTTGGGTTTACTCGGACAGGAAAGGGAAGGCACGTTGACTGATTGATGTAGGATTCATCGGAGGGACGCTTTTATATTCGCAGGAATCGAAAGGAAGGGACGAGTTATTTAAGGAGAATCCCCCTTTCGTTCCGCCGTTTCTTCTGCCGAGGACAATGACGACTGAAAGTTCTCCGTTGGAGCGAAACAAGAAAGTCATAGCGTTGCATTGGGAATCATGGTCCTCATATTGCTCAAGTTTGAACGAGGAATCGCAGCTGTCGCCGTCGTAACCCCGATATAAAAGGAATACCCGAGAAAGTCACGGAAACCACTCACACTTAAGAGGATAAACTCGCTTTTAATAGGTTATCGCGCGCCGGATTTTCTCCTGGTTTGAGCGTGTCGCGCCCATGTAGACGCTGCTGCATGAATATTCAGACTTCCAAGGATCGATTAAACTTCCGGAATCATAATTACTTTTAATAACGCAACCACTAATTATGATAATGAGATTTATCTTATTATATGTAAATCTAAATTCCTTATCTCACTGCATACGTAATTTATTCCACATTTAGTTGGTTAAACTCATTAAACGATAAAGGGAATGCGGCTCAAAGCATAACTGCAAATGATTTCAAATAATTCGATAAATGCCTATGACAGTTAGTTTACATTCTTGTTGTCCTACATTTCACAGGCCTGCAACCCTCATTCATCTTCTAAAACACATCCCAGTCCTTCCTCCTTACAAAGAACTCAAACGACTAAGTTACGTACTACGATACTTTGCAAAAATAAAAGTTGAAATGAAAATTGATCTAGATTTTTTGAGTTTAAACTGAAATAAAATAATATTGAAGCACTAAAATCATTTGACGATTTAAGTGAAACGAAATCAGGTGCTTTGAGTATAAAATTCAGTGCATTCCAGACTTAAGGGAGAGCTACGATTCAGGCAGTAATTTCCACTCTCTCTCCTTCGCTGAGTAATATATTTCTGTATAAATATAAAACTTCTTCCGGTATTGTCCCGTTATCTATTTCTAGAGGTAAATGTTGTACCTAAAGGTAAACTGAAATAAAACATCCTTCCTCCTCCACTATTGAATAAGCCATAAAAATTCAAATCACACGTCAGATCTGTTCCAAATAAATGAAGTCAATCAGAAATTATAAACATTAATTAAACTTCAATAACTGACACAAAAGAGCGTTTAAACTGTTTCAAACAATATTTAAGCATTGCTCAATGAAAACATTTGAAGGCATAAATATGAAAATTATACTAGAAATACCATTCTCTAAAGACATATCGGGATTGAAAAGGAAAGCTTGCAAATGTGAATATTATAGAGTATAACTAACAAGGAACAAATATTCAAGAATTAAAATATACACAAGCATAGCATCATAATCATTTCAATATAAATTAAATGAACATGACAATTTACTTAACAAAATATCCATCGCCGCTTTGGGATGAAAGCAAGACACAAGCTTTTTCTCGATAACTTGTTTCTAAATTTGTCTTTGAAAACTATTCTGAAAGTTGTTTACCTTGGGGTAGATAAAATTGCTTGAGGAACAACTGAATTTCCAAGCGATAAACGAGTGGAAATTTTTGAAAATCTCTACATTGGATTTGGGAAAATCAAACAATAAGTTCATTTTCAATCACCGAAAACACACAGGGTTCAATGAAATGAAAATACACCTGGAAGATTTCGGTATGTGCGAGATAGCTTGTTGGCAGAAAAATTTAAGATAAAATTGTATTTAACTGAAAATGCTTCTCAATTTTAGAAGCAAATAATATCTCTAATAACTTAATATCGGATTATTTTAACCGCTGTATGTTAGAGGGAGAGGACTCATTGAATTGCTAAAGTCGAGAGCTTCCAGCATTAAAGAAAATTATCTCAGAAACAAATCGAGTATTAAACAAAACAGAGGAAAGCTTTAGAAAAAGAAGCCATCTTGACGAGGGTAAGTACACATAATTTGAATATCAAATGAAAAAATATAAAACAGAAATATAAAACCATAAACGAACTGCGTCAATACAGAAGATCGATAAAACCAGATCGCCTAAATATATCTCAATTTCCCTGATTAAGAACTGAACTAACCCATTCAGTTAAAAAGATTGGAAATAAAATTAATTTGGAAAATTCTGAGAGTGGGATCTTTGAAATGAAAATGCAAGTTGAAAAGCAGTGGGAATTTTATCGGAAGCAGAGAAGAAATCACACGAAGAAAGGAGCGGACATAAGACGAAAATTGGAGAAAATGTGATTGGCTAAATGATTTTTCGTTTCCTGTAAGAAATCACAAAATTCAAAAGATATGGATCACAAATGATAAGACTTAGGGAAATAAACGTAAGGAGCAGGATGTCAAAATTGATTTGAGGAAAATAGGTACCTCTCAGAGATTTATGGAGAAGAATAAAATTGATGCCAATCTTATTTACGTAAGTACACTCTTTGAGCGGCTATGGGTACCCTTTTCACTTTTACTTCAGAAGATTTAGCAGCCTAAGCGGGATTAGATTAAGAGTTTGTCTTTTCCTTCGTAATATACAAATCATTCCAACTCTCCACGTTTCTAATTAGAAGACACAGATATTAACAGTTATAATTAATTTAATTAGGGAGTAAAGATCTATCGACATAAATATGGAATACGGTCGATTATACACAGTTTTTATGCCTAGCTAAATGTCATTTCAGACGCTAAATTCCTCGACTTATTTCGAGTCTTGCAAGATTAAGTTTAAAAAAATGTTCATTTCAAGCCTTTCTTCGTGAACACTCAAAGCATCGTACACTTTCTGTTATAAATGCATTTTTTAGAAAAGAGTTCTGCAACTACTTTCACTTCCGTAATAAAATCGCTCACTTGATACTCACATAAAATGTTTATACTTAAAAACCTCAGCAAAATTATTCCTTATATACCATACACCGAAATAAAGGGCGCCGAATTTCCACTAAATATAGAAAGTTTTGAAAGTGAGGGTGGCTAGAAAACTTAACCGTAGAATACATACGGCGGGATAGCGGTGTGAGTAGCAAATGATAGTAACTACTTCACATCTTCAGATTTTTAAAAAAGAGTCTACTGAAAATGTTAAAAAGTAAGGTAAAAGAATGAGGCAAGTTTTTCCGGTGTATTAAACTAATTTTTTCCCAATTTTTGCGACAGAGAAAGGGAATGCAGATATTATCGATATACAGAACTGATGAGTTATACGCAGATGATAAATAGTGTAGAATCTGGTTGAAAACGAGGTAAATGGACAGAGAAGACTACAGTATATGGGCTATATAATTACGAGAGAACTATAGAATGGAAATTAGTTCTACAACAGCGAAGGCTAAAGCGACCTTCAACAGGAAGATCATTACACTTGGTCTTAAAATGCATGGAAATCTTGATGGAAAGATTGTCTGAGAATAGAGTGTTTAATCAAAGAGGTGATTGAAGCTAAATTAGAAGATTGGAGATGAGTGAGTCGGCAAAGACTAATGAATGAACTTGAGAAAAGAGAGCTATCAGGATCTTGAGAGGGGAGCTGTGAATAAAGAGCAATGATGAGCACTAAATAACATTTAATCTTGGAGCTCCTCTAAACATGATGATGAAGACTAAATGCTCAATAACTTGAACTTGAGTTAAGTTAAGGGCTGTCACTTGAGGCTCTACATGAATTGACAAGCTTCGCACGTCAGTTTCAGTAGAAACATTTTACGAGAATTACTAAAACGGATGGAAGAAGTAAACAAGCCTTCCATAGAACATTCTGTGGAACTTATAAATGGTTTTCTTCCTGAAAATGGCACCTTTTCACAAAATTGAGCATGACCTCATCAGATTTATGAAAACGGGATTATCTTGATGGTGATTAAATAAGTTTATGTGCCGTTTCCTTAGTCGAAACTGAGAAGATAGGCCTGTAAAACTTACAGAATAAATGGCATATAAATGTGAGAAATTTCAGTGTATCATTATGCAAATAAAAAGATATCTCACTTGATCTCGATCTTTAAATATCGGTGAGGTAACCAATTCTGACACAAATTTTCACGTTCGTGTAACTAGATGCTTGAAAACCGACAAAACAAAGGGCTTTCAACGAACAGCTCTTAATAAAGGATACCAACTCAGTCATCGAGAAGATAAACAGATTACTACATGGCCTAGGAAATGAAGTTTCGAAAACTTTTCACAAAGGGTATCTTTACCACACTTAAAACAACATAAAGGTCCTTACTTTGCTTCTGCACCATTGATGTTGCTGGGTGTGCTTGCTTTTCAACAGAAAACAATAAGAAAAGAGGGGAGAAAATTAAAAATCTCTTTACCTAAAAGGATACCATGTATGTTGATTGCCTCAGTGGTTAACTGAAGGGTATTCTACGATTTAATCATTTATAATTAACACACTATAAGTGTTCACCGAAGATAGTAATTGAAAACATTGATATTTCTTAGGTTTTACTTCATGAAATTCACAATCATCCACTTACATTGATTTTGGCCAAATGATAAAGCCGTTTAATATCGAATTGTATAAAAAGAATGAGAAATATCTAACCTCGAAACGAGATCTCTTACTGTGAAAGATGCAAATATAAAAAGACGTCTAAGGTTAAATTCATATCAATGAAATTTTGATTTCAATTTTATTGTATGCGTAAAAGGGATTTATAAAAGCTTATATAAGTTACATTTTTGGTGATTTATCGGCAGATAAAAGGACCTTTGGTATAATTACGTCCATTACAAGCTATTGAAGAATATTATGAACGACGAAAATAAGGGAAAATATAATAATATGCTTTAATTGACAACAATCGTTGAAAATATCATGCTAACGGCTTATTAATATGTTATATGTAAATGATTAACATCAAAAGTTAACATGTAAATCTCTAATGTAAGTATTATCATTGTATAATAATCTAGAAAATTTCTATTGAAGCTAAATTATCGAAAATTACGAGCAGAATATGCAAACGACGGCATTTAACTCGTGAATAATCGCGATATTTAATCATAAAAAATGCAGCAAAATTTTATTATCAATTACCGCAGAGGTCGCCATCAAAATTGCGATAAATGAGACAAGTTGAAAATAATGATTCCAAATTTAAATTCGAATAGTGACTATTTACCCAAAGTCCGAAGGCACATACCCCGATCTCTGATAATTAATTAATGCCGCACAGAAGAGAAGCACGAAAACACCACTTATTTTTTGCACGTAGAATTCGTCTGTCGCTTTCGATTACCTGAAAATTTCATTTGCGAGCTCGTTTGTGAAAAAACGCAATTTTATTTAAGGGAAAACAAGTTGGCCTTTGATTGAGATATGAAAGGAAGTGTTGCGAGCGGGCTAGAAAGGGAGGGAAAACTCGGAAAATTCTCATTAAAAGCGATACGGCGTTTTATTAATTAAGTTCGGTCGGTATTCGATGTCGCAGCATATAAAATAAATTCACTGAATGTATTTTCAAACGAGAGCTGTTTCTGAACTGTTTGTTTCGAAATGCTAAAATAAAAACAGGGAGTTATTTCCCTCTCTTGCTTTTTCTGTCATTTTTCCTCTCTCGTGCCAGTTTGATTGCATTCCCTGTGATTCCTTCCGGGGCTTACCCTTCCCCTCTCTCGTTCGATACCACCCCTCCTTCGATATTTCCCCTTCCACCGCCCTCCCCTAACACCATCTTCAAACCTCAATCCTGTTCTTGTTTCACCCTCTCCGCACCCTCACCGTTCTCCATTAGCACCATTACCAGCTGACCCTGAATGTTAAAGTAGAATTTGTTAAAACGCCACAAAATTATGATTCCAACACGCATTCCTATAGATATAAATATCATCATCACTTTACGTTCTTTTCGTTCATTGGCGTACCCTCCTTAATGGCAATTATAATACGGACTGACGAGGAGTTTAAATTAAAATAAATTGTTAATTTCTTCCACGACAGCAATATATCCGCTATATGCAATATGATTCCAAGATAACGATACATCGTACATCACAGGTTATTTGAAGGCGTATAAAAATTGGAGATGAGATCATAGAGAAATTTTCTAAAATCACCTATGATCGGCAACTTAGCCCCACTCCTAGCACGTTTCTATATCTGATGCTACTTAAGTACTAATGTTTTCAGCGCAATTTCACGCAAGTTTCTCATCACAACGAAAATAAACCAACACTTTCACTGGAAAAATACGTAAAGGCACCTCGTGGAAATCTCCAAATAGTCATAGTAACTGAGATTAAGTATAGTACCAATGATCAATAAATGTATCATACGTTGTGATCTTCATCATCGAAAATTACCAGAATACCTGGTATCATCATAAAAGAGTACAATTTTTGATCACGTTTAATACATTTTTGGATGTTAGACAGTGTTCTAGAATATATCTCAGATTTCCACCGATGCCAATCATTTTAAAGCCCTGAGGATGACGATGGAGTTTGCTGGCGATACGTCAGTAACGGATACGACATCCGAGAATTAATCTTGAACGATTACTATCATTTTTCACATCATAATGTCGCATTTTTATTTTCTTTACAGCTAGGAATTTCTAAGGCCGACTTTCACATGCATAAATTCGTTATGGGATAATATATTGTAAACAATAATAATAATGAGTGTTTTCAGACTCGTATTAATGTATTAGACATTTCGTCCTCCATAATGGTTGATCAGTTTCATAGGGCAGTCATTATCGTGTATTTGAAGACCTTAAAGTTCGTTAAATTTAAACACACTTAATGATTTTAATACATAATTTGCATCTTGTTTTCATATTTTTCGCTAATTTAGAAATGTCAATCCTGTATCAGCTGCTGAATAAGCTTGAATAATTAGAATGAAAATGAGAAATTCTTGAGACCTACGAGCTTAATACGTGTGATCCAAACTACTTATTTAATTACAGAACGTTTCTTCTTTTGTTTATGAGAGCTTATGATTCGGTTATTTTCTAATATATAGTAAGATCTATAGAATATTAATAACACAATGAACTTCAAGGAGATGTAAATGATGGACGCATAAGTTGTTGATGCTCGATTGTTTCATGGATTCCTCGATTACGAATGATGTAGTCCATTATAGTCCTTCCCTTTGAATAAAGGTAAGTTCAGACAGTTCTCTTAAAAAATTTAGAGAGACGGAAATTTAATCCTACGGACTTGTAATTAGCACTCAGACATCAATCTCTCCACTTTCTCTTGAACCTCTCCTCTCAAGGGGTTCGATACACTGATTCTCAACTACTACCCCATTCGACTATACCCCATAAATCCGTACATGACATGTATTGGCAGATAACTTTGATTGATGAATCGAATATCTTCATTTGCGGTAAATTTTATCCGTCAGGTAGGTTCTGTAGTATAAATGCAATTACGTGTATTGAAATGTTTTAGGAATAAACATAAACATGATGAAAAGAAAGTTATTTAAAAAAGTGAAGCTAAAGCTTCTCCCTAGTCATTCTACGACAATGTGAATGGTGTGATTGAATTATTCACCATAACCTCTTTTTTTCACTTAGACTGATCGTTAAATGAACGCAAAGAAGATATGCAAATTTAATTTCCTGACTATTTAAGTTATGGGTAAGAAATTTTCCATCGCGTGAAGATAGAGACATAAAGTCTAAGACAACCGTTTCATCTGTGAAAAGGAAATATGTGATTGTAATAAACCGCTTGTGTTATTACTACAGAGCAGTGTAATAACTTACAAAAGGAAACATTTGAATGAAGAATTTCGGGTGAAGAACGGATGTAGCAATCCTGTCAATAGAAATAATTTAGTATCTGGTTTTCTGCTAGGTAAAAATGGTAAATAAGATTTTTTAAATCTTTGTAGAAGAATAGTTGGGAAATTTTAACCTGAGTTCTCTTGTACAAAACATTCAGAAGGACTCATTGTGAGTTAAAGAAGAGAGAGAATCAAATTTCGATCTCCAAAAACTATGGTACAGTTGTTACGCGGAGAAATAGGTGAGAACATGCAGGAAGTTGACCTGGTGCATATACTAAATATTTCACATTTCTTTAACATTTTATGACTTTTTCCGCTTGAATCCGCTTTATCTACCATGTCACACATGCATGTACGTAGATTTCAGTGAATAGCACACAGCAGGATTATAAAGACCTCTGGGATGTCACAGTTATCACAAATTCATTTACAAGCGGAAACATAGGGGATCTTATGTTTATGGCTACGCCAATTCTGGAGGATGTTAGAAAGCGTCTTTGTAATAGACGATTTTATTTATGAAAAAATTTCTAAAATTAAAATTGTTAAAAGATTAGGTAAATATTGACTTTAACTTTGTTTATATACATGTTAAGTCTTTAAGAGTTAAGAGTTTCCACAAGACGCCAAATATATTTCAGAAAAAACTATTGTTACCTCTACCTGTGCGTGGAAGTTTGTCAAGAGTTTTAATAGCAAGATAGTAGCAGCAATGCTTTCCTACATGATCAAAAAAATTGGCTTAAGTTTTCGTTTAGCAAATTTCAATCAATCAGTAGGTAAGAAAATTTGTACTTATTTTATTTTAGAATCAAATCACAAAATAGATCGCATATTTTGAAGATTCAGCTCCTGATTAAAAGGTTTACTGCTTACTTAAACCAATAAGTGACCATCATAACCAAACCACATGACACAAATGTTGAATATTTCTATTTCCATACTACTCTACATTCATGCTGACTATTTTATATAATTCAAACAGATCCTATCCTTATTAACTGTACAGTAATTTTAGTTACAGCTAACGAGAAATCCAAAAAAGAAATTCCTTATTTTATTATTTCTGGAGATATAGGAGAAGATAACGGAGGAGACTTTTAGTCTAGCCCAAACAAACACCATTAAAGGTGTACCGTAATTATAATTTCTTTTTCGAATTCCTCGAAATATAATTTCTTCCTCCTCATTCTTACAAAAAAGGCGAATAAATCAATGACACTCTAAACGATAAAAAATTTGATATTTGACGCTATTCATATACAGATTGATTAATTCATATAATTGCCTGCCCCTTACTCCACATTGCAGAAACGCCTTGATTACAGGCAACCATTCAAACATATTTGTACCGCGCGTTGCATAATCATTAGGATACTTCGTTGCCTACGTAATTTTCGAGATACCGAGCTGAGCAAGAAGTCTTTAGACATTTCCGGTTAAATGATACTGGTTAAGAATTGAAACAAAATTTTAATATAGGATACGTTAATCAAAGATAAAGTTCGCCATTTGCAGTAAGAAAGGAAGAAATGAAAGGGAATAGGAAAAAGTAAGCGGGGATTGGAAATAAAAAGAAACGCCAGTCCGTCAGCTCAGCAAAACTTATTTCGGAAAGCTCAACATTTCCACAAAGGGGAGGAGTCTTGAGAAATATTTCAGAATTAGGTAAATAAATATCTGCGGAGACTTTTGGTCCGTTGGTAATGAAAATTTGACTTCTGATTCCCCAAAGTGAAAGGCCAATCTGTTTCTTTTCCTCCCTGGACACCGCTTCAATCGCAAGACCTGGAATCGCCATCGAAATTAGAACGGAAGAGATGTTTTTATGACATTAGCTCTCACAGTGAAAAGAAGAAAAACAATTTCCTATCGATCATTTTCCCAAATAACGTAAAATACTAAATGGAAGAGTATTCTTTTAAGTAAACAAAAAGTTATCAGGCATTTCCGTGACACCCATTATATATACCCTTTACATCGTAGTTTTTATGTATATCTACACCCCCTGAGTACTGCCCACTGCGATGCAATGTAAGTTATGTGAACATTGAAATTGTTTCTTTCTCATGCCATCACCTAATCTTCTCTGTATTTAGTATATTCCAGAAATTGAACTACCAGACACTTGTTTCATTACCTCAGAAATTTCAGGCTTCTTAAACAATAAGTAGCATTAACTGATGATTCAATTGAAACATTGTAATATCATGATTTTCAGGATATTCTGACATGTTCATAGAAACGAGCGTATGGACTCAAAAAGTTATACATTATATAGTAATCATCAAAAGTTTATCACCAATACATTGAAATAACCCATTTGCTTCATTTCAATTACATAGTTGATAATCGGCATCTTTTAAAGGCCATGCTTTGCCTAGTACTAGAAAGTTTTACTAAACTTGTATGAAGACCGTAAGTGAAAAAGTTGTTAAAAATGACATCCAAAAAGATTAATTTGTAAAATTTATTTCTATGGGGCTGCTTTTTCTTACAAGAATGTCTTTCTTCCGACTTATTGAAGAATTCTTCCTAGTTCCTTCCTTTATAAATGGTACCAGTCACGGGGCCGTCATGAAGCACAATTCCTCATCGTCAGAGTTCTTCACGTAAATCAATCACTTTAAAATAGCTGAAGAAAAAAGTACCACCATCAGATTAAGAATCGGTGCAATATTTAAGATAACTTCCTGTCTTATATGATCTCGAGGAAAAGTATTCAAGTTTAATTTCATCGGCCGTTACTTTTCGGAGGGGATCGGATTTTTTATACTCCCTATTCACCGTGACTATATCCTTAGAAAAATATAATGCAATAATCTCCTTTATCATCTTTAAAAAATGACATTCTTATCTTAATTTGACTTAATTAGTGTAACCAATATTAATCTATATTATTTGTAACCTAATATTCACGATCGAATGAAATGTATATCTTTTATTAGGAAAGATTTAAACTTCAGTAGATAAAAATTTCACTTTCAACTACAGATTTCATAAAACTTGGTGGACTTGTAAAGCTTCATAATTCAAAATGAACTACTTTAGTCTGAAAGTGTAAATTATCAGGTATTTATAATTTGATTTCTTCTGAACCAGTAGTTGTTAAACGTTAGTATGATAAGTGCTCTGCATACTATTGCTTCGTGGATGCCCCAAATTTTGTGCTTTCACATATAGAAATATTTTGTTTGAGTTTAACAAACATAAATAGGTATACATAGATTGGTATATACATAGCTACTATGGATAGGTGCTTATTACAAATGTAGATAAAATTAATTTCGAAAATTTAAGCATTAAAATACTTCAATCGATTTAATTAACAGACAAATATAACAAAGTAGTAGATGAACGCAGGATTAATTTGGAAATACATTCATACTCAAAGACTTGTTTTAGAATCGCCACTGTAACGTATAAATGTCTACTCATAAAGATAATCTGTTGATGGTATAGCGGATACTATCATGACCAGAGACTCACTTCCCCTTTTAAGAGAGAGAGGAAGAACTGGGGAAGCTTACCAACTTCTGAATTGAAGGTGACTTTTACGTAGTTATTCCAATTCCGTCCTCGTCAGCAACTTTTGATGATGAAATAGACAGTTTGCGGGCGCTACACAAGTTTGCTTCCCATCGTTTATTTCAGTTTCGGAAAAACTTGACCGTGCACCAGAGGTAAGCGGATCGCAAGCATTAAAGAGAGTGATTTATGTTTTTAATGGTCTTCGAAACTCGATAAGTGCCCTTCCCTTCAAATCTTAGCGGTCTATCAAAAAGCATCCTCGAAATGATATTTCCTTGCGGCTTCTCGGCATCATTTCCCAAGGGTCAACCTGCCCCCAAGGGCCACCCACCCAACTTCTTCACCCCTCGGCCACGTTTGACCTCCCAGAAAATGGAGTGTAAGCCCCTTCCCCTCGCTACGGCATTCCTCAGATATCCCCTGGAGGACACAGTGAGCGGGAAAGCGAAATTCCATGGAAAAGGGAAGAAGGAAAGGTTTGGCAATAACAGGGAAGTTGACTCAGAAAACCGTCTCTTCTGCGAATGTGTAAGCTTTATGTGAATGGCGTAACAGCAATTCTCTAATGCTACGATTCCTCTACACCCCAAACCGTAGCATTTGATAGAGTTGCTTCTCTACGGAAGATTGCATACCCTGTTTTTGCACTAAAGTGTTACCTCATTTCCTTCTATTAAAAATAAGGATTTTTGCATTGAAATGTATTGTTTTATTCCACATTCCACATCTTCGGGATCCACAGCAGGGATATGACAGATATCGTCTTAAAGACAGCTCTCCCGCTTACCTTCATTGAGCTTTCACGTCAAAAACTAATGTACCTCATCCTCGTACAAAGATTTATCGGCTAAAAAAGTGATTGCAGCCATTAGTAAGTAACAGATCATTTATATTGCAATTGAAATTTACTATAACAATTGAAAGAATACATCTCTGTGTAAAACATCTAATCTGAAGTTCCCGGATATCCAAGTGACTAACGCTTTCGACTTTCGAAAGCGGCCCTGGGTTCGATTCCGAGTGAGATCCCACGTGTGAAATGAGGGTCGAGGGTCGATTCTAACACTATCACAGAAGAGAAAGGTACATTTTGTAATCGAAGAGTGGATATAATAGCTCACCTTTCCTATCCAAAACCAACGAATCACACGTATACTAATCATGATTAGTAAGTGATAAATCTTGTACAACACAGACTCTGCTGCTCTTTCCAAAACTTACGGTGGTTATTTATTTGGAAATTATAATTTTTGAAATAAATTTAGCGAAAGCAAAAAAATATTTCATCGAACTCTACTAAAATAATATGATAGATGGAGCATTGTAAATACAAATTTCTCTTCATTTCCTCAGTTTCCCTTACTTAACACGATAGTCTCAAATATTCCACATAAGTTCCCCGCTCCTTATCCGAATATTATTTCTGGAGATACTTTTCTCTAAACTGTTCCTAGTTTCAAGAATATGTAATTACCTATGGTAGCTTTGTCGATCTTACTTCAAGAAATTATAAGATTCTAAAGCATAAACTTTTAATTATTTTATATAAGATGATGAATATATAACTCTCGTAGAACTTAACATGATTTAACTTAAAAAGATTTTTAGATAATTACGCTATCGTCCCCAAACTACCTCACTCCGTCTTCAGAGCTTTTACTGTTGATTCATTATTTAGCATTTACTTTATTTGATATATCAAACATAAGCCATTCACTGAATATTGCAAATGTAGATCTTATCTCCCTTCCGTCATCAAAAATGTTGTTAATAACTGTCATCGAGCATTTTGGTGACCAATATCATTAACAGGACTTCATTTCATATTCCTGCGTTTGAATGACACGTGAAACTGAATTTTCGCTCATTTGAACCTGTTGGATGTTTATAAAACAATCTGTAATCTTGTTTCAGGGACACAACTGACGCCGCTGACCGCAGAAAGTAACGAATAATTGACCGAACGCACAGTTAAACAGAGTTTTAGCGTCGCTTCGTAATCGCGATGTAATTTCGTCAACCTTTATTTAATATTTTCCCTTTGAACTGAATTTTTGAATACATGCCGTAAAGTCACAAAGTAAAGAATAAAAATGAAAGAATTCTTATCTCTTTTACACACGTTTCATGGGAGCGATTCGTTTCACTACCGAGGTAGCATCATCGTGTACAGGAAAATATATCGCATGGCATAAATTCAGAGGAAGGAATGTTGGGGTTAAAGGGAGAGAACTTGGAAAGAAACAAACAAATATATGAGGTGAAGGGAATAATAGGAGGTTTAATACACAAAGGCATTGGGAGAAAAAGTCCCTTGTTCGGTACTACAGCCTAGTGCATTGCTTATGTCATGCTGCTAAATATACAGTGGTGCCTCAGTAATCCTCCTAGAACGAATTACCGTGGAATATCATTTATACGTCCAGTATGCAAGTAAATGTTCATTAAAAGTCTTCTTGAGAGTTTTACTGAAATGTACCGAACATCAATGAGGCTTCGTAAACCAGAGCCTGCGTCTTTACCCAAGATGATATTTGATTACAGTTACACGTCTGTAACCAGCTAAGTCTTTAACCAAGGTAACACAGTAAATATTTACGTTTTAGGGATTAGTACGCAGATTCAAAGACGAGCTATTTAGGGCAGTAACGTGTATAATTTTACTGCGCAAACTTTACACATAGGTCAAGGGGATTATAAGAGCTGTTACGTAGAGAAAAAAGTTTTTGTATATGTATATTATAATCAAAATTGGTCTAAAACATAACCATGAATGGATAATTTTCATTCTTTTAATAGTCCATTCATCAAACACATTACGCAGTATTATATTTTTCAATAACATTAGACGTAAGAATCGGTTTACACCTTGAAGCATTATTTTCCTTGAAAAGATAAAGTGATAAAAGATCAAGAAAAATAAAGGGAAATCCATGAAGAACGAGTTTCATAAGAAAAATTCGGCTCCAAATTACGAAAATTTAATTAAAAACAAACGAATTTTTTGCAAAAGTAGGAAAAGCAAATTAGGGAAAGTCGCAACTTTATTTGTATAACAAGCGAATACCAAGAAATTTTTAAGATGTACAATTTTGAAAATTTCTTTTCGATTTTTATGGAAAGATATAATCAATCGAGACATTAGTAGTCATTCTATCTGTTAAAAATATTATAACTGATGCTACCGACTATTTAAATTTTTATTTTAGCTATTTATATGTTAGATTTAATTCATTGTCTTCACAGTATTTTCACTCTAGAAAACGTAAGGACGTATTTTGCATCAAATGACAGTAAAAGCCATTTAAAACGCTCCCTCAGAAGACGTCAGTGAAGAATACACGGTTTTCTCTCGGACACTCAATTTAACACGAAAAATATTGTAAAAATAGAGCTTGAGATACTCCGTTACCCGCTAATACGGTTTATTTTTCCGTCCTCATATTAACTGTAACTGCCATACTCCACCTCATTAGATAAACCAGAAATTGTTGTCATAATCAGTATCACCGGTTTTTTTTTGTAATTCTCTTGTGTGTGATGTCTAATTTGGGAAGAGGACGATAGACCCATTTCGTTTTTCAACTTCCAAGAATTAAAAAGTTGTCATAACCAGGTTAAAAACCAATCCTCTTATTACGCGGTTATCACTCTCGCCCTCAAAGGATCTTCAGCCTGTTTTTCCGTATTCCCTGTTTCCGAAACATTGGATGCTTTAAGACCATACAACATAGTAGACAGACTTTTACCCATCACTTAAACGACAATTCGCTCATAATGCAAACCGTATTTGAGAATAGTGTTTCCTTTTTCCCCTCCCTTTCAGCCCCTTCAGATTCCCTCTCAGCACTTCCCACAATTCCCGATTCCATCTGCGAACATGATGCCATCCATTCTCTCGCTACTTTATTCGCTCGGGAAAAAACCAACGCAGCGCCGCCTATCTTTTTTCCTTCGTGAGACCGCGCTTTCCCGATTCCGTCTTCCATCCTTTTCCTTTTTTACGGCGAATATACTACTTGGTGTGGAACTCCACGCTCCCTTCTCCCCAGAGCACACCCGAGGTCACCTACGCCTCTCTTAAAACATTCAGCTTCTTTATTGTCCTCTTAAATTAAAGGGAATGACTTTAACCGCCCGCCAAAAAAATGGGCAAACTTTGCGCAGCTTTCAAATTTCATCCGCGGACAAAAAAAGCGGCTCCTTTGACGGCGACGACAATATCTCGCGTCGATATTTTTTAATAAGCGATACCGATGGGTCGGCATTCGGGACGGGAAAGTTTCCTTTCGGGAAGAGACGTCATTTATGAAAAATCATTGTCTCGGGTATACTAAGGATTCTTTCAATCTGATTCTACGGGGAAGGAGGATCTGAAAGGAGGACTTTTTCGAAATTTTCATCAAACGGGGCTTCTAAATATGAAAAACTCGCGGCAGGAGAAGGCTGTAATCGTATTTTAGGAGGGTCTTATGTGAAGGCCACGCCCTGCTTACCCTCGGTGAACGTTATTCGGGGAATAAATCGCGTGACGCAAAAATGCTGCGCTAAGGACGATATCGATTGAGCGAAAATGAAATCGAATGCAGGAACAGCTCTCTCACTACAAGTATCCTAGGTTTATTAACGATATTGCGGCTCATAACTGTTTATTGCAGAAGGGGGAAAGTATCGGATCAATAGCAGTCCGTCTTTAAAGTATTCAGCTCGAAGGCCAGTTGGTACCTCATCCCCTCTACCATTAGCTACGAAAAGCTAAGAGAGGGGAATGAGGCTTGCTAGGCAGGATGAGGAGTGAGGTAGTTTTTTCTTGCTTCCCTCACGGAATGCTATACGTAGAGCATGTTTACGTAAGTGTAGCAAAATGACTCTACGCGAAACTTTTTTCGTAGTATTCCATATAGAGAAACCTTAATAAATGTGATATTAGGATCTCTCATTAAGAGTAATTAAAGTGTATTTAGTCGAAATTGGAACAGGAATCATCGCCACCTCGCCAACATTATTGCATTTTAACTTTCCGTATTTACCCGAGCATGGGCTGATTTCATTGTTAGGTGGAATACTTAAATTTCATTTTCTAAATTATCCTGTGTGCAAGTCGATCCTGGTTATTTCTGTCCTTATTAAGTATTAATTAGATAATTCCCGGATGTTAACATCGATTACAACTCGTTATTTTTTCTACATCCACATTTACAAATAATGAGGGCAAAAGTTTACCGAGATAATGACAATATATTTATTTTTAAAATTTTTGTATGGCTTTTGTAAATATAATGCTGTTAATTAAATCATTACGTTCCTTAGTGCTCCTTGTAGATTTGGTAATTTAGAAACAGACGGATTTTAATAATACGAATGTTTAATTCGAAAATCAGAAATATATTTTTAATGGAAGGAGCTATTTGTTGATTGAATTGCACCACGATTAACGATATCATGCAACATACTACAACTTATGAAGATGTTTTTCTCGAGACTGAACTAAATATTATGCATAATGTATACACGCTTCGTTCTCACGTTGTATTCTCTTTGCCATAGTATTCATTCGAGTAATATTTCCTTACTGCAACATCTTGAGGATTTTACCTTGTTGCCCCAAGAAAAAGCTAGTTAACTTTAACATTCTGGGAACAATCGGTAGGAACATTCAAACATAGCTGAAAACTCAGGATGATTTTTCGCAAAAGACAATACAACTGCGGAAATAAAAAGAAGGGTCAAACCTATATTCCCTATCGGAAGGATGCCCAACTACTAAACAATGGAAGAATAGTTTCCACTCCGTTTCAAGTGTACTTTTATGGGCTAAGCAAGAGGTTCAGTGGAACCCACCCATCCATTCACATGAGTGCTCATCAAGGCAATCGCCGTGAGCGACGTTAAAGTAAACCCGCTTCACTTTCACAAATTAAGGTAGAGAATTCTGATTTTGCGTGTGACAACTTAAACCTAATATAAAAAAGATTTAACCCCGAGAGGCAGTGAAAACCTGTGAATATCTTATGCGGAGGAGGCTTAATGATGAAAACCACTCCAGGTAACACAATATCCTTCGAATTCCATCATTACGTCACTCTCTCTACACCCACCTTCATCTCAAAATTAGAAAAGCCTCTTCTAATCAAATATAATTCTTTTTATAAAAATAGTAAATGCATAAAAATAAATATAAGGTTAAGTAGGAGGTTATTATTATAGGAAATACATAACCTAAGAAGCACAAAAATAATCAATAAATGGTAAAGACTAAGCTTTCTCCTCAATGTTTATCACTCTTTCATTATCAGTTTCTATAAAATTAAAAAAGCAGAAGTGTCTTTTCTGCGGAATAATCATCACTTTTATTTCATTCTTTATGCGAGTTCTGCGATGTATACTTATCTAAGGGAAAAAGTGAAAAACGAATATATTATCATCAAATAGACTGGAATGAAAATAATCCTGTTTCCATCAAAAAGAGAACTTTTCATCGAAATATTGACTTTCGTAAAAGAAGAAATAGTTTTTATCTAGGATTGTGATAATCATAAGCGACCCCTGAGTAACACCGAGCTTAAAGTGCACCTGCTCTGCGAGGACCTTCCCTTCTTCGAACCAATGTATAGGAAATCAATCGGTAAAACACAATGGGAAATGGCACTCTGCCTCCCATCACACACACCCACAAGAGGGACCCACATTCTCCGTCCCTCTTTTATCCATCTCTCGCATTCACATTTCCCATCTTTCTTTCTCCCTCACAATCTGTCTTTTTTCCATTCTCACTCTCTTTCTTATTACTACTTTAATTTTTTATCCTTCCGTTCCGTCTCTTTCAGCTGTTTCCACCTTCATCCCTCTTCCTCACGATTCCTTTCTTTTTCCTCACCTCTGTCATTCTCTCTAAACTTCTCGTTATCCTTTTCTCTATTGCCTATTAATTATCGCTAATATCTTTCTTTTTCCCCGCTCCCACTCTTATTCAAATTTTTCTTTGTAGTTCCGCGAAAAAACTTTCTTTATTCAGATATTTTTCATAGTAATAGTAATCATAGATACTAATTTCTACTTTTCTAGTAATTTCATATCTAGGATCTATTGAGCTGCTCACCATCAAAAAGGCATACTCAAGGCATATCTACATTACTGTAACATTTTCTTAAATGATTTAACGGCGCAGTATTCATGTGTCTTTGTGTTTTTATACCTATTTTACATACCCTTTTCCTTTGGTTGATTTGACCGTTCAAATATATTTTCTTTGGTTTTCCTCCTTATTTGATGTTATGAGCATATATTCAATGTTATTTTTTATATTTTGAAATTCTATTTTTGGTTTCCTTGTATCTCCCAATTGTAAAGTGTTTTTGGATTATGATTTCAAATTTGTTAATATTTTTGTTAACTGTCGAATTCCGTGGTGTTTTTTATATAATTTTGTGACGGGTTAGATGTAAGATTGGACTATAAAGTCAAAATTTTACCCAAAAATAAGTATTTATTTTTATAACTATGTATTATCCCGTCAATTATCTCTTAGATTATTGTTGCATTATAGTTTACTGCCTTTTTCCCTCTTTGAATCTAATTTTTCTTCGAACGTATTCTTTTCTCTGCTATTGTAATTTCTTCTTTCTCATTTTCCACTTCGTCTCTAATATTTACCTTCCATCCCATGCTATCAACCACATCCTGTTCTCAGCTTCTTCCCTTTCTCTACTTTTACTCTTTTCCTCTTCCTTTCTTCTTCCTCACTTTTGCTTTCTCGTCTTCTCTTAGAGCTAAATTGTCTCCCTTCTTCTCTCTAACCTTTCTTTCATTTCTTTTCCTATACTTTTCTGCCACTACCCTTTTCAAGCTTCCCTCCTTTTCCATTTCCTTTCACCTTTAATTCCTTCTCGATGTCATTCTCTTCACTTCTTCTTCCCCCTAAGTTCTCCCTCTTTCCTTTTGTTTCAATCTCTTTCTTTCCATGCCCTCTCACTTCTATACCATTACGTTTACTGTATTTTCCCTCTTTTGCGATTTTTTCCTTTTCCCAGATATTTCCTCTTCTGGTCTGATAATCTTCTTTCCTCCTCTCCTACAGTTTCATGCCTTCTTTTTCCCCCTTGTTCCATTTTCTCTATTCCTTCCTCTTTTCAATTAGTCCTTATTACCTGTATTTTCTTCCCCAGTCAATTCACTTTCCATTCGATCTCTCTCTGTTTCAATCATCCTCGTCTCTTTCTGTTTAAATTTGACTCCTTTTCCCATCTCTGATTATCCCTCTCCAAATATAGACGAATTCATCTCCTCTCTTTCTTTCTTTCTTTGCATACATGTCTTCCCAAATTCAATTTCCTCTGTTAAGTTTCTTTCATCGCCTATTCCTTCCTTTATCTACATCTATTTTCCTTTCACTTCAATTTCCTTCTTTCTACTCAGCAATTCCTAACCTACGGTCCCCAGAATAACCCGAAGGGTTCTGTGAGTGTAAACGTTTTAAATTATTAATTTAATATTCAACCCCGCAATTTTCTGAAATATTGTTACATTTTCCTGTTAATTAAATCGATTGAAGCATTTGATTACTGAGCTGTTCGTGACAAATTGTTCCTTCATAACAGTATGTGAAATCTGAATAAAATCTCTGTGTGTATGAGAAAGCGCAAAATTTTGGGGATACGCAAAACGTAAAGATGAGCTAGCAGGCTTAAAATTCGCTGTCCTACACAATTTCTTTTTATGCATCCCTCTTTACTCAAATTCATTCATTTTTCTTTTATATTATTTTCGCTCTCTGTTTATTCGTGTTCTCCATTCCCAAGCGTTTATGTCCTTTCTTCTGGTTTCTCTCTCTCTCTCATTCCCCATTCTCTTTTACACTTTGTTTTAAATCTATTTCCTGCTTCCTTTTTCAATAATCCTCCCCATATTATCTCGCTATGCTCTCACCCTAAATCTGAACTTTTTTCTTCCTCCCTACATCCCTTTTTTATCCTTTCTCCTTTAATTTTTTTTCGATTTTCTTTATGATTCCCTCTTCCATAATCAATTTATATCCTTTCCATCTCTTTCCTTACATTTACCCTTTTAACTATCCCTTATTCTCTATTTCCACTCCTATAGAAATTACTCCTTCTTCTTAGCTATCTCTAATTCTCTTCTATTACCCCGTTATGCATCTCTCATTTCTGCCCACCCTCTCTCTTCGGACTGATCTCCATCAAATATTCATCAATCAGAGGTCGAATGTGTCGAATATCCGATCGATCGCCTCGAGGCTAACCGCCCCAATCGCTCTTTCGCCCTCCAACCCGCCTTCTTCCCGACACCTCTTCTCTTCCTCCAATCATCTCAATTACTCCGCTCAAACTTTGTTTACCCAGAGACTCCCCTTCCATCCATTCCACATTTCGCCTAATCATATACCCTCAGAATACGACTCCAAGTCAAATATGATCTTAGCTTCATCTCAGACATAATCATATCATTAGACGGAAGCGAAACATCTGATTTGCACGCGTGAAATACTCTCTAATTTCATCCGATTTCTTCACCTTTGAGAAGATCCTTAATCGAAAACTCTTTCAGGTGCAATTTGAGAGTTCCGATATGATTTTCATATTCACTCATGCTTTGCTTGCAAATTTTAAATTGACGCAAATTGCGAAGTTCTTGACTTAATACAATATCGACTTTACATACAGAGTTCTTCCCATACATGGGGCTACCATCATCTTTTTATCCTTGGTTTAATAGAAATCTCACGTTTGCTCAGCTTTCTTTTCTTGTCATAATTATATGATATCCCCCAAAATTATCTGTTTAGTTCTTTCTCCGATTTATATCTATTTTTTGTGACTCCTCTAAATCTGTAAATCTGATTCATCCAAAATGCCACTTTGCTTTGATCTTCCACTCCCGATTCCACATCCGTTTGATTCTTCACGTCAGAGCCATCTGGGGCTTCACAAATACGCGTAGAATACCGTTTCAGTTAACTTTCACTTATATTCTTCCGTTATATAATTCACAGAACGCCAAAAATTAGCTCACTGGATTCCAGGAACAGAAATGAACTGAGAGAGGAGAAGGAGAACTCAATTCGAGGAAAAAGTAGTCTTTTCATCGAAGTTCGTGCGCACTTGCAAATTAAAGCATCCTGTGGAAAACAGGATGCTTTAATTAAAAAAACTGGAAAATTGAATTTAGCTCTGAAGATTAACTAAAGCAGTTGGTTTTTGTAAACATTTCAAAGACAGTTCATTACTTAGGAAAATCGATACATAATTCCATAGGAAGCATTAAGTTTATAAATGTAAAATGTATTCTAGTGTTACCTTTACATAATTTTACACACCTTTACAGGAATTAATTTTTATCAAAATTTGTGGATTATATATTTCATTATAACACTCATTAAAAAATTCTTAAACAAACATGTACAGTAAAAGATATCGTTGGAGAAAAACTTTGTTTTCCCGGGGAATCGTTCTCAGAAATTCTTGGATAAAAAACTGATCAATATTAAAATAAACCAAAATCAAAAGTTATTAGTACATTACCATAAGAAATTCTTAATAACAATACAAACACTTCTCTTCCAATGACGTGTCTCCGGGTATTATTTTTCTTAGTAAAAAAAGCTCGTTATAAAATTCAACCGTGTGTTGCTATAGAGCATTACTTGTCTTTCAAATCGTTCAATAGTATCTCAGAAACTTTTTTCCCCTTCGTTTACCCTGAGTTGATGATGTTTTCCGCGTTCCAAAAGCAATTTAATACCCCTGATAATAACCCACTGTTGCGGTAAATCTGATTTAAATCAGAAAGCTATAGCTTTTGCTCAGTATACTGAAAATTTCCGTTCGGGTCCCATAGGAATTTCCTTCAGACGTAATATGGCTCATTAGCCCTAGAATGCAATGCGACATGGTCTCGCATTCTAAATGCCCCCTCCCTGCAAATGTAGGCTTATGAAAAGATTTCCAGTCAATGTTACTTTAAGCCGATGCCATATTCGAAAAAAAGAAGTGATTCGATAGCGTTTTCAAAAAAGAAATTGATTATCTCTCAAAAGGTCAAAATGCCCGAGGAAAAACGAATAGAGAATTGAAATTTAATCGGAGATGAAAAATAATGCGCGGGAATTCACGTCAAAAACTGATTTGGAGATATGCGAATTAATGAAACGGAACAAAATATGCAGAACACAGTTTACAAACGAGAAAGGAAAAAAATCCTGACTGTGAATACATAGATGCAACGTAAATGGATATGGGGATCGCTGGAAAGCGTGGTAGGGACTTTTTCCCAGGGATCCCTACGTTAACAGAAAAGATATACCGGAATCAAAAATAGCATGCATGACATTTCGGGGAAACATAAAAACGAGAAATATTGCTGAATGCAATAGTGTAATTTCATACTACTTTTAGAAATTTTGCGAAATATCGAGCAATTTCAATTGTATTCATTATTGGTAGTTTTGTGAATGACATAAATTCATTAATTACTAAATTATGTACTAATGTAAATATATTCATTAGCTATGAATACAATAACTTTTCTGGGCTCTGTAATCTGACTTGCAGGAACGTTAGTTACTAATAAAACCATGTTAAATATTGTTATTTGTTAATTAACGAAGTAGTAGAAATCCTTTTAAAGCATGATTCTTGATATTTCTATTTTTAGTTGTATTTATAATATCTCACTCAATAATTACTTTTGTACTTTTTTCCCAAAAAATATCCTTCATATTTTAAAGAGTCAACCCCATAAAACTAGGATAGGAGAAAAAGAGACGTTGACATTGTTTGAAATTTTGATTCATATATGGTGTAAACTTTGATATCAATGAAATAATTTCATTTCCATATCTATGGATATAGCAAACCAGCTAGCTGTTTTCTCTTTCGGGACATGTTAAGCTGTTGCCTTCAATGATTCGCTGTTTGAACTATTTTGTTACACTTCTCAACTAAGTAAATTTCTGATTTATAAAAAATCATTTTTAATTTATAAAAATTATTTTAAACTTCTCTAGTGAATAAACTAAAAAATTGATAATAACACATCCTTGAGAAAATTATGACGGTAAACATTCTGCAAAAAACAGAAAATGAAACAGTTAATACAAGACAGTTTATTAATCATTCTTCACCTTTTTAAATAAATAATAATAATATTTCGTAGACAGTTATAAAAGTTAATGAAGAAACGATAAAGTAGCTCAACTAGATGGAAACAGAATACTGATGCTTCACCTCTATCTAAACAGAAATGAATAAGGGAAAAAATAACTATTGCAGGCGAAGAAATGGTGAAACGATTCTTGAAACTAAAAACCTTTCTTAATAATATCATTTCGATGAAAAGTATTCGCTGAAGAGTTTATGTATGATTATAGAAAGGATAAAGAAATACTTAAGCTGATAAGAAGGAAATCGAAAGAAGAAAGTGGTCCATTTCCACATAAGAGGAACCATCCGAATCTCCCTCACGGAAGCCACGTCTTCGTTTTATCAGTTGCAAATCTTCCCTTCTCTCCTTCCTCAGCGTTTACACGTCTTCATCATTTTGCTCATCTCAGCATCTCTGGTCCATGAAATAGCGAGGACTCATAATCACGTTTTCCCATTGGAAGACCGCTGATATTATCTGGCACATTCTGTTCCAATGGACCCTTTACACTTCTCTCGGATTGCAATCTCTGGGGGACTGGTTTTTGACCCTAACTGATGACGGTTAATTAGACATTCCCCTTCCAGGAGTTGATTCCCTGCTGATACAGCCTCCTCCTGACTTGGAGGCAGTATTTGGGGATGAAAATTAAATGTAGGCGTGTGGATGACAGGGGCGGGGCCAGAACTCGGAAGAAGGATGATTACTCATCCGGAACTGAACCGAAACTTTTGAAAGTGAAAGGCAAAACTTTTCACACCACTCAGTCTTTTAGTATTGCAGAAAAGCCAGGAATCGGTGTAAAGAGAATTTCTGTATTAATTCATTATTAATAACGAATAAAGAGATAGATATAATCCATTGTTCCTTCCTTTCTTCCTAAGGATACACAGAAGTGAAAAATAGCGAAAAGACCGGGGATCTAAAACCCATGTCTCTCACTCCCAGAAAAGAAATAAATAAGGATGAGGGAAGGTGTCCCAAGAGCATAGCTTTGTGATTCCATTGTCCCGAGACCTCATAGAGGCACCAACCACTCTGACGGTGGTTGGTTCCACTGTGTGGAGCACCACTTGTCTTGCTCACAAAGCATTTTGTAAACAGAGTGGAGTTGATGCGGCACGGCATTTAGTGGTTAAAATACCAGTCAATAAGTTGGGAGGCCTGAGTTCGAGTCCCAGTCATGTCGCTATTTTCATGCTATTTACCCTTAGATTTTAAGACTCACATCTATCCTTAAACCTCCGTGTGTAATTTTTAACACCTTCCCTCATTCTTCTTCCTTTCTTCTTAAGATAACCAAAGACCTCTTCAATAGCATATAATAATGAAGTATACAACTTTGTAATTTTCCACGGATTTACAAATTACAAATTTGTATAATTTATTATGGCTTTCCACAAAGTTGCGTCAGAACATATTGATTTCATTAATAATGAAGTATTTTTTAATATAGCGGTATTTTTATATACGAGATCTAAATCGTGAGTTCGTCACTTAAGAGATATACAAAGTTTTGTAAACTCATCGTAGAGAACATACTGCTACGTATCTTATCACTAAATATCGCTACATTATTATAAGAAAAAACACTCATGTTATACACCGATGCTTTTCTAGTACCTGCACCACTCTTGGAAGCAATTTTGGAACGCTTGTTCTAAAATGATCTCCAGACCTATGGGGAATATTACTTTTGATGACCTCAATTCATCCAGATGCTGTTCTTGCGAGGCCTCTTTAACCCTTAGGTAAAGGAAGGTCACCGGGGGCAAGGTCAGGTGAGTACGCAAGGTGTTCTGACAAAGCTATTCATTTCTTAACCAAGTCGGGGAAATCATCAAATAATAAAATATATTAGTTCGCGAAGTTATTAGATAGTATTAAGGTATTTAGGAAGATACTAACATCTTGTCGATAAAAATCATAGAGGAGGAGTGAAAGCTGTTTCAAACTAGAGGAATAAACTTTTTTTCTTCTCTGATGAATACATAAAGCTCTCCTGGATGAATAATTCATCATCAACGCAAAGCAATTTACAGGTATACAGGGGTAAAAAGTTAATGGACGAGTAATTGAATAGCAAAATAAAACTGTAGATCCGCCCGTCGACTCAAATGTTAGGCTTTATCAAAGATATCCTAGTATAATTCAATAAAAATGCCACTGTAGGAGATGGAACTTAACTTTGGAGTCCAAAGGGGATATTTCGAATGTCTATGGAAAATTTATCATTATAAATAGGTTGGGCTATGTCCAGTCTATTCTTTTCTATTCACACAAATATTTCAGTAGCAAAGTTATATACCTTACATAATAACGAAAATGCCTATATTTAATACTATGTATGGTTTTGAATAAGTTGTGCTGGGAAAATTTGGAGGAAGAAAGTATGTCAATACGAAGACGATAAGTCCAAAAAATGTTTACTGTGAGTTACCCAGACAAAATAATTTCCTAGCAGTTCATTACAATATGGGCCACATCATTTTATAAATGGGAATATCGACTATGAGGCCATCCATCGATAGCTCCAATCCCAAGAAAAACAGGTCAAAGAAAGAAGTCCCGGTAGACGATGGGAATGGAAGGAAAGGAATTTCCATACAATACGGGACGTCTGTCAAGCAGCTCCAAAGAGAATTCGTAAGCAGTTCTTCTCGGCTTAAAAGCACGCTTTCCGAAGATTAAAGATATACCGAAGCCGAACAAAAAGCTGTTTCGCATAGTCTGGAACTCAAAACATTGGCCCCCGCTTCACCCCAATTCAATGAAGAAAACATTCTCGTAATATGAGGATCTATCGTAGATAATATATTCAGCAACGCGCAGTTTCCTCGATAACGAAATGCATTGCCTTAAGAGGCGTGACTTTCACTCGCCGAAACTTCGCCTCTCTTCAGAATTCTCTCGGATTTTCGACAGGGAGTCGTAGAGACACTTGGGCGAGGCACTCAAGTCGGCGAAATAAATGCGCCGAGGAAATATAAGCGAATGGTTATTGAAGGGAGTGATTACGGATAAAAGGGACTCCACTCGGCGAGCGACCTTCTCTCGTGAATACAGAGGAACTGAAAAGGGAGAGAAAGAGCTCTGAAGGAGGACGGAGTGAAGAGGCCTACCTCGGGATCGTTAAGTAAGTTTTGAAAGTGTACCGAGGGAAAGGATATCATCTAAATTAACAGTGTCCGGATATGAGTACTGTGAGGACTATGTCTTCGAAGTATGAATTTGAGCTAGCACAATTTCTAGGTTCTATGACAAAAGAAATTGAAATGATGATGGGATGGCTGAAGGTAAAGTTTACGATGTGTTAAAATAATTTGCGCTTGTAACTCAGATTAAATGCAAAATTTTAAGTAACAGTTATCCCAAGACATACAAAGCGGAACATATTCGTCTAGCGTGCTAATCTGTCTCTTCATCATTGAAAACACTCGTTTGTAATCTAGATTATTTTTTTTATCTCTTTAAGAATTTAGTATTCCTGTTATTGCACCTAGATAAATATTTCAAATTTTTACGGTACTAAATCATAGTAGTAAATAATCTAAAATGTATTTCTATTCCCTTTCATATATGTATGTATGTATTCCCTTGTATTTCTATTCCCTTACCTTATTCGTATCTGTGTTAATATTAAAATCTATCATTGGAGAGAGTGCGGAACCAACGATCCTTCAAGAAGATGATTTCATGACTTAAATTGCTATTTTATCATCTAAATAGATTCAAATTTTGCATTGAACCCTTGTGGATGATATTCAGATTTCCCGATCCATGCCATGGACGATAGTTCGTACACCAGAAATCGGCTATAGGAGATTTTTCAAACCACGAACACATTAACTGCCGTGTTCTGATTTCAATTATTTAATGTGCGTGCCAATGTTGAGATGAATTCAAAGGTAAAACACTAGAAGAATGTACTTCTACCGTTTCCCTTTTTATGTTCAGAAAACGTCCATTCATTGAGATTTTTACTCCCAATAGATTTACCGTATTATACACGAGCCTTTCCTTGGAAATTGTTTCCTCCCGGGGAAATTTTGCTATTTATTTGGGTCTTTCTTAAATACCGGTAGCTATTTATTCATTTTTCTTTTTACCTGCATATTTAGAAACATTTCTTCATTCTAAAACTGAGATAACGATTTTGAGAACAACAAAAAGAAGTAAATTTGATAGACTTGACCAGGAATATCGACAAAACTACCGAGCGGGTATCACAAGATAAAATGTCACTTAGATGATAGAACCAATACCAATGTATACCAATTTTACTGTGAAAGAATGGATCTCTAAAAAGAACTTACTATCAAGAGAGACACTGAAAGGTGGCCTGAGAAAAATACATCGTTTTATTCCATGTATAAAACATGATTTGGTAGAAGCTTTGAAAGTTCTTTCAATGCATTACAAATATTTGGATGATGTTGATAACACCCGCGTTTTTGCAAAAGATTAAACTGTGTTTCAAAAATATCACGGACTCAAATATCCACTAAATGGATGCCTCCATAACACACGAATGACAAGCTCGTTTGAAGTCTGCAGCATGTTTAGCTTGTTACGTACTTTGAAAAAAAAATGAAATATCCTGGCTCACGTACTTCATTCGACAAAATAGAGATGGGAAATTTTAAAATCATCGCAAATATCTGATGGTATGATTTTCGCTTTATGATGGCTCGAGTTCTGATAACACAAGCAAATGTTTCGCTACTGTAGTCGATTCGATATGAGGACGAATTTTGATACCGCAGGGATATGGAACGTGACACTGAACTAATCTTTTGTCTTCCTCAGTTTTATAAATGGACGTACAATACGTTCTGCACTGCAAATCCTTCGAATCGCTTAAATGGGTTACTATTTACTAATCCGCATGGAATCCTCTTCAGCCAAAAATAGAATAGAAGTCGTTTACTTTTAGTACTGCAGAATTTATATACATAGTAACACTGTGCTGAAGTAAGAGAATGCTATTCAGCCGGAACTTAATACCTATGGTGAAGTTATATATTATTTGAAATTTAAATCAATTAAGATCAGATGGGTTAAAAATATTTATAATTTCACGTTTACCAAACGAGCAAGGATTGTCGACTTCTGGCGATGTCGTCTCATGAATGAGGCCGCAGTGTTTATGAATGTATATATGTTATGCAAAGTACGTTATAAATATGAGAAGCCTTTAATTCTTTATTCTTCGGTCCTCTGATATTGAGAGGATAGTTCAATGCGAGAGTATTTACATACATTTATTTTTAGTAGAGCTATCAGAACCTTGAATGAAACCGTATAGTTTATCGTTGCATCCATTAATTTAGCACGGCTACTTCTGTCATCACCGATCGATGGAGCATTTTTCACTTTTGTTGCGGAATTAATTCTTCCTCTTTTAATTTCGAGGCAACTGTAGTTTGAATTTTTCAGGATAATGGAATTCATTTCACTCTCTTCTTATGGAACACTAACAAAAGTCATCGATAACATCATTTTTCCGCACTTTACGCGGATTTTTACCTTTAAGATTATTTCCGTCCGCTGAGAAAATAGCTAGGGAAACTACCCCTTAAACTACCTGGCCTAGTGAACCTTCCTCTCCAAAGCTATTGGTAACTAATGGTGGAGGATTTTGGGTTTAAACCAGCCTTGGGGCTAAAAACGGTAACTTTAAAGAAGACTACAGAATGTGTTATGTTAATAAATCTTTACACAAAGGTTAGCTCTTGGAGAGATAACAGAGAGCTTAAGTATCTCTATCTGAGGCGTCGCCTTAGCATTCTGCCAAGAGCGTTATAAGAGAGATGGAGTGCAGAACAATACAGAGAGAGCTGTTGAGGTGAAAGGGATTTTCGAGAGTGGAATATCGAAAGGGAAAGCGAAAACATGGCGTAACTCTTTATTTCCTGAATTCTCGCAAACATGTAAATATGCCCTCGATCGCATTGGGAGGGCCATCCATATTCAACCCCTTCTTTTATTTGCTTGTTTCATGTGGAGCATTTTTTGCGATGGTTTCCGTAAATGTTGTTTTTTCCGGAAATTCCCAAATCCTGATCTCCGAGAAAAAAGATTCAGAGCAACTCGGTGATCTCGGTTCCTCTTAGATTCCAAATTCACAGTTTTTCTTCCCATCAAATTCCAAATTCATCTTCGCTCGAGTCAGATGCTTCATTTACTTGAAGCTGTGGTCCCCTATCTTTTTCAACTCTTTTGGATCCTTAATTGACAACCTCTTATACACATCAACTTAATAATCCGGGACCTTGGAGAAGACGTATTCATGAGTTTATAAGACATTTATTTTACCCTGAATACAATTTACATTCTACATTTGTAAAGTCAACAGCCTGCAGATTAGTTGGAACATCAAACCTTCCACTGTCAACTACCAAGAGAGGTTGATGGAGCTCTTGTAAGAAAAGGAAACAAACTAGGCAAGCCTAAGTGCCCAAGAGTGGGGAAATTTGTCGTAACTTTCTCTCCTGAGCCGAAAGGCTATGAAAAGAAAATGGTTCATCCAAGTAAATCAAAATTACCTTATAAATAACGTTTATCACTAAGTTCAATAAGGATTAACGAGGATGAACATCACCTATCCTGCAGACGTCATACTAACCGAATTTATTCTCACACACACTCTCCATGATCAAGAATGACGAAAAGAAAATGGAAGATACATTTTATACATATTTTATAATAAAAGCTGAAGGAATATTTTCCCACTCATCCAGATATGGTAACATAACAAACCAATATTATACAGGTATTCTATTTTCCCACTCTTTTTATTGAACTAAGAGGCCTAAAGCTATTCATTAAATTGTCTAATTCAATAAATTCGCGATTTTCACAATTCTATTTATAGTATCCACAGCTGACTCCGAAACCCTAAGTATATAACGGAAGCTTTCAAGTGAATTTTCTTCAAAATAAAATATTATCTGGTTCAAAATTATAAATCGATAAATTAAATATTAAGTTCATCTTTTCTTTACAATAAATATATTTTAAGAATATACATTATACGAATCTAGAAAAATTATTCTAAATCAATAAAATCAATATTGATAATTTATTTGAATCAATACTGACACCTTCTTGGAAACTCATAGAACACAGCGTCCTATCCACAGCCCTATCTCTACGTCACTGCTGGAGAGTAATATTTAAAAGTATATAATAACAACAGGAGAATATATAATTTAATAGGAATCACCGGAATGAAATGAAGATAGTGTGATTCTTTGGGAACTCAACTCCGTACTTTAAGTCGTAAAGCTTTTATCGCTGTTATGACGGAGCAGTTTTGAAGTCCAGACAATTCAGCTCGTGCTCCATTGTAATGCAATGTAGTTATTTTCAAAGTCTAGACACTACTTTCTTTGCGGTGTCTAGACTTTGGCATTGCTATCACCGCTGTTATTTTCCTTCTTTTCCTTTCAAAATTCATTTTTATCTTAACGTTCCATCTTGCACTTCACTTTTTCGGATACACACAAATTTTACACTTTTGACCATAGAAATTGACAAATTGAAATATCTTTGCCCACGTTTCATTATTTTCTAACTAGTATGGTAAATTTTGTCGTCAAAATTCTAAAATTCGGTACTGTTTCACATCGGCTGCTAAGGATGTGTCATATCAGATTTACGTAACTTTTACATACGAAATTCCTCGTATCCACTAAGAAAACCGACAGTAGCTCACAGACTTCCATAACAACAATATCTGCATCGAATTTAAGTCTGTTAATTTTTCTAATATTCTACGGAAAACAACCTAAAGTAACTATCTGTTTTAAAAACTATTATCTTTTGAAAGCTTCGTCGATTACTCTCGGAGTTACAGCTCGTCGTGAACTGAAATAAAGACGTCATCTACTAGTACCCCTAAAGAGTTCTAGATCAGTGTGAAACTAAGGCACGCGGAACGTTAAAGATGAAAGGTCTTTGAAGAAAATGTCAAAATAAATGAGCTATTTTAAGACTTTGGATAAATCAATAAATGAGGACATAGTTCTTTAACGATAAACATAGGTCCCAAACTAACGCAAAAGCCTTGGGTTAATTGCAAAAATCCCACGGGCGTGTCGCTTTCAAACTGACTGTGATCCAATTACGGGAGTAAGGAAAACATGCCATCCCTGTGCTCTGGAGGAATGTCCTGGAAGGGCCATGTCCTAAGGGCTGTGTCAACGCATCTATCCTTTGAAATACAAGTTTGGATCATTCCAACACTTCCTCCATCCTGCTTTATGTACACAAGAAGCGGAAAACAAGGCCTTTCGTGGAAACTGAATGAAATATCTAAGGGAATCGATAGCGAAGGTATCGAAGGGAAATGAGAAGGAAGTTGAAGTGGTATAATTATATAATTCATAAATTATGAGGAGTTCTCCAATAATCGCCACATCATTCAATTGCTACATTTACAGTGGATTTCTAAGAATTCTTTACAAAAATGTTTTCCCAAAATATAGTCTATATCGTTTAAGGCCATTCGTGGCATTCTGTATAGCTTAAGGTCAATAAAAATCTCCAAACTTCAGAAAAAGAAAATACTGTGCAAATTTTTCAGTATAAAATTTACTGAGGCTTCATGAGATTAATAAATGTAACACTTATTTAAGCTATAGCTGAATAATGCACAACATAGTTGCTATTATTACATATTATATATATATATATATATATATATATATATTTATGAAATTATCACGAACAAAAGCTATCTAATTGGAAAATATGACCGAAGTAAATCACATAGCAGTTTGCCGTACTTGAAAATATCCTGGAGTTAATAATTCAACTTCTCGAGCACCTCGGGTAATTTCTGAGGGTAAAAGTTAACTTTTATTAATCTCATGATAGCTCAATAAAATTAATAATAAACTATTTACGTATTTTGTTCTCTTTCATAATTGCGTATATATTTTCAGGAAGGACTATCGAATTTGAAAAAAGAGAATATTTAAGAGTTCTGGAAATATTCATAAATAAAATTGGCTGGCTAACTTCAGAAAAAGGTGTTACATGTCTCGCCGATTTAAACACTTGAGCATAACTGTGCTTAGATATGATATTTTCCACATTTTGATAAAGTTATAAATCACTAGTTTTACCAGCAGAGACTTCAGAAAGAACTAAATAAATTTTCTGGTGAAGAAGGGACAAATGGTTAAAAACTGGACTGTGAGCTTAATTAGAATACACCCGTAAAATAAGGTGTAAATTAACAAGATCTACTTCCTTAAACTACTTTCCCTTGATTAAATTATTATTTTAGTTTTCAGAACGCACAGCTTCCAAAGAAAACTAGTCATTTCAAACGAACTCATATTACAATGCACGACCGAATTCATGTTCCCAATAAACATAGTGTAAAAACGTACGTTTCTTCAAAGCAGAAAAGAAATGATATATCATGAAAGGATGAAGAATGAATGTGGAAAGACAGTCTGAGTAGTCTTAAAAAGGTTTTTTACGTGGTCTTGTGAAGAGGATGGATGTGTGTGGAATGACGAAGATGGTTTGTCATGGCCGCGTTTTTGCCAAGATAGGGAGCGGAAAGCAGAAAATGCTACGATAATATGATACATGAGATTTTCAAGATTATGAGCATACGTAGTCTAAAGAGAAAAAAGGATGTGAATTTAGCCAGGTTGGGGGTATATTAAGGATTATGGTGTAAAAAAGTTGAACTTTCGGAAACATCTTGGTAATTGGAGTATTTGTCATTTTTTCGCACAGGATAGAGACAGTGTATTTTAAGTTCACTTTTGGTCAGTCTTGATCTGTTATGAAAGTTGTGATACGATATCCATAGCTTATGGAAGTAGCTGAGGTATGGGTGATGCTGAATAACGGCAGTTGGGTTTAGTTGTTCCTTAAATGCTATTAAAGATTTATTCATAGGGTCATTCAACCTAAAATATACTGGCATTAAGGAAAGCTAAGGTTAGCTTATTAACCTTAGTAAGTTACCAATTCTCTCTATCCCTCATACTCTCTCCGTACGGTAGCTTACGGCGGAGGATCCGAAAGGCTTTCGGGCTTATGACTTCATAGAGGGACTAGTTTTTAAACTTCGAAAGGTGAGTAATCGCTTAGTGGTTACTTATGTACTTATAGAAGCTAAGATCGAGAACAAAAGAATAGGCGATTCACTACTGAGCTAAGCTCCTTCTCACATACACTAATACTGACGTAGACTGACAAACACAACATTAGTATTGTTTTCTAATTTTAATAAAAATATTGCTAAGCAATGTTCTAATTTGTTTTAACTGCGTCACACTATTTTTATTTTTTATATTTTAGAATTATAAGGTAAGATATTTATGAGGCAGAGAGGATTATGTAGGGATGTAGAAGAAGGTAGGAGACTGGCAGTGGGGATACGTATTTTGTCCTAGAAGTGCCCATAGTTTTGCTCTCGACTGTAGCGGTATTATAACAAGAAAGGTATTATCACGGAATATTTAAAAACAGTCTTGCTCACACACTAAACACAGAGAGATTAAAGATGAAAGGTAGTATCTGAGGTAAAAATTATGAGATTCATGGAAATAGCAATTTCATGAGGATAGCAAAGAAGACTGATGTGAAACAAAGCTGCTTGCTTTCTCACAATTCACACCTCTACAGTTCCCTAACTTATCTTTGAGCTCTCAAAATAAGTTCCGGCACAACTTTTCACAATTTTAATCTCGATGAATAATCAAAAGAGAGCTCTATCTCTCTATATTATACCAATCTATGTTATTTATCCACGGTTTTCCATCGGAACTGGTATGGCAACGGATGCACATGAGATACTTGGGATATGAGATACGTCGGATGAATGATATCCACCGTTGCCTAGATTTTATCGCCGTGCTCTTCCGCTGTGAGTGCTCACACATTATCATACCACTTCAGAGGTGGTGGATGATAACTCAGAATCCGATAATTGCCCGATGATTGTATCCTCAATGTTGTGGAACCACCACTAAGATCCCCTCCCCTCGAACTTTTTAATAGAAACAGTAAAAAAATCATGAAATGTTTTGTAAAGTAAATAACAGAATCTTTCGTAACATAAATAATAGAACTTTTGTAATAGAAGTTTTAATAAATAGTACTCTTGTCTGAATTTAAATTCAACATTCATCCATCATAACAACGTGCCTTGCGATGACAGTTTATCCTGAAAAAGAATCTTTCTGTTGTTATTGCTGAGTGTATAACATCACTCACCAACTGTGAAAGGAATATTTGCTGAATATAACGATTTCTAACATTTACGGCAGCTAATGCAGAGGTTGAAAATACAACCAGGAAGATACAATAATAATATAATATCGCTAATAATGACATAATATTGCTAACTCCGCTGACAAATTGAAATATATAAATCTCTTTTCGGCCGTAAAATATAAATTTTACCAATGAAGCTATATTTAAGACAATTAAAAACATAGCATTGAATATATATTAAATATATACAGTGGATATAGTGTTTATGTATCCACGATATCACTGTGACACTGAAATAAAGAAACGTGAAGTATTGGAATTCGAATGCGTTCCCTTCATTGACTACTATCCTTTGTTAAGAGTGTACTTTCTCATAGGACGGTAAAATACTATGAAAATATCAGTTATATAGTTCTTAATTGAAAAATAAGCATAAACAAGATGAAGCAAAATTTTTTCAGTTACCACTTACCACATTCAAAGACTCGATTCAATGGATTTACACTCTACGAACGGCAAACTTACCTGAAATTAAAAAAAATCATTTTAGAAACGTTATATACAAAATCGTTTACTTCAGTCATCATATTAAATTTCCCCTATATATATATATATATACTACTATACTACTAAAATAGACGAATAAAATAATGAAGAGAAAGCAAGTGATAGCTAAGGTTATATCATCAATTTAAGGTTATTGAGTTAACGATGCCCCCAAAATATCCTCAACGCAGACATTTATTTTTAAACTCATTTTTAGGAATAGAACTCCCCACCATTCTTAATTTAGAACGTTTTAAAAACTATAAAGACGTGAACGCTAGAAATTACGGAGAGTTAATTGGAAGCAGAATATGAGTTACTACTAAGAACTGGATATGGCGATATATTACAAGCCAGCCAATTTGATAAATATCTTACATTTGTAATACGTTACCAAATATACCGAAAAAGGAAAAATAAGAAGAGTGACAGTAAATGGATTGAAACGTGAACATAAATTCTACGATAGATTCACTTATGGATGAGTTACGAAAGGAAAAGAGAGCTGTCAAGAATTGAATGATTAATAATAGTTTTAAACACAGGATACGCACAAAATTCCACAAATTATTTAACCATTAGATTCTACCAAGCATCTTTCGAGAACATTGTTATTGAATAATACAGCATATAGCAAGGTGAAACGGAGAGAATGCACGTACACTTAGACTTATCATCAGACACCTCATTATTTTTCGAAGAACTTAAATTTGATATCTTCCTGTTGTATGCATAATCTGGCTTTCTTAAAATCTTAAGAAATCAGAACAATGAAATTGGCAGGATTAGCAAGAATCGGCCAGGCTTAAAATTAGTATCAATAAGGAGTATATTTAACTGTGAAGTTTATCGCTGCGTTCGAAAACACAAAAAAGACAACAAATAGAAACCTATACCTCTCAAAAAGCGGTAAAATACGCTTTGAAAAAGCAAAGAGGAGATAGAAAAACTTGCAACGAAGGCGCTGAAATGGCCGCACTTCGATCGGACCGCAGACGTGTCCACCGGAATGCATATGCGATCTACACTTGGGTCGACCGCGTCCCAGATGACGCCCTGTTTCCCCTTCACTTCATGTTTTATTTCTGCTCTTGAAAAAGGGTCCCCTATCAATATCCATGTTTCCATCTCTCCCATATGCTACAAGCTAAGCTGCTTAGGTTTCAGATGTAAACAGAAAGGTAATAAATGTTAGCAAAGGAAGTTTTCGTTGAAGCAACGAAGAAATAAAATCACTACTTTTTCAAGCAGCATCTTTATGTATTTACTCTGTTGATAGTCTAGGTATCCACTTAACAAGCTCGTGAAAATAGTGCTCCACGAGCAAATATTATTTTGAAATATGGATATGAAAACGATTTTTCTCTGGAGCGGCGAATCTAAATTAAAGTCTAAAGAAACTGACGAAATCTTGAACAATTTTTAAAGAAAAGTACATCTTAAATATATTTTTAAAGTCTGATAAGAGGAAGAAGACTAGAAATCAGTAACAGTCCAACGAAATATATGATCAAATTTCTTACACATTACATAATCACTGTTTTAATATTTACGTTTTAAACTTAAATAAAATTTTAAAGCAAGACAAAGAAAACAAGTTTATTGAGAAAGTATTTATATAGCCTTGTTATTTCTCTGCATATACCCATCAGATATATAGATAATATATCTTATACACTCACGTAAACAAGATATAATATCAGCTCCTACTTTTAACTTTTTAACGTATCTTATAAATTAATGCCATGATCTTCAGTAATATTATGTATATAGTTATAGATAAGGAGGAAAATCCAATGAATCAACATGTTCACTTGCAGAATTATCCTAATACTGTTAACAATTCGAGTAATGGAGGTTAAAACTTATATAAAACTTTCCGCAAACAGATTTTAATTGTTTACTAATCTTTCATATTGGTTAAGATATTTGCAACATTTTGAAATGATTTCACTAGCTTCAAATTTTAGGAAGTAAGCTGCACCCCTTCATAGATGAGAGGTGTGTATTAGCTCGAATATCTATGGAACAACCATAGATCTACACATATTTATCGTATTCCGATAATAATACGAGTATTATCTAGTATGAAGATCAACTTTATAATTTTTGCATAGAAATTTTGCAATTAAATGATGTATACAAGACCTGTATACAATTAATCCCATGAGAATGAAACTTATTTATCTTTTCCATAGGGGAACAGAAAGAATTGCAATTGAGAAATAAATGTAACGATTGCTATTGGAAATAAGAGCATCCCTCTATAAAAGAATATTGAAGACTGCCTAGATTAAAAAGCTCATGTTTAATTTGAAATACGTTCTTTACTTGATTCCTAGGATCTCATGGAACTTATATTTACGTATGGTCAAATGCTGGCTCAAAGAGAAGAGGGCACGTCAGAGGAAAAAATATTTTATATCGCCCTGGATTCAAATCATGTAAGAAATATTAAAAAAAAATCTGAACAATACAGATTCGAAGCTCTATTTCAAGATAAAAACTCATGTATTTATTAAATATATTCACTATGTGGGAATTAAGAAACCTTTTGTCAAGATAACAAATATGTCCCAGAAAATGACGTTATATTGAAAATAAATAGAATAGAATAAAAGAATAAATTTCTTCTTACTATCATAATATGAAAGAATGTAAAAACACTAAATCTTGGTAGCTTTTCATTCGTATCTAATTTATTCACTTAGTTCAACATTAATTGATCAAAGGCTGGTATTTCCACTATATCCAATGATGATTTTCATTATCATAACAAATATCACAGTAATAAAATAAGCTATTACTCTATTCCTGCACTAAATAAATATGGAATAAATAAATTCATCGGAATAAAAATAAGATCGCTAAATATCGAAGATTTATCAATACACCATACTGCATCTATTGCAGCACATACAATTACTGAATAGAAGCTTTAATATATAGTTAATAGAGCCTCTTCAAAGAAAACAAGGAAACTTTCCGGTGAAATTTTCCTCTTACTTTGAAAGATTCACCGCAGTGTTTGTCAGAAATATGAGCTGTATATTAAAACTTAATATTTTGCCATGCATAGAGCCTTTTAAGGAAGATACAAAAGGAAATCTAAACCACTGCCTCTAATGGAGATAAAATACTCTTTGTTAAAAATCTAGGACAAAAATAGGTTGGGCTTCGGTTAGAGTGTAGAAAACACAGCTAAAATTTTAGTTCGAAAGTCAATCATCGGATATGGAAAAAATATACTCAAAGGAAGGGATAGGAAAACTAACTACGCTCTAGGACGTGCGTCTGAAAACTCAAAGGATAAAAAGGCATAAAGATTATTATTTTTTGAAACAAGAGATTAACTTTTTTCCCTAAAACATAAGCCCTTGATTAATTTTGAAAGCAAGATTTTTTTACGGTTCCGATATCTTATCAAAAGATCGCAGAGAGGAAAATTTTTACTGATTTAATTTGAAAGTGAGGTAAAACTTCAGGTAAGGCTGAGTTATCGAACTACAATGGAAATCGATAAAAGCGAAAAGCAGGCAACCAGCCGTATAGAATCTTTCTTTAGGAGTATTAATCGCCAATTATACAAAAAGTATCATAATTTTAATTAAATTAACAATATTTCTACAAGAGCACTCATGAAATTTAATTACGTACGCTGGGCCCTTTAATAAGTAATTAACAAAATATAAAGTTTATTTAAAATAAAAAATGATATTTTGTTGATCGGATTTCACTATAAAAGTTCCGAAGAATCTGAAGAAATATTTTCCCTGCAATAAAATTTTCTTGTTAAACTGTGCTAACCATTTCAGGTTAAACGAATTATTATAAATAGAACTCTGCACTTCATGTTTACCCATATTTCATGATACCCATTTACGTGATAGTCAGTTTCTATTGTGTAATATGATGTTCAAAGCCCAGATCCTATTTTTATGATATCTACTGCGTTATTTACTCTGTTTTATTTTTGAAATAATAATTTTACATAGTTCATTGAAAATAATTTGTATGTATTTATTGTCTATTCTTTTTAAGCATTAATTAAGCCGAAAGAAAATAAATTGGAAATCGGCAGTTAGTGAATAAGAGATTGGAGAAATATGTTAGCCGAACGCGTCAATGAATATACTTATAAAGTATAGATTATACTACTGTTATGTATGTATCAAATCTTTTTTATATTATTTGCTGGGCAGGAAGGCTTATTTATTATTATACATTTACCTTTCACACTGCGATTTGGCTATCTATCCATGTAGCAGCGTCGGAGGGTAGCCTAGTATATTAATCACAAGACTGCCCGGCATTCACCCATGAATGGGAGGGATAACCTCCCATAAGAGCATGCAGGAATCTAAGGGAAGGCAAGAGACGGGAATAGGCCGTCAATCCATGAAGCGCCAATACTTTTGTTCTTGATAGTTTACTCAATCTCTTTCAAATGAATATGTGTATTGAGGATAAAAATGGATTATATGGAAGAGGAGACTTTTTAGCCCTTCAACGTCGCCCGAGTAGACTATACTTGATTCTTTCATTTAATATCTTCCGAACTGTAAAATCCGAAGATTGAGAGTTGCGGTGACGGTGATTTTCCAAACTCCTCATATGGTCCGTCACTTCGGATAATCTCAGAAGAACGAATCTCTTCCGTTAACCGAAGCTAACGCGAGAGCACTTCAAGGTCATTCGCGAGGGCGGAGGCGGTAAGTGCATGTCAAACCCCACAAGACGAAGTTCGCGACAGCGATTTCACATTGACCTTCAAGGTCAGGTTATCTTGAGAAGGGCTGCACTCAGCTATATCAACGCAACGCCCTCATATAGCGGGAATGCATGCCGAAGCGATGTGATACACTGTGTCAACCGAGGGAAATTTCATCGACGAAATCGGGGATGCAGCAGATTTTATCGTAGTTTACGTTGCACTTAAAATGAGAACAAAGCACGAATGAGACGTGGCTTATTTTATGGCAATTATTCGTTGGCTTCAGATTTTTCACCGAATTTCCGATCATCAGGATAAAAATGCACAAAAACAAGAAATACGAGACATTTAATTCAAAATTTATATCTTTCAATTCCTTCATGTGGAATTATTAGAAGAAACGAATTAGAAAACGTAATTATCGACTCTTTTCCTCGATTCAGATAAAATTGGCTGTAGAACACGGTTCTGTGGAATAATTTTATATCACAAGTAACTGTGATCTTATCTTACACCGTAAACCAGGGAATATTTAGTAAATAGGATTATAATCATATACTATTGTATTTTATTACTAAATCATAATTTTTAACCTCTTTTGTGGATCAATATAATTCTCAGAAGAAAATAAAATAATGAAAAGCTTTAAGTAGAAATTCAGAATATTTTTCTTTTTATTATGTTATAGGTGAAAATAACAAAATATTCCTTTATCTTTATTGTTTCTTATAACCATGAGAACAAACCACTTACGTTACTTACGCTATTTATTAATATATAAGGATTCTGAATCGGGGTGAACTTGAAAATTTGAAGATAACGCTGAAGACAGGAAGTTTCATAAAATTTGAAACACCCTTTCATGAACAAGAAAAATTCAAATGACACGCATATTTCTACGAAAAATTAATTTGTGAGTAGAATTAATACGTGTGCAGAATTAAGATTCAACAGGCCATTTCAAAATCCGGACTAAAAGAATCATTGTAGTACATGAGCCTCCTTTTTTATTTTAGCTAATTCTTCTATCGTATCAGCCATTCTGATTTTTCTCCATTAGCCACTCTGCACAGTTTGCTTTTCTACGAAGATGAGCTATAAAAGATGTCAATTCACAATAATTTATTCGATACAACTAGCACAAGTTCTGAAAACTGCTTGTGTAGGAAGAGAATAAAAATTCCCCAGCAATCGTTTAGCGTCGCAAGGCGCAGGTCTTCTTTTCCCCTTAGGATTTGCACCCCTCACAATCGGTCCCCTCCTCCTCAGCTGAGTGGTTGCGGGAAAAAGCATATTGACATGTTTTCCCTTTTGGAAAACAACTGCTCTGCACACAGACTATGCGCCGTCGTCGAGGACAAATATTTTCGAACTCGATTCTCTCCTCGTGGCCTGAAAGCCTCTCGGCAAAGAAGAATTAGTGTCGTCTCGTTAGTTATTAAATGACTCTCGTAATATTATCCCATGCGTGACTTTCGATATTCAATCGGAGAATGAGCTCTGCGTAATCCCATTATTACGTCTTAATCCCGAAGAGTTAAGCCACTTAAAGAATTTCGCTCCCCATACGTATTGATTTTTTGCCATACGTTCATCATAACTAGGGCATCGAACCGGAATTAAACCGACAAAAACCGTTAATTTTCCGGAGTGTAAATCAAACGTGAACCGAAAATATTCACTCTTGACCCCCAGCTGAAACTGAAAACAGTTATTTATTCCGTTCCGATTTTCAGTTCCTAAAGTGCATATTTTACCGAAATTTCATTCGAAGAAGCTTTACTAAAAATGTGTACCTATGATTTGCAACCAACTATTACACATTTTTATTCTAAATTTTAGTTTAATGCAATATAAACTATAAAAGTTATAAACAATGAAATAAACATTCAAAAGGATATTATGATGGCCGAAGTGAAAAAGAAAACCGCGTAGAACCGGTTCGAAGTTGGCTAATGAACCGATACCAGAAATGAATCGTAATTAGTCCTTTACTTTCAACCGGAATGAAAACCGAAATGAATAAAAATTACGGTTAGATGCCCTGATCACGACATATTAATACGATACAAAAATAGTGTTACTACTTTTTAATGTTGAAGGTTGAGGACGCAATATAAAATTCGAACATACACAATTACAGTGGTGTGTACATTTATTATCCACGGAATCAATACTAGAACTGTCTTGGAAACTACTACTACTACTGGAAACTTGGATACTACTAAACCTCTATCCTATGTCCATGATTTCGACCTTAGTTCTTTGGAAGATTAAATGTAAGGCGCCACATGTTTCTTTTTAACAGGAAAGCATTGAGTCGTAACTTTTCGCTACGATATTCGTTTAGAAGCTCTGGAGTGAAAAAGTTTGGCTCGGGCCTTCAGATTGATTCAATTTGGATATAATTTAATAATCTCAACTCGATAAGGGGGAATTTAGATATTTAAGTGTTTTCTTTCACGTTACCCATGGCAGAAACAAACAACGATATATTAGGATATAAAATTTCAAAATTCCTACATTGCTCCTTGAATATATCCTTGTTTACTTTCGGAAAATAGAGGTAAAATTGTATGCAATTTATTTTGGCAAAACATTAATCTAAATTTTTTCATAACTCGCTGTTTCTTCTTTCTAAATAACCTCAGGGTTAAGGCCGGTCCATATAGCTGCTTTTCATGAGAAGCAGAGGGAAATTGTTTTTATTGTCGGCAGAGTTTGTTTTCCATAAATATTTTATGATGGATTTGTATAGGAAAGCAAGATGAATATTATTACCGGGAAAGTACATTAAATATTCTTTGAACTGTTTCCAACGTGAACTTTCGAACTTTTTGTTGCAATGTGCTAGACACTTTTTTCTAAATTTGTCTTTTTCGATGACAGGTACCAATTTAAAATTGAATTCAAAATAACATTCTGATTGTTCTAATGAAGGATCATAGGAATATATCGTAAGGGCTCGTAAGGGATTTCTTTATAATAGGGTGCTGAATTTAGATTCCAGATAATTTATGATTGTTTAATCTAACAAAACAGTGAATTTTTAAAGTTCACGCGCTTCGATAAAATATCCTCACGAATCTATCTTTGATTCTATAATTTTTAGAAGTATTCAAAAATCACTGTATTTAGCATTAAGTAAATTTATACAGAAATATTTAGTAAAGTTATATAGAAATACATCTTTAGTTTACTTAAATTATATTATCTTTGGAGAAATATACTTTGGGTTCAAACTAAAAGCTAATTCATGAATTTTACCCATTTTAGAACAGTTGTATTTCTTCCAGTGTATATATAAGGCCTGAATATAAATTTTACTTTACTTAAAATCATGAAGTTAATTTTGGCGACTGTGATGAATGTTAAACAAAGTTCAATTCGAGGATATTATTTTTAAATCCAAGAATTCGTTCCGCTTTTCCTGTATAGTAAAACGTTATCAAAACTTGATTTGGCTACTATTTACTTTATTTAATGAGATGATAATTAAGTACTTCCGTGTAAAATAAGCTATAATGTAGTTTTAATGGGTAAATCACGTAAACTTCGTTAAAAGATTTTTCTAAAAGCATTCTCTAATTACCCATATGTAACATAACCTTGCTTCTCTCTGCTTTTTCACTTTTTTTTGCAATCTTTTTTTTTTATACGCGTGATGTGCGTAAATATTACTATGGATGTTAAAAGGTATTTTTAATATACTCACAAATCAGTACATTTTCTTCGCAGAAAGAGAGTAATTATGATATTATCGAATACGTATTTTAATTTCGATTTTCTCCTCTTTTAGCTGTATATTATCGTAAATCTGAAATTCCTTTTGCACATTTCATCAATTACTGAGAGTGGGATAGCATATTTTTCCCTGTGCCCTCTTTTTGAGCATTTCCAGCATTAAAATATTTATTCACCAGTGTTTTCTTAGGCTTATTTATATTCGCAAGCTCTCAACTTTCCTCTAGCTATCTCATCTCGACTGAATCTCTATTTATGGAATATATTAATAATAATGATGGACTGGATCAAAGAGACGGGATTCCTATCTCAACAAAGAGATAAGGATGACATTCATTCCTTTACTAGAATACCATACTTTAGTACTGCGCCTACTTTCATGTACTATGACGATACATAATACTATGGTAGGAGGGCTAAGTTCACAGGAATTGATACAGCTATCCCCTGAGGCTGTATTGAATGAATAGGACGAAGGCAATCTAAGAGATGGGTGGATGGATGGCAGTAATCCGGCTTTCGAAAAAAAGCGAAGGGATCGCGGATTCACTCGAGAATCTCTGCGAAAAAAACGCCATTTCAACGATTATCAAAGAGTACAATCACACGCAGAGCTGAAACGTCGAAATTCAACATTTCCATCCCACTCTTCTTTCCTTGAGTGAAAAGCGGATTCTGAAAATGAATTTCGGCTTATCTGACGAGCTTTCTTCGATCTGCGGATACGGGATGCGAATGAAAGGGGAAAAAAGCCAGCAAAAGATAAGTGGAGCAAGTTTATACGGAATTTCTTGAGCGAAAGAGAAATCCTCCTTTAAAAAAAAGATGAAGTAATCTAGCGAATAATTCTGTGCGGTAGAAATTCCGAGAGCGGAAATGAATCTGGAGACGCACTCCATCCATCACAAGGATATTTCCTCGAAGAAAAGAAACGGAAAGTCATTATAACCGCGGAATTCCGACACGCAGATGCGTGGGCGCAAAATGGAGGCTAACATTTCAATTCTGCTTAATGGAGTAGATTCATCGACCACAAGACCTCATATGGAGATCCTCCAAAGACTTTGGAGTATTCCCAAAGTATGAGCATATTCTAAAAGTAGTAATACTAGTAGTAATTATAAAAGTGCTTCATTTCTCACGGGAGTATTCGATTCCGGGGTAATTTCATTGAAGTCAAATGCGTTACTCATTTTTTACAAGAAAAACCAGAGTCGACCAATGCATGTAAGAGCTCCGATCACTGCGCGCACTAAAACTAATATACATATATACATACACACTTGTGCACTCTATATTTTAGGCAGAACTGAGACTTAATTGCAACATCTTTCAATCAACTATACAAGATATAGTAATAATTTCTATCACAGCCTGTGGGTCAGCGTTCAGCAAATCTTCGGAGTAAAATATACCAATCATCTACAAGCGAAATCTCTAATCTAGGAAACCCTATTCCTATTGAAACCATAGAAAAAGTCGCAACGAGTACAGATCTTGATCTGAGAATGTAACTCACATGATTCAAAGTGGTAGGTTAAAAAGTTTAAATTATTTTTCCCTTCATCTCTCGAGTACACGAATTTAGATATGGTTTACGAGATAGGATCGACCCCTTGGTGCCGAAATCACCTAAACTATTTTTAATGATGACGGGAAATTTGATCGACTTATACAAAAGATACGTTAACGTAAAGATACGTTAAGAGTTGTTTACGTAAAACTTAGGAGGCAGTTGACGTGAGATCGACCGATACTCCAGTAAACATGAACTATATCTAACCCATCCTCTATATCCCTAACCATACCATAAAACGTATGACTTGGAGCACAGATCCTGCGGAAGGCATGATTATATCTAAAAAAAATTACAGCCTGGCAGCATTGCAAAACTGTTGCACGAACATTAGGCTGTTATTTATGTAATTTATGACTCATTATTTTACGACCATCATTCTCAGCACTAACATTCTTACTACAATTAATTTACTTTCATCTCCGTTTTAAATCCAATCTTTGGCAGAGGAAAAGTTAATGGTTGGTAAAAATTATAGCTCCCGTAAAAATATGCTTTGGCTCAGGATAGAGAACTTAAAATACATTTTTAAGCCTCGGCAACTTGGTGTACTTAAAAAAATATAATTTCGCCTCCGTTATCGTGTGGCATACATTGACTATAATGAAAATCATTGGATATAAAAGTTTGCTTTCAAGAGAACCCTTCAACGGAATTTTAAATCTCTAAATGCAAACGCCCGCTAAGCGAAGGATTTGTATGCTTTGAGAGAAGTGGGCATTGGCAGAACGGCGAATGTGAGATTATGACTGCCATCCACTTTATTGCAGATCTTCCACTCATCCAAATGAAGGCTTTTGGCATCGTTGGGAATTAAAACTCACTAATTAAGGCCACACGTACGACTATTAGCAATTATACAGAAATGCAAATCTGTAATGGCTGCCCCGAGAATAATTCCCCTTTTTCCTCATCAAAAAGCATTCGCTAAAATGATTTTGGTAACAAATGGAACTGTAAGAGATTAAGCAAAGGAAAACCTGTCTAGACACTACTAGGGGCGATTAGTAAGCATCAGAAATGAAATCGTTCGACAAGTTTTATTCACGCATTCAACCACAAAATTTAAGCTATCTCCTTGCCTGGGAGGGAACCGTAGCTACGACTATTGCTATTACCATGTGTTAACTGGACATATGATAACCATATAGTGGTAAACATGGATAGCAGGTAACCTAGAGGCATTTCTGTTCATAATTATCCCTGGATAATTCTCTACTTCCATTTTCTCCTTTTCCAGATAATACTTATTTCCTCACACTTTCTAAATTCTAAGTTTATTTAATTTACTCTATTAGTTCTGCGTCATCGTCATGAGCGATCTATCTGCGAACCGCGGGCCGCACGCGGAACTTCAATCGATTCTATGCTGGCCAAAAGATTCTTCTTTCTTAAAAATTTGATAAGATTTATGCCAATCCTCAATAACTTATGTGCAATGAAAACATATATACGTTACATAATGGTTTTGAAAGTATTTCGACAGGCGAAGTCATTTCACACAAATGTGCCTCCACCAGAAATCGATCCCAGGACTACCTTCATCGAATATGCTACCCACTTGGCAATCTTGTTAGAATGCATCCTAATAAAAGAGCGATTATACTCAGGATATACAACTGTAATATAGAAACAAAACTAGCAAAAATGTATCCTACATTTTACGCAATCCGCAGTACAATTATGCGTGTTGGGTAGTCGACATTTAAGGGTGTTTGTAATAACCAAGGGGCAATCCAGGAATGCTATTGGTTTTCAACATTTTTCATGTCCTGGAAGAAGTACTGTCTACAGACACAAATTTTAAACAGTCTCTTTATGTGACTGACTATTTCATTTGAAGATCTTTTGAACATACATTATAAAAATCCATTTTGGTAAGATTGGTTGCAGAATTACTTAACAGGATATTCAAGACTGAAAATCTTCCTTAACATTTCCATCGATTCGTCCGCTTTGAGGACAAAAATTAGTTAAATTTTTCAAAATACGCCATCCAGCCAAATAATTAATTTTATTTACAGTATTAGTTCGCTGATTCTCATTTATTCAAACTCTGCCAATAAGAAATATCAAGCAGCATCAAATTTACTGACCTCCCGAATAGCAAGTAAATTACTACAAATTTATTATCTGGATTAAAAGGGCTATATCTTTTTCTTTTAGAATGATCTCTTTACGATTTAAATACCGTAATACTCGAAAAGGTGAAGCTCAACGTATTGCTCCGTTTTAATGAAAATTCTTACGAAAAAATACTGTGACACAGGATGGAAACTGTACCAAGAAGAGAAGCAATGTTATGGATTCATTGAATGTTTTCAGATAAAGCACATTTGTGAATGACGTATCATGTGTCATGCGATCTCTTTCCTATTTGATCGGATTCGACACGAAGCGTAAAATAAAAGGTGCATATGCGAGGAGGAATCATTTCAAAAACCCATTTTACTAAAGAAACGTTAATAGGGAAATGCCTCAGTTACTATAACACCCTTTGCCATAGTTCAATAGGTTTTTTGTCTTGTACAAAAGGCAATTTAGGCACATATGTATTTTTCGTCTTTTTTCTCCGGAAAAAACTAATAGCTGAAGTAATAAGAACCGTAGTGCTATGAAAAGAGTGATACTAAATTGAAGTTCTATCTTTATGAGATTTTGCATATTGTGGGCTGAATACTTTAAAAAACCTACGTCCAAATCAATGATTCTCTATGATTCCCAATAGAATATATCGCATGATCATGTTAAGTTGTTTTGGTCAAGACAGTATCACTGATACTTTTCAAGGAACTTCTAATAGTGCTAAATGACACGTGAGAATCAAAGGCATTATATCGACACACATTTAGAGGGTCTGCGATTTACTCATTTCGGCGAAATGGAGAGAAAGCTATAAAAGGGAAAGATCTGGACTCCACACGAACCTGATAATCAGAAATATCAGGGGGTGATATAAATAACAGAAAAACCTTGACATTCTTTTCCCTGCGAAGGAGAGTCCAGAAACGCTTTTACGGTGGCAACACGGATGCCGCAACAGACAAACAAATAGCACTCGGAGGGGAGCTTTCCAAATTAATGAACGAACACCACGAACAACTCGATGCAGGGATTGCTAAAGCAAGGATTTCAGCAGCCAGAGCAACATCGATGCGGGCGTGTTTCGGTGAAATCCCAACGGATATTCACCAAAAGTCTTGCCAAAACACAGTCCTTTCGATTTAAATGACCATTCCACTCAACACTTCAGTAATGCTAGTGCAACCTGTGGTCTTTTCATTCCTACGTTTCTACGTATGTTGGAGAGCTGTTTGTCCTTCAATAGATAGAAAATGGATCAGTATGATACTGATAGGCATTCAATATATTGCCGTGGGACATTGGAAGGGTGACATTATACGATTTTGGAAAAAAACCGTTCCTGTGTTTGTAAAAGATATTCCCATTATTTAATCAAGGTATAGACAGGCTTAGACGATTTCAAAAATACCGACATGACGAGAAAATAGAGTGAGGAATCTCATAGAGTGCAACTCAATTAATTTAAATAATTACAGCTTTGTTAAATTTCCACTTAGTTACAAGGCTGGATCATTATTTTGTTATTTTTCATAGTATGGCTATTAAAAATTAATCAATCCATGACAAAGAGTGAGAGGTTAAAAAATATAGAGATTATCGAAAAAAGTGTCTTTTTCATATGCAAACTAAAAAAAAACAATTTTGTTGATTCATGGAAACTACAAACTTCGACATCGTTAGCTTAATTTATTAGAAACCCACAAGAATCTATTGGAAAATTATAAAGAATACACTCCCATGTTCAGTTTTCATTTGAGTACATATAGATATAAATATAAATAGATTCTCTAAGAAAGTGTCTTTTTTCCTATGCAAACTAAAAAGACAATTTCGTTGATTCATGGAAACTACAAACTACAAAGATTTCAATGCGTTTAGAAAGTAAATAACACAGAAAAGTGTTTATCTGTTGATTTAAGAGACAAAGAAGAAATTTTTAAAGATGCTACTCAGTGTAGCCCAAAATGTTGCTAAAAAAGAATTAAAAGTCAAAACAATAAAAAGCTAAAAATTGGTCTAAATTAGATATACTTAAATTATTTACGGAATTCGTTGCTTGTATTGAAAATGGTCGGGGGTTTCTTTGCGGAAAGCTGTCTGAATGAAAAAACAAAATTCTCCATTTTCATTCAATTTGCTGCTTGCTTAATACATGAGTCTATCATCTGATAATATGAAGAAGAGCGTCTGTACAGCACATGAGGAATCTCTATTAAAGTGAGGCACTAAACCAGCGACAATATCGGTAAACCGAAAGCTATGATACAAAAATATGTGAGCCCAGGCCTTCTTTTTACGACTTTTCCGCATTATTTTTATACCAGATTCTTGATCTGGTAATAGTTTTTAACCTTCTCTGAAAATTAATAGGAAATACTCAATAGATAGTGTTACAAACTAAATGCTATCTAAATACAATCCGAAGAGAGAAAGGAGAATAGTCTTCAATAGTGCTCCCAGATAGCTAAGTGGGTAGCGAGATCGCCCTTGGTGAAATGGTTCCTTCCCCAGAGGGGACAAATTTGCGAAATTATCTCAAATGATGAAGCGCAATCAACATTACTACTACTTCTACTTGAAAGATACGCTTGAAAATTAAATTCATTCAATCAGCCCCGAGTAGCATCACCCACTACATTTGAATCAGCATCATACCTCATCCTCAGAGAAGAAAGCAATAAGCTAATACAGTTAAAAAACATACCTCTTTCATTTATAAAATGCTCGATTATTGATATAACATGGCCTGAAGGGGAGAAAGTTTTCCTTTATCAAGACCGCGAATATTATTTGACCAAAAAATGCATCATAACGCCGTATATAAAACCATCAGACCGCAAATGAGTGCCATGCTATACACAAGAAATAACTCTTCTTTGAATGTGTTAAAGAAATAACAACTGGGTAAGCAAACTTATAAAGTATATTTTAAACTCCACTTTCACTTGATGTAAAAAAATGGACTGGAAAACAAAATAATTTAAGTAAATTCGCTTCTGCATGCGAAGAAAATAACGCAAGATTCCCCGCCTCTTTCGAAAACAGTATTTCGTAATCTAATATTTACTTTCGACTCAATATATGTTGATTCACTCCCAGATTTGTTTATCTTTGAGATAGAGATTTTACTGCTAGACTATTTTCCCCAAGCAGTTTTCTTAAGAGACTGTAATGGGAACAAAGGGAAGTTTCCGATCAAAGGCTCTAATTTGAATAAATCCGCGCGTCTTCTACTCCATTGGCTCTTCCACTATCTCATGGAAACACGCTCTTCATGCCTCAAACCCCTTCATGCTCACCACCATCGCCTTTTTCAATTTTTTCGTCTGGCGTCACAGCACACACTGTCGCCCACAAAAGCTATAAATAACTAGCAAACGAGAGTCTGATACATGCATCACTAGAGCGTACATTTTCAGCTTCCTCGAGGGATGAATAACTTATCCTGAATTTGACATGTATCGCAATCAAATTCACACGTTAATTGGAATCAAATCAATAATATAATTTAGGATACTGTCAATCTAGAGATAGAGGACTCAGGATTTCAAAATCTTTTTAACTTTTTAAAACCCTGTTCACTTGATCCTCGTAGAGGCAAGCATTACTCCTGAGATCAATAAAAATCTTCGTAAATATATTGTAATCGCGTAACGCAAGTTTTAGCCTTGCGAAAATTACATTATTTAATGTAAAATCAAGTTTATCCACTTTAATATTCGCTAAAACTAAACAATACTATTATCCACAAAAACTATGACCCATGTTCGTCGACCAACAAATTCCTGAGAAACACGGAACATGTAATATTTTTAAATCAATAAACAAGTGATCTATCATCCTTTCAAAAATCCTGTGTTTTTGATTTGGTCAATTAAATCCACAACATTAAGGTCTCTTAGGCCAATTTATCCATCTAACTACCTCGCGAGGATTAAGGAGTATCAATTACGGTCATTAACGATCCACATTTAGGTTGAACATTTATCATACGCAATCAACTACAGAAGCGGAATTTATTTCTACTTCAATTTCAGATAAAAGGTGAAATTATATATTTCTTACTTTCTCTTTTATCAACTAAAAACCCTTGAAACATCCATTTCCATTCACTTTTCCGGCTTTTTAATTTACATATTTTGCTGCTTAATAGCTGATTGAGGTTGAAAAGATAGAGCAAGATATTTTAAAATGCTCCCTTGGCTAACACATTTGTAGTAATATTTGTTTCTTCCGTGAATTTTAAATGTCTTAATTCACATAATGTCTCTTAACTACTCTATTCTCATTAACAAAATCATGTACTTCTTTCCTTTAGTTCTACTGCTGAGAATTATTCATAATTTTCAGCAGAAACATGCGGTTAACCGAAGTCATTAAATAAGTTTGTCTTGCGGCTTTCATTCAACATTACGCATTTAAGACCACAAACCACTAAAATACGATTATTAATCATCAGACCATACATCGAGAAATCATTAAAAAAACTGAACGAAGAATGCATGTCAATTGCGTTGACTCTGAGAATTCATAACGCTGAGAAGCCTCTAAACCTCTGCTTTCAGGGGAATCTTACCGCTTATTTAGTGAGCTGTACCTTCTCCCATTTATATCTTTTGTCTTCGCTAAGGAAAATATTTGTTTGAATAGAGCGCATGCACGTTGGACGCATCTTGTACTGACATAGCTTTCTAAGACAAGAGCCTCGGTTGGTAGCGTTTCCTTCAAAACTTTCAACGAAGCATTGTCTTCACTATTCTTCTTCATCCACACAAAAAGATGTCTATCCAAAAGATAGCTTAACATAGCACTCCAGCGTTCCATAATTGAATGCGTGCATGAACATAACTCCTCCGCTGCAGTCTCTCAATTTCCTAAGCCTTGAAAAGAATGGGCACTTCTGGAAAACACGAAAGCTTTACGAAACATGACTGATATTATCTTCCTTGTTCCATTTAAAATAAAACAGAGTGGAAAGAATGAGGAAATGATACAAGCCAGGAGCGGGAGAATATAAAGGAGTACGATATTATTTTATCAGGGAATATAATTTACTTTTAAAAATATATTTATGGTGCACTGAAAATCTATCTATTTTTAATCACCACTCAAACTTGAATTGACTTCGTAATTAGTAAATAAAATCAATTAAAATTAACTAAAGAATAAACTACATGATATACTTATAGAGGTAATAATAATCTTGATAAATTACAACGGGTATTGATCTTGATATATCCTAAAGCACGAGATAACGAAAAACAAAGGCACAGGTTTGGTAATTTGCTACAGAATATAAGAAAGGCTGATCCTATTTTCTATGTACATGATGATCAGAATGATGGATAAAATGAGGCGTTCAAAGTTAAACGAGCAATGAGATAGTTGCCATAAAACAGTAAGTTATGTATAATCACAGCCACGAGCGAGACTGATTGTGAGATAGAGGACATGAAAGAAGCGTTTTTCACTATACTGTACACCTAAAGAAACATTGCGGTTACTCATGCCATAATCCCACTTCTCTTTCCTTCTGAAAATGCCACTTACTTTGTTTCGTAGGGACATCAATCCACTTGTATTATTTAAGAAACTAAATATGTAATGCATGGAAATTTGTAGAGTAATGTGAATTTTACTCAAGTAATTGCATTCACGGTAAAGTCAATCCTTATTGATTTAGAACAGAATACTAAAAACTGTATACATAAGGCCAAAACATGGATTTATCTTACACCATTTCAAATTTAAAAAAGGGGCATTTTAAATTATTGCTTCAGTACGCCCTATGTGTTTACTAAAGAAGTAAACTGACGAATCTCAGAGAAGATATTCGCGTGCGAACCCTACCTACGAGGGTAGACTCCGGTGTTGGAAACTTAAAGATTTCTCCGCCCTGACTGGAAACATGGAAGTTTCACGAAAACAAGATGGCTCTAAGCGCAAGGCGCCATGCACGTCCATCGAACAAGAGCAAAGTCGCTCGCGGAGCATTGTTTCTCAGGGACGCATGAATAATCCTCAATTTCTCCGTCGGAGGAAGTTCAGTGCGTCGATAACTTCCCGACACATTTTTCGAGTGGCGTGTGCGTGACCAGCGGCGGTGATTAATGGTCCGCAGGGGATAAAATCATCGGGAAAAGGGAGCCATTGTTTTCCAAGGAAAGTGGAATATCATGCGAAGGGAAGAAAACTATGGCCGCCATGAAAGGGAACGAATATCAATCACGTCCCTCGAGATGGATAAACAAAAGCCCTTCGCATTAATCACGATTTCACGGCGATTGTCCCTAACAGACGATCTCCCTTATAAATAGGTCCATCCTGATGAAATAGGCCAATCCCTTTGCTTTTCTGATTTTATATCGAAGAAAATGGCGGGGAAAGTATTTGTCAGAAATTCCTGAGCGTGATGTATCTCGCAAGAGTTAAAAACACTTCCCTAACGCATTCGAGTCTGAGAGGGGACAGTTGTCTATCTTCAGCATTCCTTCAATTTATCCCAATAAAGTCCTAAAAGGCTGCCGGAATATAGATATAAATGGACAGATTTTCTTTGCCCTATAGTTCACTGAAGAAGGGTACTGATTGAAAAGGACTGATACCATATAATATATTCGAAGTGAAAATTGGCGGTGGCATAAATGATGTGGGATCCAAAAATAAATCAGCTGAATGAGGGAAAATTATTCCAAGGAATAAATGTGGCAAGAAAAGATACGCAGAATATTTATTGAGGTTAGTTCGAAACAAATTACGATGAAAGTGGAAAAACCAATGGAAATATCGATTGAATTTACATAATAGCTCGAGAAAAGGGGATCTTTAGATTTTGATATCAAAATTTCCAAAAATTCATGAAACAGGAAATATTTAAAACGAAAATGTTTAGTTGATGTTTCTTTTATTAAATACATTTTCCAGTAAAGGGGGTTTTATTTAGAGTGGTAAAGATTTTATTTGCAGATTCCGTGTAAACAATCTTAATAGCAGCAATACAGAATATGAATTCAAGTTTAAGTGAATAAAGGAAATCTTCCATTGATCTTTTGCATTCGGTTGCTCCACTTTATTGGAATTCTCACCGTCTTTTTATCGTCACCCTTGGAGATGTCTCACACCATAAATAACAGAATGAAGCTGTAACTCATTTCGAATAACATGTTGGTATGCAAAGAAATCTGGGATGTAACTCAACTTCGTGGAAAGGTTCCATGTCCAGGAAAGGAAACGACTTCCTATTCCCAGAAAGAATATATTTATTGAGACTAGTTTCGTCAATAGCATAGGCATCTTGAGGCGTGTAAATGCCTATTCTACCCTTAGTGTCTGAGATATATCTGCTATAGATCAGCGTATGTTAAATTTTGTGCATCACAAAGTTTGGCGATAATATCGATGCGAGAGTAAGTCTTTGAGAAGCGTTTCTAAATTATTCTACGCCAGTTTGAAAGTTTAAGCAATTTCTTTAAAGGATCACAAAGCTATTGATGGTTGCAAACATTTACAGTAATTTATTATTCAGTTTGTGAACATTGCAATGAATATATTGAAAAAATAGTCACTCGCAGACTAAGTAGAAGACTTCCGGGTATCTACTGCTTTATCATTTTCTTGGACTGGAAGGAAGGTTCCATTTCCTTATTATTTGTAAGAGTCACGTTCTCAATATCCTTGCAGATATCAAAAGTTTCAGAATAGTTTATTTTACCAATATTATGATTCCAAAATGCATATTCCAGTTACATTTAGTTCGTTTAGTTGCAAACGTAATATTGAATTTTGTTGCAATAAATCCATTCGTAAAATTGTTCGTAAAGGACTGCTACCGACGAAACAAGTTTCAATTAATATATTTTGCTGGAAGTTCAAGCTTTTTTCTCATCCTGGTTCTTAAAAGTTCACTGGAAAAATAAACTTAAGTCATAAATTAACATTTATCTCGATAAAGCATAAGAAAACAGCTTTAATAGTAAAATATCGTGGCAATTGCTACGCGAGTTCATTTGGAGTCTCAAAATGCGATTTTCAGATTCTATTTCAGGAATAAAACTCATCAATGTCAGATATAATTTTCGCGATGAGATTCCGACGAGCAGAAATAATCTCCTAAAACTCTTCTGACCTTTTATTGTATTTTGTTCCAATCTCTTTGTCTCCCATCTCATCGAACATATCACGCTCTCGAAATCTTTTCCAACCTTCATTTAGAAATATTTCTGACCTTGAGACTTTCCGAAAAATCTACTAAACTGAAAAGTCACAATGCGGCGTATATAAAAAAACAGTAGCATTCGCAAGACACCTAGACAACAACTACACAAGCAAGTTCATCCCAAAACGACGACACCACGAGAAAAAAAAATCGCCGCCTCGACCTCGAATAGCTAGAAATCGCTTGATTCAACGAGAACAATGAGAAGCTCGACAACGAGTGGAAATTCTCAAATCCTTGAGGGCTTCTATCTCTCACCAAGAAAATCTTTCCATAAACTCGCCAACCCCATACCTTTTCCCCCAATCACCCCCTCTCCCTACCCTCTTTTCTCTTCCTAAATAGTTTCTTTAACGTGTAAAATACTGCGTGATAATTCTACTACGCCAGCGAAACTAGTAACCGAAAATAAGCATGTAAAAACTATAAAGTTGTATATTCTGTTAACCAATGTGAGTATATTTCAGGACATTGAACCGTAATTTTCTTCATTCCACTTTTATCTTCGGATAAATGAAAAACCTTAAATATCGGTTCAATTCCGCTTTTTCTCCTGTAAATGTTGAACTGATTTGAACAGCTTTTTAGGAATGGATAGTACTTCTGTAATATTATATTCCGAAAATTTCTGTTGTAATTTCCAGAACTTTTTAACACGACATTACACCATATTTCAAAATATATCTCAATAACAGTTACTTGCAAGTTGAAATTACACAAGTTTATTAAAACTTCCTCCGATCGTATTTAAGTAAAATGTTAAGTGCTGGAAACAAAATTAGAACAGAATGAATTTCGATTATCAGTTTCTGTTTAGTTCAAGAAATTTAATATTTGGAAACTGATTCGGTTTCCAATCCGGCAAAAATGACGATTCTTTTCCGTTTGGGTTTTCTGTTCGGTTCCGCTTTGGTGCCCTGGTATGCTTAGACCGTCATAAATGCCATTACATGCAATAGAATTACGTAGTATGAGTTTTCAAGGTTAACAACGCCATGATAACTTAAGGTTACTTTTGAAGGTGTTTTATATTTACATTTTCTATAACACGACTTCGTATAGTAGCTTAGCTGTTTTTTTTTTAAGAATAAAAATTTACTCACGCAAATTATACTTGAGGATCCATAACTTAACATGATGACCATGAATGCTTACCGAGCGCTTTACTCTTTTCTTATGAATCTCTAATATACTTAATTAAGCTAGATGGTAGTCTTAGACGAATGGTACTGCCGCAAATACAGAGGTAATTTTTTAAAAGAGATTTTCCAAGTAGAGGAGAAATCTTATTCCCGAGTTGTTGGCCAAGGTAAGAATATGGCCATCACTATGTCGAAGTTGCCAGCGTCCAAATGTCGTGACAGGACAATCTGGAAGAGGGAGGAACCGTGACTGTCGAGTAGGCGAAAAAGTGGCTTCATCAGCAGGACCCATGTTTCTACCGAAGATCTTTTGTGATTCATGGACCTCCGACGAAAGCAAAAGTCTCGGCGGATAACAATAAAGTAATAAAGTATGTGTGCTGGGAACCTTTTCATAAACATGCATATCAATAATTGTATCAGTTAAGATACATAGTACAGAGTTTGTAATCAAGTTTATTATGATTAATATTAATCTTAAACTGAACGACCACAAATTTATAAATTCGCAGTTTGTTAAATATTGTTATGTTGCAAAACAAGGGATACTTTTTATTAACCTTTTATTCTCACAAGCAATTTAATGCAGCGTTATACTTTTTCCAAATCGGTGATTGTGGTATAACTGTGGTAGTGGTATAACTTTTCTTTAGAAAACATACCATTATTCATAAGCTATGCATGAACCATGAGAAAGGTAATCATAAACAGAATTTCATTTCTATAATGAAATATTTTGCGCCAAGAATCGTTTGACCCTCTTTTCAAGCAAATTTCCAAACAACATGCAAGTTCATGTTAGAAACGTGCTTAAAATTGAAAAGAGAAAATTCGGTTGGTACTTTTTCACAAAATTAAATTTTAAACAAAATTGACCGTTTACAACGAATTATTTCCATCTCCTGAAGTTTTTAATGCCTTTCCCAAGTTTGTCGAATGGAATTTTACTAGCCTCATCATCATTCGATAAATGCACATCCGGCAGCGTTTTGAAATTGAAAAAAGCCATTGCGATACGTGATGTGCATTCAGGCAAGCCGTCGAATAGAAACCGTACTGGAAACCGAAGAAACCTGTACATTCAAGAGTGGCAACGGAACTTGAACCGGAAATGAAAAATATTCAGCCTGATCTAACACCGGAAATGTTTATTTCCTCACTTCCAATTTTTGGTTCTTATTGTGAATGTAACGGTGACTCTCAATTGATAGCATTTACACTTTCATGAGTGCCCTTATACTCTGCTTCCTACACATCACGAATTTTAAATTTAAATTTAGATATATATGATGTCATAAAAGTTATATGAAAAGAAAGCCATCCTCAGTGATTACAATATATAATTATTGGAGCAGCAAAAACTACTTTGGCGGATGATTTCGGAGCAAAACCAGTGGTGAACCAAAATGAGGAGTCTGTAAAGATTCGAGCGAAAATAATTACGATTTTAATCCCCTTCTTTAAATGAGTATTCTGGCGATTAATCTCCTCACACCCTCTGCTTGCTCGATTCCAAATATATGAAATCCTTTTCATATCATTGGGTCGAACGGTTTCTCGGAGAAATGTGCGTTAAATAACTTTTAACTCGGCTAAAACTGGCTTGTTTGACGATCCATTTGCAAATGATGCCCTCTAGACGGGAGTCCTCCTGTTTGTTCTTCCCCTTGTTATAGCTCCTTCACCCGATTCAACGGCTTTTTCCATATTCCTCCTCTAATTGTCTCTTCTTTTCCCCCTCTCGACCCCTCCCAAACCCCTCCCCCTACTTGTCATTCTGATTAATGACGCTTCTTACGCCAACTTCGCGTCATTACCATGTTATGGCCTTACACGCTTTCGGAGAAAAATCCTTCCTTTTTTTGGGTCCTTTCTCTGCTTCGGGAATTTTCCCAAGAAAGCATTTTTCAATCTCGTTTGCCTGAAACATTTCAGCCACTCGATTCTTATTCCGCCGTAACTCTCTCGGACATTAATCTGCTTTGAGCGACTTTTTCGACTCGTAACAGACTTAGTGAAGGGATTAGTGCAGCGCGCTTTAGATAGAAATATTTTGATGGGACGAAAGTTGGGGCTGAAATTGTCTGAAGTGGGTCGCGCAAATTATCTCGAAAAATTGATGATTCGACCTTTTTTGAGGCTTTGCGTCGTCTCTTTCGTAATTTTTCCTGCAGCGAACCCACGTTCAAGGCTTACGGATTCACTTTCGCAGTAATTGGAACGCATTACGGCTAAGCGCCTCTACAGATCCTTCTTTTTGCAAGAGTTCGTATATATTCGTTAATAAATGGGAAGATGGAAAAGAACTCTTCGTATTTCCATAGAAAATTCCTAATTTTGCCACAGTTTTCGTCGACAATCCGACCGTATTCAGCCAAGTTACGAACAAGAATGTGGCTATAATAAACATTAATATTAACTCCGTTGAACGTTATCTGATATGATAAGTAAAAAAGTAAAACTTTTTAGACCAGTAATAAAGAGACTTTTATAGTAATTGAATTTGCGGAATTATGAGATTAAGGAGTAAAGATGGGTGGGAAATTCTGACTTCATAAAATAATCAAAACTGCTCTAGTGGTCTGGTGAATTATTTGATTAAAAATATAAACCAATTTACGGTGTAAGAAGAATATTTCAATTTTTAAAATAACCTCTCCTCAAAAGAAATCTTAACTACATTTTAAATCCATTCTACTTTTATTTATATTATTCGTTCATTCAAATTATTCATCATGAAAGTATTCAAGTATACTGTAGAAAGTAAGCATCTATACAATGATTTGGAGAAATGGCGAAATGTCGGAAACTTTTCAAACCACCCATATAATTTCTACTTATACAAAAACCAAAGTGAAAAAAGTATGCAAAAGAAATATGTTGACATTTGGTTTCATGACATCCTTATTCAAGATGATTTCTGAAAATTTAATTCAAATTTTTATTTAAGTTATAACTTTGTCACCAACCAAACAGGAAGATCCATAGTTAATCACGCAATGAAGTTCTACTGATTTCTTTAATGCAACATTCTGGCATAGTAATAAATACATTACCAGTAAATAAGGAGAAATATACTCAATTATACATCTTCACATTATGTTTATCATTAATTTTTAATTTATAAAGAAGGTACCCAAACATACTCTGAAATTATATACGAATAGAACTTATGTATTTCTATGAAAAGAGAACGATATTTTATTACCAAATAATCATTTATGGTATAAAATGCCGTATTCATTGGATTTTAAGGTTAACTTGTTTATAGTACGGTGTGTATTTCTCAAAAACTACTTCTGGAATTATAATCGGTATTAAAAAGTAATAGATGGTTGCTACGATGCAACAAAAAAATGTAAGCTTCCTGAAAGATAATTAGACTATCTAATGAAACTGAACCAAAATAGGAAAATTCATTAAAAAGGAATGGGATAGCAGAGAATGCAAGTCAGAAAAAATGTCGTTAAATACCTCACGAGAAGAAAATTCATTAGATTCATGTTAGATGAACTTCAAATAATCTGAATTAAATGATCCACGATACAACGTTGATTACGAAAAAGGTCCTTTTTTGAAATAAGAGAATTTTCGCGAATTAGGCACAGATCAATGCGTAAAAAGCCTGAAAAGAGTGAAAATGTTTCTCCTGACGCGCCTATTTAGCAGCCCGTGCAAAACAATCTGCTTCATTAGCAAAATTGCTGCTCATTGTCAGTTCGTCCATGAAAACAAGGGCGTCCTCATGAAAACGGTTCGAAATGCTTTTAGTTAAAAGGCATCTGAGAGGCGGACAAAGCAGAGATCGATTATGTCAAAATTCTCAGCCAATGGAAAGAGTGATTTAACTTTTCAAAAGGGTACTAACGAATCTTCGGATGAAATCATTAAAACGGTCTCCTAAAGACGTGCGATTGGATAGGAATAAACAAGAAAGAGAAAGTCGGACGTGACTAAGGCCAGATCTTCCACTTTCCGGGTGGATACATTAACCTCTGAATAGGTTATAGTATCCATCCGGGAAAAGGTAAATTCTCAGTAGGAGTCAAAGTCACGTCCGATATTTTTTCTTCCGTTCTTCGATTACAACAGCCGCTTTCTCTTACTCGTTTATCTCTCATCGGGATCTAATTTCTTGGGATGTATGGACAATCTCATAGACAGACAATAAGTCCCATTTTCACCGGGAAAGTGGCGACTATTACGTAAGGAATGTACTTTGTTCCGTGAAAACCCCCGCCAAAAACTGTAATTTTTTATCAAATTCGACAGCAAAAATGATGAAATTAAGACTTTCAGTTTTATAGAATTAAATTATACAGTAAGCTAAATCCAACAAATCAAACATTTTCTTTATAAATTTTGACTTAATGGGGTCGTTTGATTACAACGAAACTATCTAGAAATCGCGGCGAAAAACGTTAAATGTAAAAAATGACGGTATTTACCATTAAAATGCATACCTCCCCTTTGTTTTTCACTTCGCTTTCGCGCAGAAACTTGGGATATTTAATCTCTGGTGGAGATAAAATTTCCATCAACAAATTTCCCAAGAATTCTTTCAAATCATATCTACATTGAAATAATGAAAACATCTTCCGGGAAAAGAGGAGGAAAACATTTGTCAGGTTTCATTCCCTCTCACTCATCAGAAATGTCCCCTATTCAACTATATGGGATATGGTTAGGCTAGAACACATAAGAGAGAACATTTTCAGGCAGATTTATTCATTGAAAGTGTTCACATAGTAATTACTATTTTCTGATAAGGGAACGTTAAACCTTCTAACTCGAGGAATAGCCATTTTTATTAAATGTGTTTTAATTGCAAACATTGACGATGAGAAACAATTCCTTTTATTTTCATGAAATCCACATTTAATATGAAATATATATTTAATAAATGCTAAGAAAACGATCCAACTTGAACAAGCAAATGTACTTGACCTAGGGTGAAATAAAGGCCGTGATTTGGAATTCCACTTAAGTAAATTTCACAATGTGAACTTAATTTTACTCATTATGGAGTTCCCCTAAATGAAAGCTCTATCTTTCTATTTCACCTAATCTAAATAACCACTTTTAAATATACTACCGAATGATATAAATATGACTATATATGTATTTGTGCTCATTTATATTTAAGGACGTTTTCAAAGAGAAAGTGTGCTCCAACGGATACTGCAGAAATTCCGCCTTTACCGATATCATTCCATAGCATAATTTACCCTAATTCGGTTCACTTTTCTTCGATTAATGACCTCCATACCTCTCCAAAATAACCCCATTTCAGATAATCTATTTCGAGCATTTCCTATTCCAGACCTTCGCTATTGCATGCCTCGTCCACTCAATCCATTCCGGGCCTCATACACTTGAGACCCGGAGTGTTTTTACCTTGTTAATATTGATTTGGAGCACCACTTTCCCGTCCACCCATCGCATCTTTGCGTAGAACGAGCTCTACTTTATTTCCACGTTGCCATACGTTTTCCTGTATCACTCTCGATCCTCTTTCATAAATTCCCGACGTTTTTCCTTGCTACAGTTAGGAATATAACCGAAGAATTACTGATTCACATTAGACATGATTAATTCAGCAATATTTTTGCATAAAATGATTCCATTATGTTTTACGGAATTATATGACTAATATTAGCCTCCTGAAAGATGAAATGTATGAAAATGAATAAATGAAAGAAATTAAAATATCCCTGATAAGAATATTTGCATACTGGCAGATGTTAAATTTTGGAGTAAAGAAGCCGAATTTGTAGTCATCATGACGCGTTTTTTATACTCTAGACTTTGCTTTGACCATAACTGTTATACGGCAGTCTTCGTGACACTATCTTTTTCAAGATATATGCACAATTTTAGGAGAAAAGGTATGCTTCAATAAGGAATCAAGGACACGGTGGAAGGAATGAAATGGTTATCTAAATAAAAGTAGAAACAGAAATACTGAAATAAACCCTCCTGATAACTACCGTCACCGCTCTACGCTCTAATAAAATACATCTAATACGTGAATAAACATCTTATGTGATAAAACTCAACTTCGTGAAAATGTATCTATTTAGACCTTAGACGAAACTAGTCAACTAATATGTAACCTGTGGAAAATACAAGGTGGGTTATTTCTGAACAAATAAAATTCAATTTTTAACGTGATACCTATTTGGTAAAACTAAATTTCTGAAACATAATGTACTCTTAGGCGTAAAAAATATGAAAATTAGGATAGATGCATAAATGTATGTAAATATGAATTTTTATTGCAATATTGAATTGAAATAGGTTAATTTGTAGGAGCTGAAAAAATGGTATCATAATAAACTGAGAAATTTTAAACGCGTCCTTCAGCGCCGAGGAGTTTTTGTAAATCCAAGAAAATTGCACAATCTTGCGTTACGTATTATGAAGGTAAAAGAAATATAATGACACTAAAAATAAATCCCCTTAGCTTTCGCACATAAAGGAATCCAAAAATTTATTTCTAATTACGATTTCCACCTTTTACTAAATATATTAGGAGTGTCAATTACTACTTATTCCTGCGATAAGCTCTCCATCCTTTTGCATTAAATTTAAAGTTGTTAGCAAATGTCACATCGGAACCATGTTTCCCTTCTTTTGAATTATACACAACGTGACTCATCGCTTTGAAATTGATTTTCAAAATATCTGAGAATTTTTAAAACTGAATTTTTCGAGCGTTTTGATTTTATTAAACTAAAATTTTCATTTTTCACCTTTTCAGCGAATCAGAAATTAAAATACATATTTTTGTCAAACGGAAATAAATTAGAAAACCTACCCAAAAGAATGATTTACTCAGTTGATCTGCAGCGTATATTTTTAACACGACTTTAGCAAAAATGTAACGGTAACGTTACACTACCAAATGATTCATTCCTATTTCACTCTTGCATTTCAATCCGCCATGTTTAGTTTATCATAATAAAACTCCCGGAAAATCGAATTCCATTACCGTAATGGGAATTCGTAGAACTAAAAATCCGGCCGAGTACTCATACCCGACAATTCAAGTCCCACTTGCAAATAATGGCAGCGAACAGAATCTCCAACCCCATCGCCGTCATCCAATCACGTCACACAGTGACTGCGAATTCAGTGATTAATAAACGCACACAGGTTCCCTTCAACAGCCTCCATTATCATCGGCGAAAATGTCTCTTTTCTTTGGAGAAAAGACTTGCTTTTTGTCGCCGTGCTTCACATTCACAAGCCCCTCGAGACAAGTGGAGGATAAAAGGAGGAGTCCGTGAAAGGAAAACGCTGAGAAGGCATTACGAAAACAAAGAGGAACAAAAACGAATTGCGACGAAAGAGAAGGTGACTGAGGCCACATTGACTGCTTGAATTGGAAGAAAAAATGGCGGAGACACAAGCAAAACATGCCTCACCAATCATCCTTGCGTAAGGTTTTACCGCATCAACTTTGCCTAATTTCTGAAAAAAAAACCTTTTTCTAGGAGTGGAAATATTCATAGTCCAAAGTCCAACTGTACATACAGGACCAGCACGTCAGAAATAGTGAGGCCGCCCGTAGGTGACTGCTAATAATAGTCTACTGCGTTATACAGGAGTGGGAAACCTTTTTCTATCGGAATAAAACATTTACTCACTCCTAAAGAGGTCTCCTAAAAGAGGCCGGATATAAAAAAATATAGTCCAGAATTCAAATAACATCGAAATGTTACGGGAGAACTGATTCATTCGCTGATCAAAGAAAAAAGAGAAATTGCCCACTTTATTTTTCACTCGGAGTCATTAGCAAGATGAGAAAACAAAATTATTTCAATCGAAGTTATTATTTCTGAAAATGATTGAAAAGCCGCAAAGAACTCTGAAAAAGGTCACATATTTCCTAGGAGCAGTAGGCTCCTCACCTATTTTCTAATTGGCGAGCATCAAAAGGGTACTAAAGAAAATGAATTCAATCTCTAAGTGAACGTAGTGGAATATTTTCCATTTAATGTTCATTTTACGTTATGCACGAGTCTGCGAAATAAAATTATTTAAATCTATATTTTCCAAGACATAAAAGACAAGACCATGGAAAAAGCTGTAGTTGATATCCAGAAAGAACTTACGTTTGGGTACCAAATTTCATTAACTTCTTAAGTGAAACTTTTCAAAGTTTTTGAGTGAGAAATTTCATTTTCTCAGACAAACCGAGTCCTACCAAGCAACGAAGAAAATTTTGAGTTTTCAAAACATTTCCTTTTTTCATTTTAAAAATTAATATTACTTACTATTATAAAGGATAACCCTCCTCGGCATGCATCATTCTTTTAATAACTTTCAGAGCTCTGAAATAGAATAATATTAAAAACCATAACTACAGAATGGTTGTATCACCAGATAAATACCATATGGGTAATGAAATATTCTAAATGAGGTACTTGATTACTCTGCTTTATGAATGCGTTTCTCCTGATAATGTTGTATTCCTACGAAATTGGTTCTAAACACTTTTTGTTGAAATCCGCCAATTAGAGCCTTGAAATAGGCTTCTTCTTTCTCTTTTAGCATGGCACAAATGAGATTGACGATTTTCGAGCGGAATAATAACTAAAACAAAAAATAAAAAAGAGAAGCTCAAAAGAAAAGAAATCGAAATAAGCCTTCTCGCATCCCGACTAATAGGCTTTCAAGTTCCATTAGTGAGGGGCGTCCCATCAGCAATGATTTAGACAAAGCACAAGCAACTTAACGAAAGTGGACAACATTTCATTCCTCTAATCCCTGAATTTAAGAAAGAGAATTCAGAACATTAATTTCTTAGCGCCAAAACTTCCCACGAAATCTCCTTGACACGTCAGAGCGAGAAAAAAGACTTCTACTTCGGAATTGAGATAACTCTTTCACTGCGTAATTTTTAACTTCTACGCGCCAACAGTTTTCCAGTGGGATAATCACAGCTGCATTCACAAAGTGGAACAAAAGTTTCATAAAACCCTGTATTATTGCTATCTTTCTAGAAACTTTTTCTACGTCTAAACTGTTTCACAGCTTTACTAGAATTCTTCGAAATTTGTGGACGTGAGAAGAAACTATGTCACCACTTAACATACCTTAACACCTGTTCAACTTTACACCTTCCACAAACATTTTACCATAGATTGTTGATATAGCACTAGTCGGGAAGTCCTGTGGCTGTAATAGAGATATAAAACACTCCTAAATGTAAGGGTCAGTCTCGAAGCTCACGCAATCACTGGATGGACGAAACCGTCACCCTTGGGAAAACCACTCTTCTGAGAAGAACACCCAAATATCTACTCTCTACCTTTCTCTAGAATGTTATGGATAACAGCAATAATCTCATCGACCGTATTGTTTCCTACGATATCTTTAGGCTTCTCTCATTAGCAAGGAATAATAGAAATCAAAATTAATAAGAAAGAAAAGAAATAAAATGACGAAGATTCACATTTTGAATTGAAAATTGACCATTATAATCTTGTTACATCATAATGGTCAATTTTCAATTCAAAATGCATCTGGCTAGAATTATCCACTTCAAAATTATTAGATAATGTTAATGTGTACGACTTGATTATGTTATCTCCCCACATTCAATTTACTGTTATTATTTCGAGTTGTGTCATTCAATGTAGTTTGTGATTGTCTCTCTAATTATTTTTTTCACACACTATGTGTTTTCTCTGAGTGTGTTTTTATTTTCATTTTATTTGATTTTCTATTTTCTTTCAGAGTCACCATATTGTATGGAATACTGTCTTGGTATTTTTACACATTATTTACAAGGTCATTTTTCACTCTCATTCTTTGCGGATGGTTTCCTGTAACGTATTTTCTTTCTTCGTCTAAGTAAGGCCGTGAAAATGTTTTCCTTGTTTATTCTTAATTAATCTTAAATCGTAAATTTTTAAAGACATAAGATCAGATGGTATATGGTCATATCACCAACAAAATGTCTATCTATCTTTCTCTATAGGTAGTCTTGTTTCATAGATTCTTTTTGTAAGTGGTGATTGCATCTCTCTATACTTCTGCATCATTTTATTCACCTCGCAGAAATTGAGGTATTTCCCAAATTTCTCGTTCCTTACTATGCACTCTAGCGGAATCCTAACGTTCCAAGAAATTCCACTTTTGCACTTGGAATTTCTCTCTTCATCTGTTAGTCAAACGTGAAATATCACTTCAGGATGAATCCGTTTGGACATCCTAGAGAGTGAAGATGATGAGTAGAATCGTTTAGTTCGTAGGAAAGCGATAAGGCGAAGGGAGAGAGAATTCGGAAGAAGTAATTCCTCTGCAAGACTTGCTTTCCGATGACGTAAAGCTCAGGAATGCAAGGGACAGAATGAGTAATTCCGGAATCAATGGCGAGGAAGAAAGGTAAAAAGGGTGCTCTAGAAGGGTCTGATTTTTTGTTTCTGAGAGACACGAAGTCGCTTATCAACTTTGCCTCGAGCCACTGCACTCTGTCTCATTCAGACACATTCATTTACCGTTTCCTGCAGATCCAATCTAGACTTCTTGCCAGAGATATACCTACCACAAATTAAAATTCCTCCCCTTAGTGTATATTCTAATTATCTTGAAGATATGGTAGTTATCAAATATTATTTGTATAGTGGATAATGATTAAATTATATACGTTAAGTATCACATTCACACTGTTAAAGTAATTTTTTTCATCTGAATTCCAAATAAAAATCAATTCATATGTATTCACAAATTCTGAAATACTGATGGAAATAACAGGAATCCAATACAATTATAACGCGGATGGCCAACCCAAAGTAGCATAATTCTCTAGATTTCTCCTTTTTGTGACACGAATTTGATACATTCGGGAATATCTTAAAGTAATTCGAAATTAATTTGATATTGAAGCATTTCGAAATTATCTCTAATTGCTTATTTTTTCTACGGTAAGCGAAAATAACGAATTTACTGCAACTCATAGTCACTTAATGAAAGCCATGCGAATGGTACTGTTTGTTTCGACTGTCTCTTTTAATGGATATAAGTAGAGAGAAATCGCTTTTCTTCCATTAAACTCCTTTCGAAGCTGAACTTTTCTCCTCCCTCAATATTTTATTCCAGCTGTTTTCTGTTAACCGCAGAAATCCACAGTTTCCATTAACAAGTGTAATTTAGAGGGTATCAGAGTAAGCTCTATTGTCTATCGAAAAGAACCCTTTATCTAATTTACTTTAACCTTCCCAATAACCCTGTGGATCAAGAACAAATTAATTTTGGAAGAACCACTCTTTATAAGACATTCTCTATAACAAGGGTTATTAGCTTCAAGCGATTTGATATGAAGGATGTGTATGTCTTGTGACTTAATTCTCTTGCAATCTTATGATACATAACCAAAGCCAATCTCTAACTATGAAGGCTAGAACCTTTCTAGAAAGTAGATTAAATTTTTTTATCAATGGAAAAAGTCAATTACATCACAAACCGTATTACAAACTCTGAATTCTTTCTTGATTACTCGAAAGCTTTTAAAATTCATAACAGTAATTTCGAGACACTTTATTATTCGACGTTAAAAATAAAAACACCGATTTAAAAAACGTTAAATAACTTTTGAGAAATAATTTACGAACATGTCGACTTCTTGACAAAACCGGTCATAAAATCTAATTACATATTTATGAGGTTGTTTTAATCCTTTCGATCTGTGTTTTATTATTTTTAGACAAAGTAGTTCATTTGCATATCCATTATGTCTATGAAACAGCTAACGCATGTAGATGTCGAACATAAAATCTGGACCAATGTCATTGACAGAAAGTGAATCTTTTTACCCAAAATTTGCGGTGAATTACTTTCTACTGTTCGCCACTTGCAATGATCTTGGACCACCACAGAAAATATTTGCAAATTTTCTCTATTGACGTATTATGATACCGAAACATACAAAAGATACATATTATTATCTTTATATTAGTTACAATTCGTAGGCTGAGTAGGTTACAAATCATTTGTACTCGTTTAAAAATATCGAAACCTTTGAAATTTTCCTTATTTATTACAGTGGCAAAGCTTACAGAAGAGCATAAATATATTGTAACTAGATACATCTCTTGTAAGTTAAACCCTAAATCATTGCATTATAAGAGTCGCGAAAATATGGGTCAACCGGCACTCCAAATGGTGGATTAAGAACGAATTTCGGAGGATATAAACTTCGCACTAAATGGGTTAACTTGACGGTTGAATAACCCAGAATTTCATTTTTAAATATCACTTTTTCATAATACAGCTGTTGCAATGTATTGACATATTGTTGATAACTTTTGCTGCAGAAGATCGGATGATGCACTATGCAGCGAAACACGACTCTTAACAATATACCAGCGCTCTATTTTAAAAGCTTTTAGAATGGAGCGGCTAATTTTAGCGTACGCCCATAGAAACAAATTTTAAGCCTACAAATTCAGCTAGGGTCTTGAACGAGTAGAACAAAGTGTAGTAACAACAAAAGCCAATAATTACAGATGTTTGGCGGAATTCATTCGAATAATTCCGTATGTAAAACTTCTTCCCCTGTAATCAATTCAAGTTTGCGTTCGTAGAATCGACCCAAATTCAGGCAAATAGATGCACTCCGCGTATTGTGCACGAAACAAAGTCCCGCAATAACAAAAGCCAATAAGTAGAGGGCGATGTTTTCATGGAATTCGTTGGGATGATTCAGCTTCGCTTGGCATGAATCTGAATGAAGAGCGATCGGGACTTCGATACTTGGTCGATAATTACGAGTATCTCGAAAGCGGAGGATCGATTTTAATCAGAGAGGGCGCGCACAATGCGTCCCATGAGCCACATTTGGAGATGTACATCGCCGTGGAATATATTGTCGCGATAAGTGGAGTGGTTCCCCGGAGAAATCGAACGGCGAATCCAATTGCGATGCACTGAAAATTTCACGACGCGTTATTCTTTCAGTTTTTTATTCGGAGAAAAAATTCAGGAGGAGATGTCTCGGAAAATACAGCTGAAAAGAAGACATAAAAATTCTAAATGACGCTTTAACGACCCATAACTGAAACGTACCCGAAATTGCTTCCCCTAGACCATTTCTTCTTTTTCCGCGTTCCGGTAAAAGCTCAGATATCCCCGAGAAATATTGACAAATAACAAAGAGAAACTTTTAGGTCACATTTACGGGTCTATTCAAGAATGAAGGCCACCATAAATATTAAAATAATGGAATGAAAGCTTTAGTTTCTCATGGACGTGGAGGGAATAGAACGTGCAGCCAAATGATTGAAGATTGCGTGATATATTTTGCTACAAAAGTGGAGCAAAATCTATACATAGCAACAGATAAAATTGGCACAAAAGTCAGAATAATGCTTCTATCTATATATTCGAGCATTGTCTTGATACCAAACAGTTATTCGAAATTTTCTGTAACATATATATTAAAAATTTATACATAATATTTAATATATATAATACATTTTTATACGTAATATAATATATACCGATACATTTTAAGTTGAAAGAATATGCATGAATTAAGCGAAAAAATACGATTTTTTTAGTTTTCCATAAATACGTAATTTAAACAATACGGATACATGTAATTAATTATGGATACACAGATTGTAATAAAATATATTAATTTGCCGGATAAATACTCGTGAGTACCTATTGTATTTGCAGTTAAATTCTCCTTGCCAACATACAGAATTAAATTTTTTACTGATTCCCAAAGTATATCAGGATCTACAAAAGGGACACAATGATTCGAGATTTGAAAATTCTCCCATTTCTTCAGGATTAGTGTTTTTCTAACCTTTCGTTTAACGATGGTGATGTACCGATCGAAGAGTTTTTTCCTTCACCGTATTCAGTATATGAATCGTACGTGGCACGTTTAAGGGCGCATGCATAAGGAATAAATAAATAGCCGAATATACATATGATATACATTGTAATCTAGATACCAGATCTTTCTCCACGATATACAATGTCATAGAGGGAGTTTAGCAACCCGAGTGAGCTTTCCCACAAGCGCACCAATGGTAAAGCATCTCGAAACATTCCCGTGGCATTCCAGAAACTTATCCCTTGGTGACATTCGCAGTGTCTGCCATTTTGAAAAGAAACATCGCCTCGTCTGTTTGCTTCGCTCTATCACTCGCAAACCTCAAAGTCTCTCGTGACACCTGCGATTTTCGAATTCTCGCTACTCGACACTCCCCTTTCATCTTACATATGCAATCCTTCTCATCCACATGCCTCTTTAAAATAGAATTCGCGACTTTTGCCGCGTGCAGAACTTCAATCGCGACATTCCGTACATTGTCTCCCTCTCGATAAGGGATACCTATACTACTGGATTAAATTCAAAATAAACAGGAAACTGAAACATGCAGCCGAGAATCAGCCTCCGTGGATTTAATGTCGACCTGATTAAACGCATGTAATTAATTAGTATTTAATAAGGATGCCGTTAATATTAAGAGATTTTACTGTTTGACTTAGCTACGTGAAACAACAGATCACAACACTTTATTCGAACTTAATGGCTGATATATTTGAACGAAGAACTAACATTTTCTGCTATTAAAGACTATATCTAGAAATTAATATATAGAATAATAAACATCAATTCATTGAGCCTATTTGGAACCGATCATTAGAAGATGATTCAGAAGGACGGTATGAACTCAAATCAAAACCTCAAGGGTGGAATGAGGCTTATAATACAAGATGAGGATTGAAGTAGCCCGTACTATCTTCTAAGTTAGAATACTATAAGTGTAAATCGTCCAAGTAAACAAAGCACAATGATTCTATGAATAACAACTTTCATACTTTCTCTAAGGATATATCTGATAAATGCCACTATTCAGCATCATTCACAAGTCTAACTTTTTATTATAATAACAAACGTGAGAAAAAACTGAATGAAAGATAAGCTGCCCTCTATTCTACGCAAAAAGAGTGACAAATCCAAGCTGAAGGAACTCATGGAGCGTGAAAAACAATTTCGAATTTCTAAAAATGGAAACCTGAAGGGGAAAATCAATTCTCTCGATCGATTCGCGTTTAAAGTTTTTATTCAAAAGTTGTTTTGCGAAACAGAATTTTGGGATTTTACATAAGCTTCGAAATGACAGTAGATATATCCGACCGGAAAAATCCATACGCTCGACACGTTGTAAAATCGACTCAACTTCCTGATAAACTTTCGAATCGATACAAACAAAGCCGTTTCCCTTTTCATCTCACTCCATTGGTCATCAGATTCCCTTTGCCGAATCTCCCTGCATGAAAGAATAAATCGCCGCTTTCGCTGACGAGAAATCCTCTTTTTTAGGAAGTGGTTTTTCAGCTCAAAAATTTAATCCATGCCTCATCCCATACGGTCTAATGCATTTTCCCAAAGTGAGAAGGAAACCTTTCATTACTGAGTATAAGAATTTTATATCACAAAACCTATTTCTAGAAGTTTACGAATTAGCGGTCACATTCGGTTTTTACAAATAAAATTTAATTTATGATAGAGATACAGAACCGATTTCAATAAATTATAAAGAAGATTCGGTAAACTTTGCAATCTTCATAATCTCTTTATAAAGTACAAATACTGACTCCATGAAGTATTTCGATGACATAGTTTTCCGAAATCAACTTAAATGCACTATTTCCGGAAAAGTAAATTAAAAGAACAAGAGTGAATTAATTATTATGTTTAATCGGTCCAATCAAAAACAGCCGTTAGAGCCCCTTTTTACCATGACCTTATCACTTCAATACGTCGACAAAAATATTATATCCATCGACCTTTTAGGGAACTCGCAGGGAAGATCTTACATAGTTGTAGTGGATACAATAATCGCTCAAGTAAAAGCAATTAAATATTAAAAGTAATATTTGTAACATTACTCGTTGGTATATTATGAGAAGATGGAAATTAGATCTAACTCCTTCTTGCGAATATGAGATACTCATTAACAGTTTTATAAACTCATAGAATGAACCCGAACGAAAATGAAATCTTATAAAACAATTGCGAATTACTAGATTCTCAAGGGATAGTAATTTTTGAAGGAACCCCGTAACATAACATACGGCTGCAAAGGTTTATTATACATTTTTCTTTTATTATCTCAGTCATCTCTCACATTATACAACAAAAACATTCGTTTTCGGGAAAAAGCTTTGTTTTAAAGAGCACACATTTTTACAGGATGAAAATTTTTTTCATTATCTACTCATTAAGTGCAGATAGGCTCCACTTCTGGCGCCAGGATGTCCTACATAAAACAGTAATCTTAAACCGAAAGGGGTGTAATTAATTAAACCCGGAAATCCAGCAAATACGAGGGGGAAACCCTAAAGAAAAACTCCCGCAGGCAGCTCAAAACGGAATCATAAAATAAATATCCTCTTACTTCCTCTCTGAGAGTATTCTTTTGGCCATAAAAACGATTAAGAGCAATAAACAAGTTAAAAAACCATATAGTATAATTTAAAGCTACACCATCCGAATTTACCTATAAATTCATGACATCCCTACAGTCTACTTAACAAGATTTACTTTTATATTTACACTCATACATGAGTATTATTAGTATGAGTATATGTCAAAATAAATCCATAGTCCCAATAAACCATAGCAAACAGTCATAACAATGGATTGAAAAATGGTACAAGTATGTAAAAACAGAGTCAACATATTTTAAACACGAAAAAAGAGGAATATTAAGAAGAATAAGAAAAATATACAGCTACAATATGAATTACAATTATATAAAACATGATTGAATCAAGTTATGTAAATAAATCTGAAGAAGATATTACACCATTGAGAAAATTGTATAAGCGGCAGATGAAGGAATAAAGATGGGATATCGTGGTGAAGAGCAATGAATTAATCGGAGAATAGAGGGGCAGAAAGGCGTTTGCCTCTACCATTTGTATTTTAATATAGGATGCAAGAAATTTCACGTATCATATTCTTGTCTATATTGATAATGGATGTGATAATATGAAATTTAATAAGTAATGATAGCTGAGAATATTAGTATTCATCCTAGTCTCTCCTTAGAATCCTGCCTCGGGAAAACAAGGGAAAACTACCTCATTCTTCATCCAGCCTAGAAGGCCTCATTCCCTCTCCAGAGATTTTGTAAATTAATGGGAGATGAAATAAGTATTCGACAGCCTTTGGGTGGATAACTTTACATGCAGACACTAATCCATATTCAGCTGATTATTTCTTTGCCATGTTCAGCACTCCCTATAATTGAGCTACCTGATTCTTAATTTGCTTTACTTTTTATAATCTTCATTGAAGCTCACGGCATCCCATAGAAAATGTCCACTCCAGTCCGTCACATAGAAGAATATTCTCATCAAACCTTGGGGCTCTATAATTAAGGATTCCGTTGGGAAGATGTGTGGATGAAGCGACAAACTCCGTAATTGAGAGGAGGGTAGGAAGTTTACCCTGGTAACATGCCCTCGTTAAAGTCTCTTTCTTGCTTTGTGTTTGCTATACAAGCCCACGGCCATTTTGTTTCAAAGATTACGGTAAAAGATGATGCGTTGATGCGGTTGGCCATGTAAAGAGCGAGGCAATGGAGAGATAATGGAGAGCGGCGTTGCTTTGAGGGGAGATAAAGCGAGAGGAAATTAAGGCGATGCAAACGCAGAGTGCGTCTTGAGATAACCGATTACGGCGAAGATGAGCAATGGGATTGCAAAAGAAAGGACGCTTTAATCCACTCCATCGTGAGCATTTCCCAGAAGGGGGAACTTTTCATATACGTTACGATATTATCCTCTTGACTGTTTGACTTCACTCCCTCTAAAGTTAGCAAGAGCATTGGATAAGATATCGGACGTATTTTCATAAGGCCAATTCATTAAGGGCAATAAAGGCACGACTTGATTTCGATCAAAATTCTTAGCATAATTAAATAACCTTGAGGAATAGCCAGGTTTCGTAATTTTTTAAACGAGAATTAGTAAAAGAATTCTAGGTATCCCAAGAGAACATGACTCCAATCTTGTAAACGGACTAAATAAATAAATATAAAATGCGCAGAAAAAAATAACAAATAAAAAAACAATTAAAATACACAAAAGAAAAGCAAACAAAAATAAACAAAGAATGAAAAATAAAAAATAAAAGGAATTAAAACAAAACGAAAATAATCAAATAGACCAGTGAGTCCCAAACTACGGCCCACTGCATTCTTTCGTTCGTCCGACAAAGATATTTGTAACAGTAAAACTTTAACGATTAAAACCCAATAGGAATATTCTAAACTAGCCATTACAATGAAATAACTCTAATTTCATGCGCATTACAAGGAACATACAAAAGGAAAGATGAATTTATATGGCAATTAAAAGTTGAGTGAATGCGGAGCTGTATAATAGAGGGAGTACAGTTAGATACATGATGTGTTTATGTGACCAAAACAGGAGGCAAGTAGTTGATTATGACTGGGTAAGAATGAATCTGCACCAAAAGATAGGGTAGTGAACAGTGTGTAAAGAGAGAGGTTTCACGCTAGAGCACATCCGATGTAGAATTCGAATTGCCTTTGAATGTAAAATATGAATACAAAAATCTTGTTTCTTTTGGCTTTCCGTTATCGTATTTTTTCGCAATCTTACTTAAAATAAGGAAGCATGGCACTTAAATTAGGAATATGATATCATTTTGAACATTTAACGTGACAACAACGATTTCTGAATTCAGAAAAATTTTAGATTAAATATACTCTGTTTTGCCTCTAATATTCTTTGATTAGGAAGGAATGGTCACCGCTTTTATTTAGCGCACCACGTGTCTCAGCTTTCAAGCGACTATTCATCTACCATATCAGCTCTACTTTGTAATTACAGGAACTTGCTATTCTGCTTTATCCCTGAGAACGAGAGCATAGCTATCGAAATGCTCATTTAGCGATTCCTAGAAAGCCAGTAATCCCGATCTTCCCGTTCCCATGGAGACTACCGATAAATGGCTATTGCTGCCTTTTCAAACCTTCAAAAGCTAAACTGCTCTTTATTCATTATTTCAATAGGCACTATATATATAATTACCTTCATCTTTGGTGACTCAGTAGCTTGCTACATTTTCATAGTTAACAACCATAGTAAAACCTTGTCGCTTCTCGTGTTTCTCCACCAAAATAGTATTCATGGCATCATTTTTAAATCATTAAGAGGCGAACTGCTGCTTTCACCTGTCATTATCAACATCAGCGCGTACGCAATGGTTTCGCAGTATTTGGCCTCCACTTCAGTACAGACGCAAGAAGAAGAGGATGAATCGAATAATGGCAGAAGATGATTCCCAAGCGAAGGGCCTTAATGCTGCGCTGAAAACGGTCTGACCTCATGTGTGCTACCGAACCGTCAATTCCCATTGGCTCCCAATCTGACCTCATCATCAATACGCCTTCCCCTTCAATTTTCGCCGCCCTCTGACCACTCCGTAAAACTCCTTCACTCCAACTGGAAATCGAATTTAGCTGGAAATTTTCTGAAGCGAATCTCCCAGATGGGAAGGAACCGCCCCCTAATTCATCCACCCGAGCACATAAACTACGCATCTCGATGAGCATCCACGTGCTCCTATGTTAATCCGAGCGAAATATAACTGAATTCGGGCAGACCCGTATCAAATTTCATTCCGGAGATTTCCTTTTTTCGAGTTTTTATTTTTCATCATCTACGTATGCATACGTAGAGGGTAGAGGACCGTGCAATCTTGCCACCTGAAACGAGTTTTAATTTAGCGACCTTCGTTACCTTCAATAAGCCTCGGATTCGGCTGAAACTACGTGATAAGGTTAGAGTGTTATACTTCCCACCGTAATTGATAAAAACTTCTAATAGCAACCTCTAAGTATTTCTTGTAGATTTAAAATTTATTTTTATTGAAAGGGGACTATTATAAAAACTCTGTTACTCCAGAGGAAATGTTGGCACATAAGAAGATACAAAGCTATTAAAGAACTGATCACTCGATACGGAGTGATATAAAAGTATCATGTTGTGTAGTAAAACATTTACCATCTACTGTTTAAAATAATACGCGTGCATAAGTACGATTCAGTATGATTCAGATATGTTCCAATGAATGGCAAGGGAGCTCCCATATGGGTTCTCCACTAATTAGTAGCACATAGTAGTATTACTAAAAGTGCTTCGACCTCTAAGGTCATTTCGCACACATGGGCGCCCACCGGGAATCGATCCCGGGATCACTTTCACCATTAACGAACGCGCTACCAAGATATCAGGTAGCCCTACACTAATTGATGGTTGGCGCTGATGTATACATATTTCAAAAAAGACCATGTTTCTTTAAAAATAATTTGTTTACTATACTTATATCCATTATTTACAAAATAAGGACGAATCCTTCATAATTTACGTATCATTTTTCAAAAAATAAAATAAATATTTAACCATATTTACGTTCATCAAAATAAGGACGCATACACTCATACATTTCTGTTTAATTGTCGACTTTATAAATTATCTTTTGGCTTTTTCGCTAACATTTTAGCCTGCTTTAACACACTTTTCAACTAATAATAAAACGAATGAAGACAGTCAAAAGAGGTATAACGTGCTTTAAAGCTATTCACAGCAACTAATGAAAGTTAACTAATGATGCGCATATCCTCTTTTCCTTTCCAGATAAATAAATCACATGGAAACATCACAAATCTAAGCACATGGCGTACAACTTAAGATACTATCTCTCATCTAAACACTTTTATTCGTCCTTAAGTATAGATATTTTTTATACGCAGTTTGTGGTCTACATGTCATTCGGGACCCTGGTGTACTCGTGACCTGACAAGTACGAATAAATACAGCCTGTCCTTAAAGTCCTCGGACAAAAAGTACCTTAAAGTATTCATCCCTCTCCTAATCCTCTCTCCCATTAGCGCCGCACCTCAGCACCTGATGCCATCCTAAGAGCGATGGACTTTCTCATACACTCGTATACACCAATTCACCCGCGCGAATCAGTCCATTCGAATCCACTTATCTCAGTCTCTTTCAAGGACTGCTTTTTCTCCCTTCGCCTGTTTCTCCTTTATCGTCGGGTTCCATTTAGAGATATTGGCAGCAAATCACGTCCCATTCAATAAAAATATTCAATACCCGAATCTGCCCGTGTGCCACGCCCCCTCGTGCAATACACACAGCGTAACATCTCCAAAAGGACCAAGATTTTCTTGACAAGTACTTCAGTAATATTGAAATATGGAAGGAAGAAAGTTGAAATGAAATTCCTATACAGTAAGCTGCAATTGAAGTGGGGCAGAAACCCCCTATTTTAGGGTATAAGATCCATTTACTGAATTAGATATACAAAATACCCTTTTTCATAAAATCTTAACTGGGCTCGGAAAAAACACAATTTTCTTGTTTACTCCATAATATCCGTCTTTCAGTTTTATATTTTAGATGAAAAGTTATTTAACATACCCTTTTTGGTTTACGTAACCAAATATTCGAAATACAAGCACCAAATATCATGTGATTCCAGTTTCATATCCGAACTTTTAAAAACAATTCCCTGAAAATTTGAAAATGTACCCGCATGTAAATATTTTATTTCATACATTCAAGCATAAAGTCATTCGCTAATATGGTTCATAGAACGATATCCATCTCCATCGTTCTCATCTTCAAAATTTGAAAGGAATATTGAAAAAGTATCAAGAAAGGAGGAGAAAATTATAACGCTCGTAGGGCTAAGGCAATTCGGATATACTCGAAGGTCTATTATCTGGTTGAACTTGCTGCTGAGATTAATTCAGGGAAACTTTTCATGTGCATCCTTGCCTATGCCGTGAACCTGATTTATCTGCAAATTTTCGGCACCCAATATTCGCCAAGTATTTGCATAATACATGGGTATGTGTTTGGGTGTGTGCAAGACCGACTTTCATTGGAATATAATTAACAGAAAGAGGTACAAATCCGTGGAAGTGTTATTGGATAAAGGATTGCACAAGTATCCAACAGTTGAAAAGACTGAGGGAGAGATTAAATACGAAAATTTAGGGCTAACTGGGACGAAAAAAGGAAGCTGGCGAACACGGATGCGGAAAAACGGGATATCATTTACATCTGAATAAAAAAGGATGGCATTTAAGTTGCAGAGTTTATCTACTGAAGGTAAGAACAGAAAAACTAAAGAAAAACAGAATCTTCCAAACAGCTATAGATGATAAAAGAGAATGAGGTACGAGACAGAGTTGAGTGTGCTGAATAAAAGGCGCACTCTTTCGAAACGAGTAGGATGCAGCCAATTAGGACAAGATTTTTCAGCAAACGGATCTTTTTATTCTATGAATTCTTCAAGGAGGTAAAGACGTGAGGTTCTCAGGGTTTACTTCTCCAATTATCCTCTTCAACATTTCCTTGAGTACCTCATCTAATTTTCTTTGCTTCATTACAATCCTTTGCTATCAAGACATTCATTTTCCTTGAAGTACGCTGAAACTGCGTGATTTAGTACCTCGTCCAAAAATATTGCATCTCAAGAAACTTTTCTCCGTTCTTACTCTTGAGAATCAAAAGGACTGCTCAACAGCCAATCCAGAATTCTTAAAGTAAAAGCCTTTTCAACTAAACTCTCAAGATGTCTCAATTAGTATCTCAAACTATATTTTCGCAAATCCAGTCTACGTATTTGTATAAGAAATTATACATATTAACTAATTTTTCATTAATAAAACGAAGTTATTTCAATTTATTTTTAACGTCACAACCAAAAAATTGTGAATAACTGCCGTGAAAAAAACTTTGTCAAGTCTTTCTCAATACTGGGGTGCTAAAGCTACAAAGAGCAAATATAGATATTTACAAAAAGAAAACAGTTGATATTGAACGGCACATACTATCAAGCCAAAATACATATTTAAATATTTAAGAAAAATATTAAAATATAATAGATGCTATTTATCAAAATATCAAATAAAGCATACAAACTTGAAAAACAAGAATAAGTATTAATATTTTGTTTAAATATCGAAGTTTTTTTTTTTAATTATTCAAAACATTTTACACTATACCCATCATGATACATCACTCCATGAATTTTCAAGATTTAATTTTACTGCTCTTCGAGAATTTATATCCTCTATTGTTACATGCACCATGAAACTGTGTATCACAATTTTTATTGTGTTTTTACTTATTTAGATAATTATTTTGTACATAACTTTTACAGTGTTCCGTTAAACTCATTGTAAATAAGTTTTCTGACAAAAGGGGCTTCCGAATGCTTTCTTTACTTTGTATTGGTATCTTTCCAATTATCGTACCATAAAAATTCAATCATAGTCCAAAAAAAATCGACCTCAGATGTCATGCATACTCATGGAACTGCACAAAAATATCTCTGATTGCTGCTCTTTATTTTAGACCACTAAAAATCAATCGATTCTTACGTATGTTTTCATTGACTCTTATCGGTAAAAATAATTTTTCTTAAGACAATAGCTTGACCGGAACACATTAGCGTGAGGCCTTAAGGTCGTATGATGCATCTCGTTTAGTCGTACCGCCCTAAGAAGTATCACATAAGAGAAGAAGAAATTTTGAAATATCTCTTGGGAAAACACCCCTAATGTGAAATATGAGTTATATAGTTTTGCTAAATGTGCGTCGACAGATCAAGTGCTTTAAGGCGATAAATCCCCTGAGTTAAATATCCCTAGGATGAACCAATTCTTGGGTGAGTTATCTCTTGAGTGTACAGTCCTGGATGTAATATCTCTATAGGATGTTCCAATTTTTTTAGTCAATAATGCTGGGTTGTATGGAAATGAAGTCTTATGATCCTGACTCTCTCCAATTTATGAGAATATTTTTATATAAAGTCGTCTAGGTGTGCTATTACTCGAGCTAACGATTAAAATAACGATTCATCGCTTATATTAGAAGATTTCAACAGCAGTTTTCAGCTATCAAACTAACTAGAAAAACTAGAACTAGTATAAGTGATAAGACCTCTACGTTAAATGTCCTTGGGAGAACCCCCCTTTCATCAAACGCATGACTTAATCTATGCTATCAAATATACTCAGCAAAAAATCAATATGTCATCAAATCGACATCACAAAAAAATCAATCAACATCAAACTAAAAATGAATGAAAGGACGTCTTGAATTTCACAGTGAGTTCCAATAACTTTCCCCACGCACGCTCCTCTCCAAACTAAGCGTAAACGTGCGATATTTGTATCGCAATTTAAAACACAAAATCATCGGAATCTGCAGAGGTTTGAAGGAGAAGATAGGCCGAGAGTGCAAAGCGAGGAAAATGGTTTTCCAGCTCAAAGGATTGATGGTCGGAAGGCCTTCATTTGGGCGATCCTGGGCATAAATCCATGCGGAAGCAAACACGCTTTCATTGGATCCGTCGAACCCTTCAAAATCTCACCTTTGACGGGAAAATCCCTTCTTTGGCGCACTCGACGGGCCTTACGTGCTCCTTCGTTCAAAATTGTATCTGACCTTTGGAAAGGCCTCTCCCCCTTTCGCTTTCGGAAGTGAGATAAACGAGTGATGTCTCCCGTAGCAACGATCGCCCGCAAACAAAGCACCGATCGAACTGAGTCCGAGATAAGGTGAAGCATCGCATACAACACTCCCTATTGCGACTTAAATTTACTGAAAGAGGAACAAATTTCCACGTAACACCACCACTACTTCGTCTCCCAAACGGGGAGATTTGGTATCTCTGCCGCTATCATCGCACATACACAGTACAGCGAGTTTATGAAATACTTTCCCCTGTTTTTTTAATTTTCGGCGTAAACTTACTTTAGACCGCGTGCGGCATTTTTTTATCACTTTAAAAAGTCAAGATCAGTTTATTTTGATATTTTATCTCTCTGAATTAAGTAAAAATTAAATGGAAAAATAGTCATCACTTCCATACGTCAATACGAGTTAAATCCAGATTTTGATGACATTATACTTGAAGACCACTAGCATATCCTACATTATTCGTAGAAATAAGAACTTGATAAGTTTTTGCTGATTCCAATAGTTATACACAGTTTACGACACCAGCAGTAGTAATTTTAATATTAGTTTGACAGCTGAGGTCATTCACACTGGAGCCCCCACGGACAATCGAATTATACTTGTATTTTAGCTTTGTAATACCTATAAATGACTTCTACACTCTGACAAGAAAAGGCAATAATAATAATGGCAGATCTAAGACGATACTTGGCCTTCATTTAAGATAAGTTTTATTTTTGATCGTTTCACTTAGAATATGAAGAATATAAAAATATAAAGATTTAGATTGAGAGAACTGTACGTGAAAATAATATAATCAAACGTAGGTTTGACTGCTGAGACGAATTTAGTGATCTGTTCCATATTACGAGGAAGATGCGTTCCCTTCATCGACGCAGGTGGCGCTGGAGTTTCGAAATCGTCTCTGATGGGACAGCACCTTATGGATATCTTATCTCCAAGTAGTTTCACATACTCTTTCAAAATATTGACTCCAACCTTTGGTGGCTTTTTTGCATCCTCAAGCAAAATATGCAGTAAAGCTTGATAAATTTAATACCAACCCTATCATCCGATTTGAAGATTGCTCCAGAGGGTGGGGATTGAAATATAACTATTTCATACTGATAAGTTTCATCGTATTCATTTCGCTCAGCTCACTATGATCTATAAGTATATATAAAGAATACTAAGTGAAAATAATGGAAAAGAACCTTTTTCACGAACAAAATCTTCAATTTGAAACGGCTTCGCTAGGTACAGCCAACCTATTTCTCAAATTCAAGAAGTCTTGTGTAGATGTTACCAGTCAAAATAAATAATTTTCAAATTTTCGGAAATGCGCTCCTTATCGTTATTCAAAAGTTAAAGAAACATCTTACTATGATTAAAAACGTGGATTTCTCAGTTTTTATTTATTAAATACTTGGAAAAATTCTACACGATAATAACGATCGGTTACATTGTAATATGAAATTCTTCCAGACACCCAAATGCTAATTTTCAGGGACTTTTTCCACTCGTCTGTAAGAGAATGTTTCACTTTTTAATATATATTACGCGATGAATTCCGTTAATAATTATTTCCCCGGTTAAAAATTTTCACGATACTCCGACTAATGAGGCGGAAAGACTCAGGATGTACCAAAAATATTGTCTTAGGTTTGTTGATACATCTCTAATAGTCATGTATTGAACCTTTGGAGTTGGAAGAGAAGTAGATATTAAGAGATCGGTATGGGAAATAAGTACACTAAAAGAGCTATTCTGTTTATAATTCCCTCTACTCACGGGAAATCAATTTTCGCAGTAATAATGTTATTTTTGAAAGTGCTCCGACAGCTGAGGTTATTTCACACGCATGGGTTTTCCTAAAACCGAACCCGAGATCGATTTATAAAAAGGCCAACGCGCTATCCACTGGAATATTCAGAAGTCAATCTATCACAGTAATTTTACCGTTGAGGAGGATTCTTGGAATCCGAAATTAAATATTTTGAAAAGTAAATTACTTGGAAAAGTGGTCGATTTATATTGCACTAGAAGACAATACATAGAGTGTAGCAACTAGAAAAGGAGTAAAATTCGCACTCATTCCGTTTCGTGCACTGGATTTAGGTTTGAAAGTTTGAGAGAAAGCGACACCAGAGAGGATAATCATCTTTTCAATTAAGGTCTAAACCATGAAACCACGTATTCTCAAATAATTCAGTAGGGCTAAGAAAATTTTGTGAAAAATGTAAATCGCCTATAGAAAAAAATATTTTGCATTTAAGATAAAAGAATCGGCTCTTAAGATGTGTGAGTTGAACTGGTTTAAGAATTTGGTAAACATAGTAAGTGTGTATTTAAATGTGTGTAATGTATTTAAGTGTGTTTTAAAAATGTGTTGTATTTAGTTTAACACGAATAAGTTCATCAATTATCGCAGAAATTATTTAATAATTAGTGGTTTAAGACTATCAATTCCCACTGGTTAACAAATGAATGGTATATTGAATGATATCAAGAAGGAGAACCTTTGTTCCCATTAAGTAAAATTTTCCAATTTTCAATCAATGTGGCAAAAAATACAACTTTTGCGCTTTGTGGTTCCGTAAAATCTCTACCGCTCCAATTGTGGCACGAATACCGACTGAAAGCACAGTCGAAGGCTTCTAAACCGTCACTCATACCATAAACAAGAAAACTCGGGAACAAAGAGCAAACGCACTGAGCTAATAGCCGCTTAGATGGGTTCCGTTTAAATCAAAGGCCAAACTGGAGTGTTGGTCTCCGGTTGCTGCTCGGCAACTGATTCCAATGGTAAGATTAGAGGCCTCAACTATTCGCTGAAGGCCCCCGAATGTGCTTGTCCATCCGCGAACGCCGCCACTCTCTGTCAAGAGGAAACTTGGATTGCTGTCACGTTCTACTCGATTGACGGCGTAAACAGAGCGTTGCTAGAGGAGAGAGTGCTTTGCTCCGTTTAACGACAAGTGAGCAATCGGACAATGCGGATTGAGATGCTGAAAAATGAAGACCCCTCACGATCACATGAGAAGGACCCTCTATACCATACCATCTGAAATTGATATCGACTCTTTAATCGGTAAATGTGATTAATAAGGTAGTAATATTGTAAGAACAAAATATGTATACGCACGCTATCATTTACGTATGCGAAAAACTAGCATTGGGTTCGATTTAATGCAGTGCTGTATTTATACATTTAAATATCTGTGAAAACCGAACTTCAGAGCATTTATTAAACTGAAAATCCAGGCACACCATAAGAAAGGATCGTCCATGGGAAATCAGCAATCATACAACGAAAAGTTGGTTTCTGATGGAATTGGAATGGAAACCGCTGAAAAGATTATTTTGTAAACTTTTTCGGCTTTAAAAAAGTTTCATGTCGACAAAGACGTTAAATCGCCGCTCAAAAGAGTACAAGGGAAAGATAGGCAAATTGCGAATACTTAGTGAATTATTAATTAATATTAATTTCTAATATAAAAGAACTTAATTTATGATTATTAAATTTTTACTTGTCTATTTGTATTTATATATGTTGATAAACTTTTATATTTATTTCATTTGTATGCAATTTAAATATTAACGTAAGACTTCAAGTATACGATAAGATACGAAATAAATATTCCGTATCCTACTTTTTCTATCTCGATAAATATTATAACAACAAATAACGTTACGTGAATGATAGTCCCACACAGATGTAAACGGTCACAAAAAGGGTTTGTCTTCCTATTAATTTAAATTATAAAGTAACCATGAATTAAAAACATGAAATATCAAGCATAGGCATGGATTTGGCAGAATAAGTTTCTTCTGGGATATATTTTCAGCATCAGAACGGTGTTTTACTTAAATGGAGACTGTATTTTTTACATCGAAAGTTTAAATCACGGTGTTGAGTCCGTTAGACCAGCGCAATGTAAATTCCCCGGGGTTTCACGCTCCGATATACGATCATTTTGTGAAGTGCAAACTCAGTATCGGTAATTGTTTCACTCTCATCCGCCCCTCGGGACTTTGAAGTAACTTTCCGCATAAATTTGATTTCCATCTCTCTTTTCGATTCAATTCCTCTCTATACCATAAGGAATATAAAACAACGTAACGTCCACAGAAATTTGCTTTCAACATCAATTTGTACACATTTTAAATTGTTTATGAATACATCTACATCTACATCTGTACCCTGCAAGCCGCCTTTCGGCGTGTGGCAGGGGGTGCAAGCACCAGGACTCTATTTGCCCAGTCGATTATTTTCGCGTATTGTTCTGGGAAAAAAAGAATTCTTGTATCGACTGGTTTTAGCATCTATTTCTCTTATCTTTCTCGCTGGATCAGAACGGCCTATAAAGCAAGGAGGGCGCATAATCTCGGCTACATCTTCTATGAACGTGCTCTGTCTGAATTTATCAAGTAATTTAAATCTCTGATTGAGCCTTCTTTCTTCTAAAGATTCCCATCCTGCCTCCTGAAGCATCCGAGTAACACTTACCGATTTATCATAGCAATTTTTTACGAAGCGTATTGCCTTTCTTTGTACCTTTTCTATCTCGCGAATACAACACTTTTCAGCAGGGTCCCATACACTGCATGCGTACTCGAGGTGAGGCCTCACTAGCGCAAAGTAACATCGCTCGCGGACTTTTTCTTCGCTTTTACCGACTATTCTTTTGACGAAGCCTAGTTTCTTAAGAGCTCGCCCACATATGTTATGGATGTGGGTACCCCAAGTTAAGTTATTCGTGAGGGTTATTCCGAGATATTTTACCGAATCGACAGTTGATAATGTTTTCCCTCGAAGGCTATATGAATTATGATTGGCAAAGGATTTTCTTTCGAAAAAATTAACTACTGAACATTTATCTACGTTGAGCTCCAATTGCCAGTCGTCGCACCATTTTACTATTTTATCTAAGTCATTCGACAGGCTTAATCTATCGTCATTACTTTTTATTTCTCTGTAAATAACCGTGTCGTCCGCAAATATTCTAACGTTACTGTCGATGTGTTCATTAAGATCGTTAATGTATATTAAGAATAATAATGGCCCGATTACGCTTCCTTGTGGGACGCCTGAGGTCACCTTGACTAGGTTGGAACTAATACCATCTAATACTACTCGTTGTTCTCTATCGGACAGGAAATCTTTTATCCAACTTATTACTTGTTCGTTGATGCCCGCAAGTTTTAATTTGTACAACAATTTACGATGTGGGACTTTATCGAACGCTTTCCGAAAATCCAAAAATATTGCATCGACTTGTCTTTTACTTTCGGCCGATTTCAAGATATCGTGAATTAATAACGCTAACTGTGACTCGCAGGAACGTGTCTTACGAAAACCATGTTGATTCTTAACAATGAATTTAGAGGTTTCGAGAAAACCCATTAAGGAACTAGTAATTATATGTTCCATTATTTTACCACTCAATGAAGTTAACGAAATGGGCCTATAATTCGATGGATCATCTTTTACGCCGCTTTTAAAAATTGGGGTGACATTTGCAATTTTCCAATCTTTTGGGACCTTACCTTCGCTTATAGATTTTTCAAATATTACTTTAAGAAAGGGGCCTATGCTCTCTGCCAATTCTTTAAATACTCGAGCTGGTATATCCTCAGGACCAGGAGCTTTATTTGGCTTAATCTGCCGTAAAAGTTTAATAATTCCGTCTTCCCTGAATGTGATATTCGACATTGTTTCTGCTTTATTAACTACTGGTAGGGCGCCTAATGTAATATCGGACGTAAATACGCTATGGAAATATTCATTTAAGATGTTCGCTTTTTCCTTAGAATCGTTAATTACATTGCCGCTGTTATCTTTTAACGAACTTACGGTTTGAACTTTACCTTGGACCTCACGCACGTACGACCAAAAAGCTTTTGGGTCCTCGTCTAAGTATTCGTATAAAACTTTCCTTTTAAATTGACGGAGGGCATCACGCATTATTCGTTTTGTTTCTGATTTTACTCGTTTATATTCGGCCTTTACCTGATCCGTTATTATGTTGTTAGGAAGCCTCATAACGGTTTTTAATTTCAAATGCAATCGTCTTTGTTTCTTTAACGCTTTCCTAGTATCTCTATTATACCATCTAGGCTCATTATTTTGGTTAGAGTATTTGGAGGGAACATATTTATCCATATTATTACGCATTATCTGTACAAAAAGGTTCCAAGTTTCTTCGGTATTTAAACGCATCGCGCGCGTTTCGTAAAACGTAAAATCGGAATTGAGTTTATTACGAAATCCTCCAAAATCGGCTTTAGAGTAGAGATAAATTTTGCGCTTGGGTTTTTGGTGCCTTGTCAAGTTAATATCGATATCTATAATCACAGCTCTATGGTCGGATAACCCATCGCATACTGATGCGCACCTTACACGCTCGGGGCTGTTAGTTAAAAAAAGATCTAATATACTTAATTCCCTAGTTGGCTCCTTAACGATTTGATGTAACGAATTTTTTTGCATAACACTGAACAAAGTCCTACAAGAATCGCTATCCCGAGCTCGTTTCTTAATTACGTGATTCGGCCAATCGATATCCGGGAGATTAAAGTCCCCTCCAACAAAAGTAATGCTGTTATTATTTTTACGAGAATAAAAGTTAATTTCTTCATTCAGGCAATGTAAGACTTGACGTGGAGAGTTGGGTGGTCGATAAAAAGCACACACATTTAAACTCGGCTTATTGATTTGAATAATTTTGCACCAAACGCTTTCGATGCTGCTATTTGAAAAAGTGTGTAAACTACTCTGAAGGAAACTTTTAACCGCTATAAATACGCCACCGCCCGTTCTGTCCTGACGATCCTTACGATATATTTTAAAATCTTTCGGGAATACTTCATAGTCGCAAATATCTTCTGTGAGCCAACTTTCGGTGCCTATAATAATATCTGAATCGTTACTCCGAATGAAATGTTCTAAATCGGTTACTTTATTTTTGACGCTTCTACAATTTATAATCGCGATTGATAAATTATTAGCGCTGGGAGAAGCCCGAGAGTCGCATTGTGAATCATTATTATTTATATTTAACGTATTTGCTACTTTTTCCGGATTAATGACTATTTCTGATTCACTTTTACTCGCATTATCTTTACTGGATAAACCCTTTAACCTAAAAAAAACCTGCAGTGCTCAAAAATCCTATGAGCCACCCCTCTCGCAGCCGCAGCAGTGTAGTGAACACCAGAGCTGTTCAAGGCGAGGGGGTACGTTTGGAGGGTCGGCCGAAGGTCAACGAAGTCAACTCCCAAGTCCCGACAAAACTTCCACAGCCTCGCATTCAGACCAGAAATTTTCCTCCGAACGCGATGGTCGCAGTCGGTTCGCGGGACAATACTGCAGATGGACAGCCGCACATCGATGCCAAGCGACTTCCGCACGCGCACAACCTCGGAATTCAGGTCCTCAAAAGAACGCAGAATATCCTCGGGAGCACGGTGGCAGACGTCGTTGACCCCAACATGGGCCACCACCCGCAGCTGAGAGCAACCCGTTCCCTTGGCCGCCGCACCTACCGCACCCGTGACATGGGCCACACGCCCTGAGGGAATACACCAAGATGTAACCCTCAAGTCACCTCCCTCCCTCTCCGCCCTTGAACGCAAAGGCGCCACTACACGCTTGACGTTTGAGCTCCCTATCAAAACTATCCCCCCACCCCGACTTCCCTTAGGCTTGACCACTTTAGAGGGCAGAGCCGCGGGCTTGGCAAGACCAGGGGTGGCCTTCCGAACGGGCTCATCAGCACTTTGCAGCGCTGAGAACCTATTGCGGACAGGGATGGGGTTCGGCGTCACTTCCCCAGAGCCCCTGCCAGACCGCGCAGCTCCTCCACTCCTTGTAGCCAACCTCCACTCAGGCTCTAGGAACGGGACCGACCTCGAATGATTGGGAGTTGACCGTACCCCCTCCGAGACAGTCCAACCAGCGTTGACCCTAGGACTAGGCCTAGTCATCTTCGCATCGCGGACAGGCCCAGAGTTGGAGGGTCTCCTCCCCCCCATCGAGGTAATCCCACTCCTTCGAACCAACGAGCGAAGCTGTCTAAGGGCTCTCTCAAGGTAGCGTACTCGTGCCCGCAGGGGGCCCTCATCCACACACCTTTCAAAAGCACCATAAGCAGACCTGTAGGAAGCCATCCTATCACTAATGAGTTTAGCAAGAAACGAAAAACGCCGAAGAACTAAAATGAAAAGAGTTAGTAGGAAATAAGTGTAATTTACCACCCGCTGCGCTTCACCGGAAAGACCAAAGAATGGAACTAAGTTTCAACTGAAGGAAAAGAGAAAGCTTGCTAGCGATTTATGCACTAACGGACGAAGGAAGATTTTCAACGAGAACTTACTAACGTTATTTATGCCAGAATTTAAATTTAAATGTAATACAGCAGAAAAGGAAGGCTGGCACTAATCAGAAGTGAATACTTTTTCAAATGAAATACCCTAAATACACTGGTAATGAAAATACGTAAATTTAAAAGGCAAAGAAAAAAAAAGAAAAGTTCGCGGCTATAAGATTAGGTAGAACCGCTTATGAAAGACACTACATACACACCAATGGAAAACGATGAGCAATAAACCTGGAATATGGAGGAAGTAGAAAAGAAAGATTAGAAAAAAAACAAAGGTAGATGGTACTTAACGCTCGCGGGTCGGGATAAGCTGCTGCAAAGATCTCGTGTGAAGACAACTAAGATAAAAGCACTGATCACTGCTAAAAATTCACTACACTAAACACGTATTATGCACTCAATATGTAACTGAATAATCTAAGCGAACACAGGAAAATATAAAACTAGATGGTAACGCAGGTAGTACGTCTGCGGCAGCAACTCAGCAGGTGCACTCAGGAGCGAGAGATGGGCACGTCCGTCTCCTTTGACAGCTAGGTCAAGAAGAATGGTCAAGAATACACAACTATTATTTTAGAATTAAACAAAAATCGGGTAACAGATTTTAAAATTCGATCTTTTTTGGTCTTCTTCTTTCAGCCCTTCCCTTCTCTAATTTTATTCAGCCATCTTTAACACGATCCAGCGTAAGAAAAATACGAAACAGAACTAAGTATTACGTTAATCCTCTGAAAGGAAGCCCTTCACTTCATCAAGTTGAGCAGTCCTGTTGCGAGTGAAGCGGAATCAGCACACAAAGGAGAGCATAATTCACTCTTTTTATTCGTAACTTGCAGCTTGACGAGCTCCTGATTTTAATCTCAGCTATCCGAAGGCTTATATTTCTTGTAAGATCCTTTTTGATACGTAGCAGATGAGATTCTTGAGGTACTTGGGAGGATAACATTGCAGATACAACGTTTTTAATTACGCCATCTTAGAAAAAGAAGTATTCTTTTAATATGATAACAGGAAGGTCTTTGTGGAAGTGAGTCTTCCATGAGATAAATTAAGCAACGGAGATTAAGGACGGATGTATTTCTTGGAGCGTTAGAATGTTGAATGGAAGAAAATGCAACAATCCGTAAAATCAGAAACGCAGATGTAAAAAATAATTCTCGTAATGGAGGATGGAAAACCTCCACAGAAAATTACGCCAAATGATTGCCGTTTTGACGACGAAACATGACGTCTCCAATAATACATGAGAATATCAATAACTTCTCTTTTATACGTTCAGAAGTGATGATATTTTCTCCAATTTACCTAACCTCCTAATATCAGAATATATCATTAATCAACGAAGCTTTCACCAGATAGGGCTCTATCAAATCAAAGAAGCATCATATCGCAAATAATTACAAATGTATATTGTATACAGTGCGTCTAAAAGAAAACAAAAGTATGTTTATTCATAATGGGAGTGAGGAAATGCGTTACTCCGTATAAGCTACTGTCTTATGTATCTTAAAGATAAATTATAATACGTAAGTCTTTTCTCCTTGTGGTTATTCAAAGAGCCAATATTCGATTTATCGACTAAAGTTCCTTGAGATTTGGGAACGGTAAATAGAAAAAAAGATTCTGAGAAAGGGCAAGAAGGTATTAGCGTCCGGAAACCATAGAGATGAGTGACAGGGGAAAGGAAGCAAGGACGTAAGCCAACCGTTGATAACAGAAAAATTGATAAATTAATGAACTTCGATGAGTATTTTACTTTATAATATGTTACTTTCATAGTGTGCTCTCTGCCAAAAGCTGAAAGGTGTCCATATACATTCATATAGATATAATATTCAAACATATATATAAGTCAAACTGAAACACCTTAGCCCAAAAATATTTAAAAGTACGATTATGGTTTTAGAAACGGATCTCACAAATTACCCACATGATTTCATTAAATTCGTAGCTAGGTAATATAATTTATATTATTAAACTGTAGAACGAAATTGCTAGATAGGAAATTTTCAGGGTAGAATTTTTATTTATTTAAGGTTTTAACTCTTAACTGCATTCTTTAAATATGATAAATCGAGGAACAATTCCGTAAAAGAATGAATGTTTAAGTATAGTTCTAGGACCGAAATAATCTTGACGGGAATGTTTTCAATCCTCTATTCATTGTCATTGCCATGTCATTGACAATGTCATTTATTTGAGGTGAACACTGTTGAAAGTCGAGAGTTACTATCAGTAAATTTGAACTGAAATATCAAACTTTTGGTTGTGAACCAATCAACACTTTCTAAATACTGCCGAAAAGTATTTCCAGAAAAACGTAAATTGATAATGATTAAAATTCATCGGTAGAGCATTTTATGACCCAAGTTTCCGATCAAGACCATTCTTCACCACCGAATTCTTCCTTTAACTAGGCCGAAGGGGAACTAAGACTGTAAAATCTCTCACATTAAATTTTAAGTTGTTCTTCGCAGAGATGGAACTTCGTCCTCCTTAGACCGCATGCATAATTGAGACAAGATCTAATGGTGGTGCGACCGTCTGCTTAACGAGTCCTTCGATCACATAAATTTAAATATCATTTGCTCAGTGGCAAATTTTCGAAGTACTTTACCGAATGGAACAGATTTTCAATTACCGAAATTCCGAAAGCAAAATTTCAACCGTTTACTGATCTTTGTGAATCAGGTATGAATGCTGCTTCAGTTAAAATTTACTATGGATAACATAAAAATTATTTTTTTACGTGATTCATAGAAAATTCTTAAAAATAAAATTATTCTCATGACTTTTAAAGATTCAAAAAAGAAGACAATCAGCTCCTGGGACGAGAAATATTATAATTGATGGAATACCTAGGATAGGAGTAATGATTCATAATCGTCTTAATCAATAATTATAATGTAAATAACTACAACTAAAGTCAAAACTAATCGGTTAAAACGTGGCAGCGCTACCATTTGGCACGCTGATTTTAATCTTAATTTAATAGAGTTCGTAAACGTTATGCACACAATTTCGATACATGTATAATATGGATATCTACAAGTCCTTAAGAAATTTCATTACATTAATTATGTGTTTAAATGATAATGTTTCCGCAAATTATCCCTTGTAATTTGAAGGGATTTGCCTAATGAAATAAGGCAAAGTCAAGAGCCCTCGCGTATATTTTAATTGAGGCAAAAATGGGTCAAAAGAGGATTTCTGACCTCTTAAAACAGCCCTCTCTCTCATCATTCGCTTCCTTTTACCAAATCCTCTTTGAGTATCCTCATTCAACACTTCAGAAATTTATACTTCGGTGATTTTGCGAAAATAACGAGGGAAATCAACGGAGAACGAGCGTACATGAACTACCAAAGCAAGGTCAATTATGATCCAATTTATGTTTGTTAGTATTAGTGAGAGTGATCTATCCAGCCAGCTAATACAAAACACCCGTTGAATCAATTTCTCATGTACCCAAACTTCACTTGCTGTGGCATGGTAATATCAATGACAATACATGATTTGGAGGAGAGCTTTGGACAACTGAAGCCCTGTTATTTCAAGGGATTAATCGCCGATGGAGGTAATTGAGGTGCCACTTCTATCTCACAATATTACCAACTCTCAATTATGAAAACATTTCTTCCCACCCTCTGAATCAAATGAAAACTATCCATTCGCTTTATTTTACAGCAGAAGTTGCCACCTTAAATAAAACTATGTAACAGGCGTAAAGCTTCAGGGAAACAAGTCTATGAGTATTTATAATTTTTGCGCGTCTCTTTTCGTATAATGACTCATTTTTGTACCGTCTCTCCTCTAACATATGAAGGCGGAGATTCCAGTAGCTGTTGGTTTTTCATACGTGAAAACAAAGCTTTCACTAAGGTGAAATCATTAATCATCTTTACGATAAAGTTTCGCTATCACTAGAATCTCAAGGATTTTGGGATTTTGGCTGAAATATTATCGCTCGCAGTAGCTTGACATTTATTTGATATCCTGTTCTTCATCTGCAATAACTCCTGTCCTAAGTAATCTTAGGTGACCGATTTAACCTCCTTCTCTTGAAATGTCGTCTCTGAAAATCTTCCTACTGTACTTGAGAGCATCAAACCGTAATTATTTTCGTTCCGTTTTGAAGAAAATGCCAAATTTCGGTTTAGTTCTTTTTCGTTGCAATAGCCAAAGTCGAATAGGTAAGAACTGGTACTTTTTCGCTCAAAGCATGATTGTAATCCTTCTGAAAGGCTTACATTATGCGTACCTTTCTAAACCTTACAATGATTTTAATTGGAGAGTAAACCGCTTTACATGACAGGAACATTAAAGTATTAAAACAGTTATTGCAATATAAATGTTCATTGGAAAATGTCACGATTACAGACAATTAGTATTTAGTTATCCGGAAAGTTCTACGGTTTTTTAAATAAGAATAATGTTTAGACACCTTGAAAATTTTATACTATGATTTATGATTGACCGCCATTTTCCAAAGTACGGGTAACTAAAATTGGTAAAAACTCATCCAAGAAATTTTAACAGCCTATCAATAAGAAATGTGACTATAAAGCTCTTATACCTTTACTACCAATATTATATTAAGTTACCATAGTTTCCACCATATAGGTCATCATAAGGCATTATAGCGGTCTGATACGATCGAAACCATTAAGCTTAATTAAATATTGATGGTGAAGGTGTAAGTGCTTTCTTTAAATTCTTTATTATAATAGAGACCTACTACAATGTTGAAGCTGAATTAAAAGATCCCACATCTATATAAATACACTGCAAGCCACCTTTCGGGGTGTGGCAGGTGGTGAATTCAAATAGATGGGTTTTATTCGCGTGAATTTGAAAACTCTCTGAATTTGAGATCTTCCTGGATGACACAACGGAAATAACTGCTGCTATAGATGATTCGAATGTGAACCGAAGACCGGATCAGAATAAAAAAGGATTCCGGTTTCGGATCAGATTCAAGTATTCTAATTTTTCGGCAAATGGCTAACTCTTCCCTCCTGCATAGTTATTTTCTTTGTTTCTAATTACGGTTTGTGTCTGGTTCAAAGGTTTTTTAATTAAATTTTAATTGTAAATTAATTACATTTAATTTCCTCCCGAATCCTTTCTCTTGAGTACCACCTGTCATCAACTTCTTAATTCTTTTTCTTAATTATTTTAAACGTTTCTTCCCCGTTCCTCTGCCACTTTGCCTTTATTGTCTTCGCCTCTAACTTCATAATCCTTCGTAAAAAGTCTTTGACCGTTCAGAAGTTAAAATTAGAAAAAAAACGCAAAATCTTAAGCTTCTTTGGAAAATAATTAAGTGGCGACAGGAAAACATTCTTCAGTTCTTAATTGGAAACAGATAAATGATCCCGGAATACGAGAATCGCAAAGGAAAGTCATGCTCAAATTTGAACACGGAGATGTCGGATTGAAATGAACGAATGGGTGAGAATTTATTTCCAGCGCCAACTTTCGTAGAAATTCTCGGGTCCACGTGGACTTCATTCCGCAGATTATTTATCGCCTCTCCTCTTTCCGATTGCCTCGGGAGAAAGAACCATCATCTCATTAGCAAAACACGTATCCAGGCATTATTCCCTGCAGGATATTGCCTGAATTAGATTTCGCTCCTTTGGAAAATAAGTACGCAAAGCATAGTCATCATTTTTTTGAGATTGGCGAGCGCCATCTTGGAAACCGCGAGATGAAGGAGTGTTTGCGCAATTGGGAGCAGGTGGATTCGGAAGGAGAGAGGGAAACGCATGAAAAACGACATAAGTGGAAACCCAGCGTTCGCAAGGGCACATAACCAATTTCCCCTCATTAAACACTCCGCCCGTATTTCCCGTGTTAATCCGCGATTATCTTCTTATCCATTCCTCAAATCCCTTCGCTGAGATAAAAAAAAAATATCTTCCCGAATGCTGAAAATGTTCTCGAATTGAAAAATTGTCCCTTCAAGATGAATCGGTGCCCCATATTGATGTTAAAGTAATATAATAATCGATGAACTTATTTTAGCACAAAATCCAACTAGGAGCGGACGAGTATAAAGCCCCGTGCGAAACTTTGCCCAGCTACATTGAAAGTAATTGATTTATACGTAAAGGAATTTTTTTACGGTATGTTTTAGTAATCGTGTGTAATGATTGGAGCGGATGTTGAAATGTATTTGGATGGGGAAATAGAGTATCAGTGTCCGTTTCGATATACCTAGTTTTTATCAACAGATATCGATACCTACTCGAAAGTGTGGGCAAATTCAAATCCTAACGATTTTTTGGCCATAATTGTTTGGCAATTTTCATTTGTTGGTCTATTTTTATCAAGAAGCTAGAACTTTCTCTCTAAAATGATGTGTCATTTATATGTTTTGATGGAGTGTGATGGGAGAAAAACGCTGGCCACGGAAAACGGAACTTTGGTAATAAAATATAACGATTTTCTTTCATTTCCTTGATGGTTAACTACCACGAAGTCGAGGTACGTAATATATATGGTCAAATGTATCATGATTTTAATTTTGGTCACAATGCGGTCATTGTGGAAGATCATGGTCCTATAAGCAGGATCTAGTTCTACTTGCAATATTTGGATAGCCTTGGATGGCACATGATGGGATCTGGAGAACCTATGGGGTGATGACTGTAAAGACATTCATCTAACTTCCAAAACTTAGTAAGCGAGAAAGAGAACAATCAATATAACAAGAAACCCCATCACCAAGCAATATGCGCAACAGTTAAAAGAACTAAAGGACAAAGTACAAGAAAAGAAAGTTTCGATTTTAAGTTAAACTTAAGGCAGAAACTTTATATATGGATTTAAATTTTGGGTGCATAAAAAAGAATGAAATTAGAATACTACGAGCTGAAGTCTCATATTTGTAAGGGGTTGTACAATGTACTGGAGAAGACAAATTGACATATGAAGATAATAGGAGAGAATTGGAAATTCAAGGCATAAATGAAAAAGATTACACACAATAGGAAGAACTGAAAGGTCCATGTGGAACGGATAAAAGATTTCCTTCGGAAGCCCTTCAACTCAAGACGAAGGGCAGAGGAACTATTGGAAGACCAAGGTAAAGATGAGAGTTGCAGAGCTTTTGATGCCAGAACAAGCTAACAACCCAATCCTTGAAAGGAGCTAGCTCACCTTGGGACAGGAGAGAAGTTCACCTTAGGTATTCACATAGAGAAATTGAATGGTAGCTGACGTAATAGATATTGGAAATTCAAGACCGAATACTCCACTGGAGAAAAGAAAATTAGATACTAGGAGTGATCTAATTTTCCGCGTAAGATACGCGACAGTGACCGACTATAGGACTATAATACTAGGATGCTGAAATAGAATACAAAGATTATTTATTCATCAAAAAAGGAATCTTTTAAAAGCTTCATTTCCTCATAAAGCGCAATTCCATCTCTGACTTATAAATCTCAGCTTATTTGAAAGAGTCAACATTATTTATGAAAATCAAGTATTTCATTTAGTCACCGAAATTTGATTAGAAGTATTTTCAATCCATAGGCAACTAATATATATATATATATATATATATATATATATATATATATATATATATATATATATATAATATTATATTTTTCTCGGTTCAAGAACGTCTTATAAAAAGATCGAACACTATTTTTATGAATACCTCTCACTCTTCCTCTATGATTATGTGACTAAATAAATTTAATTTGATGATAAAAGTCCTAGAAGTTGTTTCTTTAGCTGCCTATCTCTAAAATTTTCATAGATACTTCCAATTGAATTCAGATTAAAAAAGGCTGATTACGTCTATTTTCATCACTCTTTTAGCAATACAGACATTCTCAGGAAGTTCCCATCCAATTTCATCTCCCCTCACACATTTATTGTTAATACATGGATCTATTGCTCGACTAAGTGAACCCGGAATTATACACATCTCTGCTGTCGTAAATCAAATTCACAATTGTCAAAGCCAACGTTTAACTTCAAGACGTCCAACTAGTTTCAACAAACGATGAGTCGCGGCGCTACCAGTCCTGTAAACAGTAATGGCGTTTTTGGCTTGGAACTGGGTCATCGTTTGGATTTACTCTAAGGAGAATGTTGTTCACCAGAAGAGAATAACTGGTCGTAGAGAACAGTATTTCTATTATATGTATAGCAGGAACTCCAAGAATTATTTCCCACTGTGCATTTCCCATTTGCACAGAAATCGGATGAGTATATAGGGAACCAGGAACGGGCAAAGTGCGGCTCTCGAGCCCGACGTGGCTCCCAAAGGTATTCTATGCTGCTCTTGGGACATCTCTCAAGGTTAACTAACAGCCACTTCACAAAGTTTCTAAGAACAGATTTGATTTCCCAGCAGCTAGGTGTTAAAATATCAACTACACTGATGAAAACTCAATCAACATTTTTTATGTGAGGGGATTAAACATACTATTCTTCTTCGGTAAATTGCCCTCTTTATCCATTTTTATGTTATACTATAAATTAGAACTTTAGAATAATAATAGTGGCTCTCAAACATTCAAATAGGTTTTACGTAGCTCTCCTTACTGATATATTTCTTCTAATGAAGACACGGAGGCACTGCTTTCTTTCATCCTTCTAACCAACGACTTATTTTTTATTTTAACGACTCATACTTCGCATCCTTTGCAAAGACACGTTGCAAATCCCACTCTTTGAAGTTTGTTAATCAATAATAAATTGTTAACGCATGCAAGGGTTTGAAAAGCCTTCTACGTCATCGGAATAACCCAAAAGCTCGCTCAGAAGACAGCAAACCTTACCTTTGCACGCATGGGGATGCTTGGAAGCAGGAGTGCTTTCCGCTGTGACAATTCCTTTGAGAGGGGTATTCATTTACGCCTATCTCAGTTTCCTCTGTGCAAGAAGAACTCCTTAATTTCCACGGCGGAGACAAACTCGGAAACGGCAAGAAGAGGGGAAACTGCTTTTGTTTGCTGACGCTCTTTGGGAGAGGGGTGACGCCTCCGACAACTAACTTTGGTCCATTTATGTATTTTATTTCTCTTCGATAATCTCGGGAGTTTTCAAAGCGTCGACTTCATGGTTGCCATATTTGAGAAATGGTCGGGTAACATTTGGAGGGAAAAATTCCTATGGAATCCACCAAAAAAGGCCACCTTCAACACAAGACCTGTACGAAATATGGCTTATAGGATACAAATGGCCAGCTAGGGCAAGTGGTTCCCAAACTTTTTGGTTCCCATAGGTCAGAGGAAGGAAACCCTTTTGAGACTGCGAGCCTAAGAGGCCTAAATTTTTCCACGTGCCAACCGAAAGCTATTGAGGACATATTATGTCATATATTGATGAACGAATTGTAAGAGATTGTGTAAATCACGTAAAACTGACCGAATGAACAAACGACAGATTTCTACCTTAAATACTGAAAATAAAGTTGGTATGGACTTGTTTCGTTTCCCAGGAACCATTGTCATGCCAAGTTTGGCATGTGTGCTAAAGATCGCCCACCCCTCCACTATAATTTACCTACATAATCCCATTTGTAATAAAGAGCAATACATTTACAGTAGACGAAAGCAACTACATAGAATTGCACGGGAATGTTGCTGAACGATACCGCTAGCTCTCCTTACGGACTGCAATTCCATTAAACTACACTCACATCTGATGAAAACAACATAAAATAATAATGTTTATTACTTCCGTCTACATATAAAGATTAAATAAAATATTTGGTATTTTCCACAATTGTTCCGTTTAAACTTCAAATAATTTACTTCTTTCTGGCGCTTCACCAAGTAAGGCTGAACCACAATGATTATACGTGTTTTCCATTCTAGCATGAAAACATGCATTTACAACACTTGTGTTGTGGCTACCGCTCAACAATTATAAACGGAAAGTTGGATTTGATTAAAAACATTGCTGCGAATTACGATTGCACTACAACAACAAATCAACTGCTTTAAATTTTCATTCCTCCTACACAGATACAAATCCGATATGCAAGAATTCTTTTTTGATGCAAGAGGTGAACACATTATTTGCCTTCTAAATTGGTATTGCATAATTTCCTATAACCGAATAATTCTATTCCCTTTAAACTCGTTTAATTTCTATAAACTTTCCTACATCTTTTTAATAGCAACATAACTTATGGATCTATGATTAAGTCAACAGGGATATTTTGACAATTTCTAAGGAGAGTAGGATAGTAGTCTCCTGATTGCCATATTGAACAATAGAACGTTGATTTCATATGCAAAGATATCTTGCGGTTCCTTCATCAACAATCAAATGAACGCGGCAGCCGTATCTTCGGATCGAACAATTAGCATTCCTCCCCTAATTATACAGAATCCGCCAAAATATGTATACAGCCTTCAGAAAAAGAAGAAAATATTGCATAAATTATTCGACATTAAATGTACCGAGACTGCATGATGTTGATACAGCTTCCTCTAAAATTACAAAAAGTGCCTGATGTAGCAGCTGTTAGCTTCAAAACAATTTTAAATATGACACTAGATATTTTAATGGACAACTTGGTCACCTCACTCAAACACACAGGAGCTTGCTGTACTACTGACCCACTCCACTCTGAACATTTCTTCTGATTGTAAAAGATAAAGGTTTTATCGTTCTTTTAATTACCTTAAGATGAAATATTTATATAATCTAAGCTTTTCTTTTTCTGAAGATAGTCATATCGACATTTATTGCGGACTTTGTGTTTCGTTTGTTTACAAAAGCAACGCAACAATACAAACAAGCGTTTCAATCGGAAAAATCAAAGTACGTACAATCAGTTGTGTCTAAGAGAAAATGCTTTCTTATAAACCCCAAACGAGAGGTTGATTCCGACCGCATAGGAAATACGGAAAGAAAATCCTTAGAAAATCCTTGACGAGGAGAACAACCGGAATCGGAGAATAAATGTTAATGGAGGAAGGAGGAAGATGTAGCGAATCGTGAATGGAGCACTAGGAGAAGAGAAGGAGACCACTGGCAAAGCAAACAGCGTCTGTTGGGAGCAATGTTTAGTCAGGCCTTTGGAAGGTAAGCCTCGTTGAGACGTTCCTCCTATTATTACGTCATCTTTTGAACGAGAGCTTGCGGATGAAGAGGTGAATTTGGAGACGTCTGTTTGCATGGCGAGGCTACGCAAGGCGCCCCAAGAATTTGCTTATGTTTACGAAATGTGGAAATCAAAGATCCTCTCTGTCTTCTTCTTATTGACATTCGCTCCATTCTCTAGAGATCCTCCGAAGGATTCCTCCGCTAAAACATTCTAAATCTTTAACCTGAATATCAATTTCCACTCGAACTCCGATGGATCCCGAAAGACAAGAATCTGAATTTCTCTCCAATAAGTAATATTTTCAAATGAACAGTTGTCTATCACGATCCTAGTCGTAGTAAATCGATATTTCTTTTCTTTTGATTCGAATGATTCCACTACGTAAATGTTTCGTAATTTAAAACGACTCCTTTAACAATCTATACTACTACTAGTATTCAGGGATATTGTGTTTTTAAATACTTCTAGAACTTTTTTAATGTCGTTTCCCGATTTGCTGCTAACTTTATTCCGACTTCATAAACCAATGAACTGACTACGTATTTTAGCTAACTAACGATAGTTTAAAATTCAGTCTCCGGCGATGTCTGTGGAAATATGCCATAATGAACAAGAATAATTTGTGCTTTTTCCACAAATTTGTGGAAAAAGCACAAATTGTTCTTGTTCATTAACGATCGTATATTTATTTCTATATCTATCCTCATAATGTCAAAAATTATTTTTAAGATCGTTCGGAAAACTGCGGGTTTACACCGATTTTCCTCGTCCCATTCTTTGCGGATGTTTTCCGGCTATAAATCTTTCTTTCCAAAAATGTCTTGGATTTATAAAACTCTTTCAACATTTTATAAACTACTTCTTTTCAACTTCATCTTTATTTATGGAATGCTTTAGAAATCTCGATTAGTGAAATGAATTATTCCTGTTACATTCTCACCTGAAAAAAGACTATATTTATTTATAAATCAAAGCTTCATTTTAATTGAACGGTTTGATAATGGCTCAATTCTGATTAATACTAACTGATTGCATACATACCATTCTTAAATCCGCAATTGAAGGGTATACAACCTGGTGAAGTATTAGAATTGTAAAATAAGGAATATAATACCTTCAACACATTGAAATCAATAAAATCTTACTTTATGTTTTAAAATACGCAGGAATCTGCAAAAAGTCTTATTTATTTCCCTTCTATCTTAAGTACTCTCATAGAAAGACATAAGAGAGACATTTTTAAAGCAGATTGGCCCCTAGGATAGGAGGATTTCAATTTATATTAAATAACTGACTAAGTATGGTATCCAATATGGAGTGAGGAATAAAAATGATTCATAGTCAAATATAGATGTCTCTGATAGGACACATTTATGCAGACACGTAAAATATACAGGAGTTTTTTTCATAGAATGGGTTGACAATGTAGTTGTCACGAAATGGAACATGTTAATTCTTAAGCATGGATGTAAGCACGCAATGCCTCTTTTCAAAACGAAAAAGCATCAAGATATTAGATGAAATACGAACTTGGAATTTCTAAAGACGATTTTACGTGAAGAGTGACTGATGAATGAAGAAACAGATTCCCTCAATGAGTCTCTCAAAGAGGAGGAATATAATAGAGAAGTCCCTTTCACTGATACTGAAGCGTAGGCAGAAATGGGATAGCAACCGAAAATGACAGAAAGGAACTTGATGCGTTATTCAAATGTAACATTATATTATGCTAGACATTGGTGTAGAAAGTGGATAGTAGAGATAAGAAATGAAATTGTACTAGAAGATCACTGATTCATATTTCAATTAAGTTTTATTAATTTCAGGCAGGATCAGAAAGGGGAAAGTAGCTATTTCATGTTTAAGCTTATGGTATTTCTCCTAAAAATGAAAATTAATACCAAAATAATACCAAGGTACCTAATTTTGCTCACAAAACATTCATCGCTCTCAAGGTTTACGCTTAATTGCATTGAGACAGATAAATTAGCACTTAAGTACAAATAAAAATGAAAGCTCTCTGCATATTGTTTAGTAAAATCAATTGAATTATCTGAAAATGTAAGCAGTAACGCGCGTATACAGGTGCGTAAATCGATCAAAGTTTTAATGATGAAATTCAGGAAAGGGTAGTAATATTTTTAAATACGGGCTCTTATCGGGAATCGAACCCGCTACCTCTTGCACCAAAGTTGAAACTGCCCACTTGGATATCCAGGCCACTGCAACGAACTGTCAAATGAATGTGATCACCACTAAAAACCTGTCACTTGTCCAAATCTGATTATAATGTACAAAAAAAGCAAAGAAATAGTTGCGTGAACAACCATTTTTTTGTATTTTGGGTTAACACAATTCAATGCGCTGGATACTACATTAAGAAGCGGCTGGAGTATTCTTTCTCTATTGATAATGGGTAATTAAGTAAATCATCGAATATTTCTTTATTTTTTATTAAAGATGTTTAGTTGAAGAAAAAAATACTTCTAGGCATATTTTTTTCTAGTACTAGCTAGAAAAACTGAACTGTACTTGTATACTACTGAGTATAATAAATAATGTTGTGCAGACTTGTTATAATTTCTAAAACAAATAGGGACGCAAGGTAGATGCTAGGTTAGCATCTCCAAAATCGAAAAGTACCACTTAAGTTCTTAATTCACGTGATCCCCACTGACACGTATTATTCCATCTTCCTTCCCAAATCCATAATTTTCTTTTGGTCGCAATTTGCAGCGTAAGAGTCTTCCTCGAAATTTCAGAGGATATTTCCGCTGCGTCGGCCGCTCTTCATTTTTATATATCCGCAATAAAAAGCGCTGACAAAGGATTCTCTCCGCGGCGGGACAAAAGAGTGGCAGCGATCTCCGTTCCAACGTCTCCAATCAGCCGTCCGAAATTGCAACATCAACGGGAATAACCATCGAGGACATTAAAAATAACTCAGAGGCGCATAACGATCCTGTGAAGGGATGGATTCAAAGCCGAATACGGCGGCCATTAAATATTTTTCAAGAGGTCGCTCGTTTGCAGGAGAAGAGAGGATAATGGAAGGCACTGCAAGTCTTAGGGAACCACAATTAAATGCTCCGCTAGATTCAAGTTTGTCGGTAAAGAAAGAGGTTTACGGTGGGTCACCATATTCAACGTCCTTCTCGGGATTGGGTGAATTACTTATTGCTCCATTTAAAGCCATTGTTGAAGGCAAAATTAATTGCTCTATTGCTCTCCCATGCTCTTACGCAAAAACACGGCTCGTTTCGCTACTTACAGCCACCGTCCAGACGTTCCTTTCATTTCCTTACACTCCATTTGCACGTTTTTATCGAGATCTCCATCCGTTTTCCACTATCCTACTATTAATGGAAATCCATTACATATTTTCATCTCTACACGCTTAGAAATATTGTGAGAATTCTATTTCTTTTTTAATAGTTAGAAAATATTAGCTTATATCCTAAGTTTATATATGGTTTCTCATAATAGTGCCATTTAGAGCAAACTGGTCTAATTCAGTTCGTACTAATGCGGAATGATATTTTCTTACAGTATTAAAGATACACTATAACATCAGTAAAATAGATAAATTGGGCTCTTATACCTGCTGGAAAGAGATCAGAAATTATCCTATACCTTCTAATTTATAATCACTGCCGTGGTCGGTTTAAAGCTATGTAATTCCCCCCTTATGACAGAGAAAAACTAGGTAATCCTCTATATTATGCAATGGAAGAAAATCTTTCAAAGTTATGAAAAATAAAATTTTTCTCTCACACTATTCAATCGATGTATATTATGAATGCAATTTCTTTCCCTTTTGATGATATTTCTTGGCCAAAATAGCGCCCTTTGGATATCGCTCTGATTATCCCAACGGTTTAACCGGCCCAGATTGTTAACGAATGCCATAAACAGATATTAATATTAAATTAACAGAAATAGTTTAAAAATAAATTATTCTCAATGTGTAACCTTAAAATAAACTTAAGATAAAATTATAAACGTGGAAAAATATAAATTGAAATGAGGTGTGTGGGAAAACTGTGTAATTTACTGCGAGTATCATCTAATAAAAACATAGAGAAATATCTAATGTAATAAATATATCTGAATGAAATATAATGGAAGTGTAAACACATAGTTAATAATTTATGCAAAGATATTCATGTTTATTTACGTAAAAAGAAAGCTTCTAATAAACAAAAAAAATTAAATTCTTAAAGCCATTCCAATTGAAAAGATTTACAATGTATGCCTTGGTGCTTTTAGTGGGTCGTTATGCACGATATTTAGCAAATAATTATTATAATTCATGAACTTCTCGAATATATTTTATGACACCACTATATCGCAATCATGTGGTTAGGGATTAGATTCCTCACGATCTATCTATAGAAAGAGGAAGTAATCAGCTAAAAGGTACGATGCAACAGAAAAACAAAGGTCCCAAACAAAAGCAGATGAAAAATATGACAACAGATGTAAATAAACTTTTATTGGGAAACGTATAAAAACTTGGACACTCAGTCAACATTCATCGCTCGAAATGGACTGTTTGTTAACGTCATGTCGTCAGTTACCTTAATAGTAATCTACAATTGCATTACAAGTGCACTACAAATTGCACTTATTCTGATGAAAAGACATTTCACAATAATTGTGAATCAAGACTCCTAAAAACGATACATCACTAAATCAACAAAAATAACGCTAACAATCGTAATAATGGCATATGTGAGGTTTCGATCTGGTATTTACTCTATTCGGGTGAAAACCCCTCCAAAACATTTCAAGAAATATTTTCACAGAAAATGTAAAAACGTATTTTACATCCATGAATATTTGAATTGGTTCACAGTGAAAAAGATATTCCAGTGGCAACGGAAGATGTTTTCCAGATCTAAAAGACGATCGGGATCTTCTGGAGAGAGAGAGGGATTTCCTTCGGAAGCGAATGCAATTTTAAATGTCTCAGCGATTAGGAAAAGGTGTAATTTATTGATGGGTGGGGTTGCAGAGGGATCTGAGAGGAGGGAAAGGATCTTCTCGTTGGGAAAGGAAAGTGAAGAGGCCTAGAATGGATACTGAAGAAGCGTGTTCTGGACTCGCAAAATGGAGACGGAAGGGATAACACACGCAAACTCACTTCCATCCAGCGAGAGATAGCCCCAGTCGACCGGAAAAGTCATTTGAAGAATTCCAATTTTCACTTCTTTCCGGAGGCGCAAAACGCGGATTGGTCTCGATGTTATCGGGGATTGAAGGGAGGGGCTGAGGAATGGGGATTAAGGGTTAAGAAGATGAAGTCTGGAAGGGAATATTGTGAAAATCCTGAGTAGATGCTGTGTCGATACTTTGCGAATGAGTGGTTGCGGTTTCTAGATATTTTATGGATGTCGAATGGATAACTTGCGGGCCTTACGTGGATAATTCGTAGATTATTTGTACATACTTCGTAAAAACTATGTGGATGTTTCAAGGCTGTTGAGAGAATTATTTGTGGATGTATTGTGAATGTTGAGAAGATGCCTTTTGGACTTTATAGGGGTGTTTTCTGGATGTTATGTACATGCCTTTTGGATTTTATGCGGATGGTTTATGGATTAGGTTTAAATGATTAGTGGATTGTGGATGTTATGACGAGACTTTATGGATATTATGGGGATCGCTTGTGGTTGTTGAAAAATAATTCTTTGATATTGTGTACATACATTTGAATATGCTTCATACACGTTGAAAGGATGCTTAATGGATTAATTGTTGCTGATTTATAGATGATGTTTTGATCGTTTTTGTATGCTTCATGGATGTTATGACGATGTTTTATGGATATAATGTGAATGGTTTGTGATCGTTGATAATTCGTTGGTGTTGTGTACATACTTCGTGCATGATTTTCTGGTGTCTCACTGATGTTGAGTATATGCCTTTTAGATATCATAAGAATGCTATATAGATATGTGGATAATTTTTGGATGTTTGAGAACAAGAATATTGTTTAGATCCTCTATCGATGTTGTATGGGTCTTTCAAAGGGTTTAGTGAATATTCTCTAAGAATTTAGCAAGGATTCTGTGTTTATTCTCAGAGGAATCTGGATGGATGCAGAGAAATGGGTTTAGAGGAGGGTTGAGAAGAGAAATGAGTGGGGAAGGGCACAAAGGGGAGAGTAAAGATATTTGAAGAGGAGGAGAGATAAAGAGGAAGGGCTGGAGAGGAGATGAATTATAGGGAAGAGAACTTGGAAGAGGGTGGATCCGGCTGAAGAATCAAAAGAGGGGAAAAAGAAAGAAGATATTGAGGGAAACAAGGTGACGATTACAGAGATTAAAACGAGGAAGTTTTCAAGGGAGAAGAACGAGAGAGAGAAAAAGAAGTGTAGGGAAAAGGATTAGAGGTGGCGTTGGAAGAACGGATGGTAGAGTAGAATAGGAACAAGGAGAAATAGATGTGAGGAAAAGGTTAGATGCATAAAAGATGGGAAAGGGAGGGTTGATAAAGGGGAGGTGAAAGTGAGGGAAGAGTGGTTGTATTGGAGGGAAAATGGATTGAAGTGGAGAGAAAGTGAAGAGCTCCTAATGAAATGATGAGTGAAAGGAGAGAGGGAGAAGACGGTGATGGTCAGTTAATTGGAATGTGTATGAAGAGGGAGAGAGTGTGAACGCATGATGAGATGAGGGATAAGTACTGTACCTGCTGGGGCACAATGCCCCAAAAATTGGACCCAGAGGAAAATTGCATTTCCCGGGAATTCCTGCAAATTCCAGAAAACGTAATTTTTATTTAATTTTCGCAGATAGTCTAAAGTAAAGACTCTCAGCTTTATTTGACTAGGTGGAAAATGGCCTTTTTGAGACTAGTGGACGGACCTTAGGCCCGCTCTACCATTCTTGCATTCCCTTATCCTCATTCAATGAGACTGCCACTACATCACTATGTTTCCAGTCTCTCGCAAATTGCATGTTCCTTGATGAATGACCGTTGAGCAATCAAGGCGAGAGTAAACAAATCCAAAAAACGAATATTGGTAAGGAGAGGGGTTTAAATGAGTTGGCAAAGAAATGTATGCGCCTAGGAAAAAACCCAAGAAGGAAGATACATAAAAAAAATCCAGTCCCTTCAGACTTTTTTCATGTCCGTCTCTCCTCGGATTTTTCCCTAGGTGCACACATTCCTGTGTAAAAACTCACCTAAACCTTTTTGCTTACGTTTTTATTTAAACGAGGGTTATCCTTACCATCTCTGTGTATGCTCAGGGCCTTTATGAGGTCGCAAGCAGTGAACGATGCCTCATAGTCGTACAAATTCACTCGGCTTTGCCTACCAAGTCTCTCAAACAGCATAGAATCTTTGGACCGGATAGCTCAGGGCTTTAACCAACCGGCAATTGGGAGATTCGGGGTAGAGTCCCGGTTCCGTCAGAGTTTTACACCTCCGTTTCTCCTAGGAATATTGGTAAGCTTGAATATCTGAAGATTCTGGGATAAATTGAATTGGTTAAGGAATACGCGTATATGTTGTGTGCTCTTTCGAAAGGGGAATCCGCGAAATTTATGTGAAATAGATACAGATAAATGGATTTAAATAGCTCTGCTATTCTATGACTCTATTGTATATAGTATTGCTATAGTATAGTACTATAGTGCTACTCTAGTACATTTAAACTGCTCTATTATATGGCTGAACTATTCCTCTTTTGGTGGCAGTCTTTCTATTTACGTTCCCGCAAATTTTATCGTGCATATTCTTTCCGACCGCTACTCCTAATTTTTCCGCGTCCTCATTCACAGATCCTGATTATAATTGGTTAAAAAACGTGGAAATTACGATTAAAACCCAGATACACAATTAACCAACTTCTCATTATGTATATCTTGCAGAAAAAAGTCCGTTTTTTACGTAGTTGGGCAATTAGAGAATTCGGCCTAGGAAACGAAATCTACTGGATGGAAGATTTCATCGCCTGAACCAAAATATACACTCAAATGTCTGGAATTCAATTTTACGCACGAGTTGACGCAATCATACACAACACATTCACTTTTACTCTGCTTTTAGACCTTTTAGAATCACCACACCCGGATAGAGATCAAAATTACTAAGTAGAAAAAGGGGCAAGGAATTTAGACGCACAAAGGCTCGTTAAGAAAGAGTGACATCGGGCGTAGAAAAGCGGTCCCGTGAGGATTCCGCGAAAATTGAGAGTGAGATAGGTGAAAAAGCAAGCAATGAGATGATTTGTGTACGTGTGCATCTCATCTGAAGCGAGATAAATGGAAATGTATGAGCCGTTAAATGAAGGACCCGGGGTGCCTCGCGTTTGCGGCAATAAAAAAGATATACGGGAGAGGTAGAAAGGTTTCCAGAACAAATGTTATGAAAAACAGCCAAGCGGAAAAGAATTTCCACTTCCAACCTAAATTTTCTTTTCCTTCTTCGCCCTTCTAACTCCGCCCGTTATCCCTTCCCCTGTTTTCACTCGGACGTGCTGTAAATCAACCTCAGTCTCTATTCTATTATCACAATTCCCGCCTTACTCTTTTCTATGTACGAAATTTATGGGATTTAATTAAGCACTTGAGATTATCTTTCATTATATAATACTCTGATATACACTCCGGACATAATCCACGTCAGGTGGTTCCGAAGATTTATAGCGGCGATGTAGATTGATTCACAAATTTTGATTCCAGAAGAAAGAATGAATCATTAATGATGAAAAAGGATTTGACGACGAAAGAAGTCCACACCTGCTTTACTTTTCCGACTATATCTTCTATTATATGCCAATTGCTAGTAAATTACAGTAAATGAATTGAATAGAGGAATATAAGTACCCGATATGCTCGTACACAGGTCCAGCTCGTTTACTTTCCGCTCTTAACAAATTACAATAAAACCAAGCTGTGATGATATAATTTCAATTTATCGGAAATGGCTGAAAGAGCATTCGGAGAAACTCACAATTTAAATAACATCCTTATGTCAACTGATAAAATAGTCCTTTCATGTGATGATAAACTTTTAATTTAAACAAAATTTTGTATTCAAAGGTTGACTTAAATAGGCCAGTAAGAGATTATGAAGATGAATTAAAGCTTTTTCATATTATTAGAAATAAAAAAAATATTTCCGTTTAGGTTTTCCTGCATTGGTCATCTATTTAAGAAGATTAATGAGAAGCCAGCATAGAATATCAGAACCCCTGATTCAATTTTTATTTCACCCAAATGAAGAAATTTAAATACGTTTTCCAACCTGGCTGTTAAATGTTTTGGAATATGGATGCCTCAACCGCTCATCTCCTCTGTGGAGTCTATCGTTCTGCATTCTGAAGTATGAGGATGTGTTTCTAAAGAACGTGCAATCATTCTACATATATTTATCTTGTTTCTTAATTCGTTTAGGTTTATTTATTAATAGTTATTGTCGAAGTTTAGTAGTTATTATCGAAAGGATCTTAAACAGATGCTGCAACGCATAAAGGAAGGAATCTCTTATGTCTTTAAAATGCACGGTAAAAGGCTAAGTGTTGAGGAAATCCATAATGTAGAATGAAGAGAGATGTATTTTTTCCCAAAAAATCTCTTCAATGAAGAATAAAGACCAGATTTCGACGAGCAGTCGTGACGTCATCAGGTATTTGATGACGACGATTATTCGTCTAAGCTTGTTTTATTTTCATTAAAGAAAATATTTTTAGGAAAAGATACAACGCCTCACTCTATTCTAATTCATTCGCCCCTTTCCCCTCAGATCTTAGATAAGATAGATAGATAGATCTTAGATGTCTACGTAGACTAAACTTGACTCTGATTCATCGACGCACAAATGGCCATTATCGAAATATTTATACCCAGTCATTAAAGTTTGCAAACGCAAAATTATGCCGTTCCTCAACCTTTGCATTGGCAAAAAATATGCTCCAAAATAAATTATTGGAACAACAGAAGACAATATAGACCAGAAAGTAAGAATTATCTATTTATAGAAAATACCTTTATTATACTGCTGCCACGCAGTTGCAATTACATCCATCCATTTATGGCATCTGTCCACCTTCACTATTCCCTTTTCCTGTTACAGTTTTAAACAGCTTAACTCAGGATAACTTCGAAATAGCCTTAAAAAAAAGTCTTTCCCCCAGAAAACAAACAAACGCATTACGAAATTCGGGCAAGTTTTATAAGTTCTACCCATAAATCCTCACGAGAATAGCTTTCCTGGGAAAGAACTCGCTGTTCTATGTCAATAAAATTTATTAGAGTCGATCTAGAATGTCCCCTCATAAAACACGGCTTGATATGGTGTTTACTTCCTTCCCCATCGCATTTCAACTCTTCGTCCCTTTTAAAACGACTTTACACTCCGACGGCAAAGAAATCTCATATGATCGTTTGAAACGTTTGGGAATCCTAAAACTTTCCTCTTCCCATCTAAAAATCACTATCAAAGCAGTTCCAAGGGAATATCCTTCGTAAGGATTGCAATTCTCGCTTCCGCTGACACTTAACCCCTTTTTCTCCATTTATATGTGTATTTATGAGTACGAAAACACACACACGTGCGTGCATTCACACCAATATATATGCACTAACATTCCCATCTTCGCGAGGACTAAAACTTAAAAGAAAAAGAGGTAATTATTTTTGGCTTTATAAAATCCAGCCAAAATCCAAATTTAGTAACTCTGCCTTGATTATTCACAAGGGATTAAGATAACTTAAGTATTTATGATTTCTCCGCAAATTTCCCAAATCACAACGATAGTATAACTCACGTACAAATGGAGTTCTTATGAGTCTCTCCAGATTTGGAAGTACCGGAAATCACACTCCAAGGCAGTGGAAGGCGTCACTTACCTGAAAAATAGAGAGAGAAAAATCAATTTTAATCAATCCAAATATTCACAATTTTATACTTTTAAGAAATATTTTTACACACTCACTGCGCACGAAAAGTCATGAGAAAGGACTACATACAAAAATTAGCCAAAAATATTCCGAGATCGTCCTTAATAAAGTAAAAGATTTTAACAAAATAGAAAACCAAACTTGACTACGTCCACATAAATATTGGAATTTTAAATTTGGCAAAATATGTTTTAAAGCTTGTACATTTTCTACTGTTTTCAAAGTGAGACTTAACAGAACCTATCAAGTTTACCACTCCTGTATGAAATACTCTGATTAAACCATTTTGGCATTAAACATAAATGCTTGAGTTTAAAAGCGCACACCAAATCATTTAATTACAAAACCTTTATCCTGACCCTTAAATTTTGAATCCTTAATACTCAAAAGTAAACAGAGGAAGTCGAGTTCGGTTGGAATTAACGGAGGAATTATTTTATCTGAAGGGTGAAAGGGCAATGAAAACAACTATCAACATTGCGCCAAAAATGGAAATGAAAAAGAAATCACAGGCTGGAATTAATGCTTGCTTCGATAATGTACGAAATGTTTTCCTTTCCATTTTGGTAAAGGCCTTCCTCGAAGTAACGCCTTGAATTTATTTACTCTCGTCAAGCATTATCAGCCAATTTTCTAATACCTGTTGGTAGAGGAAGTGCATAATGACGGTATAATAGGCACTGAATTGATAAAGAAGGAACTTTTCCAATAGAAAACTAGGCAAAGAGAGGAAGCATTGAGATCTGGGTCCTGTCAATCGCATGGAAGGAACGTGCTAAGCAAGGAGAAGGGGTTCGAGATAAGGACGGCGGTCACAAAAGGGATATCTGAGCCATTCGGCACTTCATTGTCCACACGAGAAGGACGCTGTCCCTTTCCTCGGAAATTAAAGCAGCCAGGGTCAAAGGGATAAGGGAAACGAGATAAAGGATCCGAGAGTTGGATGCGCACTGCGGTTGAAGTGGCGTGGGTTCGACAAAGGACCCCGAAAGGGGTGATTCGGGGTCCCAAACTGGAATGTGCCCGGAAGAAACGGCACAAGGAAGGGTTTTTGCTTTCAAAGGATTATGCGAGATCCAGGATAACCATTAAAGTGTCGAGATCGAATTTCAAAAGGGAAAGCTTCCAGGCCTTCCTTCTAATCTGGTCAAACTCATAACATTAAACTTCTCGGAAACATGCACAATCTGGAAAAGGTATATCGGATTCAACGTAGAAAGTCAACAAAAAATTGAAGAAGGGAATGTATTCGGTCGTTTTTCCTGAGTAAAAATGCAGAAAGGGCGATAAGCTGTAGAAGGCGAAAGACCATTTACTTTCTCTATAAAAACATTTCTGACAGAAAAAAGGAGACGAAGCACCTCCTCATCCCACAGAAAGTAAAACCTGATGGAGTAAATGAGAAAATAATGTAGATTTAATTTTAAGTTAAGACAGATATCAAGAGGATCGGACAAGGAAGCCTATTTCGGTTTCAAATCTAAGCGAAAGAAGGTGATTTATTTTTAATTATTTCGATTATCAAGAATAAGATCACCATTCTTCTACTCTCAATGCATTATTGCAGAGTTAATCCTTGCTAGCCGAGGACTTCCTTGCCACATATTTTTCATATCGAACAGCATCAAGAGTTTCAAAATATTATACTACATGTCTGAGAACGTTTTGGCTGTTTGTTATGCATTCAGGTGTAAATTTATTCCGTTTAAAGTCTATCAGCAATTATAATCTACTACTATGATTATCAGTACTACATACTCTGAGTAATAAATAAGAGAAATGCCGTTAAACCATGAAAATATTAAAGGGAAAGGTCATCTAAAATCCGAAATGAGTCTTAAATAGGACTGAAATATCAAATCAATATTAGGGAATGATAAATGACTTACGTTTAAAATAGGGCTAAATGATATATGAGTGAGAAACCTGACGAATTCGAAATGTACAATCATCGAGTCGAGTTGGTTGAAAAGTAATACCTGTGATGCCAGAGTACTTTCAATTTGAATTAAATGAACCTTATCATTTTTGGACTTGTTAACTACTAGCTTCCTTCAATATGCGGAGGGACCTTACAGCATATGCTGAAATTAATCCTTAAAATTGACCCACAATTACAAATTACTCTCCAATTATAAGAGTATTACTACTAATCATTATTCAATTCAATAATGCAACGTGATATTTACGTGATTACGGCTAAAGCAGTTGCGATCAATATAATAAAAAAGTTAGGATTAAAAATCAGCAATAGGTGTATTTTATATAATATACATAACTTCATACCACCCTCGATTAGTATTACGTAAGTTTGCTTACCAAAAGATAAACAGAGGTAGCGGAGGGACTCGGCCTTGATTGGCGGTATTCCGTAATGAACAAACAAAGAGACCCCAAGATACTTTTGTTCGATAATAAACCTCAAAATAGATGTGTGACTATTTGGAGGTGTAACACATACATAATATCATTATAAATCATCAGGTTTGATGCGTATTTTTATCGCGATCAACATTACAAGGTGAATTACCAAAGAGTTTTGTTTGAGATCTAATGAAAATGTCCGGATATCTACATCACCCTGAAACGATTCAATAGGTTTCCTGTCGTTCGTCATTTTATTAATGGAGAAGAAAAAGTCCATCGTGATAAGGGATTATTCTGTAGTCACGAGTATTACGTAAAGTTATCCTGTTCACTTTTGTTTCTTACTTGTTAGCTCCAACTATTACATCAAACCTCTAAAATCATGCGAATTCACTGCACGAGGATTTATCGAACAAATACCATTCGGCAATCCTTCGCTAGTGATATGATGATACCCACGATGATAATAATTGGAAAAATAAAACGTAGGTATGGAGTGAAAGGATTGATAGAGGAGCGAAGGAATCAGCCGCCTATTAAGAGAGATATAAGATTTTATCGCCCGGAACATAAGACCGTCTCACATTTAAGAAAAAGTATAGATGGAAGAGTATCCTTTTATCTGGGAAAGTCCCCTTGGGCCATTAAGGAGGGAAACTTTGAAAGAAGTGTTCGGATGGGTGCAGGAGGACAGCGTCGGTGTCATAACCCAGAAATCCGATGACAAGCACCTCGCTCGCCGCACCATTCTCATTTTTTCGAGACGAAAATAAAGATGTCTCGGATCACGTACTATTGGAAAACTTTCCTCACGAGGAAACCGTATTGGAAAATGAAACTAATCCCGTGAATAAAGATAAAGCGTCAAAAGGTAACGCCTTTCAATGATTGGAATATCGAGGACGTGAAACCAAAGAGTTGCTCTATTCTTCACGAATACGTACTGCGATGGCATGAATATGATCACTTTGAAACTGATGTGTAGAGATGCTTAAGAAGGACATTTTAAAAGTTATCAAATTCAGATGTGATTAAGTCCAAAGTGTAACGAAAATGAAATGGACACGTTTTGTTATTACAGTTTCCCCAATTTAACCCGAAAATAAACCCCAGCATGATTTTTCAGGATATCCTTCGCCCTTAATTAGTCGAGTGCTGTCAATATGACCCCAGGCGATGTATTTCCTCGAATAAAACAAGAAGGAAAAGGTAATTTAATATTTTTAGTGTCTCAGTTTTATAACTTCGCAATCAAAATTTTAAATCAACTTTGCGAAAGGTAATTATACTTTTTAAACTGTTCGAAATATGAAAAAAATATGTAAATGTTTAGGTAATGAACTTTTCAATTTCAATGCTGTTGTATGAGTCTTAGATAATACACAAACAATAAATGGAAACCCTAAGTACCACAACGTTGGGATACCGTAATTTATATATAAGCCTTAGTTGAGAACTTCTGCCAGATGGATTTCGTTCACTAGTTGAAACATACGATTCAAATTAAGTTATATAACAATGAATGCGTGAATGTAATATTTTTTCACTATTTTAGAATAAATCTAGACTTTTTACTTCGATAAATGTAAATTTTTGTACTTGCATAAATTTAAATATTTGTACTATCAATGAATGCAGGTTTTTGTGATGAAAACCATAAGATTCCCAGTAAAAAAACCTCTTCGGCGTGTTTAGAAGACAAAATTAACAAAATAAACAGTCTTACTTATTTACACGGTAATATTTAATTTCTTTTAAAATAAAAATATGAATTACATTTTCCGATTTCTGAGAGGAAAATAATCTGAACATACTGTATGAATATAGGTTAAAAAAAATGTTTACGATGATATATAATAATCTCACAGTAGAAAAACCTGTAATTTTTCACAAAAATACATAACATTAAACTAAAATTTCAGTGGATACATCGAAATTAAATAAAACCAATTAATTCTTCCATACTTAAAGCACGTTTAACTAGAGAATTGATATTTTTCCGATCTTTTCCCGAACAAAGTCGATTCTTTCCTATCACAAATGACTCGGAGGAAGTTTTCGCTTCTGCTGCACTTCATTTTTTTTTCAACCGTGGAGAACATGATATCAATGACACGTAGAATAGAACGTTACAAATCCAGAATACCCAGCATTGAGATATTCGCTTTCGGAAGTTCATCTTCACTAAAGGAGGGAGGAGGAGTTTCGCAGTTTATCTGCGTCGGCGAAAAGCGGTAATGTAGTTGGCGAAAACAGGGCTTTTATCTCGAGATTCCTTACGGCTGCTGCCACGGCCAAAAACCGCAATCGTTTGCTTTGGGCCGCGGAGGGCGCTAAAGAAGCCGCGGCGATGCGAATTTCTCAAAAGACAGCGTAAACACGGTTCGGCGGAGAGATAGGGAGCTTAGGATTTCGCTCGAAGAGTAGGTTAGCGCAACTGAAAACCGCAGCTCAGAATTTCCGCACGAAATCAGGGCGTATCACGTGTGAGCGAGTACACCGGTTCCTTCAATTGCAGACTTCTCCACGGATATCGCAGAAGGAAAAAAAACGTCTGAAAACGGATCTGGGGAATAGAATATCACAAAAAATGCAGTTTCGGCCTATGGTTTAACCACTAGCTGACTAAGAATTGGGAGGAGGGGGACAAAAAGAGTGGGGAGAAATCATTCGAACAGCAAGAGGCATTTTTCTATATGATATTTATCATTCTAACAAAGAGGTGAAGAATTAAAGGCTATCAAAGACACATGCGGCCTTCCCAGGATTAATTACAACTTTTATATCTTGATACAAACTTAAGCATTCAAATTCAGATTCGTTTCTAAGATTCATTCGCTATTCCTAGTCACCATAAAATAAAATATATTACTTTGTATATTACTCCTCAGTTTTCCTAAATACTACAATTTTAATGTTGGTCTCTTGTAATGCGTCAAAGAGTGGCTTGATTACTTCATATGTGGCTGAAAAGGAAAACTAACTTCCGGTGGTAAACAGTTCGGAGAGTCTTAGTGTATGAACAGTGCATATAAAATTTACACAACCTCCGAATTGCATCATTCTTGCGTAAAATACAATTTTGATCAACTCTATGAGTTAATATTTTATCAAATTTATAACAAATCACATACAAAAAAATTAATTTTACGTCTACTCAATATTTGTATATATCTTTAATATACGAGGAAAAATGTGCAAGGGGAAATTCGAAGAAAAATAGTATTTTACGAGTTGAACATGTCGTAAATTTGATTTCCCTAACTTTCAAAACAGAGCAAACTTTGGAACAATATGTTGAGAGTGTACAGCATACGGCGTTTTCTCGCCTTATGGTGTTCACGTTTTATTCTTACAAGTGTTAGGATTTTCAACGTTAGTATTACGAGACTTTCGAGAAATATAATAAATTGCTGCCGCCTTTCGCCGCCCGTTGTTTTGACAAATACGAAAAATAACACAGCTCCTGTCTCTGTGCGCAGAAAACAAGATAAAAGGCGGATTAAACACGATGCAGCTTACGAGATAAAAGGTAGGTAACATAACAAAAATATTGGAAGAAATAGAAATGTGATATTTATTCTGTTTTCTTGTTTATCACCCGGACACCTCATGTACTGAGAATATTCTTTATCAAAGCACATGTTCTTTATATTCTTTCGCTTTTTCGGCAAGTATCGAAGTGAAGTTATAACCTCGCAATGCTTTAGTTCAGAGAGAAAATCCACGTTACAGCGTATTCAGTTGAATTTATGAGATGGATATAATAGTAAGTCTTCTAAGGCTAAAATTTATCTATTTCTCATCAGTTTTTATCATCATCAATATCTACATTAATTTTATAAAAGTATTTTACTACACCACAAAAATATTATAGAGTAACGACCATAGTTTCGCAGTGAAATCATGGCTTTTTCATTAATAATTACCAAGAGATTAACCCCAAACTTATATTGTTTATCCAGATGATGAGATTTTTCATTACAGCAATATGGCTCTCTCCATTTCTCTTCTTTTCAATTTTCAATATCGCTGTTCTCAAAATACGTTTTTTGTCATCCAGGAGCTTCTTGATTTCTTCCTCCCGTACAATTTCAATGTGGCTTCCTTGAGTCTATCCATCTTGTTTTTGTTATCCTGCTCCAAATCCGCATTTCCATAGCTTCCCACCGAAATTTTTCCATCTTTACGAATTCATCTATAGAGATAGATTGAGACTAGCGAGTATTTTCTTTCATCTTACCCCCAGATTGTTCAACTTCCACTTCCCATATAGCTACTTAATCATAACAAAGGTTTTTGCGAAAGATTTCCTAATCCATTTCAATCAGTTCGTTTTCTACAACTTTAATTTCATTACACCATTAATCTCTTATAGTTAAACTCTTCGAGTTGCAAAGTTTATTTACTTAATCTTAGTCCATAGTTAATTCAACTGTAGTTCATTCTCCTATCTAGAGACTGCCTTAGGATCACTCTTGGTTTTCGTAACATTTACATTTGAAGTCGACTTTGCTATAGCTGTGGATAAGATTTTTGCATTACCTATTCCTGTGATATTATCCAAGGAATATTTTCAAACCAAAACTACTAACAGAGACCTCTGTTCGCGTGGTATTGGTTTATAAATGAGCAACTTCAAAAGATCCTCGAAAGATGCCGCTTTCTCTTCATCATTCCAACTTCTCAGTTGGGGCGCTATATTTCAGCGAAACCTGCGAGTGAATCGAATTAATTTCCATCAGACTTTAAACCTGAGCGATTTCCAACTCGCAGGAGAGTTGGGGAAGGGTCAAGGTGCGCTCAGGGGTGAGATGAAGAAAGTTCCAAGGGTTCGTTGGGCCCCAGAGGCTGCCGCCCCTTGCGTGAAGGGCACCCCAGAGAGTTGTATTTCACCACATTGCTGCGACTCTACTGCCATCGATCCTCTATTCCGTTCTCTCCTCTGTCGCTTCAAATTCCACTGAGATAATTTCCACGCTTAATGGTGAGATATGGAATGACGTGTGAGGGGAGAAGTTCTGAGGTGGAAATCGCAAGGGAGAGATTAGAGAAAGTTGATTATTGGTTAAATTGCATTTTCAAGAGTTTTTCGGGCGACTTCTTTCTCACCGGAGCACGGAAGGCTCAAATCGAAAAAGCTGGAGTCCAGAAAAGGCATTCTTGAGGGTGGGACTTGAAACTTCGCATTCACAAAATACTGTAACATACATTGAGGTGTGTCACTTATTATTATTATTGTGCTCTTTTGGCTATGTTAGGCCAAAATAATTTCTCTTCCACCAAACTTTTAGATATATTACATGAAACCTTATTAAATTAATTCAAAACTATTTCCTACAATTAACTTACATCTAGAGAAAAACAATCAAACAATGCAAACGAAAGACATAAAAAGTATGGAATTTGTGAAATGTAATATATGCAAATTAATAGATATACAAAAAGCAAAAATATAGTTTCAAACTACATCTAGAAACAACTGAATATAGAATGAGTTGAGTTGTGGGAAGAAATTCAACTGAAGGACTACGGAGAAAAATCTGGAATGAGAAAAACGCCGACATAAGAAGAGTGGGGCGAAAAAAAAAATGTAAAAACTCAGTAGAGATAAGAAAAAATTTTTCCGAAGTAAAATCGACATATTTGTATCGTCTGGTGAGTCGGAACATACGTCGCTACTTCCATTAAAAGTTATTGAGGACCACTTTGGAGCAGTTTTACAAAGCAAGGCAACTTAGTATTCGCTTAAAAATATTCCTCACATAGGATTCTGACCTACGATATCCATGAGGTTAAAGTTAACTATCGGAGAGAATACAAGAAAAATTCTAATGATACTTAATTGATCCTAATAAATTTCACAAATAATTAAGATATCCGAATGATTTACCGTGAAAGCGATAATTTTAATCAAGTGATTTATTAATGAATAATGGTTATTTTCGCAAAGAAAATGCACTCATGTACACGATAATACATTAGTGATCGTATTTAATCACATCATAATAATTGAATTTATATATAAGTAAATAACATATTAAAATAATATGCTCGTATATTAATTATAATTAGTATATATTTTACATTAGTTATAGCTTATGTAAATTCAATGATTATTGCAATTACTAGAAAATACTTCGTCAAAATTATCATCATGGATATCAATTTTAAAGTTCAATGGCATTAACGCAGTGATATAATTACATAATTAACAAAATTATTAGTCATCCGCTTTGGCAAATTCATTGTTATTAAACCCTAAGTATATGCTCAAGTGACTTATATAACAAAATGGCGGATTGAAAATTATCGATGAAAGCTCAGCAAAGTCTAGGGTCTCATATATCACGGTGTACATCCAATGCCATCGAAAAATAAAACAATTTTAGAATTTGATCAGTTTTTCGATATCAGCTTCCTGTGCGGTGTTATGAGATATCGAGGGATTGCAAGTAATTGTAAGCGCAAATTATATGAAGTTCACTAACGGAAGGATAAAAGCAGTTCCTGAGATAATCCGAATACTTATCAAAGCAATGGCTCGAAACTTTATAGAAAATATATCAGCGAGAGTAGAAGAGTGAATCAAAGATAATTCTTCCCACGAACTGCTCATTTCCAAGAGAGGGATTGGCATAGAATTTATGCATTCTCTGGTACGATCGGTTCGGATGATTGATTTAAATCCTAAGCTGCGTAAATAGAGCAGCGACGAGATAAATCCCTTCGAAATGGCATTGCAAATGACAGGTGAGCGCACCTATTATGGAACATGCATGAGTCAGTGCAAACACACAATTAGAAAGGACAATTGCGGAATTTGAATTTGGAGAGCAATAATACAATCACTAGTAGATGAATTACTATTTTTATTCTCTCAGAAGTGAGAAGTAATAAATTATTCATTAACAAGATGACTGTTTACTTACAAACGAAATAAGGGAAAATTCAATAATTTTTAAGGATATAATCGAGCAGAGGATTAAAGAAAGCCAAGTTAGCTAAAATTTTCAATTAGGAATGATTAATAGCTAGATATTTGTGTGTTTGTATATATATAATTTCATGAGCATCCTTTCATACAGTTATTATGGGCCATATGCATAAATTTACCAAATGTGTGGTAAAGGACCCTATTTCTCTTTTTTGAGAGCCAACACATATAATAACAACGCTTTTGAGAATGTCATGGAGAGCAAGCAGACGAAATAATCCAATGAAGAGATGATCTTCCTCTGAAAGTGAGGAAGAGAAGCTTCATCGTAAAGTTTGAAAAAGATGGGAGAAGAGAGACAACATATTCGAAATTTTTACAACTAAGATAACTTCTAAAGAATGCTCTTTGGATACCTTTCTGAAGAGCCCATGCCTTTTGTTACTCTATTGTTATTCGCCGCAGCTCCACACAGAAATTGTACATGTGCCGCCTAAATTTCATTTTCTGAGTGCACACGAAAAGTTTTCCTTTTCGAACTTCACAGACATTTACCATTCCGGGTATACTGCTCTTTACTTAACTAGCACATACCTCCATACCTTAATGGATTAGTTCTTTTTCATTCATTGTTCATCTTTCCATACACTGTTTCCTATACATATTCCTATATATTCCCGTATTATTCCCCCTCGGTCTGCTTTCTCACGCGCAGTTTTAGTAGCCTATATTTTCAATTTAAAATGCTACTAAACCACGTAAGATAAATCTGCCTATTTGCATGTAGTTTTTACGATATTAAACTTGAATTTATACGTTATAACAATTTGTGTGTGTTCAACTCAATATTATTTTCAAATTTTTATATTTTATTTCGTTCGTTCGTAAGGTTGTACTTAACCTTTCCCAGCATTGATTCTCAAAACAACGTAATAATATTGTCTTTGGCGTAACTATTTCTCCCCATCTTATGATTGATACGAACACAAAAACTGTTAACGAACACAAACATTAATACCCTTATTTGGTCAGCCAGGACTCAGACCTAGGACCTAATGGATAGCGTGCTAAACATTCTACAACTGTGGTAGATGTAATACTGTGAAATTACTTTTGATTTCGCTCCAAATGCATATATCTATAGTTGCTGTTAGAAGTAATTCTTGTAGAATTTCAAGAGAAGGAGTGTTTGTTTTGTAAAACCGGGACACTAGAGATGAATCGGGAAAAGCGTAAAGGTGGCAGAAGGGCGGTGATGGTACTCTCTTCGACAGCCACAAAGGCATATTCAAAGAAGGAGAGAGCCGTTAACTGGTCTCGGAATAGCGTCCGGCAAAGAAGGCGCTGTCCGTAGGCCATCATAAGCGAGATGAGGTTCTATTCCACGGGGAATTCCTTCCTGAAATGCCTCTCAAACCCTCTAAGGGAGCTATCATGCTTGACAGTCAAATTTTGACTCCACGTGAAACATCTCAAGTGACGTCCTGTCGTTCTAGCGCCACGATGGACGCTTCCAAAGATCCAAAAGAGGCCTCTTAAGCTGTACACCGGCCGATAAGGTGTGTGTATTTACCTTCCTTTCGAAACGAAACTTTCTTCGCTTTTAAGGACCAAAACACACAAAGGGTACGGTATCAAGGCTTAACTACTTTACTACGGGATTGACCATCTACCATGCTGTACCTAATCGTTCATACAGTGCACTACAGCTGTAATATCTTACGTTTATTGGCCTCTGGACCTGACAAGTTCCGAATCACGGAAATAGCATGTACGATTAATATTTCGTATATTAATACAGCTTACAAGAGAGGGTGGGGTACTTTTAAACAGAAGGTCTCATATGAAATAATTTGGACACGCATGATTGGCAAACTGCAAACTCTCATACAGCTCAAATCGATATAGTACGATTGAAAATGAATTAAATCGTTAATCAAAGAGAAGAAATATATTGTAGATTTTAATTTCACTTGACAAATAAATTAGAAGAACGAACTTTGTATTTTATTTATTTATATTATAAAAAAATTCTTGTAGAATATACAAATTCCGCTCTTCTCATTAATTAAATGGCACTCTATGAAGTAAGATCATGTGTCATTGATTACTGCTTTCGACTAATTAAACGAGACTGGGGAAATCTCATCATGTAAATACTTTCATTTGTTTCAGAAAGTAACGGTGACGAGGGCTCAAGATTCCCGAAAATCTATGAAATATGCTAAAAGCCTACATTCATTAGATCAAAGTACATACCATATACACCTAAACAACAGTTGTGTTTTTCAGTCCACTTTTAAGTAAAATTTTAAGAGGCTGACTTTCATGAAGATACTGCTTTCTCAGAGATGAAATTCATCTGGGTCGAAATTTTAATTAGTACAAGAAACAATGGAAAATAGCAAAGGAAAAGGTGCGTTAATTAAGGTGTGATGTCACAAAGGAAACCCTCTAATAATAAGAACAACGCGTAGCAATACTTTGCACATGAGTGTAACTAACAAATTTCTTTAGTTCTTCCTCCTTTCGGTGTACTTGTTAGCTGAAACGTGTGCCTACGCTTTGGTTGTCAGAAAATGTAGGTCAAGTTTTACAAGTAACGATATGTTATCCTTGGATACGCATTTGTTAAAACGACTTCTATTGGAGGTATCTGAAAAATTCGGAGTTTTATGGCTATGGGGTCGTGTTTAGAAGGTCTAGCTTTAACCGAGATTGGATATTTCATGACAGTATTTACATACTATCAAGCCATTATTACAATTCTCTCTGAATTATTATCAATAAATTTCTGAAAAAGCTTAAAATTTACTTGACTTGAACCAGATATCTGGAAACAAATGAACATCTCGATGATCGAGTTTTAATCCTGGCATCTTTTAGCAGATATCCTGAAATAAAAATATCTCAAAGTTCGTTTGTGAATAGTAATTAGCAACAAAATAATCAATTGAAAGTAAATGGGAAATTTGACTTAATATTAGTAACAGTGATTTTGAAGGTGCTTCGGTAGCTAAGGTCATTTCTCACATAGAGGCAACCAACGGGAATCGAACCCGGGAGCGCTTTCAGCAAAGTTGAACGTGTTGACCACACATATATACGGGAGCTCATTTGATTAGAGTTATTTCAGATTAGAGGTACGAGCAGCAGTCTTAAGAAATTTCATTTCACAAAAAAATACGAAAGAGACAAATGAAGACGAGGGTTCTCATAAAAGTTAGAGGAAGTTTGGCAAGGAAGGATGATTTACTAGTAAAAGGAAATGAATCGAGACAACCAACCGACGATAAAACGTACAACATGATCTCACTGCCAAAAGTGCAATAACGTGAAAAATCCCCAAACTGAAACCAACGTATTCAAAATTTGTTGGAGGAATACAGGATGCCGGACTAAAGAAGCTCAACCCGCGTAGATTCATAGTATAGGAATTGCCTCGAAGCTACCAACACGTACTTTTCCCGTGCCTTCGCAACTGTTGATGGTAAACAAGAAGATCGAACTTCTCCGGGAGACTCACCAAGATTGACGGAGATGCCCTAAGGCAGTCATATGTCGCTGCGAAACTATGGATAGACTTTTAGGCGGCCCGATGCATGACGCTCTCTTCAGTAAACATAAACCCGCTATAAATTTATAGACTGCATGAAAATATAGTCATAGACGAAAGAAGAGGTGTGTTCTAAAGCAGCTCTAAATCGAAGGCGTTTCAAGACGAATCTTTCGCCGCAGAATTTTCTATCTTACTAGTAGACGTACTACTACTACTTGATTTTTCAATCCGATACCCACTAAAGGTGGAATTAATTCTCCTTCGAAATGGTGTAAAAGCATTGATCTTAAACCCCTTCGTTTGGCTTACAATGGCCATTATAAATCCCCTCATAACCACTCCTTGTTCTTTTTTTGCTAATCCCCACCGCATGTGCTTCCAAACTTCTTCATTAAACTGGCTCTCGATTCTCATTATCGTAATGATCTACGCCCCAACCCTCAGCCCGAGTATACAACTTTAACGAATTATTTAATAAAAAAAATTAATAAATGATCCGCGGCCACTCCGACCGAATCCAAAGCAAACCTTACCTCTACCTTCCGTTGTTTTTATTTTGGAGTTTGATTATTGTGATACGAAAGAACGTATTTCGATGGAGATAAAGCCCAGAAAAGTGAAATTAGTAATTATTTAAAGAATTTTCGTGATGTAAAATACAAAGCAACAACAATTTAAGTAAAATTTCACTTTTCGTACAAGCTGACAACGATTGCCTTCAGCTCCCAAAATAATTTTAAATCCTAATGCTCGAAATCTGGAAACGTATGATTCTTTCCAACTTTAACTTTCTTTTAAGACAAGGGGGTTCCTAGACCGATCCATACATAATTTTTTGCTAGCTTTACTCATATGCCATGCTCTTGCAAAATAAAATTTTTCTTACATTATGGATGAGAAAAAGAGAGAGCTTTCCAGTCTCAGTCTCGGTCGAATAATTTCCTATAAATTTTCACACAATGCATTTATGTCATCACTAAATCCATTACGTAACTTATTTTATAAAATTTAACACCTTTAAAGAAATAGATATCTATATTAATGTTGAACTGTTTAAATTAAGCAACAAAATTTATCGTTTGATACTAATAAATACAAATTAATAAATAATATTACTATCTCCGTTGTCTTAACATTGCTTCTCCCTGATTATAATACACAATGGCCCCAAAATATTATTTACGCCACAACCGATCCAGTGTATCAGTTACGCATAACATATTCATATCATAAACTAACTTTTATAAACTATTCCTCGATAAAAAGAACGTGAGGAAGATTCCAAGAAGAAGCTGCAGGAACATGTCCAATCGCCGAGGAACAATCTGTTAAAGAATCACCAGGGCATCCTCAACTTTTGCCGTACTTTTAAAGTTTCCCATTATCTCCGTTTCTTCTACAAACTTTCTCCCATTCATCGCAAAGCGATAGGGCGAGTAAAGTATTCCCTGCAACTTTTATCAAGCTAATCTCTCAGCAGATATGTGAACGCGAAAATGCGATACATCTCAAGAAATCAATATCTATCCTAACCACGCGCATAGTGCAAATGTTTTTCCCGATAAGATAATCGAACAGAGAGCTGACGTTCATAAAAGATGCAACGGTTACGTTATGATTTACGATGGACGGAAAACAAGAAATTTAGAATCTATGTGGAAGAATGACTTAAAAAAACTGACGAAATCAATTTTTAAAAACTGGGACATCCAATACCTGCACAAATGGATTAAATTAAGGATAACGAATCCTTGGAATAGGGGATATTCTTTCAGGTGGCAAGATGTTATATATTTTCAGTAACAAAAATCTGATTTTTATGTGATTGCGGAAACCAACAAAAAAAAGATCATTCCTTTTGCAGGTTTTTGAATTATCCTGAATATTATAATAACTTTGTCTTCTCCCTTATGGAGTTACACAAATTACAGCTGCATTGATCGATTATAATTATATCCTAATTATTATTATTTATGGAATAACAATCGATAGGATAACGCAATCTACAAACAACAAAATTTATAGAGCGAGTTAGGCGTAAACTAAAACTTGTGAAAAACTTATAATTACATTTAAAAGTTAGACAATCGAAGGTATTCCACAGTATTCTTGGTTTAGTTTACTAACTTTAGCTTCTTAGATAGATAAGAGCACAATTTTCATTCTTATAATAAATTTTAGCTACTCAGGAAAAAATAGACAGGCAAATTGCAATGCCATAGGTTGTGCTGTTGCTTAAAAATTTAATTTTAAATACATTAAAGAAGTCCTCAGTCGCAAAAAGTGCTGCGTTGCGTATATTGATTCAAATATTTGTCCACAATAAATCATGGTCACATTTTTTATGAGGTATAAAGTGTCACGAAAGAAAATGAAACTATTTTTGATTCCGCAAACAACTGCATGAAACCAACTGTTGTACTTTGAATGTAAACAAATTAAAGCTCGGCGCTACATTCATTAAGACCTACGGTACGTTTTTTAAATCCGTTGTTAAGGAACGAAAACGTCGTGCTAATGAGAATTATACGTTGAGATCTCTTAATTTCACTCAAGATTCCAAATGGATCTCATATTCCGGCAATTCTTTCCCACCTTCCTTTCCTCCTTTTTGTTCTTAAATTTCAGTACATTCACTTCTTGCACTCTCAGCATTCCCATTCACTGACTTTCCATCTCTTCAAATTAAGCATTTTTCACTTCAAAAAACTTATTTTTCCTTTCAGTTGCCTTCCCTGCATTTTCTTCCTCTTACCTCGCTTACATTCAGGCTGGCACGACTTTTTCAGAAAACCGAAAAACGTATACGAGTTACGTCACTCAAAATGTAAAAACAATTCCTGAAATATATATGACGGTGAAACAGCCAATCAAAATTTTCTATTATTTCTTTTACTTTAATAATTTTATTCTTCTCATTATATTATAGGAGCGATTTCGATAAGGCCTCTGTAGTAAATTCTTAATTATTAGTAGATTCTTTTTGGATAGATTCATTACGGTAGGATAGATATTTTACAATAGACGATTAGTAGCAAAGATGAAAATTTAATTTTTAAAGTGTCGCTAGATGCACCCTGGAGCAGCTAAACACGGCAGACTAATATAAAAATATGGATAAAATATAGTTTAAAAAAATAGCATACTACTGCGTCTATAAATCGAAAATCAATTCAGAAATCACATAAATAAAATTTAACATGATAAAACTGTGTAATTAATCAATTGAATGTAATGGTATTTTAATTTTAAAGTAAGTTAAATATGTTATGTTATGAGTACGCAAAAGATAGTCGACGTAATAGAACAAGCTTCATAAACTGTGACAAATCTCTAAAACTGAGAAAAGTTCGCTAAAAGAAGAAAGGGTCGCTATATCAAGTGACAAAATTACTAAATTGGCAACTTTGTTTGGTAGAGTAATTCCTTTACACCATTTAATATAATCAACTTTGACCGACAACTTTGAACTACCTTTCTTGTGAAGCTCATATTTGTAAACCCTACTTGTCTCTCTAAAATATGAAAATTCATCTCTATAAGGAAGTATGATGAAATAAACTATGCAAAATTCTAGATATTATTTGATACGATCGGTTTAAAACATAACAGTTCATCATCAGGCCTTCGTTATGATGGAAATTCCTTTTGAAACAGGTCGCATTAAAAAACCTTCGGTGGAATTTTGCAGTTTATTTCACCATGCTTCCTAGTGCGGAGTTCCACCAGGTTACGATCTCTACCATTGTGTCCATCTACAAAATTCTGTTTACACTTCCACTTCAAGCACGAATTTTGAATAAAATAACACTCAAACTCGCAAAGCGCAAAAATAAGGAAATTTTTCATACATGCATACCTTTGGTCTAGTGGCGCGCAGGACTGATGTGGGAAGGGGTGAGCAATTCGCTTGAATTGAACCTAACGAAATTACGGATGAGAGTCTATCACATCACCGCTCCGCCGTGAAAACGGCGCGAAAATTTGCGAGACTCACGCACGGTTGGGAAGTGAATAACGGTCGGGATTCGACTACCACTCTTTTGATCCTACGTCAATGTACCTCGATTCGGAGTAAGATGGCCAGCGAAAGCCTTCGTTGGAGGTGTAGAAGCATAGGACAGCCGATGGAAAAAAAACGGCGGCGCTAGGGAAATAGGGAACGCAAAGCATTTCAGGGCGAAACTGGTAGAGAAAAGGGGGCAAAACCTAAAGAGAAGGCAAAGAAGAGTAAAAGAGAGAAAAAGTATGGCATTTGTTTCGTGAGATGAAAGACCGAGGAGGACGTGCGTCGAAACGGGAGTGCGCGGGAGCCAAGATCGATGTTCGACATCCGCGGTTACATTTGCCCTTTCAAACCGTAAATAACTTATAGGGAGCGCGATCGCTCAAAGCGGCGTCGGTTTTAAGAGGGGATAATTTATGCTGCAGCGATATTATCCATTCGAAGCATTTGTCGGAGGCGGTGCTGAAATGGCGCGGAATAAGATTATACAGAATCGCCTCGGAGGACAGAGGAAGAGTGCGGAAGAGACAATTCGGAGAGAAAAACGAGTGGGAAATAGAAGGGAGGATGAAGCAGATGGAGATAAGGAAGGAAAGAAAGCACTCGGAGCAATGAGACCGTTGCGCCCTCGGGGATTCTGGAAAATGCGTCCAGCGCCACTGAAGGCGAAAATACTGTCGAGTCTCGGTTATCCGTGGTGGAAAACGGGAATATTTCCAAATTCATTTTCTCTGCTAGGGTTAAGGTGAGAACCGAGGAAAATCCCAAGAAAAAACGGGTAGGAAAAAGCTCGACTACAAAATATATCGGAATAACATTCCGACAGGATAGCTCAGTAGATGGAGCAACCACAGCAACCACCACCTGGAAAGACCCAAGTTCGTGTCCCGGTCTTCTCAGACTCTTTTTTAATGTCCGTTTCTCGTTGGAATCCATTTTCTCTATGACATAGAATCATTTGAATGTAAGTCGATGTAATATGCAACATTTGACTACAAAATACGTACTATATTAACTTAGCGCTAAGGGTAACCAAATCAATAAATGGTTATTTTTAAGTTAATTCTCCGGATAGTTTGCTTTTCTAATATACGATATTCATTATTCGTAATGTTTACAAATGTATACTGTTGAGACTAGTTTCTACTAATGCTGTGATTAATAACATTTTGACTCCTTAAAGGAGGTTTACCGAAGGGTTTTTCTCCCTTTAAGATAGGGCATCGAACCGGAAACGAACCGAAAAAGAAGTTTTATGTCAGAATAAAGGACAAACCCGAACCGAAAAGAGTAAAATTCTTGAGACAGAACCGAAACCAAAAGCCGTTATTTATTCGGAAGAAAAGACCCTTTCTTGCCAATTTCGGACAAATAATGTTTTATTGGTGCGATAGAATGAGAAAAAATTGGATGAATGTGGTGAACTAGATGGTGAATAGAAGGAATGGATATACCTTTAAGATTAGAAGGAAATGTATCAAAAGACAATTACCTGAGGTGAAAATGTACACACTTAAGTATAGGGATGTATTGTGAATAGGAAAGACAAAATGTTTACCTCGAAAGAATGTAGGGAGTAATAAGTTTGAATTTACGTTTTATTTTATCACCATAACTCTTCTCCTCCTCTTCTCCGGAAATCTGGATAAATATCCCAAACTCCGATTCTTATCCTCTAGAGACTACCGACCTATCTTTGAGCGTTTTAGTGTCGCCCACTTTAGTACATCGGTAGTTTCAGCGTATCTTACACAAAGTAAGTCACCCGATTTTGTTCGAATTTCCTTCGCAGAAGTAAAATCACTGGCTTGGAAGATCCGTGCAGTTGGACCAGAAAATGCAACGGATTTATCGACGGCCTACGAAAAATTCCCGCACTAATGTCGTTAGATCAGCAAGTGGCAATTTCCCCCGATAGCGGCAACCTTCATTAGTGAACCTTCAAAATTCAATTTCCTCAGAAATCCGCAAAATCACTGAAAAGAAGCGATATGCGTAGTAAAAGAGCACAAAAAATAAATTAGGGAATTTTCTGTAACAACTCGAAAATATCAAGAAATCGAGTTACTGATAACATCAATTACAGTATCCGTTACTTGAATGTTATATTGAATGGAAATAAGTTTTTATCTATTCGTCTAGCAACTCATCAGTACAAAGTCTAGTAGCTTTAATATCCTCACAACCGCTCTTGCTACCATGCCATTGAGAGGGAATGAGGCATACTTGGTGAGATGAGGAATGAGGTAGTTTGCCATTGCCTTCCTCTCTGAGATAAAATACTATGATTGGAAATTTTCCCTCAGAGTACAACTGCTCCATAAATATTGCTATTAACACAAAACAACCAAATTTTATGTTATTTTCAGCATCACTAATAGCGTATCAACTATAACTGTACTTTACACTGTGTATTATCACTACTAAAAAACAGACAGAAGTACATAAATGGAAAATAAATTTCCTCTATCTAAATTCAAACGTATATCAGCTATTAAATATTCGTTCATAAGTTTTACTATAAATATTGAATGAATTTTAATTCCTAAAATAGAACAAAGGCGTTGACAAATAGGTATCAGTTAAGCACTAAAATTTCCTTTCGACAAAGTTCGTTCGATGTCCAGGTTACAAGAAACTTTCGTTCCTTTTAGAAGAGAGAGCATCGAACCGCAATATATATCGCTCTGGGTTTCGCTGTGATTCAACGAGAAGAACCAAACATCGATTCAATTCCGGTTAAGCTCCTTCTAACTGCTTTGAAACAGTTCGAACAGTTATTTTTTCGCTCCTTCTATTGCAACATTATATACTTTTGCAAGTTTCTTTTATCATTTCTCAATTTTTCATTTACACCTCATTTCATAAACTTGTAAAAGATCATAGTAATAGTTGTAGGCGATTAAAAATTAATTAAAAATGGGAATTGTTGGAAACCAATAATCGGAATAAGATATAAATAGGTTTTCGATTTCGATTAGGATTGATAAGTTTCAATTTTTTAGTTCGGGTTTGGTTTTCACTTTAACAAAAATGATGAGACTTTTCGATTTGTAAGCCGCAATATTCCTATTTTTCTTGATTCTTAAACAAAATACGTTTCTACTGGTACGACTCGGGGATATCTTTAGAGGAAAAGGCACAAAAGGACAAGATCTAAGAACTTTTGTGTTTCTTCTCTCCCTCAGAAGTAACCGAACACCTTTTTTTTTCGTTTTTTGTTCCCAAACTCTCGCCTTGCCACTCCTTGCCGCAACTCTTTGCTTCGCCGCCATCGCGTCGTATTTCTACTAATCTTTTTTCTCTTCTCGTCCATTTAATTGATGCCTCCAATTTAGAGCTCTTTAACCTTACACCTCCAACATGTAACTGCCAGTCCTTCATCAAATGCATTGTATTTTACTCAAGATTCATTAAATGTTCTTTTTCTTTTCTCCATGTGTTTTGTACATGAAAGGTAATTGGTATAAATCGCTGTATGGTGATATAATGCGATGAAGTACTCTATATTGATGGATGAGTGGCTATTCTTAACGTTACTCTCCCCCAATAGGGTCTTTTTCAATAGTTCTCGGTTTATTTAAGAGTATGTTATTGTGGCTACTGGCTGAAGATTTTCGGAATTGGCTCTCTAACTTCTAGAGCAAATTCCAGGAACAGGATATCAATTCTTATTCTTAATTTAATTTATATACTTCCATTTTATGATTTGATGTGCACTAGAATTATATATATGTATGTATGTATGTACATGGGTGGTCTGAAAAGTTTCCGACATTTCGCCATTTCTCGACATGTTTTCTGAAAATTTCCGAAACTTTTCTGAATATTTCTGAAAAATCTGGGGACGGTAACTTTTCAAACCACCCTCGTATAAGTCCGTTTCCACCTGGTTCAATGACCAAACTTTAAAGTAGGAAAAATAAATCAATAATAAAATATTATAATAAAACATTTAACAAAAAATTTGTCCCCGCCGCCACCAGATCGTGCACCTACTTGTAGTGTGAGATTTCTTGCATTCAACAAAAGTTACATTTACATATATGAGTAACATTCAAAAATTTAAATTTTCAGATTCTACTTTGCTTGTCCTCAATATTTTCTACATTCACTACACATCTTTCTGCCGGAACTCCACAGAGGACCTTTGTCAACGCTCTATGGTGCGATAGCCACATTCTCTAACTAACTACATGCCAATGGATCGATTACGATCGATGTATCGTTTACTGAAGGATTCCGGTCGATAACAGCTAGCCATACGAAGCCTTTAAAGAAAATAAAATTTTAGGAAGTGGCCGTGACTTAGAGAAAGTGCGACATGGCGCAGAGAGAGCTTTTAGCATATGAAATGACAAACTTCAATTCGACTAATATTTGACTAATAATAAATAGCGATCACGATTAGATTTTACTAATTCTAACCAGTTTTATGTAGAAAAAATCTAATACAGTCAATAACATAAAAACAATGGAAAGGGGTAAGGGAAAGGGAAATGTTATGGAGGAAGGTAAAATACAATATGTACCGGGTTTTACTAATTAGTATTATTATAATTGCATATAATTTTAATTGTATATGGTTACATCGTAGCCGGTCTGTTTAATCCACCAAATTTCCCTTTCCTCGGCTTAAAAATTACTACAACTAGTCGCGATTGCGATTTATATCACGAAAATAATAATTTAAAAATTAGTTTTCCTTTCACTTCACAGTAAATATCTAAAAGTAATGATTTGAATTTCCCCATATATTTAACTCATAATATGATAAGGTTCGTAATAAAGAATCTTTCAATAATGGTTAAAGAATGAACCATCCCAATCATGGTGTATATCAGTAGAGAACGGTACTTACAATAACATTACTAGTCTTATAAACAACATCTTACCGATCCGGCCTCAGCCACAGGAAGTAATGGAATGAATGAAGCACGAATGCATTTTTAATCACTTCAACTGCTGGATAAACGGATATAAAAGCTCCTCTCCTCTATTAGAGAAAAAAAGATGGGAAGAGACGTTGCCCATGGTAACGAGATAAACGAAAAGAGAATTATTTCTTTACATTGGTGTTAGCACCATGTTTTTTATTGCCAAGAAAATTTATGATTCATGTTCACACGTCATCACTCAAAATGTTCTTTATCATTCACATCGTTGAGCCATCACTAAACGATAAAAAATACCCTACTAAACAACTAAAGGCAGCTTGCAGGGTATTTATGAAGATGTAAGTGAAAACTCCATGAAGGCGTTGGCAATTAAATGAAATACTCACAAAAGAAATAAATGAGCTATAAAAATTGTTGAAAGAAAAAACATTAATTCGTTTTAAATTTTACCTAATATCATCAACAACTGAAATGAAACAAAGACTGACATAAACTGTGTCAATAAACCGAATACGTTAAGTTAAGCAAGGCACAAATATCCTTTTATTTGCTTATCAACCAGCGAGTATTTATATTTTATTGGGTTAGGTCTATTATACTGCAACGAATATTATTTTCGTGAGGCAAAGACTTACTTTGAAATTTTAAGGTATAAAAGGAAAGACTAACAAGCGTACAGGAAAACAACCCTTATTCCATTCTTTGTTTTAAGAGACAGATTTAAGTACATCAAAAATGAGTAACCTTCGTGAGGAAAATTAGAAAATATTTATGTATAAAGTACTAAAAATGCAGCAAAATAACGGAATGCGTATATGTATGTACTACAAAAGTCGAAAATTTAGGAATTTAAACGTAGGAAGACAGGCTATAAGTATATCTAGCGAAAGAAGAAATGGCTATGACAGGGAAGAATGAAAATAGAAAAGGCTTAACTTCGTGTCCCTGCAAACCACTGGATGTATTTACGAGCGTCTACGATGCATTCCTACTCTTCATACCTAAAGATTTAAACACGTTGAAGAGATAAAAAAAACAATCTTCTGGAATAAAAACGGACAGATTTCAATTGAAATAACCTTTTCGACTGCATGAGGAACTGATTGAATAAAAATATGCCGCTTTCATTAAAGATGAAATGAAAATAAATACAAAAATTAAAATCAAATCATTCATAAGTTTTAAATAAAATTACGGACGGAAATTAACATGAACTTCCGTATTCTTTCTTAAGATACCGATGTTTGAAATTATTTGTACTCGTATTAATATAGTGGAAATATTGAATAACTACTGCGTAAATTTGTTTGCTGTTGTAGATCATTCCTTTCATTCATAAATTATTGACAGATTACTTATTGAAATACAGATATTCTTAATTTTAACTCTGAATCACTGATGATTTCATAATTTGTTTGTATTCACTGAATGAAATTTCGTATGCTTTTCTAAATAATATGCTTTGTACATACTCTCATCATAATGTTCAGGAAGGCTTTGAACTCGAATCGGTATAGTAATAAATAATTAATTTTACTCCAAATATAGACAAAAACTAAAGAAATTAATTTATACAATGTTATTTTCTTTCATGGTACGACATGCAAATTTGATGTATAGGAAGTTGTGAAAAAGAAAGGAAATTTCTCATATTTGGGAAATCGTAGGTAAGATAATGAAAGAGAATCTACGAAAATATTTCAAACATTGGGTCAAATGACGAGTAGCGGATAATTTAGGATGAAGTAAAGGGAGAATTGATTTATAATCTGAAAGGTATGTCAATATCACCATGGGAACGACGCCATAAAGTATTACATAAAAAATCTCAATCCGAGGGATCGTAACATGGAAGGAAGATAACGAGGATTAGAAATTGTAGGACGAATGCTAAGAGAACGACTACATAATGGTTCCGACAGATGTCAGTGTAACCTTTTCCGCAGGCGACGACCTCCTAAAAACCCTTTCCGGAGACTTGGATCGATGAATTGACTAATAATTTCATCCGAAGACAGAAGACTCAATTAAAACGCTATTATGGAGCATCGCTAAAATTAAAAGGGGGATGAGCAGTACTCTACGGAAGATAATTGGAGGATTACACGGAAGGTAAGAAACAAAAAGGAAAACTAATGCTCAGGACTTCACTTTCGGGGAAAAATGGGAAATGATGGAAGAGAGCCATTGAATGTTATGCGGGGATAGAAAAAGAGCAAAGACGACCTTTATTACTGTTTAGAAAACTGAGCAGTACCGAACTGCAGAAAAAATAAAAGAAATGAGGAAATGGATTGAAGAAAAATGGATAAGTCCAGCATACGTATGAAAAACAAACGTTGGCCATGGTTCTGTTCTCCTAAAGGAAAGTTGTCCGTTATAAAGAATAATATATGGGTATTATTCCAAATTCATTTTTGTCTGAATCAAACGGACAATCCGACAGAATGTATCCATTTAATTACGCTGTTTTGATGCATGAATTATTTTTCATTTGCATTTTGGCAAAAGTTGGAGGAAAAATATATTTCTCTTTCCTTATAACTCATGTATACGAAATTTAGATTTTAATTCATGAGAATAAACAGGAAATGAAGTTTAACACATTTCAGTAAACAGAATTTGGGTTTATTACAAACTCATGGAAACTAAGTCACCGTCGTTTTCATAATTCGGAGGTAATTTTTTTCATTTAACTAATAGGATAACATTTTGAGAAATTCATACATCTTTCATAAATATCTCTCATGAATAATTCATTCGCATTCAAAGAGCATGCCAAGAGGCAAATAATAAGATCTCGTCATTCGCGATATCTCAAACAATATGGACGCTGATTTTGATCGATTGATTGACCTAAAACATTAGCATTTCCGATGTAATATCCGTAAATAGCAGAAAGAATACTTTATGAGGCATTAGCATGTGAGATAAGCTACGAGGAGTTAGCTAACGATACCGTTACTTCCCGATAGTTTGCACGCACTATGAAATTTGTGATTCCTTAATTTCTGGATAAGGTCTCAAATAAATTAATCATTTTTCTACCTTGATTCAGATGATAAATATTCGCCCAATAAGGTTCGAAAACTCAGATAAGCTTGAATAACGAAGTCAGTGCGAATGAGTGAAGCGGAACGACTGCGTTTCCGATATTACGATATTTTGAGCTGAAAGCTAGCGATACTGATGATGATTTATTGGCAGATAACACTCAGATACCCAACTGTAAGAATATTGCTAGTGAACATATGTTTCGTATATAAATAGATGGCTCATTTTAGGTGAAATTGAGACTTTGAAGTCTCATTTGCCATTTATTCTATCGTCAATGTAAAATAGATCAATTACTAGGTAATAATAAAGGGTTAAGAGACAAAGGTTCTCCAAGCGCCGACAGCGGCAACCGTCTAGGGCGATTCCCGGGAAACGGATAACCGCCTAGCGGTCACCAGCTATTCAGAAATAATTGGTGACCGCTGAGCGATTATACGTTTCCCGGGAATCGCCCTAGACGGTTGCCGCTGTCGGCGCTTGGAGAACCTTTGTCTCTTAGTTCATTGACCGCCGAGTTCATTCTTTCTTTCTTCTAATAAGAAAGGGTGTTAAAATTAATCGATAATAAATTATATGTAGTTGCGGAGTTAAATAACGCAACTGAAGCTTAGCAATAAAGTATCCACAGCAGGAAAACACCCACAAAGATAGAGAAATAAAAACCTGCACAAACCTACTAAGAGTATTAACAATAAGATATTAAAACTAATTATTAACCTTAGCATGACCAAGATATATAAAATATGTTGTACAAAAAACAAACACTCCAATACTATACACCTTCGATTAAATAAAAAAATTAAAGTAAGCAATAAACGACATAATGAAATGTGATTAGAAAAGTAAATGCAGAGAAAAATTAAAACAAATAGTGTTTCGAAATAAAGAATTAACGATGACCACTTCAGAGCCACTAAGATTTTAAATTACCACAAATGATAAAATAGTGTCATCAAATCATTATTACATAACTTTAGATAACATTTACGATCGCATAGTAACACCATTACACACATTATTACGCATAATATTATAAGTTATTGCGTTAGTATGTATAAACTTGAAAAGTATGCCTGTAATATAAAGTAACAAAACGAATCCTCAATAAAAAGATTGGTAAATACAGTAAATATTGCAATTCTTGTCAAATATTATAGGAAGAGTAGAGGGCAAAACATTGTTTTTTATTTTTAAGAGGAATCTAGTGCAAATCAAAATTACAACCGCCTGTGCAAGACTCATTTTTAGCAGTACGGAAATCAGATACCTATTCAATCGGGATAAGACGGGGAATATTCCTCCTTTTATAGAAAATTGGATTTAATACTTCCTCTTTCGCAAAAATAGCCATAATATAACCCATTCTGCTTAAATAAGCACGCAAGTATCACTATGCGCATAAATTCCTCACTTTCAGAGAGAGAAAAATAATTCAAACATTTTAATATAAGTCCGAATGAGCCTTACTAAGTCTACCTTAAAATAAAATAATTCCTCGCAAAAGAGGATCCTTGAACACGCTTTTGACTGAAATCCCCCATCAGCGGCAGATGGGCGGCCTCCGTCGCTTGGATATTAAAACAACTAAATCTCGGAAAACGTTGTAAGAAATCACTGTTTTGGTGTAAAATGTAACCTTTGAATACAGAATTTCAAAGATTTGGGTAAAATCGAGAATCGATCTATAACTGAAAGAGGTGGTTTATATTATTATTATTTGACCCTTCATTAGGCGAGGTAAGGGAAAAATTATATTCGGTTGAAAAATAAAAAAAATCGAGTTGCTGGTTAAATGTCTTCAAATTCTAGAAATGGATCGAGAGCGATTCATCGAATTAAATGTTAGAAATTAACGTAAATTATTCATATCAACGAGCGTGAGATAGTGGCACAAATTTGAAAAAATCTTCCACCAAACCTCTGAAGTTACAGCATAATAATTTCAAAGTATTTTATCCAAAAAGTATTGAGTAAATATAAGCATAAATCTAGAAAAATAAATCAATACATACAAAAACATACAAAATTTAGATGCTAGATATGGATGAAAATAAAAACAGGAAGATTTGGATTGTGGAGAAAAACCCTCAACTGAAGGTTTATGGAGAAAAATCCACGATGCGGGGATTTTTCTCTGTAAATCCCACAAAAGAAAGGGGCGAGATAAACCGCGAAAACAGGGGTGATAAAAAAAAACATTCTTACTCATGAGAGACGAAAAGGATATCATCAACATGCTTATTTGTTTCAACGATAAAAATTTTAAAAGAACTTATAAATTTGTTACTCGGTGATGTTCCTTTTTTTACTTCGTGCAGAGGTTTTTTATATTGCAGTTCGCATCTTGACAACCAATTATAACCTACCAATTTTTGATCGAATTTGGGAATTGATATCCACTTTTGCTTAATCTATTACTAATTTTTTTATCTACTATGTAAAAAAGTTAGAAATATAACTACTCTACTAACAAAAATAACCGCGTGGGTGAGTTTGATGGTGAAAATATATCCACGATAATCTGATGATAATACAAATATTGTGAAAATGTATTATGATTTTAATATGATTTATAGCACATTTAATGGAATTGTAATTATAGTGTATGTACGATTGTGATAACTAATGTATAGTTGCAATGAAATATGATGTAATTGATAATAATTTATTATAGATTTGATGATGACTTGTCCTTTACATACAGGTATGTCGTTGGCCCAAAAAAATTTAATTCTCAAATACAAACCAAATATACACATAAAAAGCTAAAATGAAACATTCCACCTCACTCGGTGCAGCTAAGTTTCGCACAACTTCCTGTTCAGTAACTAATCGTCTCCGCTGAAGGCGCAAGTGACCTTAGGGTTAACACCTTTAGACCTAATTCCACAGAACCAATTTTCTTAGTATACTACGTAAAAATTTTCAGCGTAGCGGATGTTCTTCGCCTAAGTACGGCGCCTAACCCATACCGTTTATCTCCATTGGAGTTTAATTACAAAAGTTGTTGACAAGTAACGCGGCGTAATTAGCTGGCATGCAGCTAGCAAGAACCCAAGGATTCCCAGGAAAGTTCTGAAATGAGATGTGGGAAGAGTAAAACCAAAAGGGATACCACGAAATCCTCACGAAAACAACGACCTGAAGAAGAATGGATCTCTCCTTTGCTGTGAAGAATGGGAGACATTTGCAGAAGATAACTGAGGACTCAAAGGCATCACCAAACAATATGGTTGAGACCTAGGGTGCGATTCTCGTCAGAAATTCCAAAACGTGCAGAGAGTTCACCGTTCACCTTACGAAAAGTCACCTAAAATTTTTATCCCTTTACATGACAGAGATGCTCCTGCACCGACACCTTGATGAATGGAATACCTTGGCTTATTCTTTTGGCACAAGACTGAGAAAAATGCATGATTCATTCATTTCTTTCTCCCCTCTGTTCAATTATACTTAGATATGAAAACTATTGAGTGCATCCAGTTTATTCTTCTTTGAATAAGTTATACTCATTTCAGTATAACTCAGTGTGGAAGTATTATGATAATTAAAATGGAAGTAACTGCTAATTTACCCCAATGATATTAATAGACAGAAAATCAACATTGAATACATAAATTGCTATGCATCATCAGAAGAAGAGCTTACTTCAAGTATAATACTAAAATTAAAACAATATTAAAAATAATTCAGATGAGATTCGATTAAGAACGGAGAATTAATAAAGAAAATAGCATTATCAAGCAAGTAAAGAGATTTTTATGGCTTTTTCCTGAAGGATAGGAACTGAGACTGAGTACATCATTATCTGTATTCTGTAGAATATTATTAAGCCCTTAACTTAAGAGATAGAAATGGCACACACCAAGGAGGCAAACTTTTGGCATGAGCTGAGACTTAGAAGCTTGTCATCTGTGCACAGAGTCTGGCCTACATTCCTTCCTTGTCTAGGGAGTGAATCAGTGGCAAAACTAGCCAGATAACTTCTCAAGGATGTCCTCTACTGATATTGCAGACAAAAATAACATCGTAAGTCTAATGGTATTTTACAAGGTAAAAAGTCAAGGTATCAACTAGAAGATTTAAGAATAGAAACCTTAAATCAAGAAAATATTAGCTAAAGATAATAAAAGTAAATGGATAAAAATTTAAATTCAACACAATTACAAATAAACGTGGTTGGAAAGCATCATCTCTTAAAAGAGCATACATGAAACTAGACTGACAACCATTTTGCTAGCACATAACAAATACCACAGCTAGAGGAAAGTGAATAGATCACCTAGCAGAGATCCATAGTTGAAATATTTTAATGAATAATCAGCTAGATAATTATAAAATTATTCTAACCGTGCCTATTGAATATCTTACTTGATTTCATACATCTGCTCATACTAGCCCCTTCTTATACTTACATCTAGTTATATTTAATTTATCACAATCTGGACATGGGTCTTTTATACTAAATACTAAATCCTCTCCCTCTTTTTGTCCTAAATTTTCCTAACTTCTCTTACTAAATTCACAATATCTTCTTCATTTCTTTCATTAAAGCTAAAACTTGGACAGTGTTTCTGCAATTTTCAAAATTTCTGGGAAATCGATTGATATTTTATAAATCAATTAATATTTTTTCTTTAACCAAGACAGTATAGCATATTTGATTTAAATTGCTATCTCTTAGTCAAATGTTAGGACACACACAGATAAGAAAAAATCAGTTCCAAAAATTGTATGACTAACATAGTAGTATCCAATTTTAAGAAAATGATGAGTGTATTAAGTCAACAAAAGAATAAGAGCCAAAACATCTTTATTACTACATATATGGTGCTACACTTTTCTTGTAGTGCAATTGGGAATAGGCAATTCAATTCTAAATTCCATAATCCAAGATTGCCAATAATATCAAGTATTTCATAAAAATTTCTATTAAACTAATATGTATGTGCCAAATATTTCTTCTTTATCATTTTATCATTTCAATAAGATAGAAGCATTTCTCTACATTCACACAAAAATCATAATATCACTTCATATTTCTAAAAGAAATCCTTTTATAAGCACAAAATAATGATAAACTCTGGAGAAAATACTTTTATAACTTCTACCACTTCCTTCAATATTGGTCTGTTGGAGTTTTTGAAGATCCAACTATCTAACAAGATTAATTCCTTTAAAAATCTTTTGGAACTAACCCTTGATCAAGGAATTCATTATCAATGTTTTTACTGAATTCATTTTTAGGTAAGTGACTCTAAAACAAATCATAATTGACTTGCTGGATATTTATTCAGGAAATGAAAAATTCAATTTTATATACATTTTTTGAATTAAGCTATGTAGTTAAAAATGTTCAGCCTTATAATAAAGTTCAAAACAATTTTGATTACAATATTTGGAGACTCAAATACAAAATAAAAAATCATGTTTAAATTGACATAATTATCCCAAGAAACAAATATAGTGACAATATGTAAGCTCATATGTATGTACTCATAAATCATACACACAAGGCCTTTTCTCATAATTCTTCCAAATAATATTTATAATCTTCATTAGAGATTAAACTATGATCACAGCCTTATTGTTTAACTCCTTTATTTATGTATATAATTCATGGAATTATATTTGAATTAAATGTACATATAGAAATATATATTATTTGTTTTCAGAATTGACTGATCCATTTCATAAATGCATTTTCATAACAGTCATCTTTTAAAAAAATACCATTAAAAACTACATCTGATGTATAAGAGAAAGCCATCACCATTTTATAATTTTTAATTTACCAGCTTGTGTTCTAAGAAAATTAGTCTTTCCTGTTATCTTACAGAGAATATCTCTATGGCATCTGCAATCTCGACAATATTTATTTGTTCATATTTCTCAAAAAGAAATTAATTAAACAAAATTCTACATTTATAAATGATGGAATATTGTCTTCAAACTAATTATATTACTTCCACGTATTCCAGTTAGTAAAATTGATGCCAATGATAAAAGATTACCCAGATTCAATTCTCACTCAGCTGGCAATAGGAAAACATGATGAAAATCATCTGGGTTAAAATAGGCATAGACTACCATGAATAGGGAAAGATCTAAGGATCTTAGGAGCTATTCTGAAAGAAGCTAACAAAGATAGGCTCAATAGTTGGAGAAATTAATTGATAAATTTGGAAATGATTGTAAGAAAATGAAAGGCTTTATTAAATAGAGGAAATAGAAAGGCAAAACTGTTTAAGTACTATAATCAAGTCTTCACCAAAACATGCAGAGGATGTGGATAGGGAACAAACCCATAAGATAACCCAGGACAGTATTCTTCAAGGGCATGTTGCAAGAGATTAACTTGGCATTGTAGGCTAGCTTGTGGGAGGAAGCAATGAATGGAGAGACATGGCTATTACGACAAGGATTGCCTATAGAGGCTGGTGATGAGCTGAATTAATAGGTATTAGATCCATTGCAGTCTTGAAAAGCCATTGATAGTAGCATGGGAGTCTATGCACTGCTCATATGACACCTATTAAAGTGATTCCTAGATAGGCCTTGGTCCCACAATAGCTTCTTGCCCCATATACTTTGTTTCATGTGATGCATAGAAATCTTTTTGTTCTATATTAAATCCTGACTAATTCATGCAGATTGAATACATATTCTTGGGTTCAATAACTCCTTGACGAACCATCAAAATATACAAGAAATAAAATAAATGGAGATATTGTGTTAACATTCATTAAAAAGTGCATGTGATAAATGGAAAGAATGAAGGGATATCAAATTTTTGTTTACATATTTAAACTCAAGTTCTTTGAATGAAAACATTTAGTGACATGTTGAAAAAAGAGAAATATAAACAGAAAATTTAATGTTTGAGATAATTGTCATGGTAAATAATAATAGCAAGTAAAAGAATATAGATTCTAAATTAAAAATTTCAGATACAATTTTAAAAAGAATAAAAGGTACGGAGGAAAATTTTGCAATAAACTCCTTGCTGAATTAGCAATGAGGTATTAAATTAGAAGTCAAAAAGTTGATTTTTTATGGCAAAGATATTGGAAATAACCATATATTATGGAATATTATTACATTAAAGTATTATTTCTAAGAGAACAAAAGAGTTCTTCAGATTTTAAAGATTGATTCGATGGCTATTTCAATTAATTATTATATTCACTAATTTTCATTAAGATTCAATCCTAATTATTGACTATTTCATTAGGAGGCCATTTTTCCCTGAACAATGCTTACACAACCTTACAACAACAAACATTTCTTCATATCAGTTTTTCTCGATATGATATTTTAGTTTCTGCAATTCAAAAAAAAAGAGTTCTAGCTCAAAATAAGATGGCTTTAGAAAAAAATGTATAGAATATAATAAGTGATGGTAAGAAATGAAGAAAGCTACATTCTGCCATTTATTTAAGCTCATCATCATGGTTCATTCTAAAAGACGTATCTGTAATGTTAAGCATAATTTTGCACTTTGGCTTCACTTTTATCAAATTCAGATGTCTCCTATAAGATCTGAAACTTGTATCCTCACTTAGTAATTTAAAAATGAATTACATATCATCCTACCAATACAAAACCGTAACAAAATTTTGATATTTCAATAAGATACATTGAACATTTTTGTTACAATGAAGTACAAAACGTGGAACAAAAGGAATGAGGGAGGAGTTTTTCAGTCAAAACCGGAGCTAAAATCAATATCAACCTCCACGAATAATTTAAATCCGGCAAGACTGAAGTTGATACTGGGGGTTGAATTATTTATTAAGTGAAAAAGAATCCATCCTGTTTGTTACGTACTTCGGAGCCTATTTTTAGAGGCAGTCAGCATAACTTCCTCGATTCAGTCATTCTACTGTTTGTCAACGATTTATTTCATCGTTTCTGTGCATAACTACCACATATACTCGTACACAGTCCAATCCCATGCATAATTCGACGCTTCATTCCTCAGTAAAAAGTAGATAACACATAGTACCAAGGATAGTTTGACCCCGATTTTCTACACCCCCGAATTCTAGATGTTCGATATATTCGAAATCCTTGCTTTCGTAGTTTCAAAACTCACAATCAAAACGCATAAAACATCACTTATTATATGCTTTCGTATTTATATCGATTCTGGGCAATACAAAACTTAAAGTACCCCGCCGTTCGAACTTGCGAAACAAATTTTTTACGAACTTATTGACCAAAGGTATGAAATAGGAGTTGTGTCTGAACTCATAATACACACGAGAGTTAACTAAATTACATCACACTATTTTCTCCAAGCGCCATCTGCAAAAGAATCAGACACTATGCAAAGTAATGGATAAAGGCAACAATCAATCCGTGCCATCGTTTTTGTGTAACGACAAAAGAAAATAAGATTTACACATAATGATTGGAATAAATATAAAAGTTACTGGCATCATATAAATAAATATATACACAAAGGTGATTATTATATAAGGTATTAAAGTATATCAAATGAACTGCTGATGATAATATCCATTGGCATTAATTTTCTTATAGAATTCCAAAAATGCCTCTACTCGCAGAATCAAAAAGCGCGCAAAGAAGATAATTTTATTATTTTATTCGTCGGTTTATAATTCTGAGACCTCCCCTATGAAAAAACTGGGGCGCCTATAGACGAATATTTACATTAATTTTTGCTCTTTTCAAAGTGAATTCGGGGTATGAAAGCCTTCACAGGAGGAAATCTCTTTAATTTTCCGCGAAACATTCCTTCAGGAAATTAAAGCGGTTCCGCCCGATAATTCGGCGTCGTAGAAGCACCGGAGAGTCCTCCTCTTATAAGCAGTTTTTGCAGAGACTCTCTCCATACGATTTGGGAGCGCAGATTGCCCCATGATAAGTGCTTTGCCAGGAAAAAGCACCCGCTTACGATGATGAAGAAACAACATCAGAGTGGAGGAATTAAGATTAGTTTTCTCAAGGAAAACTAATTTTCCGGAGGAAACATTGGACTTGATTATTCGTATTTGTAATTACAGGGTTATGCTATCATCACATAAAATTTGCTCACACACAAAGATAGTGGAATAGCAGGCGTGTTTAGATTAAAAATATTGTTTTGGAATAGTGCGTGTAGAAGTACATTCAATCGTGAAGACCTTAATGTAGTAGTTATAGAGATAAATGATGATATAAAAGAGGTTTATTTACACTTTATACTGCAGCAGATGAACGAAAACAGCGACCTAGGATTCGGACTATTTCTCCATCAACAGACCATCATTCAATAAATTATTTATTTCATGATTATACAGCAACGTTCCGGAACCTAAGTCTCTGTTTCCGTTTATCTACTTTCCTTTCACCAGTTCTTGTAGATTTAGGGGTATTTATTTTGCTAAGACCGGGGATATTATCTTTAGATTTCGTAGAACTGATCTTATTTGCCAAATACAATAATACCCAATAAAAATCTATAAGAATAAAACACGACCTTATCGAAGGCGAGATTGTAGCTATGAAGTCTTCCCTTAAAACTAACCCTAGGTCACTATAATGTATGTAGGGTCATACACAGATTATCCGAGGCCTAGGCAATGTATCTATTGAGGTCACTCACATCAAGGCTAAAGCTTTTGAGAATAAAAAAGAACCGATTTTTGGGCTATTTATTGAATAAAAATAATTACATTTAAATTTTACTTTAATCTGATGTTTCTAAGGCTACATTTGTCCTCGTTGAAGAAATCAGCGAATAAAGGTGGCAGACTCTCTGAAACGATATTCAACTATTCATTAAAAAGAGATTAAAATTTTTTAATCCAATTTTGAACCAATGAGTCGTATTCATTCAAAATGATGATAAAAACTGAGCCAACTGAAGTTCTAAATTTCGTCTCTCTTTGGAAAGCTGAATTGAATTGCACATGAAAAAACCAGATGGAGTTTAAACAAGATCTCAGACACAGTCTCTACTCTGCCCCATTACCTATTCTCTCCTACGCGATATGATTTCGCTTAGAATTCCGGAGTAAGAACTTCTGAATCCTCCAAAAAAATTGAACCGGGAAATCCTAATCAAATCGTCGGGAAAATCTAAAATATAGGTTTCCTCTCAGTCGACGTAGATGCTGGTAGAAAATATGCATCCTTTATATAATTCACGACCAAACGGAGCAATCTACCTAATCCTCCCCGCTTTACTCCATCGTCAACCTAAATTATGCGGTTTGCATGGATAAATCAATAACAGAATAGTGGAGAAGCTTTGGATCTACATATGAACTCTATGAGCTTCCATCGTGCGGCAGGGGGTGCATTCTCCATTCACCTTATTTCCCTAATCGGTCATTGCCGCGAGTCGTTTGCGAAAAAAGTGAATTTTTGAACCGCCGATACGTACCATCCATATCTCTCACAGTATCCTCCTCCTCACAGGCCTATGTAATAAAATCCCAATAGATTCTCCATCCCCCCCTCAAGCGATGAGTATTTACCCCTCGTAGGAGTAGTAAGAGCGTTGCCCTAGTGGGTATATTTTTAATTGCAACCATTCTAATAAGTGACAGAGCATAATCGTTTGATAAAATTGAAATAATAATATTTTCCCACAGCACCATTTCAACATTCAATAATTGGCGATCAAAATGAATACGATAACGCTTTTCATCATATTCTAGTAGAAAAGAACGAGACAGATATTCAGTATCACTCATACTTCAGTTTGCACATAAGCACATTCGAGAATGACATTAAGGCAAAAGCAAACGAAAGGTACATTTTCCCCATCGAGTAGCAAAAGAGAGATGCTAATCAAGAGGGAATGCCTTCGCAATCCCCCGCTATCCAGTCAATATGAGATCTTTAAAGATGTAAAAATAGAGCCCAAGCGACGAATAACACGGCGTCGACATTACCCAGAACAGAGTGGCAGTCGTTCCGGAATGACCTCGACCCGCCATATTCCGAGTCCTTGGGAGCCATTTCTTGGTAAAGTTCATAGAGACAAGGAGTGTATCACTAATGCTCAGCCGACGAATCCATCCGAATACCTGCGCATACCCGAGCTCAAGACTCTCATTAATTCGGATCCGTGGAAATAGGAAATGGAATTGGGAAAGAGGTCACAGGAAGGGATTTACGGTGGCAGCACTTGGATGGGATTACAAGGAGTAAAGCTGTTGGTTTCAGGAATACGCTATCCTATCTGAATACGTGAAAGTGAGAATAAAACACTACATCCTCAATGACTTAATATTGGCCTTAAATATATTTTTTACTGGATATACTAGTAGATGAGCTTATGGAATGTTTTCTTTTAACTACAATGGTTTCATGCATGCGATATGTTCCTGCAATCGCATCTTTATCAATGGGTTATTTTTGATTTGCCTTTTCGAACAAAATGGAGCGAAAAATGTATAAAAACTTTTCCCTTTGTTAAGTGACTTCATATAGCAAAACTCCGTCATTTTTATTTTTAATTAATACTTGCTAACGGAATTCACAAAAGGAAGTTAATTGAGCGACCAATGCGGAATCATGCCTAAAATTATGATACAAGTGCACCCGACGAACTTTTTTCCGTCTTTATTTTAGAAATGATTCGATTTAAAGATTTCTGAATTATCACTCTTTGTTGTTTAATCATCGGCATAATTGTCATGGTAACCAAAATATGATGACAGAAACGTAAATATTTCCACGTACCATTCTGAAACTGAGTTCGCATAATTCTACATGTTAACTCTATCTGCAGTAAAATTAAATGTGGAATTTGAAGTACTTACTAATAATGCTAAAGTACAGGCTGCGTTGCTAAATAACTGAATAATCGAAAATAAAAAATTCATCATTATTTATAACACCATGAATAAATTGTCTGTTCCACATTATAATGGAATTCAAAATGGATAATCCTAATGCAATCGTTAAAATTATAAATACCCTTAATAATAAGCTTTGACTATCGAAAAGCTGGCAGTTAAATGAGATTTAGAAAACAAAATCAATGGAGCAATTAATTCAGAATGAAACTCATAATTAGCGAACAGAATCCGCTCTGTCTAATTTTCTATTCTATATTCAATGATAATACCAACATAATCTGAAACTCATGAGATAAACATTCTAAAAAATTCTTCATTTACCGAAGAAAAATTTCTCGTTTTTGACTTTTAGGCATGGTTAACCTAGTGAATATAACCAAAATAAAATACATATATTTAGCAATTTTCCACAGAATCTTTTAATATACGACTGATTTCGCAAGAGCCCTAGTATCTTCAGGATTTCCATCTTACAAAATCGGTCGTATATTTAAAATAACTGAGGAACATTATTAAGTTTTCAGTATTGTATTATGAATTCACTAAGTAAGTCTTTTGAGTATCAGTTTCATGGGTGATTAGAATTTTGAGAGAAGGAAGAAAATAGGAAATAAGGGAAAACTAGGTATGGAACATGGAATTAACAGACCTGTAGAATATACGGCGATGATGATACCTTATCGAAGTTTTGAACCTCTGAGCATAAATTTTACGACAGTACTGCTTCACACGTTTTTTGGACACGTTAACATCATCCGTGATCCAGTTCATCCGCCCCGTAGGAGACACTCATCATAACCGGCTTTAAAGCGTAGGTCACGAAAGGATCCCTCCCTACGAATTGACACTCCATGCTTTGAATAACTAAAGAAAAAGGGAAATTATCCCTGCCTTTTTCATGGCAATATTAAAGCAAACGAGGTCCCGAAGCAATTAATCAATCATCGGCTTGAATTCCGAGTTTCGGAAAGATTAAAAAATCTCCCCCTCGACACGTCCTATCTCATCAGGAATTCTCCTCATATTCTGTCCCTCCATCATTTTCCATTGGCTCAACTTGTCCACGCAGAGGACGTCCTTTGCCGCTCAGTCACGTCCTCTGGAGCAGCTGCGGAAAGAACACTTATGAAATACGGAAGCGCTAGAAAAAGATGGAGACCAAGTCTTTCAAAGTTTCCATCTATGGCAACAATATCTTCCCCGTTCGGCGACGTCCCATCGATAAAACAGAAAAATCGCAAAGATTTACCGAAATCCTCCTCTGACGTCAGTCAGGACCGGTAGGCCGGCAGGCACGGCTTGATACACGGATCTACAGGGCACACATTTCGACGGTAAGAAGCCAGATTTGATAAAGGTTAAAGGAGAGGTAAAAATGAAAATAAAAATGTAGAATGAAGAAAGTAATAATAAAGAAAGTAATATAATAATGAAGAAAGATTTTAGGAGTTTCTTTAAAAAAAGTAGCTGTCATGACTCGGTCAACGAATTCCTATCGGATAATGATATTTCCCAATGGAATATTGATATGTTTAGTATTCATTATGAGAGTCTGAAAATATGTATCTCTTTTAAAAAGTAACAGCTTACTTACGTTTATAGCTAGGATAATTATAATTTAAATATATCCTAATTATTCGAAAATGACAAAGCAAGAACATCGAACGTCTCACTGAGCACTGAGTATAACATCGAATTTGCTCGCAGGCGGTTTTGAAACCTTTTGTGGGCCGTAGTTTGGAAAACTTAGTTATAAACGTCACCGATATTCGCATTACATTAGTCGAAAAGGAAAGTGACAACAATTTTGAAAGCCAGAGATTCCATATTTCTTTCGAAAATGCGGCTGAATTTATAACTACATAAAGCGCAGCGAAGCGAATACAGCGAAAAAGTCGCTGAAGCGAGATAACTATCTCTGAAATTATAAAGTAAATAAGCATAAATTTTCTACCGTTAATGTTTTATGAGTTCAGTAAAAACACTGATTAATTAAATAAAAGGAATCTTAATTCTTTATCAACCGAACTTAATGCATTCTATAATCCGTAAATGAAATAACAAATGACCAACATAAAACCATGTTATTTAGAGAGTAAGATGTCTCTGGAACAGGAAAAAGGAAAAAACATGGAAAATATCGCTACATATGGCGAAAAAATCGATGAATTGACAACTTTGATGCCAGCGAGTTTGCAACATACGTATACAGCCTTTCGATCAATAACTGTCGGCGAACACTGCCGAAACGTTATTCAAAAGTGAAAAGGTCAAGACTAAGACAGAAAATCTATGGCCTTGCGGAGACCACAAATCTGAAGCAAACTCTGTGGGCGACTTTAACTGTCCAATACCGAAACTGTACGGAGGCACGAGCATTTTATTCCTAAATAAAGAGAAGAAGTATACTCTTTCCTTTACTTTCTTCAATGAAACAATGTCTGTGCGTATAGGATGCAAGAAAAAGCAGCATGTAGTATAGTCTATGTTTTTCTTTGACTTAGATAATAAAAAAAGGTTTGAGTGTTTATTACTAATGGTATGCATTTAGTTTTCCCGTACTAAATGCTATGAAAAGTGACATTTATGGTGTAATTTTTCTTAATTTACGTGAGATTGCCCTACTGATACTATTCTGGTTCACTAGGGTAAGCAAAAGGCAAATAGCCTCATACCCCAGCTTATTCTCTTTTCAAAAATGTTTTTCCTGGAGTAGCTCTGACAAAAAAAGACTTTGTCAGGGGGCTCCATAAATTTTAGGGGCTTGATGAATTCTTTTAATCTGCTCAATTTAATTTCCAAGCTAAATAATGCGAGAGGAATAATATGACATTTTTCATGAAGATAGAAATTTTTTAGAATTAAAATCAAGAAGAAGAAGGAGAAGATTAAGCTGCATATATTCTGGATATTAAAGATAAATAGATTATCTATATAAAACTACAGAGTATATAACATTTCCAGCCCCTCAGTCTTTGTCTCTGTTTTAATTCCTTAACAAAACCTTTCTTTTTCCCTCTATTTTCAAACGATCCTTCTTTGTTATTCCTCTGACAAAGTCAACGAATAACCCAAAAGTAAATTCATCGAATTTTGTGATGTCTTCCTACTTCGAATACATACTTTATATCCATTACAGAAAAACACTCCATATTAAGGATTTTTCTAGACCTTTCTCGAAAATATCTTAAATATATACCTCGGTCAAACATTAAAATTTAGCTAATATGTAAGAGTAGATAATCCAAAACAGAGGAAGAGAATAAGTGACCTTCATTCACTTGCCAGAAAGACTCTCAAATAGTAATATTTTTCTTTTCGGTTTTCGCTTCGACTCAATGAAAAAAGAAATTTCGGTTCTGTTTTTCTTTTTCTCCGCATGACTTAATCGAATTGGTTTAATTTGCTCCGACTAATGAGATACTTCTTATCCCTTCAGAAAGATAGTTAACATCTTTCGAAGGTTTATCCTTCATCGATTAAGTTAAATTTGATAGTAAAACAATCAATATTTAAAATATAATAAACAACAGTAAACTTAAATAGCGAGTATTAATTTTAGTTAGCTACATGAGACTCAACTAGAATAGCATCCGACATTTACATTTAAGAAAACTGGAATTAATAATTTTCGGTATTTTGGTTTCACTACGGACTCAAGAATTTCAATTTTTCGGTTCTGGTTCGGTATTCACCCCCTAAAAATAATGTTTTTTCGATTCGTTTCGCTTTTTAGGACTTATGTACTTTTTTACTCCATCTATTTCTCAAGGCGGAGATATGATGGAAATTATTCTTTAACTTCGTTCGTAATAAATTCGCTTTTCAACTTGCAGTTTCCATATTGGGCTGTGTAAATGTATGTCATATTTTGCTCAAGTGTGGCCTCATAATTTCAAATGTGGTGTCTCGATGAGAAAATACTACCCACTCTTTCATAAGCAAATTCTAAGCAGTCCCTATAAATCCCTGTAAACATGGACGCCTAAAGGTAAGACCAACATACATAGGAATCCGTAAACAGGATGCTGGATTATGAAATTCGCCGTTCGTCAGTAACAGAGAGGTCTGCTTTCTATAAGATACTGAGGCTTTTTAGTATACCACAGTAACGTATAAAATTATGAGATAGCTTTACGGTCTCATTAAATTTACCCACGAGAGGGCTTCATTAGTGAAAGCATTACGTTTTCCTTGCCTTATTTATGAGCTCGATTGCTTCATTAGACCAGAGGAACTTCACACTACTAGATAATAGCTTACCTATGAGGAAATTTACTCATGTATACAAAGAAGAAAGTCTATAGATATGCTCTCATCAATGCCCGCCGCAAAGGGAGAACGATTATTTACACAACTTTCAAACTTCTCAAAGCATTAAAAGTCGTCACGCGGAGAACATGGGCTAACTTTGATTTGCCTAATTCTTCCGGTTTAGACTTAGAATAGCTTAATCTTTTTTCATAAAAACATAAGTAGAAATCTATTTTCAGCGGACACAATTATTTTATTTCAGAACATGAAATTGTTATTCATTGATCTGAAAAATCCTGGCATGAATTAAAAGAAAGTAAATTCCTTTAAGAAATTAATTCTTAACATAAAATTCGGTTTTCGATTGGAACTACGAAAAGTTTCACCTTAACGGTAATTTGCGATATTGAAAACGGCACAATCACTTGTGTAGAAGATAGGCTTACATTTAGAATGAAATATTTTGAAGTTCTTTCATAAAAGAATACATTTAATATAAAATATTGTAATAATTGATATCAGGCGATAATTATTAATATTAAGCATGGTGATATCAGTAGAATTTAAATCTTGCTACACCATTCATCCATTAATGAAACCTGTGATTTTTGCGAGTTAAATCACGGAAAATTAAGGATTTCAAGAGTAAGACATATTTGACTCATTTTAGGGAATTGTTTTAGCCTCAGGGAAAGAATTTCAAGAAAATGAAAATATTTTTTTAAATAATGCCTAAGTTGGATGCAATTCCTTCGCTATTTAAATTTCCTTGCTATATTTTACTTCGAATTTTGCATTTTTAACTTAACGTTCATTTTAATATATCTATGACGTTGAGTACGAGTGTATTGCATGATGTATGTCCACTTTTATCAGATCCTTCATCTACTCACAACGATTTTATTTAATAATAATACTTGTGCAAATGTTTGATTTTGTACAATATCAAACTACTAACAAAGTTCGAAATGATGAAATGTAACACTCTCCTTCTGTCAGAAAAGTTCGGAGCACGTCTGGAGATCGTCATGAAAAGAACAGAAGCGAACGAAATGAGAAGAGGAAACTGGGAATATAAACGCGTTGGGGAAGAATATTCAGGAGGCGGAAACTTCGTCTGGCAAAAGCGTGTTCTCTAGCAGATGATCTAATCAGCTGTGCCCGACCCACTCTTTCCCAAGAAATTTCTTCCTTTTCTCCAAGAATCGTTTTATTTCCCAAATTGTAACTCTCCTTTTATCTTCCGCCGAAGTATGTGTCAGACATTTTCATTGCATCGATGGTGAAAGAAAGGAATGTCCACCTATCGTCGGGACGCCAAAACATTCGTTCCATATTGAATTATAGACTTCAATGTCAAAGTCCGCTGTTTACACAAAGATTCCTGCAATTCTGGAGGAGTATGAAAAGTTTAATAGAGTAAGAGAGAGTAAATAAATTGATTTATAAATACAACTCCGGGTACCGAAGATTCAATACAAAAAATTCAAACGTGACGCATAAGATGAAATAAATCTTTCCTTGAACTAGTTTCTCGACTAAGTTGGTGTCATCGACTTAACAGCTACAAATATATACCTACTCTGAACAGGGATGCCAATTCAAAAATTGATAATGAAAATTCCGCTAGGTAGAGCCTAAAAGTAGGTAAAGAGTCTATAAATTCAGGAAAAAAAAACTAATTCCAAAGATTAAAATATCTCCAACTTATTTTTCACCCGAATTATTATTGATTTCTTTCAAGCATTCATATCTTTCATTTTAATTTGATACGACGAAAGGTTAGACGTAAGAAGAGACATATTGGTTTTAATATATCCCCCAATGGAATTCGTCTTATTATTACTATCATAATTATTTCTAACTTTTCCCATGAAGCATCTTCATAACCATTTGAACTTAGCAGCTGTTTAAAACGCACTTTACCGCTGTTTACGGCTCTAACCAAACTCTATTTCAATTCAGGAATACATTTTTTATCTACGAGGCCCAGTAAATATATTCCAACCTTTGACTGATGATATGGCGGATTCTTACATTCTTTCCATAGCTGAAATCTGCGAAGTAATTGACCTTTACAGCAGAGCCTTTGCACATCTCTTCACTTGAGCCACCAATATTCGCTCTGTGGTTTCACATTAGCAGATTAACAGTACAGAGTAGTGGTCTGCTGCCTGGGGTTAATGATCGCATTTATTATACATTCGCCCATCAGGCTACCAGAAGCCTGCGGTAGATGGTATAATTACATCAGCTTCCTTATCTAGAGTCCATTATTGGACTCGTCTATCATGATGAATCCGAATTCATTTCGTAAAAATGATCGGAGATCTTTTAAGAGAAAATTTAAATCATTGCGATTTTTGATTAATTTAAATTGTTTAAATATATACAACTTTGTTGAGATTCAGTGCTAATCAGTATTATTTTTTGTTGACATTATTATCACAATTTTCAACATTTATTCACTTTACATTACGGAGAAACAAAGTAAATTTACCTAAAAGTATTAAATTTCCTTGCATTATAGAAATATTATTATACAGTTAAAGTCTAGCAATGTTTAAAATTATAGTTTATATTATATTTTTAATGATGCATGGTTATGAAAATATCCTCTAAAGTTGTTGAATTTTAAATATCATCATTTTGAAAATAATGTCCGTGAATAACTAATATTTCATAAATGATTACCCAAATGGACGGATAGTAGAAAATCCGCGTATTTTCTATCACCCAACCTCTGATCTAAGAACCTATAGACCATCGCTGTTTAGTCCATTCCCCCAAGATTTTACGAGCCTCGAGATCCAGTCACATGATATTACTAGGGATACATTTGCTGAAAAGCTTCCTCCTGGATTCTAATGCTTTATCCGGCAGCAAATCGCATACGAGGAATCCTATCATATCAGATGCTATTGAATATAAATAAATTCTGAGAAACCAAGCCGCTCTGCTTGTACCTCTTCAATGGTAAGGCGCACCTGCAAATCCTTGAACCTCTCTAATCTACACTAATCCTCAACTCCTTTTTTCCAAAACTCCCCAAACGTCCAACACGTCTCAAATTGGAGCTTTAATGTTTGACCACGTGACACGGGCTTCTCCCTTTGACAACCTTCGATTTCTCCACACCAACGCACGAATCGGAAGTAATTGCAGAGGCCTCTTCATTTCATCTAAATGCCGCTGGGCAGTTGCGACGGGACTGGAATATAAAGCGCATTTCACTAAAGCTCGAAACTTTCTTCGCCTTTATCGTGCGCGAGTGACGTTTGCAATCAGTTGAGCCTGTTTCCTATAGCGGCCGCACGTTGTCGCTTCGATCGACTTCCGTCACTGCCGTCCCGTCATAGCATGAACAAGGCCTATCGGAGGGAAATCACTGTATCTCGGTTTAGTTAAGGAGAGTCTAAATAACCGTAATTCAGTCATCGATAGGTCTATAACGATCGATCACTAAATTATGAGCTTTCAGACATATCTAGGCCGCGCAAATTCTATATCTTGAGGTACTTAACAGTTCAATATACGTAAGCAGAAACTACTTCATATATTTCGGTAATTTGTAGTATGAATCAAAATTACCAATAATAATGGTAATTATCGCGGTGAAATCCCAAACAATATGTGGTTATTTAGTAAACAGCACCGCGGAAGTCTACGTATTAACGCACGTAAAGAAATTAGTAAAACTTGGGAAAAATGAGAATAATCATATACGTAAATGAATCAATCCACCGCAGGTTGGAATCTTAAAGTTACGTTACACTATTTCGAAGTGCTACTTTTTACAATGATTTTAATATTTATGATTTATTATAGCCTTGAATTATTTGAATTATCCGAAGATATCTCATTCTCAGAAAAATCATTACTAAGGATTTTAATCTAAGAGATACTTTGCAAAATACAAATACAAAAAATACAAAATCTAATCAAAGTATGCTCTTTCATTAGGAAATAATGATATAGGAATACAATATGAAGTAGAGGTATACAAAATGAAGAAACGATATCAAGTAATAAGTTGAATACAGATAATCAAAGATACATCGCCCAGATACATTGTGGTCATCACAGAGTTAAAAAATGCAACTCGGAGAGAACGAGGAGCGAGCAATTTCGATTGCTACGTAGTAATTACCTTAGTTTAGTAGTTAACTAATAAAATTCAAACAGTAATTTATATCAAGCAGCCAAGTGTAAAATGCAGCAGAGCTTCGGCTTTGATTAAGTCTCCAGGGAGAGATTCCCTCAAAGAAAGAGACTATATAACCGATGAAAGCTTTCCGAGTAATTAATGAATACATGACTCGTCAACAAAGTACTTCATTTTGTTACTCCTCCTGCAGAAAAGTGTTGTAATCGCGGGATACAAAAAGTACAACGAAAGGGAATACTTTTTGTAAAAAATCGCTATGATAAATCGGTAAGTGTTTCTCAGATGCTTCAGGGGGCAGGATGGGAATCTTTAGAAGAAAGAAAGCTCAATCAGAGATTTAAATTACTTGATAAATTCAGACAGAGTACATTCATAGAAGATGTAACGGATATTATGCGCCTACATTATATAGGCCATACTGATTCCGTGAGAAAAATCAGAGAAATAGATGCTAGAACCAGTCGATTCAAGAATTCATTTTTTCCGAGAACAATACGCGAAGATAATCGACTAGGAAAGTAGAGTCATGGTGCTTGCACCACCTGCCACACGCCGAAAGTCGGCTTGCAGGGTACGTATGTAGATGTAGATGTACTCCGGTGAACAAATTTCGCCTTCTCCGGGAAAAATTGACGAATTGCTGCAAGGAAATAATCTTCAGGATGGACTGTTACCTCTGGTCGTTATTTACGTTGAGGATTTAGAGGAAGCTAGCGGAATTATGAATTATGATATGAAAAATATTTAAAATACCCATATCTTTCAGTTTCCTTGAAGTTGATTATTGGTACAGGTACGCTTTCCGACACTAAGTGTAAAAGGAAAATCTCGCTTCGGAATTTTACAATAATTACGGATGATATATCGTTGGTATTATTGCGTTAATCATATCAGTCATCTCTTCTTTTCCGATATTTTCAGACGTCACAAAGACGGATCAATATGTACCCGTTCTGAGCCGTATTTGAAAACTTAACTCCACTTTTAGACGCTTATGTTGGACGTTTCTCCACCAAGTATCTCAATTTTTATAGCGCTAAGCGTTTCTTCAACTAAATCATCACAATCCAAAATAAGGAAAAGAGGTCTCAATTTTAAAATTTTACTTTAAATATATATCATCGTAGATGACTTTGCTGAAAGAGACTAGGATCAACCGGTGTCATCTTTTGTCTAATGCAGCGATATGAGTTTTTTAAAAAGGATTAATTAAAAGATTGAAAACGACAAAGAATTGAAGCATTTTTCAGATACAACCAAGTATTTTCATAACACCGTATGCTGTAAAACATGTTACATAGGTGAGAGAAGTGAAGACTTTTATGTCATTAAACGAATAAATATAAAGCATTGTCATCATATGGCTTCGTCAAAAACACAGTATCATTAGGATTAATCCAAAGTAAACAAATCGATGAGCTGGCCTTACTGAGCTGAAGAAACTAAAATTGATAGATATTATTGGCATTTTTCGTGAATCAGCAGTGAAAGTATATTTATTTTAAGGTCTGCTTCATTTGGAACTCTTAATTCTATGTATTTCAGTCCCATTTCTGGGACTGTAGTACATATAATTATATTGAAATTTCATGTCCCATGAAGGACGTTCGGTGAATTTCTTTTCAGAGTTACAGAATAATATGTTTCGTAAAACTTCAGGGGTGCAAGTGCGGAAAGTTTCAGCACTAAAAAGAATATACTTAGGGGACCTCTGAAAGAATATACGGTGGGTAAACGAAGCTACTAATTTATCTAACAACTATCATCGAACTTAAACAGGGGCAATATTTCATAAAAATGAGGAAATTTGATCAAAATCTCTTAAATGAAAGATACTGATTCCTTCATATTTGTAGGAAAACTCTCAGAGGAAACAGGCAATTAACAACAAAAGTAAGTTATAACTCGTTCCTACGAATCAGATAGCTCTAATATCTTTCACATTTATTGCTGGTGAGATATAAATCTCGTACAGAGCACTTTGGCCCAAGGTTTCCCCAATATATTATAGTGGTATTCTTCAGGAATTAACTTAACCTTTCGTTGATTAAAACCACCGCAAAAGCCTTCACTCTTCAATTCAGAATTTATTTCATTTAAATATAGTGCTAAATTCGTATTATAACTTAAATTCGAACAATCCCGTACTGCGTTTCGCCTAGAGACGGTCTAGTTAACCACAGAACAGTTTTGGGTAATGGAACACGATCTGGGCGGCGAGAGAAGATGTCCGAATTCAGCTCTCATGTTCCTATAGAACTCCCATATCCTCAGATACTAGACTTCTCTCCATATGCGACCACAATCACTTCGCAGAACAATGCAGCAGGTGCATTACCGCACGTAAGGGGTGGGGATTAAGAGTTCCATCCCCCACCAATATAACAAACATGGATCAAAGGTTTGGATATACCCGTTTTAAGCTTAAGTTTGTCCTTTATTTGGCTATCAATATTAAAAAATGATTTTTCTCCTCATTAAAAGCAAAGAGGAAAATCCAAAAGGATTTCCTAAAAAATAAAATAACTTTAATTTTCATCAAGAATTGAAATTAAGATACGACACTATCTGAAATGTAATCAAAGTAGGTTTGTTGTATGACAAAGTTTCCCACATTAGAAGCTTAATCTACTATAATATTAAAAAAAGCGTGTACCCACTATTTTCAAATTTACTTTTTCTGTGCACTCTCTCATTTTGACTTACAGGAAATGTAACTCAAAATGAGAGTGTGAATACTTAATGTGAAACTCGTTTTCAGTGCACAGTTAGCAGATACTGAGGTAATCTTCAAGAAAGCTTCAAGGTATAACAAGGGTGAGATCTACTAAGGCGCATTAGACTCTAGCTGAGGGCCTTGCCGTTAAGGGAGTCCAAAAAAACTTCCGTCGGTTTTTTCGTGAATAATCAGTCGGTAGAGTCTCAAAATGATCCTTTCGCCTAGAGACTGTCGTTGCTTAAATTCGCTCTTGAGTATCACTATTAGCAACCGAATACCAGAGTGCTGTGTGAAGTGGAATAATTTAGTACGAGAATGATAGCATTCAGCGAAACTTAAAATACATTTTACTTTTGCAAACCCTGAGGTCCTTAAGGGACAGTATGGAAATATGCGAGATTACAGTATTTTCTATGGCACGCAATAATGAAACTCACATTAGAGGGCGATTTTTCAGTGGAAAACCGTAACGCAGAATAAACAAAAAACTTTGATTTTTCCACAAAAATCCAGTGTTATTACCTGATGATAATGATCAATAATGAAAACCTAGTCGTGTATTCTTATTAAAAATAAGACTTGTTAAGGAAAAAGTAGTAAGTCTTTTCTTCATTCTACATACACAGTTAAGCAGATTTATAAATACACAATATGCATTACATTTAATGATACGCACAATTTATCATGCTCTTTCTGATGATTAAGTTATTTGTTTATTTATAACATGACATTCCGATAGAGAAGTTAGCATATACCTCGTATGTTGATGAATTGCTTCCGAAGCTCAATATTTTTAATAATATCTCAAACATAATATTTCGAATAATTTCTATGCAACGTTATTTCTTTTATTGTCTGTTTATACATGTTTGTAATAATTATCTGAATATCTCAACACTTCTAGTGTTTAATATTCGACGTAATCTTACTCATTCTGATTTATTCTCGAATTCGTACTTCTTTAACACTAGTTATTGCGGCCGTCCTGTCTTCAGTCAACTTGGGATTTATCCCCTGTACTAACTTATGCATTCGGTCATCAGTTGATGGAAAGCTTAAACTCTAAGCCATGCGAACCGCGAATCCGTGAGACTTTGAAGTCCTAGGAAGAAAGCAAAACCTCTTCAAAGTCACGGTAACAAGCGTCTTGAGCACTTGCACGGGTCACCACCCGCAAAATTAGAGCATCCCTTGCGCCAGACCGCCACTCTTACTACGTCTAAGACATGGTCCAGAGGAAACTCATCACTCCATCCTCACTCTCTGCTCGTCTACGCAAAGGGCAAAGGGACTCGTTTGACGGTCAAACCTCTTTTCAGCATAGTTAGGGAACTTTTTGTTGACTTCCAGTGGAGAAAAAATACTTTTGGCGTTTGGATAAGATCTGCGACAAGATTTCCGTGTGTAAATGACAAATGAATGACAGATCTGATTTGACACGTGCTTTTTACTTATATTGATAGAGTCCCTAGGGTCTTCTAAATAAAATTACTAGTGGTTGATTGGGAATCGATGGATGTATGCAAATTCAAATTTAGTCATGGAATACTTAAGAAAGTGTAAAGAAATATATTACATGTAATAACATAGAGATGAGAGTTACTGCTTTCTAATTGAATCCTAGGATGATAATGAGCACCTCCTAGTTTACAGATAGTTAATAACAGATTCGATTCAAACGTCAACATTGCTATATCACTTCTACAGATGACTGATATCTGAAAGTATGAATTCAAAATCTATGTAAGGTAAAGAATGAATATTCTAATGTACCAACAAATAGCCAAGTATGTTATCCTTAGGTAAAAGCGGTCCCAAGTGAAAAAATACCTCGAGATTCCTCCATACAAAATTACCATGAATATTTTCACATGGTCGAGACTGGATCTTACCACATAAATCAAATATTTCCAACATTTTTTTTACAATTTTTACTTTGATGGCTAATTTTTATTTAAATTGTAAGAACCTCCCTCCACATCTTAAAAATCAATATTCCGTTTCCACTATCGACTTCCATATGTTAAACGTCACAATACGGAAATGTTTGAAGCTCTAAATTACAATTTGAAGGAGACCAATTGCATTTGGATGACTGCCAAAAAGGGTCGATGAACTTGCATTGTGTGAATCCCTGCTCTAGATACAGATAGGAAAAGGAAATTTTTTTAGAGAACAAATAGAAAGATCTCTCCCAGTAGACGGTTCTCCACTGAAAGAATTCAATCTATTGTTTGCGCTCACAGGGATTAAGCAAATAACCAGGCTTTCCTCGGAAAGCATTAAAGTCTCGATAACAAAGAGATGTTATCCCAATAGGAACTTTCTCCCATTCCGACTACATTTTAACTTCGGCAAGAGTTTTTCTCGGATTCGGTTTTCATTTCGGTTCCGGTTCGATGCCCTAGTAAATATAGTCTCCTCTGCCGAGGCAACCTCTCTCGCGCGTAACCACAACAGAAGGGTGCGTCCCACTGGTCTCATTAGCAATGTCCTCCATCACTGACGTTAAATTATCTCGGACGTCTCCCACAGCACTTTCCGGATAGATACCCTCCACTAGGATTCACGGAAGAGGAACATTACGCTAAGAAATATTCATCATAACTGAATCTGACAATACGAGCTTACTAGGTAGCTAAATATATACAAGTAACCTATTGGAGCAATAGATTAAATATATGAAGCATTTATAGTGGAGCATCTCTCTCTTCTACCTTATCACGCACGACCTCATAATCTTTAAATATATTACTGAAAAAGGAAGGAACTTAATGTAGGAAAATGTATTTACATCTTAAAGTTGACAAACAAAAACTTAAGTTGCGGGGAAAGAATTCATAGAAAGAGATTGCAAAAAAACAACACGAAAAAACACAGTAAAAATACAAAACCTAAGAAAAGTGAGAATACGGAACAAAATTCCTGTTTTTTTAAATGATAACGGAGAACTTAAATAAATAAATGAGACTGAAAAGGAGGAGCTATATTTTATAGAAAATACCCAGAGAATGAATTGGGAATGTTGGAAAGATATAAAAGTGGTTTAGAATAATAAGATAAAAATACTAAAGAAATACTCTTGGCGCTTCGAATGATAACTACTATTCTTCTTTGGAGATTATTTCGAAAGTTCTACCCTCTTACTTATAAAAACAGACTCCGCTCAGAAAACAAAAGTTATCACGGCAACATTTCCTTTATCCTCACGAAAATCAAAGGTTTAATGTAACGTGCTTAACAAAGCTTTGGCGAATAAATGAAGAAGAGTAAGCTACGATAGGGATTATTGTCATGGCTTTGAATTGGGGAAGTCTTATCGATGATGAGAGCTTTGTAAATTAAGTACCAACAAATAATGTAAATAATCTGTAAATTTGCTGAAAATTCTCAGTGAAAAACGAAATAGCTACAGCATTTCCCGAGATAATTAACCGTAAATAGAAAAACGAAGAGTGAAGTGCACTTTTTTCTCGAGATACATGATTCTCGAGATGACTGATACGAGATGGAGAGGGAAATGAGAATCCTAAATTAGACATTAAGTTTAATGCAATGACACTATTGATTATGATTCATTGTGCAACTTTCGAAAATACACCAATTGAAGTTGATTTTTCAGCAGATTGGTATGATAAGAAGTAAAGTTCTTGTTCATACTCTGGGAATGAATAAAGTTTTCCAATACATTCCAGTGATGCTTGCCAAGAACTTGAGCTACGCCATTGAATGAATACACAATCATATCTCAAATGGATTCTTAAAGGATGAAAACCGTCCAATGAAAAAACCAAACCTTTAAATTCTGGGGGGATAGTCTCAAAGTATGACCAACTCGACTGTTGTCTCAAATCAAAGTCACATGCTAAAGCAATATCGTGTACTGTTAGAGGGAGATTTTGCAATACAATAATAACAAATTAATTGGGCCAAATTGGAACTGGGTATTATCATCTCCTGTTGAGCTTACACTTTACTCACTTAACTAATAGTATGTACATTGGTAAAACTTACAAAATATTTGTACAGAAAAGTTGTAAACTAAGCACTGAAATAAGTGACACGACATTATAAAGGAAAGAAAGAATGATATTTATGAAGAGAAAATAGTGATATTATGTGATTAAAGAAATTACTTTTATAGTACAGGAAAACACCCTCAAGGAGTAGGGAATGATAAAAACCTGTGAAAGATTTAGCAGAGAAGATAAATGGGTTGCAAAATATAAATTATGGGGACTAAGATAGCTACCAATATGTAGATACATTTCTGAAGATTTGCTCGTTGCCAGGCATGTAGAAAACATTATTCAACGTATAAGAAAATTAAAAATACTTATGTATGAAGAAATTAAAAATAATCAAACTCAGCATGTCATGTTATTGAGAATTTCATACATCTTAGGATCCTGGCAAAGTCTTAAAAACGCTTGATTGCTTTGTATAGTGACGAACCTAATGAGAGCAAAAACTTAGTTCACAGCAGTTACCCAACACCGCTATTCTAAGATGAATATCTGAAGAAACATCGAGGGAATAATAATATACGGCTGAAAACTTTAAGAAAATTATATTCCTGTTCAGAAAACGAAAATTATCACGGCAGCGTTCCTCCATATACTTTATAAGTTTCCAATATACAAGAAATATTCCCATTTTGATGGAATGGAATTCGTTTCAGTGTTAAGGAACTCAACTGTAATCATGAATGATAAAGACGAATTCGCTACAACAGTTCCATATAAAATACGAAATTATTTTTCTTCATCCGCAGCGATTCATCCTCTTTGGCAAATAATACCCTACAACTAAATATTCCATTCAACATTCGGTCTTTAAGAGGACTCTTTCACAAAGGCGACTATTAAAAAGGATGAAAAAAGAGCGAAGTAGATAAAAGCCGACATAATTGGTGCCGAAAATAACTAAAAGACATTGTGATTCTCAGAAATCATGGCATTATCTAAAAATATCGTATTTTATAGATCAAAGGGGAAACTACGTCAGTTAAATCATTCGAGTTTTGAGGTGACTGTTTTCTAATTTAGAAATTAAAACAGTCGGTAATTAAGTCTTGTTGCCCTAGAATTATTAATAGGAGGATAACGTTTACTTCGAGTCACCGAATTTTATGAACATTTCATTCATAATTTATTAGAAATGATAGATTAGAACAAAATATTATCTTATCATCACAAAGGTGTCTTTCATTTATTTTAAATTCTAAAATTCAGTAACAGTTGAGGTGATCTATTTAAATTGATATTTAACGTTATTTTCGACTTTGAAAGACTATAAATTAAACTTTTACCACTTTTAAAAATTCTATGAAAGTTTATAGCATTTAAAAAGGGTCATACAATCGTTATATTAAAGTCAAGAGGGGAGTATTCTTCAAAGCAACGAGCGGTGGCTCTTTCCTTGTAGACATTCTATTTATTTTAACTTTACTGTCTTTTATTAATGTCTACATATCTACCTGCTACACTCGTAATAACAATATCCTTTTCTCCTCCCACAATAGAACTAATCATCTACTTAATGCACCCTCTTCTAGAATGACCTGACTCATATACAGCCACTCCAGCAATTGATGTCTTCTATAACATTCGTCTCACTATCAAAAGCATATTTCGGACCATTCCATTATCAGTTATTTATTTTTATTATACTATTTTAAATAAACAGCTGTTACAATCGCTATATTTCTTATCTAATTTTAAGTTCTTCTTCAATGCTATTTCCCCTTTTCAGCAATTATAGTCCCTGTTCTATTATGATTTTGTACATACATTAATAAATGGAATTCTCTTACAAAAGTTTGTTTTCCCTCTCTTTCTTTTCCTTTTCATATATTCTCTTTACATCTCTGTTATTTTATCTTTTATCTTTTGTAAAATGAATATGTCCAGTAACATAAAATAAATACATAGGAATGATTAATAGGATCTAATTTGTGTTAGTAACCATAAGATGAAACTGAATGTTCAAAGCAATTCATCTATAATATTGCAGTCATAATATATTTCCAATCTCAATTTCCAATTTGAAATAGCCAGTTGTTGACGACGTTAGGAATTGAAATAGCTTACGCGAGAAGGCTAACCGACTAAATTAGAGAAGAACCAACATTTACATGTAACTCATTTCATAAATGTGATGGTTAGCTTTTTCTATTATTTTAGAGAGTAATGATAAAAAGTACGTCCAAGTGACGGTGCGTGAAACCATAAACCTCCTTCCGCGTTATTTTCATCAGGGAGAGTTGCTTAAGAATTCGATTGGAGCAAAAATCGATGAAACCAAGCTAAATTTATAGCCAATACGCAAACAGCAGCATTCTCGTAAATTACTGGCTATAAAATGGTCCTGACTTAATTAAGTCATAGTCAAATCTGTTCCCTAAATTAGTTTGCTGCTACTCCCATATTAATCACCCCCAACTACAGAATAAATAACTTGGTGAAAAAAGCGACGGCTCACTTGATCGCGACCATAAATTGCTTTGCCTCCTCTTCCCTTCCAATTTCCATTCTTTTCACTTTAAACGAATTTCTTCGGCAGGCAATTTGCACCAATGTATCCCATTAACTGCGAGACCATTTCACACTCCATCATCATCTGCCGAATTTTACACGTTTTTCCGACCCTTAATTTAGATTACAAATTCTAACTTTGTGCACGCGGTCGATACTTGAATTTTACAATAGATTAAAATGATAACAATGCATTCCGAAGTTAAATATGGAACACCGAGAACTTTTTCGAGAAATTAAATGTACACATTGAGTTCGACAGATACTGAGCGACAACAGTGACTAGATATGAGAAAACAAGCCAGGTCAAATATTGGCGATTGTGGAGTATGATGTATATTCTGATCATGTCCCATCAAGTTGAAAAAAGGACGTTTCCCATCAGTGAAATTGGACAAATTTTTTCTCGATTTTTGACTATTTTTCTTAAGGAAGATTTTCATTTCCTCGATGAAGATAATGTTTTCAAGAATTCATAGCCATTTTGTATATGTAAATTTTATTTGGCACCGAGATAAATTATCCCTAGTTCCTTAATGAAAGTAAGCAATGAAACACAGGAAATTGATAATTATTAAAGGGTATCAGCGCAAAAATTAAAAAGCGTCCAGTTTCGAAGCCGATGACTTTCACCGCATCCTCAATTTAGAGTTTTCGTAAAATGTCCATATGATTATGAAATTTACTGGGACAATATTTCATTATTTTTTACTTTTCGATTAAATTTTATCTCATTCAGTTAACTGTAGTTGAAAATTTTAATAATCTGTATTTGGTAATTGAATACCGTAAAATATCGCGATTTTGGAGAAGATTTCAACAGGAAAAATCGCATTTTATGGCGATATGGGAGGAACGGAATCGCAAGAAACGAGAAGGCCTCGGCAAAAACGAATCATTTAGTCAACCGAGTATAATACACATTTCCATAGATAAGAACATACGGAAAAGTTATATAAAGATAATAAGGGGTTACTGAGATTAAAAATTAAAGAGTACTCACTAGGATGGTGACAAATACAACACACTAAATATTTCTTAAAACGACCTAAGAATCAGCTGATCATAAGAGCATTTTATATGCGAGTATGGTTAACTGATTATTATTATATTACAAGATGAAATATTTTTATTTTACAAGAAATCCAGGAATTCAAGATTTTAGTTCCACTTAGTTTTATCCTTCCGTTGGATAAGAAACATTAAAAAGGTACATTCGACCAATAGATGAACCATGCTAAACTGATTAGCCTATCCTTACATATGGTTTATATGATTCAAATAATATTCGTTGGCTTTCCAAATTAAAAGTGAATTAATAATATTCTTCTTTTATCACGTCGAAATCAATTAATGAACGGGATCAATAACCTTTGATTCAAAAAAACTTTGAAGATGTCTAGAAAAATGTATTAAAAAAACGAAGACTAATGAAAAGGTAAGATTATGTACTAGAGAATCCGGAAGAAGAGCGTGGAGAGGAATTTGATAAGAAATTGAATTACTTTATGTGAGCGAAATGAGTAAAAGAATGAGATAGAGCAACAGAAGTTTATAATGTATACTATTTATAAAGAAACATTCTATCGAAGTGAGAAGAGAAAGAACTAAGGAACTGATAGCTTAAAATAGTATGATTTTCACGTGCATCAACGCGTACGCAGATGAAGTTTCGAAATATTTAGACCTAAGTGCAGATGCGTGATCGCTCAGAGAGCAAATTCAGTTTTGCGTCAGTTTTCTTATCGGAGAACCGTTTCTATTAGCGCTCCCCAGTTATTGCTCGAATTAGCTGTTATGGTCCACCTACACTCCGTCGAATTAATGGAAGGCCTCGCAGAGGAGAGTACATAATGAATACATTTTCGGTAAACAGAATCATGCTTTCACCGGAAAGCTAAACATCAACAATGGTGGCCACTGGGTCTAGGTTAGCCTCTTTAATAATTGATACTTGAGAAATTGCTACTAAAGTCGTCATGATTGCCTATGCCAAGTTTCAAATTCTGGCGTCTCTTTCTAATAATAGATAGAGCGTTTGTATTTCTCCGTTTCATCGCCGTACCGAATTATCTTCATTAGCATTTAAACGAATATATGCTATGAGTTTATAAGCTAGGCGGACGATTGCGTGATTCTATAACGAAGTCCGCAAATTAGCTTCTCGAAATCGCCATCAATTACCGTGATTATAGGCGCTATGTACGAGGGTCTACTAGAATATATAACACATATTATAAGAGTCTGATTATTATAAATAATCGAGAAATTATTTATGAAATTAATAATAAAACTAAAATTGGAAGTTTTCATAGCTTGAGAGGCTTTGAAAAATTATGCTTAATTAAGCCTTAAGACTATGCTATAAAAATTCTTTCGCTAGGAATACACATTGGTTAAATAAAAACTAAAATATAAAATATTTTCTCCACTTTGGTCCTCTCACACAATATTTTTCAAGAAATTTAACTTATTTCTTAATACGTACTTAATTAGTAATTGATTCTCAGAACCTAAATTTTATCAATGATTGCGTTTTACATGATTAACAACATTAATAGATTTAAATACTACAGGACTAGCAATATTAGATGTTATATCCATAGAGGCATCAAGGTATGGATGGAACTAAGATATCAATAAAAAAATCTCTTTCATGTGAGGTACATTCCATTTAGAGAAGATAGAGATGCACTTTTTATGACTTCAGGGAACTATTCTCAGAGACATGAAAGGAAATAATTACGAACGTGAAGGTAAAAATCAAGAAAATTTTCCAGCGTGTCTTCTTTCCTACTCTGAGAAAAAATCTACTCCTTGCATTTTCTCAATTGAATTTTCGGGAAAGGAAATCTCTTACCTAGCATGAAAATTCAGTTCAGCTATTACTTTTTATCCGCAGGAGATCACACCGTATGGTAACAGTAGAAAACAAGACTCCTACGTTAGTAGCCGAGGATCGTCGGAGGAGGGGTGATTCATAATACATACCTGAAATGAGAGAAAATTAAAACAATTTTTAGAGGTATTTTGCATTTTTTTCCTTCATTCACAAGATTAAATTCTAACTTAGGGAAAAGAGATTAGGGTAATGCATCGTACTAATATGGATAAACTAGTTCTAAATTAAATTAAGTCATTTAAATATTCTCAGAGAAAGACAGAGATATAGCAAACATGGGAAAGAGAACATAGATAGAATAATTTTAATAAGAATTGATTACAAATCGAAAAACACATTAGAAGAATTTATAAGCCAGTATTGCGAATTCAAGTACTCAACTTCAGGTATTCGTGAAATATAGATTTAGTTATTTGCATTACTACAGGGAAATTACATTATTGTGGAAATTTCTATCAGAAACATTTCGGAATTAATTATATTTCGAAATCTAAAGTTAAAATTTCACACATTTAATACCGGAACTGGGAGAAATCTGTCATTCGATAACATTTTTTAGAAAGAACAATTAATTTAATTATTCATAATCTATGCGAAATCAAATATAGAAAAATCTGATGAGAATTCAATTACCTTTCATACGACCGTATCTCGCTGAACAGGACTCAATAGTATTGATACATGTCAGAGCAAATTATATCTCCTATTCATTTTTATCACAACCTTGCTCTTGGAAGTGATAATATGAAAGCTACCAATGTATGAGTGGAACTGAATAATGGAATTATTCCTTGTCACTCTATCGAATTTTCAACTACTATTTATATGGTCATTATGTGACACTGGAACGATGGGAAATATGGTTACAGAAACGCAATATGTTTCTATAAACTCGACAATTCATCATGATGTAGAGGTGCTAGTGCAGGAGTACGACATCTAAACGAATAAAGATACGGTAAAGTGTATTATTTAAGTGCTAAATGAAGAGGATAAAATGCTATTAAAGCCACGGATCCTCTAAGTGAGGAAGCATTACGCGGTAGTTTCAGATCTCATCTGTGGGACCTCAGTTATTTTTCCTAAGTGGCGAAACCAAAGAGGAAAATCAAGTAGAGACATCTTGCGCAAGACAAAAACATTTTTACTTTCATAAAGACCTGTTTCGACTTTTTCCCAGAGAATGTACACGATTTTCAAAACAATGAAGAGAGATCAAACGATTTCAGACACGGTTGCAGGGTAGTAAATTGCTTCATTAAGGATTACCAATGATTTTACCGCATCCTAAACATAGAGTTTTTGTGAAATTTTACAACCCTTTTACGATAGTGAAAATGATTGAGAAAAATTTTCATTCTTTATTATTTACAATTTAATTTGAACTCTTACAATTATATGAAGTCGAAAATTTTACTCATCTGTGTTTGGTCATTGAATATTCATTATGTGTACAGTCTATAGTAAAAATTAAGATCAATGTGAAGTGAGGTGCTTCTATTTTCATGGAAGTTAGAATTCCTCTTTATGTACGCTAAGAAAGTAGATATACGTACACGATACGTCACTCAAATTCGGCCTGATGATTTCATTCACGATATAATGATATTTCATGCAACCTTCCGATGATTTACGGTTTCTCGTCAATGGGTTAACCCAGAGCACCGAACGCTGATGTTTTTTCCGGGTTTTGCTCTGGTTAAACAAAAAAATATAATGGTTCAGTTCTGGTTTCCCTCTTTCTTCTAGGGTCAGATCGGTTAAAACTGATTTCTTTGTTCAAGCTCTTTAAATATTATATCTTTCCGAAAATCATTTTATCATGTGCAAGCTTTTCAATTAAAAAAGAATAACTTTATTTCGAAATATAACTTGATGTATTAAAGCAAGTGGCCAAAATATTATATTTGATAAATTTAAGCCTAAATAAATCATTTCAGTTACTTACAATTCGCTAAAACACATATTCAACATATCTTTCTCTATTTGATGAAAATGACATTTGAAAGGAACGTTCGGGACAGAATAAATAACGGCTCCAAATCGGGTTAAAGAATTTTAACTTTATCCCTCCCGATCGGTTTTCACCCCGGAAAAATTAACGGTCTTTATCGGTTTTGATCCGGTTCGATGTCCTAGTTTAAACTCTCAGATGTAAGGAACGCACTTGGTTACAGGGCCCGCAAGCCCCTTGTGTCTGCCCCAGAAATCGACTAATCCTGGGTGAGGAAACCACAAAATACACGCAATTGAGGTGCGTGCCGTAGCGTGGCTATCCGTTACAAGAGGCAGGTTCGCTCTGGAGCGTTCGATGAATCCCCAACGGGAAGATTTAAAAGGAATTGGAGAGGCAGGTGCGTTGAGAAGGTAGCAGGTGAAAGTGCGTTGATAAGGACCGAGAGATGGCCAAGGGAAGCTTAATTTCTGTCCTCTTTTATGCACAATCATAAAAATATCCTCTTTGGACCGTTAAATAATTAAGGAAGTCGGGGACGGAAATTCAACACCGTTGATGACCTCGCGCTGTCATTCTCTGGTCTCCGTAAATTCCTTGGGATTCATAAAGTCAGGAATTTTGTTTATATTTTCGCCAAGGTTAACTTTGAAATACAAAGTTATAAAGTAGAAAAAGCCTAAATTAAGTAACTAACTGTCCTCTTTGTGCGAAAAGTAGACCATCCCTCTAAAATATAATGTACGGGAAAAAGGACTTCCGGTTATGAGGCGGTATCCACAGGGTTCCCTGAAGAGTCTCAGCCCGGTTTTACGTCATGTATTTATGTACCAAGATTCACCACTTGGTTATAACGCTATTCAACTTATAAGGCAGATTCCACTGGGTTCAATGATAAGCGTCCCAATCGTGTTTAATTGTACCTGGGTGGTCTGAAAAGTTTCCGACATTACGCCATTTTCTCGACATGTCTTCTGAAAATTTCTAAAATTTTTCTGAAGATTTCTGGAAAATCTGGGGTCGGAAACTTTTCAGACCACCCTCGTATGTATTAATATAGTTAAATGGCCATGTCCAAATATAATACAAATTTAAAATAAAAATTCTAGAGGAATCAACAGAAGAAAGGACAGGTAGAAACGGAATTTTCAGTCTAGGACTGAAAATTGAAGTAAATCTTCATCTGTCACCAGGCGTTAAAAACTTCGAACTATCTCTTTGCCTCCAACTATAGCGGATGTTTCAAGGAAAGAGAGATTACAAAGAATAAAAGGCTAAATAAGTAGCTTTACCACCAATGTTTTACTTTGCGATCATTGTTTCTCGACACTTTGGATCATCATCAGGCGACAAGACATCTGGTACTGTTTATATATATTATAAAGGGAAAAGAAGAAATGAGAGAAGATGGGAGTGAGAGAGAGGGGGTGTCCCATTCTAATATGTATGCATAGTACCAGATATGTCTTATCCCCCTGATAACGAAGTAAAGAGGTGAAAACATGTTTGCACTATAAAATATTGGTGGTAAAGGTGTAAGTGTCGTGTAGTAATTTTGCCTTAATACGGAAGACCTACCACAAAGCAGAGGTCGAATTGATAGATACAAAAGAAAGATTTTTAAATGAATTTTCCTAGACCAACATCTTTTGCTTTAAGCTCAATTGTAAGTAGAATTTATGAAATTTATCAAATTTATACTGAAATTAATTTTTCCTTTCCTGGAAGGATTCCTAAACTGCATCAAAGCGCATTTTTGTAGTTTTTAAACAGTTATATTTATCAAACGCATCCCGTAGCGCTGCACATCGAGTTCATTGCTTTCCGGCAGTTTTTTCGGCTGTACGTGCTCCAGTTTAAGAAAATCGTGAGCGCTATCCGGAGATATTTAACTGAATCCATTGCTTTCATGTTCAATCCCCTAATTTTATACGGGTAATCCCAGTGCAATTGCTTCGAAGAATTTAACTGCGGAACACCTTCGTACTCGGAGAGGAAATGAGGGAAAGAGCACGGCTTAGCTTTGAAATTGAAAGAAGAAATAAGAGAGAGAAAGAATGAAAAGGAACGAGCAATCAATGAAAACGAGGAACGGAAAAATAAGTGGGGTATAAAACAATTTCCTGCCCTCCAAGAGGAATGAGAAAAGAAATGAAAATTATTCTCAGACCCTAAGACATAACCTCAATAAAGGGCTAATGAATCATCAAAAGAAAGGAGGAATTTGACTGTTTTGCTTAGCGGAGGATTCGAAGTTGAATAAATTAGAACAAATACCAGTTTTTGATGAATGCTGGGAGAGTGGTATTGTCAAAATAAATTCCCCGAAAAAATCGGAGTGGAGAGAGCAAGGAAAATGAGGTTAATTAGAGAAGAGACAAAATGAATGAAACGCCAGAAACTCTGAATAGAAATCCTTTAAATTAAGCAGAATAATGAAATCGAGTCAAATGTCAGAGGCAGGAGGGAATAAAAACAAGCTATTAATGGAGGGATTTCGTAAATAAAAACGAAGCTGAAATTTAGAATAAACCAGACTTTGACAACTCGACGTTAATGAATTCATGACGTAGATCTCGAAGCTATGCATTTGTACGGAGTAAATGCAGTATCAAGAGTACTAATCCAAAGACTTAAAAACTACACGGTGAGCGCTCTTTGATTAAGCTAATTAAACCTTAAAGGCAAACAAAAAATCAGAAAAATAACGAACGAACTTCATGCAACATCGATGGAGGGAGCCCAAAACCGCAATTTCGTTTTTGTGGCTAAAATATTTTAACGATTAACTGTAAATGAGATGAAGGCCTTAACGAACCTCTGATTAGGAAATTTAAGTTCGTTTTTGATGCTTTTTGAGGCACATAACAGAAGTGAAAGAATTAACGAAAATGTGCATTTTGCTGAAATCGGAAAAAATTGGAGTCCTTAAGGATAGGATTAAATTTTCCGATAGTGCAGACGAGCTAGAAATGAAGTACTTGTTTGAACGTAAAAATTAGTTGCGAATCTGCGTTTTAATGCAAATACGGAAAATTAAATCGAGCTCGAGTAAGATTGGGATTCCAGGGCGAGTTTCCGGGTAGTTTAAGCCATTGCTTATCATAAATACCTCTACACACAAGACAGTCAATCCTACGTACTTGATCGAAATTCTTTTAATATTTATGATAAAGGAATTTTCAATATATGATATATTAACGTGATCAAAATTAAATACATTGAGCAGCTTTTTTCCGTCTGTGTAGGTATGGATAAAAAAAGAAGATATTAAATAATATATATAGCCATACCTGTTTTATGATTTCCTTATGAACAAATTTGATGAGCGATATTAAATTCAACAACTTTTCCTGCTCTTGACTTCCTTTTTTAACTTCAGCGCATTTTGATCCTTATCTCTACGAGTCGATTCGGATAAATAATAAAAATATAAAGAATAATAATTAATTAATAATAAATAAAAGCAGACAAAATCGTCCAACCATTTGCGCATATACAAACCGAAGTCATTTTAGTTATCCAATGCTTTAAATTTAAAAGCCTCGGCATTGCAAATTTTATATTGCATGGAATTTTCAAAAAATATTAAAAACTTGACCCAGAATTTTAAGGCCGAGCCTTGTCATTCTGAGCCAATTTTTGGTTTGTCTTCTGGTGTAATATGTATTTTTTTAAATGACACGGCGGAAGCTGCCAAGGCAATGTCAAACTACTATTGTAAAGCCAATTTCGTGAGTACAAAACAAAATACTGTACATCTTCACTTGTCAAAGGAATGAAAATAATCACAAAAGCGACATTACGCAACATCATTACTATTCGAAAATACTTCCACTACCTTAGAAGACTTGGACGTTTTTCAAGAGCGGATAAACCTAGGCCCATCTTCGTTAATACTGCAAAAACACTTTTGAGCTCTTTTGGTTAATATATAAAGATGGAGCACACAGTAACAACTTCACCCTACAGCAATTCGATTAATTTAATCAAACACGACAAACTGCGTTTCGGATTCGTTTATCTTGGGATTCTTTTCCTCTGTGACTGCAGCCATACCAAGTGACAAAGTTTGTGACTCCATATCAGACAGCAGAAAGTCTTCTCCTGCATACAGATGTAACCGTACGTTCAGTTCCCCAGCCGACAAACATTTTACGTCGCACGAACTTCCCCATTCTCAATTACAAGCAAAACGTAAGGAAGGTTTTCCTTTCTTCCTGGGGAACACGCTAACTAGACTGTTACTTTCCCCTTTAATGGTAGTTAATGTTGTACTTGGTTTTAGTCCGCTGGGAGCCTCGGCCTGCCTTAATTCGAAGAATTTCAGCATTACGTATGTATGTCAACGCATACAAGTTGAGAGCGAATAATCGTCGTTATATCTGAGTGAAGAGTTATAATACTCAATTTTCGAGAAAAACCGTGAGACTTAATTAAATTTCAATGGTTCGTTGGGGGTTTAAATCTATGTTCAAAGTTTTTTGAGGTTTAATCATACCAAATACATTACATAAAATTATAGGAATAACGCTTTAGGAAGTTCGGTCAATCATCAGAGTGGAGTAAAAAATAAGCATATTTTGATCATGATTTAATCATTCTGATACGTATAAATGAAAGATATTCCAGATATTTCAAAGGGCAGCAGTAATTATTACAGTCGTTAAGCTGATATTTTAAGCTTTAAAATGTTTGCGCTAGTTGAATCGTTATAGCGTGATTAATTGGAACAAATACGAATTGCTTACTTTTATGTGATATTTCGTACTGATAGGAACGTTACCAGTGGATCATAGAAAATAATTATCCTTGTTTGACAACTTTTCTTATTAATTACAAACATAAATATGAAAACATCATTTTAGACTAGCTTGCCTTTTAAAAGCCAACATCGCATAGTACTTCTACAAAGTTCTCTACGTATACTTCTCGGGTCAGATTCTGTCATGATGGATATTTTTAGGATTATGTTTGATTATTCAGGTGGATCAGACGTATACATATTTATTATAATTAAATATATTGATTATAAATAAGGAACTAGTTTCCCCTGGAAAAGTAGTTCCCCCTCTTATTTTTCCATGAGTTAGATTTAGTTCAGTCTTATTGATGAGAGAGTTCACCAGTACAATAATAATAAATATGACATCACGCACAGTAGTTAGGAAACACTTGTGTCTCGAGCGTTTCCTTTCCACGATGACTTCCTTTTTTGGAAGCGCATTCTTCGGCAACCCTCATCCGCCATCCGAAACCAAATCTTTTTTCTCCCTCTATATTCACGATCGATTCGGAAGGAAAACTTTCTCCGAATCGAGTCGCTCATTAGTAGAATTCGAGGTGACAAAAACAGGAGTTTTTCAATTAAAAAGGATACATTCCGTGGACCGCTGTCTCCGCGTAAGATTTTAATTGGACGCTGTGTGCAGACGCAATTCGAGCGTGCAATTTTTTTCTCTCGCTTAATTCGCAGGAGAAGGCGGCGCTGCCGCTGGCGACAGATGGGCCAAAAGGCGCTAACAGTTAAATGTGCTTCATAATGCGCCAAACACCAAACTCGTTTTTTCCTAGGGACTTGATTGCATCGTATAGTTTCGCTATTGTTTTTGTAATATAAGCGAAGTAAAAGTGGTGGAATGTTAAAGATGAAATGTGTGAAAAGAAGGTACGGGAAAGGGGATAACAGTTCTACATCTTAATTAATTCCATGCAAACCGCCTTTTGGCGTGTGGCAGAGGGTGTAAACAACATTTGAGCTACTTCTGTAGCTCGTTGTTTGCAAAGGACGTGCTTTGCAAACATGTTATCTCTGAATTTATCAATCGATCTCAACTTAGATTCTAATCTCCTTTCTTAAGAGGATTCGCAGCCTGCTTCTGAGGGCATTTTTTTAACGCTCACTATTTACCGTAGCATTTTTAACTGAACATACTGTTTTGAGACGTACTTTCTCAGGTACCCGTTTCATCCACTGGATCCGATAAAGTTGAAGTCCTCTTGAGTTAAACGGATGCGAGAAGGAAGGTAAAAATATGAGCTAATTCATATTTATGAATTAGCTCAATTACTCTTAATTGACTTCGCATTCACCTGTCGGATTAACCTGTTTACTAGGTGTATGTTCAGAGGCCTGTTTATCTATTAAGACGTGACGTGATATGGCATTATTTTCGATATTCTATTTATAAGAATTATTCAGCATTTTAAATAGTAAAATGAAGGATATTTTCAATTTCATTCACCTATATTCTGAAGGTGAAAACATAACAATTCAGATTTTTTTTAAATTGATTCTAAACTTGTTTGGAAAAAAACGTTAGCTTTTATTTTCACATAAAATTACGCATGAATCAGAATATATAGGAATTAAAAAGAAACATTTCTCCAGTTTTATTACTCATATCACCATATAAATATTTTTCCTCGTGGAAATACATTATGCATACATTAAGTGTACAGGTACACGTCGGATTATCTGGCCGAAACGGCAACCGTCCAGAAGTACAGCCTCGAAGTGACCGGTTAAAGGGGTGCTATACTGTATTAAAAATAATTTAATTTACAAAGCAGAAATCTTGCTAGTATGTCTTTGTGTCATTATTAACCTTCCCTCGTAACTGGATGACTACGAATTACACGAGTTTCAAACTATTAAAAGTCGTCAAGTGGCAGGCATAAATCACTCTCTATTCTTTATATTCCTTCATATTATATTATATTCAACTCTAAGAAATGTTATATTTACGGAAAGATCGATTTTTCAGTGGAGCATTGCTTTCTCACAAAATATTGAGAAATTCACCGTTCAACATCCCCTTTTATACGCTCGTGAATTTCATGAACGTCAAAATTAACTCATGAATAAAGAATGCGCTCATCATATGAGAAGCTTTCGAGGACACCAAGAGAAACATAATACTTGGGTAAATTAACGAAAGACACTCTCGGATAACAGCATCAAGTATGCGCTCGACGATGGTGTTGATTTGCAAAGAAAATGGCTAACTATACAAGAGCTGTGCCTCTATGGAGCTGCTTTGAGTATGGATAGAGATGAAGCTCAAAGAGTCGTCAACACACACTAGGGCCCCGATAATGAGGACCGAAATTTTCAAATATTGATAAGAAGCATGTTTATAAAGGGTATGAAGTTAAATTACCATGCGATTCTCAAGAGAAAATTGCATGATTTCCTTGTTAAAGATAATATAAAAATATTAAGAAATTTTAGAACTTTGGCAGAAGGCCCTCAAGTTTCTATTTCATGTGGAGCCTGATTGGGACTCTCAAGCGAAGAAAAGGATGAAAGGATATATGTACGTATAATGACTAATAGAGGATGCATAGTAAAAAGCAATAGTTGATGCATGTGAATTTATATTTAGTAAGTTGTGAATACGCTTTATTTGTAAGGGTATTCATACTGAAATACGGTACAATTGTAGCTTGGAATCAGCTACGTAGTGATATTGTCTGTTGTAACGTAACATTTTGTTTTGGTAAGTAGATGTAAAATATTCCATAATTTTAAATAATTATTTATTCGAAAATTAATTTTGAAAATAGTATTGAGTCATTTTATTCGTGCATTGTGGTAATTGTAATTTATATGTGGCAATGTTGGCACTGATCTACAAGTCTATCTGCAGTGCATTAAAATAATAATAATAATAATAGTAATAAAGGTAATGTGAGTAGTTAATCTAATATGAATTACGTAAATAAAGATAATCGTATGAAGCATATTCATGCATGTGAGAAATGTTTAATAGGCATATCTAAAGCTAAGGAGCGACCCTTAAATTACGTGACGGTATCCTTTGGAATATTGACACACTTCCCCTTTTCTGTTACAAAGCTGTCATATGGTCCCTCAAGGCTTGAATTATCACCTTTTAAACAAAATAACTAAATAATATTCCACTTTTTTCTGTCATGCTGCAATAGCTCTGTCAAAAACAATAAACGCTGCTTTATAAGAATTAATATTTACGCGCCTAATACAAATAGTACTAATTAAAACGAAATCACGTTCCCATCTCATCTAGTTATTTTGTTCCCATACATCTCCATTGAATTTCAATGGTCATATCTTCAGTTAACATTCTGAAACAAAGTTTTACTTATTTGCGACATCACAATCCGTTACACATACCACCTCCCGCGTTACCAAGTGTCACATACATATTCCCTAATCCCCCTTTAAGTGTGACATCATTTGAGAGAGATTGCCCCTAAGGAAACGTAAAAGTACGCGAGTGTGTGAAGGAGATATGCAAATGCAGGAGCGAAAAGTACGCCTACATGGCGAGGTGCAATTGGTTCATAGGGACTGCATAATCGTAAGAAATGAGTCATCAGATACGGTGCTAAACGCAACACAAAAGGCACTGCCACAACTCGCCTTCTAGAGAGATAATCCCTGAAGAGAATTTCATCGCTCCAGTTTCGAGGAATAACTCAGACCGATGGAAAAAATTAGCGAAAGACGCGTAGGAAGCGGAACCCTTTCCCGTTGGACACGGCAGTAATTTTCGAACAAGCACAAATGAAAAAGTTTTTTAAAAAAAGAAAAAGCTCGGAAGGGTAACTCGTTCTCATTCAAGCGATATCCTTTCTTCCGGGAGGCATTTTTATTCCGCCAGAGTCTTAACATGCATCGAAACCACTCCCTCCGCTTGTAAAATTCCTTCTTTCGCAAACGAAGAGGTTCACAGATGGCGCTGAATTACGGGCGCAGGAATTCCGGAAATTTAGTATCTCCTCATCAAGTCCCTCCTTAACTATCCTTTCCCTGGAGAGACATCACGTGTCACTTCCATCTCACGTCCGTGTGAATCAACTAATTCATTTTCACCTCTGTCTTCCCCACGATGCTAAATAACGCACTGAAACAACGCACATGCCACTCATACCATTTCTTTTTCTGAGTAACGATGTACTCTGCATCATCTATTCACAATTTCTATCCTTTCCTGTGCTGAAATCGATAATCTTAATTTATTGGATTTGATCATGTTCCATCTATTGATTTTTTTTTACTTTTAATATTCTACAAGCCGATGCAATTGGCCTTGTAAGAGGAGTAACATAAAAATTATTCTCTGAAGTATTTTTTTCTAAAAAAAACTCTATTTATTTATTCGAGTATTGATTGAAGTGGAATCGACGTCGAGAGGTATTGATTATCAATGTGAAAGCATATGAAACTGACATAGTTTGAAAACATTTTGACGTATTCATTCCAATTTTAAAGAGTAAAAAATCTTTGGAAAAAATGTCAGTTTTTCATGAAATGCCACGCCATTATAAATCTGCATCATTTCGTAGTCCATTATTTATTATTTATTTATGTCAAAGAGATGTGTTTTGCCTTTTTTCTTAAGAATAGCCTTCTATTGATCGAGAAGAATAAATTAAATCTACTCTCTTGGGTTCGATAAATTTTGAGTTTGAACTCTTGCTCACAAGTTCTAGGAGATATTAAATATGTATATGATAGATTATCTACACTGATTATTGAATTAAATAAACTACATTATAGCGATTACTCGCGCTTATTTTTCTTGGGCCATGGATCACCTCAATTCAAATACTTCTAAGAATTTATGACAATTAACCATCAGGTCAACGCAGATTTATTCAAAGCCAATTGGTTGCAAAGAGGTGATAATACCTATGAGAATGTATTCATGAAATTAAATCTCCACTGACTCGTGGGCGTTGGTGTAATTAAGATGATTTTATGATAATGAGAATTTTTCGTGATTGCGTCTGAGCTCGGATTAAGGCAGTACTAACATTTCCGGCTTCATAGATATGCCTACTTCCGGTTTTCCCTTGCAATGGCAAGCATGCGCAGATATTCGAAGGGTACAGAGGATCGGAAAATCGGGGAAATGCTCTGAAAAGGTTCACTTGGATTTTTGGCGGAGTAATTCGGAATTGGGGGAGGAAAGGGTTCGCCTCAAGTCCACGTAATGGGGTCGTTTAGGGGAATCCAATAGGCCATCCAACCAATCGAAATAAGCGGGGAATCGATTTTCTTGCGCTTCACTCACGATGCCATCATTCCCATCGCATTGTAAAAAAGGCACCTCATTTCCTTTAATTATTTTGTTCCGGCCATCTCATTAAAAGAGATGAATTTTCCTTGGACGATCCCTATCTCCTCTCAGGACAATTGAAAACGTCTTCCTCGACGTGATTTTGACGTATGCAACCGTCATGCCCTCGATATCCCGCCTAATAAATACTGCAAAGTAAGTGTTTAACTGAGTCGATGGCTAAAAATACGGTTCAAAACAGAGGAACAGTAGAGAAGGGGTTTCGAGTAATCGATTAGTCGATACCGAAATCGATGGCCCATTACGATTTTACTCTAGAGCAGAAGGCAAGGATTCCGCTAATAGACTGAAATTGAATTTAGATGGGATTACTTTTCTTCAGCTAACGCCATCAATACTTACAATATTTAAATTTTATGAGATGTGGCCATTGAGGAAATTCGAATTAAAGAGTTAATTTTCCGCTTTCCATAACCACCATCAGTGCCTGAAAATGGTCATTACTTTCGAAAAATTGTGTAACCAATAAACTAAAGAACAATTACGACTCGCCTTTTTATTGGTTCTTCTCCGCTCAACGTATGAGGAAATATTTGCATTTTAGGAAATTTCTTCGTTTATTTTCTTATAGTTTCCCTACTTGAACGTTTATTGTTTAGGACCTCAGATTGCAATCGTTGTTCGTCCATTCCTTTTATATTTGCCTTCAAATTTCCATATTCCATTATTCGTTTAATAAATTAAATATATTTTGGGTCGTTATGATGACTTTGTTTCTTATACAATGCTTTATCGAATCTTTTCAGTGTCTTTAAAAATCCTTCTTATATTTTGGTTTCTTCTTTCTTTACAGTTGTCATAGTGCCCTTCTGTGGGTTACTGTCAGTACAGCTACAATTTTGTAAAATTTTACCTGGGTTAATTTTTCTCTAATAATCGACCCTTTGAAAGCATAATGTTTCCGTTCTATGAGTCTACTTTAGTCATATATTGGGCGACAATCCACCTATTAATACTGATAACATTAATGCAATTAATTAAGGATGTAATTAACTTAATTTAAATGTTTCATAACTTCAATTAATTTCTAAATTTATCGCTTTAATTCACCCTATTGGAAGGAAAACATATTTATCTCCAAAAAATGTCTCCTTTAGAAGACGGCCATGATTCCAGTATTTATTCCAGTTAAATAACACAGCGAATTTCTCGTGTTTCAAATTATAAAATAAAATATACAAACTATGGCATCGAAGCGTAAATATTTGCGTTCGGGTTTAGGCTCCAAGTAAACAAAAATTCGATTCAATTACAGCTTAGCTCTGTCGGGTCCAAACTGCTCAAATCGGTATTTTCGCTCCATTAATTAAATATCATCCTCCTTATGAAAGGCTTTGGCAATGTGTATCTTTTTCAACTACATCAAGTTTAAATAGGAAAACGTTAAATAGAGAGCGAGACTTCGCTAACTGGAAAGTTTGAAGCTAAAAAAACCGATAGTTAGACCTAGCGAAAGAAATCGCCAAACTGGCAAATGTGGTACTCTACCTATAGAAGTAGCGCGGTGACTGCTGTGGCAACGAAATATTGTTGCTTGTTGTGGAAACGGTAGAGGGATTGCTGGGAGAGAGAGAGTTAGGATTCTCCATTGGTGTGTAAGAGGCAAGGAGTGAGCGTACATCGTGGATGTGTGTTCCTACAAAGAGGTTTGATTCTTCTGCATGAGAGGATTCGCGGAAGGAGAGGATTTAGTGAGACGAATTCGTCAACGCGCCCAAAGGTTCTTTTCAGCAACAGCATCTCTTTCCTAAAAGGGGTTTCCTCTTTACTTTCACAGGATCAAATTCAGACTCTTCGCGATTCGGAAATATCGTCTTAACGGTGGGAAAAGCTACACTTTTCAGCATATTTTCCTTGTGAGATATGGTTGATTAGTCTAAGTCTACCATTACTGTGAAATTTTTAACATTGACTGCAAACTTGAATGAAGGTGTTTAAAATGCAAGATAATTTATTATTGATACTTGAGTTTTGAGTTGAATAAAATCTAAACTAGGAATGCCAAACAAGGAGCACCAAATTTTAACGTATTTTATCTTACGTTAAACCGTGTAGAGCAATATAACTTTTATCAGGTTGGCATTTTATCACATATATATAAATCACATATCAGAGACGATGTTTGAATTTATTATAAATTGGCAGAATCTATTGAATAAATAACTATCGCTATTCGGACATGTAACATATTAAAAAAAGAGTCTAAAAAATCTCACACTCAGAAAATATTGCTGAAAATTAGTTATGAAATTTAATGACTTAAATTCACTTCCCTAAATATTATTGTAGCAAGAATTTAAAATATGGGAGGAATTTTGCCTTCCATCCACCATATATATAATTCTATCTTGATTTATAACGAAGCTAAAAATAAGATAAATAACGAATACGTGGAGAAAAGTATACTTAAAAGAACAATTTAGAAATAGTGAGAGATATAGTAAAAAGGAGAAGAATAACATCGCTAGAAATATAAACACCGTCACTAAATTGGCAACTACGCCCTCATTAGATAAGAAAGCGAAATATTATGAAAGGATGAACTTGATGCCTTTAATTGGTGGTATGCTCTTTAAAAATATATTATTCAAAAACGCGTTTCATAACGTAAACTACGTTCAATTTAACAAGAAAAAACAACCTCGTTAAACTATGTTTCGAATTCGAATTCTCTCGCCATCAAATACAAAAGGCAAAGTTTATCTACAAATGCATATGACAGGAGGAGGCGTCACAAATAATCGTGAAAAAATCTTTACCCTTTGCACTCGCTGATGAGGCTAGGACCTGAAATCTGGGTCGCGTTTTGTAGAAATAATGAGGAGTAATACGATCAAAAGTGTTTTGTTTTATTCATATTCTTATTCTCCTTTGTACGTAAAAATATCTCTACCCGACTGACCTTTCATGAATGCTTTATAGACACTAAATAAGATTACTGAAATGTTTGAACAATGCTAATTGCAACTCCTTGAATATGTGTAGAATTGAAACACAGCGATTAAATAGTAATGATTTGAACAAATGCGAATCACGAGAGTGGATCAATAAGTACCCGTCCTTGAAGGCAGATGACGTTACTGAGAGAAGATTGCTTTATCATTAGGTGTTGCTGTTTTTCTAACGCTGCTATACAACATTTCAGCTTGTTATATAGGTAAGATTTCATTTGAAACGCGTTAAATGTACGCGTAAACGGGTTCATTCAAACTTCCAGTGCCTTGATATCGCTCGTGTCCAATTCTTGAGGAATTCGAACAAATTCCCTGTAGGGGAAACTATACCTACCAATACTTAAAATTAATCCAACATATTCTATAATCAAAGCCGATCTTTGAGGTTAAATGACCGATTAATGGGCTGATGAAAATCTTAGAGTGATATTTAACAAGAAAATAGTACTCATGGATCAAGTCAGCTTCTGGTTACTTCTGAATGACCAAAGCGCTAATTAGGATATTTTGAATCGTCCTTTTGCCTAAATCCATCCTCATCGGTTTTTCTCTCTTAATAATTGATGGCTGCATTCCCATAGAGCAATAACAAGGTTCCGCAAACCCAATTTCCACAACCGCTCTCAAATTCACATCCTTTTCACTCGGTATTCTTTACTTCCTCATTGACGAAAAATATTTGACTTAAATTTATTCGCTTATATTTTAATGGTCGATGTATGCCTAATGACATTCCCTCGCATTTTCTTTTGGAATCCTTTCCCGTCCCACCCACATCCAAACCTGCTTCAAGTACTCGGTTTCCGTATTCCTGTTTCCCATAGATTCCAACGCATTGCGCAAGCTTCGAACTCTCTTTAATTCCTAAACGAAAATTGGAAGGTGGAGAGAGGATATCAATCAATCTGACCTAATTTGGGGAAACACAACGGTGATAACGATTATCCCTCAAAATTTCTTTAGAATCTTGCTTTGGGGATCAAATCGCTAATAACTTTAACTATAAGAATAACTCGCTATTTCCGGAGAATGAATAAGCATGAAATATTTCAGTAGTCTTGTTAATACAGAAGAGAATATAACATCTTTCACCTTAGCTTTGCTTTATACAAAATGAGAAATATCCCAATAATCGCCTTATGATATACGCCTTTAAGCTAATTTATTGATATCTCTAATTTTTGCGATTAAGGGGAAGGTAGACTAAGTCACGAGGAACGAGCCTCCCGCCATATGCGTCCATTGTTGCGTAAGCGTGGGAGAAGGGGTTCGCCACGGCCAAGCCGAATTAATGACCACATACATTGCACTGAGAGCGTGAGAGAAGGGGGATGACGCCACCTCACTATATCGTTGTAAAAGTGTATTCCCGCCTAGGAGTGCATATTGGGTCGAGCTTGAAGATTATAAAAGAATATTCCTTGGATATGCCGACTGAGATTCAACGGAGAAGACAGAGACATCCATGATAATAAACTAGTTTATTCAGAAGGTGAGAATTCAGTCAGGTCTATCCTTGCGTGTAGTCTACCCGCAAGACTTCCCAATTCTGGCGAGGTCTGTTCGTAGACTACCTCTTGCGGGGTCTGCCTACTTGAATTCCTATTCTTTGCTGTATATTTGACTATGTATTTCTTGTAAAAAGAATTGTTTGATTTAAATGGTTACTATATTTAATGGTGGCACAACGTAACTTTTTATGAAGCCTATGGTAGAGCAAAAGCCAATCCATTACTATCGAGTTATCAGCCATTATTAAAATAAAATTCTGTCATCATCTGGGGAATGAGAACACAAGTGTAAAACTGAGAAAATTGTTAATTTAGGGAAATTGTTAATTTAACACATTCACAATATTTTTCAAAATTAGAAAGTTGCAGTTTTAAGTTTTGTGATTAGTAAATGAAGACTTATCACAGAATAAGTCTTCTGTCTATCGTTGTTTATTCTAAGGAAATATTTATAAAAGGCGGAAGAAAACGAAAAAAATAAACTCGACTTCAAGTAAAATTTTTCTTCAAGATGAAAAAGCATGAAAGTTATGAATTTAAGCAAAAATATGTTTGTTTTGTTAATAAACTTTTGAGGTTTACATGATTCGGATCTGAAATCTATAATCGAAGATAAGAATAAAAATCTTCCTTGAATTTTATTTCTTACTGTAACTCTCCCTATGATTCTCTATAGTTTATCTTTGGATGTAAATAAAAGCTACAATTCAATCCTCAAAAAGAGGAGAGAAGTAACTCCGCATAGATATCGTCTTTTCCGTCCCTTTCCGATTTTCAATCTTCACTTTCGCATTCACTTCTTGCAGAAACCATCGGTGCATTGGTGGATTCACCAGGCGGTCCCTCCGGGTACAGTGGCTTCAATACACACTGGCACTAGAGATCACTATCGGAATACTAATGTACACAGCTCCTTCTCTCTTTCAGTTGGCCTTCACAAAGCTGGACCCGGGGCCCTACTCTCCCACCACCCCCTAAATCCTCGTTCAAACACCGGTGTGTCACCTTTAACCCTAGTAGCCCTCCACTTCAACAAATATACACTGCTAGGTGTACGCCTTCCGACTTACGGAAGGGAGTGTATGCACATTTCTAATCTGTATCACTGCGCACCGCCAGGAGCATCCAAACATGGCATTTGCTTTGAAAATACTTTATACTACAAGCATATCACGAGAAGATTTTAATAAAAACAATATGGGGTTGAGGTGAATAAGGAGGATTCAGTGGTTGGTCAGGGGAGGAAAAGGAGGAAAAAATCAATACCAAAAAGAAAAAGGTGTTGCAAGGAAGGGTAAGGGTAAATTTGCACATAAGGGCGTGCACCCAGGAAAAATCCCATGGAAAAACGGACTTGAACGGAGTTCAGGAAGATAACAATGGGGAAAGAAATATTTCATAGAAAGGGGAACTGTAGAAAAAACCTTTTCGTGTTTTTATCTGAGTAAAGTTGGAGTTGTAATGAGGACTTTTGACTTAAGAGCCAAAGGAAAGACTAGTTTAGTTTTCAATATTGGGCATGATAAAGCTGATAGTTGGACCATATACCACAAGAATAATAAGAGAAGAATAAAAACTGAAGAAGTGTGTACCTAAAAAAGGATAGAGATGAAATGAAAGAATAGGGAAAGAGATGATGCATAAAGATGAATAGGAAACGCTAGAAATCTGATGGAAACAATTAAAGGAAGATTCAAAAATTGGATTGGGCCTTTATTGAGATATGACTGCTAATTGTTAATGACAAGAAGGAATGGGAAAAAACAGACAAAGGACTTTATTGGACGAAATTGGAACCAAGACCAAGGGTCTCATCTTCCAGTTAATCCACCAAATTTTTATGGAAAAGAGAACAAATAAAAATATACAAAAAGAAAGCAAAGAAAAATACGCAATCAAACACAAATTTACACGAATACAATGTAAATTTGACATCTAAGGAAGAGTGACTGAGTGTGTTTGAATTTTGTTCCCAAAGGAATCATCTCGAAGGACACTTTTCAAAGAGTAAGGAAGATGAATTATGAAATATATGAGGGAGTGCACCGGGCGGTGGCCTGGAAAGATTTATTATACATGAATATTGGACCTGAGTATAAAGATTTGCATTAGATAATTTTCCCTTGTGAAGCGGTCGTGGACTGTGTTCATGCTGTGGAATGATATGAAAAGATATTGGGGTTCCCTATCATTTAGTTTACAAAGAATAAAAATGAGAAAGAATGGAGCTTTCTACGATCATTCAACCAACAAATAAAGTGAATGCATAGATTGTGCTTTTTTTAAGTTTACTGGCAATCTCGTCGGAAAGATCTTGATAAACCCGTTAGGCATGATCCAAAAGATGAAAAGGAGGGATGGAACCAGAAATAGCAGTGGAAGGAAGGTGAAGCCGACGATGGACATTGTTGAAGTCAGTACAGCACGAAGCGACAGGCAGAGGAGGAGGGACTGCAGTGACTGAATTTGTCCTAATGACAGGTATACCACTAACAAAAGGACATAACCCCCAATTCCACGTGCGGACCGATGAACTCCTACTCCCTACTCAACATAACTACTCCACTTATCCAGTTGGAATGTTCCCGTCTTATTCACTGAAAAATATATATGAATCGATTTTTTCTAGAATCCATTTCTCTGATTTCTCTCCTCCTACTAGATCGTTAGGAACGCATAACGTCATCTATAAATCAATTGAATTAAAAATATCCTCATTTTCTAAACGATTATCATCCTGCATCTAAAAGCATCTTGATGACGCATACCGATCCATTCCGACAATTCTCAAAATACGTAATGCCTTAACGTTGGACCTATTCCAATTCAAGAGTGCAGCGCTTGCCTGCATGATCCCATATTCCGCAGGCATACTTCAGAGGGGGTCTAACGAACGCAAAGTGGCATCCTTCACGGACTTTTTCTTCCCTCCTCTAGAATATACGTTCTACGTTTTTCAAGTGTCGCACCCTTTCTGCATAACAGACGTATATGCATGCAAAATATATTTGTGGAAGTAACCTTTCAGATAAACATTTCGAGATAGCGCACCACCTTCGTGGGAGTCCATTAGATGTAGAGGAATCCTCCGGATGCATAATAGATGCTCATAATAGGAAGAAATATCTGCGGCTGTGCATTACCAAATGAACACATTTGGTCTTCGAAATCCCACCCTCCCCTCCTACGTCTGCACGAAGGATAAAAAGCAGTAAAATCCCGCGAACGCTCTCGTAGCGGCGGCATTTCTATGTGCGGGGGAGGGAAGGGGGTGGGGGGAGGAGGTTTTGGTGGGGCGCTTGCGCCGTACGGGCGCCCCCGCAGTCGATTACAGACGATGGAGGGTTGGGTCGGAGCGTAAAGGGGAGGGTTCAGAATACGGAGGAAGTTTTTGCTAAAAATAAGAGTAACTACGGTTTAACTGTGGTCCCCACTGAGTCACGAGGTGCAACTACATTAAAATGGACGCATTTTATATGAGCCACGCTGCTTCCGCTCTGACGAAGCACACTTACACCCTAGTGTATCCACGATACTTCTCTATGCTTTACTGTACTTTTTCCTCTCTAACGACACATTCGTACTTTGATATCCATTAGAATGCGATTTTGTCGGATTCGAAGGAGAAAACCCACTCCCGAATACAATAAGGACCGCTCGTCGTTCTGAATCACCCTCATTTTTCCCAAAAGACTGATATGCAAAGACAGCTTTATTCTAAGCACGTCTGAAAGGAATCGGAGGACGTGTTACGACCAATAAGAAAAGATGGAGAGAGATCCTGTAGCCATAATCTGATTGAGACACCGTTTAGCCTACTTAGAAAACGGAAAACACATCTTCCCGCGTTGAGTCTCTGATGCACTCATAAGCAAGGACGCCATATTGAAAAAGCCACAGTTCTTTAGTATCATTAACTTATCCATGCTTACTTCTGCATACTAAGATACTATCAAATTTGGTTAACTGGGTGTCATGAGGGAAATTCGGAAAGTTTAAGAGGGGAAATAGTACTGTGAAACTGATTATTGCTCAAAGAAAGCTATTCAAGGAGTGTAGAGTCGGAAGATTAGACGGCTATACTACAAACAAGTAAATCTAGACACAGCAAATCTAAAAATATCAAGCGCAAAACAGGAAGTGCCGCAAAGGAACTAGAATCAAAACAGTAGGAACATAATACCTTCCACTATCTCCCGCCGCAACTCAACATAACCCAAACAAGCATAATAACACATAGCATTTAATCTCTGATCATATAGGATATAACAAAGAAGTCTCAAAACACTGCCAATAGCCTTATCCGCTTTTCTGATGTTTGCTGATTCGCGTCTTACACTCTCCTGAGCTCGCTGTTTTGAGACCTGCTCTTCCGATATGCACCGAAATCTGACTTTTTTGCAAGGAAGAACGGGGATGTCCTACATTCCTGGTCCATAATCTTTCTAATAGAGGGAATGATGAAATACGTGACAAAAGTCACGCCGCCGAGCGACGATCGGTGTCTTGGAGGGAATGAATGTACATACGATGAAGGTAAAAAAGGCTTTTCTCAAAAAGAAAATTCCCTGACATCTGGAGGCGACACGTTGCCTTAGTGAAACAGAGATGAGGTCTTATCTAACGTAATTTTCCTGAAGGAATGCCAACAAAAAAGATAACATACGTTGATAGCAAAGAAAACGCAAAAAGATCAAACATCAAATAACGAGATAATTATTTTTTTAAACATAGGTGGCCAAATACACCATGGAATATATCTACTGGAAACAAAATAGCATGAACGAATGGAATGAAACTGATTGGAACACATTTTAACCTCCACTCTGTTTTTTCTGAATTAGAAAATTAAAGAAAGCAGCAAAATGAAACTAGTTCACGGCTTGGAATAATCCAATAAACATATGGCTGATACGCTTTTTTAAAGCATTGATCTTACGTAAGCAACCTCTAAAAGAGTAATAAGGCAAGTAAAGTTTAAGAGAACGATATTAGTCAACAAGGAAAGACAAAGACATGTAAATTGAAAAACAAACTCTACATTGAATACAAAAAAATCTTAAGATGAAAAAGGCCAAAACTAGGTTCTGCGACGTAAGCAGAATAAAAAATAGAAGTACGAAAAAACAAATTTTGGAATCAATTACGCACATTAGCTTACGCAGACACAATTTGAATAACTGTACAGATTTTTATGATTATAATAATCATTATACTGTGATGTCCGTTAAGTATTCTATAAAAATCGGAAACATTTTTCTGTTCTTCGAGGGAAAGCAAACGTTGACAGAAAGTGGATAAAGATAAATAAGATTTTTTCATAATTTTATCTCTTTCATTAAGCACTTCAGATATTGAAAACAGATATCTTATTCATAAGAGGTTTGCAGTATTTCTTACAAAACGCATACGCGATAAGAAATGGTACTCAATAAAAACAAGTAAGAAGAACCTCAAAAATTTAGAAATTCATTCTTAAAATACGTATCCCGATGAGTATATCGGTATTTACGGCATCGACGAAAACATTTCCTATTAGTAATCCGTGAAGCATTCAATCTCAGCAGTCTTTCAATCTTCGCTCCCAATGAGCCGATTCATCCAATGGAATGGATGCCGAAATTTATCTCATCGCACTCCAATTTTGAATTTCCTTCGCTTCCTCTTAAAATAGTCATGAAATTGAAATTGCGTTACGACGCCGAGGAATGGAATGAATGAATAATAACGGCCGATTTTTGAGTGCGAAGTGAGTTGAAGACTGAGGATTGAAGAAGACGCAGTGAATCTGGAATGAATGAATGATATTAATGACGTTGCATAACGAGGATCCCGAGGAAGAGTTTATATTCAGAGTAGCCTCGTTCTGAAAGCATTTATTACGGACTCGAATATTCCCGTAACTGAGGTATTCCCTAATTGTAATTTTAAAAATAAAGAGCCATTCATATGGTCATTGTGCATGCCTTTCTCACTTTTAACATTCTAGATTGGCGAGGAAAGCAAAGAAGAACTACCTCACTCCTCACTTCGGCTAGTAAGCCTCATTCCCTCAGCAAAGTGGACAGTAAGAAATGGTGAAGTGGTTGATAATCCGACCACATATTCGGACTGGATTCTTTACAGATTTTTAAAATTATTTAAAAGAGTAGAAATAAATGTAGAAAATGTTACAATTCCACTGAATATATTTTTTATGCAACATAGGTTTCGAACGTTTTGTTCATCTTCAGGCCTCTATTCAAAATGACTCCATTTATTTCTACATCAAATATATAGTATTCCACAAATCATTGCTCTAGAAGGTTGGCTTTAATTACATGTTCTTTGAAAGAAAATCTTTTCAACTCAATATTTTACTCAAGAGGATTACTTTTATTTTTATAAGTATAAAACCGATAGAGAAAATAGTTAATATGTGAAACTTTCAAAAGGGGGGTAGCAGTAGTATCGTTGAATGTGCTTCGACAGGCCATTTCGCGCAAATAGAATCTCAACGGGAATCGAACCTAAGATCCCTTAGCATCAAGGGCAAGCGCGCTACCCTTTGGTTATATGGGAGACTCGAGGAAAGTAAGTTTAAAAGTAAGCAAGTCGCTCTTGTAAGTACAGGGGATACCAATTTCACAGCTACAGTGGGCCGCATACATATTCGGAGATACATATGAAGATTTTGAAGACAGTCTACAATCAATTTCAGCGTATACAAACTGAAATTTTGTCATAGGTTACTACTACTCTATCTGATACATCAGAGAGATATTTTATAAAACCACCTTATTTCGAATTCCATAATTCAAATTCCAAATTCAAACGGAGGAAGGCAAAGGTGAGATTTGATTTTTCGGAAGATATATCCACGTGAACTTGATTTAAGAACCTTTTGGCTCGTGGATCGCGTTTTTCTGACATATTATATCATTATATTGTCATCACTATTTCATTACCACTAATAAGAAAGATATCGATAACATTGCCGCCGCATAAAAAGGCCCTCTAACACCAGAAGCAACATTGTTAAGAAAGTACAACGATATCTTATATTTAAATAAAATTTTTAATAAAATATTAATAAATAAACTTGGACTTGATTTCCAACCTATAGGCAAATTTGGATAACCATATTTGAATCATATCTACAAACAAGGGAATACTTCGAAAAGATAATTAATGAATCCAACGGAATAGCTGATTGAGTAAATATTGCGTGTTTATCTTAAGACTGAATACTTATTTCGTTAATTTCCACCAGCTGGATTTCCTTGTCAATGATATTTAACTAAGCAAAAAAGAAGCCATTGCTTGTAAGAAAATCGTGACGTCGCTGCGCGTTATGTTTGTGATACTTTATTATTATGCACTGTTATTATTATATATTATTTAATTATCTACATATCTACATAACAATATACATACATAACATACATATCAATATAACCCTTTTGAGCGTAAGGCAGGAGATTCGCGCACTCTATTTCATTAATGTACTTTAAGAAATCAATCCTAGAATCAACTTCTTTTAGCATCCTTTTAGTCACTATATCATTTCGGCCTATGTAACATGGATTTTTTATGTTTGTATTCTAAGAATACATAAGCTCAGATACAACAATCACATTGGTCGTCAAAGGTACTGGTTAGGTACAACCGCTAAATCTCGCGAAATTTTCGTTAATTTTATTACAATTTTCGCAATAATTCACGACAAAATAAATCTCCATTCAATTTCCATTGTTTTGGAACTTATCTCGATTTCGTATCATTATTTCTAATTTAATTCTGCGAAAGAATAAATATCTGCAATCTATCAAAATGAACTTTACATGCATTTCTTATGAGAGCATTTTCGAGTCGTCCAGAGTCAAACCAAGGATACTATTGATTGAAAATTTTCGATTTGTTTTAAATCATTAAATCCTTAAATTTCATACATCTATCTCGTCGGGAAGTGCGTGAAATCAATGTTCCAATATTTCTCCCATGTATCTCTTACGGGAGTTACTGATATCGGATATATAAATATACACACAATGGTGATTATAATATAAGATTATACATTGTTATACATAAAATCGCATTGATAGTAATACTACTTATTCCTCAGTTATGTTTCTCCATATCGTTTTGAATCGAGAAAAAGTAATAAAATTCTATTAGGATACCAAGAAGTTATTCTCAATATAAGTTTGTTGCAAGGAATGAAAAGATCGCAAAAAAGATACGAATCACAGTGGAATTTGAAGAAAACCCCAGAATTTTCCCTCAGAAATAATAGAGTTTGGAATGGAAGAGAAACGAATGAAGAATGTGGAGGCTTAATATCGATTTGGCGTTGGTGCAAAAATAAAGAGTGGCTAAAGGAAGAGTAAGATGACGTTCATATCTGCGACGTAAGTGCCCTGATTTCTCCAGTGGATAATTCATCGTGCTCCAAATTTTCCGGTTACGTAGAGTGAGAACGATTTTAGAAATCACCCCTGCATTTCTTTGGTTAGCGAATTCCACGTGCGGCACAAAATACCAAAGAGCAACACTTTTTATAGCATCCAGTAAAGAATTACCAAAAAGAATACCATATTATATATCCCCCATGCCGTAGCAAGCTACCTTATTATCATCTCCATGAGTAAGAATGACACAAAAGTGAATAATTAACAAATTTTTATACATCCTAAACAGAAGAATGATTCCATTCATCAAGATTCACTACATAACAATATTAAAAATTATAAAATTTTCATTGGCTAAAATTTAAATTTTATATATTTGAAAAATTAAATACTTAATAAATGTGCATCTTCTTGTGCCATTTTTAACTCCTCTATATCGTTTCAAAGTTAATCCTTTTATTTAATTGGCTGAATAATATTGTTTATTGTTGAGCCCCTATAGCAGTGAACAATCACTAATCACTCTAACGTGAACTCTATCGATACTTTTTCTCTCTTTCCTCAATTTTTGAACAGCTGATTATCAGTACTTAAACATTACGACAGCCATGTCTCAATTACTATCCCATTACGCAGAATAATTGGTGTTTCAACTAAATTCAATTTCATTCCCAACCTTATTAGGCAATACAAAGTTAACTAAATAACGAAAAATTAAAAAAGACAACTATCAAAAGTCATGCAGCACACTTGCAGATAATTTGTAGTACAATGGGTGAGAAGCTCAAAGACGTCGTAATTCGCAAGAATTCATTAGTAGCTAGGAGATATTCTGTTGATGGTATTCCACAGTTTCAAAATCTCCCCCTCTCGCGTCGTGGCTGTTGCTAGTTCTCTGTGCGGTATTTCGTGCGTCTCTCTATACAGAGCTTCATTTGATCTCCGACTCTTCAATAGAAGATTAATTTTTGTGGGTCAAGCGAGGATGTCCTTCGCCAATGTTCCGTACCAAAGTTTGCGACTCTGCTTGTAACACCGCAAATGCTCTGAATCAACAGTTCAATCACTTCTTAAAGAAGTTATCTATCCTACTCCAAACCAACGACACCAAAATTTTTGAGGCGTACTTTTGAAAGACGTCCCAATTTAGGAGGTAGATTAATGAGTTCATTCTGAAGCCGAGACGCCTCATAATAACACTGTTTCTGCTATCGATAACTTGTAAGCTGTTTCTCTAATACCTCGAACTCGTAAATGAAGAGAGTAGAGATATGGTACAGAGCACTTTTGAAAAAAAGTTTTCGCACTCCTCACAATCGCCTTTTATATTTTGTATAGAAAATAAGTGGAAATGAAAGTATCGTTTACCGTTGATTAGCTGTAAAGCAATAGTGAGGGAAGGTTGGAACCAGAGCATATACATATACCGATTTATATTTGGTAGTTAAAATAAAATTTTCGACCACGGTATTAAGGATAAATTGATGGCAACATAGGAAATTTTTAGCAAGCATCAGATATCTACGAAAGAAAAACGGGTTTGTTAAAGCATTAGTTTTTACAAGAACCCAGAATTCGTGAGATACAAGTAACAAGCATGGTAAGACCTACAGGTTATTGCAGAAAAACAGCACGATCGGAATCTCTGTGACCGCGCTTGTAAGGTTGATATTCCCAATACGTATTGCGATATCGAAGTTGCCATCTTCAGGGAAGAGGATTTCTCTTACATATCACGAATACCAATGCAATCGCAGCCACGAGGATTCCAACCCCACTCATTTCCTAGAATCAGATAGGAGACTTTTTTCCACATTTGTTGCTTCTCAGAGATTTAAAACTCCAAAGCTTCAGGTACAATAAACATGGCCAGATTCGATTATTTTTCCTAAGATAATCCTTATATTCCATCCCGAAATTTCTGTTAGATGCTGAATCAAATCGTAAACCGAATATAAACTGAAACTATAAATGTTATCAATTTATTCCATTTTAGATTGACCCTACCTTTTTAGTTTTCTCCATTCACATTTTATACATCAAGGTCGACTTACAAACGGTTTGAGTAAGTAACGATGAATACAGTAAGTAGAACCTCAATTTGCCGTATAATCTAGTTCCTCTTCGTACCAACAAACATGTTTCCAAGTCGCTTTTCTTCTAAGTTTATAATTTAATTAGATGAAGGAACGGGAGTATATATAACTTAAATATGTTCAACTATTCTGCTAATCCGGAGTGCTCTTTAGTTCTCCTTTTCTCTTGATTGGGACCAAAATGAATTTATAGTGTTTCAAGAGTCCTTCATGTTGCTTCAAAATCCTTCCGAACAGGAGCAACCCTTTTCTTATCTCGTCTAAGGCTTATTTAGCCTTCCCCTGACAGCTGCTAGGGTCACAATGTAGGCGTGGGTATATCTCTCCATCAATCCCGTAAGGACCTATATTTGCCATACGTCCTCATGAGAAGTACAGTGAGGCTTTTAGCTGTCAAAGTTAGCTAATCAGCTAAGATTACAAAAAGAAGATAATCAATATGTGACGAATTCCAGCCCTATGATGAACACAATGCTATCGAGATATACGTTACTATTTATGAAATTATAGAGATTAAAATACTATTTACGATGTATTTCAGATTCTGACTGACTGGCTGAGTGATATCGGGTATCTATATATATTTTTTATGCAGATCAATCAGGTTAAGCATGAATTTCTTACGTAAAATGTACCTACTAGCACTAGGCACAGTTATAAATCAATACTTTTATAAGTATTGAATTATGAAATTTCTTATTATATTTTATATAATAAGGAATTTCATAAATACTAAATGTATCCTTGCTTCATTTATGGTTAATTTGATAGCAAAAAACCAGGATATATTAAATTTCGAAGAGAGTAAAGCCGAGACAAAACCGAGGAGTTGGTTTAAAACCGTTTCTTCCAATATTCTGAGGCAATTAGCATACTTTAGTGTATTTTTAGAGTTACCTAGTCAATTAATTTCTGTCATCTGACCCTTATTCTTATAAATCTTAGAATCTCCCGTCTTTCTTTAATTGTAGCTTTGATTCAATTCTGGACAAGATGAAAATCTAAGCAGGGCTATTCCTCTAAACCGAAACAGATCCGAACAAAACGGGGCGTATGGTAACCTTGACGAGAAGAAGCGTAGAATAAATAAAATTATTTCATGGTGAGATAAAGAAAAATGTAAACATTTATACGAAACTTTAAAGAAGAACAGAACTAAAGATATCAAGCTTAATTTCCTTATTAAGGTTAATGATAAATAACGTTAAAGGATGAATATTTTCTAGTTTGGCTTAAAAATTAATTACACCCATGCTTATAGATATTATGTCGAATTATTGCCTCGTATATTGACAAGAAATAGCGTGCCTGCCTTTTCTCAACTAATATTCACACTAAACATATTGTATATTAACGCTTATGATGGCTACTACAGATGCTCTAGTAATCCACTCTAGCCAATCCACAGTCTCCATCAATAAACCGAAAATTGTTTGCATTTTTCTTCGTTTATTGCCTATCTAGTAAAATTTAGTCCAATTTAGAGTGAAACATTACCAAAATTGAGTAAAAATGGAAGAGACTGTTCGAAAAGAAGACAATTCTTAAAAAGATATGACGAGAAGAAAACCAGTATTACACAAGATAAGTTCGAGGACGTCCTAAATATGTACAGCTGTGGCAAGTAAAGCAAACTAAAGGAAATTTCATTTCGTTTTTAAGGTTTAAAGATTTATTTAAAAATTAAAGAGCCAAATCCCTTCTCTTTTGTTTACCAATGCAAAAGAAATGGAACTGTGTAAGATCAGGATTACAACACCATCTCCCTTGTAACACGGTTTTCATTCGGTTCCCTGAAAAGCGTCTTAACAGGCTTTTACTGAAGATAATATGAATAAACTAATAGAATAGAGAGTAAGAGAATGTGCCAAAATGGGTACCAACTCTCAACCAACTTCGTAATAACCTAAAATCATTACTGAATATTTCTTTCCTTTAGTTAACCAATAATCGCAATATTAACCTTGAAAGGTAACTTGGCAACGTCGAATGAAGCGAGAGAGACTTATGCATAAATACATGCAAAAGAGGGAAAATCCCCACCTGAATTCTCTCAACCAATTGTGAAATGAGCCATAGTTACCTTTACAGCAGCAGTATTCTCGAATGTAAATTCGACGGTATCTCGAGAGCGATCTGAAACGTTGATAGCAGCGAAAGTCGCCCGAGGGCTTCCCATATTCACGTTCCAATTACGCATCCGACTCCTACAAGATGAAAAACTGAATGAAGAGACGATCGATAGTCAGAGACGTCTTTAGAGCGGATGAAGTCGGCAAGAAAACAATGGGAAAGTATTTGGCGAATTGAAATCTCATTTGGAGTCGAAGGGGATAATGAGAGAGAGGAGCAATCTGGAAAGAGTAGCATAATAAGGGAAAGTGAAGGAGGAATGCGAAGGAAGTGGCAAAGGGCAGCGCTGGGTCATCTGTCGCGCAGCAGCTGAGATATAAAAAAAAGAAGTCGGCTTAAAGGGAATGACTCGGGTCGAGTCTAGCTCGCGAGGCGCCTCCCAAATCCATATCTGGAGAAAAGACGCGTCCATAATCTAACGCTCGGAGTTCTTCAATGAAAACGACTGAATCATACGAAGTGTGGCCAAGGAAAGGCGAATCTTTACAAGGAGGAGTTCTGTATTTAATGAAATTTATCACTTATACCATATCGTGGGATAGTAACATAAAGATCGTTAACAATGTCTTCCGAACTGTATTTTACCACACGACACATTAGGGGTCGTGAATTCGTTTTCTGATACACCAACGAAATATAACTGTAGTTAGGCAATTCCTGGTAATAAATAAATTTCTGTTTATAAAGCATTGTGAAGGTTATGGTTAAATTTTTAAGTAATATAGAATGCTTATTCTAAAAAGTTTAGGTTATTGGGAACGTGTCCCTCACAAAGCTTACGGTATGTTCGCTCAAGTATTCAAGTGAACCAAATAATTTCCACTTTAATTTAAGAATAACTATTTATCTATGCATTCCATTACGACAGCTCTCCAATCGGACAATCAATAATGTTAGAGAACTTGAAATCGGCAAGGAAAAATAGCTCTTTGATGAACAATGACTCCTTTGCGCAAACTTATGCCAGAGAAAAAATTCAAAACGCTCCGCGTCGCACTCATAGATTTAAATCCAGCTTACCGTTAATTTTTCTGAGGTGTATAACTACTTCTTGCAGAACTTTTAATATTTCTCGTGGATTACACTGACCTACAGGCTTGAAAGTATGAAGGGGCCCTTTAGTCAAGGTCTATGATAGTTTTGGCCTTTCTTAAGGTACACACTGTCATAAAGTTCTCTAGTTTCTGAAAAACCTTCCAGTAATTTTCCTTGAATTTCTATTATTTAGAAATATGGATTGATGCTATGGAAATTCTCTTACATAATCTTTCCATTTCAGAGTAATGCCATCCTTGGCCTATAATTTAACATTGATTCTTGTATTGTGAGCATTAAGGATTAGAGAGAGAATATTTGAAACAGAGCAGAAATATTTTAACACTTCCTGGGTAGTTATATTTGTACATTTACAACCTTGATATAATTTCTACTGATTTTTTTGAAAAATAATATTTATTCCACAATATGCTTATAAAGTTCTATTATTACAAAATGTTAAGCAATTTTAATTTTTAAAATTTATAGAATTTCTCCATCCACACTGAATCTACCATAAAATTTCACGTTACAGTTAAAGCTTTCTTCTATCTTCCTATATTCGTAGGGTTGGGAAAATCGGAGGGGCCTCACTAAAGAAATAGAGGGCATTCTCTTCGTTTTAAATCCGACCCTGAGCGACAATATCTATGCAATTACGAAGATAGATTTAAAATCCTTATATTGATAAACATAAAACCATTATTAATTGAGTAAATCGTCATTAATTTGCTTCTAAGCTTAAATTTTTAAGTGAAGCGTGCTTAATAAGGACAGCGCCGTATGAGTCCGCGTGCCAATATAATTCAATCGCGTGCTATTTCGAGAAGGCATGCAAAAGATACGCCATTCACGCCACACACTTACATGTAAATGACGGGACGGTTTCTATCCGTAAGGCGAGATCAAAACAGGTTCATCAAACATTTTCGTTGAATGTTTCCATTATTTGTAAAGAGATATATGAAAGAATCGGAGCCATTCTGTTAGCGACACATTTTCAAAAACTTCGACACCTAGACGCCTTTTTTTTATTAATTCTTACCTTTTTCTTCAACACTTCAATTGAAGGTTGCGAGTAGGGTATGAAGATAAAGAATTTGATTTGAGTGCATCATAAGTTAATCAAAAGATGCTTAAGGAAAAAATTTAGCGTAAATGCTGTTAGGCTTGGGGAGTATTAGCTTTAAGGAAAATAGCACTACAAGACAAAAAATGTATTATTACAACAGAATCACTTAAAATGAATGTTCTCTGGCGATATCTAAAGGTAATCCATTTCAAACCTTAATAAAATCATGAAATGAACGAATACATTGGATAACTGTACGAATATTTAATGGATGTTTGTACAAATCATCCGATGCACGTTTTTAATATCCTTTAGAATTATTTCATTTAAATCTTTATATTTTTTTCGCAATTCGTAAATGTATGAACCACAGTTGGTCAATCTGCGATACAATCAGTCAAAATTATGTCGAATATTAACAAAAAACTAATATTAAGTGTGTAAATACATATTTATTGAAACTACTATTTTATGTATGTACATACATCAACACTGACTTAAACTAAAAACATACTCATGATAATTTTTTCGGAATTATTTACCATAGAAATGCGGATTTTATTCATTTATGAAATATTTTAGTTTCACTGTTTATTCGTTAAGTAGAGCAGATTAATGGATGGATATTCCATCGCAAACACTAGATATGGGTATTTTTACGCTAGTCGAGGTCTAGCAAAGGGGGAATTTTAAAAATATAATTTAATATGAACATAATAAACTAATTATAATATCCCAGATTGGCGTACGTTTGGCAACTCTGGATCGGAGACGATTAAACGGAAAAATCAATTTTACTAAAACATCAAATAAGTATTTTTTTATTTATTCATCCTTCGTCGCACTCTGGATGGCGTTAGGTGGCAACCAATAGCAAAATAACCCTTATAATAAAAAACTTACTACAATCCTTTGTACTTGAAAAGTCTTATACAAGCACGTCTTAACATAACCTACTTCTTTCTATTTATGTGTGATATATATGCAAATATCATAGCTATACATAATAATATCTTAAAATGAATACAATAGACGTTTGATATTTATTCCATCACAATTACAGATATGCCATTGTTAAAGTTATCACGTAATTTGAGAAAATTCTTTGAAGATTCTTTTTGCACGTAGTAATTTGTTTGCATAATTTTACTATTGCGATTGAATTCATCTTTTCTCACCAGAAAGCAGTCAACGTAATGTCATGTGAGCTAAAAATTCCTAACTTAAAAATGGCAAAATATTTTTCTAGAATTAGGAATTGACTTAGAGGTAGAAGAGGTTTAAAGAATGGGACGTACGGCGTGTTCAATCATGCATACATACGTATTAGTCACTGTTCTCTTTCTGGCAAAAGATGCTACTTGCTACCTCTATTCTAGTCGACATTAGATGTGAAGAATACGCTGGTGCAGGGATTCTTACCTGGAAAGAAAAGATAAATTCATTATTATAATTGTATATTATCAAAAACATTATTACTTTCTGGAGACAAATCGTTATCTTTTATTTCCAGACGATAAAATAATATAAAATTAATCATTAAACACTATAATTTCCTTTCTGGAGGTACCCCAGTACAATAATTTTACGTTTACATTACAATTTTACAATAATTTACGTCTAAGAAGAAAACGTAGTATTCCTAATGATTTTTGATCATCGCAGATTCAGAAGTAACACGAAAAAACTAGGCTCATTCAAGCAAGAATAGGCCTTTAACCTAGTTTTCAACCTGTTCGAGCATAAAAGTTCAAACATAAAAGAAATGAAGGGTTAACTTCGAATGTATAGTGACCCAAGATGGGATCAGAAATTTGCATTTACGGCAAAATATAAACAAGGATTTTGAGCTGCGTTATTGGAGAAACATTAGAATGTTTAAAAGAAGGAACGAGGAAAACCTAAGCAGAATGAAATAGAAAAGGAAGTTACTGAGCATAGTGAAACTAATTTGAAAAAATATTATTAATATTCTTGGAAATAATCAGTTAATGACCAACCCAATGGATGATCAAGGGAGGGGAACAATACTGTAATACTTGAAATGGACTATGATGAAGATTGGAACAATAAATAAAAAATAAATAATTAGAAATCCTAATGACAGGAATGTTAAAGAAAAACCATGAATCATAACACTGATAGCGCAACGAATCTAGTACCTCATAACAGCTTTTCCTCATTTATTCACATGATAGTGATATCACTCACGCAACTCTCATTCTGAGTAAGCACTTATACCGCCTCATTATTCACAATAATCCTCTACATGTCCTTTTCTTGCTTTCTTCTTGATATCTTTCCATACATTTCTTTATTTGGCAATACCTGTGCATCTCGTCGGCTTCTCACTCACTGTCAGTGTATTCTACCAGCTTTCTCCTCGTTTTCCTGTCCCTTTATAACCATTAATTCTTAAATACCATTTTACTCATTCTTCTACCATTATCATTTCCACGAGTCCAAATAAACGTAGAAAACACGACGTAAGTAATCCGTGGAAATGATATTTGGTGGTAACCATAGTTTCCTCTAATTATTAGCAGAAGTAACACATATATAAAGGTGCTTCGCCGGCTGGGGTCGTTTTGCCCTTTCTGTCTCTCTGATTATTTCCATCTTTTGATGGCAAGAAAATTAGTGAGGGCGCTAAGTTTACAGAGCAGCGTCACTATTTCTAAGGAAAAGTTTTAAGTTGTAATTTTTCTGATTTATTTACATGATAATCTATCTCTATATCTAATCATTTAAATGATAAAATAAACTGTAATTACACAATAAATGTCATAATATGCAAAATTATTAATGTATTTGTGAAAACAAAAGTTAAAGGCTTGAAAAGTTTTCAGCAAATATTGAACGCTTGACAAATAAGTCGAAGGGCTCTTAAAGTATTTCCCGGCGACCCAGGTGCACAGCTTAGAATTTTAGTGGTAACCCATTCTTAAGAATTTATTAGAACTATAAAGATATAAACTAAATATCCTCTTTATTTCTAAGAAATTGTTCGGTCTCACGTGTATTAGCCACATATACTCCTCATAAGTTCCATATCTTCTCTTAAACTACTGAAAACCCATTATAACTATTCATAAAACTCGACCCTTCTTCCCATTTTACGAAGTTTGGGTCCAAATGCATTTTCCCAGATTCTCTTTCTTTCTCAGGAATTTCCGCGCATGGAAAGAGACGGTTGCAAAACGCTAAGAAAACGTTGGTTGTTTAACACTATTTAAGGGCATTAAATATTGGAGGTCCTTGTGAAATACTCCACGCGAGATCATGGATGATAAAGGGACATACAAGTCGACCCAAGAGACACGTCTTACGACATTCAAGTGTCTCGGTGATTTCCCGAGAGAAATTTGATGAAAAATATGTCCCAATGAAAACGATCCTTCCACTCTCATTTTAGACTTATGTCGTAAGTACTGAGCGACAGCAGCGGCCACGGACTCCCATGAAGTCATACGAAGGCAAGCACATCACTTGCAGACCGAAAGTGTTACTTCGTGATATCCAAACGATGGAGAAGGTGTGTGAGAAGGCGTAACTACCTTTACTTTATACGAAAAATACTTGTGCAAAGTTCTGCAGAATAGTCGTAAATCCAAAGATGCGACGCGACGTGATCTGAAAGGAGTACGCCATAACCTTGAGCGTTCAAGGAGTACATAGGGCATTAATACGGCGTCCACTGTAGTCGTTACATCGAGTTACTGCCGAGGTAGATCACATTTTAGTTAAACGAACAATGACTATCTTACAGTTCTTTCATACTTCAGCACTAAGCTACGATTTAGATATAAAGCTTTGCGGTTTATTACTGATTTCGCTTCAAAGTTAAAAATGTACGTCCAATTGCGTTGAACATATGGACATTGTATCATCCATTAATGTTATCATGGTTGCCATGGAATTCGAAAATATTTTCTTGTGATGTACACTACATAGAATAACAATCTATAATTATCTTTTATTGTTTTTGTCAAATGTAATCGAGTCGTGAATATTGTAGCTGAGAAGGTTAAATAATTTGAAGAATCTGTTTTGGGATGTGGTGAATATTTTAGTAAGATGATACAATGGGTATTATCCAAGCAGTAAGAAAGTGACGTCAAGATAAGCGGAACAGACTGACAAAGGACTTATGTAATTCGGCGACATTCAGACTGGAAAGTTCGTTTAACCGATACGAAATAGCAAAATCGATGATGAAGCCCAACGTGTTATTGTAAAAATCTGCTTTAAAAATAGTAATAGTGTTAGTGGTATTAAGAATAGTATATGTATGTATTCATACATACATCTACACATAAACCCTGAAAGCCACCAGTGGTGGTTGGCAGCGAGTAAAGTAACACGGACATCCTTATCTAAATCCAACTGGTCAGTTTTACCAGCTACCAGAAGTGATTAATCAAATCGATTTTCCCACTAAATGTAATATATAGTACGTATAGTTCATTCATCACTGCCAGACTTTGGCCTACATACATCCACAATTTATAGCAATAATAAAAAGATCGATAATGACCCTGAGGAAAATTCAGAAATGTACAACGGTCAGTAAATGGCGAGAAAGAAAGTTCAGTTAAATGTACGCCATAATCCGCTTTCTGGTGCGCGACTAGGAGAGCATAGAATATCGATTCTTTATTTCTGCTCCATCTTTAATAATCCCCCGTAAAAATGCTTTTGAAAACGGTTCCTTGCTCCATATTTCTACCGAGAAATTTATCATAACACATTTAAACCCGCCTTTCATGAAATTTCCATTCGTTATCATCTAGAGATCAAAGGGAGTCTTGGAGAATAAAGGGAGAGAGATGAATATGCGTTTGTATTTTTCTAAGGCGTGTACAAAGAAAGGGGGATGTGTTAAATAAACGGATCCCTTACCATGATTGCTCTGAACAGCATGGCGAGAAAGTTATGAATGCGCGCTGTGTGAGTACATGTAGGAAAGCTTTCTGTTTCATTTTAGGACTAGTATCGGGCAAAGTAGCTTATTTCAAGCCGCATCCGATGCCTCAACAAGGCGGGCGAAGAGAGTTCCTAACAAATGCCGCCGTGATAGACGATCGGTAAACCTTCCGAGATTTAACGAATGAGATAGATGCCGATGTTCGATAGACGCCGCCTTAACCGCGACGTAAAGGCATTGCAAGCACACTTCTCCCCCTATAAGGGATACATTCTGTAAAAACGTCGCGAATACCGAATTAGCAAATATCGGATCATATTTTGGCGTTGTATCCGTAAGAATACGGCCTGAATTATCATATGAAATATGCAAACGGACATTTTCAATAATTTTGTATTATTTAGGTCAGACTTGGGGATTTTTCCGCCGTATTCCATATCCGCCATATTCAGTATTCGATCTCATATTAAAGGCCGTATGTTAAACCATCAGGCCGCTCTTTTGTTGTGTGTTGTCTACATTCCAATAGTGAAACATCGAAATTTTATGTGAGAAAACGAATCCATTTCCTGAGTATGATGTAAGAAAACATTTCCCCCTTGTATTATTCATTTGACGTAATGTGTAAGATTGGAAAACAAAATTATTTATACAGGTTTTAGTTTCAGGAAGTGACTGGAATACGATAAATAAATGCCCAAAAAGGCCAAATGTAGCTTTAAAGCTACGAGTTCCCCGCCTCTAATATACTATAGGCTTATAATCATTATAGATAATAATTCTATTGGAATTTGAAGAATATTTTAATGGTTATAACGATATGACAATGACATTAAACGACGGTTTGTTTCCAGCAATACGGAATCCTTGAAAAAAAAACAACATCAGACACCAAACAGAAAGAGATCGGACTTGTATTTCTAAATAAGAGCTCACTTGAATTTCGCCAGCACTGAAAAAATGATAAATATAACAAGACCTTAATTACAAAGAAAGAGGGTTCGTTAAAGACAAATAATAAAACCTTGAAAAATAATCAGAATTAGAACATAAGCGACGCTACGCTGAACACTAAGATATGGAAGATAAAACAATTCCGCGTTATACGCGTATTCGCGGTGGAATAGTGAAGTACTCAATAATGGCTCCGACATGCATTGCGATCGCCATCCATTTCCATTCCTCATAGTGCTGGCAAATCAAAGAGGGAAATATTTTGAGCGCGCAGTGTAGATGCATAAAGGAGGTATTAGGAGAGAGAGAGAGAGGACGTTCTCTATTTTTCAGCGAATCAATAGGGAGCCTCTCTTAAAGCGGAAGGCCTAAAGGTTTCCGTTCATTTGGTGTGCTTAAGAATCTCTTGAAAATAAACGGAAGAGGAAGGGAGGGAAGGCGGTGTTGCCGTTTGAAATTTTAACTCAGGGCTAGACAAACATTCTAAAAGAGATCACAGCCGCTCGAATGAGAGAAAAAGTTGCCAAAAAAGCGCTAAATCTCAATCATTATTTTCATCACCGGTATTTGATTTATTAAATACATATTTTCCTCTAATTCTTTTGTATGATTTGTAAGAATGAAATCCTTAGAATAGCACGAAATTCTAGATTAATATCGTGATGATATCGAGAACACTGCCGGATCCGGATGTCAGCCAATATTTCGTTTACATAGATGGATGTACGTGCAATATCTGAGCAATTTCCTTCGGGAGTGAGCAACCAAACGGCCCTTTCAATTAAAATTACTTCTCCAAGCTTCCTTGTTTACTATTTCACTTCAACAAAATCCATACATTCTTTCATATACGATATATACAGGAGTACAGGTCAACCCCTAAAGTTTCACGAAGAATTTTTACATATACATGGACTTGTTTATACACAGGCTTTTATGTTTTTCCGTATTTATTAGCAATTCAAAGGTTATTCCAGCACATTAAATGAAAATTCAAGGTCTTTAAAATGCATCTCCTCAAGCAATAAATGCTGAAATATTTATTTGATTTACGTTTTCGATTTATATTTACTCAATTTACGCTTTCAACTTGCAGTTTAAGCTTCATAAGTTAAGAATACTTTCGTAATAATTAAGAAGTAGGAAATTAGGAGAATGTTCGGTAATCCTCGGATGAAAGTTTAAATTCGAAATCTCGTTCTCAGATTATCGTTATTCCGTGTAGATACATCATCAGACTGGACGAAAAAATAAGTTGATAATCTACTTTGCATCTCTCAGCAGTAACAATGTATTACTTTCTGGTTTTCAAGGTTTATTTCGCTCCCCATCTTGTGTGGGCACTTACCCGCATCATGGGTTATCCTCCGTAAACCTTCAGCTGAGGAGTTTTTCCCACAACCCAAATATTTCCGCGTTTTCTAGAATCCATCTCTAGTACCTAAATTATGTGTTTTAGGTATGTATTGGAAGACTATATTTACGCTTATTTTACTTTACTTCTTGTGATGTAATACTTTCAAATTATCATATTATTACTCGTAGATTATTTGGAACAGAAGCCAAATTTTTGGATTTTGGGGGGCCTGGATTTTGGCCTAACTTCACTTTGCACGTAATATAATAATGATAATAATATAATGATAATAATAATATAATCATCTTTCATTTTCATTGAGTTTTTTATTTAAAGTTTGAGCCATGCGAGAATTTATTTATGTTTCTGCATCTGCTTACTTCCTTCCCTTCGTGAAATCATCTGCCGTCGATTAAAAATATGTTATCACTAAATGGAATTACTGGTAGCACTTTGCTAATTACATTTCAGAGCATAACATTCCCTTACTTAAGTAAATAATTCACAATTACTAAGAGCTGCAATCAGTACTAAACATGTAACAGATTTGAAGATTTTACTGTAAGTGGGTGTACCTTTCGTTGCAGGAAAGTTAACGGACTTTTATCTGCTTTACTAGTACGATATAACTTAAACATCACCAGAGGATAAGAAAAATGGAAAATAAATTCTATTTTCGAAGCTAAACTCCCTATAAGGTCAGAACTGGATGGAACTACTCTATTACGGATAAAAATCAATTGATGATCGAGATCTCACTTCAAAGATATCATAGTTATCTATATATATATAGATAACTATGATATATATATATATATGATATATATATATATATCCTAGTCTGCACAGTCTTAGTTTAGTATTTAAAGTATTCAGTATGATTATGAACAAGTCAGATACAGACCGATATACCGGATTTCTTACTTGGAATTGTTATCGATGTTCCCATTCGTTTGCATATTAGATGAATTCCAGTTTCGATTCTTACTCAGCAGTATTCAGCAACGTGACTCCATCAGTATTTTAGAATCGTTGAATAATTCCCTTTGCTTTCAACCCTTAATTTTACATATAAATTTTATATCAATGTCTATATAAATGAACGTATGCAATAACTATCCGTGGAGGTTTTTTGTGCAAGCAGTGGTTTAAAGGAACGCACGAAAAATACGAATTTTCTTCTCTTACGTAACCCATGTGAGAGGAAACCCTAAATTTTTTCGTAATTTTAAGAAACCCAAAAGGCGATTTTTTGGAAATTTATAATTATGAGTTTATACATATGGCTTTACGTTTTATACGATAACCCATGATACTTTAAATTAAATACCTTCATATACGTTAAGATTCGAGCTTCAAATACATATCAGAAATTTGGCCACGTTCGTTTATGATCGAATATTATTATCAAAATTATAGATTAACGCCAAAATTTTATCTCAAGCAATTTTAAGTCACTGAATCACCCGTTATAGTATATACTAATTGTATCTCCCTCGGGCATAAGACTACTCGAGTATGCACATTAATTTGATTGAATATTGTTTCCATTGAATGAAATTTGCATAACATAAATAGCTGCCGCCAGAGATCAAGACATTAACTCAACCTGATCGTATTTACCGAATCTTTCTACTACCACGAAATCATCCGAATACTCGCGTATTAAAAGACAATTAGATAAATAAATTGGAGAAAGTGATTAAATTACAGTCGAATGACGCTATTCATCAAATTCTGAAGACTCCGAAGAACATTCGTTTCAGTGATTACAGTTTGAAAGTCCCGAAATTAGCGACATTCAGAAGCTACAAAATTGATCAAAAAGTTTTAACTTCAGAGATATTCCAATTTTCTTTCGGACATGAAGGAAATCGGAATTTTCCATCATCTATTGGGGAATACGACCACAATTTTTTTTTACCGAAAGAAACTATTGCGGCTTAAAAGGGTACAAAAAATACTTAAAAAATTAAATAAAAATTTCGTAAGATTCCACTTTGTTATATTAAAACAAAACGACCGGATTACGGAAAGAACAGATTTAACTTTCACCTGATGATGACTATATAGAAGAGATCGTTTCATATTAAAAAAAACCGAGTTGAACTTTGCAAAGTGATTTTTAATTTTCTTCCTAACATTATATTTCAGAGAGTGAACGGGTATTTATTGAATTTATTTAAAAACATTTTCTCGTACCTTTCATTTCAAATAATCATGCGCAAATTATGAAGAGTAAAATATTTTAAGTAATAAACCTAAATTGGTGACCATCAATAAGAGAAGGAAGATATGACTACTAAGAAATATATGTGCAGCTGCTTAAAGAAAAGGTAATAAGCATAAGTTGATAATGCTGACCATATACTTTTTATTTTAAAGACCAAGTAATTATTTCAATGTTTTCTCTGGATATATTTTCCAGCTTTGTTTATCAAAAGAATACAGTAACATATGGTTATTTTTTTTAATCAGATCAAAAAATATTTACGATAGGAGAGACTCCGAATGATCCGGAGGGTTAAGCTCCAATTAAAATATCATTGGAATTTTTTTAATTGTTTTGATTAACTTTTAATTAACGGTTTCTTAAACCGTTTAGGTTTTTAAATTCCTGTCAGCAATACTCGATAATTATAACAATATATTTATTATCCACCGCTACATCATTCCCGGTACTCCTCTCGCATTTGCTCTATTTTTGCGTAAATAATAACAAAATGATAATAATAAACGTAATCATCGTCAAAATTCTGATTATCTCAAAAGTAGCACACTTCTCCTAGGTATAAAATTTTTCGATGCGTGTAATATGAAATAAAAAATGGTAGTAAATTCCACACAACACATCCACACAACCGGTTTCATTGCTGTGCGAAATCACTAAGTAAAGTATCTGGTAAACATAAACAGACTTTTCCTGATGATATGAGAAAACGATAAAAACGTTCGCTTGAAGTTTATATTGAATTTACTACATTTATTTAATTCTTATTATATTATATACACCAAAGTACGCCTGTTTTAGGCAAATTGTATATTTTTCTTATTAATATAGGAAATATAAAAAGGAAATATCAAATATAATATAGTTTTGAAAGAGAATAACCTACAACACATTATGAAAAATATGCTATACTAAAGGTCTTTCCAGAAAACGGAATATATCGCGGTAGTCGTATAATACCTTATAAAGAGAGCAACCAATAAATCTTTGAAACCAATATAAAATTAGTACGAATAGGACTGAAATCAAAAACGCAATCCGTTAGAGATAGAGTCTGATATATCTGACGAGGAAAATGCTTCTTTCGTTAAGATGTTTAATTATAAAACTCCAAACTCAGATTCCTGGGTTGAACATCCTCCGCGTAACCATCGTGACTCCTCCAGAGTAGTAAACAAATGTGATTCTATTTCAACTCCCTAATGAAAACTAGAGTACTGAGGCAAACGAAACCTCCAAGCAAACTTCCGAGGTTTTTTTAAAATATGACATCACAAAACTTTCGCAGCGATATTTATCTTTTATTTATTTTATTCCATATTTATTTTTTTAACTATGGAGACTTGTAAAATTAATATGACCAAGCGTAACTTTGTGGAACTTTCTGGGGATCTTTCTTTTCAACATGAAGACTTGTACTTATTTTTTCTCCTATTTCCTTCAGCGTCTTTGAAGTTTGAGATATTTAATAACTATGTATATTATTTAACCAATTTTTTGTATTTTCGCGTTCTTAACCAACCGTAAAAATTATGTTTTATTATGTTAGGCCCAAGTTTCACATAAAATCCTTATGCAATATTGTTTGGTAACGTTGGGAACATTTTCCTTAGTATTATTTTAGATTTATTAAATCCACATTTCTTCTATATTTTCTCGCCTCCTATTTTCAAATTAATTTCGTGAAATAAACATTATGAGTAATAATCAGTTATACAGTGGAGGTCTATTTCACTCGATCGGATAGTAAAATCAGAGATACCAATATACTTGCAACTTAGACGGGTAAATGGGAAACCGGATGGAATGGGAATCCTAGACGTAGTCGTAAACAGAGTCCCGGAAAGCTTATTCATTTTACCATTGTTTAAAAATCACTAAAAGGATATTTCTATTTATTTATAATTTATTATCATTATTTATATTATTAATAATTGATTACATTATAATTGATTATCGATTGATTTTAAATATTTTGAAGCAAGCTGCATCTGTAAATCTCTCTTGTGGATTTTCAAATTAGTATTCCACCTTTATGAAACGCCAACGGAGTCACAATGGAAAGTTACGGCAAGCCAACAGAGAAGTGTATGTAAATTACTAAACGGATTACAGCAAGGCGCCCTTAGGCTGAAAGACGTTGAGGATATTTTTCATTTTTATTCATCAATATAAATGATAACTCAGAAATATATTAATGTGATGTCGTATGAATAATAAACTGATATCGATAATTGCAATGAAATATGCGTTAGCAATATTAGGAATATGCATAAAAGGGTTACGCACTCGGACGATGATGAATTTTTAAGGGTCTGTTATCCGCTCATACACACAATTAACGACAAAAGCCAATAATATGCATATCAAAAATTCTGCAGTTATGATATAACTAAATCTCGTTTATAACAAAATTAAAGGGCCTAAAATTAAAGCGAGTTTTGCTCTATATTTAATCCTTTTTAACCTCATTACCCCACCCAACATCGATAATTGAACAGTTACAGCGGGGAAAGCAAAATTAAAGCGTTGAGTATAACACATGGCCTAACCAGGAAAAAAACCGATTATTTGGGACACGAACCAAGGACCCTGATGTTTGTAGGTTAGTATGTTAAACATTACGTAATAGTGGTTGGCGGGTTAATTATTTACTAGATATTACTGTTATAGAACTCTGGTTCGCGTCATATTAGGGTCAAGGCATTTAATATACGACTATTGATCGAATGCATCGACAAGAAGAGCCAATTAATACCCACCAAATTCACCAAATAACGTTCTACAACATTTCAAGCGGTATCATTGGCCCTTACCCATGGTATATTCGATATTTCCAAGTCCTTTTGGAACCTTTTTTTCACGCTCGGGCACCCTCGATATTGCATATGCTCAGAGAAAGAGTGCCTTAAATGAAAATTTATAAACAGAAACGACAAGTGACGTCTTTTCTACATAGCACCTGCCTCATCAGACAGTGTAGCACAAGGAAAACTTGAGGGAAAACAGGAGAGTGCTACGCTGGGGAAAATATCGCCGGCAGAGGACCCAATCAATCAATCAATCAATCTAAAAGTCCCTTTTCCCTCTCTCTCTTCATCAAATGCTTTGGACTCCTTCGAATGAACTCCCACTATCGGACACTTACATCGCAACACTTCGTCAAAGCAACGGAACTCTCTCGGACCGAAATGTATGCGGTCTACATCGACCCTTTCAAGTACTTCGCAAAAAATTCATTTATTCTAAAAGTGAAATCATGTACGTATTGAATAATTTGCTAACAGAAAAATATTTTTCAGACAATTATCAGGGTACCACGCCGGTACTCCAATGGTTACCGAAAACCGATTTTTGGATCGCATTTTAATTAAGTATATCAGAAAAAACCTATGCTAACCATGCCTCGGTAGGATTTGCAACTCACTAATCAACATTTATATCTTAACCGAAAGAATAAAATAAGTGAAAAATAGATACATGACTGAGAGCCGAATCCAAGTCACTCTTCTTCCGGACAGGGATAAAAAGGATTAAATTACAATTCAACTACACTTCTGCTATACCTTCCCGAAAATTTAGAGACCAAAGTTCGAATCCCAGTCATGTAGCTTTTTTCACTTTTGTGATTCCTTCTGTTTCAAGGTTCATCCCTCCTCATTCTATTGTTAATAACCTTTCCTTATCCCTCTTTATGGTTTTATAACTTACTTTATAGTTACATACTTTATACATATCACGCATCTTATTCTAAAATGTTGCCAAAATTGTTGCAACCGGTTCCATAGAGAGTGCCGAAGCAAAACATAAACTTTCCAAATTTTGGCATTTTCATTGCATTGAAGTGAAAACAAAAACGAAAAGAAGTACCGCTCGATGCCCTGGTTTCTGTACACTCATAATGTAGCCACACAATTAACCTTCCACTTTCAGTTAATTTTATAAAAAAACAACAAAGAAAATATAATCATGTACAATATTGAGTTACCTACATGCACCAACAGAAATGGATATGAAAATATTTCGCTTCTGTAATGTACCTTTGCAGAAAACATGAAAACTACAGGATATTACTGTATTTAAAAGAGCAACATTCATGAACATAAGAAAAAACTATAATTAAAAGGAGTGGTGCCTCTAAGGGAATTTGGGAAACTTTTAAATAGAAAGTGCGAATCTAACTGTACATACGAATTATTTTCGAACAGTTATCCGGATTAATACATTCCTGCATATATCGCAAAATTTAAGTAAAACCTCTCTTACACACAAGCGCAACCAAATGACACATTTTCTTTGGAAGGAACTGCAGTCTACAGAGAGAGCCGGTGGAGATCGATTGGAAAGTGTTTGGCACGAAAAGCAGATGGAATAGAATGCAGCTACGCTCAGCTGTTTTCGGAATGTAGATGAAGACGTTCAAATCCTCGTGGTAAGAAAAATTTTGCTCACATAGACGTAAGAAAATCGTAGTTCTTAACATAAAACAATTGAGTAAATACGCTATGACAGGTGGAGAGCCGCCTTACTGTCTACGGTTTATTTAGTATTTACGTATAACGCAGTCGGCATGTATGTCGGCCGGGATTCATAAGAACTGAAATTTTATTTATCTCTTTTTGAATATTTTGATAAGTTCACTCGAGAGATCTAATTATGATGCATTACAGCGATATGACAATTTCATTCATTTTCATTTCAAAAAAAGACTGAATTCAACTCTTTTAATCGGTATTACTTGTCGTCTAATTAGGAGGAGTAAGGCTGGAAAAATCTTCCTACTCCAATCCTCACTAATTCCTTATATCGGATGTCTAAAGGTCTGCATCTGAAAATTTCCAGCGTCAAAATACGGGTATTTAATAATGAAGATTTCCATATACTTACACGCATCTAAGTTTGGTTAGTTATCCCAGATGTTAATTTAAAACTAACATACAGCAATAAACTTCACATTAGGTTTCAAATATGTAGCTTGACATCTTCGAATTAATATTCAGTTCAAGGACTTTCAATACAAAGTAACAACATTTCAGAAGTTGCGTTTTTTACAATTTTCTCATGAAGCACTCGTATTAACTCATAGCAAATAGTACATGATTTGAATGAATTACCGTGTTAATAAATTATAATAAAAGGATTATATTAGATTTAAGAACGTAGGAGCCTCAATTCGCTATTTTAATGTAAATCTCTTTTATCGAGATTAATTGATATTTCTTCTTATTTTCTTTTTATTTTTTCTAGATATAAGCTAATTGTAGACAATCTTTTTCAATCAATTGTGTGCACATGCATAAAATTTGCAGCAATGCCTTAAATTCATACATTATAATGTAAAGGTTACGTAGAAAAGAGACTATTCTGGCCTAACATTGTCAGAATAGTATAATAATGTCTCACTTCCTATACGAGACACATTCCCATGACGATGAAGACAGTATTTCATTATACAGGATTGCTTATAAATCTAACAGCCAGTTTTTTTAATTTTGTGCATAAAAATTACATTACACCATCCTTACCTCGAAAGGAAAATAGAAACAAATATTTTCCGATGGAATAAAACACATAGACCTTCGATTTTCATCAAAGAAAAAATCTTTTCATTTAAAATGATAAAGAACAGTGCGCTTTAGAGGAAAAGACTAACGCCTTCTATCTGAAAACTCCAATCTTTGTCACTCGCGGAAAGAGCAGACTAGGACAAGGCCCCGGAAACTCCCCAGGGTACTTATCCTTTGCGAAGTATGCTTGCGGAGGAAAAACTTCTATTATCTGCAGGCGTTCACACAAATCCGAACCCTTGCACAAGTATCGATTTAAAAAAGAAGACAAAAAAGGGAATGGCTGAGACGTCCCTTAAGCGCATCGCTGCCACGCACTCTCAAACACACTCTATCAAGCTCATTCCAAATGCAGCGCCTGCCCTACACCCTCTTACCCCCACTAAAGACCGACTACTCCCACTTATTTACATACCTTTACTTACCCGCCCCCATCTCATTCCAAATACGCACACCAGTCCTCAAAGCGTCCCTTTCACCACTTTACCTACACACACTAACATGCCTATGTACGTCATTAATAGATAGGCTAATCATACGCCCCGTTTAGACCGGGACTGTCCCGCTATGGAGATGTGGTCCCGGTAAAATTTTAATCTTCGAATGCATGACCTACGCAGAATAAATTACGGCTCATTCAGATATATAAAAATATATTTCTAAGACGAAGATTAAATTAATTATTACTGCTCACTATAAGTAATAGTAGCTTACGAACTCTTGAAATTGGCCAAAACTAAATTTAAATACGAATTTCCGGTTATATTCCGGTTTAAATCTTCTAAATCCTATAAGTTCCGGTTAATTGCAATCAGGATACAGTCATTCCATCAACACGGATGACTTTACCTCATAGAAAGCCTTAAATAAATTTCACAAAAATTTGTATTCTCTTCGCTTAAGTTTATTCAACAGAACAGTCTTGGCATAAACACCCTTAGCATGACAGCAAGGACCACCGAAGACTAGCTCCTTAAAACAGGTCGGAAGAAAAAATTGAGCGTGAAAAATACTAAATGTGACAGTTACCTTAATACATATATCACCTACAGTTTAATAGAGAAAAAGAAAGGTGAAAGAGAGTTACGAGGAATAATTCTGCAAACAAAGAAGAGATGCTACCAGAAAAAACGAGGTCTGACAGAAAATATTAACAGTTTGGTTATAAGAAAACCCCTCACAAAAATCTCTATGTAGAGTGCACAGTAGGGCGTACCGAAAAACAAGTGGTGACTTGGTGACAGTGACTTTACCCCAATCTATCAATTCTTCATAAGAAGGCACGTCGAACTTCTGTTGCGGGATGATGAACTGGCAAACCTACTCCAAGTCACCACTTACTGTCAGTCTTTCTCCCGAGGATCTTCAAAACATTAAAGGTAATGCAAAGGAACCTATAAAGCAGCTTACTGCATTATTTGCCCTCCCAAATGATTCTCAAGCAGTCGAACGAAACGTAAAAGAAGTCACAGAGGCCTCACGTTTAGTCTACGGCCACGATGCAAGAGACGGGTTCATAGGAGAGATGATCCTCTCGCGAATACCAAAAACTGGATCAAAATCAGCCTTCAAAGACTTCAACTAGTTGTCTGGTATGCTTCCTCGGGTGTTTAGGGGGGTGGGACTCGATTAGCAGGCTCTACCTCATGACGAGTCCTGGGTAGCTCAATGCAGCTGAACCAGCGAGAAGCTGCCACTTTTCATGGCGTTTCCAAAAATTTTAAAAGTATGATATCTCGTCATATTCGGTTTTAATGGCTTATTTTTATTGTTTCTCGATCAAAACGAATTAAAACAACCATTTAATCAAATGTATGTAAGCTCCGTCAAAAATTTAACTTACCTAAAAAAACGCAATTTTCACTAAAATTTCGAATTTTCGAGCTCTTTGGTCAGGCCCAAGACGAACTTTGTTAGAGCCCATCTTTTGCACATTTCTTATTGAGCCTAAAAGGCAACTTTTCCAACCTATTACGTTCCCGCTACTAAAAATTTTTGTTTTTCGGTACGCCCTAGTGCACAGCCTGAAACATGATTTTGAAGCAGCAGAGAGGAAAGTATTAAAAGCAATGAAGGAATAGTTCCACAGAAGATGAATGAAAATAGAAAGACAGACCGAGTAACTATGGAAGAATCACTTTCAAGAGCGAATGAAGAGAAAGATCCAAAAATCTTCGAGATATCACTGGAAAACATTGCCCAAAATTACAAGAATAATATCATGGATCCTGAAAGATGTATTGGAAGACATGGGAGAAGTATGGAATTACTGAGAAAGATCCACGTTGAATTACAAATGATAGGAATAGCAAGAGCTGAAGTTAGGAATTACGAGGGAATTGGCAGTGACATGTTGGCTTGGAGAACTGCAACAAACCAATCTTCGGATTGCTATCCCTTGATGATCACATAAAATCGAGAAGAGCGCTTGAGTTAGTTATTAGCACTTAAGGGTGACGCTTAGCAGTAATATGACAGTTAAGGAACGAAGTCGTAATGCTATCTGATCCGTGGATAATTTCAGCGTCTTACAAAAAGGAATTCCCGTTGGAGATGAAGATAGTAGAGCATCTCTTCTCTAGGAAATGCTTGAATACCATTTCGCGGACTGAAATCTCTGTGGCATAAAACTAAAACAGAATGGATATGGATTTGCAGAGAATGCTTTCAGTATATTCGCATAAGCTTTCCCGCTGGAAGTTCTTTCCCGAAGAAAGAAAACAAGTACCAACACATTTTTTCGAAAATTCGTGACGTTCCTTCCGAATTCTTCAAAAACTTTTCCTCAAAATTTTAAAGAGCTATACGAGTACACATCGAGATGGAGAAGAATGCAATAAAGCTTTAAGACCAAAAAAATATCCTGCATCTTGAATGGAATAACTACAAACATTGATGGAAGGATGATAGCAAAAATTTCCTAATTTTATTTACTAAACTACTTCATTTTCTTACGATCATGATTATATCCAGCAAAAATAAAATCGCTCATCACTGTTCGATATAACTGTCACCGTATGCTGAATACTATATGTTATCGATGTAAATGTTGATATAACGAGCAAATATCTCCCATAAGAGATACACCGTCCCTTCATGACGAAGGATGCACTATAGTATCTTGTATATTTGTGTTATAGTTACGAACTAGCTGTAATTGACAACATCTTGAAAAGTGCTACAACATATACTGAAATGAAGGATAAAATTTATATAATTATGTGATATTGAATTTGAGATTAAACGGGCAAAAGAACGGATGCCTTGAGTCTGTTTCATTGGAAGACTGAAGTCATGTTAATGCCTAAAGTTTGAGTTAAAACAGACCAAAAGCCGAGGTCGCAGTTTACCATCTGGATATCGTAAGAACTCTAGCCAGACGGATCAGCGGACTTTCCTAACATCCGGCCGGGTCTCGAATACATTTACCCTCGGAATATCCGTGATAACCTGTGACCACGGCATTAGGAGTATTTTCACTCAGAACAGTTTTACCTTGTAATAAATTATCAAGCACATAGATTTTGAAATCCGTTCCTTTTAAAAACGAATGCTAGACTTACGAGACATTAGAAGAGGTATGAGATTTAAACAGTTTCTTCTTTATAATATTCCTGTCCTTGTATTTGAGCATCCTAATAAGCCTTATAGTTGAGAAAACTGCTGTGATTACATCCCATGCCAGTGGTGCTTAGCTGGGATCATGTAGAAGTGAATTTAAACGCAAATATCTGCACATCGAGGCTTGCACTCCGTTCCCTCGCCTACCTTTCAGCATCCGCTCTACCCTAGACTTCCGGAAAGGGAAGAGGAGGCGCCCGCGGGCCGTAGCCAGAGACGAATTGGTACAGAAAGAAACAGGAAGTGCGAAAGCATCGGAAAGAGCAAATGAAAGAGATGAGAAGGATAGCGAAGCAAAGGAACGGAGGGATGATCGATTTGGAGGAAGGTAGTGGCATTGTGGGAAGGGCACAATAGGAAGATGACGGAAGCACCAAGTCAGAAGGGAGGGGAGATAAAGTGGGAGGAAAACCGTTTGAAAAGGGAATGGGAGCAGAAAGGTTTGAAATGGGAGAGAAAGGCTTTAGAAAAGGGGTCTGAAAGGGAAAAGGGAGGGGGAAAAATGGTGCTGAATAGTTTCCTTAGTAATTTGGAGATATGCTGTCCCGAAACCTTTCTCGTGTATCCACCACTTGAATAGCCGAAGTTGCAGCTGAAAAGCCTATTGAGAACGACAGCTTAATAATCGATGTGTTTTTCTAATCCAGAAAGGTACCACTAAGGAGGGTGTCTTCCATGTTATGCTTGAAACGTTAAAACAAGGACTGTAGAGTTATCAGCCAGAGGATTGGTTGAATCCTCCATACCCACTATTAGCAATTTCTAGCTTCTGGGAACAATGAATTTTACTAGTCAAGATGAGAAATAAGATTGCTTTAGTCAATGAGTCGGAATTTCACGAATAGAAGAGATCCAAGTCAGATAGGCAAAATGATGACACTTTTCATAGCATCATATTCCATCTATAAAGTATTACATCTGAAAGACCTTTGGTAGCTAGAAGAGAAGAATGTAAAGCATGCGTAAGGCAAAGGCGAGATGAAGAGTGAGGTAGTTTGCCCTTGCTTTCCTTACTAAGACAATGACGTAAGCAAAACAAGTCTACGTAGGTGAATCCCAATGACTCTACGAGTAACACTTTTCGTAGCGTTTTCATAAGGAGAAACTTAATCAATACCATTATTCAGCATCAATAGTGTCTCAGTAGCTTATCATCACAGCCAGAAACTACACAGAGACATAAGTAGATAAAAGGCACATTTTCTATGCCCTTTGCCAAAAACAAACAAATATTCAATTAACCGAGATATGGTAGCCTGTGATAGGCAGGCATGAAAGAAGGAATCATAAGAACGAATGCTGTAATCATCATCACTCACATGTAGGTAGCTACCGGAGTATCACAGGCTATATTGTGTTTCGACTTCTTGCGTAACAAATGAGTGATATTAGCCATGTACAGACAGAAACATACTACCTCTCATAAGCTCATTAACTTGTATAACCAGTAAGGACAATAGAAGTACTTGTGATATAACAGGAAGTGCAGGTTACGAAAGCATTCAGGAAGAAATTCAATAGCATAAATCGTAAATATTTAAATAGAGAAGTAAGAGAAGAATTCATTTAAACTTAAGTTTGGAGGACGTTACTGTATAGAAATGGAATCTTTTTCATACCTGAAAGGGAAAAAGGAAAACTGAAACGATAGAGATGGGGATGATAGAACATACGAGATGGATACACAGGAAAATGGATGGTGAAGAATCACAGCAGATCGATGAACAGAGAAGATTACTGGAAATGATGAACAGGCGAAAGTTATATTTATAGATCATGTTAGGATATAATCCATTTTTTATAAGAAATTCAGAAGATAATGCTTCAGAAGTGAGGAAGACCGAAGAGGAAATGTACGAAAGTAATAAGGAGCCAAACTGGTCTCCAAAATTATGAGGAAATGAAGACGGCTGCATAGGATAACAACACCTGGATAAAGCGACAAGGATAAAGATATATGGATTATAGTGCATATTCTGGTAAAAGTAGTACGAATGCCAGTTTAGCCAAGAGAGTAACTCTAATGGTTAGATAGGACCTTCTAGTGAGTCAATAGGCAACCTGGTATACTTCTAAGCCAATGAAACTTTCATTGTGTTAGAAGAGCAGAAATAGAGCTGAATCACACGGGATTCATGACAAAAGTAAGAAACTTCCTACTTTTGGCTACACTTTTGATTATCCTTACAAGAAGAATAAGACTGTACTCACATTAGAAAAGTAATGAAAGTGATATGAAGTCCCTTGTACTTCGATCATCACTCGAGAATGTCAGAGAGCACCATCGCTAGAACTCGCTAGAACATTGTGGAACTGAATTTATGGCCTTTGGACAGTTAAATCATCAGCCCGAAGGCTGGTTAGATCTGAATCACCGAATCTAGTGAGAATGCTTAGGAGAGGGAATAAAACACGGTGAGAAGAGGAGTGAGGTAATATACATATATATAGTGAAGAATACCGTCGCTGGCTCTACTTTTGAAAATCAAGGACGAGAATATGAAGCACAGATGGAATAATTATTCTCCAACTAAGGATTAAGAAATACAAGAGGTGAAAATATTATATTTAATAATGTTTGTTGTTTTAAAATAAGCTTTATTTGAGGTTGTGGAGGACTAAAACGGTTTTCCCGTGTATAGTACAGAAAAATGTAAGACAGGTAGTTTATAAAGGAAATAAAGCTAGCGTAAATGATAAGAAGAGAATAGATTGGAGGAAGGATGAAAAAGGAGATGATAAAAGAAGTAAGATATCTCCCTCTGTGTTCGAAAAGTAAATACGTAGATAAATCAGATTAGATGTCTGTTCTGATATGAATTTTAGCCCTAAACAATATTGATAGTATAGGTGAAAATTTATGCGAAAGAAGAAATTAACAGGCGAATTTTTACTTCTCTGAACTCATCGATTTAGGAAATAATTATAGGCTAGAATCTAAATAAGACTTGGAAGCGATCACCGTGCCTAAGCTCGGAAAATTCCTTTGCAATGCATAAGGATGAATTTCATCCGAATAAAATGCTCATTTGAAAATGGTGCAAACGCAGGCAGCGTTCCATTCGCTAAGCCTCTTCAGATTCTCCTTCAACTCATCCCCATTCGATTGCCCCGAAAATGGGGTTAACATGGCCGCGTTTGATCCTATCAACTTTAACGCAAGGAAAGAGTTCGCAAGGAGGATTAAGCGGCCGGAAAGTTAGACTGTCATCTTTTTTAAGGTGAAATAGGAGGGCGATTGCTCTTCTTGGAGACTCAAGAAGCACACAAATGAAAGGACGTTCGGCAATTATCGCAGTGCCGTTCCCCCGCAAATTACGGGATAAATACGTTGCGATGGAGACGAGACTACTTGGGATGAATCGGGAATCCCAGTTGAAAACAAAAGTAATTGGAACGTTGAGGATTCCCTTGCTATCTAAGATTTCGTTCCTCTTCCTAGAAAGTTTTCCGAAATATTTCACGTGGCCCCAATTATCTCTCTGACCGAAAAAGTTTCTTTAGTGATCATCGCCCTTTATTTTCAGCGGTATATTGTGCGGTATTGAGCAAAGTTTTTCACCTACCACTTATTCTGCAGTTCAAGAAATGCGCATATTTCTTATTTATTCAGTTTTTGAACAGGCATCCACCGTTGAACCGGTTCGATCCGCTTTTACATCCTAATGTAACATTATTCAAAATCAATAACAGAAGCTGAAATTACCCGGCTGAACCGTTTCGAACCAATTTTTCGCTCTGAATATAATTTTTACTAATTAATAGAAAAAAATAAAAGCATCCCTGGTAGATATACCGCCATAAGAGAACATTGAATTTGGATGAAGATGAAAAATTCCGAGCCGCTACACTATGACAGACATTTCATTCATAACCCAACTTAACATATCCTATATAGTTCAAGTACAAAAAGGATTCTATTTACACCCTAAAAGAATCATCAGAATATTACAAATGATAATCCAATCAAAGAATATTAAGGTTATAATGTGTAGAGGAATCTAAGAAGGATTAACATCAAAGATGATTTCATGAGAAACTATGGAGCTTTTTTTACCACTATCTAAAAACATATTCACAGAAAAATCCATAAAAAAAGTCGTAAGAAAAAAACACGACGACATAGGATAGGGCATAAGAAAGAAAGAATCACCGGATCATATAACAAGTTTAAAGGTTTGACTGAACAGAAGATAGAAGTAAAAACCGTAAATTTGTGAAACCTCATAACTAAGGACAGTCACTAGATAAATTTTTATTTTTCATGTAGCAAAAAGAAGTAAATCGTCAGATGATGATTCCGAGAGTCAAAAACTGTGTTATAGAGAGATAGCATTTAAGAGAACCTAGAAAATATTACTGTAATTATTCACATTTTTTGGGGATAATTTTTAAATTGCATTCGATTTAACTGAATCATAGAAAAAAGCAATATGAAATAAATGGCAATCAAAATACAAGTTTTATAAATTTATTAGCTGGTATATTGGTTGGATAAATTGATGGGATTAATTGAATAGAAGGACTAATATATATTCCCTCCGTGAGGTATTTCGCCTGATGTCCGGTTTAAGACTGAGGACAACGTGTCTACCTGTTTACCTTTGGTGTAAGGATTCCAGGGTTCGATTCCCGGTAGGGGGCATAAAATCGCTTCAGAACACAATTTTACGTTCAAACTTTTATCAGATGTTTTTTTCTTAAAAAACAGGGCTATATTTAGAGAGCTTCTAGATATAGCCCTGGATAGCAGATAGATGGGTAATCATAATGGTAGTTACACTGATATTTAATAACTGCAAAAAAAAAACTTTTAAGTATAGCTACCGGAATCTCTTAATGTTTACACAGCAAAATATCCCCATTTCCTTTGGAGTGAAATTGAATTAAAAAACGCTCGGAGAACCCCTTTGTGTCTATAAGTAAGAGGCGGTGTTTGAAAGAAAAACTGTTTTTACGCAACATGTCTGTGAAGCAAAAAATGGAACGAAACGTACGAACGGCTTTTGGAATCGATTGAAGCTCTCGTTCGACCAATCGTTGAAGTATAATCGATCGACCGTATCACCGATATGCTACAGTCATCTAATAGTACCGACTCAAGTTCAAGAGCGGCAATATTTCGGTTCAGGGTCGGTTTTCACTCGGAGGAATAACAGTTATTTTCGGATTTCGTTCTTCGCTCGGTGGAACCTCCATGTTCTGGTTTGTATTGGGTAAAGTCTAGTCTCTATTTCCCAAAGGCTTCATCGGTGAAAACGAAAGGCTTCGCCACCTATCTAGAAATCGCAAATTTCTATAAAATAATAGTCTAAAAGGGTTAAGTTATATTCGTAAATTTTAACCAAAATTCTATGTCTTCGGCTTTCACTAAAGGTTCACATCACACAAAACTAATGAACACAAATAATGCTTTGATAGCATTAGTTTTCAGTTTCCCTTTAAAACGAAATCATAATAGTCCTGAAACAGTTATACAAATAGAATATTTAGACAGAGTATTTAGAAGTAAATAATGTGTTATGAGTACCTGAAATTGCGAAATGAACAATTTAGAGGGAGATTTCAGTTGCACGAAGATAGTTATCATAGATATTATAGATATATAGATATTCAAAGTTAGGGAATACGCTAGGGTGAAGTAGATCCAGCAAATTAAAATATATTTCAATGACATTACGCTCCTGAAAGTTAAGCAAGTGACCGTTTCTTTTCCATTTACTGCTGGTCTTGTTTCTAATAACATATTATGCATAGGTATGAAATGAATTCGAAATGTCTGAACTTGAAGGTGTCAACTAACGGAGTTGCATATCAAGTAAAATGACTAAACTAACTAAAGCTACGTTATAGAAGAAATTAGGTAATAAAATTATAATAAATAAACAAAATAAATTTGAAATAATTTACTACATCAATTTAAAAATTATAAATATAGTACAGTAAATATTATTCCCTAAACATTCAGACTATATATCAAAAGAACATAGCGATTGACTTTTGAGTCAATCGAACCATAATTCATAAATGTTCTTCTGACGCAAGGATTGTCAGCCCTTAAAACTCGATGTCGTCTTGCGGTTATTACTCGAATTCCAATACTTTTGGTGGTCTCGAATCTTTAATTAAAGCAGAAATATATATGCGTGCGGAAGCCATTCCGACGATAAAGGGCACAGAGATGGGATTAATAATATCCCCGGATCAGCCGACGAAATTATTCTCCGTTGCCTTGGCGACACCCACGCTGCTCATCGCTCGGCCCTTCCTGTCCCTCACCGGACATCAATTAAGGCCCTTAATTACGACGAGAAAGGATAATTAGAGCAAAGGACGAGGAATTAATTTATGTCATAAGATGCGAAACCCCTGCTCTCACTTTTTGCCTCCAACGGAAGACTCCTTAATCTCCGCTCCTTCACCGATCTCTTCCCCATCCACATTTGCCAATTTGCCCATTTCCTTGCGCCATTTCGAAACTTTCATTTCCCTTTGTAAGGCTAATTCCCTTTGTTTCAGTGGAATGACACTTACGTAGCGATTTTATCACGAATACGCCAAAATTAAGCTGTTTCTGTTTTTTTGTTAATTTTTTTGGCGAAACTCTTTAAATTGTGAAACGAAATTTAGGTGGAACAAGAAAACTATCGACCAATTTTGAGGGAATGTTTATCGCCTGATGGTGAGGTGATACGACATATGCCGGTTCAAAGATTTCTCAATTCTCTCGGAATTTGACGATAGGTTCATGATTCAGTATATTAACAAGTATTATTCTGTCTAGTCTAATATGTTTATCAACTATCCTGAAAGTCAACCTCAACTACTGGTTAGTGGCACGGAGTGAATCATAAAAAATATTTTCACTGTCAGTTAGTAAGCTGTACACCGGTACTATCAGTCATATTGTTCGTTTACATCTATGACGCATTGTCCCTAAGTATTAGGTTAAAATTTGAACCTCTCTAAATTTGGTAGTTAAGTTAACTATCGTTTTACATCCAGATCGATACTTAACTATCGATTGTTAGACGGTTTGTTGGAGTTAACCTGAAGGTTGAAGTTTAATCGAAGGAAGAATTATACCTTACAACATCGGACCTAAGAACAAATCCTGTCAAGTTTTACTAGATACCGATTGAAATATAGACCTCAATAACAAATACGTTACACCAATCCATCCTTGAGGGATATCCAAAACCGCGACCAGTCATCGATGTGCTTGATTTCATTCTTTTGGTGTGTGCCACAGAATGGTTGTAACCTTAATATTTCAATAAATTTACTTCAAGATGTTAATGTAATTATCGCTTTATCAGGATGATCGCGGAATAGTAATTATGATCAAAATCTTGACGAATATATACGTAGTTCTCAGCTTCATGGACTACAATATCTTCGAAACAGATTCTATCGTAGCGGATGGAACCACATTGAGATAGTATATCTTGATTTCGCAAAAAGACAAGTCGTCACAACTGCAGTATGTACAACTATGCATTAGATACAGCGGAACGAGATACCTAGCTCACGTAAAACTCAAAGTGAAAAAGAAGTTGAGGAGGAAGTGAGGAACCTAATAGGAATAAAATATATCGAGTGAAGCATCGAGGTATTTTCAAATAATTGTCTCAAATCGTTTAAACATTCCGGAGAATCAAATTAACCTATTCATCAAATTATTTAATTTAAAGTAATTAATTTAATTATTGGATTTTGCACCTGATTTTTTAAATACATTTGCTGATGATGGCGATCATTTTAAACGATCGTATAAAACTGAATTTTACATGAAAATTTTGTGGGTGAGGTCTTTTCTTCATTCCTAAGAATTTTTGGCAATATTTGTTTTCTCTCGATTATTTTCTAATGCGACCACATACCGAGTAAAATATTTTTGGCAATTATATAAAATGTCAATCTTATAAAATATAAAACGTCAATTTATATAAAATTCAAGAACTACATGATATAATAATACAATTTCACATACAAATACAAAATATCGATGCATAAAAATTGCATCAACTAAAATGTATTACAAAATACAGTAATTTACTATCTAAACAGGTATTATCTGCGTCTTTATCTGAAACCATTGCAAACATCATTTATATCTACATCACTGTAAAATTCCTCAAAAGCCTAGCAAATACTAATATAGAACATCAGTACATAAACAACATCACCAACAGACTACAATAATTTATAAATAGTGCTGCTAAATAGTTTTAGATAATATACATGTGCTTATATTTACATTTACAGATAAATATACATGTGAATTAGTAATTACTAACACGAACTATTACTGTTATTTATCGTGCAAGATTTAAAGGATTAAATAATTATCTTTATTTCTTTATTCAATCTTGAGTGTGAATAAAGTATTAAATGAGAAGGGTTACATTAATTTGCCTGAATGCTGAAGACTTCATTTTTATCCCGAAGAATGTAGGATTAACACCGGCGGAACATTATAATTTATCCGTATGACTACTCTGCGTACTCGGAAAGAAATCATCATAAATAGAAAAGGCATTATGCTGAACGAAGCGATTTCTCTGGTAGCAATTAATGGAATCAACTCGAGTAGTTTCGGCAAATATGTCCCCACTATCCTTTTAGAACCTTAATGCCATTCACCTTCCATTCTCTAAACTTCTCGAAATCCTCTTACTTCTTCCACCTCCTCACTTTCTTCCACCCCGTGCGCTAATGGTATTTTCTTCCCCATCGCAAGAGAGAGATGGCAAATATCCCATCATTTCTTCCAAATTCTCCCATTACGCCAAAGCGCAATAAGGCATACTTGGTAATCATCCCACCACTCACTCGCCAAGGAAACAAATCAGGTGAATTATGATATTAAACAACCGAAATAATATCAATTATCCAATTTGAAACTATAGTGATTTTTTGGATTTCATATTTTTGCTGAAAGTTCTACTCCTAAGGGAAACTAAATGTATAGTAAATAATAATATATAACGTAAAAATGTAAATACTACGCTACTTGAAAGCAAGGCGATAAAGTATCTGGGAATTTCCGTACTTCCCATACCGTAATTTGTTTACATGTGCATAATCTATCACTTCTGCCCTGACTTCTAGCCTGATCAACCTTGCAGTATATATATAGAAAACGCCATGAACCTATTATCCTATTTTCTCCCACTTTGAAACACATATTGTATTCTTATATATCTTCCATATAATGCAAACGGAGTAAATCTACTCCATAAGCCATCAAATTTTTCAGTATAAATTCAATACAGTTCATCCATCAGGAACCGACACAGCTCGGAGTGGGAATTTTCCGACGCGATACCTTAAGTGTGTCTTTTATTATTCAATATTAATTTTCCGTCTCATTTCTCAAACAGATATTTTGTGATTTCTCAAAAGTATTTATTTTTATTTATTTATATTACATATTTTTTCTATATCTTTGTTATGTAAATATATTTTATTACATATTGCGACTGTATCTATCCTATTGTGTTTTTGAGTTTATTTTTTTAACTCCTTCTTTCCTTAGGAAGTATTCTCGCAACGTGGGTTATTTGTCACCATATTACACTCAGCTCTATTTTTGTTGTTTAAATTCTTGTAAGTATTAATTACATATTAGACGACATACGAAGTTAAGTGAAAGAGAGGCTCATGGGTCTAACCTTGCTAGTAAAGGGTGTATCAATCTATTTATCTATCTATATCTAAGAAATTAATTTTTCTAGTACGTAACGTTAACCACCTAATTATTTAACAATTTTGATACTAAAACCGCTGTTTACTAAGAGTAATAAAGTAATGTTAAACCATTAATCGGAAATAAAAACAAGATAAGTACAGGCGATGAGCCATTGGAAGAATTCGTTAACGGATAACAAAATATAAAGCTCATAGGCTGAGCTACAGCTGGAATACAGATAATCCGCATATCACAAAATATAACGAACGAAAAAAGAAAATCGATTCAAAGAGTAAATTTTACGAGTTTTTCAAATAGAAATGTAAGTTATAGATAGTAGATGTTTCTCTAACAAGAACTAATCGTTACAATGAATATTTTTGAGATTCAATATTGTACTACTTGATTTAGAACGTTTTCGTAAGAAAACATTCCCAATTGTTTCCGTTTCCAATCTTCCCCGTGGATGTTTATGGAGGGCGTTTCCAACAATACCTGTCGACACCTTAACAAACACGCGACATTTTGACAAATTTCCGTTGACTAACAATGCTAATTATCACAAATAAAGGCAATCTTACAGTAACGACTGCATTTCACCCGAAAATACATATATTTTAGATATAAATGTCCCTCCAAACACTAATTACTCTGCCAAGATATCGATTCTCTGCAGAGGAATTCAACGGGCATTTCTATAGGTGTACGTGTGTTTGTTTTCTTTATTTGGGGCGAAAATGAGAAAACATCAAACAGCGTCCACATTTTCATTTCAGAGAGAGGCATTCCGGGTATCGATAGCGATACAGAGAAAAGTTTTACGCATCCCTTACAGTGGGTGATTCGACGCCAGTGATACAAGTGTTACGTACAGATGGAGTTGCTGGTCGTGACGTTTCAGTGGCAGTGAAGTATCATATCCCTGAAAGCTCCATATGGTAGTTACGAATACTTCTGACTGCTACAGAACAAAATCAAGATACAACTGTCGATGGAAGCTATCAAAAAGTTAAATTACAACCAATTATTCCAAGGTACATGAAAAATACTGCCATCGAAGGCACCAGTAAACAGAAAAGACTTTCAGTCATTATTGATTATAAATTTCTATTTTCTAGAAATATCCTTTTCTACCTTGCGGGGAATATTTTTTCCTTAATTTTCCTTATTGAGAGAAATTATATTTTAAACATTGCCATATGGTGTTCCATCAGTTGGAAGTTGGAACGGAATACTACTAACTATTCTCTTTTTATGGAGTAAGGGAAATGGTATCATCCATTCACTTTAGTCTTTGTCTTGTATGTAATATAATGTACGAAAGCTAATACATGTTAGTAAATGCTATTCATAACATTCATTCCTTAGCTAAATTTAGTGCCAATTATGGTTGCCTAGGTTAGGCCGTTATTCTGAAATTTGCCTGGAATGCTGCCGAAGACCCTCCCAGGTGCATGTCTTTATAATAGCCTTCGGTTAAATTCGTCCATTGGTGTCACACTAAGCAATAAGAGTATAAACTAAGAGTATTTTCCATCAACTCCGTATTTCCGATTCAAGGTAAAGATTTTCATTGGCGGTTTGCTGAGCTGTCCTAACAAATTCTCGTTACCCGAATTAAGGTTAGAGATACATTAAAATTCAGCAACCGCAGCTGAACAAAAAAGATTTAATCAGGAAGATTAAAAAATTGTCAAAAGTATTAAGAGGTATGAAAATACTCCGTTAGCTGTCTGTCGGACTAGCACCGAGAAAGGCCAGGATTACTAACATCTAAAAATCACCCCATTGGGATATAATCCAGGCCTTCTTGGTGCTTCTAATACCTAGAAGACGCTAGTTGGACTGCTAATGAAATATTTTCAAACCACTAATTCATTAAAATCCAGGTTCCAATTTTCTTAACCTAAATTAACGACCTTGACCAAATAAGAAAATTCTATCTTTCATTTTATGTTTAAAAAAAACCCGAACGTGATAGCATCAGAAAGTATCAATGACCTATATACATTTTATCAAATGAACGATTCGGTTCATTCCGGATATTTTATACCTTTATTTTACCATCAACATTTTTTTAACGCAAAGAAACAATGAAAGAGCCGGATTCTAATCCTCGTCTCGTGGGAATATTTTTTCACGTCCGTTTATCCCATGGGGCTCAAAAAGCATTCATTTCTGCATTAAAATGATTCGGTATCGTTGTGCGCTACATGATTCCACCAACCACGTCAAATATCATAAAATTTTGGGCGGGAAGCCTTATAAGCTCAACGCGAAGCTACACTGCTGAAGTGCATACCTCAGGCTCACGTTCGTATCTCGAGATAAAACACGAATAACGTCTGCATTCTCAGCCATTCCTAAATCTAGGTTTCACTACGTAAGTGCGATTCCACCTCCACAGTTATCCTGCCCTAAAGCCGTAGAATACCTCTTCATAATCGTGATACCTGAGCGAATAGGCCACAATACGGTGTTCTCTCCACAGTGCTTTGTAAAAGGGGATCCGCACCAAGGAAATGCATACTTAGCTTCCCAACCAAGTGCCGCTCTCCACATTCCCTGCATAACACCGCCTTCTTCAAAAAATAACACGGAGGTTTACGGCTCATAAGGCGAGCATAACATGGATGCAAATATGATCGGAATGCAAATTGTTACGCAAAAAACAACTCACTCTCCCTCCGCATATTCAATGAAGCATTTGGTTATGATTCACAATAAAAGAGCTTTCATAAATTCATAGCCAACAAGGATTTCACACTTCGTATGTGGAGAAATAGCATTTCGCTTGAGAAGTTAAGGCGTTCTATACATGCTTCCGCGGAAACAAAGAGCAAAGGGTAATCTATATAGTAATAACCGGAATACATATATAGAACAACAAGAGAAAAATACCCGGTTTCCTTAACAGAAGAAATAATACAAAATTTATCGATTAAATAAAATCATATAATATCCCCGAATCGATATCTATTGATAAATCCATCTGTTTGTCAAACATTTGAAGAAATCGATTTTACTGTTAAACCTCGGAAGAGACTGGGACGATGTGCCACCACAAACTTGTTAGAAATTATAATATTACTTTTAGAATATTTGGGAATATTTATTTCAGCTTAAAAGAAAATTATTGCTTGATGCTGAGCTTTTTTACAAATGAGAAGGACTATTTTTCCGATGGTCAGTAAAAAGATCACAGGAAGATGATCGCAGAAAAAAGTCAAACTTTTGGTTATTAAATGTCAACAAAGGGTATAAGAATTATATTAGTCTACCTGTTTCGATCATTACAATCATCTTAAGGCTATGAAGACTCTATGAAGAGGAATAACGTAATTTAAATGATAAGAGTTTGTTAAGAGAAATGAGGCATCTGGGCTGAAGGCCACAGGTTACACTAGAGAATCCTCACGGAAAGTGGAAGATCTGGGTTCGATTCCCCCTCATTTACACATTTTCACCTCTTTACTCGTTTCTTCCTTGGGTACATAAATTTCGATCTCTATTGTAAAAAACTTACTTCCATTAGATTTGGCATAAATTTGTTTACATTTGTTATTAAAACTTATTTTATTAATATTTAGCATATAATTTTAACTACAACTGAACGCATATTCTACAAACTGCTTTTCGAGGTGGAGCATTGAGTATAATACCGAACACTCCTTTTCCCCAGTCTGTTACTTTCGCATATCCTTCATGGAAAAAAGGCCCTGCTCTAACTTCTGTAAAAAACTCTTGGACTTTTCCTTCTGAACAATTCTTTGGCCACGGATAATCGGGAGCGTCTAAATTTGGACTCATCCGTCGTTTCCTGATCGAGAGGCGTAATGCACCGGAGACGTGGTCTTCACACTTAGCGGAAGAGGAGATCCATAAAAGAGGGTCGCACAGTTCCTGTCGGAGGGCGACGTGATCTTAAAGAGAATATGGCAAACGGGACATTGCTTCAGGGTCAACCCATCGCAACGATCCTATAACCGAAGTAGATAAGGAGATGCCTTTTTTCCTACGCCGGCAAAACAGTTTGAGACTATATTTCTATCGCATGCGAAAAGAAAAGTACTTCACTGCTCCTATAGAAGGTTTTCCTTTCTCATTATTTTCAGCTTAACGAGTCGAAAAACAGGTTTAATATGATCTTAAATTGTGGGTCCGTTATACCCAAGTTCGTTGAAATCGGTCGGAATGCATAAGTTACTTTCCATGCTAATTTTTATTGACTTTGTTTGTTTCTTTGAATTGTAACAACGCCATTCATGTTAAACAGCAAAATGAACTAGATTCGATCGATAGAAGATATTACTATCGAAGAAACGGCTATTCTTTTCTAAGAAGAATGGGGAATTCTTCCCAGAGTGAGTTATTCCCATACCCAAATCGTAAAACGCTAAGACGAAAAGTAAAAGAAAGAAAGAAGCGTCAGCATGAAACTGTCTGTCCCTTCTCTGATTCAAAATAAAATATAGCTACGTTCTTACTGCGACGCAATTTAAATGAGAAATTTCCATTCGATGAAATTTTAAACGACCTTCTTGAGTTTCAACAAAATGTTGAACTTTGATTTTCAGTATTTCTAGAAAATGCTTCACCATTACTGTTATTTATAGTCTAAATAAAAACATACAAATAGATAAAACTCATGGTATCATTTTACTTTGAGTTTTCAAATTCTTCTTTAAATTCGATTTAGAGCGTAATAAATTTGGAAAGAGGGTATAACGGAACAGTATCTACGTATATTCCGAATACATTTTACATGCTTAATGCTGTATTATATTTATCCGACATAGGCAGCCACACAAAGTTGTGCTATAGCAAATATAAATAATACGTCCAAAACAAACAGCACAAAAATCAATATCATAAAATATATCGTCAAAGTAAAAATATCAAAGTGAAACCACTATAAAAAATTAGAAATAAAAAATGTACAGATATAAATAAATACAGCTCATATAATTCATCACACAAAGCTCTGAACAAAGTTACTAAAACTATTCTGGGGATAGTCGAGTGCTTATAAATGCCCATGCGACGTGCAGGATCGTAAAATGGACAATATTTTCTTGTAGTATGTGATAGGACTTTAATGTTAACAAATTCAATGAGTTTTACGAAATACATGCTATCATCTTCGTTTAAAATTATGCTTTATCCCGCTATGCAAATGCTTTCAATAATTTGAAGAAAGAAGAATTGTAACTTAGTTGAATGAATACTTTGCATTAACACAATATTTTATTCGATTACATTGAGGCATGAAACGTTCAAAAATTCCAATGTTTAGTAATTTTAATCGAACAATAACTAGCTTCTGTAAGAAATTTGCGTGAATCACAGAAACATTTCGAATTTTTGAAATAAATATCGATTATTTTTATAAAAGCACACTAGATGCGCTCGGTGTTCAAAGCCCCTGCTACACAGAAATATAGACGTAGATGATTAACTCAAGTATAAAATGGAATATTTATGTGAATTTCCGGAGGTCGACATGAACATGAGATCGAGCAATGAACTGTAATTCAAATATAGTCACACTGGGAAAATGTTAGAAGAGGCGGATATAGAAAATCTCCAGTCATGCTAGAAAATAGCATCCACAGAAGGGTTACAGATATTTAAAATCGTGAAATCTCTGTCTATTCACATATGTTCCACTTATTAATAGAATAGGAATTATATGATTCAAATAACATCACTTAATTTAGAGAAGGAAAAAAAGAAAGGTCACCCTGCAGCTTAAACGGTGCCCTGATGAAATACCACATGATGATCAAGGCTATACCCCAATCTAGGGTATGACAACAGTGATAAACTATCTGGAGACAAGAGACATTGTAAGATCGGTTTGTTCCAGCACAGGGGGCTATTACTGTAGATCAAGTAAGCTCAACGGATAACTGGGCGCTACAGGACTCCGTGGTGAAACGGATTTCCACCGCATAGGATCAGGTGCCGAGCCAAACTGCAGGAAAGCTATCAGCCCAGATTTCAACGGTACACGTCATCTTGTAAAGAAAATCTTGAGAGTCAACAATGTATTTATTGTGTACATTCAACTTAAGCTCAAACATACGATTGGTAGCGCCCAAACAATTTCGTGGAAGCACTAAACAAGAGCTAGCTAATCAGGAAGAGGAAACACACGCAGAGAAACATTGTTACAAGAAACAAGAGAAGGTAACAAATTTATTCATACGTAGCAGAACAAAAGGATGTCCAGATACCCACAGGCAAAGTACTACAAGTCGCTCTTACTGTTTTTGCATCGTATTCTCAGCATGACAATTCATTCGGCACGACATCGCAAAAGAGGTTGTAAATAAGCTATTTTCGATCAAACAATGCTATTAATACATGTTTCACGTTGATAGCACATAAATAATTGAGGTCTCCTGTCACTAACAGTAGAATAAGGGGTAAGATAGACCCATTACCAATGGATTGGTAATTAAGGGGTATATTTGATTACGAAAAAGTAATCAATTTAATATTCAAATGCTTTTTCACTGTTGACGCAGAGCGTCCATATAAGGAGAGTCGGATTTTAATCTGTCAAGAATAACACATACCTATTGCTGCTGTGTCAACGAACAGGAAAATACTATACGAACTACTATGCGAACTATATCATTGTACAAATTTTATGTAACATTAAAATAATTGACCATATAACATGCAATATCGGCAGAATGCCAATCTTTTATGAACAGCACAAACATACCGCTATTGATTCCGAGAGATGTTAGATAGAACCAATGATTTTTACGATTAAAATCATGTAAAGAGAAGTTTGTTGAGCGATTTCGGCTGAAATGTTTTCATCTCGAATGTATATTTTAGCACCAGAGCAAAGATTTGTTTAAAAAATAGCTTTGTTTTCTTCGCAAGCGCCGCTGAGTACCTCTACGCACGTGAAGACAAAATATGAAAGTCTAAAACAAACAGTTGAGGCGGGCGGTGAATTCAGTTTTAACGAATCGACGACACCTTATAAATAAACGAAAAAAGCCGTAAATATTAAGGTGGAAGAGGACTCAATCCAAGCCCTCGTCCAGCGTGTGAAGATTACTTTGAAGGGGGTTATCGATTTCTTATGAGTCTTGGGCTTAACGACTCAAAAACCCCTTATAATCCATAAACAGATCGTTAGCATCCTGGAAGGGACTTCCCAAAGGAGAATGACGGAGGGAAAAGGGATTTCATGCTTCCCTTGTCGCTCACAAAACGTATCGACATTCTTAAGATTAAAAGCTTTATTCATCTTATCCTCACAAACTAATACATCCAAAATGTAATTTAACATGACATTTGAATAATCTGGAATGAAGCAGCTATCTGATAATATTGATTCTATTCGCTTCCACATCTTGAGGTAATGTAAAAATTATCAGTTATTTCGCCCTTATCTGGATATCTGCTCAGAATATACGTACATAAAGGGCGGTACAAAAAGTATAACTAAATGTAAACCAAAATGAAAATAATGTAAAATTATTTACAGCCATAATTATCGCAAAAACTTGAAGAAACCCTGCTAGATAGCTGCTTAAAAATACGTACGTAAAAGAACTGGTAATAATTAGAGATACTGCAGGATTGATGAAGTCAACTGAAGATTCTTACATGGCTGGAGCACCCTTGGGAGGAACGCATACATTCTGTAATCTAAATCTGTCTCTAGCCATGAATCCAAAGCTGTGGAATTGGAAGTTAGCTGCTAAAGACCGCAATGATCCAATGTCTACAAGCAACACATGAGTATAGGAAACTGCATTTTTGGAATCACAAGAAGAGACAGGAAACACAACATCTGGGTGAGGGTAATTACAGATCATCTCAGATACTACAATGGACTAGGGCCATGTGTGGTGAGGAGAAAATACAGCCTTAGGACAAAAACAGTTCTTCATTAGGCAGCGAGAAACGTGAAGAGACTAAGAAAAAGACCATAGGACACAAGAGATAAACGCATCATAAGGTGCCCTTAAAGGCGAAAGCAGATGGTGAACTGTTGCTAATAATTTACAAAATGAAATACGCAACTTCATGATTCCCGTACTCAGCGAGGGCGATTTTCGAGGTCAGACGTCATCTGAGAGATTTCGCGAGATTTATACCCGGTATACTCAGGATACCCTAAAAGTACGTTCGTAGAGGATGCAGCCAATATTATGCGCCATCCTTCTTACATAAGCCATTGAGATGATGAAGGAATATTAGACAAATAGATGCTAGAACCAGTAAATTCAAGAATTAATTCTGTCCGAGAACGATACGTGAAAGTAATCGATTAGGAAAGTAGATTAATGGTGCATGCACCCTCTGCCACAGGCCGATAAGTGGCTAGCAGGGTACATGCAGATGTATCTCTAAAGCCGTCCTCTCACTCCATAAGGGATGTAAATCATGAAAAGCTAACTAGAATTTGAGAAACATTTATTTGAAATAAGTAAATACTTTTCATCGTTTTCGTTCAACTTTTAGCAACCTTATTTCGACCTTGAATAAATTGTTGTCAAGCTCTTGCCAGCATTTGTTCGCAAACCATTATTAAAACAAATTTACTTTTATGCAATATTGTGCTTTTCAAAATCGAATAGAATAGGGATGAACACATGGCATCAGATGCTTGTGGTCAAAAAAAGGGCATAAAATGAAGGCTCTGAAACTTTGGAGAACCTCTCGCTTTCAGCTTGTTAGATTCACTGTTTGCCGATTTCTGGAATAGAAATTCTTAGAAGAACGTTCTAAAGACAACCCATAAGCTAGAAACAACAATAAGTGGCGAGGATAATAATTCATGCGGGGTTATGTGGCATGAAAATGGTTTACTTCATAGCACAATAATATGCTAAAAGCCTCTGGGTAACTATATCCCATATATAAAAACGTCTTTGATGCTGGAAATTTACGAAATAATTAACAGAAACTTAGTGATGTTCACCCGAAAATGCTTCTCGAAATCTTAGTTTTGCAACATATTTGCGATGATACAAGTCCGTAAGAGCAACTGTCGATTGAAATAATCATTAAACATGTTAATGTCCAGACAGTGGTATAAATTAGAGGAAAACTATGTTAAGAAGTCAATTGTAATCGAACAATCAATTATCAAGAGAATTTCGGTCCATCGCGGTTGCTAATCGAAAAGATTCTTATCATTCGAATAATGATTAATACTATTTTATTCATTTTCGTTTCAGCCAGCAATAGGCTACGATTACTTAACATTCATCATTTTATCGATTTTTTGTCCTTTCTCTTTCGTCAGTATTCTTCCATTCTCTAGTTCACTCTTTATAATTCCTCTTTTGAAGGTATCTCTTTTGTTCTTTTTGGTTTCTCTTCGGACAGATCTTTCACCTCTATTATCTCCTTTCTGAATTTTACTTTGTTTCCTATATTTTTTTCCTTGATCCCACATTTTCGTACATCTTCATGAACTTTCTTTACCCATGAGACATGTGTCTTCCTATTTTCCTGGAAGGTGATTATATTGTTTGCCATTCTTTCTGGTTCCATTCTTCTAAGAAGAAAGTCATTCGGCTTTTCTTAATCGTTGTCGAGATTTTCTCTAACTTTTCCTACAATTCTTGGCTCGATGAAATTAATGTGCGAAGGCATGACTTGGTGAAAATCCATAGTATCAAATGAGAAACTCAGTAATTTTCCACAAAAAGAAACTTATTGAGGAAAATCACTTGTTTTCTTATTTGATCCTTAGTTTGACCTCAAGTGGAAAGTAAACTCGTTTGCTGATAACTTTTGGGTCCAGGATTCTTAGAAACTTCCTTTCTTTCTTTTCTATTTCTGCGAGTCCTTTTCTGGCTACTGTATACATAATGTTTATTACTTCAAGCATTCATCTTTATAATACATCTAATTTCAATTAAACTGAATATAGAGCTAAACTTTAATATAAAAGGAAATAAGCATCGGAGACGCAAAATTACGGCAATTAACAATTTTTACTTCAAAAAATACCAAATTTTGTTTTCCTTAGTCAATCTCAGTCAAAAGATTAGTATCCAAGTCAATTGTAGACGGAGATCAGTTGGTAATCCCTGATACATAAGAATATGTCGATAAAATGACTCATTAGGGCATATAACAGGTGTAAAATAAAATGAATTCAGACGAAAATACTTATCTACGAATTTCAACATTCGCTAGATTATATGGAACATAGAAGTCCCGCATGTTGAGTAGTTTGAATATCTGTACCCGAAAACACAATAATATAACAAACGTTATAAAAATTAGCAACAGTTAGCAATCGGCAATGAACTCCGCTTCTCGTGTATTCGAGTGAGACTGCATCTGAATACAGAAAATAATTTATTTCACTTGGGGACACTTTCCCGAGCAGCTGTTTACACGAGACCTCATTTGCATTGAAAATTCGACAAAGCAAAACACGATCTGGAAACGTGGCTCGGAAAACGCAGCGAAACATCTTTAGAGCTTACAAACCAAAGTAAAAAGTCGAAGACTGGAAGTACGAATATTTTCCTGTGTATTTCCGAAATACAAGAGGGGAAAAGCTTTCAGTCGGGAACAAAAACAAAAATCGGCATATTCATGATCCCAACGCCGCTTCCCCTATATCCGTTAAAAGCGGTCCCACCAAGCAATTTCGAATAAAAGAATATCCCTCTTAAAAATGCGCCTTCCAACCGACGAAATTCCCATTCGGATAATGTTAGCATATTTCTCGACTGATCGATGAGGTAAACTCGCGGTCCAAAATAGAATAAACTACGCTTTGTGCTCCTCTTTGTCATTTTCTCTTTCCGCCGCCATATGAAACACCTGGGGAACAGTTCGTTTATAAAAATAAACAACGAGTACTTTATCTCTTGTAGGTCTTAGATTTCATCCCAAGTTCACTCGGTTCCATAAAGACACAAAATACCCAATAGGTATCCTATACATTGAGATAAAGAGTAATACGTGATTCTGTACCAAAAGGTTGCCAGTAGGAAAAATCTCCATTTAAAACATGGATATTATAAACTACCTTGATCTGACTGATCTACTGCTTACTGGGAGACTGCTATAGCCGATTGAACTATCTTTTCATTCAGTTCATCCGACTGCAGCACTATCCACGACCTGCGTCCTCCATGAGGTGTCGAATTAAGCAGTAAATAAAAATTTCTAGCCTACAAATTTGTAATATTCTATGAGTTTAAACAAAAATTATTGAGTTGTAGTTCAATATGTACAAAAAAATAATACTTTAATATATTTGATCTAATTGAGAAGCTACACATTCATGTAAATGAAGCTAGTTCTGATGAAAATGAATACTAGAAATTTACTATAAATGCATTAATAATTATTTTTACATGGTACTGGGGATCAATAAATTTCAAAGTTGTAATAGAATCATTTTTGTAAGCTAACGTCTTTCACTGCTACATCCACAAAGGATTTTCTGTAAATGTTATCTTATAGCTCTACTATCCCTATATTAATAAAATGCCTCAGAAAAGCTTTAATTTATCCTTGGATTTTAATTTTTCCACATAATTGAAATTTTCAAATTTAATTTTAGCAGAAAATCTCAATTCTCCGAATTTTTCTACTGGATATCATGAAATCAATCAATTTTGTTTCAGCGGAACAATGTAGATTTTTCGTTTCATAACGAGGGCTTCAACGGGACAAAGTGTTATTTGATGATATGAAAGGGAAGGAAGGGCCAGAAACGGGACTTTTCCGGCAAAACGGTACGTATAGTCAGCCTTTCTAAGAACTTTTATGCTCTCAATTCATAATTCCCAACCAATAATTCATCGAAATGCTCCATCGAGTAGGCGCTTGAAATTAATTCCATTGTTAAATTGCTTTTCATTAAAAAACTACACAAAATCTTCATTGCATACCTGAAAATTGCGAATTCGAATTAAATCAAGTGAACACGTAGAAACAAAAGCTTAGGAATCTTAAGCCCTGTAATCTACTTTCATTCCCGCAGCTCTTTTTTTGATGGAATTGCATAGACTTGAAGCAACCTCTATCAAGTTTGGTACATAAATGGGGCTGCACTTCGCTAAGTCAGAGCTAATACGTTTACCTTAGAGGAAGGAACTTGAGAAGCACTAGCCTATGCTATAATTCGGCCCAACTAAGAACCAGGGTCCTTTCAAGCAAATGGTGGGACCGCATCAGGGTAAAACATTCGCTGGAACATCAATAAGATACTATGCTGCCATAACAACAAAATAAATAAATATGATGTTAAAACAAATATATTCAGATATAATTACGAGGGACAATATTATTGAAATTCAACCAAAATCAGAATAATCCAACAACCGACAAAATTTCCATATGTTTCTACCTTTGAAACTTCCCAACGTATAGGACTTTGCTGTAGCTCATTCTAGAATTGTTTGAGTGTTAGAATTCCTTCGGATATTTACCCTTTCTCTCTAACTAGAATATGTTTTGCATCAATCTCTTCTAGCTTTAAATTATTTGCTACTCACGGAATAATGTATCGTTAATCTAATGAGAAATATAACTCTGACGGCAGCGATGTCTTCTAACCGTGAAGAGAGCTATAAGAACATAACTTGAGCGAATAAAGGATTTTTCGAGATGGAAAGAAGTGTCTCTTCTAGACCACAGTCTTCATCAGCCACACAGGTGATAAGGTTAAGTATACTCATCACAAACATGGACGATTGGTTCCGCCAAAAAGATCTTCATTTGCCGTTTCAAAAACCAATCTTTTTTTAGGCCTCGATAATGGATTTTCAGAGGAGACTTTCTCGTTTATCACAGGCATCACCTAAATATTTCCAAGTGAAATTTTTATTCTAACATCAACAGCAACAGTAGCCAGATAGAAAGAAGACTGTTTTAAGAAAAATTGATCGAATAAACTTTAACCTATACACTATACACAACGAATATAACCTACATAGAACGATACTACAATTCTTTCCTATGGGTAATGTGCCCACATGTATGGTTTTTTCAGTTTTTCCCAGATTTTTATTCCAGATGGGTTTGAAATGTTTTTTGGGAAACCGTGACAGCCAAATTTTTTATTTGAATCATTCTAATTGAAAGATTTTCAGCATCGATTATTCAAGAGAGGCACTAATATTTCAATGAACAAATTTCACGTTAAATATTGTTGATATTTGATATTACAGGACTTTTAGCTAACTTATTAACCCACCAGAAGATATTTGTAACTAAATGTGCGACCAGGGAATCGAACCTGAACCGAGCCCAAAACGTACTGAATAGAGCCATTATTTATTCCGCAGTGAAAACCAAATCCGAATCGAAACCGATAAGCGATATTATTATTATTATATTCGGTTCGGTTATTCGGTTCCGATTTTTGTTTCCCAACAATTCGTATTTTACCTATGTGTAATTGGAAAACGGTTTACTAAACATAGGCAAATAACTTATTATTCCATAATGTGTAATGTAGTGTAAATTAAAAAGCAAGAAATGTACAACAAACCTTCTGAAGTATGTAACATTACGATGGTCGGAGCGAAAAAAACAGCTCAAATAGGCTCGACATTGACAGGAGGGAAATAAAAAGTGAACCAAATTTTGTTTCTTTTTTGGTTGAAAAATAGAAAAAGGCAAAATGAAAAATATTATGGTTATATGCCCTGTGAACGACAGACATGTTGCACATTCTACTTTGTGAGGTATAGCTTTAAGGAAAGCCATTCAATAGAAAAATCTTTATACCACTATCAACGAAAAGGAGGAAAACATGCGTATGATCCGGTTATGCCCCGAATTTTTCGTATTTCACGCTGCAAGTGTTTCAGTTTTGCATCAGCGGTCTCCGAACTTTGAGAGCTTCTTTCACTACGGTAGTCTCATGCATCTCGACATTTTCCGCTAGAATTGGGTTGTATGAGTAGCGTCGCTGAGTGCGTACCACAAAAGGGATTCCAAGTGAATTAAAACTCCCAATGTACCGACAAAGTAAATGAGCGATACTTTGAAAAAGCTTCAGGTAATGGAGTCGAATGCACAAAGAATCTGATCGAACAAGGAATTTTTTGCAATAATTTTCTGTCTTTTTCAGAGGAGACGTCATTTAAATCGTTTAAAACGAAAAATAGAGGGAAATCTCTAATTAACCTTCATCAATACTATTCTGAAATATTTTAAAATAAAGAATACCTTTTCACTCAAAAGCGTGTCTTAATTTTTTTCTAACTGGCCTGGATTGCTTCTGTAGAGACATATATTGCTCAGTAGCTCAATTGTGCTCGTCCTAGCTTAAATTAGTGCAGATATATCTGTTTGTATGTAATATTCTAAGAAATTGCTAATGTCGCTAATAGTAAAAGTGGAAGGCTTGAGCGCGACAACAGATACATGTGTGCCTAATTTTAAAAGAAATTAATACCAACTCACTTGGGGAAAGTTTGGGATATATCAAGACTTCGGCATAGTATATTTTTATTCAAATTCATAACTCCTATTGCTGTAGATGATTAGTTATCGAGTACTTAAGTAATTAAAAGTTAAGGTACAAAGAATTGATTATTATTTTCACTTCTTCATCCAGAAATTTATTTTCCTAGGAATGAATGGATTAACTTAAGATTTAAGAGTTTATTTACTACCTAGGGGTTTTTGGAATAAAACTCGGATGAATTATGAGTTGGAATCAAACTGTGAATGAACGAAGACGTCGAAGACTTAATACAGACTATTTGATGTATCATCACTAAAAATCGTCACTGAAATAAACTCTCGCCCAGTATATAATCGTTAAATTGTTTCCGCTTCGCTGCAATGAAACACCACAGTGGCGACATTCCGTAACTCAGTTCAATGTAAACAAGTCATCCTCCATGATATTTACACAGGAAAGGTGTTAAAAACGAGCAAATATCAGGATAAAAAGTTAAATAGACATCCTACAATCTTCCTCTGAGGCAGGAATGTCATGCAGCTTATATATTAATTGTTCCCATTAGCTGGCTTTTGTATATTTTGAGGTTCATAAATGGAACATCAGGTAGCGATCGATCTTCCACTTCCGGATGGGAAGAAAGACCCTGGGAATTAAAATGACTTTTTGGTCAGCTACGAAGGTGCAGAAAAATTAGTATATTTTATTTCAATAAAAAATTCGTCTGTTCACTCTGTAGTGTCCAATGACTGGGTACCATAGGGTAAAATTGTTAAGAAATAATTTCTCAGGCTTAGCTCTATTTCTACTCTTTCTAACACTAGACTTTTTCCAGCTTCAGGAAATCAGAATACGCTAATTTTTGTTATACGCGTTAAAATGAAACACTTCAACATACTTGAGCTAATTGGGTATGTGCGTTAAATTGCTAAACAATTGTATAGAAATACACACTTGTATATACAAATGCGTATCAATCTAAAAAAACAGTCTCCCAAGCCTCTGTAGTTGTTTTCAGAGGGATAAAATAAGAGAATTGATGTATTTTGATAATCAGGTTATAATTGAAAATTTTCCTGTACTTCATGTGCAGAAAAGCAAACCAAACTAGCTTTGTAACAATACTCTTCCAAAGCCTATATCCATTATATGTATCCTTAACAAGGAAGTCCTCATGCCCCCTCAAGACGTATGAATACGCTACTGGGTTCGTGTGCCCCTAAATTTCGCTTGGGACCCCTTCCTTCACATCGCTATAACTAACTCCACCCTTAATATCATCCGCCAACTTTCGGCTTTGTCTTCCCCTCCCTCATTTCCCTTGCATTACTTTTTCAACATTTCACCCATCCGCCCACGCTTTATTTCTTCAACCAAAATCCGTTCTTATCCCACCACTTTCTCGTTTGTTTTTCTATCAACCCCGCTTTCCTTTTCCATTCTACGCCTCAACCATACGTCAAATCCCCTTCGTTTTACGAAGAGTTTCTTAGCTCTCTCTATTCCTTTCTTGACTCCTTCGAGATTTCCCATTCCCTGAAAGAACCGTGCCCAGGCTCCGGAATAGATCCTGAAGTTCCAGTTTTCTCTACCTACAGTATTTCCCGGCCCATAATACCATCATTGTTCAAAAATGAGACCTAAGATCAAAATAAATCTTATGGACTAGGGGTCACAAACTGTAATTTAAGAGTTGCATCGAAAATTTCGAGATTAAAGAAACCTGAAACAGTTATGTTTAATAGAAATTTCACTTTAATCATGTTATAATAATCATTGTTATATAATAATTACTTAGTTATAATATATTTAATTTACATTATTATTTACGATGAAATCACTTTAATAATATTAAGGGAGAGGAGTCATTAATTTTTTCTTTTAATAAAAATGACGGCACACTACATGGAAAACATGATAAAATATTGCTTGGTTTAAGTGACGCTCCTAATACTTAAAACTTTGCGGATTATTTAAGAGTTAGCGACAATGATTCACTCCATATAAACGATGAAAAAATCATACTATGGAAGTTGATTTGAATACTCGATAATCCTATTTTCTCCCTGTAAATGTCAAAAATCAAAATATATGTTTAACGTACATTTATTTTCTTAAATTTTGGACGAATATATCAGCGCGCTTTCCGGGCCGAATCGCCTTATCGGTCAGGAAGTACTGTTAATTGATAATGCGTTTCCTCAGTAAACCTCGTAAAAGAAATTTTCTACCGTTATTCTCATCTCAATTCCCACTGCTTTGTTTTATAATTAATTTACTTGTATTTACTATACTTTTCAGAGCTGCGGTTTTGTCACTTGTTTATCTGACAAGGTTTGCTGTATGATTCCCTTTTACCTTTTCTTACTAGAATCAGTATGTCGATTTTAATCCATAATGTCCACAATATCAGTAAAGTGGCCACATTTTTTAACTACACGATAGGAAATATCTTGTCATTTATCTACTCTGAAATATGTTTAATCGTAAAAATTAATTCTCACCAAATAAATGAAATGACATGTGAATAAAATTTTTCATCTTGCTTGAGACTTAATTTTAATTTCTGACGTCTAAATAGAACGTTATAGACCCCTGTTTGCACGTCTTATGGAAACTCTCTTATATTTTATTTTTGTAGAGATACATAGAAATACTGATACATGAAAATTTTCGCATTTAAATAGGCAGCTTTCCTTAACTGCAAATTCTGCCTCGTGATTCAAGAGAAGCATGTTATTCCCATCATAAATATCAAGCTACAACAAAGTTAAATATTCTACATCACTTTCTTAGTATATCTGACTGCGGTATAGTAATACAAACCAAGGAAACCTTTTGTGGTAGAAATAAATCAAGACCGGAAGATGTGGCAATTCTGCATATCAGGCTGGGCGTATTTCCGGGAAGAAACTAATGTTGATTGATTCATCCTGCTTAAGAAACCAGGTATTTGAGACATGATGGGTTTCGTCCCCTAATTTCTAAGTCGTCAGAATTAGAACGAAAAAAAATGGATCAGAAAGCGTTGGATTGAAACGTGTGCTAAATAAAGATTCGGATATGAGTATGCTCTTCGAAAGCTGGAAATGGTCCAGCAGTTTTCAAATCGATAGGAGCACAACCATTTCAAGCGCCTCCACGAAAGAAATACCAGACGACACCATATGGAACGAAGAATAGAAGAGAAAACCATGCTTGTGATAGAAGCACGGAATAAAAACGCGTTGATTAGTCAACAGCGCATCGCGATGTTTAAGAAGTAGTCTCCGAGGAAAGACTATTTTGCATGCTTAATGAAAGATACTGAAAAACTTAAAGTACATAATCTGATTAATCTTTCTCAACACTGAGGAATACTGGTAACACAAAGAATATTCTATCTGGAGCTTTGATGATTAATATTAATCATTAATTAATCTTAACGAGAAAGAATGAGAAAATAACCCAGTTACTCAAATCGATTCGCTGGTCATCCATCTGAATTAGATCATCTGCTTTCGTTCCATATGTAATATTTTTCTCGGTATCATATTAACGTATTCCTTTCAGTAACTGAGCCCAAGCATGTATGAACCTAAGTTAGTTACGAAAAATAATGGATGTAATTAGTCTTACGAGTGCATGTAATGTTAATTGTTTCATGGTCACGTATTCAAATAATAGGAAGATAGCTAAGCTCTTCGTAAAAGAGAAAATCGCGCTTGAGGTGATGGAAAATATGAATTATTTTGGGAAAGTATCAGAGTAGGTATCCCGGAATTCTGTAGTAGAAATTCACAGTATTTACTGAATGTCTTTACAATGAGTTTTACCTGAGATGGTGAAAGACGTACATACAGACTGACAAAAGCTTCTCAAATTATAATAATAATATTACTCGATATTAGCATGCTATTACGACTAATGAGCCTCATCTTATACCCAATCAATCGCCTTTAAGATTTGAAAGAAAGAGATAGCAATAAAATATGCACAGAATAAAACTACTTGTAGATATAAAAATCCAAGCATGCACTCATGATAAAAAACAAAACAGGAAAATAACTACTGGAATAGAGTGTGGAAAACCAACAAAACCGATATTTATCTAAAATTTAAGAGGAAAGTAATCTATACGTAATAAAGTTACGTCTCTATTCGGCATTAACGAGTCAATAAATTAATGAATTGTTTATTTGGGCGAGGTTAGGCTCAAATTGCCTCTCTTTAATCTTACCTCAATTTTAGTCATATATTTAAATTTAATGCTAAATTTAGAAAGTAAAGGAAAAACAGGAAAAAAAGACAAAAAAGTTTAGCTTTGTGAGGAAAATTTTTCTCAACTGGTGAGGACAAAATCCCTATTGTGCAGGCAAGCATCCACATGGAAGGAAATGGAAAAAACCAAGTGCATCGTTCATGGATATTTCTTCCCTTTTAGTGAATTTTATAAAACGTGAACTTTACCCGCTACATATTTCGAGATCAACCAAACTTTTGGCATACTTTTACGATGACGCTAAACGACAACTTAGTCGTGAACGACATTGGTACCGTGAAATCCCATCTCGCATTGTGGCGTTCCGCTGAAAAAAGAACTTTCCTCGCTGGTCTCTGTAATGAAATCGACGTTGCAAACACTAACTCCAAGGTCGGGCTTTGTTTAGACTGGAACTCCGTATCCTGCAGTATTTTCGTCTAAGAGGATTCTTTTGACCTAATATCGATCGCACAATATTCAGGGAAATTCAGAGTAAAGGAGATGACCTGGAGCATCAAAATCTTAACAAAAGCTCCAAAATTTTAGAAAATCTGAAAGAACATTTGCATCAAATAGGAAATAGAACCAATGGTAACCTTGCTTACGCGAAAGGGAATCAACATAACTGAGAGTAGTCATTGTATGCTGTTGCATTGTATGCTGTTGCAAAGAGAATGCCTCTCATAATGAGCAAAAAAGAACCTCGAGCAGAAAAGCAAAACCCTGATTTTTCCATTCGCGCTGATACGAGAAAATCTGTAGAGACTGTCGTGCCAATTTCGCTTCATCAGTGACTATAAAGGTAATGAAACACGCTAATGCTCACCGTCAGGACACATTACGAAGGTGCTTCATCAAGTTCTGCTATGTCACCACGATAATTGGTAGTATTTTTAAAAGTGACCGACTCGGTCCATTTCGCACATTTCACACTGAGAATCGAACCCATTTTCCAATACAGAAGCCCACCACAATAGTTATTTGAAATTCCTTATCAATATGATCTTAAAGTACATTAAGCAAATACAGCAAATTTTGTCAATAGAATATATATAGCTTTCAACTGTTAGTATTGAAATTTGTCTGTCGCTACATTTGGTAGTTTCGAAATGTAAAAATGCAAAAAGGCAGTTCTTATGCAGTGATCTTGTTGATAATGTACAATAATAGCCAGTCATTGAAAGGTCATTAATCAATGCTCGATTCCAATTTTACCTCTGAACATCTTTTAAGCGAAATTAGAAGACTCTTAAAATATATACTTCACTATTTATTATTTATCGATCAATAAAAAGTGGCTATTCAAGTTTTCACTTGTAGCTGCATTCCTACTAGAAATTACGGATTCCTTGAAATAGTAGCCTGTAAATTGGAAGCGAAACTCGGCCATACTTCAAGAAAGGCATAGAACTATCCTTTAAATAAAGTACAAATAAATAGGTCAACCACGACTTATTAAATACGAATCTGAAACTTCCGTCACGAAGATACTCAAATGCGTGTGATTGCGCGACGGTTCACTTTATATTTCCTGAGATTCCTCCATTCCTTCCGGCAACTATTTCTGATGATTTTTTTTGTTCATAGATGGAAATATTTGTGACATACTGTTTTATACCGGTAAAAACAGGTGCTATGAACGTGCACAATTAAAATCTCACTATGAATGTTTATTGCTTACAGATTCCCAACAAATTAATAAAGTTGACAAGAAAATGTAGATTCAGAAGGAATAAGAGAGTGAAAGAGATAACTGATAGCAATGCACGTGATATTTTCCATAGGAAAAAATGACTAAAATCGAGATTTGCCAAATCAAGTACTGCCAATCGAATATGTGACAGAGGCCTAATATCTATAGTGCAGACAGGCGTGATGAAATTGCTGTTCTTCATTATCTTCGGCGCGGTTCTATAAAAACAAAGAAAATTTACATACTCACTAGATATATTTACATATTCCCCGGATATTTCCAACAGATTACTTAAAAATAAAACTGATACATAATATATGATAACATAGGAAAACAAAGGACCGTCCCATGTCCGTTTTCTTACGTTGTCAATGGTGATTTTGTTATGATTTTTTCATAGATTTAATTATATTATTGTGAGTTTTATAGAATTTTTACCTGAATAAGGATCTGAACTGCAACCTCTTGATGAAAATAATAAACAAAATAACTTATCTACTATGTTATCTTATCTAGTTATGTTGAATTTTCGATAGATAGAAATAATAAATATCATATTTACTGTTTTGAATTCGCAAGTGCAATGTTCTGAGTCAAAAGTTTCTTACTCCGTGAAATATTTGCTTTTGATTTGGCCACTACTGCTAAATTGAAGCAATTGTTAGGGCCAGTAAACTTGAGGGGCATTGAGCGGCCTCTCTAAAATAATCCCTTCCAGAGCATTGAGGAGGCTATGATATTCTAATCAACACATGCAGGTATGTGATGGAATTCGTGCGATGGTAACTGAAATTCGCACAGCTACTTTATGAACCGAAAAGGCATGATGTATTCCTGATTATATGGATTACATCGAAGGTACACAAGATAATATTTAATAAAATATTGCGAATATTTATCATTCAGAAGCATTGATTCCTTTCGTGTACTCTTCGAGTCATGACCTAAATATGGAGTACAAAATTCTCGGGCGGAGGACGATTTACCGATTCAGCCAAAATCGTGGGCTTTTCTAGTAGCGAAAGTGCAGCTCGATAATCGATCACCCACGCCCTCCACTGCCTGCTTACCAAACCCCATTTTCGATCGGCACTTTAATTTTGCGATACCCATACATACTTATCCTACTTGTTTCGAATGATATCCGGCTGAATATATAAACAGGACAGCCATTTGTTTACATAAATATCACAAAAGGATAAAGTATTAGGTTATGGAAATTCTAAATCACTATGGCGTTCCTCTCACCTTTATGTCGAAATCCGGATCGAGATTTAAGATTTGTTGGCATGAATATTATCATTATAAGAAACCAAGTATGTATAATGGTAAATAAATAAATGCCAGATTGAGACTGAACAGTCTCTTATTCAATCCAACCGATTATCTACGGAATACATTCATGAATTCTCAATTCTGTCATTCTTCATTATTTTACTAAAATTATGACATCCTCCATTGCCACCAGGAGATCGCCAAGAGTGGGCTCTACTAATGACTAGCAGCCGGGCCCCCATTTTTATGGGGATTCTAAAAAGGCAAATTCCCGCAGAAGGCAAGCAATACATCTTTAGAAGAATATCTAATGTCAAATACCATACTTCATTAATGAATAAGAGGGCCCAAGAGGCCCAGAAGGGGCCCACAATGGACATATTTCATCTGGGCCCCCCTTGCTCTATGACCAGTCCTTGGTCCTTGTAGTCACAGGAATATTAGCTGACCTATAAAGTGATTCATGATTGAAATATAAAAGATTAATTTGAGATAGAGATAAAAAGTTTCAAATTACAGAAGGAGATGCTTAAGTATAATTTAATCCTTCATTAAACCACTAGTCGATTTGGTTAGCGAATTTCCGCCACAGTTTCCTGTCCTAGTCATTCATTTTAGTTACATCCATACATATTTTTCAATTTCTCTTATTTTTTAATCTACGGACTTCCTTTCTCTAAGGCACTTAACCGAAAACCAACCATTTCCGTCTTTAAGACATTGCCAATTAAATTCGAAATGACTCATTTCCAGCAGTTAGCAACATTGAAATTGTCTTGACAAAGTAACCTCCCTTCATTCAACTTTCTTTGACTGAGCTTTCTATAAATATTCTGTAAAAGAGTACACGTGGATTACAAAGTTCGGCGTGAGATTCAGCTTTCATTTCAGATGCATCATTTTCAACTTTTGGTCGCTGCATTTCGTCCATTGGACATAAATATTGGGTTACCAAAATAAAATGTGCACCTCAAACATAAGAGAATACTCCTTCAAATTCCAAGGAGATTTATTTACACTTCATGTGCTGTTGGAACTTCTAATTCCTGGTCTTAACTTTTCAGGTCTAAGCTTTTCAGGATTTTCAGGAGCAATTTGGGACTCATTAGTTGGGACAAATGAAAAAAGGTTAATTAATGCAATGTTTTCATCTTTTATAAAGAACTAATTGTTAATTTCTTGAAATATTTCTATAAAATTGGCATATACCATAAACGCTGACAAAATAATGACATCCAAAAATGAGGGCCGCATAGAGCCTTTTAATCGATGCCGAGTGGCCTAGTACATTCTACTTTCCTGATAGTTTGGTGTCATTATCTTTGCTTAAACTTGATAAATAATGTGAAAATGTTATTATTCCGATTGGAATCTACCACAAAAATGAACTAATATACTCATTTTCAATATTATTGTCATAGAATAATTATATTAACGGTTGTTTATTGTTATTTTCAATAATGAAAAGGCACTATGGTAGTGGCCTGCGTCTTCATAGGAGTTAATGCTGGTCGCAGAGAATGAAAAACCTTGGACACCCTTTTTCTATGAAGGGTTAAGACAGATGACAGCTATGGGACTAGTCTAGAGGTCGCCTTAATCAACCTCAGCGCCATTGACATTGTATTTTCTTATTTACTGTGGCGGAGTCCCATAGAATGAAGGGCTTCCATTTCATTTTGAATGAATCTTCGATTAGAAACATTGGAATGAGATCGATTAGGTCTTCTTATGCACCAACTGCTTAAGAATAATGCCATTTTTAACAGCCTGTGTTGGAAACTCCGTACAGGAAGTAATACCGAAAGATCGATCATAATCTCAGTGTAAAAAAGAACGTAGCATAAAGGCAGTGTCTCAACGCAGCGAGAAGCTTAACACATCGCATGTCAGATCTCAGAAGGAGGTGAATCGCATCGCCAAGTCTAATGTTCAGGACCTGAGAGAATGCGACACTTACAATAGAAACGCCACCAAGGTTTCCGAAACGTAGGTGGCGCTTGAGTTGTTCAGATGAGAGCGGTGTTTGTATATGCAAATTCTACACTCTGCAATGGGATGGAGTTCATCCACAGTGTGACTTCTAACTTTGGGCGTATTACTTTCCGAATGATTAAATGAGATAGGCATAAAGATTCTCCCATTTCATTTCCATTTCTTCGAAAAGTGAGCAATTAAGGTTTGTTTGACCAAGATATCGGCAGCAAATGAAAGCAATGTAAATTATAAATTAATTTTAGAAATATGTATAACGGATCTTTCGAACGGATTTACCAGACTTTTGATTGTGTTACTCGACTTTCAAGAAGGTATCACTCGGCTAATGTTTGTGTATGCACCTTATTTACTAGGATAATTCTATCTTTAAATAAAAATTTCGAAGGGAAAATGTACCGGCCAATCTCTACGAGAGAGATGTTTTGTACTTGAGGTGTTACAGGTAAATAAAATATTATGAGGTGTGAGTAAAAATTTTACAATTTTCTTCATAGACTGTAAATACCGATAAATTAATATAACATGGATGAATATCGATTGAATACAGACATACCTTAAGGCTACCGTAATTTACATACAGCAGATAAACAACAAACGTGAGAAAGGTAATATGTCTCCGAAAAGTCAGAGGCGACCTTTACACTAGATTAGCCTATATCTGTTTGCATTTGTTATAAGGCAATTTATAATCATTAGATATACAAGTGAAAGCTTACATTTTAAAAATATATTATGTTCAGTTCTACAGGATATAATATTATGAACATTAGACTTAGTCATTATTACACTGAAAGGTGCTACTAAAGTAATTTGAAATGTCGATTAGTGCCTCATACATTCTCATAGTGATAAAAATGAAATTAACATAGCTTTTTCAGAAGGAAGAAAAGAATATAGTTTTCTCTTGATAGCTGAGTTTCAAGAGTAACATATGAAATTCTCATGCTGAAAGATACAAGGTATTGATATAAGAGGTAATAGAAATGGCACCGAGGGGGTGTATGCTGAGATAGGTCCTTAAAATATATGGCAATAATGATAGAAAACAGTGATGATTACAGAAGATAATCAAAACTTCAAATCGATAAACAAAATTAATCATTTTGACTAGAATTTATCCTAAAACATAGATGATTGTACTTCGAGAAGAGATTGCGTTACATTGTAGTTTCTATAGATTTTGAATAACCGTGGAAACTACAAAGTTTCTCCTCCATGACATCCAGGTCAAGCCTGATCATACTGGTTTCGTATACAATGGTATAATTTATAATAGCAGAACAGAGTAGTTTAGACAGAAAATAGCACAGTGTTTAATCATTCAAGTAAAATGTGACAAAAGTAAAGACAGGGTGAAAAGGATTGTATCAATGAATAGATTAAGAATAAATAGTCTGCTCAAAAATTCTTCGGATATTTTCGTAAATAACAACTCCAGTAATAAAATGGGGTTGAACGCTCAGTAATTAACCAGATTCATTTCTTTGGAGCAACTTTGCAAAATATTAGAACAGTCATAAGGGAAATTATAGTGGGAAACATCTACAAGTTTGGAAAGGAAGCATGGAAGATCATGTGTGGTAAAGAAATATTATTTTATTTGATGCTAAATAAGCCATTATTGTAATTCATTTACATTACATAAGTGTATATTTACATTTCCAGATTATCAGGGAAAGAACTCTCAAGAAGAGAGAAAATAAGAATGAAAAAAATAGACTTAATTGAACCTACGAAGGATACGTCAACTTTACGGTAAATCATAGGACCTTCGATCGAATTGATCGTATAAGATATGTAATAGCAACACCACTTCTATTCAATATAAATGAATTTGCGGGGATTTCATTCAAATAATAATACATTCCTCTTGTAAAACAATACAGCAAAACTTGAAAATACGGCCAGGTAGAACAACGTTAGCATCTAACGTTGAATATCCAGTAGGTCCCGAAATAGCAGCGCCGACGCTTCGATCCCGCATTAATCATCAAATATAGAAGCTGTAGTAATATTTCATAACGGAAACGCGAGCGTCGCGGGGGTGGAGACTAAGTAAACATACAAATTCTTCCATTGCAGCGACAGCAATAACGAGAGAGGAAACGTAATGAGCAATTTATGTCCCTCTCATACATAATCAAGTAATATATACATCGGAATATATATACATAACCATCTAACGAAGATAAAGAAGTCGAGGTTTCGTTCCACAAAAAAAGAATCAAAAATTCATTTGAGCATACATAATCTTCCATATCTATCATCCTTTTGCATTTGCATAGGCGCCCTACTAGCCGCCTTACGACGTGTCTCTCTCGATACAATTATACGCGTGTTTATTATTTCTAACGAGAATCCCTTACCTTTTAACCCATTCCACAAGAGAAAAATACCATAGGAGATCACATAACGCTCCAAGATTTTCATCAGAATTTGTGAAGAAAAGGAACCGTTCGATTTATTAAGGGAGATTTTTAGATTCGAAACTCTTTGTATTGTGAAAGAAGAAGACGTCTGCGATGATATTCGCTACTACTAGAGGGAAGATTAAAATACAGACGAAAGATTTTCAATAGATTCCACCCCCAGCGACCTCGATGACTGTGTTCGATACTTTGTCGTTCCGATAAAAATAAATTGCGTAATTTTAGCATCGGTTTCTTCGAGGAAATGCTTCTATGTTGGGAGTTACTCTAGCCGTTATTACAGAACGGAAGACTCATAGATGTCCTAGTTGTAAGGGCAACTGGTATAAGGACAACCTTGCCGTATGAAATTAGAGGCTTGCAGGTTACACATGTAAATAGATGTATCTGTACACACACATTCCGTTGTATGTGTATTCTTTTCTATATTCAGCATTTAACCAGACCATGTATTTGGTATAATCAACTATACTATTTTATACTTTTAATAAAGGATTCCCAATATTATAAATTACAGTAGGCCGCAGTGACATTTGAAGGGATTTCTGGGGCAACAGTCGTCCTATTTAACTTTATAATGCTATTATTTCATACAGCAGATTCATAGTCATTTACCCATAATATCTCGAAACCATTTTTGTTGCTACTAAGTTCTACGTTTAATGTTTGCTTTATAGCTATCAATGGCGAAAACCTCAGTGGTAAAAATGTCTAGAAGGCAAGGGATTCGATCCCAGTGGGGTTAAGGCCGCACGGAATTGACGGTAGAACCGCAAGTGGCTTATGGGTATTGGGTTGGGAACCCGTTTCACACGAATTCCAACCCTTACACTGAACCACCTGCCTAAAAAAGGCAGAATTCGAAAGTCTGCACAAACATTCCGAGGAAGAAATTACGTGGACTTGGGTCGCGGAACAACACTTTGGCAGTGCCGTACCACGTTCCACCCATACCAAACAAAACCATAATCATTCCGCGATTCGGCCAATTTTTCCCGCCGACTTTTCGTACACAGCATTCGGACGCTCTCTGACGGCGGTCGCGCGAAAGGCTCGCCGCGCGCAATGCGTCGCGACGTCATCTCAAAACGTGTGTGCGTGCGACCCCCACGAAGACCGCGCCCCCTACCGACTCCATTATCCTTAAGGAAAACCGCGGTCGAATGGGGCATTACGCAAATGTACGTGACTCACCGATTGTCGAGTCGAAGGATGGCGGCAACGGCAGCTGCGGTCAGCGATCTCCACGGCACGTCTCTCGCCAATGCTGCGCGATCGCCTGCCGATGATCGCTAATGCACTACCGACGCGACACCTATTGCACACTACGTCGACCGGTAGAGCCACGCCGCGGTCGTGTCGCGCATCAGAACATTGATTTTTCCATCGCCTACTTTCCGCCTTGTGGCGCCACTGTACCTCCCGATACTTGGCCTGAATGCGGGTCGGAGTGCTTCAATGGCTTCTTTTCAGCCTTAATAGAAGGAATGCCGCCTATTTGAAGCATGATCCCTTTCCTACGCATGCGGTGATACTCCTTGGATCTGATTCGCCCCTTCATCCTAAGCTCCATACGCTTGTTTCGTGAATGCCTTCGTGTTTGGAGCCTATTTCAAATGTCCCGCTTTTTGGAGTGCCCTCCGGAAGGAAGACCGTCGTCGAGGAGTGAATTCTGATTTTTGGTAACAAACGAAGCCGAGTCGAGATTGTTTGACGCCAATGGACAAGAAAACTTCGCGCCAAACACGTTTCCTTTTCATGTATTCCGTCACATTCGTGTGTATACAATATGAACGCGGATATTTATGAAAAGTGTCAGAATGGTCATTTCTGAAGCAGTTAAATGTGTACTAATAAGAAAATTTTATTTTTGATTTATTTTTACTATTTACTCTATTATGCAAACTTATCAAAACTTGCTGATGAGTGATAACTCCAATCTCACTGAAATTTAAAAATTATGTCTAAAAGAAAACGTGATAGGAACATATTTTAAGGCTTTTACCATGGCAAAGTTTTCGACTGATCGACTTACATCCGTTAAAGATGAAAATTCACGCTAAATATTATTGCTTGTTCGGTGATCAAAACACAGTGCCCTTAAGCGCTCTCGGGAACTGATCAGCTGACGGCAAACAAGCCCTGCCCATTTTATGTCACGCAGTGGATAGAAATGATGATTATTTTTCGTGTTGAAACTGAGCGCAAGGATGCCATAAATATGGATGGATATGGCTACAACATTATTAATTTACCATCACTTACAATATTTCAATACTGATTTATTTTGTCGGAATGGATTTCCTAAACATCAAGACGGCATCAGTTGACTTAGAAACTGAACCTTCACAGATAGTAGAGAATGCGTTTAATGAGGAGATGGAAAAATTTGCCTTTGAAAGAACTTAATTCTCTGATTAAACATCGGAAGAGAAATATATTGATTAGATGAATATCTCTTGTGGCAAGTTTTTTGCTGAAGGCTAAATACTTCTTTCTCTAGCTTTAGCCAAGACGTCTGCGCTTTATATAAAATTCCACCAATTAAATTTTAGAGTTGATTTATAAGTATTCCAACTCTTTGCATGCATTTTTCATTTCGTATAAAAAATCGATACGCTATTCAAAGTATATGCTGAAAGTGTTATGACACCCCCTGTCATTTTACACCATTATTTCAGTCACAACCATAAGTTATGGAAACCTTATTATTACCTCACATCGTGATACAATAAAATGTCTTCTTGAGTTCGTATAGATTGATGGTCCAGAATCGCGTCTCTGGCTACGGTCCAATTGACCTAATCGAGGAAGGGCGCCAAAAAATCCGACAGACTTGACCATGTGGTAGTTTTTCTCTCTTCCGTACAGGTGGCGGAAAGAAAGGAGATGCAAGTAGTTGGCATTACCCTCGAAAGAGGCAGATAGATCGAACCACATGGCGGGAGTTTGAAAGAAATGGGTTGCTAAGGTTTGGCTGGATGAAATATATCGGTGCTTTTTATGTTATTTATTCTTCAATTTAAACATTTGATCAGCTATTTAATAGCTTTAAATGTCTTTAATTAACAATTAATTTAATCGATCAAACATTTTAACTCTTCTTTGATACATTGAGAAAGATAAATATAAAGAAATGTAACCATATCACGTTTACTAGTAGAAGGAATAAGAGAGAGGTCTGTTACAAACTTATTGGAGAAAAATTCCAAAAGACAAAAGAATACGATTACTGAGGGGTTAAATTTACAAAAAGTTTAGACTGGAGTGATCGTGAAAGAAGAGAAATTCGAGCTCGGCTTTTAAGGAATAAGTGGTTTGAAAATGTCTCCTATTGCCGCCCTGCATCTATTCCCTGGGGATTGTGACATATATTCTGAAACTCGCATTGGTTGTTTGCCAGAATTAGGTTGGTAATCAGCCGTTTCCTTTCTCCTTACAAGGATTTTGCCCGACTATCACCGACATATTCTTCGATTGGAGATTTTTTCGAGCCTCTTATGGGGTTATCATGTCGATGAAATGGTCTTTAAAGCATTGTATAATCTCCATTACGTGATGAAGAAATTAAAAGGAGATATAGGGAAGCGAAATGATTAGGATAAAAAGTAATAGGAAAGCTCATATTAGAATAATTGAACGATATATGGGATCCGTGACATGAATCTACAGTAAGGAATATTGAAAAAGTGCAACGGATAGCTGCTAAGAATGTATTAGATACAAGCGATAGAGAGCATGACGAAAATATTAGAAATTCTCGCGTAGGGAATGGTTAGAAAAAGGAGGTAGGCTAGTAGGAACTTTTCAAGCAAACAATGTCGGCGAAAATGGAAGTAGTTAAGTTTCAGACTGTAAAAACCAAATATGTTACGCTTGGCAATCGCAAAGAGAAGGTAAAAATTAAAGGAAAAACGATTGATGTGCTGGAAATACACCTTTTGGAAAAAGAAATAGAAAATGTTACCTGATTAAGTCTTAAAATCCACACAGAGTACAATTAGCTTACAAAAAACGTAAAAAGGTTTTATTACAATTCGAATGTATTTAATTATAAAATTTAAATATTTAAGTTACAATTAGTGACATTTTATGTAATTATAATATTTAATAATTGTTTTACAAATCATTTATACAGTCGGAGCTCGCTGAGTCGAACCTCCTTAAGTCGAGTAACTCTTTAGTCCCTGACCGAATTCCCATAAGACAAATATATTTTAGACTTGAACTCGAAGATTTTTCGGCTCCGACCTCCCGTAGTCGAATTTTCTGAGGTCTTTGGAGTTACATATCAAAACAGAACACCGTATTTTAAAGAAAATATGTATCGAGCCGTAGACGAGATTGAGGAATTGTCGAGCGAGATCCATCGGCACATAGACGCCAAAAGAAGTTAACAAACACTTTTCTCTCTAGAGGTGAACTGTTCTATTGTATAGGTCGATGAAAAATATACATGCTGCATATACCTAATTCGGTATTTAGCCAAAATGTTATCGTATGAAACAATAATGTAGTTATTGTAATTAAGCCGAAAAACAACCTTGATTAACCGTGCCAATTAATCCATTTTCCTCAACTCGAAAACTCTGTTAATCAAATTTTTTCAAGTCCCTTTGAATTCAACTTACTATAGCGAGGTCCGACTGTAGTAATAATGACTGATTATAAGTTACCAAGTTCATAAATGTTTTGCTTGGTGGGATATTATGAAGACGCTGAGTGAGAAGACCTTAATGTGAGGTTACGCTACGAACTGTGATTGCCACGAGTGAGGAAATATTCCGTCTGTAGATTAACTCAGAGGAACACGGAACTCCGCGCTTCTCTGGCGTGTTTACTGTTCTAAAGAAAAAATCATATAATCCGTAATGGAGCACTTAAGGACTACGTGCGTCTCATGCCGTCTCTGTACAGCGACGCCCAACTGCTGTTTGATTAGAAGCTGTACATTCAAACCGTCACCAAGGATGGGCTCATGCTGTTGACGTTCAAAGACTAGAACACTCGAACGGAAAAAATAATTTAATTCCGCTGTGTCGACACTTCCGTCGAATATGATTTTTCCTTATGACCTCAATTTTCCTCCTGAGGAAAAGATCGAGCAAAACTCATAATTAGTATGCGTAGGGCATGACGTATGCTAATAGATCTACATCCAAGGATTATAATCGCGAATTAGGAAAGGTGGAGAGAGAGAGAAGAATTGATACGATCAGTGAGCGTTATCAAGATAATCAGCACTTGTTGGGATCATTGAAAATAAGATCGACAGTTAGGTAAAATAAAGGCATAGAACCGTAATATTTTCCTTTACGGTTTTCGCTTCGGTTCAATCAAAATAAATAATATTCTTGATAGATATAGAAAATAATTAACGTTGAAAATATAAAAAATAAATAATTATAAATGAATAAAAAGAGGTTAAAATGTAAATGCAAAATTGATAATTAATCTACTAATATTATTATATTCATCGATAGAGATCGTGAATTGCATCAAGTAAAAAGCAACAAACCTACTTCAAGTATTACTTACATATAAAAAATGACGATGGAAAAATAACAGGTTTTGGGATTTGTTTAAAAAGGACGGCTTCTTAGTGACTATTGTGAAGGGAAAGGAAGAGAGCAGAAGCTATTTCAGAGAATGGATAATGTTCACATATTCGTAGGTGAAGAAGCTATCAGAAAATGAAAATCACACGAAATAGCATGAAGGGCTGACCTATGAAGATCTTACTTAAAATTGAACACAGTAGTTGACAAAACACGTGAAATTGTTTAGATATGCTTTTCTGCGAAGACAGAACCGCTGATGATACCGCAAAACTTTGGTATCTGACTACGACAAGTTAGATTGTGGAAGATCGAGTAGATTACCTTGTTCTGACTATGACAGGCATTTCAAAGGGCAATCTGCTGCAGATGTGTCTCCACAAAATGGTTAGTCAGGGGTAGACCTTAGATGCTTCTCAATGGTATGAAGTATAATGATAAGGGCGATTCGCTGATTGCATATCTCTGGAGAGCCGAAATTTGATGAGCAGGTCTCTTCGGGTTTCTGCCATCTCGCTTCTTTTTAAATTTTAGTTTCAACGTGCAGCAGTGGGTTTCGAAGGGTTTCCACGCCTCTTGTCGGTTTTTTTATAATTGCGTTGTAACTTTTTTTCCTAAGTGCATACTTAGCTTTTTAACCTTAAATTAAATTTCCTTCTTGTGTTACTCTTTTTTTTGGACTTCCAAAACCTCTTTTTCAATTATTCCATGACAAACGGTTGGATGTAACAAAAGATTAGTAAGTCTAAATCTTAAAAGTCCTTCAATGAAGATGTACTATTATTATTATTATTTACAATCGCCATTCTGTTTTAAACGAATCTCAATCATTTATTCTTAATAAGAATCTCAATCATGTATTCTCGATATATTATATATTAATCTTATATATTATAAATATTATTATTATTAATAAGACGGCTTTCAGGATATATACGTAATTGTAGATGTATTGTAAAATATCGATAATCCGGGCTGCTGAGGAGAAGATACACGTACTATCAGAGGGCTAATCCAAACTCACCTCTTCTAATAAACCTCATAATATAAGTAAATAAACAATTTATTATTAAATGTGCACCCATTTTGTTATTTTCGATTGTTTTATGGGCTCATTAAGAGTTTTCTTCACCCTACCGTGGATCTTCTTATCAGCGATAATGCCATTGCAGTATATTTTTCACTACTTCATAGAAAAGATTTTTACGCAAGTTCTCATTATAACGCGTAATATCTGTCTTTTCGAGTAAGAATATTTTTAAATGCTGCGGAAAACAACGACAGAATAAAGAAATCTCTAACGGATAATCCATGAAATGCATAACTTGCCCACGGATAATCGGGAGTTCACTTTACCCACAAACTTATTTCTTTACTTATTCGATTAGAATTCGATGATGAATAGATTATAAGAACTGTTTTTATGAAGTTATGCAATAATATGTTGCGATACTTACTATACAATTATTCACCCTTGTTTCAATAAACGTTTTATACCCGGAAAATATCGAACGAAAGGAAATAAAAGGTTCGCACGGCGTTATATTAACATTCCATCTTTTTGGATGGATCTTTTTACGATCACAAGAATCGGTGTCCACAAAGAAATAGGCCAATCTCCGCCCATGAAAACCGAATGGAAAACGAGGGGAGTGATGGATTCACGCCAATTCCATCAGGAGCTTTCCAATAGAGGCAACCGACGAATTCCTCTTCACGTTTTTGCTTCAGCCCTTTACCAAATTCTTGTGTGCAATGATATCTTCATCAGTTGGCAATTTTCAAGCAATGACCTAAACTAACCATGTTTGAGAGCATCCTATACAAGAATCTGTCTGAGAAGTTATAATTGTGTCTATGGAGAGAAATTTCGGAGCAACTTTGAAACCATGAGCCAAAGAAAATCAAACAGTGAATTGAGTTTATAAGGTTAAACGTGTTGGGGACTATGGTTGGGTTGGAATTCAAGTCTTATTCCCTTTCAAGTCCACGCTCAAATAAATCACGATCAATACATACTATAAATAATGGAAACAATAATCTCTTTAGATTATAACTCAGCTAGAAATACAATAAATATGTAGAGAGATACAAATAATATATAGGGGCTACCGGTCAGCCATGTGGGAGGCTTCTTTGACTTTGGGGAAAGTTGTTCCGGGTTCAATTCCCGGTGTGATCCCACATGCGAAATGACCCGAGCTGTCGAAACACTTTAATCAATACCATAATATGTGTTGAAATTATTTAATGTCATAATAAAGCGGCAACATGGAAATTCCAATTTAATTTAATAAACATTGCTAAATATGTAACAATGATGATGGAGGTACACGGTTACTGCAAAGCAAAATATTTTCCAACAAGTAAAATAGTTTGTTCAAATTCAAATTAATCCCTGTAAAGACAGATAATGGGAGTTCTCCTGTTAGTCGTCCATTTGCAAATTGGGTTTCGAAGAATTTCCGATTTCCTCCTTATCGTTATCTTTTAGTTTCGTTTGAATTAATGAGAAGTTGTAAGATGTCATCAACAATTATTTTTAAGATAGATATTGTTAGATATTTATTATTAAGTCGCAATATTGTTCAATTTTAAGAGTTTAAAATCAGTTTCGGTTTCATAGATTGTCTTGCATCATTGAAATGTGTATTTCCACGATACTGTGTATTACGAATTAATGGCCTTTTTCATGAGTTACTTAACTTGACCTTTCCATTCCGACTTCAGACTATTTAATTTATTCACAGAACTCCCAATAGAAAGGAGAGCTTAATAACTTTCTTGAGATCGATACAAAGATTCTCAAGTACCGAATTATTAATTAACGGTACTGAACAATCAATTTTCTAAGTCCGAAAAATTAAACCGGCTTTTTGGATGTACCATTCTAAAGATTGATAGATCTATAAAGATTTCGTCAGTTAGCCGTCGTAATATAAAGAAATAAATCTTATACACATTTGACGTTCTGATTTCTGATGTCATTAGCACGTTCACTTCCACACGCTAATTCTATTTCTCGCAATTTTCAGTTGAAATACGCGAAATTCCGTAATTCATGATTGTGATATAAATTTACGACAGCAGTTAATTGAAAAATAAAATATTATCGTCTTAAAATTCACACACGCACAACCACCCACGCCGAGGATCGCATACTAAATGACGCTTACCGATTAATTTGAATCTTAGGATGCTTTAATGCGATGCATAACGAAATCCGCAAAAAAAACACCAAAATTGTCAAAGCCAAAGATAAACGTTAATTTTTTATATCAATCTTATTTCCATAAATTTTAATTTGAATAAGTTTATGAATCAAAAATACAAGTAATAATATCCTTACTGAATTTTAGAAAAGTATTCGTGTTATGGTTGTGTGCCTCCTCTTCAAATAAATTCTATAATATTCGTTTTAGGAATTAATAAGCGTCATGTAAAAGCTTAAGCGTAATTGAGTAACCTTCCGATGACCTTTTCAGGTATTGGACGCTGACAGCTTAGTAAACGTTCGAGCTAAGATTTAATAATTTATTTTTGAATTGTGTTTTGAGCATAATCCAGAAACCTTTCACAAGTCCACTTAATTAATCTAAATTGACATTACGAGCATTCATCGTACATTATGACTATTCAGTAATTTAGAACTTAGACACGGTGAATGAGAAATAAAAATAGTATGTTTTGTGAAAATATACATTCAGACTCAGAATAATTGCTGTGCATTGTGATTCAAAGTATTCCATAGCCTTATCAAATCCTTTTAATGGTTTGGAAACAGGAACAACCAACATTACGTCAATTGAAATGAATACTTGATGCGAAATGTATAGAATTCTGTGATATTATGATCTCAACTAATTCTTCCACAAATACAGGACAGTGTATAGTGAACCTATTCTCACATATTATAGTCGCCAGTATATCTTCGGTAGTTACTCTCTTTAATAACAACAAAGTTTCGATTCCCAAAATAAATACACTGATATAAAGAGTTATAGTACTATTATTCCTATGAAATTAAGCTTGAAAGATCTAGACGAATAGATTTAGGCAACAGAGTATCATCAGCACTAAACGAAATGAACTGGAGATAATAATACAAAATAAAAGTAAAAAATACCAACATATATGAAGGGAATGAAGTTACCAATAAGCATACATGGCGTTAAAGCTAGAACAATAAGAGAGAGATTAAAATAAACAATTGAAAGAAGAAACTCCAAAAAACTTAGTAGAACTGTGTGAGATCAAAGCAATAGCGAAATGAGAGATGATGTAAAAAAATCGATAAACAATTGTGTTAAAGAGAACAGGAAGATTTGGAATGACAGCAGAATTGAATAATTGAATCCCACAAACCTCGCTGCCCTGAGCGATTGGTTCGTCCGTATCTCGGGCCGGCTCTGTATATTTCCTCCAATTCTTTCTTTGTTTTTTTAATTACATTCCAGAATATTTATGCTCTCTACTTACAGCTAGTGGTACTATAATATCTCTCTCTATTTCCATTGTTTGCAATTAATTACTCTTTTCCGTATCCAATTTCTTCTAAGGTCCGTTCAAAGAATGTTTTCGGAACACTAAATTGCTTGTGCAATTGATCAAACTTATCAGCCTCCTTTCGTTCGATACACTTTATAAATTTTTGAACATTTTAAAAGCTGGATAGGAAAAATTTAACATTGCCCCACTATTCTCGTTTATATGTTTATAAAATTAATGTCAATTTTAGCATAGTTAATCATAATTATTGCTTTCTCAGTATGTCTCTTATAAATTTTTACTACTTCAAGAAATACAACTTTTACATTAATCCTCCACTCGCTGTTTATATCCAAAATCATATAAATATTATAGTTAAATAATCAATAATAAATCAAATCATATAAATAATAATAACGAGACTAAAATAATAAGAGAATACATTGCAGAGATATCATTAATTTTATTATTATATAATGTGCGATAAGACAATTTCTATTAAATGATGGAAATAACAGAATACTTTATAGAATATCTATTCTAAATTTTTGTAATTTCCGTTCATTGTTCAGTAACTTAACTATCACTTTCACATGAACGAAAATTATTCTCGAATAAAAGTAAGACGGCTATGTTTATCGCACAAGAAAACTTAACTTTCACCGCGCCTTCCATTCTAATTTCCACTTTTTAAGGCAATTTCCCGTGAATTTCAAGAAACGAGATACGTTTGGGCATAGAGTAAGTATATAGAGGGCTAGCCAACCAACCTCCGCGTATTACCGTGAAATGGATTTAGACGCAATACTGGAAACGATTCTAAGATGTCACTACGATATTTCAGCGGCATGTGAGTTCCACCTTCGCGAGCGACTCGAATAATAAAAATAATAATAATGCCGTCTTTTTTCAACTAGTTCGGTGAATTTTGGCCAAGGCAGGCCAGTCTTACAATTAACCCATTTTTCTCCTATTTTAATATTTTTTTTTCTTTTTTTCTTGATAAACACGACAATCACAGACAACCATTCCCTAACTGGAAAAATCCGATTAGCCGGGATTCCAACCCGGGACCGTGTGGTTGGAGCGTTAACACGCTGGCACGCTAACCACGGCCGGTAAATGAGCCCGGAGAATGAGGTCTGAGATCTGAATAATTATTAGAAAGTAAACTACTATAGAGTAAACGATATAAACTAAACTGAATACTTATTAGAACTGAATAATTATTAGAAAAGAGAGTATGTAAACTGAAATCTTATTGCGTCTCGAATTTCATGTAAATATACAATTTATTCTACTATGAAATGAAGGCTTAATGTTTTTCGTTCTTTAGTGGAATATGTTGATTAAAAGTAAATGCCATATTAAAAATTTGTAACTAATTATTATAGAAAGGATCCTCCAATACGTTGGCATTATTCTACTCCATAAACTAATGTCCGAATAAACCGAGATTCCATCAGCCTATCGGTGAGAATGTCTCTGTTTCCAGTTTACTGTCGTGTGTTGCGTATATTGGCGAGAAAAACTACATTTCAAATTGTAATTCTCACTTAAAATATATCTCAAAAGTTCATCGCCACAAAGTCAAGATGTTTTGAAGAGCGCGAAAGGTTAGTGAATACGTGTACAAATTTCTTTAAAGTAAGTTAACAGTTCAAGAGGTTAATGGATAAATCTGGGCCGTTATTAGCCCCATATCCATTGATCTACAACCAGAAATCTATCCATTTTGGTTGTGGCACCTTAACTCTCTTTAGTTACAGGATTAGATTTTCGCAGAAATAGTGCAGATTCTTGTCAATACCTACCTTTGTAAGAGCTCCAAATAAAGGAATAAGTATTCAACCAAAGACTATTACACTTTGACGCACTCTTCAATATATCACCGACCACAATTCTGCGTTTTCAATGCACAAACACACCTTTATCACTCCATATGATGGTCCACATACACTCACGGCACATGCTAAACTTACTGTGATTGATTTACACAAGATAACACTTTCCTAAGAGTTCTGAAACAACTTACAAATGACAAATAATTAAGACATGAAGTTTACAGAAGAATGGGTAATCGCTTACTGAGGATTTCACGAGGTCTTTACATGTTGCCGACTTTTTAAAAAGAATTGTGGTATACAAAGGTCTGACTAGCGAAACTTCTTCATGCCACGTCACCTTCGTACTACTCAGTTCTTTCTAAATGGATAGCGTTCATCATGGTGTAATTTACATTTTCCAGCATATAGTACAACCAGAAGTGAAATGGAGTTAGTGTTACATAAAGTCATCGTTTCAGTTATTTGGTGATTTCCTTGAAATTTTCCTTGAAATGCATGAGTGGTAATCGAAGGATAACGTTGTCTGTAGTGCATTTATTTTCTGAGTATGGAGTACTTTTAATGGCATCGGTAACATTAAATTCGCCGCCTTTGAAATGATTCGTACGGGGAAAGCTTAGATATCTGAAGAAGGCCTCGTAGAGTTGTGAAGGAGTTTTAAATGGGAATTTCTTCGTAATTGGACAATTCACGTCAGTTTCATGAGCATGTGAAGACAAGTTTGAAAGTATATGCGTATCCGAACGAAATATTCGTGCGAGGGTGGGTCAATAAGTCCGCGACCTCGTGAATTTCCCGACTATTAACCTAAAAATTAATCCTACTCTAGTCATGAACTATCTTTGAACGGGTAAATCTCAAAGTTCTAGATAGGTGCGTTGTTTAGTTTGTCTTTTACAGCCACTGAAATGAGATAACTACGTGAATTTTCGAAAATCGGAAGAAAGAGAATTTCGTGTACCCTTTAAGCCGCATTTTTTGCGGAAGAAAACCATCATTAAAATCAAAAAAAGTTAGATAAATACTATGTGGACTCTGCACCATTGATATAAAGGTAAAAATGTGGTTTACTGAAATTCTTTGTGGTGGTACAGACACAAGTTACGCCGGACGTTCTGGACGCTCAATTGAGGTCTCCACAACATTATTAAAGGAAAAAATCCATGGTATAGTGTTGGTCGATCGGAGTGAATGTGTGCGAGATTGTAGAGACCATAGGAATATTATATAGCTTGGTTGTTTCGATTTTGACTGATAATTTGGGTATGAGAAAGCTATTCATATGATGGCTGCCGCGCTTGCTCTCAGTTGACTACGAAAGGTGGGTGTGACATCTTCAAAAGTGTTCTTGACGTTGTTCAAAAGAAATTCAGATGAGGTTTTACCCCATTTCATAAGTGTAGAAGGAACATGGAGACCAAGACAACATACAGGAGACCAAGCAGCAGTCGAAACAGCGGATTCTCGGGGCGAATCGGCACCGAAGATGACCAAGGTGTTTCTGTCAGCCAAAACAGTCATGGCGACAATATTCTGGAACCCTTGTGGTATAATGCACATTGATTACCTCCAAAATGGATGAAGAGTAAATGTAGAATATTATTCAAACTTATTGGACTAGTTCAATCGAGAATTAAAGGAAAAACGACCACATTTACCGAAAGAAAGTGCTCATCCACAAGGACTGTGCAAAGGTTCACATATGCACAGCCGCTAAGGGAAGAAATTTAATGATTTGAGGAACCAACTTCTATTATATCCATCATATTCTCCAGATTAAGCTTCCAGTGACTATTTACTATTTCCAAATATAAAGAAATGGCTTGGGTTGGGTTGGGATGAGATTTACCTTAAATTATGAAATCATCGCTAAATTAATGCATATTTTGAGGTCCTCGACAAGTCCTATTATTTGGAAGGGATAAAGTAATAGGAGAAACGTAAGGCATAATTTATAGAGCTAAAAAGACACAAATTTGAAAAATAGAAGGTTTTTTTGTTGAATAACCTATGTTTTATTTAAAAGATCACGGACTTATTGACACACCCTCGTATTTATGGAGAAATAACCAGGAGAATATACATCCTATAGTTAGAAATTTATTTCAGTATTCCTAGGAAAATTCGTTGAATGACTATCGTATGACGTGTTAATAGGAACATGATGACTAGCGTTGAGCGTTCTATTTATGGAATTAAATAGTGGCAAATAATTCACTTCATTTGCAAACTTAGACATCAGCTTCAAACCTGTCATAATGAAAACGAAGAGCTATTCAATGCAGTGTTAACTCCAAAAGGATTTCTCTAGATCCTCTTGAAATAAAATATCTTACATCCGATTTCCTCTGCCGCCGCTTTATTTCTTTAATTTACCATTTCATCTCAAATGCTGTTTCTTCGCAATCTTCCGTGAATTGCTTATAATTAAACAATGTTTAAATTTCATTGTAATTACTATTTTATTACTAAATATATAACAATTTTAATTTCGTTGGAATTTATAAAATCTCATTATCTTTTGTGTTTATCTTATGAGAAGGAAAATATTTCAATAAAATAACACAATTATTTTTTAAATTAATTTTAAGTACTTATTGAATTGCCTATTTGTGAATTCTATACCGTCGCACAGTGGGCTAGAATCGAAAAAAGCTGGCCAAAAATACGAAAACGCTTTTCTTGAGTGCGGACCTCGAAACTTCGCATGATTGATTATGAATAAATCCTGCAAACAACTATTGAAGTCATTTACGTTCGATCCTTAACATTAAATTTATACAGGAGGTCAAAGTTGACCAATTTTTGCGAAAATTTCCCGTTTCCGATTTTTCGCGAAATTCTTCAACTTCGAGTCGATTGTGAATCCAAACTAGGAAAATCATCGGGTAAAATATGATGCCATATTATAAATATGTTCTTTGTCCTTCGTGAGACTTAGTATCAATGAGTGCTGTTTAATATTTATATACTTTACATTACAAAATGGCCGACCCTTATTTTGGAACAAATTTTTACATAAAGCGAGGAAAATAGTAGATTGAGACACCGTGTGACACGGAGTTATTTACACCACGATAAGCAATAAACCTTCTTTAATGGGAATCTGAAATAAAATCTTGCCCCAATTTGCCCCAATAATATATAAGTCGACTTTTCGACAACGCTGCAAGGGCCAAATCCGCGCGGCGGAGCACCGTCCTCCGTTACGCTCTCGTGTTTTGAGAGGAACAACGAGCAAAAACGATTCTGATTCGTTCTTTTTGTATATTTTAAGCATTATTATACTTCGTACATATGTTAGATAACTATGTTTATGATTTTGATACTGAATGTTTCTTCACTCTTACTTTCAACTATACTGAAAATTTTCTCACAAAATCGGTACAAAAAGCCATCACTTTGTGTAATTTCATAACAGTAATGAAATATAAGTTGTGATATTATTAAAATGGTGGCATATCGCGAAAATTTACTAGAAACTTGAACTTCGGTATAGACTCGAAAGTCAGGTAAAACAAGGCTATTTCGGTTGCTTATCTCTCATAAGTGAAAGCTAATGAGAGCCATCTGTCCTTGGGATAATAGGGAAGGGTTTTCTAAGTTATCAATGTATACTTCTCAGTCCTCTCATTTTCAAAGAATGTATACAAAAGAGAAAAATGATAGTGCTTCTACTTTTTGAGGATGTGAATGAGAGTGAAAGTAGCTGGTTGCAGATACCAAAAGCGGATAAAAGAAACAAAGGGTAAGATCACAAGACGCCGAACAATTATTAAGTCTTAAAAACCTACGTGCAAACCCGCGAGAATAGGAAGTTATATATGCATTTAAGAATTGTAGATTCATCCATAGCATGTCTTTATATTTAAAGATATGATTGACTAAAGAGATCACATTATTTGTATAGCCGCAGACGTTAGTTTATGACATAATTTAATTGGAATTATAAGTCAGGAAGAAATCAGAAGAGGATTGATTAGAGCGGGATATTTATGCAAACCCTGATTTATATAGTCTATCATCACTTTAGATCAAAAAATAAAAATACTAAGATCTTAATAAAAGTTACCGATTGTTCAGGAATTCGAAGACGAAAAGGTTATGAATGTTACTACAGCTTTAGAATTTTGATAGCCACAACAGATTTTCCGAAGCTTTAACTGTCTCAGGGTTTATTTATGCAATTTCAGATAAAGTGTTTACAATAACAATGTCACACATATTCACAAACAAAAGGTTTGGAATTGATTCACTCAATACAGGAAGAATCTAAAAAGGTCGCGACAATCGAATTTTGTATTTAGTGAATAATTTGATGACGCGATTGGAGTTCGTTAAGTTGGATATTTTATCATAATTCAAAGGGAAGAGTTTCATATTTTAAAATTTATTAAATGCATTTGAAAATTGTAATCATTAATCATCATCAGTCATCTTATTATTAAATTATTGGAAATGATAACAATAGTAAACCTTATTGAAATACGGATTCTAACAAACATATAATTTATTTATATTTCCCTCCTTGTCATAAAACCATTTTCTAATAAACTGTCTTCTCGTCTGAATGTTATCTACGAGTCAATATACGTTGAAAATTGTAGGAGATTGAAGAAGTCACGAATGCTATGTTACGTTTTATTTTGTTTTAGCTTCATCCACCGTACTCGGATTTTCTGGATTTAATACAAGTTACAAGAAAATATATATCGTTAATTGTTAAATGAATTATTATTAATTGTATTTGAATATCTTACCACTTGTTGATCTCCGGTTACTCTTGGCATCTTCAGTGTCATTCCACTGTCACACAGGAGGAACTCATACGGAAAAAGTGCTGAGAAGATGAGGAAGTCACAATCTGTAATAAATAGAAACACCAAATTAAATCAATAGTGGATAGAATCGGTACATATATATAAAAGCATGAGGTTGACCATGATAATGATTCAAGTAAGGATTTTGGTTGTAACCATATTGTAAATATCCTTTTCCACATCGCCTAAAGTATAATAAATGTTTTAAACTTTAATATTTTATTGTATTGATTAATAAACACTGTTTGATAATCTAGAAAGGAATTCTTTTGAAAAATAATAAATATATGCTTAAATTTTGAAATTAAATACCCAACTTCCATTTAAAGCATCTTTAATTACTGAATTACACTGTGAATATTAAATAACCATCGGGAAAAAAACCTTCTAATGGTTTTATCCCGAATATCACTTACGAGAAGCTACTGACTTACTGATACTTTGTTTCTGAAATCAGATGCAACTTATGTGTGAATCGATTATTAAGGAATTCAAATACTTAAAGCTGAACTGAATTTCAAATATCAAATTATAATACATAATCTGTTACATATTCGATTTAAGCATCAAAGATTGATCTGAAAAATTTTATTAAAATATTAGGAGAATAAGTTCCACTAGAAAGTAGACATTTCTTCCAATTATGGCTCCTAATACAATATAATTGTAACAATTTCATCTTAATTGGAGAAAATCTTCCTGGTCCATAAGTCTGATAGCAATATTTAATTAAAAAAGTATAAATTCGATGAAAATGTTCAAAATCGAAGTTAAATACAAAACACAGGTTTATCTCGAAATGAAATCGCATTCACAAGAAAGAAACAGTGATATTGATTTGATTAAAAACTAATTGCAAGGTTAGACTTAGAAATTCAAACGGAAATTTCCGTTGAAATACCGGTTGGCTACAAGGGAAAAATAAGTCTCTTCTGTATGTAAACGGCGAATATTTGAAGATTTAACCGCTTTTAAACCGGTTGCTGGTAAATTTCGTAGCATATCCCGCGGATAAATTATATATTCAGAACATTAGATTCATTACTTCTTACATAAAATATCAACACATATCAGAAGTCGGATAAAATTATACATACATAACTGTGATTCATTGCTCTTCAATAAGAAATGTGATCATATAAATAATGAATGATCCAAAAGCATGATTGGTAGCTACTCAGAAAAATAACGTGCGTCACGAATGAATATATGTACTATGATTACACCGGAAAATAATTAAGTATATGAAAATAACAGCTCACGGTATTAGATATTGCATTGAAGCGCAGAATATGTCACTAATTAAAATTGGAGCAATATATTATACTTACAAAAACTAAAAGGATCCTCAAGACGTCCCGTGGTCCTCTTGACGTCGGAAAATTCCCCATCCTTAATTTAATTAAATCTTGTAAGTAATAATTTAATCTTGTAATAATCTTGACTTAAGAAGTACAATTTATTACGTTAAACTAAACTTAGGCTTCACGATCACCGTATCTGAAATCTACATAAATCGTAGAAGTTCGCACTTGTTTTCTCGAAAAATTCCTCCATACGTCCTACCAGACGAAGTTTCCAGATCAAAGAGAGATCTATTTTCAAAAATCTACGGTTAAACAAAATCGTGAGTTCTGATTGGTCACTTTATCGCTGTTACTGTTACCCCCCTCTTTTCCCCCTACTGGAGATATTTGTTACTATTTTCGTAATTATTAATTATTATTAAATTAAAATTTTATTGGTCTCAACATAATTTAATTTCAATTTGAAATATGTATAAAATATTACGTTCTTCTAAAATGACGTATTTAAAACTTGACGTAAAATATGTTATAGATACGTGTGACGTCATTGTGACGTACGGCCATTTTATGCGAAAACGAAATAAATGGTATTTGAAACGACGAGATTAAATTAACAAAAAATTAATGTAATAAATTCGTGTAATTTAAACAAATATTATTTGGGGTACTATTATAATATTTTCTTTCTCATAAGATAAAAGTATCTGGATGTACTTCAGATTGTTAGCTATACTAACAAAATAGTATTCACAATAAAACATGATTTAAACATTGTTTAATCCTGATATGTTGGTGATGGTGATTGAAAGGAAACGGCATTTGAGATTAATTATAACTATCTGACGTTGATATCGACATCCTTCGATATTTCCCTTTCTTTTAGACACATCACGATAAAAGATATGGTACTATGAAATTAACGATAAAAGTTATTTCTATCGGCCAAAAAACCATAATGGAGAGTACAAATGGAGAGGGACTGAAGATGAATGAGTAAATAGTAAATATTATTTCGAGAGGAGAGGAGTGAAATGATTTTGGTGTAAGCTCTGCATTTTATTGCTCTGCGTATTCATTATTTAAGGTTTGAAACTGATGTCTAAGTTTGCAAACTTATGAACGATTTGCTACTATTTGAAGTGAATGATTTGCTACTATTTAATTCCCTAAATACTCGACTATAATACAATAAGGCTCAATTGTAATCGTAATGTTCCTATTGACACGTCATATTGATGGTATTTGATCGAATTTACCCAGTGAATAAAACAATAACCATTGCAACTCTTCTTGGTCATTTCTCATTGTAATCAGAATGTTGGGTATGGATGCACGAATACTTTCTGACTCACCTTCAAACGCTTGTAAAGCTGTCGTTAATTGTCCCTCTGCGAAGTAATGCTGTTTTAAAGCTTCTGCAAACCTCTTCGAGATATGACTCAGACTTCTTAGCCTTTACCTAGGAACGGACTTCAAAGATGGCGAATAACTATTTCTTGTTTCTTTTACTATTACAAGAATATACTCAGAATAAGTAATGCACTACAGGTGCCGTAATTCTTCGATTCCCACTCACACTTTTTTCCAAGAAATCGCTGAATGTAACGCTTGATTCACACTACACACACTCCATTCCACTCTTGGTTATATTTGAAATCCTCAGGAAAATGTAAATGACACCATTTTGAACACTATCCACATAGCGAGACATAGAACTGAGATATTCGAAGGTGACGTGCCGTTAGGAATGAGTTTCGTTCGTCAGAGTTTTCTATACCATAATTCTCTTTGAAAAGGCGGAAACACGTGAAGACCTCTTGATATCCTCAAGAAAAGACTACCTTGGCTTCCATGAACTTCAAGTTTTCATTATTTGACATTAGCAAGTTTTTTAAGAAATATTGGGGTAGTGCTACATGGTGGAATATCAATCGCAGTATGTTTGGCATATGCTGTAAGTGTTTGTGGAATAACATGATAAAAGTGTGTTTGTGCATTAGAAACTAAGGTTTACGATCGGTGATCTTTCGTCAAAATATGGCAGTGAAAGAAACAGTCTTCGATTTGATACTTATATTTTTTTTGGATTTCTTATGTGAAACGAAGGTGTAGGCAAACCTGCACTATTTTTGCAAAATTCCATGTCTGTAACTCAACAGTGTTACTATGCCATCGAATGAATGGATATCTGGTTGGAGATTAATGAATACGGGGTTCTTCGTGCATTTTCACGTATTAATCCGGTAATATATAGGATAGATAGGTAAGTAAGATTATTCTTATTAGGGAATATAGGAGTATTGTCATTTATTTCATTAGCTAACTGGGTTGGTTGATGTAAGGTAAGGCAGAGTATGTATGTGTACGAGTTTAATTGTGAACCACTTGATTTACTTCAAAATCTGAACTCCAGCCTGGGAATCATTATTAATATAATTGTAAGCAAATTTTAAAGGAACGTAAGAATGAGTAGCAATTTGGGAATCATTTGATTTCACATTTCTTTCACCTTCTTGCTTATTGAATAGCATTTAGATTCCTTTGTAATATTTATTTGTGGGTAGGTTAGAACTTCTACCAATCTGGTTTCATATAGAAAATTTATCCCACATATATATTGGAATTTACTCAGGCTATGGTAAATGAAATCTTCTGAGTCATGAGTGATTTTGAATCCATTTTCTCCTGATATAAATTGTGCTTTTCATAGCTTCACTGTTTCACTTTATGTGGACAGTCCTAAAATTATGGCACAGTGAGGAAAGAAAAGGCCTCATTCTTTACTGTCCTGGTAAGACTCGTTCTCCTTCCAAGAACTCATACAAAGCTTTATATAGTTATAATATTTATTTCTTAGTCACATATTGTACCGTAATACTTAAGTCTTATTCTATTAATTATCATTTAATAGCAATATTGGTAAATGGTGTATTATTCACTTTCCAATTACATATTTTTGTCTTGGTATTTTAAATGAGCAATGTATGGAATGTACACAATGAGTGTTCACTATCTACCAACTCAGAAAGGCGTTTTCCGGTGTATTTTTGTAGACTTATTTCAGAAGGTCACAACGTGGATATTTTCCGGTTCGTTGAGTAAATAACGACAAATACCTCTCTCCTCATTTCGCTTTGTAAGCCTCATTCTATTTTCAAACAGGTTTATTTCAGCATACTCAAAACACATAGGGATGAGAGGGGTAGTTTTTAATCCAAAATAATAATACGAGGGCTGTTCAAAAAGTTCCCGAACTTTATTTATTACAGCACAAATATTTCACTTACAAATTATTGCTCCGTGTCTCCTTAAAAGTACTCCCCACCCCAACGTATACACTTATCCAAATGGTATTTCCACTTTTTGGAACAGTCTTGGGACGCTTCTTTCGGACTGTTCATAAGCTCCTCCGTCAAATTTTTCTTTATTTCTCGAATGGTGGCAAATATTTTTCCTTTGAGCGGGGTTTTTAGCTTAGGAAATAGGAAAATGTCACATGGAGCCAGGCTTGGTGAATAGGGTGGTTGAAGAAGCACAGTGGTATTGTTTTTGGCTAAAATGTCGCGAGTTGCTCGTGTTGCTCCTGGTCTGCTGTCATAAGGCGAGGCATGAATTTGTCCTCGCCTCGATGGATCCTCAATTTTTTTAGTTTGCCCAACTTTTCCAGAGCAATACGACGGTCACAAAAACATCTCCAGATGTGGGCAATTTTTGTATTTGAAGAAAATGCTACGCTATATGCCACCATTTTAATAACATCACAACTTATATTTCATTACTGTTATGAAATTACACAAAGTGATGGCTTTTTGTACCGATTTTGTGAGAAAATTTTCAGTATAGTTGAAAGTAAGAGTGAAGAAACATTCAGTATCAAAATCATAAACATAGTTATCTAACATATGTACGAAGTATAATAATGCTTAAAATATACAAAAAGAACGAATCAGAATCGTTTTTGCTCGTTGTTCCTCTCAAAACACGAGAGCGTAACGGAGGACGGTGCTCCGCCGCGCGGATTTGGCCCTTGCAGCGTTGTCGAAAAGTCGACTTATATATTATTGGGGCAAATTGGGGCAAGATTTTATTTCAGATTCCCATTAAAGAAGGTTTATTGCTTATCGTGGTGTAAATAACTCCGTGTCACACGGTGTCTCAATCTACTATTTTCCTCGCTTTATGTAAAAATTTGTTCCAAAATAAGGGTCGGCCATTTTGTAATGTAAAGTATATAAATATTAAACAGCACTCATTGATACTAAGTCTCACGAAGGACAAAGAACATATTTATAATATGGCATCATATTTTACCCGATGATTTTCCTAGTTTGGATTCACAATCGACTCGAAGTTGAAGAATTTCGCGAAAAATCGGAAACGGGAAATTTTCGCAAAAATTGGTCAACTTTGACCTCCTGTATAAATTTAATGTTAAGGATCGAACGTAAATGACTTCAATAGTTGTTTGCAGGATTTATTCATAATCAATCATGCGAAGTTTCGAGGTCCGCACTCAAGAAAAGCGTTTTCGTATTTTTGGCCAGCTTTTTTCGATTCTAGCCCACTGTGCGTCGGTTCAAAAATCGAACAATTAAAATTCTCTCTTTTTCGCTTACCATTCGATGAACGTACGTCATAATGACGTCACACGGAACCATGGTGGAAGGACTATGTAGTATAAAGTCTATATAGACTAGTCTCTCGACTATTCCTTCCACCATGGAAGGACTCGAGAGACTATTCCTTCCACCATGCATGGAACAGAAGCATGTAGGTGAACTAGCGGAGTTAGCCGTTGATGCTCATTGGGAAGTAAAATTAGGCAATGACAATGGAAATAACGACTTATAAGTATAACAATGAAGGCGCAGAAATAAATATTTACTTTACGAAGCTTTATTATGTTTCTTCACAATTTAAAAATCGCTTAAAACTCCATAGTCATTTTTCCAGTCCCCAATTAATCGTTCGCCTCATTCGATAGACCAACATTCACCATTACTCTTCTTACGCTTCGCTTTATCTCTAAAAGGGTTTCTTGTGAATTTATTCTTTGGAATGACTAATTTTGTCAAAATAAATAAAATATCGAAGTAGGGTAATCTTTATGCCACTATCTGAGTTAATACAAACTGACATATTTTGAGATGTTCGTCATCACGTTGTCTGAAGGCAAAACGTAGATTAACTGTAAACGATTAAAATTAAATTTACATAAATTACTTTTGGGAACGCTTGCCTCTTCTGGGTTCGAAATAGAGATCAATTATATACATTGAATACTATACTATTTGCCACTTACTCAACTCTTACGAATTCAAAAGATGCCCTGTGTAAGAAAGGAGAGGTTGAATTACGTTATGATTCACAGGATATGTGAGTATGATATGTAATATTAACCAATTCGGGAAGCAGGGTCGTGGTTGATGCCCACCCACCTCTTATATGACAAGTAAAATCGAAATTTTAATTGTACATACTATGAATTAATTATATATTTGTGACATTATTTAATTAGTTTTTGTTATTATTTTTGATAATTTTGTTTATTATCTTACTAGTTGTATTATTGTATATAAATTATAATATATAACTGAACGTTTTACATTACATAATATATTACATACGCAAATTATATATTGCATAAGAAAACGTCCCTAGTATTTAACACCGTAGAATGTAAGTTAAATATATAAAAATATTTTCTTTAAGAAAAAATAACTCGACGATCTCTGAAGCTTGGCTGCTGGGCAAGTTTGTCCGTAGTCTAAGAGATGGAGCAACCGTAATGAAAGCGGGTCCATCTCAGCATCTGGCGGTTCTTGGAGGATTGAATTTGGATGTGTTGATATGCATACATTTTAAAAGCCGTTAAAATATACGGCTGATGATGTAACCAATTCCATATTGCGTCAAATTTGCAATAGATAGATTTTTCTAATCTCCAACGGGATTACTTCTGCGATTACTATCCGATCTTAGGTTAAAATTGTTCGATTATTTTATTGATGTAGAAAAATAATGATTAACAAATACGATACCATGAATTTCCTCCTGCTTCTTAGGCCGTCCAGTAGTACGATCCTTCGAAAATTTATTCGTACATAATTAAATTTACCAATAAATAAATAGTAATATTACTTTTTAAAACAAACATTTTGATTGGTTAATTTCTTCCAAAAGAACGAAATCCTAAAAATAGAATATCACCATCGTTATCTAATGTTTCGATCTGATATGTTTCCTAAATTTTCGAGCTCTAAAGATAGTTGGAAGAAGAAATGCGAAGATAGAAGAGCGATCATGATACTTCTTTAGTTTCACTGAGAATGAAAGTTCCATGATAGATAAACGCACATTATTATTACATTTTATGGTGCTAATGTCAATATAAGCCGTTGTGAAGCTTAATCATTCATTCACCATTCCTTAATAAAGTAGATGGAACACTGGCGTAGTTTTTTTTCATTGCTTGTCTCAGACTGACTGATAGCGTTTCATTTTGATATTATAAGCGTTATTTCTGCTCTGCTGAAAGCATTATTTTCCAAGAATTTTATGATAATTCGTGCTGGTAATCATTAAGTGTTCTTTTATTTTACAGAGTTTAATTTTATTGAGCAAGATCTGATCTTTATGTTACCTAATATTTATCTATCCGGTACTTACATGTCTTTCGAAGACTTCGTTATATTCATCGTTGTACTGTAAAAAGTCAACAAAAAACCCATGGGATGCACGGGATGTTAAAAACATTAATTCAGTTCTGTTCTCTCAAAAATAAAGTTTTTGGTTTGGTTGACGAGTATTTGTTACAGCCATCTTAGCACGGTCCAATATGGGTTATTAATATCTTTGTTTTCATAATAGGAGAAATATTAATTATGTACTTTTACCAAAGACTAAATACTGATTTGTAATCATTAAATCAATTTGTCAAAGGAAAAAAGGATCTAACAAGTCTGCAACGTTTTTAAGTAGGACGACCAATGTGTTCACTTCTTAAAATACAAAGGGAAATTTCGTGAAAATCGAATGTGTTTTAGAGGATACAGTATGCAATTAAACTTTCTAACTGTTTGTGACTGTATACTGCAGATTTTTACTGGCGATAAATCACGTCTGAAGTTATTTATTTCCAATAAAAATCAACCCAACTTAATTTTCAATTTAACAGCAACAGGCGTTGGCTTCAGTAGAGGTCGTAAAGGCATATACACCACTAATGCAGTGAGCACGGTGGCCTTTGACAAAAATTAATCATGTACTTATTCTACAATAAACTTAAATTAATATTAGCACGAATATTTCTATGGTAACTTTTTGTACATAATACATTCACAAAAGAAGAGGATATCGATCATCAACATTAATATATAAGCATAAGTATAAAAAGAATATTGTACAAATTTTAGCTCAAGAAACTTATCTTATAAAAGGTCTGAAGAAATGATTTTTGGGACTTCTACTGGTTTTAGTGACAACCTTTCGAAACTTTTCGTAGATCATTTCATCAAATGAATGCTATTCCTTCGTAATACGGAACAGCATCTGATTCTACCAAAACGGTCACTAAAATTTGAGGTCATCACGAGCGAAAATTATCACAGATAGAACAAAACTGTCTTTAGAAACTTATTTACATCTATATTCAAGAGGGGTGACCATATCTTTTGGAACAGAGATGAGTAAAAGGGAGACAAATCAACACTAATAAGAGCCTAAAAAAGAGTCCACTAAAAACTAAAAAATAAAAATATGGAAATTTTTATTGATGAACGGTTTCAGCGCTGATGAATTCGATTGCATTTTTTTACAAATTACCGAAATTTCCTATGAAAATAAATTTTTAAGGAATCGAGTGTATTTTATTTCATATAAAATTCTCTTCGTAATGCTTTATAATGAAAGGATGTATTTAAATCGTATATTAAATTTTTAGGAAATCAAATTCTAACATGCCATTAGATAAACAATTTTAAATATTTCAACAACAGTATTTAACATAGTTCATGATTTTTTTAATTTCATCCACTGATGCGACATTGCCTATCTCGCCGTTTTCAGAATTCTTATGCATACATATTCAATCTCTTATTAAAGTCATTCATTTTCTCATCTCTCATTCACCGATTACGGAAGGAATAGGAATAGAGAATGTATTCAAAGGATTGCTGAATGTTACAATGGTAATACAAAGTTGTTTCGTTCCGTCGAACGCTGCTACATTAGATTTTCTATGGCAGTGTTTCTAAGCCTTTAGGAGAAGTGACGGAAGGGTTCAATTATTTTACACCAAGCGTGATGAAATACTTCATTAAAACTTTGCTATTATGCAGTATAATTCCTTCTAATCGGCTTCGCATAAACAACCAACTTAATTATTAGGCATGTGTACAAGGGCCTGCTCAAGACGAAATGCAATATGGTCTCAGTACACATTTTATTAACCCGTTATTAATTAAAACTTTTCATAAGGGTTGGGAGGGATTACACATTCAACTATTCACTGAATGTAAAAAGGAGATTTTCTATTTTTTCTACAGACTTTTTCAAAAAAATGACTCTAAACTTGTTTGGAAAAGGCTAGATTTATTTTTTACACATAATTATGTATGGATATCGAATAAATATTCGTCTAGAAGACAAATGTCTCAATTCCCATTCATACTACCACGTGGAAATATATTCCACGTGGAAATATATATACATTTCTGTACGTACATAAAGTATACAGGTAAACGTCCGATTCACCGTCAAAAACGGCAACCGGCCAAATGCGCATCCTCGAGATGGATGGATTATACTGTATAAACAAACTAGCTGCGCTAACCACCATTTTAGTTTATCATCAATCCAAGCGGTAACTCCCTCTTTCAACATCAATAATCACTAATAATCCAATTAAACCGCAGAGCATCTGAGGGGTATTCATGGAGTTCCAATACTCCATAGAGTACCGCTTCAAAATCACTGGTCTACAGGCATATTTTGTACACCACTTAAAAAGCTAACCTTTTTATTCACTCAGATAGCTCCGTTACATGGAAAAAATAATAAATTCTCGGATATATTACGGAGATAATACGAAAAATTGAGCCTAAAAGGAGACCTGGTCAGCCTACGTATGTACGTATGAAACATAAAGAGGCTGTGTATGTTCGCATAAAAATGCGAATGTCTTCATAACTCTCACCGAAAATTCCTCAAACAAAAAATGTTTTGATGAAAATAAACCAAATTGAATCTTTTGACGCAATTGCAAAGCTGAAGAGAGAGACTGAATCACGGTGCGCCTAGTGAATAGGAAGTCAGTGGTGCCAAATGCAGGTTTTCCGTTTGACCTGTTTCCTCGAAAGGGGCTTGCTTATTAACTTGGTAGGATGCGAATACTGCGAAATCCTATATATGATTGGAAACGACAGCAAACATTCCTGTAATTGGCTACACCTCACCAGTCAAAACACGCTTCTGATTCTAAAGGAATACAGTCGTGCGAATTATTCCGAACAAAAAGATTGTATCCTCAGGGACAACGGCTTTAAATTGAAAAAAGACGTATCTACATATCAAACGCTACAGGTAATTTTGAAATTGACAGAGCTATTTTACTCGTTAAATCTGCTATCAATAGATTCCGTTCACTGTATGTTGCTAATAATAACCCGATTCATTTTAAATATTTTACAAACTTACTCTTGAAGAAGATTTATTTACTATTTAAGTCATTAATATTAAACAAATAAGGGAAAAGGAATGAGGGAAATTGTCAAGAATGTAATTGTACTTCAAAGTCGCAGGAATTCAATCAAATAATCATATAGATAAGATGGCTGGTATATGTAAATATTATAATCGAAGAGTATCATATTTTTTAATAAAATCTATCCAAATATTAGAGATATATTTTTGTGGGCGAATAAACATGTATATTCGTCACGTCACGCGTATCGTCGCAGGTTTGATGACATTTAGAATACCCTGATTAAGAAAATAAGGTAAATATTATTTTTATCCAGAGTTTATTTCGTTTTTGGAAGCAAATTATAGAAAGTAACCTTAAGATATAGAGCTCATTACCCTTGAAAAGATTGTTCTTAAAAAGTTATTCATATCTCTAAGACAAATAACCTGTAAAAGAATACAATGTGATACGTATGTGTGTATGCATCATATTCGTTCAAAACCTTGGGTTAATCTTGTGATATAACCTCCAACTTTGCATGGGGTGGTGTTATTTAAGAGTTCTTTGGTGCACGTGTCTGGTGAAGGGCTCGCAATCAAAAACTCGTGAAAAAGAATTTGGCGTGAAGAAATGTGCTTTGTTAAGGATTCGACAGGGTGGTCACGAATATTCTCGGAACCAATTTCTTGCTGATAGAGGAGGCTGATTAAAGCTTACGAACTAATTCCGAGAGAAACATTTCTTTCGAGGAATGAGAAAGACTTTATGTCATTCGTGCTTCATTGGCCCGTCTAATTACAACTGTTAAAATTGAGGTCAGATGAGAAAAAGCGTCATCTGATGGCTTTCCTTTTCGAGACTGATACGCGCAAACAATAAGCATGAAACGAACTACATGTACCCCATGCTGGGATGGAAAAGAAGTGACTTTGAATACAACTCGTACATTGGTGAAGCTCGAGTCTGGCCTTCAGTACAATCCAAATCATCGATTTAAAAATACGAACCAAATGCTTATTCTAATCAACCGTATTTCCGAAAGACGCTAGATTTAATGCAAAAATTCAAAGTGTTATTATCAATTAGTTTAACTTAGATTGATATTGACACCGATAGAAACTTATTCGATTCATAGCTTCGTGTTCTTTAAATTTATATACTTCAGTTTCACATTAAAGAAATTTTATTATATGTATACACAAATTGCAGTGGAATTAATAGTGGAAAATAATGTTGAAATTTCCAGAAAAAACTTCCGCAGGGGTTTAGATCACGTAATCGCGTTAAGAATCGCAGGTTATTTCACAAACCACTTCCTTGTTCTTTCTCTTTTTTTAAGATTCCCTTTTACTAAGAAGGTCTCATTGATCTCCCAGCAGTGTTTCTTCCTCCATCGTGTGAAAAATTGAATGTAAGATTCATTCAAGAGGTACGTATTCAACAGAGAGAATCTCCACAGTGGGTAAGGAAAACACTGGAACAAAATTTTGGCTATGGAGTATATCCTTAGCGTATGAGCTACATATGCTACATTAATATATTCAGAAGTTTATTTTAGATTACTGCTGGATAATATTCTGAGCCACTCGCAAAGTAATATTGTAAGAAAAGTTCAAATAATAAAACGAGGCTGCCGTCATCCTTTTACGTTATTTCCATATTTTCAAATGTTCTAACAAACATCGACTTGTTCGAAAATTACTGAGATTGACATAAATATTAACAGTTTTCGAACACATAAAACTATACCACAACCAAGAAAAACCCTTTTATCCGAGATTCGGATGGCTTGTACTATAGGACTAGCAAGCCATTCGTCACCACCCAAGGTCAGGTAAATTATCTGCATGCTATAGATATAAAATAATTTATAATAACATAAGGAATGTTTACATTACTGTAAAGTAGAGGTGTGCGAACGTGCGAAATTTTGAGTTGGATGGAATTATTATTTTTTTCTCCGACGAAAATATCGAACCGAATAGACATCTGCAAAAATTGAAATTGAATACCAATTTAAGTGGCGGAAGATTATATTTTGTTAAGAAAAACATTGTTTTTTCGAATTTTCTAGATTAAATTTATGTGGCACATTTATGTAAATACTCTTCTAAAAAAACTAATTTACTAATCAATATGACATTCATTACGAAATCATATCTGATTAAAATTTTTCTCTTATTATAAAATTGCAATGCTATTTCAGCGGATGACGGTGATACGCAGAAAATAAGAAACCTACGAGATAAAGTTTAAAAATATCACAAAAAAACAAAAGGACGAATCTTTAATGGAATCTAATCGAATATTTAGTCAAATCAATTCGAAATTAAAAATCTATTGAAAAATTTACTCAATTTGATATGAAGTGAAAAAGCACATTTGTACTTTGCAGCTTTGGAAATACTGCCTCCATTCTCACTTGTTACTTTCGGATTTGGGTGATGTTTTGTTGAGAAGATGCCGCAAGTTTGAGAAAATGAATGGTAATGCTTTAGAAACTTATGTAAACTCATCACTCCTTTCGCCGATTTATCTCCAATTTCAAGTAATGTGAAAATCACAGTACTGTGATTTTCACATTACTTGAATTACTTAGGTGAATTCGAACAATAGAAATGGGAAGAAGTGAACGGATATCAGACGATTAACAAAGATAGTAATTACGAAGATCAATGAGAGAGAGAGAGCTCTGAAAAATGCCGCCATTGGAGCCCTAAATTTTGAAATCAGAGAATTACCACCCTGATGAGCTGGTGCGTTTCGAAGAGCTTACGAATTACTCAGGTAATAAAGATACCTAATGTTTATTTTATATTTGGAAATCTGTCCCTTTGTTATGGCAAAACTGAAACGGAAAATTACGAATTCGAATTTCGATAAAGGTCATTCGTCTATCATCATTTATTCCCAAGAGCACCATTCTAAAACGCAATTTTGTGAAAATTCCGAGTAAATCAACAAACTCGACTTCAAAAATAGAATTTCTCGTGCAGACGACAAAACAAATTTCAGCATCGTTCGAAAAGGTCGAATTTTGACGAAATTTTTAATATATTCCATCAACGTTTGCGTTATACGAGTCCGGAATCTGTAATTGTCGATAATAATAGAAATTCTCATAGAATTTCCTGTCTAATGATACTTGAATACGTAAAATGAGTCCTATTTTAATTTTGCATTTTGCAATGGATAAAAGGCATGCAATCGGTTAGATTCTCGTTCTCTTCCATTAGAATTTTATTAAAAAGGTCGTACATTCTGCAGAATTTCGTGGACAAATTTAGTAAGTATTCCTATTGATATTTAATTACTTTTAAATTCCTATAACATTGTCATGACATGTTTTGGACAACAATATCTTTAAATATATAACTCAGTCATTTTATGCATATAACATACGAGATATAATAGATTGTCATAAATATTTATTAGTAAGTTGATACTAATAATTCTTTGTAATAATAATGTAAATGAAGAATCTTGAATATGTTTATCTTTTGAGGCAGGGATGTGGTGAGAAAAATTCACTGCTGCTTTACCTTCTTGCAGTTTACCGGTTTTGAACACTCGCTATAATGTAGAAAAGCAATTTCAATCAACATATTGAAGCCTGGTTTTATATTGTATATTTAATATAGAGTTTACTCATAATTTTTAACGAACCGTATTGTAATCCGCATTCAAGTCTTCCATGGTATTTAGAATCTTGATTGACTTAGTTCACACATCGCCTTAGCTTCAAATCTTACAATGATGTTTAATCGCAATGCATGACGGTTGTAAATACATCCATGATGCATTGCGGTTAGAGCAATATGGCGGTTATGTATCGGAATTAATGGAAATTATGGTTAATATGGTAGAATGCAAAATATCTCTCTGGCGTCGAACGAAGGATCATTAGGGAAAAGAACGATTGCCTATAAAAATATATTTATGATTTCTCGCCTTCAGAGTTATACGTATCCATTTTTCGGGAAGAGCTTCAGCAAAAGATATAATATAGCAGAAAATTTTTTTAAAGGATAAAATTTCGCATCCACCTGGTGTCGAAAACACGATAATTTAGAAGCAGTTCTTTGATTATTACTATAAAAGGCGGAGTTTGGTATTTTTAGATCTCTATCTTACCGTGAAGTGCCTCAAAAAATTTTTCGAATATCCGCATAATGTATGCTTAAGGGAGAAATAGGATTTTCGGGGTTCTTTGGGGCAATTGCGCAAATTATATATAACTAGCTGAGTTGGCCTTTGATTCTCAACGGGGAATATAAAAGTGATAAATACCCTGCTAATTACAGCTTACTGAACTCTGAACCAAACGAAAGATAGAAAATGAAACTTATGAGATGGGGACGGACATCAGCTAGTTATATACTGTGGCGATTATTGTGATACATTTACATAATAATTATTATTACATTGTGACGTAATATTTACTTAATTATCATTCGTGTAGTTATTATTCAATTGTTAATCATTTACTTTGTTTATTGTAATGATGACAATTATTATTACATCATACATTAATTAGGTTTGTGACACTATTATATGATTATAACTACATGCAGATATATCTCATTTTCTTCCCTTTTCTACCTGTGCGCCAATGTATGTTGCTGCAAACAAGAATTTTTAATTTTTATGCTACCTTATGATGGCGATAACTCTGAAATTGGTCGTGTGTTTATTTAAGCTGCCGGTGATTAATTGACGCAGTAATTATGCGGCAGTAATCATCTCAAGTTCATCTTTTGCAAGCATTTGTCCAGTCGGATTTAAGGCGAGATTTCCTCAATAGTGTTCTGAGTCTTGTTCTCCTTTCATCCGAGAATAAACACAAAAGAGATCCGAATCTACGAAGACGTAATATTTTCTCTTTTTCCACGATGTTATAAAATTCCTCGCATTTGCGTGCGTTATGGAGAATAATAAGTGCTCGCATGCCCAAGGCCGTAAGAATCTGATAAAGAGGGCTGTGAGATTCTTTTCCTGGGAGCGGAAAAGGTAGGGCTGAGGCTGGGTTACAGGGGCAACAACTTTAAGGAAGGCCATTTCGACATCCACATATACTATTACTTTTTCGCTTTAGAAATGAAAAAATCAAAGCGTTCCAGCTTTCACTTCGGTAAACTTTTGGTATTATAACTTGGTCGTTGCAGAGTATGGGTGTGTTCACATTGAAATCCACTTGCGGACATTCGTTCGGTGGAAATTCATTTCCGTCGATTGAGAATGAGGAATTCCTCAAAAGTAATTCTCCTATCCATTTATTTCCAGCATTTAAATCATTTGTCTTTGAGTTATATTAAAGGCTGGAATTCTCACCATTATATTTTGATGGCTTGATTTCTTAATCTGTTTTGTCTACAACAGCCTTATACCGATCTGAGAAATCACTTTTCAGCTGATAGTACACTACTTTCGCCTTGTTTTTATTCAGCATTCCGATCAATATAAAAGAGTTGGGATCACCATTACTTTAAAAAAATTTTAATTGAGTTTATCTTTCTGGCTTTTCTTTCATAGTTCCAATTATTTTTGCGACCATCGCTTGGCAACGTTGTAGCTTATTATCTAGGTCGTTTTCCTTGTCGTATATCATGTCGTTTCTTTCATTGCAAACCTGTTCTATTTACGGTTATATATTACTATTCTAGTGACTATTAATACTATTAATACAACATACGATTAATCTTATGTTGTAATGTGTCGTTAGTATTGACATTAGTTTGTTTTCAAATAAGCATTTTTTTTTCATCCTTAGCGTCAACTGAAGACTATAAGGCATAGAGAGTTTACGAAGTAGACACTCCTAGATTCTCTTTATTTAAAACAGCATTGACAATACTTAACTCATGTTTCAAGCTCTCTTACAAAAAGTATGAGTAAAGTCAAGAAATGATAAAAGATAATTTAGAGTTGAAGTTACCGTACAAAACTTTAACGCGACATTTCAAAAGGTTAAGACAAAAATAGATGGAAAATCCACAATAATATTTCCTAATTTTATCATATATTATACTTTTATTGGATATTATTCCTGTTATGCTTCCTCTATCCTACATAGGTAAATGTTTTCGATGAATAAAAAAGGGATAAAACCGATTACTTTTCAGCAATTGGTCTTTTCTCATCACCTGATTCAGAAATCATCATTGCAAACTCTTCTACTTTCTGCGGTTTTCCTACATTTAGGATAGAAAAAATACCACGCAATAAGACTAGCGCGACTTTGCTTAGTACTTAAAACGATGGTATTCATTTACAGTATGAAAAGATCAATTAACCGCGACTAATTTTATGAAATTTTTATTCACTTATTCATATGCATGAATTAAAAATTATTGTCACGAATCCCCAGATCCCCAGGAAATTAAAAATATTCTAGATATAATCGACCACCTCAGCTTTCATTTCCGGGAACATGTCTATATCATTCATCGTGAAATGTTGAATAAAGTATTTCGGTTTCCACAAATATTTATATTTTACATTACCAAAGGGCTAATGGCTTCAACGTCAAAACTTCACTATCAGGTCTGAAAAACAAACTAAAAACACCCATACACTCGTGAAAACTTGGCGGAGAGGAAGGGAAAGGAAATTGGTTAACTGTCAATTAATTGATGTTATGTTTTTTAACTCTTTTTTGGACCTGAAGATGACGTATTGATGTTGAAACACATAGTCCGTTAGTAATAAATATCCGTGGAAAACGAAATACTTTGCTCGATTTTTCTAGATGAATAGGAACATTGATTATTTGAGATATATTTGGAATTTAAATTAAAAATTCTGAATAATAACAAGATTGATGAGGGTATATACAAAAACGTACGTGCAAAAATGTAATATCAAAGTCATAAATTGGACGAAAGTTAATTTTGCATTTTCCTTTAGTAAGAACTCAGTTTAATTAACAGGAGAATGCTGCTTATGAAACGGAAAATTGTAATTCACAAAAAATATCATTCGGCAATAAAATATTTCGGAAAATAAAGCACATATTTAACTTAAAAGTAAATAGAAAAATTAAAAGTTTCGTCATATAATAGTAGTAGTTAATTAATAGTAAATAATAGATAAGTTGCTCTTCTAAATATTGCGGTATACTACTGTAATACACATTTACTGACGGCACTCTGCGAACTAGAGTTGGGAAGCATTGCTGTAATGGACGAAGGCAGTAATTCAACGACGGAGAAGTTTGCACGGGAGCCCAGAGAAATAGTTGTGTTTATGACACCCTGGCTCAAATGCGAAGACGGTATAAGATATAACTCTCCTAATCCCAAACAAGGAAAGACGGCGAATGGTCAAAGGAAGGCAGGAATACTCTTCTCTCCAAAACAAGCTTAAAATAGAGTCTTAAATTAAAATTAAAATAATAATGTAAATAATGCCTTATCAATCGCGGTTTTAAGTATGCGAGTTTTGTAAAAAGGCATATATTCTTTGCTATATTCTGAGAGTTGTATAAATGCACACGATCCGCGTTATGATATTATGAGCACTCTCTCACACTTGGTTGATTCTGCGATGGAAGATAGCTTAAACTTTAATTGAGGGCTGGAAGAATTGATGGGGACTTACAAAAAGGAGCAGAAAAAAATTGAGTTTGAAGTCCATTCTAAGCTTTTTAATATAAGAAAACTAATGCCAATTTTTAAATCAACGATAAGCATCAAAATTAAGATGCGAGCTACGAGGAAGTTTGGAAATGATATGTACGTTTCTTTCCCCGCTTCATTCTCCATTTTTTAAATTTTAATGTCTCTCTAAATATCGCCTATTATTACTTTATTCTGTACGTAATAATGAAGTGAAGTCTATTTTTGATCTTGATGCCTTTTAATTTTATTTCCCTAACCTTTACATTTCCTCAAGAAGAGAGCTTACCAAGCTCGGTTTTCCAAATGCTGCACTATTCAAGAGGGAGGAAACCACCGAGGGATTACCGTACTTCAATTGTAAAAGAAAATGTAAAAATTAAGCGGACAAAATAGCGTAGTCAACGAATACAAATTATACAGGTAATAGAAAACTATGAAAAATAATCATTTAAACCGATCAATAGACAGAAGTATTCCTTTCTCATTAACGTACTGTATCCTATACCCAGTAATAAAAGACAAATACGTTTTGTGGAAAGAGAGAATGATTAAACTGTCATAGCAGTAGACTAAATATATTACGGTAATAAATTATCATAAGTACCTAAAATAACGTAACCAGTTGAGAAATTTATGTCAAAGCTCAATAATCCCGATATATATTTACCTCTTCTACTTCCAACACGACTTGTAATTTGTAACACGCCTCTTTCACGCTAACATTAAAGAACATGGGATGAAAGACGACAGCCCAATAGATAATTACAATAAGCTATAATAAAAATGAAAATTATTAATTCTCAAAGAAAAAAGGACATGAAAAAGGGCAGGGCCGGATTCGAACTCAGATGTTTCACTTGGATACTTAAGCCAATTACGATATTTAGCCACAACTTCAGTTTCTGTCCAGTAATGGTTCTAGCTAGATGGCCAAACAACATAAGGTATCATCCCGAAAAGTAGAAGGTCTGGGTTCAATTCCCGGTCCTGCAAAACTTATTTCGTGTCCGTATTTCCTTAGAAAATTTCTCAGGTCTCTCCTTTACGTTAAATATTACCTTGAACCCTTTACCTTAAAAAAATAAATATAAAATATAGAGAAACACGGAATTGTCAAAGCATAGAACACTATTACAAAATCAAAACTAAGTCGAACGTAGAAAATGAGAGAATAAAGAACTCTTTCTACTTTTGTAGCTTTAATCCTTGACCTAGCTATTAAAGGTTAAGAAGAAAGGAATACTTATGTTTTTCTTCGGCAGTGTCAACTCTAAGTCCTTCATCTAAGTTTTGCTTTATTGCAAAAGGAAGTTGGATTCTAATGCTGTCGAATACAAGAACAATTTTCCATTTCTATTGGAGCTTAATTAAATGAGAAGATCATGGACTTCAATACTACGAGCAGGAAATGCTGAGTATTTTTAGGAGCATTTTAGGCAGAAATCTTAATATATTCTATCACTTATTTATAACTAAAGTTAAGTCAATGAGTGATAGGATATATATGTATGCGTGCAGGAATAAGAAGGTTCACGGTTAACCAAAGCAAAAGAAGGGGAGGCCAAAGTGGTTAGCCCATCATCAGATGACGTACGATCCGTGAGAAAGATTGGCACGTGAAATGTGAGGAGAATGCACGGTGATGAATTTGTGAATGGAATGAATATTCGAGGATTGGACGTTTTTTGCATATGAGAAAAGAAAAGAGAAGGATATTTTGGCAGCGGATGTTTGGCATGTAGTATTGAGGGCAAAACACTAAATGCGTAAAGTATGTATGACAAAACGAACCTCAATTGCCTGGATCTTAAATTGGAAGAATATTGTTGGATGAATCGAAATTTCGCCATTGATGCTGAGAGTTAAGGCTGAATGTTATGAACGTGATTGCAGACCAACTAAAAGGCTACGTTATGCAAAAGTGAGCTACTTTTCTTACCAAAATCACAAGTCGTAACAATGGTAAGTTTTGTTAATAGTGGGTTAATAAAAATAAACAAACCAAATGAGAGTATGATCGGTGTACACAACAACTGCGATGTAGCTGATAAATCAATAATATAAATAATAATAATATTAAAGTCCCATTCAGAACTCCCCATCAACGCTCTCAAAGTTATCAGGTTGAGGCTGCTATTACTTATCCCGACAGTTTGAAGTTATGCGGCCAGCAGTATGCTTCCACCGTCTATCGCTACCCAGCGGTTTACAGCCCTTACTCTCTTTTACAGGCTGAGTAGAGCTGTCCTCCCCGAAAAATTGTTGGCAGGTAAATTGCTGTAGTGGATTGAACCATAGTCATCTGTGTGGCAGGAGAGCGTCATAACTGTTGCGATGCCATATTTATAGTTTTTGATGACATGAAATGATTTTTATATGGATGAGAAAGACCTCTAGAAAAAGGTTAGATGTAGACCCTTCGATAATAACTGATGTAAAGTGCTTATGACGTGAATGGAAAAAGAGGTAATTTAAAGGAAACTTAAGTTTAAGGAAAATATATGTAATCATGCAGATCCCATTATGAAGTTGAAGTAGAATTCAAGAATTAACAGTAGGTTGATTACATTTCATACTATCACAAACGCGAACTTAGGTGAAATAACATAAAAAAGGTGTCTCATTCATAATAAGTATAATTTGCAATAGAAGTCGCAATTAAAATGTGTGTCAACATTGCCTACATTATAAATTACTATAATGACAGATTTTGTGATACTCGCTCTTTCTTAAGCTATGCAGTCGAGAGTCCAGACAGCTTCGACAGCTGAGGTCATGTTGCACTTTGGTAGTTCCCCACCAGGAATCGAAGAGGGGACCTCTTTCACCTGAAGTGAACGCGTTACCTTTTTTCCTCTGGGCTCTTTTATTATCTTCTTATTCTATATTTAACCTTTTTATAATGTTGAATGTCGTGTGTGCTGTGAAATGTATAATCTTATGGTAATGCTGAATAATACATACAGTAATTAAGAATGGTAATTAATTTAAGTGTTGTTTTAAATAGTATAAACCAATAAATTTTCACTCATACAAATTAAAAGTTACACGCATAGAAATTCTTAAAATAGAGTATTTATTCTCAATAAATTACCGCTAAATCCCATGTAGCGTACCAATCCGTTGTACCACTCAAAATATTCTAAAGACAAGTGAGTAATGAGGTCTACTCCATCTCCAGAAATGAATGCATATAATTTTACGGAACTCTCTCGCTTTTTATTCCCACTCGCTGAAACACACGAACGTATAAAGAAGTCCCATAATCATAATCATACGCTATTAAGAGTCACTGCTCCGTATTACACTTCCCACGATGTTCATTAAAGGTTGCTTTCAATTATTCCCAAAACGAGAGACATTTCACGGCAGAAAAGGCAAACTTTTCCTCATTATAAATAAAATGAGTCTCCTTGGAGATTTAGTATGAATATTCCGACCGGGCTCTTGACCTCTTCAAAGGGAAGGTCGAAGATTGCGCAGTCGAGAGAGTCTCTGCGCCGATATCTTCAGATGAAACCGGCCTTTTTATTTTCTTAGATGAATGGAAGTTACGTAAAAATCCCGACTTATTGGAGATTTTCAGAGAGCCGCTCAAGATTTTAGGGCGTCGATGCTTTGCTGTTCTAAATAGGTTAAACGAAGCTTTTGGGACGGATTACCAGCGGGTGATTCTGTACGCTTGGATGGAATGTTTTCTTGAAATTTAAGATTCGATTTCGAGGTGTAAAGGATAAAGAATGCGGGGATAAAATATGAGGATAAGTAGGAGGGATCGTTGCAACGCTTCCCAATGGAAAAGAGAAATTTGCTTTGTTGCCGCTGCTGTATCGTATCAACATAAGGAACATCATTACCTATACTATATATACCTAAGTAATATTCCATCTCAGCTTAATACCGATCCCATAATTTGTGGCCAGAAAATTCAGAAATTTTCACGAGCATCCAATAAATGTCTATCCTAGATTTTAGTGCCTTAACATACTAGTGAAGTATAGTATCATCACATGCACTACTTGACCTTCACTTTCTGGCAGCCAAAGTGTACGTCGGTAAATATCGGTAAGTGCTTATACAGTATTCATGTTAAGGCTGTGAATGAGCAAGTTTAAATATTTACAAGAGCAGATCGGTCATGGTAATGGTAATTAGTAAGTCAGAGGTTAACAGGACGAGTATTTTGAGGTATAGAATATAGAAAATCACCGTCAATCTTTGTATACTTGTTTTAGTACTTTAAGCGCAAATAGGCAGCGTAGGAGCTATTAAATGACGCTACGAATAAAAATTATATAGTATTCTATAAAGAGTGATCAATATGAATTCCATTATTTAACTTCATCGCAGTTGCTTATCGTACTATTTCAGTCTTGAAAAAGGCATAGAAAGAATTTAATGAAAAATTAAATTTACTCTACACTGTACCAAATGACAATTGAAAAGTATGGCAATAATATTCCATTCGTCAAGATAATGTAGTTGCAACCAATAAAAGTTATAATGAATCTATAATTATCTCTCTATAAGTATATCTCAAGCCTCAAAAAGATGAAGGTACATTAGAGGGGAACTAATAAAGGAAGGAGGTATGGAATGGATTGGGATGTGTGGTTATAGGATGACAGAATTTCGAGGACGGTGGAAAGGATTGGGGAAGTGAAAGGAAAGAGGTTCTCTTTCATTATCTTAAAATTAGGGTTTCAGAGGGTTTTAAGAATCTCGCCGTCGAAATAAATCTACAAGACCCCAAGCGTTTTATTCCTCTCTCAAATCCTCAAAGCTTATAGGAAATCCCAGGGTATACTGCGTGATACTAACGTAGAAGACCAAGGGTTTACATAAGGAGTATTATACTATACAAAGTCCTTATTGAGTGAACACTAGGCTGTTAAGTCCCATCTTACATGTACGTAACCCTTGCCAGAATGTAATACAATAAGCATAAAATGAATTCTGATCTAAACAAGAAAATTGATTATAAAATATAGAGTGTTTTCAATAAATACGATTGTAATAGAAAATATATAAGGAGAGTGGTTTCGTGGGGAAAAAGCTGTGTATTCTTTATTACTGAAAAATATATTTCCATTACAGGAAAACACCCACAAAGAGGAGAGAGGTGTGAAAAACCGGCGAAAAGATGTAAGAAAGAGTGAAAGACAAAGAAAGATCGGGTACAGCAAAGAGAAATGAAAATTACAAAAGTAATTACCTGACAAGTATTAGAATAAAATGATTCCGTCGTTAAAAATCAAGCATGAAAGAAAGTGCTTAATTTAGTGTATAATATGAACATTAGATTCACAGTCTTGGAATACCAGTGTTCCGCTTGAAAGTGGTTGGGAAGCTCTCCAGGGATATCTCGAGAACAAGGGTACTTATTCTGGGGATCCTCTGTTGAGAAATTCTCCTATAAATCTTAAGAGCTTGATCTCCACGAAGGATGAGAGTTCAAAAAGACGACCCAATCGTGGTCATGACGATTCAAGGCAGTTGTGACATCCAAAAATGAGGCAACACGGTGGGTTATAAGTGTTTCTTTTGAATGTGTCAGAAGATAAAAGGATTTCTATAGGCAATGACCTAGGTGGCCTTGTAACCAGTCCGATTCAGGGTACAAAAGCACCGAGCTCTTCCATGGATAAAGGTTAAGATGAATGAAGGAGAAAATGGAACGGAGAGTAAACAGGCCTTGGAGGAGAATCTACTCTTATACAAAGCTATAACACGCGAGAAACTACAATGTGACCGATATTTAAGTTAAAATAAATATTTTCACAACGGAATCTGTATTGAAATCAAATTTTGAAGCAGTAACATGGTGAAATTCCATCTCATGAATGAAAACAAAATAACTTTGTAATATTTCGCTAAACTGATTTACTAGAGCGACTATTTTTAAGTCATAAAGTAACCATTGGGCCCTAAATGCAAAGTAAACCAATTTACGTAATTAATTAATTTTGGTTATTGAATTCATTTTGGAATTAAAGGTCGATGATAACTCCATGAGTCGAAACTAGTCTCTTCAATAAATCAGTTTAGTTAAATTTTACAAAGTTGTTTTGTTTCCTTTTCTATGAATTAGTATTATTGGCGACACTAATTAACACCCATCACAAATGTATTTCAACCTTTATCATGATCAAAGAAGAAATTTTACGAGAACATTATTACATTAATTTACGCATAAACCAAATGATTTTGATTTTAGTATGTAAAATCTATTTCATTTCGTTGGTGTCATGTATATAAAGATAACGATTTCATTTTTGGCTCCGGAAATTTAGTTTTTCTATTAAAGAATCGATATTTTATTATTTATCTCAGTAGCCATATCTTGTATCTCTTTTTCATACTACATTCTGCTCAATCCGTTTCCTGTTTTACCTTTAATTGCTCAAATTATGAAATTACATTCTTTAGAAGAGAAACGAGTTTTAAAAGTAAATTAAGAGCTTTCCAGAAGGATAGAGCGCACCTAATCTTCTAAATTCTTTCAAAAAGTACTCCTACACGTTCAAGTGATACTAAATTAATCAAATCTCTGCCTTGCGCTCTTGGAGCCTCAGCTAACGTATGAGCTGAATCGTAGCATTAGCGTGAGTTTCGAGTTAAATTTATTGCTACCTATTTATCGGAACACTCACTCATCTTAGTGAAGGGGTTCAAGAACTTCTCCGGAAAACATTTAACAAGCGGTACATTTACTGTGCAATTCAACCCTCTAATATAAAATGTGCTCTACATTTAAAAATTATTTACTCAGCTTAACCCTCCCTTTTTAAATGACCTCATAATGCACTTAACCTGGATTAATTAACTGCAGACAAATTGTAGTCAAGTTAAATTGAAAATGAAATTGAATTGGTAAGCTACTAAACAATAGATAAGCGAGAAAATTAGGCCATAGGAATAATACGAACATGATATAATATATTAGCTATTGTGAATGAAATATCTAAAGTTTCAAAATTATGATAACGTATCAAATACTCACCATTATTTTTGTCAGTAGTTCATGTTCTCATTTCAAGGATATTATCATTAATTTATTCGTCACAGTACCTCTAATTGTCCGGAGGCAACGTTATTGAAAACAGCACTAAATAACAATAATACAATTCTATACTATACCATAATATAATAATACTTCATGTTATACAAATATTAGTAATAGTTCCAATAACACAAATTTATTCAGTTTTTATTTATTTATATTATTTATTTATTAAAAATGTAGAGATCTGAGATTTACCACTTTTGGATGCTTAATTGTGCACATGTACTTATCTCAGTCTTGTCCTTTAATTTCTATAACTCTTATCGACAGGTTCCAGTGACGATGAATATTGGTATTCATCCTGGCTAAACCAATTGTGTTTCCAAACACATGAACTGCAACATACTGATGAATCTCGAAGAGATTTTGGTATATCTTATTTTTTTGGAAACTTCATAAGCTAATTATTTCATATAGAACTTGCAATTAATTTTGCAGAATATTTATTGTTTTGCAAGACTTAGAAACAGCTTTATTACTTAAGTCACTTAGTTCAGATTGGCTAGTAGGATCAAATTTTACTTTTTATGGCTAATTGTCATTCATATAAACTTATATTATTCAACTTATTGTGATAAATTTCAAAAAAATTTAATTAATGAGCCACGCTGTTTGCGTGAAAGGTTGGAAGAAAGGTGGGGACGCCCTATGTTAGAGTTTAAGAAGCTCCAAAAAGCAGTAATTTTAAACAAAAAAAGGTATAAATATTTCATTAGGGGTGGGAGGGAGGTAAGGGATTTTCACTAACAGTTGATATCTAAAGGAATGCTGGAGCTGAAAGATCTTACACCAAAGGAAAGTAAAGTTAGGTTACTTCGACCGAAAAATTTCTTGATAATTAAACTAGGTGGGATTTATCTCTGAGATGAGAACGCTGATTAGGAGTTCATTTTTTAAATTGTTGATTTGTTTGTTTCGCTAATATATAGGTTGGAGAGTTGATGAAAGAGATGATTCATCCGATAGGGATTCTTTTTTGTAGTAGTAGTATCTTTTAAAAGTGCATTTATGCAATGATATGTATTGTCTTCAGCCCGGAAGCTGGTTTCATCCTCACTCTTTTAGCAATAGCTATCAAGAGCTAGGAGAAGGAAATGAGACTTACTTGACAAGATGAGGAGTGAGATAGTTTTTTCTCAATTTTATTACTGATTGTGAGCCAGAATGCTGTAAGCCGAGCAGGTGTAGTACGATGACTATACAAGCAATACTTTTCATATAAATCTATTAGGTTGCCTACTAATCAATGCATTACTCATACTTCAGTAGCTTTCATGTAATCAAAGCCATGAAAAAACTGAGACAAAATTACATGAAATACACATTTTTCTCCATCTTGTTTCAAAGGAAAAAAGAATAAATGTTCCAATCTTCAAGATATTGTAACATGACATATTGACTGTTAAGGGTCTTCATTAAGGTTGCCTCTAATTTTGTCATAATATTGTTGTTGGTGCCTTATTATTTAAAAGAACTGCCTTATTGGATGTTATCCATAGGCAGACTCTTATGGCTGATGGAAGGACAGACATGCTGAAAGTCGCCCAAAAATATTCCGGTTTGTAAACCTTAAAATCTAAATTGCGCAACTCCGAAAAGAATGAGAGGAGGATGCGCAGAAAAACATACAGCCGATTTCTGCCATGAAATTTTAATTGCAGGCAATAAACTACGAATCTACACGAAGAGGGTTTAAAGAAGGCAATGGCCCAGAATTGCCTCATTTGTCCGACTGACCTCCGCAGAACTCGACTCTGTTAAGGTGTCCAAGACTTGGGTTAGCGAAGATCGTAAAAGGAAAGATTAACATCGTACTACGCCTGCCGTGGAGAGAGAGGAGGGTGCAGAGGAGAGATGCTAACGAAAATTCGAAATGCAGATCCAAAATCAAACAAACATGAATGTGCAAGGAAGGTATTTGAGGCTACGGCTTGTTGATCGAATGAGTCATTACGAACTCTTTCACCGAGAGATTATTCCAGAGCATACCTGCGCATCATTCGGACTACGGGTCACGAAAGGATCGTTAGGCCCGCCGTAGGTTTCGGAAATTATTCTTTCTTATAAAAATGTCAACTTTTTTAAAGCTGAATGCTGAAACTTCAATCAAAAAGTTCTTATAGAGATATTTAACGAATATCGATGCCTTATTTAATTCCAAGATAATAACCAACAATATTATATGTCATAATATAATATCACATTATGATTATCGCTGAGTAATTTTAATAGGTCACATTATCAATTGTTCTTCGTAAATTAAAAAAATGACCCAATTTCAGAATTTTTCTTCATCTGCGTTCCGATCATTCTCGCTACATCCGTGTTGCTCTCATCTTCTTTTACATCGTGCAGGCCCGTTCCAGAATAATCTGCTACCTTCAGAGGTAATTTTCATGTTTCATTATATCTTTTCTTCATTTCATGAGACTAACCCGTGAATTAAAATAATTCTTAAAGCCTCTTTTATTATGGCAAAAAATAAAATTGATTTTTTCCAGTTTCTTCGATTCAACTATAAAATTCGTCTTGGTATGTTCAATTTTAACGTTAGACTATGAAGGCCTATGGTTTCATATGCGGTCTAAATGCATACATAATTCCGATGTAAAACGCCCCCTCCCCTGGTGTAGACGGATCGGTGGTTATGTTAATGTAAATAGTATTTATCTTATTTTAAATTCCTATACCAATCACATAAGAACTCTTCGAGGTTTCTCTATGTCCAAACTTTACGGTTCAGAAGTTCGTGAAGAGTCATTCAATATATACGAGGATTAATTGTAAAATTTTTCTAATAAGTTATTTTTTGAGCATAATTCATCATTTAACTTCAAAAATCATTATCCTTCCAATATTTTAAACAAATATGGTATTCTCAGATATTATGAATCTTTTATTTCTCTCTATCCTGTGCGATTTCCAGTAGCACGAGCGAAAATAACAATCCTCATTAGCTATTTTCTAGAATTAATGAAAGACTGAGCAATGTAGGCCTCTGCTGTAAGGCAATCAGCTAGGGTCTAGGATTTGATTAATCCAAGGCTGATTCAATTCGCAATTCACTGACTAGAATATCTTTATTCAAAATAAAATTAACTGTTTCTCGAATATGTAATTGCATCTCCGTTTAATTCATATTTTTCTCATTTTCATCATTATTTTAAAGCTATATCGTTTCATATAAAATCAAGTTAAATTAATCAGCACTCCTTCCTCATATGTCACCCTTTTCTGTTTATTCAAAGGTATTAATACAATTTTTTTAAGAGAGGAAAAAATATCGTGTTGAAAAATGATCATAAATCATCACGAGTTACACAGAATTAATGTAGTGAAATTTCAGATTGTTAAAAAACTAAAATAAAAATAATAATTTTAATGAAGTTTTGAATGACGCCATGAAAGGTAAATATGAGGCTGAAATTAACTCCCAAAGAATCATTCTGCTTTAATATTTGAATGTGCGTAACTTTAATGAGCGAATGAATTTTATGTAAAAGTAGCAGCATAAATGAGATAAACTGACTTAAAATCAAATCCTCTAACTCTTAACTTGGATTCTATTAAAACTCACCCTTTCTATTTCATTTATTTAAATTCGTTCGTTTACTAAAGAATGAAACAATATAGCCAAAAATAGCCATAAGTCACTCATTCGTTTTTCGTACATTTTGTTATGAAAAGTAAATTGGGTTTCCCAAGTTTCCTCTCCGTGCTATATTACGTTTCAACGAGAGCACTACAACCTTCTTACTTCTATTCCTCTCATTCTTTATATTTTACCATCCTGGCCACATTCGAAACCTTAAACGAAAATCATGCTAATTCATCAAACATTGAAGACTTTATAGGTTAAGTAAAATTTTAAGTAAACATTTATGAATTCGCGTTGTGCACATATTAGAAATATAATGAAATAAAGTCAATATACCGCAAAATTTTCTGCAAGAGTATATATTCCACATTTACAGTTTGTTTATCATAAATTTCCTATGTTATATCTTACAAGGAGAGACTCTCACTTTTGTCCGGGGATTTTGATGAAACTTTTTGCAGTGGTGCAGGAAGTAGAGTAATGAAAAAGTGTAACGGCGTTTCTCTGAATGGGCCTTAGTTTCGCTGCAATAAATAATTGAAAATTGATAATCGGAATATAGGCAACCCCGCAATACACGTCCATGCTAGCCGAGTATGCATGAAAGAACGTGATGTTTTATGGTATATTTGACATTACATTTTTCTTTTCATTCGTAAAATTCTTTCCTTGATACTTACTATTGGGCTTATTAATAATAATAAATAGTATGCTCAATTAGTTATCCCGTTAAATAACCTTCGTGAGCGATATTTTTCCATTTAAGGTAGTTAACGTCTATGCTAAGAACGAAAAAGGAGCTTGCATTCAAGTATTTTAGGATTTCATAATCATAAATATCGATTGCTTTCTAGAATTTATAATAAAAACCATTGTCTATATATTAATTAATTTATTTATCCGATTTCAGCATTTCTCGACAGAAATGCATGTAAGCCATTTTTCGGTAATCAATATCACTAATTCCTGACGAGATAGAAATTCAAGAAATACTGCATTAGATGCATAATTGTGTATTAAATATCGATAGTTTTTTGCGCAGTGTATCCTTCGTTCGATTTCAGATGACTCGAAAATACTCTTGTAATAAATGTTAAGAAAGAAAAGAAAAAAGTTCATTTTCATCATCGTTCATCGATTACAGAATTTATCCTTAGTACATACAATGAAATCAGGAATAATGGTCCTGCGAAATCGATACTAGTACTAAAAGAAAGGAAATTGAATATAGATAGTTATTTTTTGTTGCTTGTCATGTATTTTTTACCAGATATCCTGAAATCAGATAAATAAATAAATATATAAATCGTAGTGATTATTAAATAAGAATATGAAAGGCAACGCAAAATCCTAAGTAATTCGAACGCAAATTCCTTTTTCATTCATAGGATTGTAGTGAAATACTTCAAATTTAGTAATATTTAAAGTTATTTTTAAGGAGTTAACAGACCTTTCTTAACTTCAAAAAATTCAAATATTCGTTTCTTTGCATGAATGTAAAGAATCAACCTTAAAAATATTCAGGCAAAGTGGTATTTTCATATTATAAAAATTAGCTGAGCTACAGCAGATTTTCTTTAGCAAAGCAGAGCACTCGATGAGCCGCCAGTGACACTCGTAAGCTTAAGGAGTCGAACATGGGTGTTATTACCTTCTCCTAAAGTCTTCTTTCCTCAAAGTAACATCGTGGTACATGTACCTATATTCATGTTGAAATAATGGTTCTCTCGTTTTATGAAAATTATAAACTTAATGAATAAATCCATGTTATTATGTTATTCTTCCTGCACAACTTTCCATTATTTTTGACAAATAAAGAAAAGTTGTGCAAGGTAGTTAAAGAAACTCTAAAAATAAATTATAAAAGAAGATGAGGTACCTGAGCTTTTTTATCTTTTGATTATATTCACCTGCCTCTTTTTCGATGGCTTAATTTTTTAATAGATAACTCTAACGTTATCTATGGAAGAATGCAGCATTTCCATTTTACCATAGGATCAGGAAGCGAACAGTTCTATTCTTGTTTTCGCACTGTATTTATCGTGAACACATGGTATTGAAAATTTTAATAATAATTTCAGTAATATGGAGAATGGATACGTTGGTGCTATTCATTGGGTATAACATAGAACATATTTTAGTTGATGTGCTATGATTGGTTTTATGCTAGTCCAATGACAGCCACATCGTTTTAATAAGTGTTATGAAGTAAATTAAGGTCAAAGTGACTGAAAACATCGACTACTGACAAAGACAAGACTAGGAGCGAGCAACATAGCCCACGGAAGATTGCATGACACCATCAAACAGGAGACTTATCCCTTATAGACAGATGTTCCGTGGAAACGACTGAATCTATAAATGGAGTTAGTGAAAAATAATTCAAAACTGATATACTTTACCTGTATATTTTACTGAAACTTTAAGATTTTCTATCTTTACACAGCATTTTATTCACTCACTTTATTCATCGCAATGAAACTTGTCAAAAATATATAAAATTAAACTAACTATCGTCCAACAAGAGCGATTTTCGATATAATTAAAATTAAGAAAAATATCGAAAATTACACCGATTTTTCAAATAACTTCATTTTTTTAGTATAAACAATTCTCAGAATATCAAATATTTGAATTTCAAAAATCGTTGTTGTAATACGAGAATTAATAAGTAATTAATAAATTTATAGTTTAAGAAATTTTTATAGTTTAACATAGTGTATGGTTAAATTCGTGTCAACCAACGAGGTGTATTTTCTTGTGAGGATAATTTTTCATCCATTATATTTACTTTCAGCTTAATGTTTCAAAAGGTATTTATATTTCCATACAATGCTTAATAATCATATAAATATCAGAAAAATAATATCACTAAAAATATCAGAAAAACCGTTTTCTCTTACTAGAAGAGTATTTCTCTCAAAAATTAAAAAAAAATACCGCTAATCACTGTAAATCCGGCCTGGAAAGTAATATAATTCCTTTACGAGATTAATAATTTAGTCTACTATTTATAATTATTAATAATTCAATTAGTAGACAACAAGGAAATTATTAACGAATGAAATTGAAAAAAGGTGCAAGATATACCAGAGAAAAATGCGTTATTTCCTCCAAACTCGACTAGCTCGGATGTGTATTGCAGATTTGCCTGTACTCCGATTAAATTGGATAAATAAATCAATTAATATATAGACAATGGTGTTTATTAAATAAAATTTTAGAAGGCAATCGCTATTTATGATAGTGCAATCCTAAAATTACTTGAATGCAAGCTCCTTTTACGTTCTTAGGATAGTCGTTAACTACCTTAAATACCTTAACGAGATTACAAATTGAGCATACTATTTATTATTAATAATAAGTCCAATAGTAAGTATCAAGGAAAGAATTTTACGAATGAAAAGAAAAATGTAATGTCAAATATACCATAAAACATCACATTCTTTCATGCATACTCGGCTAGCATGGACGTGTATTGCGGGGTTGCCTATACTCCGATTATCAATTTTCAATTACTTATTGCAGCGAAACTAAGGCCCATTCAGAGAAACGCCGTTACACTTTTTCATTACTCTACTTCCTGCACCACTGCAAAAAGTTTCATCAAAATCCCCGGACAAAAGTGAGAGTCTCTCCTTGTTAGAATACTACTCGTTAGGAACGGCTAAATACACTAAATGATCTACACTGATATGATCGCCGATTGTATGAGAAGTAGCTTCGCGTATGGCACTGTATCGAATGCCGTCCTAAAAACTAGCAAAATGTCATCTGGCCTAAAGCCTTTGTCGGCTGCTTGCATCATATCATGACTAAATGGCTATCACAGAAGCGACCTTGAAGGAAACCATGCTGACTGCGCGTGGTTGCAATGTTTTCATATGTGCAAGAGAACTTAAGCAAGTAGTAGTTTGGTTAGTGAAGCGGATAATATCCATCTGCGTAGTACATTATTTCCCCATAAACAAGCTGATTCTTGATTTTGCGGCAGGAATTTGGACCTCGTGACCAATGACCAAATAGCTAAGTAATCCTAGGTTAATAAGTGCGAGAGAATGAGCTTGAATAAAACAAACGCGAAAATAATAACGCAAAGAGTATTATCAAAGACATCGATCCACGCGGTGGTCTGCCTAGAATATCGTAGCAGTTTTATTAATATAAATGTACAAAAAATTATAAGATACAAACAGGCAGTTAATCACGTATCTATGGAACAGGAAGGTTAATCTGTTGGCCGGTAAATGCGAAGACAGTTCAGAGGAATTAGACTGTGATGATTTCATTCTATGTATAATCTAACTTCTATTAATTTACTTTTAAAGTTTAAGGTGATTTTAAGAAAAGACGAGATTAGTAATTTGGAAGAAGGCGGAGAGTTCATATGGATCAGGCAAATTGAATAAATATTGGCAATAAAAAAAATTGAAATTATTCCTCATTATAGTGCTGCACTTTTATGTAGCAAATACAACGTAATTGTATTGAGGAAATTCCACCAAGAGACTTTAGTAGTATCGATTCAACTTAATGTAGAATAGAATGTTTCATTGCAAATTTCGTCTTACAGTGAACATGGCATACACATAGCCTTCACCAAGATTTGGATTGAATTGGCTATTTTTAAATGTACCTTATACTGTCGCGATCTTAAAGAATCGATTGGAAGGAAGCTTTAATTAACTTTACTGTAGACCAATAGCGTAAAACGTATATTCGTGCACTAGTATTTTTTTAAAATACTTCCATATGGAAAGCAAATAATTCCAATGCCTGCCAAAGATGAGTGAATTCTTTATCTTATCTCTTTCCGGAAGGTTCAATAATTACAAATACCGATTAAAGTTAGTTGGATTAAAAAGACACCTGGCTAGTTAAGTTAAATGTATGCAGGAACAGAGTATGTCAGCTGAAACCGTATTGTGTCTCATCCTTTTATGCAAAGATACCGGTTAATCTGCCCGAGAGCTAAGAGTAATTATATTTTATATTTATAACGATAAAATGGTTTTATTCTTCATTATTATTCAATATACTGTGTTATTAACTAAACGTTTAATGTAATTGTCTTTTACTGTTCCAATTTTTAGAAAGCTAATCGTTTGAAGTGAAAGCCATAATAAGAAGGCGGTTACTAATAATTAAAAAAAGGATCCTCCAACACATTGACATTTTTTAAATCCAATCACTAGTGTCCGAGTAAATCACGATAATATTATCTTCACGGTGAGAATGTGCTATACACGTATGCGTTAGTGAATGGGTTTGTGATCGTGTGTGGTGTTCATGAGAGAAAAACAAACTCTCCAATTACAATTATTACTAAAACAATATCTTATTCATTCATCGCCATAAAAGTTAAATATTAAGATACAAATTGTGTAAATTGATGTAAGAATTTATCTTGTGGAACATTAACAATTTCTAAGAGTTTATTTCTGAGGAAGTACTTGGTTGCATGTGACGAAAACGAATTTAACGGAAGTATATGTAAACCGAAAAGTTCTCAAAATGATCACGATATCCGAATTCGGAAAGTGTTTCAAATTAAAAATTTTATGCATAATTAATAATATATGATGAATTCTCTTTCCGGTGATTGTACTTAAAAATTAATAAATTCAAATCTCAGAAGAAAATTAAAACCCCTGAAATGTTAACAGCATTCCTAACTGGCTGCTTGACCATACCTTAATCGTTCTAACATTAACAAATTCCTCCTGGTTCTTCCCACACACTCTTTACCTTAACCAACACCATAACTTACTCCTGGGCGCGACATACCGTCGCTAATGGTGGTTCTCCGATGAAACAGCCGATGAGGGAGGGAAGGGGGGGATTGGGGGGGAAACCCTAATAACCCTAAGAAGTGGACCCTCCAGGCCGTTGTGACGTGCTATAGGGTTCACCTCTATGCCTAGAGGGCCCCCTGCCACAACTTCAAGGACAAGCTCCGACCTCATAGACAGAAAGAACGAGCAGGTGAGAAGTGAGTGCTTAGTTACCTCACCCCTGCAGAAGAAGGTGAAAGAAAGGCCCCTGAAATAGATGCCTGCGACTGTAGGCCTAAGAGTAGGCTAGGTTTGTAGGGAATGCCTTCCCCACGCCCCCTACAGAGCAGGTGGTTAGTACATCTATGGTGCACTTCTTAAGAAAACTACTGCAAACTGTTGTCAAATTCATTGCAACATTGGCTGTGATATGGCTGCAATAGTCTATTGTTAACGTTTAGAGTTAAAAAAAATGTTGAATTTAAATTATATGTTAAGTGGACGGTTAAATTCTCATCTTTATATAAAATGCAGAAGATATCTAAATCAAAGATCGAAATTGTCGCTTAGGCTTAAAGCATCAGTAACTGCTGTTGTAAGCACAAATCTTGAGTCAATTAGACTTGTTTGATGAAGTAGAGGAACATTAGTTCATCTGAAGAGAAAAGAAACTGAGTACTTACGTGTAATTCTGGAGTTAATGATGATGGAATTTCCTGTAGGAAAAGAGAATAAATTGTTTAACTGATGGAATTCCCTTAATGTAAACAGTAATTCAATAATCACCCACATTTGTAACATTGTTATACTTTTTTTAAGAAATCACGGAATTCATACAAAAAGTTGATCTTCTTCTTAGAGACACAGTTTATGGGAAAGTCTGCTTTTGTGCGTGATTCTATGACTTACACAATTCCTTCCTTTCTGAAATTATCACATCGGAAAGTTGCCTAAAATCCCAATTAATTCTTAATAAAAACTGCAAATCTTCAAATAGAATGCCAACTGAAGTGTCGGATATTCTCCTTTATTATAACTATTGTTCGTTTTGTTATTCCATGTTTTATGTGCGACCATTATAAATTTATACTAAAATATCGCTTTCTTGTAAATGAAGAGCAAAAGTAATGTCCGTTTAATAATTACAACACGATTTCTTGCTTAGCATATGTCTCTGAAAAAAAATCTTTTGAATGAAAATATTAGAGTATCCAGCGGATTAAGTTAGTACCCGTGAACTCCAGAAAGTGCAGCGCTAGGGATAAATTTATTTGTAAAATGCTACGAAAAAAGGCAAAGGTAACGAAGATGATCTCATACGCAGGTTAGGAATCTTTGAAAGAAAGAATACCAGAAGCTAGATTAAGCTTGACAAATTTTGAGACATCGTGTGCTATTTCGGCCGATTCAATTACGAGCAAAAAAAATAAGAGAATTAGATGCTAGAGCAAGTCCTGCTTTGGATTCATATTTAAAATTTTTTGCGTTCCCCACAGAACGTTTTTGGGGGCTCCAAATGATAAATGAGCAATATTAAGTTATAACTAAAGAAATTGTTAATGTACAGACCGGAGGTGAAACTAAGATAATGATAAATGTAATATTTACTGTGTTTGTTTACCTAACTTAGAAAGAACTTGTACTTGAGAAAAGACTCGAAGGTCAGTGAAAACAGGCCATTTTAGAGGGGCTAATGTCTTAACGGTGAAGGAAAAAAGAGCCAGCTGTCCTTGGAGATGATAACGAAGTCGTTTTCCTAAAATATCAATGTACACTTCACTGTCCTTTGATTTTCATTGAATACAAACAAAGGTGAAAAGGAAAGTGCCTCCCTCGTTTCAAGAAGTACTGACTGGCAGGTGAAGTAAGAAGCGTACAAGAGAAACGGAAAGTCCTAATGATACCGAAACACTCGTCATGATAAAAAAAACAGTTGCGAATACCCGAAAAATACGAAGTTATCTTTTCTAAGAATGTCATTCTCAAACATATTTATATATTTAAAAATTGCTGGATTTATCCACTTCATGCATTTACATTTGAGGAGATAATTGACTCAAAAGATCAAATTGTTTGTATCGTTTGAAACAAGCGTCTCTATCGATGAAAGTGAGAGACCAGGAGAGGATCATCAGTTAGAGCGTTAAATCTACGCAAGTCCTGTTTCAAATCGTTGAGCTTTATTTAGATCAAAAGAATAACATTAAAATATTGATAAATGTTACCAATAATTTATGAAACCGAAGACAAAAAGGTGGTGAATCTTTAGATTGCTTTCGAATTTTGATTAATATAGCAGATGCTCCTAAACACATAAAATTTCATTTCACTGCTGATTATAAAACATTCTGGAGATGATGAAAAAATTAAACTATATTTAAAATAATTGTTGATTAAAATCCCTCCAACAATACAGTTCCTGGTTCTCGAGCAGTTAAGAAAAAAATATTACATTATGTTCCTTTATTCAACCAATCTTTTTAAGCAGCTAATTAATTACTAGGAGTATTCATCGTCTTTCATATGGTAAAGGATTAAATTATTTCAAACATTTAATAATTAATATTTTAACCTTAGAAGTGATGAATAGCCATAAATCTTCTTCTTGTAAATTGGTCGTTAAATTTAATTACAAAAGCAACTCAAAATACTAGCTGATTATTTTAAATATATTTAGAATGGGAATAGCGTCTTGTACAATTTGGTATGGTTTCGCAGTGATATTTTTCTGAGAGCGAAAAAACATTTCCATCTAAACAGTTGCTTTGTGCTAAGAATTTTTCCTAAAACGAATAAATACGCCACTTTATATATTTATTTAATACCATGATAACGGTACCACTCGGTATTTCCGCACAGAAAGGAGTACTTTTCATCTAATATAGTGAAGAGATTAGCAGTTCATATGTTTGTAATGGAAAAAAAAGTTTAAGAAAAGAATTCATTATTAGTCACGACTAAGCTGCTCAAAGAAAATTTTAAACTCCATATGCAATTCGAAATAATCAATTTCAAATGTGGCTTCAAATCGCACTATAAATACCATTTCTTTTTAACGGAAGAATTTAATAATGTTATATTTCCTGCTGAAAATAAGTTTCCCCAAAAAGCGTTCTTTCATGCAAAACTTTCCTTCTGAAACATGTTAATATACATTGGCTGTTACACGATAAATAACGGACCAATAATGCATTTCGTGCCAGCCGATATACCATGTTATCCCTTTTAATAAACCAATCAGCTTCAACTGGTTTAGCTCCGTTTATTAACAACCGAAAATACAACCACTCAAATTATACACTTTAGAAATAATAATGATCCATCAGAAGAAGAAATGCAAAAGAGAAAAACTCTTAACTGCTCACCATTTGTGGTTCTCCGGGTATTCTTGTTCCTGGTTACTCCTCATAAGTGCCTTTCCACGATCACATAGAAGAAACTCCCAAGTAATAGAAGTGCCGAAAGGGAAGGATGTCAGAATCTGGAAAAATAGAAACGCTAAATTAATTCATTTGCGAATAGCAATGGGGTAATATTGTGTGGTATTATAATCTAGGGTATTATTGTACTGTGCATATATAAATGCGAGCAATTGGCAAAGATAATGATTCATTTAGGATTATTGTTAAGATCATATTTAACAGTAACCTGTTCTACATCATAACTATTACAGTAAAATTATTTTTATATTTTATTCAATTTATTATTAAGCACGACATACATAAAGAAATAATGGCAATATTTCAAATTTGAGGCTACACTAAACGAAATCTGTATGCACTGAAATCAATGTGAAGTATAATTATTAAATGATTTCCGGCGTTCAAAAGCGCTAATTCAGTTCAGTGTAAAAACAGAAAGAACTCAAAAAGAAAAACATGCATCTCTCACTTGCTCGCAGGTACAGAGATCGATGGAGATATTCATCAGAACCGCACGGATAGTAGGAGTTCCAGATTCAAGACCTTCCTTTCCCTTCCATTTCTTACACATCTACGAAAATCTTCTACAATGCATTACTTATCAGAGATAAAAAACGAAAATTCTAAGGAAACTATCCTTTGATCTTTACTTCCGTTTAAATTAAGTATTTAATAAAAAATGTCCCCAAAGGCAATTAAATATAGAATACTGATATAGGCCAGTTTCGAATACTAAATTCCCTCCATTTCTTCCACAACTACGAAAACCGTACACAATGCATTATTCATCAGAGATAAAAAGAACAAAAAGAAAATTCTAAGACGGCCATCTTTTGATGAAAACTTCCGTTTAAATTACGTATTTAATAAAAAAATTCCAAATTGAAATTAAATATAGAATACTGATAGAGGCCGGTTTCGATCCGTAAATCAAGCCACAGAAATATTGGAACTGGTTTAATTAGCTAATGAATCCAAAGTCAGCTTGAAATTCAAATGTAGATTTCCGTTACGATGTCGGTCGGAAATATTTTCGACTCATTCTAGTAAAAAAACCCCCGAAAATTGTTTTCCACCTTAATACAGCAAATATTCGAGTAAAAGTGGTATCGGAAAATTCGAAGGATTACCTTGGGCTTTCGTCAAATAACGTCTCTAGAAGTTGAGAATCGTAAATTCATTTCTTTAATATAATTTGCGAGACGAGATAAAAAATAAACATACATAGCTAAATCATCGGACGATGAATGATGGTAAGAAAATCATGAAGACGAGTCATCTCGATATCTTCTATCGACGAATAATCGGGATAGTAAATCATCTATAGTCAATCGTGAGAGTATTACGTAACGAAAAAAAACATGTACACTAACGATTGTCACAAAAATAACAACTTAAAAACTGTAACATCAATTATTGTATTCAAACTAAGAATTAATTCAAGCAAGATTCATTTATGTTACTTACCGAAACTGGAGAAATCCCCGAGAAGTCCTGCGGCCATCTTGACGTCGGAAGATGTCTTTCCAACCCTTAATTTAACTATAAATAATTTAAGAGGTTCTAATTTGATAACTTACTATGTAAAACTTAAATTATGCTACACAATTACTAGATATAGAATCTACTAACCACCAAGAAATTTGAATTCTAACGGTTTTTTTTCGTAAAAATTCTTCAGCATGTCAACACCAGGCGAAGTTTCTAGATCAACTAAAGTTTAAACCTAAAAAATCAACGGATCAACGAAACGGTGAGATCTGATTGGTTGTTATTTCTCGCAGTTACTTTTACTGTCACCCCTCCCACTTTTCCCCCTGCCGGAGAAAATTGTAACTTATAAGTAACGATAAGTTAGCATTAAATTAGAAATATATTTATTTAAACATATTATAAGTTTAATTTGTAAATTATTGGAATACATTTCGTTCCTCTAAAACCTTGTACTTAAAATCGACGTAAAATAGTTGATAGCTCCGTGTGACATAATTATGACGTACGTCCAACCTATTGTATGAGCAACGGTACGAGAAACATAATGAATTCCAATCATTCCAATTATGAAACTATGCAATGTGATCTAAAAGAATTAATGCAATGACTACGCAATTAATAAATAAACATATGGTTAGTTGCTGTATTTTAATATCTTCCATCTCATATGAGAAACATATCAGATAATTAAATTTAATTTTTAGCATTTACTTAAAATTTTATATTTAGAACGTAAGGAAAATCAAGCTTTAAAAGTTTTGGAAAATAAATTATATTAGCGTGCATTGATTTCGTAATACGAATTTTTTGATGATACCCAGATCTGGCATGATTCCAAAGAAGACTTCTGTTTAGTTACTATGTATTTAACGTAAGTTAAACTAAATACTTCGAATTCACTTTGAAGGTTTTATCAAGAAAATGGTAGATAAAATTTATTACATACGTTTCGTACTTCTAAGTTACACACGTGATATATTTCTGAGTTGCGGGGATTCGTAATGTAACAATAATGAGATAAGAACGGGAATAAGGATTTGAATATTTAAGCCTTTACGTCATATGGTGGTCATTAAAATTAATCAATACAATATGTATATCAAAGAGATATGAGTCGTTACATCCAAGCTATCACATCGAATATTTCCATGAATTACATTCGAGTTAAACAAAGATTGAAATATTTTTTTAGAAATTTTAGAACATATCTTTTATTCGAAGCTTAAAAAATTCATTAGCCTTAGTGAACATCTCATTTTCTCCAAGAATAAGTAAAAACTATATACACTCAATACTATAAAGATAAATACATTTCATTTGCGGTATTTATTTAAACCATAGAAACAATTAAACCAGATATATTGAATAATTCAGATGCCACATGTCAAGAGACATAATATTACTTTTCTATGTAGATTATTCATTATCCTTTCTCTTACATCTGTACTTAAGTATTTAGAAAAAGGCCAATTCGAAAATAGAATGAGGCTTACAAGGCAAAATGAGGGGGGAGATTCTTTGCGTTCTTTTCTCTATGAGCTGGAAATCATCCATGTCATCATCTTATGAAATACCTCTACAAATATGCACTGAAAACAGCCTTTCGACGTTTGGTAGGGAATGTACTTATTGTACATTTCTTTTTATCAGTTTTATTCATCAGTATAATCCATTTAGATGAGAAGGAGAAATACGTAATTGAAAATAGGAATGTAGAAAGAACGCAAAGAGAGAAATATAAAATGTACCGACATTACTGTCAAAGGCAAATAATAGTAAATAAAATAACGCTAAAGTATTATAATAACTATCTCACAGGAGTAATACTAATTGTAACATACATTGGCCATAATATTTATAACTATATATTGAATTTTATGAGTTGTAGGAACGAATGAGGTTTACCACTGCAGAAGAAGAATAAGATACTTTGACTTTATATTTCTTATTGAGGTAGGATTTTGGGAGTGCCAAGATAAAGTAGAACAATGAAACCATGAAAAAAATTGTTCATATAATTCGAAGAGGTAATAGATTAAAAATTACTCATATGTCAAAAATTAACTTTATCACTGCCTGATTAAGACAAATATTATTCAATAGTTAGGTATAATAGGGGATACGGGAATAAGGTAATAGTAGGGGATACATTTTTCCTATGAAATTCCATAAGATATTTACATTTGTTATGAAGATAGATTAGCATTGATTTCTATGAAATAAATACCTTTGAGTCAAACCAGTCTGAGAATCATGAGGCTGATAATGCAAGCACACTCATCATGAAAATGGTATGCTTTATTAAGAATAATTAATGTAATGCTAATGTAACTTTGTGAAATTCATGACAATATACACGGTGGAATAAAGAATACTTCAGTTATCTTTTAGTACTTAGTAATGTTCTTATTATATCCCGCCAGGTTTGTTCATGGTGGCGACAATATGAAAAGTATTGAGGTATTAGTGATGCTTGATCATTATAATAATATCAACCGAAATTACAGCAAAATTTCGTGAACCTCCCACTCTTAGCATTCTGGCTCGGTGGACGTTTAACTCAGTCTTTAAACAAATTAAGTTACAGAGGTACTCAATGCTATTAATTTAGCATTAAGGTGAAATAAATGTGGAACTAAAAGATTCCCAGAGTACCACTCATTCTTCGGAACCTTTAAAATTAGCTAAATTAGCTTATAATTATGTAAATAATGAATACCAAGCTGAAGTTAGAAAGAAGAGATCATATGGTTCACAATTTCTATGGACATACTCTGTCTATTGCCTTACATTACCCAACTTAGATTGTATGTGAAATAGACCACAATATCCGTGTATTTCCTTGTTAGAATAATTATTCTTACCTTCCAATCCTATATAATTCCGGCTTGATAAGTAATAATGATATAAGTATAATAATTCGGCTTGATAATGCACGAAGAACCCCGTATTCATTAATCTCACACCGGAAGTTCATCCATTCAGTTGCACAGGGACTTCTTAACACTACCGAGTTAAAGACTTACGCAGAATTCCCCAGATTTTGTCCAGATCCATGTGAACACCTGCCTTCATAAGAACTCCAATTTAAGTAATAATTATTCAATCGATGACTATGCTCACTGCTACACTTCGACGTGCTTTTCGAAAAATCACCGATCATGGAGCTGAAACACACCTTTATCCAAAATGCACAAACACAACATGATATTTCACATACACTCACAGCACAAACTTAATGTGATTGATTTTTCATCAGATATCACTTTTTTAAGGCTTCTAAGACACATACCGATGGAAATACTTAAGGTTTTAAGTTCCTAGGTGTATGATCAATCTCTTCTTGAGGCAGCAGGTCTTGGCGTGCTTCCGCGCTTTTAAAGAGGATTATGGTCTACAAAATTCTGACAAACGAAACCTGCTCTTCACGTCAAGTGGCCTTCGAACTTCTCAGTACTTTGTCTCGCTAAGTGGACTGTGTTCAAAATGGCACCGTTTACATTTTTCTGTGGGTTTCAAATTTAACAAAGGTGAAAAGGAGTTAGTGTAGACTGGATTCAGCTTTACATTCAGTGATATAATTGGAAAAAGTGTGAGTGGAAATAAAAGGATCATGGTGGCTGTAGTGCATCACATATTCCGAGTATGGAGCACATGTAATGGCGTCGGTAACTTGAACATGTCCTTCGCGAATATTAAAATCGTTTGTGCGAGAGAAGATAATAAATCTGAAGAAGGCCTTGTAGAGAAGTGAAGAAGCTTTAAAATCGGATTTCTTCGCAGCTGGACAAATAACATAAGCTGTATGGGCTTTGGAAGTGTGCTTTTAAATTTTCATGTATTCGGACGCAATAATCTGAATTAAAATTGAAAGGAACCAGAAGAATTCTCAATGGTAAGTTATTTATTGCAATATTATTGGGAAGATTAGTTGGAAGAATATCCAACGACGTGCTTATAGAGACAAGACGAATAGCGTTGGCCGTGCTGATTAGGGAATCCAAAAGGGGACTAATGATTCACTTTATTTGAAAACTTAGAATTAGTTTCATAGTTTTAATAATGAATACGCTGAGAATAACAATACAGTGTTAATGCCCAAAATGATTTCTCTGGATCATCTCGAATTGAAACATCTCGTATACGTTTTCCTGTGCTGCCCCATCATTTATTTTTTTATTAATTCATCTTCAGTCCCTTTCCTTTCGGACTGTAAATTTATATTTTGGCGGTAGAAGTCGGTAGAAATTTTTTTATCACTAGCTTCAAAATACCTGATGAATCAGTAGCGAAAACGTGTGTAAAAGAGAGAGAAATATCGAGAGATTGCAGTAAAACGATAAAACGGTAATAATTGATTTCAAATGCTGTATCTTTGCAATCTTTCGTGGAGTGATTAGGATTTAACAATATTTAAATCAATTTTATCGTAACTAATATTTCTATTGTAAAATAATATCGATTAAAATTTCGTAGACATTTTAAATATTTCATTACCTGCTATGAATCAAATAGGAGATGGAAGATATTAAAATACAGCAACTAACCATATTTTTATTTATTAATTGCGTAGTCATTGCATTAATTCTTTTTAGATCACATTGCATAGTTTCATAATTTGAATGATTGGAATTCATTATGTTTCTCGTACCGTTGCTCATACCATAGGTTGAACGTAAGTCATAATTACGTCACAAGGAGCTATCAACTATTTTACGCCGATTTTAAGTACTAGGTTTTAGAGGATCGAAATTTATTCCAATATTTTTTAAATTAAACTTATAATATGTTTAAATAAATATATTTCTAATTTAATAACAATTTATTATTACTTATAAGTTACAACTTTCTCCGGCAGGGGGAAAAGTGGGAGGGGTGACAGTAAATGTAACTGCGAGAAATAACAACCAATCAGATCTCACCGTTTCGTTGATCCGTCGATTTTTTAGATTTAAACTTTAGTTGATCTAGAAACTTCGCCTGGTGTTGACATGCTGAAGAACTTTTACGAAAAAACCGTTAGAATTCAATTTTCTCGGAGGTTATGAGAATCGAAATCCAGTAATCGTGTAACACAATTTAGGTTAAACTTAATAAGTTTTCGAATTAGAACCTTTTAAATTATTTATTGTTAAATTAAGGGACATAAAGACTCCTTCAGACGTCAAGATGACCGTGTGACTTCTCGGAGATTTCTTCAGTTTTGGTAAGTAACATAAATTAATCTTGATTGAATTAATTCTGAGTGTAAAGACAATCATTGATGCTATAGTTTTTAAGTTGTTATTTTAGAGAGAATCGTTAGTGTACATATTTTTATCGTTATGTAAGACTTTCACGATTGACTATAGATGATTTACTATCCCGATTATTCGTCTTCATGTTTTTCTTACTATCATTCGTCGTCCCATGATCCAGTTATGTATGTTTATTTTTTATCCCATCTCCGACAATTTATATTAATGAAATGAATTTACGATTCTCAACTTCTAGAGACTTTTTTGACTAAATGCCCAGGTAATTCTTCGATTTTTTCCGATATATCTTTTACTCCTCGGATATTCGCTATATTTAGGTTCAGAATAATTTTCGGAGATATTTTTACTAGAGTGGGTCGAAAATGTAGTCCACCGCCATCTTAACGTAACGTCCACCGCCATTTCCGTTACATTTGAATTTCAAATTTACTCAACATTCCTTAGCTACTTAAAGCAATTCCAATATTACTCTACTTTGATTAACGATTCGAATCCGGCCTGTATAAGTATTCTGTATTTTATTTCAATTTGGAACATTTTTTTATTAAATACGTAATTTAAACGGAAGTTAACATGAAAAGATGGCTGTTTTAGAATTTCTTTTTTTCATTTTTATCACTGATGAATATAGTATTGTGTTCGGTTTTTGCAGTTGTGAAAGAAATGGAGGGAAATGGATGGTCTTGAACCCGGAGCTGTTACATACCGTGGGACTTCCTAGGGATTTCTTCAGTTATGGTAAGTAACATTAATTAATCTTATGTATATTACTTTTAGTCATCCTTCGTTTCGACTTTATAGTTAATTAGTGAGCTGTTGATTATTATTCACGTAACCATTGTTAGGTGTATTCTTAGGGAATATAGTTATTCGTGACGAGTGCTACTCTTATAAGGATCTGCGATTTCTACTACTACATTGCTCATCTTATATGATCATGAATACTTTTATTACTGAGCAATTAATTCCAGTTATGTCTAATTTTATCCAATTATATTTTATCCAATATATTATATACTGACGATATTTTAAACTTGAAGTCACTAGTCTCAAGTTCTAAGGACAATATCCGAAGAAAGTTTAAATTAATGCTTCTATAGCTTTCCGTGACTGGTTTAAACCTTTATTTATTGGCTGATTAGATCCAGAATAGATTTAACTTTTATTTTTCTATTTTTAGCTTTTTCTGTCAACCGATATTTCGATGGAATTTTATGTTTGAATTTTGAAGTTTAACTTTGCGATTAGTTGTTAATTAAATCGATGTCATTATTTCTGTTTCTAAAATGTGATTCCAATTCCAGCCAAACCTGTACTTTATGTTTAATTTCAATTGAGAAATCATTTTCATGGAACTTGTTCTTTTAATCGTAGTTAAGGTCGCTATAACTTACACATAATGATCAAGAAGAGTTTCGCAAATTACAATTAAAAATTCAGTTGCGCCATGAAGTGGTAAATATCATTCTAATTTCCAGTAGAACTTATAGCGCAAGTCATATTTCTGCGACATTTAGAGATTATGAGTTGTGTTTTGAACCAAATATGTAACAAATTTTGCATTTTAATTTGAACATTAAAATTCGGAACAACTCTTAGCATATTTCTTTAGTTTTCAATTATTTTTCATTCATAATATTATATATAAGACGAATCTGATTTTTGACTTTGAAGTTCTCACTTATTTAAATTCACGATAGAGTGAGTTTATTTTCAACGGATGGCTTAGACAGTTACAAGGAAGTCACTAAGAAGATTCTTATATCTGATATTTTGAGGAAATCTATTATGAAGTTTTCTTCGAGATAATGATTTTTGGGTGATGTTCAAGGTGTAATACAATACTTAACGATTCTCTTACCTGAAATTGGGTACTGAATTTCAATAGCTAACTTAATATTTACTGTATTTCAAACAAACCCTTTATTGGTTTACTAACACATATTTATTATTCATATTTGTTTGGATCGAGTTTCCATACTCATCTCAGTTCAGAAAAAACGATAACTATAGTACGTACTCTAAGTATTCCTCTTTTTCTTTTTGCCTTTCAAGCTTGTTAATCAACTTTATAAATTACGAATAAATCTACCGTAAGGATGTCTACCTGGAATTGGATATTTTTTAATTTGGTCTTAACCAAAATCCTGCTATATTGCTTTTGAATTACTCACCAATTTTGGTTCTCCGGTAATCCTCAACTTCTTCCGTATCAAGCAGAAGAAACTTAGAAGTAAAACAATTGCCGAGGAGGAAAGCATGCTACTATCTGGATCTGGAATAGAAACAGAAGATTAATTTATTAATGAATAGTGAATTTAATTTTAGGTGATACCGTATTGTACATTTGTTAGATGAAGTATTGGCCAATGATGATAATTCAAATAAGCAGGATTTTGGTTAAGACCAAATTAAAAAATATCCAATTCCAGGTAGACATCCTTACGGTAGATTTATTCGTAATTTATAAAGTTGATTAACAAGCTTGAAAGGCAAAAAGAAAAAGAGGAATACTTAGAGTACGTACTATAGTTATCGTTTTTTCTGAACTGAGATGAGTATGGAAACTCGATCCAAACAAATATGAATAATAAATATGTGTTAGTAAACCAATAAAGGGTTTGTTTGAAATACAGTAAATATTAAGTTAGCTATTGAAATTCAAGAAATAAGCAGTGTAATGACAATCAATTTATGATTGTCATTACACTGCTATTATAATAAGTAGCGTAATGACAATTTATGAGTTCAGTTTTCTGATGCATCAAGTGAATATCAACTCTCGTTACTGTCGATGATGAATTTCCTTATATATTCCTATTTAAGAAACTCAAATCGTGACATCAAATATTTCCATGAATAATTAATTCGTTACGATCTTTTTAGATTGTTCCATCAAATTTTTTAGCAGGAGAAATGTTTTGGTGTCCTTAGGATTTTCTTTTGTCTTGTTTATTTTGGACCCCTCGTAAGTCACTTTTCCTCTTATTCACTCCCTATTCGTCATAAGACACTTTCCTTTTTGCCTTTATTTACAATCAATGAAAATGAGAGGCAATGAAGTGTACACTGATATTTTTATTGACTTTGTTATCATCCAAGGACAGTTGGCTCTTCCTTTCTTTCACTGTAAAGACATTAGTCCCTCTTAAATAGCCGTGTTTTCAATGACCTTCGAATGTACACTCAAGTTCGACTTCCTCCTAAATTACCGTAAATACTACATGTATTATTATTCTATTTTCTCCTCTAATGTGTCCATAAATATTTATTGTGTTTTAACTTAATATCGCTCATTTGTATCACTTGCAACCATGCTTAAATATACTGCAGGGAGTCTGAAAATTCATATTTAAGAGTGTGAATGTGCCGTGTTTATACTGGATGTTTTAGCGAGATTTTTCATTTCAACTAGAGTTCGAATCTTATTGACTAATGTCGGATTCGTATTGTGATATGGTGTGTCCGTTTCCTATTCGTTAAATTTGTAAACAGGAAGTTGATTATTTCGTCTCTAGCTTATTATCGTCAGCTAGTACAAACATTCAGAAATTTATAATCAGAAGCTTTTAGATCAAATATTCTTTTGCTATTGTAGTCATTTCCCTGAGTTAACAAATTTTGGTGAAGTAGATGGTTTGGAAAACATTTCAATCGTCGACATACTGATGGCCGTCTGGCACCAATTCCTAGAAAGGACAACTAACACCTTCTGGGAACATCCCTCCGAAACTCTTATCAATTAACAGCGGATTCCAATTTATTCTCTTTCAAATAATAGTATTCTTACATTATATGTGCCATGCAAATTTCATTACGACCTAAAATTAGATTGACTTAATACTTTTGTTAAGATTCTATTGTATTCTCACGCTTGTTTGACAGATGGTTAGCAATAATTGTTGATGGTTAACGAAATTCGGAGTACAATGTTTTCTTCGTAGTAATCTAACTTCACTAACTCCTCGCATTTTATGATGTAATACTCTCATTCACTAGATATTTATCGGCCTGAAGAATTAATTCAGAAGAGAATTGGGTAACTCAAAGGATCGCGCACTACAGTAGATTATTTCATGAATTGTGTCCCTGAAGAGTAGTTCTGAAGGCTTTCGTGTAGATTCTGATTATTACTTACTGATGAGAAAGTAAAAATGTATAACAATGTAACAATTGTCGGTAAATGTTTAAAAGATTTGGGAGGATATGAAGGGAACTCTACCTATTAAAGAATTCGTTCTCTTTTTCCACAGGTAGATCCGTCATCATTAACTTCAGAACTACACGTGAGTATTCAGTTTCTTTTCTGTTCAGATGAACTTACATAGAGGATATTAATACAAGTTTTGTGCCTACAACAGCAGTTATTGTTACATTAAGCCTAAGCGACAGTTGCGATCTTTGATTTAAATATCTTCTGCATTTTATATAAAGATGAGAATTTAACCGTCCACTTAACATATAATTTAAATTCAACATTTTTTTAACTCTAAACGTTAACAATAGACTATTGCAGCCATATCACAGCCAATGTTGCAATGAATTTGACAACAGTTTGCAGTAGTTTTCTTAAGAAGTGCACCATAGATGTACTAACCACCTGCTCTGTAGGGGGCGTGGGGAAGGCATTCCCTACAAACCTAGCCTACTCTTAGGCCTACAGTCGCAGGCATCTATTTCAGGGGCCTTTCTTCCACCTTCTTCTGCAGGGGTGAGGTAACTAAGCACTCACTTCTCACCTGCTCGTTCTTTCTGTCTATGAGGTCGGAGCTTGTCCTTGAAGTTGTGGCAGGGGGCCCTCTAGGCATAGAGGTGAACCCTATAGCACGTCACAACGGCCTGGAGGGTCCACTTCTTAGGGTTATTAGGGTTTCCCCCCCAATCCCCCCCTTCCCTCCCTCATCGGCTGTTTCATCTGAGAACCACCATTAGCGACGGTATGTCGCGCCCAGGAGTAAGTTATGGTGTTGGTTAAGGTAAAGAGTGTGTGAGAAGAACCAGGAGGAATTTGTTAATGTTAGAACGATTAAGGTATGGTCAAGCAGCCAGTTAGGAATGCTGTTATCATTTCACAGGTTTTAATTTTCTTCTGGGTTTCGCGTTCACGAATCTTTTAAGATACAAACACATGGGAGAATTCAAACTATCAGTAATTTAAGATAATATTTTGAAAGCGGAGCACTTGAGCAAATATGGAGATTGAGAAAATTGCTAGCATTTTGCACGATATCTGAATACACCGCATTTAAATCTTACTCAGATTTTACTAACCAATCTTAAGAAAATTATCAATTTCTTTTAAGAGAAAACAGGGATTCCATTCACATACTTTACGCGCAATTCATTTAGACTTCAGTCTTTTTTTAAAATTAGACTTTATTTCGAAGTATTTATGAGACTTATAAAGTAAGAGTTGCATTTGGAAATTGAATTTTATCTCCGTTGTACGCACTACATGACAGCAAACTAGAAACCCAACTTGCCCAATTAAACGAATGCAGTTCATCTTCACTGTGAATTAATGGAATTACGGTTCTTTGGTACACTAGTTTATTGATTAAGAAAATGACACGTTCTTGAGGATCCGACTCTAATGATTAGCTAACCACCATTCTATTATAGCATTTAATTTTATTCATTACTTTCCTTCACTTTGGAACAGTAAAGGACAAATAAGTATTGTTTAAATTATTAAAAATGACGGTAATTATTAAAAATGACGGTGGTTATTAAAAATGACGATGTATACCTTAACATTATTAAAAAGGGATATAACTCATCTTAACTGACCGAGAGATTTAACGGCATGTTTACATAGAAAGACGAGACGCAATACAGCAATATTTCAGTTTACATAGTCTATATTCCAATAATTGTGGGATATTTCAAGTTTAAAATCACAAGATTATAATCGTTTTTTTCCTTTACTTGAGTTATCTAGTTGGGTGAACCTTAATACTACCTAGAAATAAATTAGTCGGTGTTTTTAAATTCTGAATTTTTCCCAAAACTGAAGGAAAACAAGTCACTCATCATGGACAGATAGTTCTATAAGTTTCTGGCTATATTGAAATGTATTTACGGATTAAAACTACACCATAGCCATCAGAGTACTTAATCTAAATTTTTGGTTTTGAAAGATTGCTTCCTTCCAAATTAAGTGTTAGATGGAAGAAGAGACAACATTGTCTCAATCTCGCCCCGCAATAAAGACGTGTTATTATTATTATTATTATTATTATTATTATTATTATTATTATTATTATTATTATTATTATTATTATTATTATTATTATTATAACACTCTAAACTCTATTCGATTTCTATTCTAAATTTCACGAGAAATTAATATTCCGAGAAACAAAATATTAAATTTAGAAAGATGAAGATTATATTTTGAAATGAAAATTAAATGAGAATCTATATCATGATCATCGGTTTCCAGCGACCACTAATTTTGGTAAAATTTTACGGAAGACAAAAGATATATGGAATCTCAGCTGTAACAGATTTCTTAATGAGGTAACTATAATAGCATTTATGAATATGTATATATATATATATATATATATATATATATATATATATATATATATATATATATATATACACGATGGCAATTATAAGTATCATAGAAAATTCCTTATTCCTAACTTAGTTAACTATATTTACTTTTAATGATCCTCTTAATGTTTATCAAGTTACATTCGAACATTTTCCGGAAAAAGTCTTCTATCAAACTGTCACAACCAAAAATACACCTTTTGAATAATTTATAATGACTTAATATTTTTAAATTTTTTCCCGTTAGCTAGGGATTTATCTGCATGTATGTGGTCGGAGACGATTATTATTCAACAAACAACTATGAGGCACCTAGTAATTATTATTAAACATTAGAAGGCAGTCGCTTTCTATTGAATAGGAAATCCGAAATCGTTCGAATGCAAGTCCTTTTTGTGCTCCTAGGATAGCCGTCGTTAAGTACCGTAAATGAAGAAATAGCGCTGGCGAAGGTTATTTAATGGGACTATTGATTAAATCTATTTATTATTATTATTATTTAGTCCACAAGTAAGTAACAAGGAAAATAATTAAAAACGAAAATGAAAATTAAGTTAAAAATATTAGTAAAAAACGTGTTATTTCCTGCAGATTCGGCTAGTACGGGCGTGTAATGCGGGGTTGCCTATACTCAAATTTTCAATTTTCAATTAATTATTGCAGCGAAACTAAGGCCCATTCAGAGAAACGCCGTTACACTATTTCATTACTCTACTTTATGCACCACCACAAAAAGTTTCATTAAAATCCCCGGACAAAAGTGAGGGTCTCTCCTTGTTAGTCATGGTTAAGCTTCTTCAGCGAACAAAATGATTGATAAAGCATGTCTTGTTAGGATTATATATATAAGTATGTTTCCTAAGATTGATTTCTATTTTTCTTCTCCGATTCTTTGTATTACCTAATATTAAAATGATTTAATTAAAATCCTTTCTTGAATTTTATGGAATTGAATTCTTAGTAGCTTTCTCCTTTGAATATTTGCAATGATAAAAGTACTTGATAAAAGTATGCCATGCTCTGAGGTCTACCGTAACATCTCTCTTTACGTCACAATTTTTTTCTCGAATCAAATCCCTCACAAAAAAATGAAAACATAAGTGAAACTATACAGTTTTACTTTCACAAGAGAATCAAGATTATTGTTTTTAGAAGAGAAGATCTATTGAAAACAACTTGATCATTTAAATATAATGTGCGATAAAAGGAAAGTCTTAGTAAGGTAGGCAAAACATCCCTTGCATAAATTATTTAATCAAATTTCTCACACGAAAACATATATGTGGACAATTTATGGTTCTTCCCGACATCTGACAGCATCAAAGGATTAATGGGAGATATATATGAGCAGTAGCAGCTCAACGTGAGAGGGGTTGTTACAGTAACTAGGATTAACTTGTCATGCACATTCGGTAAATCAAAGTGGAGAACATCAATCTGGCGAGAGTATTCAAGATAAATTTAAGTATTTTACATAACATAAGAGATAATTTCATAAAGTTTTGAATATTTGAATAAAAGCAATGAGTCACAATTAACATTACAATCGATCGCAGCAAAACTATGTAATATGCAATCCTATTTCTTACCACCTTAAGTACCACCTCTATAATTAAATATAAAACTTTTCCTAAAAACTCCATCCGCCTTTATGTAAGCCCTTCCTTCATTTTATTTAGTGACAAGTCTAATTCTTAACTTTTCGTATTCACCTCGTATATGGATTTATTGATTTCTAATTCGGAAACCCTGTCTTCAAACAGATTCAAATGTTCCTTATCTAAGCATAATTTTAGGAAAATTAAAGGAGAGAAAATCTCATTCGAACCCGGATCTCTCACTTGCTGAGAGATGGCTAAAGCTAAATGAGCTTCTCTCTCTGGAAGCTCGAGATTCGTAAAATTAAGATTTATTAATCTATATAAATAAATCAAACCAAAGAAGAAAAATTAAATACTAAATTGTAAAGGAAACTTTGCTTTGATCTCAGAGATAAAAAGTAGATAAAAAATCACAATCTTGTTTTGAACTCGATAAAAGGAAGAACAAATTAAACCGACGAAGATTATTTCGGAATGTATACTTTCTAAGAGAAATGAAAGACGAATGACAAGAAAGAATCAGCTGAGTATTTATCCCCAAACCATATAAATAAGGGATATAGAAAAATTAAGAGCTCGCAAGGGTAAAATGAGTATCTATTATATATAGCTAACTCTCCGGATATACCTATATATATATATATATATATATATAGGGGATGCGAATTCTGACATGTTCCACAAGCGCCGTCGACCTCAGATTTTTACGACATACTGGCCCCACCCTGTAGATGCCAGAATAATTACGACATCGACGTTAGGTGACATAAGTTCGATACCAGAATGTCCCAAAAATCGCAATTTTCCCATAAGAATGCTTTGCACGGATTTTTAAAATTATTTTGAGGCACATATCGGTAGATAGAGATAGAGGAACCAAAATCTCAGAGGTTGAAGTTGAGTTAGTCGTCTATGGTTCTTATGGAAGAAATGTCGCCAAATGACCGTGAGTTCGACGCCAGGTGGGTGCGAAATTCTTCCATAAGAAATTTATTGCTGCAATTTTTAAAATATTTTCAATGCTTTACCGATAAGCTGGAAAGATAAAACCCGAAATGGTGACAGAGGCGTTTGAAATCATTATTTCATGCCGGACAGCTATTTTGCTACGCAGCTAATGCATTTGCTGCACGAATAATTGTCATTTGCTGCGCAGCTTTTCCCATTACTATATGCAAATGCTGAATAGCTTTTGGAAATGGGAAGAGCTGCACAGGATCTGTGGCAAATAATACATAATATATATTTATGGGGAAAATCTGTGCAGTATTTGATGATAATAGTAAAGAAGATATAGTGATGGGAAAAGCTGCACAGTACTTGCTGATAATAATACATAATATATAGGGATAGAAAAAGCTGTGTAGCATTAGCTAAAGATTATACATAATATACAGTGATTGAAAAGCTGCGCAGCAATTACTGCGAATGATACGTAATATATAGTGAGGGGGAAAAGCTGCACAATATTTGATGAAAATAATCCTTAGGAATATAGTGATGGGAAAAGATGCCATGTAATTAATGGAATTTATACATACTACATGGCCTGAAAAGTCCCGAGCCTAACAAATAAAGAATCAATTTTCGCTCGGGACTTTTCAGGCCACGTAGTATATAGTGACGGGAGAAGCTGTGCAGAATTGCTATAAATAATACATAAAATACAGTGATGTTAAAAGCTAAGCATCGTTTGCTGAAAATCATAAATAATGTCTAGTGATAGGAATAGCTGCACAGCATTTTCTGAGAATAATGCATACTATAACACATGGGGATGGGAAAAGATGCGCAGCATTGCTGCGCAGTAAACATTATATATCGTTTACTAATATATTTTTGTTGCTCAGTTTGGCAACTTTTCTGCTGCTGGGCAGCTTTTTGCTGTGCAGTCGGACAGCTTTTTCCTACTGGTTAACTTCTTGCTGCGCTGCTGGGCAGCTATTTTTACTATGCTGCTAATGCATTTGCTGCACGAATAATTCTCGTTTGCTACAACGCTTTTCCCATTAATATATATAAATAATGCATAGCTCTTTGGAATGGGAAGAGCTGAACAGGATTAGTGGCAAATAATACATAATTTATATTTATCAGAAAAATCTGTGAAGTATTTGATGATTATAGTAAATAAGTTATAATGATGGGGAAAGCTAATCAGTGTTTACTAAAAATTATACATAATATATAATGATAAGAAAAGCTGTGCAGCATTTCCTGTAATTAATTTATAGCATATAATGATATAAATAGCTGAGCAGCCTTTGCTGAAAATAAATTTATAGAGATATGAAAAGCTGCTCAGCATTTACTACAAATAATACATAATATAGAGTGATGGGAAAAGCTGTGTAGCATTTGCTGGGAATAATACATAATAGTGATAGGAAAGCTGCGCAGCAATTACTGCGAATGATACTTAAGATATAGTGATGGAAAAATATGACGAGTATTTAATGGAAATAATGCATATATGGTGATTGGAAAAGCTACTCAGAAAATGCTTTTGCTGCACTGCATTTCCTCATATAGTAATTAGGAAAGCGGCACAGCATTTGCTGCGAATAATACATAATATCTACTAAATTCGAAGATGAGCAGCATTTGTTGGAAATAGTACATATCACTTTGTGGTGGGGAAAATTGCACCCAATTGCGACAAAAAATGGCATAGACATAGTGATATGAAAACTTAGAGAGCATTTACTGCGAATGATACGTATTATATAGTGATAGGAAAAGCTGCTCAACAGTTGCTACGATAATGCATAACACATGGTGATGAGAAAAGCTGCTCAGCATCCATATTTGCCATCCATATATTATGTTTAATTTGTAGAAATGTTGCCCAACTTTTCCTGTCACTATATATTATCTATTATTTTCATCAAATGCTTCACAGCTTTTCCAATCACAATATATTATGTACTTTTTGTAGCAATACTCCACAGCTTTCGAGAAAATAATACATTTTATATAGTGATGAGATAAGCTGCTCAGCAATTGCTGTGAATAATTTATAAACCTGTGTATGGGGAAAGCTGCACAGCATTTTATGCATATAATACATAATATATAGTGATTGGATAAACTGCATAGCTTATGATATCAGTAATGCTTACCTAATAGTAATGCGACGAGCTTCTCAGCATTTCCTTGATTAATACAAAAATATATTGACGGGAAAAGATGTGCAACATTACAACAAAATATTATAACATATAGTGATATGAAAAGCAGCGCAGCATTCAATGAAAATAATACTTAAAAATATCGTGATGGAAAAAGCTGTGCATCATTTGCTGCCAATAAAATACATTCTGATAGAAAAAGTTGAGCAGTATACATGGAAAAAAACATAATATATAGTGACGGGTAACTTGTGCAGAATTACTTCAAATATTACATAATATAGTGATAGAAAAAGCTGTGTAGCATTGTTATAAATAATACATTCTATATAGTGATGCGAAAAGCCGAAATTGGGAAGGCTTTTTGCTGCTAGGCAGTTTTTTGCTGTGCAATGGGGCAGCTTTTTCTTGCGCATTCGGGCAGCCAATTTGCTGCCGGGCAGTTTTTTGCTGCGCAGTCAGGCAGCTTTTTGCTGCCTAGTCGGGCAGCTTTTTGCTGCCTGGTCGGGCAGCTTTTTGCTGCTCATTCGGGCAGCTTTTTTGCTGCTGGGCAGCTTTTTGCTGCCTGCTCGGGCAGCTTTTTGCTGCGCAGTCAGGCAGCTTTTTGCTGCCTAGTCGGGCAGCTTTTTTGCTGCCTAGCCGGGCAGCTTTTTTGCTGCTCGGCAGCTTTTTGCTGCCTGGTCGGGCAGCTTTTTTGCTGCTGGGCAGCTTTTTGCTGCGCAGTCAGGCAGCTTTTTGCTGCTGGGCAGCTTTTTGCTGCGCAGTCAGGCAGCTTTTTGCTGCCTAGTCGGGCAGCTTTTTTGCTGCTGGGCAGCTTTTTGCTGGGCAGTCAGGCAGCTTTTTGCTGCCTGGTCGGGCAGCTTTTTGCTGCTCATTCGGGCAGCTATTTGCTGCGCAGTTGGGCAGCTTTTTTGCTTCCGGGCCGGTTTCTTTTTGTGCATTCGGGCTGCTTTTTACTGTGAATTCCGGCAGCGTTTTGCTGTGTAGTCGGCAGCTTCGTATTTGGGCAGCTTTTTTTGTTGGTCATCTATTCGCTGCGCTGCTTGGCTGCTATTTTTCTATGCAGCTAATGCATTTGCTGCACGAATCAATTTCATTCGCTTCGCTGCTTCTCCTATTGCTATAATCAAATTCTGCATATCTTTTGGGGATTGGAAGAGCTGTGCAGCATTTTATGTAAATAGTACATAAATATAGTGATTGGGAAAGCTACATAGCCTATGATATGAATAAAGTTTACCTTATAGTAAATGGAATAGCTGCCTAGCATTTTCTGCATACAGTACGAACAGAATAATACATAACTCATATTAAGGGGAAAATATTTTCAATATTACAAAAATAATTGAAAGATATAGTGAGATGTTAAGCTGGGTAGCATTTACTGCAAATGATACATAAAATATAGTGAATGGAAAAGCTGCTCAACACTTACTGGAAATAATACATATTATTGCTTTTTTGATGCCTGTCACCTTTTGGCTGTGCAATTGGGCATGTTTTAACTGCTGGGCAGCTTTTTGCTGCGCAGTTGGAAAGTCTTTTGCTAAGCAGTTGGGAAGCTTTAACCGAAGGATAGCTTGTTACTGCGCTGCTTGGCAGCTATTTTGCTAAGCAACTAATGCATTTTCTACACAAATAAATGTCTTTTTTGCGCATTTTTTCCCATCATTAAATATGCAAATGCTGCGCAGCTTTTAGGAATGGGAAGAGCTGTACAGAATTCGTGGCAAATAATACATAATATATATTTATGGGAAAAATATGTATAGTATATGATAAAAATAATAAATAAGATATAGTGATGGGAAAACCTGTGTACCATACACTGCTAATAAGTCATACTCTACAATGATGGAAAAGCTGCACAGCATTCGATGAAAATAATACATTAAATATGGTGGTTAGAATGCTGTGCAGCATTAGCTGCCAATGAAACATAATATAGAGTGATGGGAAAAGAGGCATAGCATTTGATGGAAATAATACATTATATATAGTGACGGGAAAAGCTCTGCAGAATTGCTACAAAGAGTACATATGAAATAGTGATAGGAAAAGCTTAGCAGCATTTGCTGAAAATAATAATTAATATACGTATAGTGATAGGAAAAGCTGATAAGCATATGCAGCGAATAATAAAGAATATGTAGTGATGGGAAAAGCTGCTTAGCAATGGCTGCTAATAATACATAACACATAGTTATGGGAAAGTTGCTCATCATCACTACATATTATGTAATATTTGTAGCCATGTTTGCCAGCTTTTCCTGTCACTATATAGATTATACTATTTTGAAGAAATGCTCCACAGATTTTCCTATTGCTATGAAGTATGTATTATTTGTAACAATGCTCCACAGCCTTTATGTAAATGATACATAATATATAGTGATATGAAAAGCTGAACGGCATTGCTGCAAAAAATACATGATGTATAGTGATTGGAAAGGCTGTAGAGCAATGGTACAAATAATACATAGTATATAGTAATACGAAAAGCTGTGCAGTGCTTGTTGAACATAATATACAACATGTAAGGATAGGAAAAGCTGAGCATCATTTGATGAAGATAATAATTAATATATGGTGATTACAAAAGATACGCAGCATTTGCTGCAAATAATATGTAATAAATAGTAACAGGAAAAGCCTTGCAGCATTTTCTGGGAATAATTCATAACATATTGTAACAGGAAAAACTCTGCCGCATTGCTGCAAATAATACGTAATATATAGTGATATAAAAAGCTGCGCAGCGTTGCTACAAATAATCCATAAATTATAGAGATAGGATAAGCTGCGCAGCATTGCTATATATAATACCTAATATAAATTAATAGTAAAAGCTGTGCAGCATTAGCTGAAAAGAATACATAATTTATTGTTATAGGAAAAGCTAATAAAGAAAGGTTCTCCAAGCGCCGACAGCGGCAACCGTCTAGGGCGATTCCCGGGAAACGGATAATCGCTCAGCGGTCACCAGTTATTCAGAATCCCGATGCGCATTTCGGAAACAATGCTTCCATCTTCATAGGGGGTCCAATGCTCATTCAGCATTTCCCGTTTCCTAGACGGTTGCCGCTGTCGGCGCTTAGAGAACCTTTGTCTCTTAGTTCATTGAACGCCGAGTTCCTTTTTTCTTTCTTATAGGAAAAGCTGTGCAGCAAATCTACTAATAATGCATAATATATAGTGATAGGAAATGCTGTGCAATTTTCCTATCACTATACATTATGCATTATTTTTAGCAATGCTGCGCAGCTTTTCCCATCGATATATCTTATACGAGCAGTATATATCAGCAGTAAATGCTGCACACCTTCTCCAATCCCTATGTGTTATGCGTAATTCTCAATAAATGCTTCGCAGCTTTCCCCATTACTATGTATGCAAAAGCTGCACCTCAAAAGCATTTGCTGAGCAGCTATCTCTATCACAATATTATCTATCATTTTCAGCAAAGTCTGATCAGATTTTCATATCAATATATATTTTGTATTTTTTGTTGGAATGCTTTAAATCTTTTCCTATCATTATATACTATTTTTTATTTGAGGCAAATGCTGCTCAGCTCTTGTCATCACTATATATTGATTATTATCTTCGTCAAATACTACTCAGCTTTTGACATTACTATATATTATGTATTATTTGCAGCCAATGCTGCTCGGCTTCTTACATCACGATATATTATGATTTATTTTGAGCAAATGATGCTCAGCTTGTTGTGAAGAGCTGTGCAGCATTTGATGATATTAATACATAATATATGGTGTTGGCAAATGCTGCACAGCTTTCCAAATTACTATTAATTACGTATTATCAGTAGCAATGCTGCACAGCTTTTCCTATCACTATAAATTATGTATTATTTTCAGCAAATGCTGCACAGCTTTTTCCATTTCTTTTACATTAGGTATTATTGGTAGCAGTGCTGCACAGCTTTTTATATCTCTATATATTATGGATTATTTGCAGCGATGGTTTACAGATCTTCTTATCAATAAATGTTATATATTTCTTGGTACACTTTTACGCAACTTTTACTCGTATAAAAATATTTTCCACTAAGACAGCAATTAGGGCACAAATTAAATCTCACGATTAAATCCTCATCTTCACAATGAGAGGGTGCTATGTTGTATGATGAGGAGAGTGCGGTGCAACTAAATTGAAACTGCCATTCATGAAAACACGCAAAGCGGAAGGGAAACGGTATTTCCAAGTTATCACAAAGAGCATCCGGCTGGCAAGTGGGAGATCTGGATTCGAATCCCTCCCACATTTCCCTTCCGTTCATTCTTCGTCTTAGAAGTAACGCTAACAACTTTCGCAAATAGTCTATTTAGCTCCTCTCTATATGTTACTGTTGTTTCAGTTACCCTTATTTCCCTTGATCTATATTTAGATTAGCAATAAGAAAATGAAAACAGAAAGTGGATTGGTGTTCGAAATTGGCGCAGATAAATGTATGAACGTACTACTCTTAGCGGATTGCCCTTTATCTATTCACTAAACTACCCTTCGACCATAGGAGAGTAATTGTAAAGAAATTCAAGGGAAGAAAATAGTACAGTAAAGAGATGAACAAACCTTTTGGTTTAGTTGGTGGCCTTTTTGGCGTTTAAAGTGGCATTGAGATCTCCTGAAAGGATATCCCGTATTTAAATAATATTGTTTCCCTTTCTCGTTTCAAATGAAAAAGATCGATAATAAATTATTTCACAAATATTTTAGTTCAAATTTCACTGTTTAAGACGCGAATTATTGGGGGAAAATAAATAAATTAAAATATAAAATTAAAATAAAGATGAAAATTTTACAATTTCCGCCGAATGCTTAATGGGATTACATACGGTGTCCCTGGTGAACCAATAATTAGTGCAACATTCATCATGCGCGCATACCATTCCGTACCAAGAAGTAGTTCTTTTTCTTCCTCTGTATAATACCAAAACTCAGCTAATTTTAACCCTTCGGTATACGTCCATATTTTATCAGATACTGAAATTTTAGGACACTTCGCATTATAAGGTACCACCATTGCTTCAATCACATGAATCAACGTACTCGATGACTCCGATTTCAACTTTCGACGACAGTGACTTCGCTGAACAGCATCAACATCACATACAAAGCAGCTAACTTGCTGATTCCTTCTTTCGATACCTCCAACGTTATATCCAACTGTTTCGCCTTTGCCCGCTACAAACCCATTTGTTTCACATCACTCGGTTTTTTCTCGGATTCTTCCGTGAATTTCTTTCAATTCTCAAAATTTGTTAAAAAATTCCAACCTTTTTTATCTTAGTCGATCGCAGTCGAAAGACTAGAATCAAAGTCGATCGCAGCACAAGATAAGTTGTCCACCCCTACTATATAGGGAATATATATAGAAGAGTGGTTGAGTATGAAAGTGTGAAAGATGGATGTATTAAGGCAAAGTTCTGGGGAGAGAAATATGGAAAAGAGTGAAAATTTACGTGTGAAGATTCACTAAAATGGTAAAAGTAAGAAATCCCACACAATCAACGCTCATTTTTCTCATAACCTGAGCCCTCTTTAAACCGCACGCATTTTCTTTTGGTAAAACATTTGTAATTACTAAAGACGCGTGAAAGTGACCCATTTTACACATGATACAATTTTTATTATTATGCTTAAACAGAAAAAGGCGTTAGCGAAAGTGAGGTCCGAAATTTCTCACAACATATTGCCATATCCTCTAAAAGCACAGATTTCATATGGAATTAGTCCACGTTTTTCCTCCGCATTTTTCCAATTCACATTAGGGTTACTACGCGTTTTGGTTTTGGTTAATTGGTTTATAAGGCCGGATATGCCCTTCCTGACGCCAACCCACACTCATCATTGTGTGCTGGAGAAGTGGGCTCCAACTCAGGGCTTTGAAAACCGGCTTTCTTTCGGTCGGTGCACTGATTCGCCCTTAAAAAAATTGCGCGCTAATATTCCACACAAGAAAATATAACACTTCTAAGTAAAGGCTAACCTATATGTTGAACATTGTACATGGTATAGATTCATATGGTATAGTCATTGTAGAAATGTGAAAAGAACGTTTCTTATTCTTAAGGGAATTTATAATTTTAGTATTAAAAATATATCCTTAAAAAGTGTCTAACTTAAAGGATATTGAAGAGCATTTATCAGCAACACTTTGAAGTTCTACGCCTCTCAACCTCACAGTGGATCATTATCTCAAAGGTTAATACTTTTGGGAAATCTATTGAAATTTATATCCGCCCATTATGTGCCTCTCCTTAAGTCAAGGGAAACTACGAATCTAAGGTAATTCATAATTTCGTAGTAAAGCGATCGCTTTATTTAAGAAGGGAATTGGATGCGTAATAGCAAGCAAAGTTTTACGCCGAAACACTCCGTACAACCGGTTTCAAATGCAGTCTTTTTAAATCCGATTCGATATCAAATCAAACATCTATTTATCTGTACCATTTTTGCGTCTTTGGAACTAAGCTACATGCAATATATAGAGAAAGTTCCAAAAAATAAGAATGACGAATAAGAATAATTATTTCAAGGTAAGAAATTAAAATGTCATACTAATTGCTTATGCGGAGAAATACCAAGAATAATTGCATATTTGGTCTACATAATGATATAATTCAGACAGAAAATTTAGAGTTTCTATTTAACAGTAATGAAGAAGATCCATTCGAACTAACACAAACATACGTCACATGAGAGAATCAATTATAGAGTATTAAATCGAACTTTGATATTCCTTATTCATGTAAACAGCCAATTATTTCAAATTTGATGTTAATAAGAATTGTATGTAAACTGTACGGAAACCGCAAATTTAAATCAATAGCCTTTCTTTATTTCTATTTGTGCTTAAATGTAAACGAATTTTGGATCGTGTGATAAAAGACAACACTTTATTTCCAAGATTGATAATATATAAGCAAAATTCTTAATACCATTAAAAAAGCTTGGAACATTATCTAATATTTTCACGTAATAACGGTCCTTAATTTTATAATATTAGAAGAACTAAATTGATTTACGAACAGACTGAAAGAAGCTATATCATTTCGAGTGTCAAAAATTAGAAAATAGCTCCGAACGAAATCAAAGTTGAAATATAAGTAAAATGTATACTCATACACTATGATTAAAGTATAATACTCATACTTCCTTACGATGAAATATTTAATTCTCGTCTCTTAAGTTATGCTGACCCTAAAAACGTTAAGTATATAACAACAGGTATGAATTCACATATTTTTGTAAATAATAATCACTTTTATTCATCCTTGATTGATGTAAATAAAGCAGAAGAAGTCTTTTTCCTTTCCCTATGTTAAAAGTAAATTAACGCTTAAAATATCGGACGCCCTTAAGACGTTCAGTTGCTGAGGACAGGAAAAACAAAGAAGGAAAATCCGGAGATGGTGGGGAAGGAACGGGTTGTGATTAAAATAGCACAGGAAAGGGGTAATTGAAATATTAACGGATCGCAAATGAAAGTGATTGATGGTAGGAAGAAAGTAAAATAAAGGGAAAATAACGAAGCCGAAAGTTGTCTGGTAATATACATGAAGGAGTTAGTTATCTAAAAGTGAATGAAATAGTGTTAATTTTAAGACATAGTAATTTGCGGTAGGATACAAAACGTATGTATGTTACTATTCTACAGTAAATTAAGCCTTTGACATCCATTAGATGCGTTCAGAGTACCACGAAGTCAAGGCCAAAACAATCCTACGCTCTTCAGCTAATAAGCTTTTCGGCGAGTTACCTGGAGGTGAGGTTCTCGTGATCATGCAGAGAAGGTAAAAAGAGAGAGGAGCTAGACAGCCTTAACCATGGGGGAAAAGTTAAACTTCGTTCACGCATAGACGTGCCAAACCAAATTAAACGAAAAAAGCTGACCTTAATGTCGGTCATGCTAACTTTTGAACCTTAAATTTCTACGTTGACATACTCTCTGTCATAAGTACTGCTCGTAAACAAAGCTCTAACGCGAAAGAGAGCTCCGCCTCTGCAACCTCCATCCATTCCCACCCCCACGCTCTTCCAATTTCAAAGCCCCTTTCACCGGCCCCTCTCTCCTCCCCACCGCTCGCTCTCTTATAAAAGAGAGGCCGAGGACCCAGACGCGCCTTAGATCACACTCACGCCGAGTGATTTCAACGGCTGCATCGAAGGCACACCGCTGCACACACTCTGAGGACTGCGGCCACTTGACTATTCAAAAGCTGAGGATGGGCGGCCGTTGGACGTCGCGGCGACCGCTTACCTGGTTGCTGGCCTTCGTCTTGAGCACTCGTGAGTAGAAATGTCGTGCCAAACGATGGCCCCGGATATGAAATCAACAGACGCCGATCGACGTTGCCTATACTCGAATGTATTTGCAAAAGCTCGTGAATAATCTTAATTACAACTACTTAAGAGTAGTCTCACGGTAGATTCATGCGTCTCACATACATTTCAACAAGCTTCCTCTTAAGACGGATACCCGGCTGTTGCCAACTTTTTTTCTTTTTTTTTTTTGAGGGACGCCCAACTATTTATATGGAGTGCCCTCTATTTATATGATGGCACACATAACTTCTTATAACAGAAAACACTACCGTGAATGCATCAGAAGGATTCCACTTGTGATCTGTTCGAGGAATGAAAACTACCTCTAAATGATGCTTTAATTTTTTCTTGGTGATGACTGAGTGAAACCCAATTCTAGACGCTGATATTTAAGCTACTCTCACAAAAATATGTGAGGGATTAGGAGAAAATATGGCATTTAGATGATCGTTATTATACGAGACTGTAATTTAGACCTCCATCTTCTCCTGCTGTCCCTAAAAGTCTCTTTAAACATATGGAATTTCACATACTTACTTAAGCGTACATACTAAATTCATTCTATACTTCAAATTTCAGCATAATTTTCCCGGTAGTAGCTCATATGTGCCAAATTATCTCAGCCATCAATGGCTTACAATTGATTAGATTATATTACAGGCCTGAGTCATGACAAGGGTACTTAATGTTAATATTATAATTTTTCAATAGTGTGACTATGTTATTTGTGTAAGCTTATTTATTTAGAAAATTCATATAATCAAGTTATTCATTCCAAATATTTGCTGATTGCCCAGAATATTGAATTAAACAACTGGAAACCCTAATTTTATGATTTACGAGCCGAGTAATACGTTCTTTATCGTTCAGACTCCAAAACTTGGTTTTGCAAGATAATAAAACAGCCACTCTCCCGACGGGATCATCGTCCCCAGAAAAAGGAGCTTTTAAATAGCTTTATTACGAATCAATAGGCACATAAAACTAAACATATAACCCAGTGATATCTTCATTTTTGATATGCTAGACCAGAATAATCGGTTCGATATTACCCATCTTGATTAGAATGATTTATCACATTACTTTCACATCTTATGAAATAACTTTATTAACGGCGGTCCGTCGTAATAGAACTTTGGCGTGGGTTAAATAATTCAGCGGTAATTTCGTTCGTAAACATTTCAGAACCAATCTACTGAAAGCATTCTCCCGCTTTACGTTTACTCAGCAAATTCCTTAACTAAGTGTTACGTATTCCAAAATGTAATCTTTCCCGAGTTTAGCACTTATTAGGCACAGAAGTCATTCATTCATGCTGGAGATACGAAGGAGCAACGGCAATGAATTGATGGTTTAGTGACATAATCATCTCATAAAAGCGTCCGCCTCAGTAGTTACCTAGCAGCGGCCTCTTGAAATCTTGCCTACGAAATTTAGTTTCAATTTAATCCGCTTACTTTCTGTCTTGATTTTGAAACCCAAATTTACCGAAAGTTTCAGCTCATTCAGTGGTTTCACCTTAATTTACGAAAGTTTTTAGACCAAAGTTGGAGGTGAAAATGACGGCCTGTGATTACATTTCACTCCCAGACTCTCTTCGACGACCGTCTACAGCCCCTTCCTTCATATCTTGGAGGCGCTCTCTATTTTATATCAGCTCATCTTTTGCCTTTCGATGACCTTCTTCATCATAAATTCATTTGGACTATGCCCAGCCCAATAAACAGCAATTCTTATCATATCCTCCCATGAATTTTTCTAATTCAAAATAGATTTTACCTTTGTATCACTAATTATATATGTATATCCTTCCACTACCTGCATTTTCCTAAAGATGAATGTTTCGAAGCTTTCTTTGTCTGTTTTTCTTTCCTTCCTTAAGCCACATTGAACTTTCACGCGCACGAATTCAATGGTTAGCTGAAATTTTTTCCACTCTACGCAAAACTTCAACAAGAAGTACAATCAGATATCGCTTAAGAAGATACTTTGCATGCTAATTCTCTGCTCTAAATTTACATATAAACACTAAGAGAACCTAAATACCAATCTGGGGCGAATCCAAGAGGAAGCAATGGGAGCGACCTCCCCACCCCAACGTTTCTCTTGAGATGTAGGAGCTTTGTCGGGAAAAAAACAGGGAAAATTTCTCAGAGTAAATTGATATGCTTTTCATACATGCGATTCGATTATCATCAAATGATAATATTTATAGACTTAAAAATTTTACATAAATTTGCATGCTCATTCCTAGCATCTCAGCCTCATGAAAAACGAAACGTCCCCGACCCCACCCAATCTTACTAATTTTCTTTATACTTCATTGATACAGACCTACTATTACAAACCTAAGTAATGATGGCGGTTAAATTATACAGATATTCAATGCCCCTTTGTCCGCATGAGTTATCACAGGAAGACAATAAGAAATACAAATGAAATACCAGCGTTCTTTTGAGTGTTAAACACCACGGTGCATTGCCTGCATTCCCAAGCGCAGCCTCAAGCTCTTCATTTTCTCCATATCGCTGAGATTCCTCTCAAATAACTGTTTCGTCAATTGGCATGATTTCTGAATGTTTTTACAGCGGTCTCGGTGAGGGGCGTCAACTCAAAAGGGGAAGGAATCGTCTCTCATCGAGGCAATTGGTGGCTCTTGTGAGGAGCTTAACGTATTCAGAAACTCGCAAGATTCTCCCGGTCCGTGTACGTATCTCCGTGTACATATTCCTTAAAGTAGGCCACTACCACGCAGACTTAAATGACTGCGGAATAGAGGTGCGGAAATCATATTATGGTCCTCTATGATGTTACATCTTTAACGATGTCAACGTTATAATAATCTAAGGTGATCATCATCATCGTCAAGAACCGAAAATCAATTTATTGACTATAGTGGTCTTTTAGAATGATTTTAATGCTTAATTTGCTTACTTCAGCAAGGACAAAATCAGCAATGCGATTGAATCATATTATGAGGGAGACTAACGATATCGAGGATTTTTCAACGTGCTATTTATTCAACTATAACGCACAATTTCGACATTACTTGATCCTTTACCCGTTACTACTTTGCACTGCTAATTGCGCATTACTGCGAAATTAGTATTCATTAAGCCCAGCCACAGCTGCTGATTATGGAGCTAATAGAAGGAGGAGCCTAAAGAAGGACCTAACATGATCTCGTGACCATTGTTCCAGACACGCATTCTAGCAGAAGTTCAAAACTTTCCTTCCGTCAACATTAACTCTATCATAACAAGGAACCAAAGTGAAAAGGTGTCAATCAGTTGCCACTAATTGACAGTTCTCGTTCAAAGTATTCCCCAACTGCAGCGTTGATGACCTACGGCTCTCTTTGCTAAATCCACAGTAGTAGTCGACGTAGCACGCAAAATTCTGCAAATTTATGCGTTAAAAACATACACACGAACAGGTTTGTACGCAAGAAAGTCCTCGCTTATCTGATGGCACATGAAACCGGTCGGATAACGATGTTTTTATTTTAAAAGTCTGTTTGCGAGTAGTTTCAGTTACTTTAAATTACAGGAACCAGTCACCTCTCGCTTGAGATGTTTCATTTGCTACTACTAATTTTCCGGACAGACTTCTTGCGATTAAGGCGCTCTTTAATTTATGATAAGATTTCCTTAGTCGATCTCTCTAGATGAAATCGTCTTTCAGAGAAGAGCTCCTTCCTTCTTTCCCCAATATTCTGTGCTAATAAAAAATGACTCGGATCTGATGGAGAATTTAGGTTGGCTGAGATCTAGATAGGAATAAAGGTAGATTTACGCTGACAGTATAGAGGTTAGAATTGGAGAATACCCGTATTTAATACAAGTAGGAAACTAAGAGCTTTAAAAGAATTAGAGGAAATTTGCAGGGAATAAGAGGGCTGAAAAATCCGCAGGATTAGATTCATTCCGAATCTATTTAATCCACTTGCATCCTTGATGGGTATGCGCTTCTGATAGCTCGATAAATGATTGTTCTTCTTTGAAATATTAAGAATTTTAAATATTCATTGGAAGTTTTAATTACTATACTATTTGTAAACATTCTTCTCAAGTGTGACGGAATATTCAGAAGTAGGCTTAATGTAGAAAGAGGAGTCTCATGACTGTTAATGCTATTTGGGCTTAAATTCTACATTCTATTCTACATATAAGCCCTGATTCTACGATCGCAATATTCCTCAATGTGACGGATCTCATAAAAGCACCAAATTTTATTATCAATGTGAGGAAATTCTTTAAATCTCCAATCAAGAAATTGAATATAGTGTATTCTTTTCTAAAATAAGTATCTATATTCAATTTCCTCTTGTATAGTACTTCTCTCCGTTTCCTTGAGCAACTACTCCTAATTTAATTCTGTAAAAGGGATAAAGTCTAAAAGAGAAAAAAAACAAATTTTACGTGGTTTTTGAAGTGACCCCAGAACTATGGTATGTATACAGAAAGGAGCAGACGGACATGTAATAAGAGATTAAAAAACTATGAGAATGATATTTTAAGTAAGGAAGGACATCATGATCATTTACGATAGACAAAATTGATCAAAAATATAAATAAATTGGATAAAATCCCATTGTGAAGGGGAGCAAACTTAAATTAAAATTTTGGTGAAGAAGCAGGGAGTTGAAGCGTAGGTGGTTGTGAAATAGGACGGTGAGCGAGTGACTTCACTCCAGTAAAGTTAAGGCCGCTTTAGCAGTTGCATCTCTCCATTACGAGGACGGCGGCTTAGTTAGAGGATCTTCCCCTGCATTCACAAAGAACTAGATTTCGGTTTGCTTAGAGAGTGAAAGAGGAAAGTGTTAAACGAGTTGGGGGAAGAGAAAACTGATTCCAAAGCACGAGAGATGCACGTGCGATTGGAATTAGAAAGCTGAGAGGATTCTGTGCAGTGGAAATTAGGGAGTGAAGAATGAGCTGGGGTGAGGATCGGGGGATGGAGTGCCAACTTAACTAATAATAATGAGAGAGGTATATGGGCGATAAACAACCTCCTCCGTGGGTGCTCTATATTTAGTTTACGCGTTACAAATGTGCGAGTTTTAATCACAAAGGGTGCTGCTCTGAGATCGCTACGGCTGCAGGGGTAATAAAGTAAGGTTGGAAAGAATAAAGCGAATTCAAGGGGACTCAAGACTAGAATCTAGCAAAGGATATCTACCTTAAGTAGGCTGAGTATACCCAATCGAGTTGCAAATGGGATTAACATTACCCATCGGTTAAACGGGACCAAACTTGATACAACCGGGCAAATATATTCGCTCGAATTTTTCTCCTAGGATGTTTCCACTACTTCAAATACTATCTGAAAATTTTCTTGCTTATTTTTTTAATGGAAATTATATTAAAAAAGAAATCTATCTTAATGAAGTACTCCTAGTCCCTACGCACAAATGTATGGTGTGTACACTGCTATACATACTATCAAGTATAGGGAATATTCAAAGGCGAAATAGATTCAAATATGGAAATTAATACTTCACTCCGTAAATATTTTGTAAAAGTTTACAATCTCAGTGATTATAATATTTACTACAAAAAAGTTTGATTAATTGCAAGACTTCGACAATTTACTATGTGTTTGAATAAGAGGTATTCGAACTCTCAATTTATCGGTAGTTTAAGATTTTATTCACTTCTCTGCATTTTTCAATTCAACTTCATAAGAATATCGCACTATTCAACGAGATGTTTAATGTCTCTTATTCTCTCTTACAAAATAACCTTTAATTTAAATTTAAAATAATCATAAAAACACAGGGAAATAAATGACTCAGTAAAGTGAATGAGATTGATATTATTAGTCTTACCTTGCTAAAAAAATCTCCCGGTAATGTATAATAAACAGTGAAAGATGAATAAATTTAGTTTTTATGAAAATTGACCACCTAATTGGAAAACAACTTTGATTTCAACAGCCTCACATGATATGCCAATACTTCGAGAACAGATATCGGTAGGTTGAAAGTAATAATTCCTATTGTAACATGTAAATAGGTCATCTATGGAAAAGCGCCAATAGTACATAATCTGAGAATGAAACAAGTGGAATAACTCAACAAAAAATTTCTTAACAGAATAACCCAAGTCGTCGTAAAACTCGGCGTTTTTCCGAGCAACCAGCTTCCTCGTGGAATACCGACTTCTCGACTGCTGCCGCACTCAGGGTTAAGTGTCAAGGCTACGAACAAATTACTAAACATTCTTACATCTTTTATCAGAATATTCCTTATTTAGATAAAATGGATTGGAGTAAACTGAATCCAGACTTACGTTTTCCAAGGCTTCTGGATCGCGGATCATTTTCATTTCCTGATCCTCTCCACCTAAGTACGAAGTAATTTTCATCATATCATAAAAATGATTCAATTCCATCTTCGGAATGTTTCAAACTTCCATGTCGCTGAATTCAAGCTTTCATAACCGCATTCTTCAGAAATTACTATATTTTCTTCAAAAGTTTAGTAAAAAGTGTCTTCTTTAAAAAAAAAAACATATTTCGAGCCTACCTTACTTCATTGAACTCATTTCCGAGTGGAAATGCGATCTCTCTTTCCTGAAGCAAAGAAATTGTTTGAAGAAGGACGATTGTATGAAAAAGTGGTGATTGCTCTTACCCTTGAATACCGTTACCTCCACAACTAAGCCAAGAACGTTTGTTTCACGCCGCACGACTCAATGATTCAGAAATGTGATTGAATTTTGAAGGTGAATATTGGTTTCTTTCTATATGGAAAAGTTTCTCACGCATAAAACAACCGCATTTCAGCGTGATCCAAAAAGTGAACGGGACGGCAAAAAATGAAGCAGTTTCATTGCTCCTCAAGGGCCATCTACAAAATTTCATACAAAGGATACATGTCCTTATCTACCCTGCACGAATAAGGGAATTCGTAATTTCTCTTCCTAATTTTACTTTTAAATCTTGGAAACATGGAAAAAGTTTTCTGTTACAAACATGGATTCGCAGTGTGCGTTATTGTTTTCTCCTAACCGGAAATGTGATTTGATTTTTCCTTCACTCAGTATTCCGTTCCCATGCCGTTAATACCGTAGTATGGATGAAAAATGGAATTCTATTCACGGAAATCGAGTCAAGCTTATTATTACAAGATTTTTACTCTCTCGAATGCCTTAAGAAGCTGGTAGATACGCAGGCACACGCACATTTACATATTCATTGCCAATGGGAGATGGGGCGAGGAAACCGCCTCAGGCGTCTCACGAACATAACTTGAAAAAAATATTAACGTATTTACTTTAATTTAAGTCTTTTCATTTATGAAAATGATGACGTTCAGCAATCGGATCCTTTTTGTATTCTTTTTGCGGATTCAAATATTAAAATAAAATGAGATAGGAACTAAAAAGGCACCGTTTTATATCTAGCTTACCTTGAGAAGGAAAATATTTATATGTATTGTGTAGTAAAATTGAAAGTTTATGCCCCATGCGCACAAGCTATTTTCAGTCTAAGCATTTCTACTTTCAAGAAATGCTGGCGGCAAGAGACTTAAGTGACTGCGTGAACCTAGCGATGAAAATATACCATTATTTTATGTTCGAAAGTGAAACATAATGAGCTAAAATTCTTCGCTAATATTCTGCAAAAGTGGGGAGTAAGGTTTCAATTTCACTTGCACAGGTGAGTACATATGTAAGTATATGCATATTATACCTCGTAGAGAAAGCAATAAAATTACTGCGGTTATTGTTAGTGGTTCCCATAGATTGTTCCGTAGAAATTACAAGGTAATTTACTTCCTCTCTCTATGGCGTTTCAACAGGTTAGGCTAAATCATGTCGATTATATTATATTCCTCATCATTAGATATTTACAAAATCATCGCACAACAGATTCCTTCGGTTTAAATCCAGTTCGAAATTTCGGAAGCGGTTATACCGAACTTCGGTAACTATCTAAATAAAAGGAATGACAGTACTGTTACTTCCTGTCGTAGACTAAAATTGTATAACATACGTGATCCTCAGCTCATGTATAAGGCAAGTTCTCTCTCGCTATGGTCGAGTTTTCCTTAAAAACAACTCTTTTCAGTCGCTTTCCTTTCCAGAGCGAAGGTTAGTTTGCAGCGTGTGGAAGGAACGCAACTCTTTAAGTGATAGGTATTCCTAAGGAAATCAAGGTCGTCGCACGGTTATCGGAGCGAAAGCTACCGAGTTCCTTCGTGAAGCGATGTTCAATCCATTAAATGCCCAATCCATCAATTTGTAAGCTGCTTATAACTGTTCTTCAGCTCACAGGAAACGTCCTCTCTCACTACCGTCCACTTGAAAGAAAGATTAGAAGCGGGAGGATGCTGTGGAAATAGAAATTTCAGGAATGGTTTGCTTCTTCTCCACGATTGAGTAACTCAGGATCACGTGGAATCAATGAAGGATAATCAATTCTGAGTCACTTACTCGGTAAACCGGTATTTATCCGGCATTGAGATCAAAATGATTCAGCAATCATCTTTCCTGGAACCATCGCGCAGTACAAAAGTAAATATTGCATTCTTCTTCGCATAGTTCTTCATTGAATTGCTATTTGAAGAAGTCTCCGTTCCACGAGGTCACGTATTGATTCTAAAATCAATTCGTTCCATAGCCAAATATTTGTCCATAACTCGAAATACAAAAGTCGACAATCTTGGGAACCTTTCAGGGGAAGGATATGAATCTTTATAACATCGCCACGTAGATTAGAGCACAATGACGTTACTTTAAAAGTAATTTTTCACGTAATGTTACAAGGAGATCAAGACAGCAACAAAATTACACTACAGAAGGCTGTTAAATAAGAGAGCCATGCCTCCTGTGTATCCCAGACATAAAATACCTTTGCCATCCAAATGTTTGAGGCAACGGCCATGTACTTTCTGTATAAACACTTTGAAAATTAGCCTTTTTTGGACAAGAAAACAAAGATAAGATAAGAAGATAATACACATGTTTTCAGATATTAGAGAATCTTCAAAAATTCTAAAATTTGGTACAATATTAATTGAAGCATGGAAACAAACTTACAAGAAATTTGTTCTTCATGAATCTCCTTTCGCCTAAGCCTTTTGTAATTATTTGGTATCACCATGCAAGAATTATCAGGTGCTTTATAGATTTAAAAAGAAAATTTATAAAATCATGACTTAATAAAACATGATATGTGTTGCCCAATACTGAGCTTGTGAGTAATACATTCCTTGAAATGCGTAATTTGCAATATTCGAAGAATTAACCACCAGAGCGGCGCTACCGGCATCTTAAGAGTCGTTCTGCACGAACAGTCAGCAAGGTCACTTACCCATCGCAAAATTAAGCGATCGTCCTGTCGAAATTAGGGCGTCTAAATCTACTTCAACCAAAACCGGATTAGTGTGATTCTTGGAGAAATGTGAGCTATAAAAACGAGGGTTGTTACATCCTGTTTATCGGTTCAACAACCGTGAATGTAAATAAAATAAAAGCTTCCGTTCATTGCATACATCTTATATCGGAAAAGTAGAGGAATTGGCAAGCACCTGAAGATTTCTTGAATAAAATCTCCATAGACGTTTCTCCGAAGGATGGAAGTTATCTAAGACTGACCATTGCTATTCAAAGATATTTCCTATATATCGAATTATTCGTGAAGAGCCACAAAAAGTAAAGGATAGTATATACAAAATACATTTCATTCTGATCGCTGAGACTCTTCGAAGATGGTTATTTTTCGACTTTAATGTTTTTCCATTAAAAGAAAAATCCACCAGAGATCAGAATCCAAGAAATATTTTATTGATGATATATATATGAAATACAAGGGAAATGATGTAACAGAAATTTTAATTTCAAAAATATTTCAAATGAATACTCTTTAATTGAAATTTGTTGCCAATTTTTCGATAAGTAAAAATATATTTCAAGTTGACTATCACGCGATAAATTTTTAATATTTTATTTGAAAATCTCGTCCAAACATCAATTAATATTAACATTAATAAATGGAGACACTTGTAGGATACCACTGAACATATGCAGTGGAATTGTAATAGTGTCTACATTTATTTCTGCGCCGAAATTAAAGTATTCCACAAAGTATCGCTCGACAAGATCGGAACTATATGGCATATTGAATGTTTCGATTAATCAAACGCACCTAAGACAAAAAGTAAAATGTTATAATACATAATATATTATAATATTTTATCTTTATTAATATATAAATACATAATGATGATTGCATGCCACAATCCAACTGAAACGAGTGACCTCTTGCTAATTTTCTATCCAACAAGAAAGGAGAAAGGTTATAAACTTTCAAGGAAGGCTAAAAACTCTCGAAAACAGTGATCATTTTCCTTTTCCTATTCTTTGATTTTCCTCAAATAATGAGGATGGCGATTTCTTATCCTAAGAGGATTGTGGGCGAAGTGAAAGGGAAAGGGAGAGTTGGCCGAGTGAAATCCTCGCGAGGAGTTTAGGGAAGCCACTGCGGTAAGTCACCGACTTTTCCTGCTGCTCAACTCTCTGCGTCTCATTTCCTTCTCCTTGGGAGATCTTATCGCTAGCATTGCACCACGGCTGTGATGCAGGCTTGTGATGCTGATTCTTCACTTTCTTCTCTGATAGCGACCGAGACAACCCGAGAGGATACCAACGTACGGAAGATGCCAAAGAAAGTCTGAAAATTATTCACGTAATAAAAATTCGATACATTTTGAACCGTCTTCGAAAAGTTTTGTCTTGAAAATTAGCTGATTCTATAAAAATAAATTTAAAACAAATATTTGATAAACGCAGTGCTTTGAAATAAGAATTTCCATGTTTTTGAATTACGAGAGTATTCACGTGCATTAAGTTTGATGTGCATTTATAGTAAAAAGTATGATAATTATTAACTTCAGAACGCTACATATTTTTTATGTAATAATTTTTATAAACTATGCATATAACAACTCATGATTTCAATTAGTCATATAGTCACGGTTAGTTAACTCATATTTTACCACATCTCACTACCTTTTATCTTCCATATTTACAGTACTACCCAAATTTTTAATACTTATTCCTTTGCAGACGTTGTGACTTTCAGTGAGATATTAAAAAGAGATTTTTCAATCTTCTCATTTATTATGTAAGACTCAGATCGTATTTTGTCACAGTAGAACGAACTATAATGGCTGTTCATTTTAAATACCACTAAGCAATGAGGTTAAAATGACGGTCACCTTATGGATACATAGAGTAAATTATATTATCCTAATAATAACAACTAGAATGAAATGTATTATTTTAAGAAACAAAGACCGTAAAAACATTGCCTGAATACGATAGACTTAGTTTTCTCCATCGCCAACGGTGGCTGTGAAGGAATTAATTCTCGGTTGCGTATCTTCATTTGCGGAAGAAGAAAGCCTAACACCGTACTGTAAAATAGAAAATAGCGTGCAAACTCGAACACTGCAATTTCTCCCGGATTCGAACCCATATCCTTACGAAACAGCTTTCTTGGGACTTTCTACCTTGTGGAAATCCAACGCATTTAACCTTAAGTATCTTGCTTTTTGGAAACTTTTGTACTACAGTTTTTCTGTAGCTTAAGATAGAGCTATGGGGATATAGCTTAAGATAGAGATATGGGGCCAACAAAGAGGCAGACAGTCGTACTTAATGAAAATTATACGAGTATGTAAGCATAGAGGTAGGAATAGAGGCAATTTATTCATATTCCTTGAGTTCAGTCGGATCCTACAGTACTTTAACATCATTAACTCATGGCTGCGATCATTGTACTTTCTCTTTCTTCCTCGCTTCCCTCACACAATATTAATTATAAATCCCCACTGAGCGTGGAACAGCACCACCTAAAAACCCCGCCTCGCCTCCACTGTCACGCGATCAACAGTTTCGTAAGAAAATTTCTCCTTTCAATTCATTCTGGTGCAAAGAATGACCTGTAATAGACTTATGGCATGGAAACCGACATGAATAAAATTGAAATTTCCCACTTTCATATAGTTCCGAAAAGAACATTCAACTAATCCTCCTTACAAAAAATGGCTCAATTTTTTCGCCATCCGCGGTCTTTGGAAATTTGTTATGGATATTTGCCGCAGAATTTCCGTGGTTGCTTTTTCAGAAGACTGTTTTCTTTGTAAAAAGCTCTCATTGGTCGATGATTGACGAGAATAAGGCAATTTTCAAGTGAAAAAAGACGGGTACATATAAAAATCGGTGATCATGATTTCTATTTCATAATTTTTTCATTACTTAGTTATTATTCTAGCAGCTACATCATTAACAGTGGAATATTATGATTGAGGGCCCAATAGATCAAATGGATTGTAAAATCTTAGTAATAAATCAAACAAATATTTCACTAAAAATATAAACTGCCAGAATGAACGAATTCAATATAAAATTGTACAAAATGTGAAATGGTATATGTGAAACGCACAAATTTACTAAAGAATAATAAAGATATCGAAGTATTATAATCACCCAAAACAAATCACCCAACTATGATAATATAAATAATAGTATTGAGGTGTCGAAAACGTCCTGGCTTTATTTTTAATTTTATTTCATTGGAAGCACATTTTTTGCCTTCGTCATTCTTATTAGCAATTTCCAGTATTATGATATACCAACGTACTAATTCAGGCATTAAAGATATTGTAAAAACCTCGCTGAAACGGCAGTATTTGGAAAGAAATAGTTCTCCTGCTGACGTTTCGAAAGAAATTACCGAAGCATTCATAAAATTCACAGAAAATTGTACATTTTATAGATATAGAGAATGAGTGGAAGTGGTTTATAAAAGAGCGACGGTTAGGTCAGTCACCCAAGTGAAAAAGAGTGGCTCATCGGAAAGGCAGACTTTCTTCAGCATCCTTATTGTTTCCTCTCCAAAACCATTCATTCGCCGTTTCGCACTCATTTTGAATGGAAAGTGGAATGGCCCATTTCGGCTATCATTAACTAATGAAAGTCGTTCGATGATCGGAAAAAACACTCTCACATTCTTTCGACATTTGCCCCGAATGCCAAAGACGACATCCTCAAGATTCCTCCTCCTCTTCTGGAGAGATTTCAACGCCCGAAATGTAAGAAAAAGATGCGAGTGGTCCCATTCCCTGAAGCGCCGCCCAAGGTCGTCCACTGTCCACTTTTTGCTGTCGAATTACATCCGTTCTGCAAACAACTTCATCAATAAGAGATTTTAGAAGGCACGGTACTTGTAAGGTAGTAATTTAATGCAAAATATAGCCGAGTGATTCATAACAATTACGTCGTAAATCGTAATTTTTTCGCCTCGTATTCGATAGTTAGAACTTACTCAGATTTTGGATTGGACTCGGAGGTGCCTGATTTCTGTTGACTTACCGTGATTCATAACTATTAGATAGACAGGGTGTGGTCTATATAAGAGGCACTTGTTAAGTTATTTACATATTGGCATTACACTTGATAATTTTATATATCCAAGCATTTTAAATTCGATTATGTTTACGTATTTTAAGGATCCCTTGAGTAGATCGCAGCACTACTAAAGAAGTCCTTCTCAGAATCCGAACTACCGTCCTCCGTAAAAAAACATATCAGAATATCTTTGCCTCATAATGAGACTTAAAGATTAACATCGGTTCCTATTGTTACCCATCTAAGGAAAAGTGGAAGGAAGATAATGAAAAACTAGAGAATTTCCTGGATTGCAAATCCAAGAAAATAGTATGGAGCAACATGTATAGAATTTTTCAGAGCTGCACAAAATATATCAGATGCTTTTTTGATGATATCTAACGAACGTAGCGGACAAGGAAGAAGAAAAAACGTAGCGGATTTGGTTACTCAATCGCTGAAAATAAGAAGGTCAACAGCCAAAGATTGATTGCGGACACTCTCAGAGGATATTTTAGGCGACCTCTACCTGGAAAGATCATTTAAGAAATATAATTGGCTTACTTCTTATGAGAGATTTCAATAGTAGATTGGCCCGTTTATCAAGTACAACCGCTAATTTAAAGTCATGAAACCAATGGAACACTTTCAACCTAAGATGATCAGAGGCTGCGATTCATCCACATGTAAGAATGGAACTGGAAAATATATTTATAGCCGATGGCCAGCTCCCGTTTCTTCGAATATCAGAAGCTACTGATTTGCATTTAACACTAAGTAAAATAATGTTGAAGATGGCAAGACCCTAGGCAGTTATAATCAAAGAACTGGCTATAGGTTAATTGACATAAACGGTTTATGGACTCCTATAAATTTATTTCCATACACTCACAAGATTGTCCAGGGCTCCCGAAAAGCTTTTATGACTACGAAAGTGGTCATCATATCAATTCAATACTCAGAGAAATATATACCAATTTAATATTTTAAATTGAATTTGTTTCATGGATACTCATATATGTAAGTGCATCTTCGTTCGTAGCTCAAACGTTAAAAATACACAATTTTCGAATATAACTTAAATTCAGATGGAGGTAATAGCTTCAAGAGTGACTTGACTGAAATTCATCGATTTCAACAATAAAGCAAGTTTAAATATAATTCAGTTTGTTTACTTTAATGACCTAGGTTTCGATATGAAGCAACACCATGGGGTGAATCTGAATGTCTGAAACCTAGGTCGTTAATTTCAATATAATGAGTGGAAATCTAACAAAATTAGTTCCATTCTTGGAATCGAATGAGCAGACTCGCCAGAGGTAAAATTATAATAAGAATCCGACAACGTGATCTGGGTGCGCTTCCGGGCCGAGATAATCGTTCGTGATCTGCTTAAAAAGAACGGCCGATCGTCTTCGGAGCGAATGCGTAGCGAGAAGAGTCAGCCGAAGAGAAAATAGCCTTTATCTTAAAGGTGCACTTTCTAAAAGCGAGTTCACGACGAAAGTGGGAATCTCTGACCCGAGGCGCCTCCTCCGAAGACTGGTTCCCTTGGAAGAAGAGTGTCTTCGGACGATCGCAGTATTAAGGACGCGCATAAAAAGTGGAGAATGGAATAAAATGACGCTTTTCCGGTCGAGTGAAAGTTCACGTTAAGGTCCGCGGAAACAGTGAGGCGGTACACTTTCATCGTCGTTTCACTTAAACGCGTCAATTCTCGTCAAGTTAAAGGTCGTGATCGACGCATACATCCGTCAAATTCTCCTTTCAAAAATTTCTGTGATCTATTACTTCGTCATACTTTCTATGAACGGGAATTGGGATTCTAACTCATAAGGCCTTTTTGATGCAGTTGTCCACTGCTGAACACATCGTATATAGGCTTATCCGTATATAGTATCGTATAAACATCGTATATAGACAATGCCGTGTTGATTTGAAGTCAGAATATGAAAAACATACAACAATTCTTCTGCTTGAAACGAAAACCCCAATACCACAAAATATATTAAGGAAGAATGGCAGGGAAGATGATCAGAAAAGATCAGGACATCAGGAAAAGAATAGCAACATGGTAATCGATGGTAAAAAAAATGGCTTTATATACCATTATATATACCTATAATAAGTTCGGTTAGGGATGGCCTATCGCGTGGAAAATTAATGTAAATTTTTGTCTCAGTTGCATATACACACATACATGCACACGCAACGCAACCCACCACCATTTATAGAGAACATCTATAAATAGGGGTTTTATTATCAATTGTGGTCTATACTTATTGTTAATGTCGCATACATATGGTTCGTATGACTCATCTCAAATAGAAGAGAAATCATTGACAAGTGAAAGGAAAAAAATTGGCCACTCCTGGGTTAGGAAAATAAAAAAGTGAGGTTTAATCTGAAGGTGTTCAAAATTACAAGGCCGTTCAAAAGCACCAGTTTTTAACACTAAAATCCATTATTCTCTGAAGGTTTCCCACGTTATATCTCAGGAGTTAACCTTTACATAGTGAAGAGACATTTCATCACTACCATGAGCTATTCGTTCGACCTTTATTTCGGTTAGCAGGATGCGTAGCAGATTATTACTTGTGAGAGCCCACTTCTTCAATCCTTTCCCATTACAGCGAGCGAAACTAGGAAAAACTTGAAAGCACATTTTTGGAGCGATTGCGAGAGGTGAAGACGAGCATGATGATGTCAGAAAATGTGAACTCAGAATGTGAGCGAGTCAGGAATTAGGTCTGAAGATTGCAGAAGACGTTTCAGTATATCAAGGAAAGGCCTCGTTAAGGAATGACTTTCATCAACATTTACTCTTTATTACTCTAGTATTTCTTTATCGTTACATTTATCTTCGTCTCACGAGGATCTCTCAGTTTTCTATTTCCCTTCAATCTACAAAAAAATATTTCCGAACCAGTAAAATATGTGATCCATTGCTACAGCTTCCCTTTTACTCCAATGCGAACCAAATATTCTAGAATTTTCCCAAATATAATACTATGCGCTCAGATAACTAAATACTAACGATTTTCTTTCTAGAGAAATTACGGCTCGTTAATCATATCTTACATTGAGCTCATATCATGTTGTACATTTGTCCGATAATACGATCTTTCCTTGGATTATCATTTGATCTTTCCGTTGATTATCGATTACGAGCCTTAACCGTCTCTATTTTCACCGTATCCTACTCTCCGTTACAGATTTAACACAGATTTCCATATTTCCCATCTAGGTTATCACTCTAAATCATATTTATCATGCTTTATCAAAACTAAACTAAAATGGACAGAAACTCTTAGTTAATTGCAAAGTAATAATTAATTCGTTAAATTTTATTAATGATATATAAATAATTTTTTAGTATACCATATCCGTTATCATAATTTACTTTGTTTGGATTGTACACTATTAAGTATTGGGCTATTATTAGTATTGGGCCACTATTAAGTAGGTATCTACACTTGGTGGGCAGGAATGCAACTCTGAGGATATATCGCCGCAGTATTAATCTAAAATCTCTATCTTTCAAGATTAAGAAAGGTGTGAAAGTATGACATGACTAAAGGATTAAACCTCCACTTTCCTTTCCATCAATTCCTCTACCACCACTTTTTTCGACAAATCTTTGCTCTCAAACCAAACAAGCTCAATGATGTAAATTAATACGTATTTTAAAATCCTAACTATACAATAGTAAAAGTATCAAAACAGCTCCAATAGCTACTTCACGATTGCAGTTTTTAAACAATCTCTTCTGATGTTCATCGCTCGAATCTTCCATTGAAAAAGTTTTCACGCAGTTTTCGAGAGATTGGGTCGACGAGTCGCGTCAGACTTTTTCACCACCGTCATTAATTTAGTCACTCACTCGTCGAGAATTTAAAGGACCACATCTTCTGAGACGTTCCTGCAACCAATCTTAATTTATAGAAACTAAGCATTTGCCTTTTCCTATAGATTATAGAAAAATGTATCTTTCATTCTCCTCATTCAGTCTTCTTCGAGACTACAATATGAAATATGAAAGTTAATGCGATAGGAATAATGATGAATAATTGCATTCACCCTAATTTCTCCTGATTGATTGCTACGAACATAATTATTCATAGGGTCATTGTCCTGCGCTTACGTGAACTTGTTCCTCTCACATTATTCTGGCTCAATAAGGAAAGGCAAACCCATTCTCTCATCATCCCTCACTCCCCATTTAGTAAGCCTCATTCCCTAAGCTAAGGAGGGATTCGAGGCGAGACCCTCTCGTCCAAAATTACCTCTCCTACGTGTAATTCAACCACGATGTGGCTGATCTGAATCGCAGCAGCCGATGGAACATAATCCGTGAAGACGCTCCTCCGAATGCGGACACCCTTTCTCCTCTCTATCTAGGTGACCTTCAAAGCTCGTTTCCAACGCTTTCGCGCCCTCCAGATTTCGCCTCCCTAAGGGCCGACCTCGCGCAAGAGTCGCGCGACCCGAGGGCGGTTCGCGTGGGAAACGGCTCTTCTGTTTTCATAACTGCGATGAGAGGAAAGTGAAAGCGGACGGATTTGCTAAGGACGCTGTTGCCAAATGCTTTGCCTGCTCATTGCCGATACGTCTATTACCAGTAAGAGCACATCATTTGAACAGGAGAAGAGATCACTTGTGTTATAATAGCTCGTCATGTGACCACCGATTGGATTTTCAACGCTTCCGATGCACCCTGAACTTCTCCTATGCTCTTCATTTATAGCTGTCAAAGATTCTTCTAGTTATCCCTAGTAAGGATAGTGAGTCACTGAATATTTGCTGCGCTTGTTGTTGGGCAAATAAATGAAATTTCAGTTATTTTTCTCCTTTTATTTTTCTTTGAATCAAAATCTAAATTATCTTTTCCGTAATGTAACTGATGGGAATTTAAAGTTTAATAATTACTCCTCGAGTAAATTTTAAGTTTATATTTTCATTTCAAATTAATAAGAAATTGATTTTTGAATTTATATTAACGTATGTTATAAAAATTAAAAGTAGTGTTTGCTATCTTTCAGTATCTATCACTAAAAATAAAATTTTAAATTAATTTAGGTATATATAGTTTTAAAATTAAATTCTGAATTAATGCAAGAATTCGTAATTCTTGTATTTATGTTTTATTACCAAGCAATTCATACGTAATTTTAGCAGATTTGCTAAATTGAATGAAAATACCTTCTTTTTCTTTATACAAATAACGTTTTCCAGAACTGATTACCGTTATTAGAGGAGCCTTCATTAATTCTGCGAGGCTGTGGGATTTGTTTTATCACTAATTTCTAATAAAAATAATGCTATAGATTTAAAAGCTCTATTCAGTACTTAGATGCAAAAAGTAGGTCAATCGTGCACCTCCAAGGGCGAAAACCGTGTTGTACTCCATTCATTGCATCTATAACACTCCTTATGACTCTCTTTAGTAATTGCTCTGAGGAGGGAACAACGTTTTAAAAAATGAGATCCGAGGTGCCGGAGGTTATTATCTGCTGCCCTAAACCTCCCAGAAAGGAATGTATGAAGGTTACCGAACTAATTATGCTGGATTTTCCTTGTAAAGCCTTAAATGGCATAGGATATTCACGCACTTTAAACTTTTATAGTTTAATACAAACGCATATTACATCGCTTCTTCTATCATTGGATAGCAATTAGCTACTTAACTGTCGGAAAACATTTTTCTTAAAATAGAAAGGAATTGATTTTTTGTGAGTACTTCGAAATCTTTCATGAAAAAGGGAAGATGACGGATAAAAATTATTCGTGCATAATTACTATCCGTGGAACATCGATTCAATATGGGAACATGTCAAGGAATGAAAGATTGTTTTATATTCAAAATGAGACTTGATATTGACATATTATGACTGAGAGAAAATTGGTTGGCGCCTTCATGACAGATTCACATGGGAAAGGGTTTACTAACAGTCCAGAGAACAATAATTTAGTGAATTTCTCTTTGAATTGCGTACATCCTGGCAAGGTAATGTGCAGTGATTTATTTTTAAACGTGAACATTATTTATCGATTACTAAGGGAAAGCGGATGATTGATGTTCAACAGGCCCCACAATCTATTTGCATGTAATAGGAAGGTAATCTTTTTTATTTTAACGTAACTGAAATCAATATATAGTATTTTTCAGTTTTTTCCAGAAATTCGAACTTAAACAGATAAAATTAAAACAAAAGGTTTCACTTTCAAACGAAAAATTTCCACCAATAGTAAACAATTTACACTTAAAATGTGTCACTCAAGACATTTTTATTTATTTATTCTTTAATTTATTGCTGCTGAATCCTGATTCTTTTCTCAAGATTATCATAATTGTTTTCCTTTCATCGTTACTTCAATATGTTACGTTTTTAGGAGGTACAGTTAATAAATAAACCACTTGAAATCTCTCTTCTCAGGGAGTGTAAAAATAGTTTATGGAAACGTTTAGGCTTCAATACACACATATGAATATCACTCACGTAATTTTTTCTAGGAGTGCTTGCACCATTATGGCTAATTGAACTGAATATAATTAAGAAATTCACGGTCTAATCCTGAATCACCCTTCGTTTCTTTGGATGGCGAACTTCGAATAGTATATTCCCTACCGCCGGCAGGTAATATACTATTTTGCCAGGAACAATCGATCTCTAATCCCAAATGAATAGCAAAGTAGAAACGGTCAGGATCACCGAAGATGCGAACGATTGATGATCGAGATTATTTTCCCCTCGGAGTCGATGCCCCATTTTGAAATATCGAAAGTAAATTTCCTTTCGAAACCTTGACATTTTGGAAAAGTAAAGACCAACAATGGAGGGAGTAAAATATAATCATTTTTAGCACTAACATAAACTCTTGGAATGTTTTTGATCTGCGAAGATACGGGTCAGAAAGGAAAAGGGACTCGAAAGTTTGTGGATATCAAATTCGCATTTCGCAAGTGGTGCTTTTCTCAAGATGATTGTTCTTTTCATCTCCCGGAAACTCAGAACAGACATTCTTTTCTCGAGAGAGGTCAGCGACCTCTTGTGCCGCCTTCTCTCAGACAGACAAACTGCAAGGACAAATTACGGACTTGCAGTTTATTTATGGTCAGCAAAATTAAGATAATCATCTAGCGCAGCTTTTAATTTGCACACTGAGCAATTTAAAAAATTCAATTCATTCATCTTGAGTAAATATTTGGCCCATAACAATACGAAAGAGACATGACTATCTGACGATTAAATGAGCTAAGTAAATAAAGGAATATTTATTTTTCAGACGAAGAAAAAATGTAACTAAATGTGTTCGAGCAGAAAAGATCAATCTTTATGAATATTGCAGTGGCATATCACGTTAATGAGGACAAGAGAAATGAGAGAATCGAGCGCTCGAAAGGAAAGATATGAGACAATTTCCAACAGATGATAATATTGAAACGATATTGTAGCTATGAATGAAATTTTCAATGAATTCTTGAGCTTATATTCATTGATTAACTATTACATCTAAATATATTTAGTTAGAGAAACAAAATTATTCAAAATTATACCTGTTGAAACATTCGCATCTAAATATTAGGGAGGAACCATTATATAAGAACATGCACATACAAATATCTAATGTAATGGCTAATTGTCCTTTAGAATGAATCAGAGGAGTACAGGACGGTTATGTTTCTTTATTAGCAATTATCAACATTAACTAAATATGATTTTTCCATATTTACATAGAAATGCTAATGTCTAGTTGTACAGAATTTGTAATTTAAAATACGATATATGTAAATTACAGCAATAAAAGCTTCGTAAATGGATCGACAATTTTGACCACTAATTTTCAACAATTGGCTGACGGCTGAAAGCGTAAAAAATTATGAAACCCTTACATAACACTTGCTTAAGTTAGTATCTGATGCGACGATCCTAGAATTTGATGTGATAATCATAAAATGCAGTGTATTTGACTTAAATAAATTCGGGTAAGTTCTGAATTAACATTTGAACTAATTAAAACGAAATTAGAACGAATTAAAACTTGGGTAGTTAAAACTTACCCAAGTTTTGATTCGTTTAAACAATGCATAGTGGTATGAAGCCGATGTTATCGATGACCGAAACTAGGCTATCCACTCCTACGAGAAATGTCACAGTATTTGTGTCGTGAAACACAGAAACACTATAATCTACCGAACAGGCGATTTGCTCTGCCTTACCGAACGATAATAGCGAATGACATACTCAGTGACATCAAAAGGAATTGAAAGGATTTCCTGTCCATCAAGAGAAAGAACATGACTGGTGTTAAGTCGACGGAGCAAATGCTTCTTACAGCAGAATGACGACGACCTATGCGCTGACGCAAGATTTCCGAGAGTGCGAATGCATAACCTTCTCGTGTGAAAAATTGGCTTGCAATGTATGTTGAATGATATTGGGAGAAGACGCATGATCCCTTAGGAAGTGAACCGAAAATAGTTTTCAGTCGTTGCTCAAGAAGAGGCAATGCTCGTCAAGTTTCCATTCTTTGAGTTGCCTCGAAAACAATACATCCCTTAAGCAATCTGGATTGCTTCATGCTTCATCTCTAAGCTCCTTCAGAGATATGTACCCGCCTCACCCCGTTGGTCGAGGCACTTGAACAAAAGTGAAGAAAGTGGCGACTAAACAATAAGTAAACAACGACCTATATACTTTCATTGCGACACTCTCCTGTGTACATTTCTATGTTTATCTGCTGTTTTACTATGGTTACTGCTACCGGCTGCTTACGGTTATTTTAGAATTCAATGGTTGCTAAGTACTAACCATACGTCGACTTATGCCAACATATAGTGGGTTTACCAAAATAAATACAGAGTAATCCCGGATAACAAGGAACCCGGGTGACGAATTTTTTGGCTAACGCAGATTTTTATCTCCGTTTTTCGAACTCGAATAAAGAATACGGATTTAGTTAATGAATGTCTAAATAGATGCGCATAGAGGTGTTCCAACCGAATGAAAGCAATCGAGTAATTCGAGCTTTTTCTTCTATCGAATACTACAAATAAAAAGCTTCGATTCTTCATTCTACGCTTGGAAAAACAGAGAAAAAACTTTTCGTCAGCCGGGTAACTTGTTATCCGAGGTATCGCTGCTGATATTATTTTATGTAAAGAAATTGAACTTCTTTATTTTGAACGATTCTAAACAGAAGTATTATATATATTGGATAAGATCTCTCATCACTGGTGCATTTCTAATAAATTTTGAAAACGGTAAACATCGTGTCATCACTAAACACAGAGTATATCAATGAAAAATAAAACAATGAATAATGAACCTATCCTTCACTTTAACGGCGTCATTCAAGAGTTGACTCTGCCTGGACGTGGGTGACTTTCATTTCCTGTTTTCGAAAAAGTTACGTTTCAACAGTCATCGGCAAAGATTATTTGCAACTTTTGACCTGCTCTATGGGATTTGATCGGAAACTTTTTCTTATACGAGGCCCGGAAAAAGGCCTAACTATATAGAATTCAGAGAAAAAACAAGAAAAAGGGAAATCCTTCGAGATTTTCAAGTCCAGCCGATGTCAGTGACTTTCCCTAAAAATATCCCAAATTCTCCTTGTGGGGCAAATATTCAACAACTCATGGGAAAGACTGTCGCTTCCGTGTAATGCTATTATTTGTGTGTTGTATATCTGATAACTAAATCTGGATGCTTTCCGAGTTTTGACATTCTCTGAGGCGGATGAGGGCTGGAGAAGTTAAGAAATTGCAAAGGGGAACACACTATTTCCTGCTGTGACAATTAAATGCTGGATCCTAAAATAGCCAATCTCCTTTAAGATCCTTCTGTGAATCAAATTTCAGGAATTTTCGGAAACCGACTCAAGCAAGCTGCGATAGATAATTGAAGATGTGATTTTCAATCCTGAAAATTATTAAATTCTTGATTTGGTATCCGACTGCAATCTTTCGCACTTTTTCTTAAAATGCCCTAAAGATAGGTTGATGCTAACTAAACCTATGCGAGGATATTAAAAGACGGTAAATAAAGCCTGTAAATACCTCCTTCAACATCTTTAAGAGGTGAGTGAAAATAACCCCTCAGCGCACTTATTCTCAGAAATATCCGTTAATCGATTAGTCACATAGTAATCACCACCGATCCGATGGATTTGAAAGCCTTATATACCTTATCGAATTAACTATTTAGTATTTAATTCGTCTTTATTTAATATTTTTACTATTGTTAATCCATTACACGCAGATGGACCAACGGCCTGATGGCAACGTTATTAAAATACTGTTACAATACGTTGCTTATACTACAATAATTATTACATACTTTTACATTAATACAATGAAACCGTCCAACACACTATTTCAATCCCACAGTACATTATCGACTATTATAGATTATGTATAATTAGCTACTGTAATTCACTTTTTCGATACATGTAAAATCTGCCTACAACAATATACTATCACAAAATGTATTCCTCCTAGCTACAATACAATACTGATAATTCCCATGTAACAAATGCACAGTCACATATAGGATGACTAACTCAACACAAATTACTCATATCAATCAAAACTTAATTTTCATCCCTTGTTTGTCAAAGAAAATTTTTCAGGATTCCTGGTAGGCCTTCACGGCTGTGGTCCCGAGGACGAATCCCCCCCCCCCCACCATCAAGCAATCTGCAGCTCCACTTGTTTTCTTCACTTGTGTCTTTCGCTTACACTTCATCAACGGCAGGCTTGCAAGGTTACTTCTGCTAGGTTACCCTGCAAGCCGTCGTTCGGACTTTGACAGGGAGTTCATGTTGTCTATTTTCCTACTCAAAAACCGTATCGTTATCGATATTTATTCTGCAACCTAATATCTTTCTCGGAAGCTAATTTATCAATGATTCTACCTAAGCCTCACTCGTCATTCTGAAATCAATATCCATCCCACTTTACGAAGTATATTTGACGATTGTCGCAGCAATTCCAGACAAATCGTACCGACTTTCGCTGGCCATTTTTAATTCATGAATACAGCGCTTTGGGTCCCACTGGAAATTGTACCTCGTCAAAAATTAAGAGAAATCACGAGAAAAATTGTCGACCGATTCCTTTCCTTACGCATTCAGGTTTAACCAGCACCGGGCCGCGCACTCTCCCTGTAGCAGAAGACTGAAAATTCGGTTAGTGCGCGTGGTGACCGTGGATGGGAGAGTGGAAACATGCCTCGGGTCGTGAAAGTGAGAGAGAGGGGCGGCAGTTTTCGGGATGCGGAAAGTCGGCGTTCCCAATGCAGGCGAACGTACTGTTTGGAAACCATCAATCGGAAGGGATGCAATCGCCAACCGAGGAAGCGATTCACCAATGACCCAAGGATACCAATTTTATCGCTAGACTTTTTCTATCTTTTAGGGACTTTTTTCCTGCTTTAGCACTTCTCGGACACTATGGGGAACGTTCTGTTACGTCGATCCTACTCTGAGCACTCTTAGCCTAGCATGTTTGATTATTCTAAAATTAAAACAGCATTACAATCAGTTGATAAAAGATTTAATAGTCATATTATATATTTAATTAGTATTATTCCTGAACTGATAACTTGCTTACAGAAGCGAAATCAAGCTATTTTGTTATTTATATTGTTTAATGATAATTTAGACTTTTAATTAGTGATTTTTAGCTACTTTACGAATTTTCAAAAATAAATTTCTTCAGGATCGCCGAGCTATGGAAATGGGCCTGAATTATCTCAATGTGATATTATACATAAAGTATCATGGAAGGTAATATAGAAAGGTTGTTCCTCTGAGGTAAAAGGTATAAAAAATTCACTTATCGCCTACCTGGACGTGGCTGTAATAGTTCTACGGCGATTGGGATTAAGCTGCCAATTTTGTTTTTGGAATGTCACCACATGGAACCTGAAAAGTAGCCAAAGGTCGATAAAATGAGAAATTGCTGAAATAAAATGATTTCGTTTCCCCTTGACAAATGCAATCAGATCAAGAATTTAGTAATGTAAATATTTAATATTAAATTAGTTTATAACAACAAAACGTGATGCCATTTTGATTTTTAAGTGAGTCAAGCATTTATTTACAAGTGCAAAGTGGAGAGTCAACGTAATAGAATAGAATGCAATATGTCGCTAAAATAGCAAAAGGGTTGCTGGATCTAGCAATAACATAGTTGAATCGACAGCTATGTTTGCGATACGTACGATTTAGGACTGATTTGCGAATGATTGAAGTAAAGACACTGAACGGTACGGTTTAAAAGGAATCTGCAGTGTCATAACGGTAAATCCGGGGGCCTCTCAAATAATAATAATGGGTGCCCTCTGTGTGTAACTTATGGGGCTCTTACACCCCTCACTGTATACGGAGATAAGTATTAGTAAGCCCCCAGATCAGTCGAATTCTATTCGACAGTTGTATAACGATAGTAACCTTCGGATGGGATTGAAAGAAGGATAAAAAGAGAGGCGAAAGCTGTTCAAAGAAACTCATCACTAGCGACATGAATCATAACGTCCGACATTTCGTAATTTCTGCTGAAAGAGATCGTGCTCTCCGTGATCAAAGAAAACTGAATAAATCTTTACTGGAACGAATTCTTTTGCTGATCGTCCTGCACACAAGAAAAGTTTCTAATATGCTCACGAGTTAGGGATTAGGTATGTTCCGCATGTTTAAAGACCTTTTATTGTACACATTAGAATACATCAAATGACATTTTTCTTTACGAAACAATTACCAAGCATTGAAAACCATAACTCAAACATTAAAAAATCAAAGCGGAACACATGGTGCAGACTTAAAGGTATATCCTCCTGAAAATGCATTGTCGAAAAGGCGATAAATTACCAAGACAATGGATAATGCAATCGTCATTAATTAACCACCTAGGCAGTCCTACTTTTGAACCATTCGTGATTTATACGTTTTCTCTTGGTGCACTGAAGGTACCGAATTTCTTTTCGATTTCAGCTCCGCCGAAAAAATTATCGAATTTACGAGTTGCGTTATCAGTTCACCTCGGTACCTGCTATTATAAGATCAATTTTTTTCTATCAAGGAGAATCTGAGAGGAGCAAGAGCTTTTAAATAAGAAGAATTTACATGTAGAAAAACCAGCAACCTTTTCATAGAGCTCCCGCGAGGCCAATGGCCTCAAAAGGGCAATGTGTCGTTTTTGAGCCCCGCTGAGGGTCACCAAGAACCAAGGGTGTCCAGAGGAACAATAGGCGCTATCTTAGATCTGAGAAATATTTCTAGACCACATAAGCACCATGAAGAAACAGAGTCGATTGAGCAGATAGCAGGCGTCCACCTCATTAATAATCACGATAGACTGAATTGCAACATACTGATTAAAGAGATATGTTTTTAACTTTAACGAGATTTTACAACTAAAGTAAACTGAATGTTACTCTCACGATGCTATTCTCTCATAGTGGGTCTTGTGATTTTTAATACTGATGAGACGGTCTAAAAATCTCTCTCGATTTGTGAGCTGTGAAGCATAGATAGTGAATCTTTTGTCCCGTTTGCCAAATATCAAAGAAGAGACTTAGTAATTCTCCACAATTTTTTCACGAACATCACTAAGTGTTTTCTTTGGTACCATGGCTTAGGCCTTTGAATATTGATTTCAACCGTTCAAATTTTATGAAAATAAACTGCTTGCCATTCGAAATATGATTCAAAGTGAAAGAATGTGTGGTTTATTGTGTAATAAGCCTCGCCACAGTTCCACGTGAAGAAAATGATCCCGTATAATTTTGGGTAAGCGTGATTTGCTACCTCAGTTCTGGAGCATGATAATTTTGGATCGTGAAGGAATCCACTCGGCTTCGTACGCATACTATGTGATTATTGACTTCTTATTCACGGAGTCAGTAATCGTGACATCACGTCGTTATGGGCTCGTCTATTATCTCTAAGTAAGGATTATTGAATAAAGAACATCATTGCGTAGATGGTGCCTTGGTGCAGAATTCTATTCTTCACACTTTGCTACATATTTACTACTCACAATAAATGTTACCACTTCAAGGATAGTGGTCAAAAGATATTTGGCACATAAGGATGTACATCGAGGAAAAATCCAAAGGAGAAACAACGTACATGAAAAACGTCCGACAGGACGGATGCTCGAATACCGTGCAAAGATGTCCTGGCAGGATATCTTCCTTGGATAAAGCAGCCTTCCAAATAAAATGAAGATCCTCGGTTTGAGCCCCGGTCCTGTCACTTTATTTTGTTATTTTTTCCTCGGAATTTAATTACTTATTACTCTAAATAAAAAGTACTCATATGCCTCTAAATTATGAGTGTTTGAAAAGAAGAAAGGTCACATGCGGACATTCTGTTTCCTTGCGTCTCCATAATCGTTTAAGTTTAAGAGACACGTGTGATCTTATGTACATTCATGTTTTCAGGATTTCATTTCTAACTCTTGTTTGATAATTGTTCATTGCTTTAATCAATATAAAACTTTTGGATTGATATAATAAATACGCTAGATATCTAAGCATTTCAATTAAATGTATTCCATGGAGATCATTAGAATCTAAAGTAATAATGAAAGAAATTCTCTTCTTCCATAATTCGACCAGTTCAAGATATTTCCGACCACTATGCGGTTCCATACCTGGACACTTAAATTCTTAATACAGGGAATCATAGCATAAAGTGAGAGAAAAAGCCATATAATAAAATATATTATCTCTCTATAACGATAAAAACGGACAACACTATACAGAAGCTGCAGCCGAAAAATACAACTAGTAATTATAACTATATCGCTACTATCTAGAACTTGAATACCGAGAGAACCTGAGAGATATACTCACTCAATCACAATCCGTAATGACTGCAAAGCATGCTGGGTACAATGTGTTTTGAGAACACACTGTCCCTAACACAATATTCAATATTCACACCCTCTCTCGCACGGATAACCCAAAGATTTGAATCCAGACAAAGGGGATGAGAACAAAATGAATTTTTCTCACGTATTCAGAGGCGGATGGCCTCTTTTGATCAGCCGTATTCGCGCGTTCAAGTCTCCGCAAGTTGAAGGACACTTTTCCAAAAGTTGGGAAATAACGACGCCGTCGGCTGAGTGAGCCAAAGGACTTTACTGTGTGAAACGGTGCTCTTGTGTTCTTTTGTTCGTAAAAACTGGTCGCAGCCACGCTTATAATGTTGCTCAATCATATTCATAAGAGCTTTTTGGGTATTCCGATGCCATCTTCCCCATCAGTTTTTGCGGACTAAGATTTTATGAGAGGATTAGATCCTCCAAGGATTTTCCTCACTTTTTATCACAGTTTCTTTTACAGCTCCATAATGTTTCCTTTTGAGTAAACAATGGTTACGAGCATAAGCTTAAAATTTAAATCTGAGCTTTCAGATGAACTCGTTAGATTAACACTGCGCTAATCCAGGAGGATTTCTGTGAAAAATATGGTATTCCTCATCATTTATATTATATTTATAAATGTTTATAAATATTTCCTTTCAAAATCAGAAAAGCGATTAAGTGAGCCATTCATGGAAGGAACTCTATATTAATCCATCAAAATTCGTAGAACTTCTTCGTATGAATATTGTTTCTCAAGAGTGCACCATAATGAGATACCTATATACATTGTCTGTGCTTACTATTTTTATTTATTACGTATTCGTACGACAGAAGACGGTCTTGCGGTATTCAACGTTCCACCGTACCTCTCCTAAGCCTTTTCACTCCGTGACGATGTGCGTCCATTCAAAGTTTTGAGTCTCAAAGAGACATTTTCTCAAATTCGTTTTAGTTATTGGTTTGCGAACTTTTATTTTAAGCTTACCTCTGTTTCCCCTATAGAGATGACTTGATAACCCTTTTAAATTACCCTTTTTGTATGAGTCAGCATGAGAAAACGATTCGATGACGTATGTCATATGTTATTATATACATATGCATAAAGATTGCAATTCCTTCCCTAGTGTGAGATCACCGAGACCCGCCTTGTACCTTTTATAATAAATCTCACTTCTCTCGGTAATTTGGATACCGGCATTTTTTCGGGGAGGTCACAGGTCGATTCAGCCTGCAAAAATGAGAACCTGAAGTAAAACTCCGGGTAAGAAGAGGTATTGAAAGCGTAGTGCCGACCACACCATCTTCATTTCACATCTTTAGGCTAATTAGCAGTTTTAACATGACAATTCTCGAAGGTGTCTATACGTTATGAAAGAGAGACTATTTATATATTTCTACCTTACGATTTGGCCTTCTGTCCAAGAGTCATTATCAATATTATTATAAATAAAATTTCAACGCGCACTTAACAATCTGATAATTAAAGTTATTAGAAAATTAATATCAGTAACTACAACTCTTGTACCTCATCCTTTTAATTTTTCGTATTTTAACATAAAGAATACACATCACTCATGTAAAGTGATTTTTTCTAAACAATTTCTTCATAGGAGTACTAATTACATGTTTAAATAAGATTAGCTCTATTATATTATTTACGTACCTTTCTTTGAGTATTAGTATTTCATACGTATTTATTTAAACATTTCTGTAATGTAATGATTTCTCATTTAGATAGAATCACGGATGCTCGTAATCTGTTTGAATATATTACTGCCTGAATTCCAAGACATGGCAAGGATTCACGGTCTAGTAAAGCTGTATCTTAAGTAGACTGACACGTGCTCATTTCATCCACTCCCACGCAATAGCCTTCCAATACCGCAAACAGATCTACCTATCAAATCAGCTCCCCAATTTTTCCCGACGAAGAGTAAACATACTGACCCACCGAGAATCAAACCTGGCTCCACTTTCACCAAACTTTTTTCGCGTAACCCACTTGGCTATCCTTCTTCCACACTCAGTTAATTTACGGCATGATTAATATAAAAAATATTCCGTTTTATTTGCCTTTAATACGCCTTCGATCATTTGATCCCACGTGGTGGTGAGCGAAGTTTGTTGAACTTACTTTAAGATGGCAGTGCGGCGAGGAATGCAGTAATTAACGAGCAATGGAGACATTGCACGTGATGATCACCCATTTTAATCGCGAAGTGGAGTAAATGAATGTGAGATTCTTTGACGGCTGGCAAGAAGGGAAGAGAAACTTCAGAGAGTGAGAAGGCGTTCGATACGCGATGACCCACTTTGGCTAGTGCATGACGGCTATCATTCCAAATGGCACATGCATTGTAACGTTCTCTTGATAAAATATACCGCAATTAGTGGCCGCTATCTATGTGAACGTCTGTTCAATAGACGGCGGTGAAAGTCCTCCCAAAGTTTTGAGTATGGAACAGTGGACGGTGAATGCAGCTTATGGAAGACTTGGCCAAACCAGAAATATTTATTTCTGGAGATTTTTATGGTTTCATATTGATTAACTGTAATCTTGTTAAAGCAAGATGAAAATCATTTAAAAACCACCTACGTCTCATTTACTTAAGAATAGGATTGATCGGGCTCACGGAGGTCATGAATTACATACTTTTGTGACTCCAGCACTTAAAATTACAACGAAAACTAAGGTGAACGACGTGCCTTCGAATTCCCTGCGTATATGGTAAAAATAAAATTTTCTAGCTAGTGTCCCTTATTAAAAGTATTCCTCAAATAATAATTGAAACCGCATAGAGATACTATCGTATTCTTGCCCTCATCAAACTTATTGTGATACTTCATTTGTTAAATCGGTGTCAGCTGAGCAGTAAAGGCTAAAGAAAGAATGTTTTCGGAGACAATAACGTTTCGATTGAATAAATTGACAATTTGAAGTTGAGCTTCATTTACAATCAGAACCCTGGATAAAATAGTTCATTTTCCAATGTAATAAAATCTACTTTTTCTGCTATCGTAAATTACTCTCCCTTGCTCAGTAAGCATATATAAAAACCTCTATCTTCAACAAAAAATAAGAAAGCGAAACTCCGAATGAACTAAAATATAACTAGTCTTTAATACGCAATATTTTCGCTCAATGAGTGAAGCGCTCTCATATAAATTCAGTTTTCATCTTCCGTAAAGAACCCTGAATTCACTTTTTGACCTTTTTCTGTACTTAGATCCGTCAGCTGAAGGATGAAATTTTTCATGGTTACAAAACGAATTGCGAGCAACTTTTAAGATTCAAAGTACTTAAAAAAGAAATACTGTCTGCATATGAATTTGTCTTAAAATTTCAAAGAGGAAATATATCTAAGAGAAGAGATCTCTGAGAGGCGCAGCCTTGACCACGTCCAACCCTCTCAAAGAATTCTGATTCTCAACTTGCCGATGCTGTCAGTTTGACAAAAGTTACCAAACTTAACTCTCACTCTAAGAAAACAGGCTTCATGCCCAACCCTGGGTGTCATGGTCAAAAAAATTATAAATGGGACTCCCGTTGGCCCCGTGTTAAGACATCTTCAGACCTAAGTGACGACAACATTTTTGTTGGATTATAGTTTTTAAATTAGTAGCTGTATATTTTTCATGAGCAGTTTTGCAAATTTCCTAAATGGTAGGATTGGCTTCGGAAGTGAGCTTAAATCATAATCTGGGGCTGCACTTAATTAACTTTTTTGACTTCTTTGAAAGCAATTCAATATTAAAGGACGTAACAATAAAAATAAATGTTTTTATTATGAAGCAATATTTGGTGACAAATTCCTTCTAAAAAATATTGGCGTAACCGCATTTGAAATGTAAAATAAGAGAATATTTATCATTCTCTTTTGTATTACCAAGGGAGGATTTTCAAAGTGAATACCATGAAGACTTCATTGATCCTCTTTTTTATGTAGAACTATTGCTATATGGCTTACAACCCAACGGTTTGCATTTGAGTAAATTATGAAAAAAATAAAATTAACCATTGATTATCATGATAGATCATCTTTCTAGTCATGACACAAGTTCACTTATGAAAACAAAATTTTTAAATCATAATTATTTTTCCTTTCAGTGCTCATGCGAGAAGGTAGCTGCGCGGGAGGGTATTATGGCAAATTTCTGGGCAAACTGAACACACTACACCACAGTGTTAGTGGAGATGTATACGCTGTGGACTCAAAAACGCTGCACATTCGGGACTTTACCTACGACGGAGAAGGACCAGGTGAGCACATATCTCTTTCTTTTTTAGCTTTATTCATCTTATGACTAGATTATTTTCATACTGAAATCATTTTTTTCCACAGCCCTCGCAAATTTTAAAAGAAAACGGTGACGGTAAGTCACCCTCCATATTTAATATTTAATATTTCATATCACTCTATTTATAATATTTTATGATTTATATATACGTTTCCTCATATGTAATATCAGTCCATCATAATATGCAGAACAGAGATTGACAAGGTTTCATGAAATATCATATTATTTTGGGGCACCTAATAAAGCAAGAAATATTTTAATCTCTGATAGAAGATCAAACTTGAACTTGTGAGGTAGTGTTACTGCCAAAAATACGTGGTGAAAGGATGGAGCTTCTTTCCCATGGATTATTGAGTAATATGTCAATGGAAAATCGTTAAACCTCGGAAATAGTTATTTTGGTCAAAACCCATGCTATAACTCTAGAAGACAGAAGCTACCAATACGCATATTCATTTAGTAATGAGAAAAATGGACTTAATATGAAATATATGAACCACATCGAATGAAAGATAAAGAAATATGAAAATTGTCCCTTCATTGGAACGAAATTAGTGAGAACGACGGGAAATAATTACGAAAATCCTAGAATGCGTACTCAAATATTTGTAAAATATGGAAGAAAAAAGCATTAAATTCACCAATTACTATATCTGATCGTTAATTTTTTCAATTTTTAAATATGCTTACAAAAGAACGTCATTAACTTTTGAATGCAATTTAAAATCACCTTATGGAACCCTTCTCCAGATATTTAGATAAACAAACTACTGCACCAGCTTAATGGGGAAGAAAGTCTACTTATCAAGTCAGACAAAACAGTCCACTCTTCCCTTGAGAATCCACGACCGGAATCGGGCCAGAAAAACAAATCATGATAACTTTGTTAAGTAAGAATACTATCAACAAAAGTCAAGGAGAGTATTTAAAGGCTGAAAAATTATGCATCTTGGTGTAGGCACTTTACTGGAACTTCGCCAAATAAGAGAAAGATGTAAATCATCATAATCATGCGATAAAACTAATATGAATGCTTTTATATGCGTTAGACGCGCCATTCTGGAAAAATGCAAATGGAGACCTAGAAAAATACTTCAAGACCTTGAAATATAGCTGGAGTGGAATACTGACACAAAAATAAAAAATATCTCGGTAAATTACCTCCTAAAAGAATTTAATTCATTATAGACGGATCAAAACATATCCATTAGCATCAATTCAGAATGAATAAAATTTAATTCAATTTATTATAATAAACTAGAAATTTCTTCAAATTTAGAATAGATGCAAATATGCTTATCAAAAATGTAACTAACTCAGCCTTGGAATCAGTGAGGGATAAAAGTGTCAAGGAAACATATGATGAAGGGAAATTTTCTTAGGTCAGCAGGGATGTAAAGCTAACATTTAAATAAAAATAATATTTTCAGAAACTAAAAGATGATCCGTGTAATGTGGTCAGAAATCAGAACGTACAATTACCGTAAATTTCCGTACACTGGTTAGGGAATGAGTGAAAAAATCTCTGTTTATTTGTATGAATGTCGAACATGTCGAAGAAGCTCCTAAAAATCGAAGACCACTTCACCTAAAATTTATTTTTGAAAAGGTAATACTGCAATGCAGCATTCACTTAAGGATGTGCCTCACAGGGATCCTCATATATTTTGATTTTAAAACGGATCTATCTTTTTACAGATGCCTTCTTCTATGCTGGAACTTCGAAAAATCCAAGTGGAAGCGGATTCAGAATAAGGGACGAGAAGGGAACGTAAGTTATAAGATATATAAAGCTATGAATGCGGAATTAATTGTTCCGGTATAATTTACCGAATAAAATGCTATGCGCACATACGTATGATTCAGATAAGGCCCAAGCAAACGATCTCCCATATACATTCTCCGCTAACTGACTGAAGACGAATGGCTGCTGCATTTTTTAAAATATTAATGAATTTGTCTATCATATTTATATGTATTTTTATAATGTAAAAATCACGAATTAATTTCTATTTAATTATTTACTTTATTAATTACTTTTATTATTTTGCCAATATTTAATAACGGGATTTTCAATTAGCTAGCAAATGAACTGATAATATGATGTTACTCCCTTCTAATAGTGTATCATACTCCCCTTCATACTACTTCATAATGTGAAGCTTTCTTACTCTTCACAGTAGAGTATATGGATTTTTTTCTATTAGGCTGGGTACTCAACTTCTACATTGATTTGGTCCGAAAATTTTATTTTTAAACAAAGAAAATCTACATTCATTTTACTCCGTACACCCTCTTAAATTTCCCATTCATCGTTTAATTGGGGAAACTACTGTATGTTTGTTGCTATTCATTTTCAAGATTATCTTTGTTCCCTTAATATGAGAATGGTAATTATAGGAAAGGATATCCGTCTTCGATGAAATATAATATGATATTTTTTAGAACTATCTCATTAATGACTGACAAAACCTCAAGAGAATAAAACATAAAACCCTATTTGTTATTATTATGAAGGAAGTAAGATGCATCCTGAAAACTTATAGTACAGCTCTCCAGATATAACTCACAACTGAGATTTACCATTTGAATTTCGAGATAATATATTGATGAAACTGAGACCACAATCTAGTTATTAACTATTTGTTCATATTCAGGCACCTAATAATGCCTAAGTATGTTCCTAAGTTTTCTTTCGAGGTTTATTCATGGAATTATTAACAACATTAAAATATTAAATATAAGTTAGCATATGGTCATGGCAAATAGTGATACTGCTAGGCAACCAGCTCAAATGCCTCTCAAAAGAGGTTCCGAAACTATTATTGAAACACTGAATTTGGTGTCTTTGAATCTCTACCTAAAATGTATTCTACGTACGCTTAAAATGTATTATACGATTTGAACTCTATTGTATGTAAATTCAATTCATTTCAATGTATTTAAGTCCGTAAATTAAAATTGTACAAATTCATTCCGAGCACAAAACTTTTTCGAGGAACTAAAGCTTAAAAAATATTACGTGAAAGAACGTTGCACGATGACTATAAAATATTTCCAGCGATGGGTAGATAGGAAGACTGTAGGTAAATCAAAAGACCAATGAAAATACAGATAGTTCCACTTATTTTTTTTCATAATTTGAGTCACTCCGTTGACTTAAACCTCGATTCTTTTTATTCCAGACTGAACGTCCTTGGGAAGTATAAGAAGAAGCACATTACGCTGACTCTGCCAGAAGGGAAATCTTTGGCGAACATCCGCTGGTTCTCAGTGTGGTGCCGCGAATTCGAGGTGAGTTCTGCTCCATTAAAGTGGGTTGTTTCTTGCCCAATGCAGCCACTTTCTTCACCCGAATCATTACAACACGAAGTCGCTAAAGAGTTCTAATATGCAACCGAGTCCGAGGAATTTTGAAAGTCATTGCTTTTCAAAAATGAACTACAAGCAATGTTCGATGCCGTTCGGTATCTGGGGCGGAAAAAGCCGACCGTATTTCCAGAGCGAAGCTCAAATTTTGCCATTTTAAAATAAGTATGGGCTTAATTACTACCTCATTCAATTATCCTAAAGTGATGGATTCGCATAAAAAGGTTACCCGATTTCTACAAATGTCATAAATGCACAATTGATTTCATTGATAAAATACGAAGGGTTTTGAAAAATTTCTAGTCGAGTTTAGCTGCGTCGGGAAATGTTCTAAGTATAATAAAACCGAGCAGTATCGTCATGCAGAATTTTGCAAGAATTTAATGATAAAACGTCTTGACGACATCACGTGTACCACAGTAAGCCAAAACAATAGCTTTTTGAGAGCAAAAATTAGTCTTCTTTGAAATTTTTTAAACGACTTTTAAAAAACTACGTTAAAAATGTATCATTAAATATAAAGAGCAAGTTGGAAAATTACAAATTATAGTATTAATTATGCCACTTTTATCGTATATCCATTTGGACTATTTTACCGTTAACATCTATAGAAGAAATGTTTTAGAAATTATTTCTAAGAACTCACACCTATAAAATCAATGAGAGAAAGCTTCCCGTGATGGAAATACAACAACAGATTCTTTTTTTCAAATTGACTTAAAACAAATACTACGGTATTACGTAAATTCAAAACACACGACCGGTATCGGTCTGATTTTACCACCATTAAAATTAATTTTCCCAAGTCAAACCTAAATCAGCATTTTTATTTAATAGATTACAAATATCATTTCCATTTGTCTTCTATCAAATTCCAATTACTATCAAATTTATTTTATTAGATTTGTGAATGAGTGCCCACATTCAATTTGGTTTATCAAAAGTCTTGAAATCGTGAGTTGAGACTTCCTGATCAAAAAGATTTTTACCTCAAACGATTGCATTAAGTTTTTTAATATATATACGTTTTATTGTGCAGTATGGACTACTTATTCTAGCATGATACGATACAACCAAAAATGAACATTTATCAATGACGAATTTGCCATGTCGGAAGGGAGTAAATTAGGTGATTTATGAACAATAATTTAAAAGTTTCAATTGAAAGAAGAGGAATACACTTCACACATCACTTTCTTTAGTTCTAAGCTTTCAAGTAGTCAATTGCGGCTTTGACTTGATTCTAAAAATGGCAAATATTTAATTCTAATTTTCTGCCTTGAGGAGAGAAAATTTTGAAATAAAAAAATGAAATGTATATCCATCTCAGGTCAACTTCGCTGACGTGAGGATACCTCATGGGTTCGACTTCCCGAAACCTGTAAAAATTGGTGCAATTGATGCTGGAATCCACGGAGTCAAGTCAGATTCCATCACCATCGTCGATGCGCAGACACTTCTGGTGCCAAACTTTTCTTACGACGGAGAGGCTCCAGGTAAAAGGCGCTAGAATTTACAATTTAAAGATTAAGTGAAGTCAAATTATTTCAGTTCATAAATTTCCTCATATTTTGCCAATGTGATCTCAATTCTTTGGCCTATATCTTTTTCAATAATATTGAATTTCATTCGTAAATAAATTGAGATTAAGAATATTCACAACCTAAGTATGTAAGTCGAACTAATTTTACTGCGATTGCGATTTAATATGCGATATCTTATTTTAAGCATCTCTGATAAAGAAACAATTACTCTTGTTTAATAGTACTTAAGGTAGGTTTTCCAAGCCTTCCATATCCGTCTTCCCTTCTGAGTGTTTTTTTATTTTTTTTATTTTTTGGTGTTGAATATTTTCCGACCTTACGCCCTCCAACGTTTTTTAATCATACATAGCAAATCGTTTTTATTAATACTTCGAGGTGGATCTTAGTAATTTGGTAAGTATCCTGTTTCTGCTATCTTAGGTTGTTATCATAATAAAATATGTTCTAATAATAACTGTTAAAATACACTATGCAGTAAACTTTTAAAGAGTGACTAGAATGTAAGCAAGGTTATCTATATGTACGCATGATAATTATGAGGGCCCGAACAGTATTTTCCATTTTAATTTCAATATTCTTCAGGAGTACCACATCTTCATTGTTTCTTATCTTCTATTCTCTGCTGCTACTACAGACCATGTTTCACAGCTATGTGAGAGAACACTCCATATAGTGGCTCTTATGCATAACTACCTGTTCTCCGAGCATGCAGTTTTTGTTGACAATTAACTGTTTCTCTTGGTTAAATTCTCTTTTCTCTTGGGCCGTTCCGCTTACTATTTCTCTCTTGCTCCTTCCATTGATAATTATCTTGCTATCTAAGGAGCAGCATTAATCGAAACATTCATAGTCATCAATTCCTAAATTCACATGGAAATTATCCTCTCAGTTTCGGATATAATAAGACTTTGGTTACATTGTAATTGAATATAAAGAGGAAGAACTGGGCCCTGAGTAACGCAACTTCTTTCTTATGTCTTGAAGACGCTAAGTTCTGGGCCGGCCGCGGTGAAAAACCCGATTCTCAGGGCATTCGAGTGGCTGATGAGAATGGCAGATTAGGAACTCCATTGAGGCGATACGACAGAAGGACTCTGGTTCTCACTCTTCCGGGTGATCTCACCGTCTTCGACATCGGACACTTCGGCGTCTGGTGTGAGGCATTCGCAGTGGATTTCGGCCACGTGTCCATCCCAAGGAACCCCAACGTGCCTCCATCACTACGAATGCTGGGAGTGTCACCTCAGGTGAGTCCGACGCCGCTTTCATGGCGAAGTAATGGAGGCGATGTGGCTTAAGAACTAATTGTCAGTTTGCCTGATATGTCACTCTCCCTTCTTGAGAAAAGGAAAAAGTACCCCCATCCTGACCAACGAGGAATTATACTGGCGTTTAAGCCATAAGTTACTTTGTGAACCAAAATTTCTGAGTCACCTCCACACGGCTTCTACGGCTTTGGCTTCGTGAGCCATCTGCAGATTTCTCTTTCTGGACTTAAATTGCTAACAATTGATGACTAGGTCAACGAATAGCTATATAAAGGTACCTATTTCTATTCTCAGAAGGGATCCACAGTTGAAAAGGGATGCGAAATGCTCTCAGCTTTTGCTACATCTTCATGAATACAAAATATGATAACTGGTTAAACAGGAGAAAAATATTCTTCTTTAATTATCTGAATACAGTTGCACAGAAAATTTTCAATGATTTCTAATATCCTAAAACCTCGCCAAATAAAGGGTCAAATAATAATAATAATTTAGGATAATACAAAATAATAATGCAAAAAACAGCATGATAAAAATATTGTTAGAAAATTTAATATGCATTCATGTTCTGTTCCTAAGAAAAATATAGTCATAAAATATTCCTACCATTTTCTAGTTCGAATTATAACCCTGGATATATTAAATTAAGTATTTCTAGTAAAAATTATTTCAAATTTTACGAACGAATTCCATAGAAATTTACATGAATGAGCTACTCTGGCTAATAACGGTGAGCCATTCATCGTTTAATGCACGAACCACATTGTTTTATTGATAAGTGCCTTAATTTGAAGAGCATTAACACAAATCAGATATTTTGGAAAGAAAAGAGGTGAACCGTGGATTATTATACAAAAATATTTCATTCGCGTCATTTTTCTAATTCTTCTCTATTGAGCAAAGTATCAGACTCACTTTGGAAATAAATAAAGCGTCCGAAAATATTTCAAAGTTATGAAAATACCAGTAAGGACAAACACATGAAGCTCAGTATCAATTCTGAAGTGTTGGCAATGCTTCAAGATGGTGGGCATGAAATCCTTTTCTCCCAGAAATTGAAAAGTGACATATCGCATGCAAAACTGACGCACTGGAGTCAGCATTTATGATACATTGAGTTACCAACTAAAAACTTAATTTTTAAATGACTATATACATTTGAATTTCAATTGTATTCCAAATGACTGAAAGCAAAATTTGCTCTTGAATTTTTGTGCCATCGCCTCCTTTTTTCCTTGAATTAATTATTTAATTTGCAATTCTGAGGCAATGTACTTGGTAAAAATTTTGTTTGATCTAAAATTTGTAAATATTTTTGGCTTTTTGTAAAAAAATAGCCTTTATGGTTGAGGTAATGCATGAAATTAGTTGAGTAGAAGTTTATTAAGCACCAATTAATTCTTCGGTTTTGGAGAAGTATGGGATTCAAGAAATTGTAGTAGATTGTAGTAATTTAGAACACTTAACCACCTACCTTTGCTTTACACACCTTTAAAAATTTACTGCACTTCACTTAAAGACAGGCTTAAATTGAGAACCTAGAGGATTTGTATCGAGCCTCATGTAATACTAATACTATCGAAATATGAAATTGATGCACCAAACATGCTTAATGAATTGATAGGGATTGAATTATCAACTTTAGATTAAAATAAATAAGGTAAATAGGGAAATATACTGAAAAGAAAAGAACTGATTATTGGCGAAGTTATCGATAAATGCTTCCAGTTTAAATATACCCCAATGGAAGAAATACAAGTGGTACTGGAAAGCTATGGATAAAATAATCGAATTCAAAAACGTAATTTTTCTTCTTCGTCATTTTTTTATGCACCGAATTCCCTCTAGACACTCCGTAGCTGAAGACCTCGAGTAAAACTAAAATTATAATAATAAATAAGATTTAGCGATCGACGCAAATCAAGATAATACATTTCTACTAATAGAAAAAGGCCAAATTACTAACCATGTTTAAAATTTTTAAAAGGAAAGAGACCGTACTTCTGGAGTACTAAGCGGTCGAATTGATTCTTGTGACACAAGAAGAAAATATTAAATTGCCTAGGTCTGTCTGCTCGATAGGGTTCATTCATAATTGATAAAGTTATGTCATATGTACTTACATACATAATATCAACTTTTAAAATTCAATTTGTACTGGCAATAACAAATTATGTGATATATTTTTTTGCCTTCGTTGATATCAATTCTCAAGGATATAAGCCAATCGTATTTAAACTATGAATATTGAATTCGATTGCATTTAAAATTTTTATCCAAGTCAATTGCAACCGAAACTATATTCGCCGCTCCAGGTAAAATATACATCAAGAGGCACATAAAAGTTTGTCTTTGAAGCACAATGCTTTTTCTCGAAATGCAATTCTAAATAAATTACACTTCAATAAAACATTATCGTAATATTGACGATACATCCTTAACAAAAACAAGAAGAATAAAGATGGAAATGCGAAAACAATGAGCTTTTCTAAACATTTTAAGCCTACATAGAATATTTGGAAATTTATCAAAATTCGATAGAATAGAATTATGACTTGATTCCTATAAATTTTTGTGATAGGTACACCAGGAGAGAAAACTACAAGAAAATTAATACATATACATATAATACTTAATTTCGAAATAAATATGCATTGACAAGTATAGAGTATTTTTTTTTCTTCGTCCAGAATGAATTTCAGTGTGTGACTTGGGAAAATTATCTGGCTCTGAACGAAAATCCTAGAAATTCCAGAAATTATATTTCCATTTGTAATTCGTTCCTTCGAACGTCTTTACCTTTGACATCTCTTACGACTGAACTCAGGGAAGGGAACTTAATAAATGATGAAAAATTGCGAACATTCTGTTATTTGTACCTGCCAAAATCTATGCATGAGAACGACGAATGACCAAGACTCTAAGAGAACAAATGAAGCGCGAATTAATCACTTTTTCATGAGTCTACCAGCTTTCGGTTGGTTCATGTGCCTTAAACTTCCCGACTCATTAACTGTATAATAACTAACCCGTACATTACCTGTACACATCATCCAATAATTGTCACCCCATGTGTTTTCAGTGGAATCTAACCTTCTGTCACTCTCTTTCATTGTATATCTTCTCTCAAAATTTAGTCCAAGCCACTCTCCCCCTCCTTTTATATGCCAATCATAACCATTTCCCCTCTCACTATATCTAGTTCTTCCTTGTTTATTATCTCAGCTATCTTCACCTGGTACACACCACACTTAATTTCGGAGAGCCTCCATTCATGTCTTCCTTCCTTTGACTTCCCGTTACACTCTGAATGAAATACTCGATACATTTTCAATTTCTATCATCATTTCAAATGGATCCATGGAAGCATGGCTATCTCCTAACTCATCAATTATTGATACATACATATGCATCTTCCTTCTTAAGAAAAGACACTACCCAAGAACGGGAACTGATCAACCTGGTGAAGCTTTTCTCCGTTGTCTTGATTGACAACTTAGCCAACCTAATCTAAGTACTTCTTCATTACTTCTAATTCTCTCTCTTAGTTTTCTTGACGTGCCAAAAATCACCTCATATCTTCTGTATAGCCTCTCTTCATCATTTACCATCGCTTCAAGAAATACTCCTTTGCTTATACTATTTTTCTTATAACTTCACTCTTGTTTCTCCAATCGATCGTGAGATAACCACTCTAATACGGGAAGTGACCTATCTGTTTCAGCTTTTATCAAGCGATGGTATAAATGTTCGATGTACACCAAGAAAATTAACACTATGAACAAAGAAAGAAAAACGAAAATGACGCATTCACGATTGCTGCGGCAAGGAACGACGGACAATCAAGAAGGGAGCTTTAGAGTTCAATTGCTCTTTTGTGTGCATTTGGTCACCAACTTGTCCCGTTCTTGCAGAAGAAGAGGCCGCGGTCGAACGAAGACGTACAGATCGATCTGTCAGAAAGCTATCAGTTTCCCCCACAAGAGCAGCACTTGATCCATTCTCCGCTTCGGAGGAACTTCCAGTTGACGGCAGCCTCGGATGTGCAGCCGTCCACTTACAGACCCGACCTCCAGCTGTGGAACCACCAACTACAGCAGTACCAGCAACCCTCCTACAACGTCCACTTCCCCCAGCAAAGGTTTCAGTTCCAAAGACAGGACCAGTTCCAGCCCCAACAGCAGTATTTCATATCTCCCCAATTTGGACAATATCACCAGTGAACGAAGCCAAATCCAATTAGACAGGCGCGCTTCTAAAATTAATGAATTCGGTTCTCGGGTCGGCGAAGATATCTATTTATGTATTAATATGTAACTTTTCGTCTATTTATTGGATATGTGAATTAATTATTATATTTATTGGACATTCCAAATATTTTTCTATTCATTTTTCGAATAATTTAAGAAATTTAATTTATGGCGGGACAGTGTGTCTGTGTTCATTACAAATGTAAAAATTCAAGCATCCGTGGCGAGATTAAGCGACCGTCTAAAACGTCAATAGCACATATTGATATCAATGATGAATTACATTCATGCCGTAGTAAATGTGAATGGAGCTTCTCTTCCATAATCAATTTGGACCCAACTTCGTCTCACAACAGGAAATGTCACTGATTAATTGTTAAATTCTGAATTATTTATTTTTATAAATCCTTAGGAGTTTTGCTATCGAAATCTCGCCAGCAACCGGACATTCCTTAGTGCTGGATGCGTCATACTAAAGCTTTGCCCATGAGCTAACCAGAGGCTATTATTACTTAAGATGACGAAAGTACACGAATGAAGATGATTTATAAAGTGATAAGTGCATTGTGTTGAGAAGAGTTCATACTTTTCCACGAATGGCTCGGGTGATAAAAGTTCTGAAAATACTCCAGTGAGATGCCATCTTATTCATTAAGAATTACAATGTATTTAAGGAGTTGCAATTGTAAATTTCGTACTGTTAACGGAATAAACCTCTTTTTGCAAAGAAAGTGTTGTCTTTGTTTGCTTAACTATGTTTTATTTGAAGGGTCTTCATTCATCAGAATGGTCAACACATCAAGTATGGAAATAAATTGATTTTTTCTATCCTATCTTATTACTTTTACCGTAGAATGCCCACCTCTTTAACAGCATGTACTCTGAAACACACTTATATTCGTTGATAATGGATATCTGGTGAAGGAAATGTAAATTTAAGATGCATGCGAGGAATGTGAGTAAAGAACGAAATAAAGCACTTTGATATGACACTGCATGCTAAAAATTGAAGATGAACGAAAATTACAAAATGATCTCTCACACAGCACTCATGCACAAGAAATAAATAAAGTGAGAGACCTAAGCAGCAAACTGAGGAAGAAATAGTTTTACTCTGCACGCTTCTTCCAAATGTAATTGCTGAAGTTAATCATAAAAATAAATAGATTTAAATGTGTGCTAAGTTTTGCTGCTATCGGTTGACTGATTGTCGCAGAAAGAGAAAGCATGCATGGTTGAATGGAAGTTCTAATGGAGAATTCCTCATTGCTGCAGTCGAAACTGAACTGCGAGGTGCTGTCTGACCAAGATGGGTTTGAGGTGCGCTGGGCGGTGGCAGGACATAGCCTAGTCATGCAGCTGGTTGCCAAATTGGGTGAGTACTTGTGTGGAACAAACTCTCTAAACGACATTACAATTCATCTGTTCCGGATAAAACCATTATTATTCCATGCATATTATTTTCCCTACATACATTTCAAATGTGTTTATCCCTCTATGCGTGCCCCTAAAAATAAGTTATATTTACACACATAAACACATTTTTGCATATATAAAAACTGTATTCTTTAGAGATATCACATTAATTAGATTTCCCTACGCACCTATAAAATTCATATAACTATTCATTTTCATAAAATTTAACGCTAGTATAAGCATAAATACAGTACAGGTTAAACATGTACGAGTAAAATGGCAAGGATTAAAAAAAAGCGTCAAATATATTAAAATATGCTGGTAATTCTCCTCAAACTTGATGCGATAAACCTCGAGATTTACCAGTTTATGAAAAAACTAGAAATTCTGGAATGAACAACAGGTGAAATAAAAATAATTTTCAGCATACATATACGCATAAATTACACGCAAATTCCTTTCGAAGCCAGAAAAAACAGCAGACGTCTTTGAACCTACCAATTCTTGCAAACGTCTCTTTGGTTTACATTCATACATATTCTCAGTTTTTCTTCTCGTTCACTTTCATTTACATTCATTCATCCATCAGTAATTACTGACTGTCACTTCTGTTTGTCCAAAACGTGACCTTCATAAAATACTTTCCATTTTAATAATTTTTTAATTATTGTTAATTATACATATATATATATATATATATATATATATATATATAATTGGTTAATATTGCTAAATGCGTAAAGAGAAGACGAAGAAATATATTTTAAATATTCTAGTTTCAAGTTACACATTAAAAATATGTTAATATAAAAACTTGTTATACTAAATCGTCCCTTATTTCTGTTACCGTATATACTGATGAACATTTTGAGTTATGAAAAACAAATTTTCTTGAGGCATATCTGACAATATATTTGAAAGTTTAAAACGAAATCATTACTCTTATATTTTCTTTCCGGTTTAATAAAATGCCAAATTTTCAAATCCTCGCAGGCAACAGTGGTATTAAAATGAAAATATAATCAATGAATATAATTAGGGGTTATAAAAAGAAGTAAAAATATGTGATTAAATTCTTCAAAAAGAATGATAGCCAAATCATTCAAATTTTCGAAGTATGAGATTCATCAACACGAGGGTAGTAAAACGCACGGCCCAAGAATGCACAACGAAAAGGAATACCATGTTTGCACGGATGCATAAGTCAGTATTTGCAATGATTAATTTATTTCAGTGATGTGGAGACGGAATAGTGATATTACTAAATTCTTTGGTTATTCAGAGCAAAAATTGATTCCTGAAGCCGAATGTCAAAGCTGAATAAAAAATGACTTGAGAGACTTGAGAACATTTTCATGCGCTTTGAACGGAATCTGAACACTCTCTTTATCAAAGAGGAGAGCTGTCAACATACTTCTATGGCCAAAAAGAGCTTTCAACCTTTTCCTTTTTATTACTTCAAAACATATAGAAAATTGTTGTGGTTCTTTTTTGTTATTTCTTTCCACAAATGGATTGAAAGCCAGCCTACGTGTTCGTCTATCAAATTCAGCGTCATATAAGAATAATGCAGAATTAACTTAATGAAGATCATTGAAATAACTCAAACTAATTAATGAAATTTAGGAAAGGAAAATGACTCTGTGGATCTGGACCTTACAATTTTACTCAAAGGAAATATACTTCAAGAAAACTTAAATGGGAAAGGGTATATAAAACATTCGATACCTCCTAGGTTTTATAAATTACTCTACCAAATATTTTTGGCAGCACATATTTAGTATAAAAATGTTTCAAATAACATTTATCAATAGAAGAACGCAATAAATATCGAATTATTAGAAACTAGTTTTGAATAGAGTAATAAATTAAGCATTACGTTAAGCTGGGTTCCTACATACATGCTCCTTTCCAAACAAACTTATTTTTTTCTTAAAATAGCTGAAATTATGAGATCCAACATGAATCAAACGTTTAATGAAATCACAAATTGATACCTGCACATTGAGCAAGCATGGCATTCCTTTTCAAATACTCAGTATTTAGACTCACGGGCTAACAAAATGAGATTTGGGATTGGGGATGACAGTAAATCCAGGGTTTTCAACCTCTTTGGTGCACCTATCCTCCTGTCTTCTGTAATATATCTCGTAATTCTTCCAGTTTCATGACAGATGTTTAATAGACTTCAACATGTACTTACACAGGCACATATGGTTTATAAACTTTCCCTACATGGAACAAAAATGGCATTTTGCAAATTATTTTATTATTATTTAAGTATTCCTGAAAAATGCCTAATATTTAGCGGCAGAAAAATGAAAATCGTCTAATTCAACGTTCGAGTTCAAAACGTTCAACTACGCTGTCATGTAAAACCACCAAGTTTTAATCTGCAGACGTTGCTTTTACGACGGATGGAATTGCTTATTTCACCAAATGTTAGATGGGAATAACTCAGTTCGCTTCTAAAGAACTAAGAGAATGAGGAGCATTGACGTCGCTTCGCTTGTGTAATCTCTTCACATTACCTTGTGAGGCCCGTTTACAGACAGCAAAATAAAATATTACAGAGATTTACTGATTCTAATACAGATCGTTTAGTCTTTTGTTACCTTATGAACGAAAGGGATTCGCAACCCTCAGAAGAAAATCTGTTCTTATACAAGATGAATAATGATCAAGCTCGACTCAAGGGTGCCATGATAAATGTAACTAAGTAGATGTCAATTCGTTAATGAAACTAGTTTCCTTATAAAAATATATATCTGTGGAAGTTACTAAGTGTACATTGTTTCATTAATTAAGATGAATTATTTTTCACTCTTATGCTGTGTACTATAGTGTGTGCTTCATTGTCTAAAGACCTCGTTGTGTTCTGTTCCAAATAAATCAATACATATCACTCAATTTATTCCATTTTGAGTCTCTCAAGCTAATTGCAACACTGCTTTTCGTTATGTAAATACATTTACAATTTAAAGACGCCATGTTTTGTTGATGTCAAAAATCCACCACGTTTCATTCTTCTATTCCTCAAAGTTCACTTTTTCCCTTTCCTTATCTCAATATGCATTCTATCGCATACAAACATGTATAACCCCACAAAATAAAGAGTAAGATTGTTTGGGATTTACGAAGACAGTTTAGAATGAAGTAGAAAAAAGTCTTTGTTTAGAGGATTTTTCACAGTTACCTTCTTATACAGTGTATCTCCGTAAATATATGCATTCAAAACTTTAATTTCTAACTCGACATTCGTCTAAGTTTTTTTTTCCTTATGTCATGAATAATCGAATCCGTGTATTCAATTGTTCATCCATACTAGGCCTTCCGGTCTTTAATAAATCTAAATGTAATAATTTCATCTTCAATTAATATTCAAACATAACTCATAATCTTAGGATAATGTCAGTTTACTAGCATTAAAGCTGAAACCAGTTACGAAATTGCGAGTCAAGCAAATCGATCAAAGGATTAAAGGTGCAAGCGATGACATAAGAATTTGTTCGTTCCACGCAAAAGGAATTTATGAAACGGGTTTCGGACACAAACATTCATTCCTAAATAAGAAAGTTGAGATATAACGGAATCCCCCCAAGTGAACATTAATTGAATATGCTAGGCGATTTATTGAAAAGTCCATTTTTATACCTAATTTCTCAGAAAATGGAGAGTACATGTCATTCGGTGTGTCTGGAGAGGACAAAGAAAGCAGAATGATTGGAGGAGATGTGGTAGTGGCCTGGCTCGACAGTGACACTTTCCAGGGAAGAGTGGAAGATTACTTCCTGGAAGACAAAGCGCAATGCTCAGGATCCAGAGGAAGCTGTCCAGACTTAAAACTTCAAGTAAGTCTGACTTTATTTTCCTTAAGTAAGAATAGCAGTTTTTCATGAGATATAGTGAGCATTTTAGCACTTTTGTTTATCAATAGAATCAAAGATAAACCACCTCACTCCTCGTCTTCCTTAACCCTTATTCCCTCTTGATAGCTGACGCTGGAGGTGTTGAAGATCAAAATTACATTCAGCAGGATGACTTAAGAAATAGGTTCTGGTATCATTACTAAGAAGATACGTCAACAAACCAAGATAATGTTGCGATACGCTTAATTTTTCGATATTTCTGGTCGTTCGTTTTGGGATCACTCTGAGAAAGTAAGCCATGAGGCCTTTTTCTCCGAACTTCTCAAAACCAAAAATTCTCTCACTCGGCAGGGAGGAACCGAGAGCAACAGGTTGCTGAGCGCTGCTCGCTCCGATGGCCACACAGTCATCACGTACCAGAGGCCTCTGCACCCAGTCGACCTCGTCTACGACCGCTCCATTCTCACCAATGGTACCAAGCAGGCTTTCATTTGGGCAATTGGACCTCTAAATGCAAGGAATGAAGTCTCCTATCACCGTATTGCAAATAGACGTAAGTGGCACTGCCTGTGGTAGGTTTCACTCCGTTTTATTTATCCTAGAAGGATTTATTTCATTATTCATAAGTCAATTGTACTCCGTAAAGTCCTAGAACTGAATGTCCAAGGCATCTTGTTCAAGATAATCGTTCAAGTTCATCGACTGTTCAACAAACTGTTGTTAAGACTACCCAGGAGCAGAATATAAATGTTTAATGATTACTCTATTTCCCAGATAACGTCATATTGGACTTTGGCCGCTATCCGGAATGGAACTGCCCAAGAGCGGAGAACACATTCGTGGAAGAGAGCGAAGAAGAACCTGAAGAAGTGGTGAGCCCTCCACATGCACCGACCGTACAAGAGCAGAGGCCTTCGGATGTGCAGACTCCTGCGCCAGTACCCAAAGTAAACGCATGGAAGATCCCTCCCATCCCATGTTACGAACCGGATGACGGAGTGTATTATGCACAGATGGGACCCACGGGGGGCAAGAGAGGGTATCCCGCCATCACAGGTAAAGCTGTGGTTCATAATTGCCACTTTAAGCTCTTTTACTGGATTTAATTACATCATTAGTAATTATCGGAATCTCCCGAATTTTGCGGATTTTATTGAAATCTCTGCTAGCACGAGAATCAACCCCCAGGGAATATCGGTTCACGTATTCCTAATGTATTTGAAATTATGTTCTGGAGTGTAGTAACTCATAATATACCTCGTAAAAATTTCCATGTGGACTTTCCTCAAAGCTATCACTTTTAGCGGCCGTAACCTTGTGGCCTTGCTGACCTCTGATTCCATATTATTAATAATTTTCTCATGCGCACATCAATTCCTTATTTTGGAGATAATTATTCCATTTAATTATGTACTACTCTGAGAAAACACTAATCTAGAGCATTCTTCGCCCAAACGGATACGATAAATTCTTTGTCGATGTTTTAGGTTCTTTCGTTATTTTTAAAGTAAAATATTTTATGTAGATTAAATCATGAATTAAATAATTCATAAAGAATCATTGTGGAAAAATATAGTGTCTAATTTCAGTCGATTGAGGCCCTTTTATGCCAAATTTCCTAATATAAATTTTGTCAACTTGCCAGTGCACGAAATCTAAATTATATTTAAGTATGTATTTGGAAGAACATAATTGTGGGTGTCTCAGGTTTCAAATATTAGAACTATTATAGGTATACTAACTGTTACAGATAATTATCTTTCTGTCGATAGGACACGTGGGATGGGGCATCTCCTGGTACATCAACGGCCTCCTCATCCCGGAGATAAATGTGGTCAGAGGTAGGACTTACACGTTTGTGGTCGAAGGAGGAGCTGACCCCGAAATACCAGCCCGCTATCACCCGCTCTACATCACCGATGACCCGGTCGGAGGTTATGCTTACAAGACGGAGGCGGAGAGGGCGGTGAGAAAGATGCTTTCACATTTCTCTTGCGAGATGATAGAATTGTTTTGTGACATATAATCATTCGCATATACAGGCATCCTTTGGCTCTTGCTACTGCAACATGAGAAAAGAAATGTTTTCATTTGTCTTCAGGAACAGGATGGTGGAAGATGTGTCTTTCGTTTACTTCCGTTTAAATCGTATTTATGGTTTAATAAAAAGGAAGCTGGTGAAGTTTTAAAGCTCTGTATTTAGAGGAGATTTAGACTAAAAATTCTCTTCCTCCATCATCAGACAGTTGAGGTAAGATTGCTGATCCGAAATAATGTTCTTCTTGATTACTCCTTATTGAATGGTAGGGTAATTTAATTAAGTATTGGACAATTTAGTTGCACTTAAACGAAGATTTACTAACCATCTCACTCCTCATCACCGTCATCTCCTCTCGAAATCTTTCGGAAGCTGGTGGTGAAAGGGTTAAGGATCCAACCAGCCTTGATAACTTTACATCACATACATTAATCTTTTCTTTATCCTATCTGAGGCATAAATATAAATGTATGTACTTGTTTTTATAATTTTTTAACGAAAAATATTCCTATTTTTAAAAGAAGGATATCAATCATTGATTCATTTTTAAAACCCTCCTTTTTATAACGAGTTCTTTTTTACCAACAAGCATTCAACAGAAAATTTACTTTCATTTAGTTTAATTGAAACAAATTGGAATATGTTCAATCGAAAATAAATTTTCATAATTTTGTATTTATACAAAACATCCGTAATCGCCTTGATCGTTTCAATACAAAAAGTTAATTTTGATGTTAACGCATTTGTAGTAATCAAAGTCATTCCTGTTCCAAAATCAGTTTGTTCTAATGGAAATAGAAAATCTCGTATATGCAAAATATCCTTCTTTTGTATAATTTAAGGAAGTAGTCTTCTTTCAAGTGAGCGAGACTGAAAAATTACTCTTATCAGCAATTTCTCGCCTTTGTTTAGATGCATATCCCTTAGCAACCTCTTTGTTTACTCTTTCCCTCTATATATATCGTATATGTAGCTCCATATCAGTGGTGTGTTTAGTGGAGAGTAAATGGACCTTCCTTTGAACATTTGGAGGGTATGATTCCAATTTTGTTCTGAGAAAATAATAAACTAATGATAAAAAGATAAGATATTCATTGCAGTGCTCACCTATCACCCCTTTCTTTGTTGCATTATTTTACTAAGAAACACACGAGAACAATTATTAGCATAACTCACCGAAAGGAAATATTTCTCACTCTAAATAAATCAAAATAGATCTTCAGAATAAATACTATACAGAAAACGAACCCATGATCCAAACCCTTAGGAGAACGCTATTAATTTTATTTAATATTACATGAAATTCCTGAAATCATAGTAAAGCGTTGTTTTAAAAAGAATGATAAACGCAGAATTCTCATTACCTTAAAATATTCAGCTTTTTCGGATATCCTGGAACCTTTCTTTCGTGGATACGTGCACCCAACTGGCTGGAATCCTCTCTGATAAATCATATAAGGATATTTTCACAGAACTCTCCGGTAAGCAGCTGGCTGTAAATGTGGGAATGCGCGGGAAAACAGAGCAAATTCCAGGTTTAAATCCATGTTTCATCTTCATAAAGAAAGTATTCGTATATCCATCGTCAATAGGGACATGACCCAATCTAAAATGAAGCATCAATGAACATGAGCCAATGTTAAAGGCATCATCCTGAAGGGTATCCTATGTCATTTTTCTTCGTATTATCCAGTGGTTATAATATTTTATAACTGTTTCGTCACGAGATTTATTGTAAACTCACTTCATTCATGCGTTTCCAGACGAATTATGTTGCGGATTTACATGATCATATCTTCTGGTGTACCGTAGATACAATACAAGCTCTCCGAATAATTTTCAGATTTTGAATTCAAGTCAGTGTCACTCTATTTGGTCTTGAGACTCATCAGAATCTCTTTTCTTCAAAGGGAGTCCAAGTGTTTGCCGGTGTGGAGTGGGACCAAGAAACGGGAGAGCCCAAGCCCACGGCTGTCGGTCGCCTCTGCAACTGGACTCCGGATCCGGACAAGCCTGCAGATGAAGCCACGTCCTTCGGCGCTTACCAGAGGACTCTGTCCCTCGTATGCGATGACCAGAACGAAGGCCGCCCAGGGATACTTCGCTGGACGCCTGACGTTCACACCCCAGACACCGTATATTATCAAGTAAGCGAATTTACAACAGAATCCATATGCATAAGAAATACGATCCACCCTTCCTTTAGAATTTTTTCCAGTAGCCACCGCTCAGCGACTTTTTCAACTCAAACGTTTCTTTTTTTAACTTTGAATCCAAAATTTAAAAGTTTTAAAAATATTTTTGGAATGTAACACTATTTCCTTTATTTCGCTCTTTGTTGCTGGTCGTTAGTGTGCTATGGTTCCTCCATCCGGAGTCGCTAATCGACGCTTATCTTTGCAGTGCTACACCCATAGATATCTCGGATGGAAAATAAATGTGTTGGACAGCTGCGATGGAGACGATAACCACTCTCGACAACAGCAAAGGCGTCCGTCAGGCAGAAGGGGTAGAGGCAGATCACGCCAGTCCGAAGACGCCTCAAGATATGAAGACTCCGACAGCCTTGTCCCTCGGGAGAGCATCCAAGTGTCCACGCGAGTGAGACCAGATGGAGCTTCAGTGGGGGAGAAACCGGCCTCTTTAGAGTCCATCAAACCTCAAATCCGATATGTAGAAATTCAGCGAAATGGAAGCGTGGGAGCGGTTGATGAAGGATTACCCAGCGTGGAATTGACGGCGCCGCAAGCCGGAGTCACCGAGAAGGTGCTGCTTCCAGAGAGAAAGAGTGTGAGGCCCACTCCACGAAGACTTCCGCCACCGCACCAGAGGACCAAAGGATTCCGACCGACCAACTTGGAGAGGAGAGTCGTGCCCCACAGGGGCTTCCCTCCGAGGGCAACTTTCTCTAACAGAGGAGAGATCGACGCCCGAAAGAGGGGCACCGCACTGAGAGAAAGCGGTTTCCATCCGAGGGCCGAAGGAGTGGAGTTGGCCCCGAGGAGAATACCCGCCGTCCTGCTCAAGGGGAAGAAGAAAAAGATGGACACTAGACAAACGGAGAGTCTCGAGCCGATTTTCGTTCCCTCTCCCCCAGACCTCTTGTCCTCCAATGTGACATCTTCTAGCGATGCGGCAGAGGAGGAGACCAAGATGGAGGCCAACGAAAGGGTCGATTCGTATTCTCTACCGCCCAAGCCTCAGCCTGCTAAAGTGGTGTCTTACGACGGCAAGACCATAGACCCCTCCCTCACGTCGGTTGGCCTTCCAGAGCGCGAGGGAAGTCCCAGAAGCGTGCGACCGATTCAGAGCACTCCACAATTCGGACCATTTTTGGGCGAAGCACCTCCGCCTGTGCCGGCGGAAGTCGTCCCTGCAAGCCTGCCTCAACTCAAATCGGGAAAGAGTGAAGGTCTCGTAGAGCCCCCACGACTCGATTCAGATAGCGTGGATTCGAAGAGAAAAGTGGTCCCCGGAATCGGTCGGGAATCAAGGAGAGGCAAACGGGAGGCCCATCACGAGCCAGGACACATGGAAGACCACCTCCACCACGATGATAACCGACTGAAAATGAATTCCAAAAAGTGTGAAGGAAAAGAGTGCGAGGGTAACTCGTCCTCGGCCGCGTTGGTGGCGAACGTGGCTATTTTGATGATTCAGATGGTCATGCGCCAGCTGCTGTAGAGGGTTCCTCAAAGATAGGCGAAGAATTACCATGTGATATAGCGCGGGCGCTTCGCATATGAATGAAATGGCACTGACAGACTTCTTAGCGCGCTATTTTGTTGAGGCTCGCCGTGGGTGAGTTAACGAGCCGTGTTAAGTCAACTTGGCAATACAGCTTCAAGCGTGCGAGGGAGAGTATCCTTATCACGCCCATGAGCATTTCCCGTTTTATTTTCAGAGACACCTATGTTCGTTCTTCATTTTGTTATCGAGTGCTCTCAAATTTAAGATGTACAAATGGTTTATAAAATAAACGATGCTCATAACTTTGTTAAATTTCGTGTTTCCTTTCTCTGTGCATATTAATAAAGCTCAATTTTCAACGTTGCAGAAAATAATGAAAGCGATCTCGGATTCGAATCCCGGTTCCAGGAATCTACGATCGAAATGACCTCCGCTGTCGAAGCACTTTCACCAATAATACTACTAGCTTATTCTCTCTCGGAAGCTAATGGTTGATAGTTTGTGAGGTTCATCTTCATTTCGTCTGATCCAAATTGCTTGGTAAAATACTTTACGGACGGGCAGGTGCTAGTGAATTTCATACCATTGCATAATGAAAAGATTAAAGCGAAATGATAAAAAAGGAAAAGACCTGAAATAGCTGAAGTATGAGAACCCACTCCAATAAATACCTGAATTTACTACACTTTATGGAGCGTAAATAGAGAACAGGTAAAAACTGGGGTAGTACCAGGTAGGCAAAGACTTGTTCTCTCTAAATGCAGGAGGGCACTTTTGGAAATAATTATTCAGCTTGCCGAGTTGAAAATTTTGTAGATTTACCCACTTATCGCACACTTTCTGACCCTTGGTTGGTGCATTATTTACAATTCAGTTGGTGCATTTTGACTTTTGGAACCACGCATTGTGTGGTAGAAAGTGGAGGTCTACACGAGTAGAAATTTCTTGTTCTAACCCTATACGGCTCGGTCATGAGTAAGTCCAAGCCTGGCATGATGTGTACAGTGATCTCATTTTGCGACGAAATTTGCGTTCAAAAGTACTGCAATATCACACTGGATTCGAATCTCAACCGCGGAAGAGTTTTATGCGTTTGAATCATTTTTTATCTTTATTAATGTCTATTATTGATTATTAGCTTCTGGAATAAGAAAAGGTTCATCGAATATAAAAATTAATCTTAATGACACGTTGAAATTGAAAAGAAAGGAAAGTAGGTCTTCTAAGATTGATAAGAAAATCAAATGATGATGCGACCCGAATATAGAACAAAACGGAACAAAAAAAAACAGAAAAAAGGCAGTTTACACTATCGAAAAACATTAGTCAAGGTATGAACTTCAAGACTACTAAATGAAAAATGTTTATGAACAGAAACGAGTTGCACTCGCTGGAGGTATGAGCTAGAGCAGATGCAAATTCTGATTCACGCATGGATGAGAAACCACATTCATGCCACTTTAGAATACATGAAAATGATTTAAATGCTGTATATTAAATATTGAATTCCCAATTAAGCGGATCTCCTTTATCTACTGTTTCTTTATTCTTTGTCACTGACAAAGAATACATGTATGAGGCGATCATTGGCCATGCCCAGTCCAGAACAGAGTGCAAGATTCTCGTTACCATAAGAAAAGTTTAATCCATTTTTATTGAAAAGTCGCCTATGACCTAAGAAGAGGAGACGACTTCCATCCATGACGAAAGTTCCTTCGAAGTCCAAACGTCAATTCGATTTCAGATAAATAAGTGTCTACTGTTATGGATTGCTTATTGACTGTGCTTTGACGTATTTATTAGTCGTGGATTGATAACTCCACGAATATATTAAATTCCGACCATTTCCCACAGTTCTCAAATTCGATAACTATGCTGTATACAGAATTTGCACAGATAACCCTAAACTTTCTCTAACTGATTATCCTACTGTCCGATTTGGGTTCTCCTCTCTTACTCTTGATCGTACCCCCAATCCTGAGGGCTTCCGAATCGCAGAAATGCCTCACTCACTAACCTAAAGTTTTTTCGGTAGCATTTCCCGCGTTCCGACTCGTCACCGCCGTCACTCCAGCGTCGGTGGAGAAATTCCGGGAGTGCTTAGAATGAAACCGATGCAGTGATCGACAGAGCTGCAATTCCAACGATTCATTGGTATTTTTAAATTAAAGTATTCAAGAGTCGTTACTGAATCACCCTCTGACAGCTGTTTTCCAGAAGTCCTTATATGAGAGAAAAAATCCGAGCTACCCAGTTGGTCCCCGACCTACTGCCCAAATTCCCGATAATACATTACTTGAATTTTTTAAATAAATTGGATAAGTGAAGGTCGAAGTCTTACACCAGAGGCCTGTTTTAATTTGCAAATAAAAGAAAATTCAATTCATGATTCATTTAGTGTTCTCATTTATCTGTTACTTGAAAATATAACTATAAATTTTCTACGAAAAACGTATTTCTTCCTGAGTAAAATGATCTTATACAGGCAATGACCTAAATGTGGATTAGTTAGGTATAATGATCAAAATTAAATCATCACATTCGGATTTATACTTCAGAACATTTCTTTTCAAATAAATTTTGTATTTGTCCAGATTACGGAATTTATTGAATATTTTGTGGGGAATCATTGGCCACTATCTAAGGGGTAGAAACACCGTCAACATTCCAATGGCTTAGTTACTGTTATCAGGATGAAAAGAGGAAAGTTTTATAGCGATATAAGTTTTATTTGTTTCACTGAACGTTGTCGTTGGAATGACCAGATAATTTAATGATAAAACGACTAAAACATACAGCAAGTATACCTTTTAGCTTCGCTTACGATAACTCTGTTTCTTTCCTCTTTCATCAGTCTCATTATAAATAATTACATTGATACGACCATAAATTATATTTATTATATTTTCCTTTGAAATTCAAGGTCCATTTGCTGTGTCGAACATTTTCTCTCCTTCTAGATATGTTTACCTTATCCAGAATGTTTCCGAATCGTTGATTCAAACTCATTTCCGGTACATACACACTCTGGTGTTTGAACATTCAATTGCTACAGTGTGCTTCAAAAATGCATTAAATGTGAAAGTAATTCTACTTCCATAACTTGCCTATGGTATAATATTATTGAATGTCGGTGTGCGGTCTACCTTTCCTAAATGATACTCTGAGTAATTACGAAACACTTTCGGAGTGCCTTTTCCTCGTATTGTAGTGGAGTAGGAGAGAAAAAACAAATTTAACCTTGAGGGCTGATGATTTCACGGTAGTTGAATCCTACATTCACTTGCCGAATATAGGCGGAAGGGAAACTTCATCGAAAACTAAAACAAGGAAACTCATCAATAGAGAATCGGTAAGGATTCGTCCAACTCGGAGGAATCCGTGCCGAAATTAATCAATCTCACCTTAAACTAGAAACGGATGGAAATTCGTAACAATTGAAAAGGACCAATTTCTAATGTTTTGTTAGGAAAATCTGCACCTTGACTCACCTTCAATTTTCGCCGTAGAATAAAACTGCAGGAGTATAACTTCCACTTCCAGGTAGTTATATTCCACTATGTAATATATAGTGAAATAGATTCCACCAGTTCGACCTTAACTTTGTGATAATCTTCCATTATAGAAATAAGAAGAATAAACTTATACTATATCACACAATTTTTTACTCCGCTACCTATGTTTCGACCCTTTGTGTCCGGCACTTTTCAAAGCAGAGTAAATGTATAAGATGGCAAGAGGGGTGGGAGTGTGGACGAAGGAAGGGGGGTGGTTAGGGGGTGCGAGGTCGTTGACTGTTGCAGAGAGGATCGGGGATAGGGAAGCGGTGGTCATTGATAGCAATGACATTAGGACATGAAAGGCTTTTAAGTATTTCCAATTGCTCATGATAATTTAAATGGTGTGCTTCGAATAGGTTTCTTTCCTATGAATCGAAAAATAGTGGCGATTTTCTTGTACGCTGATGCTTAGATCTAGAAAATTTAAAGTTCCTTCTCTGGCTGTTTCTACATTGAAAGAGATTCTTGGATGCAGTTGATTAAGGATGTTTAGGAAACCACTTAGTTGCCTTTCAGCTCCGCCCAACAGTACTCCCACCCCTCTTGCTATCTTATATATTTACTCTGCTTTGACAAGTGTTAGTTGCCTGATGATGACCCATAGGGTCGAAATCTAGGTAGCGGAATAAAAAATTGTTACATGTGGTCAAATGAATGACCTCCATTTTGGAAGATACTTTGAAATGAAGAACCATTAACAAGGATAGTGTGGTGATAATTCCTCTCTCCCAGAAATTCATCTAATATGCCTCAGTTTCGCCACCCAAACCTAGAAGTTGTATCGACCCTAACAAAGGTGGGAAATGCAATAAACCAAAACTTCCCTTTAACTTCCCGATTTCTCTATGAATTATACGCATTAGATTCGGATTCCTTTGTCCAATTTGCCAGTCCTCTTAATTTCCACTGTTTACTGAAAAGCTTAAACCACCCCACCCTCGAGGAACACCTCATGTTTTCGCAGCCAAGATGTGATTTCCAAAGCATGAAGTACGCTTTTCACTGATAATGAGTAAACAGTGGATAGGAGATAGTGAAATTTTCTACAACGTGCACGTGGAAACATCGAAAATTTAATGAAGCTAAGAGTGCTTCCTTCCCTCGGACAATATATTCTTCCTATCTCTTCTTTTCTCTAATTTTGAGTATATGATGGAAAACGAACGTACCTACGTAGATAAAAACGCTCTATAAAGATACGAGAGAAATTATTTAATGGTAAATCATTGTGACGTGTTTTACGAACACAAATGTGAAAGAATTGCTACGAGGAGAAAATCAGGAAATGTTGAGTAGTAAATTTAACTGTACTAACTCTCACTTAGTGGTGAACGAAAGAACCCACGACAATTTTTTCTCTCGTTACAAAATACACTATATTAATTTAGGTATGATCAAAGATATTACCAATAATTTGTTTTTTGAGAAAATGACGAACGTACCTTAAACTTGTATGAAAACATGGTATTAAAAACAGGACATTTGATATTAGACTTTAAATTAAAGTTGATGATCATCAATTTTGTGCGTAATTCGATTTTTGAATCGAAATTATTTGGAAATTGAATAACTACTGAACGTTGAATGGATAAGATTTTAATTATCTGTACCATCTATCTGGTATATAATGATCAATTCTAGAAGAGAAAGCTTTGTACGCACATACTTGGATGCATATATAAGTTTATGACATATCTGCGTTATCTAACCTGTGTAACTAAAACAGCGAAGATTGTAACCTAAAAAAATCAATTGCTTACAGCAAGCTTCGAACGTAATTAATTCCCATTATATACAAATTCTTGGTTTCATTATTACAGGAGGCAATCATGAACATAAACCTACCAGATAATATAATACCCTGCCCATTTTCAACAATATGTTGAAAATTTTGTAAACTTGCGATTCCTCATTTAACTAATCCCTTTCTACTGTATAAGAATCTTTGCTTTGCTGCATTATGAAATGAATAACATCACCACATTTGATCAGTGAGAATTCATTCTTTTACGATTATTCCTTCCCTTAAGATTATTAGCAATCGGTGTTCTCCGATATTGGTAAGCGTCAGTTAAATCCTACCGAGAAGAACTCCCATTAACTTCTACGTTTTTCTCATTTCACTAAATATATTTTACAAATATGTCAGGGATACTGTCCAACGTTCTTTCATAGATATCCTCACTGTGTCAAGTGATAAGGCCTCTCAGCCTTCCTCTTCTTGCCTGCATTAACTTCCCTGATGTCAAAAAAGAGTAATGCTATAGCACCTTTACAAGATGAAAATTATTGCTGACTGTCATGTCTACTATCATCTTTACGTAAGAAAACAAGCAATAAAGAGTGCTAATGCAACATTCCAACATGAAATATTACTTAAGTCCCATGATTACTGTCATGTTAACGAAAGTAAACTAGCAATGTCGCATGAAGTAAATTACCTCAACCTAACCCCCTCCTCCATTCAAAAGCTCGGTCCCTCAATTTTCATTTCGACGGATAATCATTTCCACTAGTATTCTGTAAGCAAATAATATTTTATACTAAATTTAATGAATTGAATTGCATAAGGAGGATAAACCAATTATGTTGATTTGAATTTTTAATCATGACTTACATGATCGCACGATGACAAATTTACCAGCGTCTCAGGAAAATGCGGACGCATGGGACTCTCTTTCATAGTAGAAATAAGGTGAATGATATTCAAAACATCTGGAGCGAGAACAGAAAATATCACTTTTCAATGGGAAAGAATTCGTTCATCCCATGAAGAAAATAGAGATGATCGCCAGCTACAAGCACGAGGCTATAATCAACCTTAGCCATACGGAAGGCAGTTGAGAACTGTTTCTATTACATTGTGCTGTTAAATTAAAAAAAAATTGGGACGGTTTTTTAAGACAATGCAGAAGAAATACCACAAGACGTGCCTTCAGACCGTAAAATAGAATAAAAAGGCAGAAGGTGGAAAATTAAATGGCAAGTGTTAGGATTTCAGCGCAAAAGTTAAAAGCAAGGTCATCGACATTATTGTTGATTTCTTGCTCAGCTTTAGAATATTCAATGTATGAGCTTAGGGAGAGCGGTCGGGAGTTTCGCTGGTTTCTTTCCTTTCATTTTCCCTCTTGTTTCCAAGTGGTAGTACCAAGTCCTTTATTTTATCAAATATAGAGTCGATATTCGTCGACATAGGGTTAGCTGTTCCTTCCTTGGCTTGTTTTCCCGCTGCCTCGGCCCTGCTTGTAAATTAAGTTTCCTTCTCAGACATGGAATATTATAGGAAAAACGAGAATTTCTTCATAACTGCCCCTTGAGTGAGACTACAATAATTCGAAAACAAACGCATGGATAGCACTCAATAGAATTCTCATACTATCAATCTTATCTGTTTCCACGATAATAATCTCGTTATTTTGTGAAATAGTTATCATCTCCAGTCCTCAAGACAATTTTTGGGTGGGGTGCAATCCCAATCTTCCGGAAAATGATGAAAAAATCTTCTGAATATCCACGTAAATAATATCAGTACATACTCATGGATTCATCTATTTACGAATATATTTTAATCATGAATATTCTCCTATACTCATGAATATCATAACATTAATACCAAACTTATGCGAAGTCGGAGTAATATGGTTCTTGATTTTCCTTTCCCGGAAGTAACTTTTTCCTTTCTTTCCTATAAACGAGAAAGGCTTTATTTCTTTTGCAAACTTTAATTAGAAGAAAAAGTCGTACGAAAACGAGAAAATCACTAAAAGATGGGAAATTGAACAAAAAAATTTACTCTGGTCGTGGAAAATCGTCATCGTATCAAAATAGAGAGAGTATAGACAAAATACAAGAAAACTTTGTGAAATATTGTGGCCTTTAACAACCGGACCCCTTTACTGTAGATACGATTGTTGAAGCCAAGGACATCCATTTTCCCTAAGCAATACAGGGGAAGTTTAGGTGTGTATGAAAGTAATGGATGAAATGAATGATAGAATATATGAATGGGAGGCAATAATCTCAAATTTTAGCATATACTAAATAATTTGCAGCGTCGATTCGCAGGGAACAACGTACGAACATTTAGGGAAAGATTCAGCTCGACTTTGCGAACGTTATCTCAAATTCTAAAGCTACTAAATATGCATTACGTTGAGGAAGTATGAATTTTCGTACGTGTATGATCACGGCTTTACTTCCCTAACTGGCTAATACCATGTATCGCCATTCAAGTAAACAAGAACGTCTAATTTCTTACACTGGCTATCTTTTGTTTAGGTGAGAATCGAGAGAATCTCAATTAGAATAGTATCGATCAAATTTCGCTTCCCAATGGGAAATGCAGTCGGCTATTATATATTGTAATATTGAGTGTGGCTGTCTATGATTGCTTAAAACACAAGAGGCATTTGTTACAAAATTTGAACTTTTTTAAAGGTCGACGACTCGCCTTTTTAATGTATATATTTGGTATCTGGCTCGATCCCAGATGAGGCAAAGTGTTCCCAAAAATGCATATAACGTTCATTTTAATCGTTTGCAGGTCCTGTCGGAAAATTAAGCTAAATAGAATTATCAGACGAACTCGAGCCAAGTTCAAAATAAAACTAAATTCTATAAATTTTCATATTCTAATTGTCAAATATAAATTTGGTTTCAAATTGGGAGAAATTTTATAAGGTTCAAATTTTCATTTTGGACTGTCCGATTGAACCAATGTTAGAGATGCTAGATCACCTTGTTTAAAACTATTATTTAACGATTACTTCATACTTCTTTGTTCCCCGTTGAGAACCAGCGGGTACACACCGGAATTAGCATATATCTTCAGATGATTCTAAGACCGCCTCTAATAAGAGTCCTCGACAGTTACCCAGAGCCTCATCTGATGGCATGCCATTTTGCGGAAATCAGACATCGAAAGTATTTCCGAGCAAAAATAAAATAGGTAAAAGGAACTGAAATTCGGGAATGTATGACGATTTCATTTCAATATCTATCCAGCTTTCCTATCATTTTTACAACACTACCTGAACCGTAAGAGTGAACGGCAGGAAACAAAAGGGCGCGTGGACTATAGGAGGGGTGAAGGGTCGGGTTGAGGAGGAAGAGTTTTACAAAGTTGCCACATTTGTAGGCGACCCTTATTTTTCGTTATCCTTAATTTTATGCAAACCCGCACATTGCACGAATTTATTGTCCATGACTATACATTCTTTCCTCTTTCCTTTAGTCCCAGAAGGCCCCCAAAATTCTGACTTTTCCCAGGAAATGTTGAATTATAAAAAGAAATTAAATTTAAAGAAATTATGAAAATTATTCCTTCCCCAGAAAGATAGAATATCGAAACTCTCAGCATCTTATTTAAGAGAAACACCTTAGCAAAGATGCTTCTATACCATAAACTGCAAATATTTCTCCATAAATGATCCTGAACTCAATGCCCAGCCAGTGAAATATCCTCACATATAAAAAGCATTGCAATCACTTTCACTCATTAACACAATCAATATAAGGTACCCCCTGTTTATATTTCCAAACGTATTGGATATTTGGTTCCTGTTTAGGTTGGTATACCTCATTTTGTCATTGCATGAGTCAATGGGCCCTTTCAGAGTCCTCCAGAAGTGAAAATTTGAAGTCTTATTGAGAGGGTAGTACAGTAGAAGTCCATTATAGCAAGATCTGAAAATTTTGGATAAGTACTGGTTATAGCTGACTAAGTAACTGGTTATAGCTGACTAAGACTTTGAATAAGTACTGGTTATGTCCATCCTCTTGATTTCAAGGCAGAATGGAACTACAAGGTTTACACATGTGCTACAGACAAACAAAATAGTACGAAAATATTATTTCATTGATGAACCATAACTAAAGTGCATATGTACAGAGGGACAAATGGGAGAGTGAAACGCATGAGAAGTTTCTAATCAAAGCCCCATGAAGCATTTTTGCTTAGGAAGGGTTAGGCAGGTTGCGAGAAACAGTTTCATGAATTAGATCACAATGAGTTTTGCACCTAATTCTTTTCTGCTCTTTATAGAAATAACGTGCCTTGGATTACCATTTGCTTGTCAGACCTTCTTCTCTCACTTCAATTAATGATTCCAAGATATGCCTCCTGCAACACAAATATAGAAACGTGTCCCTTGTTTTACTGATACTTCAGAAATAACCACTCATTATAATGGACATAACTCCCTATCCTTTTTAGCTGTGAGGTGGACAATGACAAAAAAATCACTTGCTATAATGCATCTCGCGTTATATGCCATACTTGTTATAATGGACTTTACTGTATTTATATCACTATTATTGCAATCTAAGGACCTCCAGAGACCTTCGACGACAGCTGAGAGCTAACTTAAGGGCCCCATTTGCTTAGTTTTCTATGAGAAAATTACTGTTGAAACAAAAATGTAATGCTTCTCATATCACAGCTATAAACTGCTAAAATTGATAATCTTAGTCAGATTTGACACCAGTCCCATTAAACTGAAATAAAAATAAGAAAAGGTTAAATTATTTTCACAGATATCCCATTCAAGACTTCTTGCTGACAAAATTACCTACATAGATGTCTTAAAAGTTAAAATTGTTGATGTGATATACTATCGCTTATAATGGAGATGACTGCAACTTAATAAGAGGTTAAAAGAATTGGTGCTTCAACAAAATGTAACTTTAAAGAAAGCTTAGGATTTTTTTAGGAGAAGAGAGTCCTTGCCCTTCAAATTATACCTACATTGAAATTCGTAAGTGAAATGAGATCACAAATCAGGGAGAAAAATTTCCTAGGGAACCTTAGAATTTCGTGGAAACAAAATGTGCATGGGAAAATAGCTCATTGAAAGGATTTCCTTGAATACTTTGAATAAAGAACTATATCATTAGAAAAACTACAGAGAGAAATAAATAAAACTTTTTAAATGGATTAATATTTTTGTATGTGCCTCTTCAGCAATATGGAAAAGTACTCGTAACTTGTGTTTACTGACCTTCAGCACAGTTTCCAAAAGATGAATGAGAAGTTTTATACAAGGAAAGGAGCAAGTATTTTAGGATATCCTTAAGTTTTAGTATAGAAACTGCAGTTAGAAATCGGGGACAATAATACATTATCTTCATCTTTCTTCTCTTCCTGTTTTGGATCAAAATGTAAGATTCTGCAAGTACTTCATCAAAAAAGGGGATAAAAATATAATGAATATTTCAAGTATTGGGTAAGTTATGATCCTGTAGATACCATTTCAGAACCAATGCTGTTGCATCAATCCTCACAATGAAGTCAGGATAACCCCTGCCCATGAAAGTAAAAGTCATAGTTTGATGACAACTATTTTAAAAGCAATTTAAGTTAATAAACCTTTAAGAAATGTATTTTAAAGAATAAATTTTTAAATATCCGACAGGATAGAAACATATATGACCAAGCATTGCATGCATTTGAATGTTGCACATTAGAAAAAATAGTAAATATGATATGCTTCTTGTCTGCTGCCAATTTTTATTGGTAAATATTCACATAGTTCCCTAACAAAAATGTACAAAATTAACTATAAATCTTATATCCAAATTAATCCATTACAAACAAAAGTCAGACTTGCATTTTTATTTAAATAATAGTTTGTAGAGTCCATGTTTACACAAACTGGTAACATTCTTCCAAGCTTTCATAGTCCTAATGCCCAAAATAAATATTTAAAGTCCCCCTTCATTTCCCAGAATTAAGTCTTAATGATTGACATTAAAGCCTATTATAATTTACAGGAGTCCAAAGGATCTTATTCCATCATATCTCAATAATGAGGCATGGTTTAGAAATTAATTTTTCATGAAAATTATCAAGTAAAAAAGTGAAGAAGAAACATGAAAATAAAGTCATTCATCAAAATTTTCTTTTAAGAAAAGTGAAGAAGAGCCATGAAAATAAAGTTGATCAAGGTTTTGATTTATTTTTCTAGCTTGATATGAGATCAAACAAATTCGTCCCACAGTTCCTCCAAAGACAAGCATCTCTTTCGTCAGTTCGGCACATAACAAAATCTTTACCCATATCTGCAATTGAAAAGCCATAGGACTCACCCAAGAGTTCATTAGTACAATTACAACATGAATGAATAAGTGAGCTTATCCAACTTCCACCATATTATACATCCATGAGAGAAAATTTCCCAAGGAAGCTTGGTCCTCGTTAATTACAAATGAGGAAAGACTGCTCTGCTGTAAAAAGTAAAAGACACACTCTGTTTCCAGTGACAGCATATTTATGGCAATTTAATCTAAGCAATGAAGCTTTCATGAGGTACTGAAAAAGAAACAAAAGACAACTTTTACATAACAGACAATATGAATGCAATGAAAGGAGGAATAATGCTATCAGCTATCACAGAATCTTTCTCCAAATAATGCTTGTAGGCCTATATTACAAAGATGAGGCAAGAATGAAAACATTTGGCATCTGAAACATTTCTATGGCTAGATACAGAATTCTGGTAATATACAAAACACACTGACTTGTTAAGTATCGCTTTCAATTAATGCATTTCATTGACCTTTCAACAAAATACTCCCACAAAGTGCCATTCATTTACAATGGTTCATCCATTCTTAAGTACAAATAGCAATACTCAACACTGATACATTCTGGAAATCAATCGATGCCAACATTTGAATGGAATACTTATAGAATGGGTTGGTGCCACACCACCTTTCCTTTGAGGCACCCAGACACCAGCAGGCATTGAGTGGGAGAGAACTTGGTACTGACAACTATGTCCGTGTGGCAAATATTAGTTGCGATCTCATAGAGCATGATGGGGGGCTTTTGTGGAACAACAGCAGAGAGCTCTGAACATTCTGGAGAGAAAGCCAGTAGCCGCACTCCAAAACCAAATGGTGAACAGATGAGACGACCCCCAGCCCCAAAGCAGAGCTCTTTGATAAAGCCTCTGCCCACATTTGGCTCTTCACAGAAATGTGTGAGACGGGGGATATTTTTGTGGATTTTAGTGTTTGGTGGATTTATTACATTTGGGGGCTCCATGCACGCTAGGACCTCTCCATCTTCAGTAAATTCACCATTACTTTCAGATCTATCTACTTGAGATCTGCCTCCTCTAGCAGTATCAGATCTCGCTGCTGCAGTTCCCCTCACATTGCTGGCAAACCCATCAGCAGAACTGTAAGCCTGCACAACCACTCTCTCAGGGGCAGGTCCCCTGCCCGAGCGTCCCATCAGACCCAGCTCCACTGAGCCAACATTGCGCCCACTGAGTGTCCATCCCACCTCCACATTGCCCCTGCCTCTACTCTCCCTCAACATTCTAGCATCCCTGATGGCCAGAAGAGCCTCCCACACATCTGCAGAAGGAAGATACTGGTTTGAACTGGAATTGCGATTCTCTGCTCTACCACTTCGGCCCCCATTCCCTTCTCTCCTCATAGTTGAGGACCTGTTGGATGAGCAGGGAGCAGAAGAAGAAGTGGATGAAGAAGAAGAATCTGGAGGAGCTGAGGCATTTTGATTAACAGAAGAAGATCCTGAATTGACATTGTGGACTATCAGACTAGACAAATCTTCTCCATTCTCCCTGCTCTGATTTTCCCCTTCTGCAGATTGTTTCTCCCTTCCCCTACTGTGGTCAAAATCTGCATCTTCATCATCACTGGACACATCCCTCTCTTGGATATCATGGACACAACTCCACTAAAATGATAGACATTTCAATTAATTATTTCATTAAGGAAAGGAATAGTTATAAGTAATGCAAAATAATGGAATATCAACAACTCCCAAAAAATGCGAAAGAGCCACAAGCTCATAATTCAGCTCTCTTTTTAGAAGTATTCCAAATTTTAGTCAATTTCATCTACTGGTTGCAGAGAAAAATCTGGATACTTGCAAGGGGTAGGCAATTCATTGTATTACTCACACAACTATCTTAAAATAATAACATCATTGCTCATCCATGAACTGAATAAACTGTCAATATGCCACAGAAAATATAGTACAATAGATATAGGGTTATAATTCTTCCTCTTCAAGTAAGCAAACTTTAGGTTAGTTTACAGCAGCCAGTCATATCTCTTATTCTTTCTATTCTTTGTGTTTCCTTTTAATTGCTAAATTTGCTACGTGAGATATCTTTTATTATTTTTTCTATATCTTGTCTTAATGGCATTCATATTCTCTTCTTGCTCCCCACAGAACCATAAGTTATCATTGAATTCTTATGAAGTATTAGTTCCACCTGGTCATGTCTTTCAGTTGCTTATTTTATCACCGCACTGCACATATTTTGCACTAGCTAGGCCTCACCTCTAGTATGTATGCAGTGCAAGGGACCTTGCTGAAAAGTGTTGCATTTGCAAATTAGAAAAGGTACGGCAAAAGGTAGTAAATTTTGTAAAATATTGCTGTAATAAATCAGTAAGTGTTACTCAGATGCTTCAGGAGGCAGGATGGGAATCTTTAGAAGAAAGAAGGCTCAATCAGAGATTTAAATTACTTGATAAATTCAGACAGAGTGCATTCATAGAAGATGTAACCAATATTATATGCCTATATTATATAGGCCATACTGATGCCATGAGAAAAATCAGGGAAATAAATGCTACAACCAGTCCATTTAAGAATTCATTTTTTTGAGAACCATACATGAAAATAATTGACTAGGAAAGTAGAGCCATGGTGCATGCACCCCCTGCCATACACCAAAAGGTGGCTTGCAGGGTGTGTATGTATATGTAGATCACTGTATAATACTGTTATAGCAATATTGTTCCATCATTATCACCAGTGACAATTTTTAGGAGTCGAGGGTACCAATGAAAGAGGGAAAATTTATAACTATTGAATTTATTTATAAAATAAAGAATATATAATTAGATATAATTTATGTATAAAAGTAAAAATATTATAGGTTATTATTTTTTACTTCCTTGAAAGATCACTCATAAGACGTTTCCATGTCACAGAAGAAGTAGTTCAGACTGACAAAAAGTACTCAAAGTACCAAGAGAAGATAAGACAAGTATGTTTCAAATGGATCTTCAAAGGTTTACTCAAAGGTTAAAGAAATAATATTAAAAGCAATACAAATGCAGATCTCTTATTATTTAAAACTCACTCAAAATTGTAAGCATCACCATCTTCTTAAGCTATCAATGCACTTCAACCTTATTTTTTCACCAATTGCATACATTCAACATTATACACCATTATAAACATAAATGAGCATATCTCAAAGTGAATAAGATAACACAGCATACTGTACTTGCCCATTATATTCACCAAATAGAAGGTACCATAGATATATTTTGAACCCATTAATTTCAAATGGGAGAATAGCAAATGCTGCTGTTGAATAAATATTGTAAAATAAAAAGTCCAAAAATCATCTGAAAATACACAGCATTCACTAGCAGGTATCTCAGTTATTATCCGCTTTATTACGTTATTCACAACCATCGAATAAGAGATAAAAATGCTTTTCGAAGAAAAAAAGTACTAGTAGAGCTGTAGCAGCCTATGGATGCACCTGACTGTAATGTTTTCCTACACATAGAGGCACATCCTTGGAGCATGAGCACTCTAATAGTAGTACCTCTTCTTTACCCAGCAAATTTCTTAATAAGCTTCCCATAATTCAGAATAAATATTCAAATAAACAACTATGCCGTCATCAGCTGAAATCATGATAGGGTTAGGGAGAAATCTGAAGGAATAGAAATATAAATATAGGAAAGTGAAATAAACTGGAATTTTTAAAATTTATTAAAACAAGGAAAGGTTAGAGGTAACTTAGCATGAAAAGTTTTGTGGCTATGATAAATCCCAAAGAAGGACAAACATGAAAATAGCCTAAAGTGGGACTCAAACCCAGGTCTCCCAGTAAACACAACTTAGATAGTTAAGTTTCAATGAACTGATTGCCTTTTATCCTTCTACTTCTCCATCACATCAAATGTTGTTCTCATTCATTTCTTTAATGCCTTGTTGTAGTTTTTTTCATTTCATTCTGAAAAACCATGTTATCTACATCTAGACTGATTACACAACTGTGATTTTTAATCATTAACGTACACTTTTTTCCATGAACTGTAATGTGAAATTTAACTGCATATTGGAAGCTAAGGGTATAAAATTTCCAATCTCAGGAATAGCAATTCTGAAGGGATATTGTATTAGAAAGAAAAAAGAGATAAATCCTTGCCTAACATATGAATTGTTTCATGAAACAAGAGATAGAATTTTTAGCTCTAAATATCAACATGGAAAGATCATGACACAGTGATTGATCTAATAATCAGCTACAGTGGAATAGTTTTGGTGTTTCCACAATGTTAGTCACATTACTTGAAACTCAATCAAAGGCAAGAGAGAAGGAGACAAGAAAAAATCTGACACAAGAAGGGATCTTAGGGACCAGATCATTAAATCAGAAACTCAACCATTAAGCTATCACAGCAGTGAATTCCTCTCTCCATTTTTATTTTCTTTGGAGGCATTAAAATTTAGTAAATGTATTCAATCCTAGATTGAAATTGTAAAAAAATGAAACGATATAAATTTAAAGCATCCTTCCAAAGACTTTCATGATTCACAAATAGCATTATAACTATAAAAAAAACCTTATCTCCAAGGATTTGCCCTTATTTATTAAGTGAATGAGTAGTTAACCTGATTACTACTTGATACTTGACTATTTCCTCTTCTTTAGAAGTCAACTGTGTTAAACATTCATCTTCTTTCTAAGCATATACAACAAACCAAACATCTTGGTCCCTATATCAACCCTACTAATTATGATAATTACTTATTTCCTGTAGTTTACCATTCATAGTCATAAGAAAGGGTGGATGTTAGAATATAGGTGTACCTAACAGAGTGCCAAATGGAATAATCTGATTTAAGTCAGATGTTAAGTAAGATGTTAGTAACACAACTAATTTTTGAATGCTTAAATAATTTAACAGGGATGGCACATATATGGCATGCATGTTCAGAACGTCACACTCAAGAATATATTTTTGGTATAAAAAATTCTGAAAGCTGTGTCCTTGTTCAAAAGTAAATAAATATAGAACCCATTAGTTATAAATTATTTTTCATCAACATGAAAAATTAAGTCCATTATTATTAACAGAACATATACTACTAAATAATGAAAAAAGCATAAAAATTATGAAATAAAAGAAGAGTACCAAGGTATGGGAATTAAAGCAGAAGCTCTACTTTTAATTATTAATATCAATATATTTCTTTCTTCAATTTATTTCAATTATTTTCTCAGCCTACACATTTAATAACCTTCAATAAACTCAACTCATTTCTTTCCAAGGTGGTTGATTGATTGATAGCTTTGCACCGAACAACCACCCAACTTTTTTACCTAAAGCTGAGGCAAGCAACCCACACAATGTCTCTAACATCTGCCAGTAAAGTATTCAGCCTCTTGAAAACTCATCCCCTCCACCAATAGCTAGGAGAGGAGAATGAGGCTTAATAGGCAAGACGAGGAGTGAGGTAGTTTGCATTTGCTTTCCTCACAGAACCAGAATGTTGTAGGAGGAACAAGTCCATGTTAGTGAAGCACAACGACTATATGAGTTACACTTTTCAAAACACTCCATAGGGAGAGTCATAGCCATTATTCAGCATCATTCAAACCTCAGTAGCTTTCATATCATCTATCATCATGAACAAGAATACATTATTCTCTATGCTATACCAGAACAAATGAAAAATATTCCATTCATGAAGATATGGTTGCAGATATTCTCTAACATCACCATACATAAGAAAGCTTCCTACATCATTTAATTAGATTTCATAGAGCCTCTATATATTTGATTCTCCTTTTCATTTCCTATTTTATATTTTGTAAGGGCCCTTCCCAAGAATTATCCTATTTCTCATTAAAGGTTCCTCTATAGCATGACTAACCAAATCATGTATAAAGTTGCACTCAATTAAGCTCTCTAGGTCACAGAATTCCTTTCACCATGACAAGGCTACCATCCAGAGAAGGGCCTTGATTGATACATTTCAGAACATTCAAGGATTGCATATCTATCAAAGTGATTTTCGGGCAAATGATTATAAAACAGAAGCCACAAGTGAAATATGCTGCCATATTTTTTATTTGCTAACACAAAACGAAAGACACTTAAAAAGAAAGCATTATCTTGTATTTGCAATATTCATGAATACATTACTATGAAAATAAATATGATAGATATTCATGCCCATGCAAAGGAACCTCTCTTACTTGAGTTAACTACTAGGATCCTCCTTTCCATCATCAACATGCTTATCAAACATCCCAGATAATAAAAAACAAGTAATGTAGTTATTCTTTTCCAGGAAGACCAAATGTTAAACTAGCAATGTTCCATTAAATTGCTAAGATGATTACTATGATGATTTGATTCAAGGTATCTCTTCACAGATAATGCATATTCATGGAATAATTCTCAAAATTTTATGTTGGCAGCAATATTCATTTACACATGTGATTACAAGGTTTCTTAAAATTTAGTGGCATTTTTCAACTAACTCACAGTTAATTAAAGAATAAATAATCGAGTTTCTCTATTTACTAGAAAGTACTTGCCTCAGAGCCTTCATCATTGCTAATGTTCCTAGAGAGCACTGCCCAACCCTGTGGATGAACTTGAAGAGAAGATACAACCTCAGCATCATCTCCAACAGGAAAATCTGTCACAAACTCCACTCGGTTACGCCGACGCCAACGGGAAAATAAGTGGTTATATCTCACTGCCATAGGTATAGTTGCCCGGGAAAGCTGCATCAGCCGGTACATATTTGGCTAAAAGAAATCATCAAGCCATAAGTACATATTTGCAGCATCTATCTGACACAATCACCTAGTTCCTACCATCCACTGCTGGGCATTTACCTTTTCAAGCAGACAGTGAATGATGATAAAATCTTCTTACAAGGAGTGCAAATTCGTAAGTAAGTAAATGCAAATGCATTTCAAAAGTTTGAAAATGAAAAATGTTTTTGGCAAGAAAGTATACTAGTAGTAGTAGTATATATACAATTGTACTAGTTGCCACAAGAAATTTTTGCCCAAGTTAATTGAAAGTAATTGATTTAAATGCAAACTATTACTTTTAGCAGGAGACTTTCTCTTTAAAATGGTGAGTCATTTATATGTTTTAGTGAGGTGTGAAGAGAGAAAAGTGCTGATCACCATAAAGAGATGTTTAAAAATAATATATGTATATAGATTGGTGATCTTTTATTGGATTGAGACATTTTTTATTCTTAAATGCATTTTCCATAATATTTTGTACTTATTTTTGGATTGTATATTTACAAAAGACAATGTATGTAAAAATTTCTTTTATATTTAATATGTTATTAAACAAAAACACGAATTTACACAAACATCATAGCCTGTATTATGTCAATGTATTGTTTCAATAGATATTATTATGATTTTTACTATGACTCCTTTCTTGCATAATTAGTGGCATAAGCCCTAAATTAAGTTATCAGAACATAAGTGAGCAGTAGGGAAATTGTACTGTTAACAGATGGACAGAGGGTAAAAAAAGGTTGGTGACCACTGCATTAAACTAAAAAAATTCTCAGCCATAGAAATGTTATAGATTATTCATCTGGATTATATTTTATTTTTGGACATTTTAAAATCAAGTAATAAGTGCTAAGATAATTCAACCATTTTAGCAATCCACTGAATCTCATACACTTAAAATACTTTCATGTGAGTAAAGACATGAAAAATTGCAATAAAACATTTACAAGCTTCAGATAATAGAAAGAAAGCTAGATTTCATACCTGAATTTATCACACACAGATAATCTGCAAATTTCATCTCAACCATAATTAATATGACATTAATATCATGCTGTATATTGATTTTAAAAAGACTATTAATAATATGTGAATAGATTTCCTCTAGATATGTTTAAAGATATGAGATTTACTCTAGATATGTTTATGTTATAAGTGAAACTATGCATAAGAATGTATGATAATTACAAATGAGATGAAGTAGGGCTTTCATTATCAACTCACAACAGCTAACAAATTCAATGTTAAAAAAACTCCATTTTAACAAATCTATTAACATAAATAAGTATCACAAAATTACACGTGATTGTTTCATTTATTCGTAATGCTAGTATGGCGAAGTATTCATTATATACATACAAGACATATTATGAATATGTCTTGTAGCTTAGTAAAATATTAGTTGAAATGGAGGTTTTTTGAATATCCAGTCTTAAAAATTCTACAAAGCCAAAATAAAATTATTTAAAAATACACACTATGGAAAAATACTCCAAATTTAAATACAAAGTTTGTGTGAGTAATCAACCCCTCTCCACTAAAGCACCAAGTAAAAGAATCCTTAACATGTAGCTAAAGTTAAGTTGTTCATAATGCAGCCTTGCTGCAATAATGCCAAATTAGCATGTAATTCAAACAACAAATACTTTCTTTCTCCATCCCTTGAAATTATGACTTAAAAACCAGATGAGAATAGTCAAAGAAGATAATTCATTTCACTTAAACTAAAAGAAGCCACTTGTATTGAAAAAGGCTATGAACGAATTATATCACCTTGAATCCATAGAGATCAATTGGCAGATTATGAAGGTCAAGATCATGAATGATAATTAGGTAGCCACTGGTTGTGCAGATGATCATCTTACTAGCATCAGGATTTAAACGTGTCCTCATTAACCCATTGGTATGAAAAACACGATTATACAGGAAACCTTTCTCTGTGTAACTGTAAAAGAAGAAGGAACAAAATTAGAAACAATAGAATTCTTATGGCTATTTTACAAGAGGTATGACAACTTAAGCAATATGAGCCAGATGAAATAGCAGGTGACACATTGAAGTTAAGAGGTGTAACAGTGGTACCTAAACTTCAGTAACTACTCACTGCATCATTATATAACAGAGAAATAGCATGAGAATGGAGTGCTCTTGCAATTCCAATAGATAAGGCAGATCAATTTGGATAACAACTAGTGAACTCAACTCAAATTTGGATAACAACTTGTGAATAATTTAAACAACTATTGTTTATACTCAAATGGAGAAATAGCATATACAGCTTTAAGGTTCAGAATTTGAAAAAATGGCTGACTAACACACTGTATGGTTACCATAAAAGTGTGAAACACAATCAGTAGCATTTAAATAGAACATTGCAGAGGCATTTGATAGGGTAAATCACAGATTGTAGGGGAAAATTATAGAAAATAATAGTAATAATAAATCGTCTTTATTCGGGCAAGATTGAGACTGAAAAGTCTCTTCTTACATCTAACCCTTAATAGTAAGAGTAGATAAAAGAGAATTTAGAGAGACAGTTGAACTCTGATACTAGACACTAGAATATGCAAACAATGAGAAATGGTTCTAATTTATGAAAGTGAAAATTGCCTCTAAAATCACTAAGGGAATTACATTTGGAGAGTAGCTACTGCTATAACCAAATAAGAGTCAATGATTCAAGAGGAAACCTTGGTCATAAAATTTAGCTATTCCTAAACAATTATTTATTCACAAAGAAACAAACATATGCAACTGCTTTCAACTCCATAACGATTTATATGGAATAACTCACAAAGCTGACCAAAATTAAATATTGTCTTGGATAGATATCAGCAAAAAAGTCTTTATCCCATGGGACAAAAGGTCACTTCCATAAAAATAAAGCCCTCTCTTAAGGGTCAAACTCTGGTAAATATTAATTCATATATCAAAAAGCAGACCAGAAGAACACTTAACTATGAGTTTATTGAAGAGGAAATGCCTAATTTCTCTCTGAAATACATATCTATATGTATTTCAGATTTTGTAGGAAGCAGATGATCTATTCCAATTTAAGATACAAAAATTTCATCATGAATTGGTGCAGTGTCACTTATAATTTTAAAATATATTTTGAATCATACCCATTTTCTTTCATTTCAATCAAAATATACTTCGTTCATACAGTAGACATCAATTAAAAAGGGGAAATTTGTACATCAGAATTATGTGCAAATTCTCCAATATGATCATTCATGAATGATTAGAAAATTAAAGACTAACCTGTTTATATCCCATGTATAAATGGACCCATCAAATCCTGATGTAACAAGCAAATCTTCGCGAGAAGAAAATTCAATGTTTTTCACCCAATTGGAATGACCATGCAAGGTGCGTATACGATTTTTCAGGTTTCGAGCATCCCACAAAGCAACAGTACTATCATCACTGCATGTTGCAAATACTCGGGAATCAAGGAACCTAAAATGTAAGATAAAAACAAGGCATTAATTTTAATGTGGCAAACATTATGCAGCTTCACGTTTAACTTAAGTTTTCTTTGTTATTAGAAAATGTGCATTCGTATTGGCACAAAAGTAGAAACAGTTAACTACAAATAGAAATACAGAAACAAAAGAAGATCCACTAGGATATTCACAGAGAAATGACATTCAGATAGAAACATAAAGCTACAGATGTCAGAGTAACATTAAAAGGACTACAGGTTTAGTCGGTCATCTACCATGGAATAAGAAATTTATCATGGCATATCACGCAAAAGAAAGCTAAGAAAAGAATTGAGAGCTAAACTCCATTTTTTTACAACAAAAATTTTTGGAATTGTTGACAATATCAAAATCATTAAGTATTTGATCACATTTTTTCGAACTCTGAATACAAGAGCAAATGAATAGTTACTATGGAGGAAAGATTCGGAAACTGATTGAATCCGTTACATAGAATAAACTGAATGATCTTGGAAGGTATATATCTCTATTTCCAGATTTAGCAAGGTTTGTTTATTTAAAAATTATACTTAATGTATGAATGAGACAAAATCGATTACTGTTTACCTCACACAGTTTACACAGTCACGATGGGCATTATCAATGCTATGAATCAGACGACGACAAAGAGGATCAAACATTAAAATACTTTTCTTTTCACAGGCAGCCACCAAAAGAGATCTGAAACAAACAAATGCATACGAATAAATATAAGAAAAATGATTCTTTGTCTTCTTTATATCCTTAGAAATTTATTTTAAAGCAATACTTTTACTTCATGAATTAGCTTACCCGTCTTGAGAAAACTCAAGGTTAAAAACACCTCCATGGTCGCGGTCTCTACAGTCTTCCAAGTGATCCCAAGAAGAGCAAGGCAATATTGAAGATAGCAACTTTTTAGAAAATTTATCTTCAAAACCAAGAAAGGATTTCTGACCCAATTCCCTGTGTCTCAGCGAACCGTAAATAGAAAACCTATTTTGTAGCCTTTTATATTTGGGCATCGCAATTTGTAAACTAGGGTCAAAAATCTCCACTATAACAGATATTAGGATTTTTCTATAATACTAATTATATTTAACTGTCCACAAAGTTCTGTACAACTTAAACAAACACAAAATTAACTTGGAACAGTTGCACACAGACAGCAGATAAAGGAGGAATCCATACTGAATCTATCGATTCGCGCAACTAAGCGATTATTCGAAACGCAATTCACTAGGAATCGAATCGAAAAGTCATATCGAACACAGTATCGCTGAAAGGACGATGTCGTTTTATTTCAGCAGCAATTTCAAACCGTTATTGTGAAGCATAATGAGGATTTACATAGAAATAACTGCCAAGAAATATTAGAATTGCCAATTTCAACCTTCATTGAGGTCTAATTTTAGTCAAATAGCTGTCATGTAGGTTTAATTCCCTCATATACTCCAAGAAGAAATGTAGTCATTTCAAAAATTCTTTCACAGACGCTAAATCTCTCCTGTATTTTCCTAAATTTTCGCGTATCTTAGCAAATTTTAAACAATTATCACGATTTCTCAGTAATTCAAGTGATAGAATTTTGGTCATATATGTAAGATCTATCTCACCACGTTTTTGCGGTTATAAAAGGCAGCTATAAAAGTAGCAACTCATGAGAAAACCGGCCCCGAACATGAAAATAGAATTGAAAAATCAGGTAATCTGGAATTTGCACGCTCCAATTAGTAATGTGCGAACTTTTAATATATAGACATCTGTCTTAAGCGGAATCTGCATAATACGGAAATCTGTCTTATCCAGGAGAACATTTTGGGCCCGGCAAGAGTTATAGAATAAGTGAGTCAATGAATTATAACTAAACATTGCATAGCAAAAGTTATTAAGAGCCCCTAATTGAAGGTTAGTCTACATATTGAAGAAAGTGTCTAAGATGATAATTATTTCATATAGTAGATATAGACAGCTAGTCAGAGTGTTGATTTTAAAATATTGATTTTAATACTTTCCTCAAAATGTCGGAATTTTCATATGTTATCATCATAAACTATAAAATTAAACCATGAAATTAAGTTGGGCGTACTTCCTTATTTCTCTCTTTAGCTCGTATCACTAAAACAATTCACTTCTTTGGAATGAAATGGGCGGATTATGAAGAGCATTTGCATTAAATATTTTACCGATTGCATGAGGCGAAAATTTAAAATATTCATTCAAAGACTGTTGACGTTTAACTTCACATCGATTTTTTAAGCCTTCGACATATTCCCATATGCCTCATGTAAAAGCATTATCTATCAGCGCGATAAGGAAGAGCTGATAAATCACCATTCTTCAAGGTGTAACCTAGTGTGAGCTATATCCTCATCGAGAGAGCTCCACAGTTTTAGTACAAATATTATTGGATTTTTGTCTTCTCATTCATACTCGTCTTTATTTCGAAAGAAGCAGTGAACGCAGAAGGAATGGCCAAGACATTACGTAGCTACATATTCATCACATTTGTAGTCTGCTGTGTATCATTTGCTATTCTTGTGACATCGATATCAACGACATCATGGGTGACTGCTAATTTAAATTTGACCGAAGCAGAGTACGAAGTAAATTACGGGCTTTTTCTAGGATCCCTAACGAACAAGTATTTCTTGACGCCGCAATATTACTCCATCCAATGTAAGTTGTTTACTTTTATTTTGTACCTATAAATGTAAGGATTAAATGTTTTCACTCAATTATTATATTTGTTTATGTTAAGAAGTGTCTATGTGGATATTTTTATCGAGACAAAAGAGTAATTAAAAACAATTGTTATTCGTACAGTATTATATGTAAATTTATTTGACTCGCAACCCCAGTTTCATAACCTATATCGTTATTACTAATTGTTTAAGAATTTATACCACCTAAGATTATTTCTTTAAAAAACTAATAATTATAAGTATTATTTTTCTCTCTGTACTTGAATAATCACCAGGTGACATTAACTGCGTAAATCTATAAACGTAATAAAGTTGTTACGGAGAGATATCTGTGCATCTACGAGTAATTGGTTTCATAGACCGGGAAATTAAAGAATTCTGGGAAAATTCAATTGTACTACCTTGCTTACCATGGTATTATATATTTCCTTTGAACAAAAATTAATTGCTTTTTATATGTAAATGAGTTTTATGACTTCATAGATATCTTTTCGTTTAACAACTGTGTAATTGATCGGAAATTTAAAAAGCCTCATCACACCGAGATAGTTTACTGACAATGAGTAGCAATTTGGGATACAGTGCATTGTGGTGATTAGCATCGCTTCTTTGCAATGTAATTTGGTGGATCAAGAAAAAACTCACTTATAGAGTCAAATTTGAGATGTATTGCGACAATTATTTCTTTACCCTAAATTTTTACCTCAAACGATGCCAGCATAAAAAAGTAATAGGAAAATAATTTATAAGTATCTTTGGTTCGATCACTAGTAATCATCACTAGTAAGATCACTTAATAATCACTATACGTTGTATGGAGATGATTTTTGCGTTTACCCAGATTACAAAGATAAACGAGGTCTGGCACAAACATAAAGAGACATCTACTCCTTAAAAAATTTCTGCGGCTAATTTTTCGTCACACTTAACAGGACCTATGTCGTTTTTGCCTGCTCCTCTTCTGTCGCTGAAGAACAAGTCCATTTCAAGACTAAATTTACTTTTGAGAAAAGGGAAACATCGCACAGTGCTAAATCAGGACATTAGAGCATAATATTCAAGCATTGTGATGTTTTAACTGATCGAAAATCACTTGACTGATAGTGACGTTATGGTAGGTGTACCTGTACAGCCACATTTGTGCAAGATCCCACATTTCTCCTAAACTCAGCATGCTTCGTTCTCACTCGTGTTCACATTTTTTCAGAACTTCTTTATTATACATTGGTCAACTATTTGACATGGAATCCATTTGGGTATAATGAAGTCCTTTAACATCAATGAAAAGGATTAGTATTGCCTTAATTTTTGATCCACTCTTTCATGATTTCTTTGCTACTGGGAAAGATATATTTTAAATGAAAAATTCCTTGGTTCCTGGATCATATGTAAATATATGTTTTATCAACGTTAATAACATTTTTTAAATCGGAATGTAAATTTGTAAGTAATTCAGGAAATATTATGTTTGTGCGCTGTTCAGTTTTAGTTTCTGACAAATTCTGAATGAGCATTAAAGTAATGCAGTTCCAATGAGACTGAGTTGACCAATCAAGTTGAAATTAGTCACTGCGATATAATGTACTTCGAGGTCCAATTTACTTTCTGCAAAAATTAACCGCAAACAGTATATCATTATAATCATGGAATAATCAGTAATTATAAGTAATGCAATCATTCTCGTCATTTTTGGGTCAAACCTTGTTTACTTAAAAGTCTATAGTAATAAAAGATGAGTGACTTGAAGCTCCATAACTTATGTTACAAACAATCTTACGATTATTTCATGGAAATTTCATAAATCACGTATTGTCCTCAATCCCGAAAGATAAGCATATTTTGCATCATTAGCTTTAAATTCCATAGCAGAGAACTATGTTTGCTCAGTCTAAGATTTGCGGAAAATTAAAAATATAAGTGAAATAACACATTATTGGAGAAAATCAGACGGTTATTTTCTATTGACAATCAGTGCAAATAACTATATTAATGATAAGATAATAGATGTCAGGTTTTCTTTTATGTAAACAAGATTACAGAATTATTTTCTGCTTCTTTCTTCCCCGTTGGAAATCAAAGAATAGTACCGCTAGCTATTTCCCTATCACATTTTATTTTCAAAGTCTACTTTATACTGAAATCAATACGTTCTGGCGTTACTTGGTGGAAAGCCATAATAAATTATACAACTTTGTAATTTTCCACGTATTTTCTTTAATATTGGCAACCGGTTTCGTAAGAGCTTCTTACATCTTCAGGCCTGAAGATGTAAGAAGCTCTTACGAAACCGGTTGCCAATATTAAAGAAAATACGTGGAAAATTACAAAGTTGTATAATCTACTTTATACTTTAGAGATACTTTATTATTACATATGATTTATATTTTGATTTATTTTCAATCTGATGATTAGATTCCCTGATTGGAGTACAATGGCCGCTAAGGATTTCTTTTTTACTTTATTTCCTACTATTATATCGTGTACATAGTTCCCACCTCAGACCCTTACTTTCTCCCTAAGATGGCTAACGTGCTCAGAGGTTGGTATCAGCATTTGAATGGAGGGTTCCTATTTATGATTTTTACATTATTTTTCTGTCTATGATTAGCATAAGATTTATTGGACACAGACTGTGGACAAAGAACAAAGCTGTGGACAACAGCTAGCGAATAACATGTGGACGACACAGTCTTACTGTTGGTGCAATTCCATACGTCATGATTTGATGTTCCGCTCATTGTAGATCAACTTTTCCCAATGATGATGCTTCAAGGAAGGAAAAGAAGATAGATAAAGGTTTGCTGGAAATTAAGATACATTTTACTTGAACCTTTGCTTTTTGTCTTCATATCCTGTTGCAGCATCTAATTGCGTCGATAATTAACAAAAGCTCTGATACCAAGGGAGCGATTTCAATAAAATTTACTTGTGGTTTAGCGTAAGCAAATTTTCATTTTTTTCTATGGAATAATATCACATCCATAAAATCCAGTGTTTTAGACGAAAGGTCTATAAATATTTTTTAAAATATGTCAAATAATTTCCAGATTAGAGATACCCGAATCTGAAACGGCTAAGTATGAAAGTGAGCAAATCTTCGAGACTCAAGATGACTCACTAGGTCTTCGCTTTCTATTATAGCTATACTATATATACTATATATTCGCTATTCTGGGGGCAAATCCCTATTGCCATCCTCAGGCAGTACCTGCTTGAGCCATGGGCGACCGCCCAGGGCGCTGCATCTTTAAGGGGCGCCATCCTAACCGTTTCAGTAAAATGAGGCCCAATTGTTTCATATTACCGTTACTAACGGCGAGAACCTTTTAAAAAAATGCTTACTTAAAATTCACCACCCTTCTAACTACAGAAAAATAACAGTTCCTAAAAGGTGTAATGCATTTCAACTGGTAGTGGGAAAGAGGGATTAGCACAAGTTTCTGAGGGCTACCGCACATCTGAAGTATTTTCAAATGAAAATGATTATTTGTTACATTGAATTTGACAAAATCAAAAAATTTCCAAACGGATTTAAATATAGAAAGAAAATGCATTAAATAAAGGCATGTGAATTCTGGCTGGGTTCGGCGATTTAGCGGATTTTCGTCGTAAGTAATACAAAATATGAATTTAGGGGTAAATTTTATTATTTACATGTCATGATGAGTCATCACCTATTTTGTGTGATACCTTTAGGATTATATGTCTCCCAGATCTATATATTAATCTACATAAATACCCTACAAGCCGCCTTTCAGCGTGTGGCAGAAGGTGTAAACACCGAACGATTGAGCTACTTTTTTAGCCTATTATTATCGCGTATTGTTCTTCGCCGAAAGAATGAGTCCTTAAAACGACTAGTTCTAGCGTCTATTTCTCTTATTTTGCTCTCATTTCAGTAAATTGATACAGGTGGAATGCTCAATATTAAGTTCATGAAAAAGTGCCTATGCATTTTTCTAATGTTGGCGAAGAGTCCATCAAGAAATATCCGCCGTTGAAGCTTCTGGCTGGTCCAGCCCAAAGGCTTTAGTTCAAAATCCAAAGTGACTGAGTGATAGACACATAGTAGTATAGTAGCATTGGTAATCTGCGATCTTATAAATAAAGTAGAAAGTTTGTTTGCATATAAATATATAAGTTCGCCTAAAGCTCGAGAACCGCAAGTTGTACAACTTTCAAAAAATAGAGAAAGCTTCTCTCTGCGCTGATAATAGGCTACTTTTTATTTAGCTTAAGGCACCCAGGTCGACCCCAAAAAAGTCAGGGCGTTCTCGTGAGAAATATACGTACACTTCATCTGTATCGGTTGAAGAGAATATTTCTTTTGCAAAATTAAATTATAAAATGCAGTCACAAGATATTGAAAAAAGCGCTAGCAATAAGAGAATGTAAATTAAATACAGTTACTTTTTTGGTTTTATAATACCACTTTCCATTCAAATTGGCGAGAATTTTGGTAAAATGTACGGAAATTTTATGAAATTCCGAGGTTTAAGGAGGATGTGGTTTGGGGAAACCGAGCTTACATTTTTCCCTTGGAATTCAAGGAGAATTTAGGCCAAATCAAAAGTAATGGTAAGAATTAATGTTAGAATAAGTAAAAGGAACCCAATTTCAGAGATTTTAGCCTTAGTACGACCATTTAGGTTTAATAAGTTAGACTTTGCCAACGTTATTTCAACATAGTTAAGACACTAAGTGTGCTTTAATTAGAAAATAATTTAAATTACATATGTGTCCTGCGAGCTGCCTTTCGACGTGAATGCATGAACCACGACTGTGCTTCCCTAATTGGCTAATACTACGTATGATGGAAGCATTTCGAGTAAATAATAACGTAATGTAGCGTCTCATTTTTTACACAGATCATCTATTGTTTTCGTGAGAATTAAGACGTAATCAGTATTATCTTTATCAAATTTTGCTACCTGTGGGTTATCAACTCGGCTCGGTTATTCTATATAATAGCTAGAGTATATGTATTTTAATAATATTGAGTTAGGCTGCGTATTTTCCCCTGAAACTCGGGAACTAGAAGTTGCAAAGCTGGCAAGTTATTAAAGGTCGATGCCTCGTTACTTTTAATGTATATTCTCTGGTTCGACCTCAGATGAGGCACAGCCTTCCCATAAAATTAATGTAAATTTAATAATCGCCGTCTAACATATCAGAACGTAATTTAAATTGAATTATAAGTCTATAGTGGTAGTAATGATTGATCGATATAGGTTTCTTGCAGGAAATTAGCATGGTTTTGATCATCGTCTCCGTCGTCACGAGAACACTCTCGCAACATTCAACCGAAAAACGTTCCAAAACGAAGCCTTATATACGGAAAACATCACAAAGCGAAATTAAACGAAAACAGTATTTCAGGACCAAAATAAGAATATTTCTGTTCTTTCTCTTCCTATTGAATATTATTAATTATTATCAATTATGGGAAAGAAATATGAATGGACGACTGGACAAAGTAACTCAAGGGATACGAGAAAAGGACGAAGGATGACGACGATATAGGTGGACGTAAACGGTTTTCTATGATATCATAAAAATTAATAGCAATCATAGTAGTACTAACTTGTATTATGAAAGTGATTTAATGATAATTAGCCTCCTTAACGATGCAATATGTAATTATTTTGTTTGCATTGTTGGCTACCATGGCTCCTTTACATTTCTCTCGCCTTCCTCTTGTATTCTTCTCAAGAATAAAATTTCGCTTGTTTTATTCCTAGAGATATCCATATGTTTAGAAATCATTAAGTTTTATTAAGAGCATTTCTTTATAGCGTTCTTAATCCTCTTTTCCTGAAACATATGCACGCATCTAAATAATTTTTTCCTAATCTCGTTTGTTATTTTGAGTGAAAATTTAATAGAATATATTCTACTTGGATCTATTTAATATTTAAATTTGCTTTCCTTCGAAGAAATACGATATTCATCTATTTAATGTAGGTGTTATTACCTTTAAGTGCGGCCTGATGGGTCCATGTATGTACCACATGTTTTTCTATCCTGCCAAATGGTACAAATGTACATACATACATTCGGTATACATATGGTATGTTCCTGTACAATTGACCTTCCGATAAATGAAGGTTTTCCATCCCAGTTCTCGTCTATCGTGTGTATCGTACTTCATATCTAAAAAAGGCGACATAGCGCTCTTTATCTGCAAACTTACGCGTCTTCCGACTCCGCCAGCAGTTACAGGATAAAATCGACAGAAAAATATCAGATGCAATATATCTGCTAATATCATTGGAAGGAATTTCGTGCGATTGAGTGATGACAAATACATAGATAACGCTTTTAAAAATAAAAGTAAAAGTGCAAGAGGAAGTTATGTGTTCACAATATCGGAACCATCCGCGAATTTTGAACTTTGAAAATAATCATTGATTCTTCAACTTTCGTGATATATTTTGCGTAAAATCAAGCTTTTCTAAGAATTTTCCTACAAATGAGAGCGATCCGTGATGGTTTCAATCAAATTGTGAATAAAACCAGTTCCTTTGATGTCGTTTGTAATCAGAGTAAATCCGGAGCGTTTCTTATTGTAGAACGCCACGTCCATCTTTTGAGTTTTCCCTCTCTGGTGCTCAATTTCGCCATTCCATTGATTTCTTTGCGGATATATTTAGAACAAAATGACGTAGTACAGAAAATTTCGTCCATAATGCTTCCTCCGTAATTTTTTCCGTTGCATGAAGATATTCGAAGAATGCCAAGATAAGACAGATGCTGTTGTACAGAAAGAAGTATTTTCAGGCCACATTTTTGCCTTAAGGTTGCGAATATTTGTTCTTTCTACACTTTAATTCAACGAAGAGTTTTAATTCAAATAAAAATATGTCACTGAGGACAAGAATACCTCCATATAGACGTAGCTGTCCGTTTCAACTTAAGAATTAGGCTAGTTACTTTACAGGCAGCTTATATTAACCACTTGGAGAGGATTTCTGTCGACAAATGTAAAAATGGCTTTCATAAAAATCATAAGAAAATAATTGATGGAAATAATTGGGAAGGCTTAAACACGCAAGTAATTTATTCCACAAATTTATAAATATGTAAATAGGTAAGAGGTATGTTAAAATTTATAAAAGGTGTATCAAATCATACATTCCGTTAAATTAAGTTCAACTCTCTGTGCCTGATGACCTCGGTAGGGAAATTAGTAGAAAAAATTAATATCCTGTGGAAAGAATACAAAGTCTCCTAATTTACATTCAGTTAAACTATTCCTTTTCTATTAAATGTGTTATTCTTTATAGAAACGGATATTCATTTTTCCATCGCTCATCGCAGCACATTTTCATTGCTGCATTATTTACAGAAATATTTTCCTTGCAGTACATTTTACAGTAGCCCTTATTATAGCCTTGCTTCTGAAATTTTATATATTCCATATTCATTCCAAATAGTTTCCATATATGTATTTAATGCATCTCTTATACGAAAATTTATTGTTACTGGTCTTAATCATTAGAATAAATTCAACGGAATTGGAAGTAACTTTGAGGTATTCCATGGAAGAGAAATAAGAAAATTATCTATTGTTCAATTCCACCATTTTCTTCTTTAGGTTTTAAATGTGTATTTTTGGCGTCTTCTTCACTTAAAAACTACTCTGAAGTTTCGGTAATAGCCGTGTTTATTTCCTCATATTTTGATGTTTCTCCTCAGTTATTATTAAGACAGGATCTGGTTTCCTTGAGAAAAATTGACGATTGATACGAAATAATAAATTAACACTTTTTTGCTAAAATATTTAAAACACTCAAATTTCTTTTCACCCTTTCAAAACTGCATTTATTTCACACTTAGAATTAAGCAAAACCTTGCTAACGAGATGAATACCCTTTATTTATCTAAAGTCATATTTCCATCAAGACTTTTCTGCTATATATGAGGTACGATTTTTAATTCATTTTCCTTCATGCAGTATCATTAACCTTCTGGTATGAATTCTTTCAGTGAACATCAATTAACTGTACTCAGATATATCAACATTGCAGTTTTGGTCTCATCGACTATATCATAATAGGATCTCAAATGGCAAATTTTATGAGATATGACATATACTTCAGAAGTATTAGCATAATTAATACAACACTACACTTTGAAAGAATGAATTAAGTTTTCCACTCAATGTTTTATCTTCCAATTATAGTACATGACGTAATGAGGTGATTCCGCAGATATCTACGTCTTTATCTGATGATCCCGACCCTACTATCAGTAACTTCGAGAGATGAATAACAGAAATGAATCTTCCATTATGTCGGTTAGAATTACAAATTTTATCAGATGATATAAATCCGCGTCAGACTTCTGACACTTATTTTTTTGCTGAATATCCAAACATGGATATTTCTAATTTTTTTCGATTCATGTATAAAGATTTCAGATTTATGAATAGTTATAGTTCTATCGATAGAATGGGAACATCTGAAATATCCTGAATGAAAAATCGAAACGAAAATGAAATAAATAAATATGTTTATGAAATTTATCAGTGATGAATAAGTAAAGTGAAGGTTGAGTTACAGGAAGATAATGACTTAATCTCGCTCCAGAGGGAAGACACTACTAACAGCAGTGGTGCATATTCTTGACACGTAACATCCTTAATTGAAAGAGAAAATATTTTAGTAAAAATGTACAACGTCTTCTCTTCATTCTAAATGATGAATTTCCGCATGATATTGGCTTTTTCTTACAGTTAACTGATGAGCAATAAAATTCCAATATCTATAAAACAATTAATAAAAATTACGAGAATATAAAATATTTAATTGCAAAACTTTATTTGCGGTTTTTGGATCTTCAGGAGGAGGGGTTTCAGAGTAAATCTCCTTCGCTGTGTATACTTGTTTTGCAATTGACAGAATATCGACGAAAAAAGTCTGATCTATTACTTTCCAGAAAGGAGGTATCGATTAACACTTCAATTGTGTCTTCTTCAGTGGCATGCATCCCTTCGGAAAATGTCTGCGCCTGGAGTTGCAAACCCACGGCCGATGAACGACAGCAGGACGTGAATAACTTGTACTATGATGTGGAGCGAGCTACCAGTAACTGCCTTTCGTCTGACTCATCTCAGAGTAAACAAGGAATAATGCGACAGCAATGGGATATCCCCACTGAAGTTCCATCTTCCTCCACTACTGACGGAGGTAACGAATTTCAATTTTACAATATGTTACAATTCAGCCGCGTAGAAAACGACCTTTGTCGGAACCAGTGGGCATAGCCTAGAGCGGAGGTGTGGAACCTGCGGCCTTCGGGCCTATGTTGCCTTTACGTCACTTCCTGAAACAAATATTCCTATTTAAATATTTTCTAATCTTGCTAATGACGGCATCTGAAAAGAAAGTGGAAAATGTTCTCCTTTAATTTACTTAGAGAATGTATCCGCTTTCTCATAAAACTAGTAATATTTAACTATCTGGATGTGGACTACATGCAAAAATAAGTAACCTGATTGTTTCAAATGCTCACTTTTCTATGAGACCGAATGCTAAAAGTGGCCTTCAGATGGCAACGGGTTTCCTATCCCTTGCCTAGACTACCCACCCAACCCAACTCTTCCACCCTTATTATAATTCCCTCATATACTGATACCATGCACCGTCGTGATACCACCTTCTTATTAATCGCACGCTCATGTATATTTACATCTACGTCTGCATTAATACCTTGGAAGCCGTCTTTCGGTGTTAAGTTATTTAAGTTTTCCGTAGTTTAAGTTATTCGTAGGCGTGATCCCGTGATATTCCTCTTTTTCAAAATGTATTTCTTAGTTTACAGAATTTATAATAGACTCCATTTAAGGTAGAACATCCATCATCCTAGTAACGAGACATTTAATTTTGATGGTTCTTACTAGGATGTGAATTTTTTATAATTCATACAAATAAAGTATCCAAAATATAATCTATCGATTTGGCCGATATGTGGGGGAAATACATAACTGAACACAGATTTTTACTTTTCCACACAAAATTTTTTATTCAAGAACTACCGGTTTCGGTGTACTACCATTTTCAGGTTCGAACAAACTGAATCCTCAAACTGCCGAGACTTACATTGTAATTTGGGTGATGATAGATAAAAATACAATGTAGAAGAGTTGAAAATTAACATACAACAATAAAATTCAATTAGGAGGTAGGAGGGGAAATTTACTGGTGACTAAAGGATGGGGGAGAGGGCGGATTCCAAGATGGGGGATTGAAATCGATTGTTTTAATATCCAAAATTTTACGATGTAGATCGTAATGATTTGTCATGAATCAATTGAAAAACATTTTGCACGATAAAATCCTGTGGTAGACCTATCCTGTGGTAGACCGGCTGAACCGCTCGCTGTTAGCAATAGATTTGAGGTGTTGTCGGTGGACGACTCCGCAGATCTTGCGCTAGCGCACTCGCCCGTTGCCATGGCGGAGGCTGGGCCGAAGACAAGCCGTGGGGGGAGGGGAGTGTTAGTGATAGGGAGCTCCAACGTCCGGCGTATGATGGCTCCGTTGCAGCGAAGGGCACGCCGGGAGGGAGTTGTGGAGCGGGTGTTCTCCAGGTGTATACCAGGAGGTACGGTGCCCCAGGTGACGAAGGAGTTGAGGGCGGCGGTCGGGGAGATGGGTTGCTCCTCGCTGCGTGTGGTGGCCCATGTTGGCACCAACGATGCCTCGTGTCGTGGCTCCGAGGAGATTTTGGACTCCTTTAAGGACCTAGTCTCTGAGGTTGCTCGCGTCCGGGAGTCGTCTGGGGTCTGCATTGGGCTGTCCATATGCAGCATTGTTCCGCGGATTGACCGAGGTCGCACGGTTTGGAGTAGGGTGGTGGGTCTAAACCGTCGGCTGAGGGATTTCTGTCGGGGCAAGGGAGTTGACTTTGTCGACCTGGGCAACGTCCTTGATTCGTGTAGGGCACCCCTGAACGGCTCCGGAGTGCATTATACGACCGAGTCAGCGGAGAAGGTAGCGGGTAGGGTTTTTAGGCATGTGGGTGATTTTTTAGGCTAGACTACAATATTAAGAGCGAGAATAAAAAATTAGGGAGCATATTCAACGAGTTGAACACCCACAGTAATAGGCATGCAGTTACATGTGAACCAATTCAGGTAAAAAGAGTTAGTTTTAATGATGAGGAAATGGCTTCGGATGAATTGAAGGTTAGAGCAACGAGAAACCCGACTTGTAAAAACGTGGAAAAAGAGTTAAAAGTAATTGTCGTGAATTGTAGAAGCATACGAAACAAGCAGCCAGAGTTCCTTAATCTCACGAAAATTACATGCGCGGACGTCATACTAGGAACTGAGAGTTGGTTAAGTGAGGATATCGCGACGAGCGAGATTTTCCCTCCCAACTATGTTGTATATCGAAAGGATAGACTCTGTAGAACAGGCGGTGGAGTGTTTATAGCGGTCAGAAATCATTTAATCAGTCAACGTGAAGAGTACGTAAGTAAAAACACAAGCGAAATGGTTTGGTGTTCTATTCTGAGACAAAACGGAAGTAAAGTTCATTTTTGCTCTTTATATCGTCCTCCCGACGGCGGTATTGATTGTATAGATGACCTATCCCTGTCATTAGAGATAATTTGTAAGAAAAGGAAAGATCCTATCATTTTCATAGGTGGAGATTTTAACCTTCCGTATATTAATTGGCAGAATTTCACATACTCAAGTACTTGCAGAGAAAAGAAAATTTCGCAAAAATTAATCGATACCTTCTCGTTTTATGCTTTAGATCAGGTGAATATGACGGTAACTCGAAAGAACCGGGCGGGTCAAGGTAACATTCTTGATTTACTAGCTACTTCCCACCCACAAATGATAACTAGTCTCGATATAGTCGACGGTATTTCAGATCATGATGTCATAATGGCTCATATTAAAGTAGCAGCGGTTAAATCTCTTAAGCCGCGGAGGCAAGTATATGTAATTCGAAAAGCAAATTTTTCAGAATATAAAAGCTACATAAACGCGTGCAAGGACGATTTTTATCGCTTTATGGATCGTAATTCAGTAAATGATAGTTGGATAGAGTTTCTCCGTATAATAAAAGAAGGTTTAATTAAATACGTTCCGATTAAAAACGTGCGTGAACGTCAAGAGCCGCGTTGGACGAAACCTAAGTTACGAGCGTTGCATAGGAAACAGAGAGTCATTCATTCGCGATTACGAAAACTCAAAGCTTCTGGAGATAATTTTGAGCGCGAACAGCATAATTATAGAGAAATACGTAAACTGGTTAAAGAAGAAGCACAGAAAGAATATCAGGAATACAGATCTAGAACCTTGTTAGAATCACTAGGGGGAGATCAGAAAGAGTTTTGGTCGTATGTCCGTGAGACTCGAGGAGGTCAGTCTTCTGTGCCTAACCTAATAAGCGAAGAGGGAGTCACCGTGAATGAACCAACAGAAAAAGCTAATTTACTAAACCAGCACTACAGGAAATGCTTTACAGCAGACAATGGCCAAGTTAATGACTTTCCTGTGCGCATTGATTCAGAGATGAGTCCCATAGAGATATCAGCTGATGGAATTGCTAAGTTATTGCGAGAGATTGAAAGGAAAAAGGCGCCAGGACCCGAAGGTATTCCTGCTGTTGTCATAAAAACTTTAGCCGACAATATTGCCCCCCTTCTTCAGGTATTCTATAAGAAATCACTGGATGAGGGTACTGTCCCAATGTCTTGGAAGAAAGCACACATCACTCCGGTGCCTAAGAAAGGGCGTACTGTAAAACCAGACGACTATAGGCCCATATCACTAACTTCTATATTTTGCAAAATTATGGAACATATTATAGCCAGCTCAATTATGCGCTTTCTAGCTGAAAATGGAGCAATCAGTCAGAGCCAGCATGGATTCCGTAAGGGTAGGTCTTGCGATACCCAGTTAGCCCTCTTTATGAATGACGTATCTAAGGCAGCAGATAAGGGAGTTAGATCAGACGCAATTTTTCTAGATTTTAAGAAAGCCTTCGACACGGTGTCCCATGTAAAGCTCATACAAAAGTTAAGTTCCTACGCGATTGACGGAAAGGTGGTCAGGTGGACAAAATCATTTCTAGAAAACAGATCTCAGAGAGTTGCGTTAGACGGAATATTATCCAACGAAATTAGTATCACATCAGGTGTTCCGCAGGGAAGTGTCCTAGGGCCGATTTTATTCCTCATATACATTAACGACCTAGCGGATAAAGTAAAGAGCAAAGTTAGATTGTTCGCCGATGATACCCTCATATACAGAGAGATTTCGTCAGAAAATGATATACATATACTACAGAATGACTTGGACGTTATAGCAGGATGGTGTAAGGATTGGCAGCTTGATCTGAATCTTAAGAAATGCGTTGCTATGAGTTTCACGCGTTCTACAAACGTTATTCCCGCACTGTACAAAATTTCAGGACATCCCTTAGAGTTCGTGCGTCATAATAAATATCTAGGAGTCACGTTCAGTAGTAGTTTATCTTTTAAAGAACACATTCGAGATGTAATAGGTAAGGCGAACAAAATACAGAGACTAACAGGTAGAACGCTGAAGGGATGCTCATCAAGAGTAAAAGAAATAGCTTATTTTTCACTCATTCGACCTAATCTCGAATATTGCTGCGCGATTTGGGATCCACACGAGGTAGGTTTGGTCTCAGACTTAGAAATGGCCCAACGTAGAGCAGCTCGTTTCGTTACAGGAGATTTCAGGTTCGACAGTAGCGTTACGTCCATGATAGAATCCCTCGGTTGGAATTCACTTCAGGAGAGAAGAAACGATTACCGAAGGGACGAGGTGAATGAAACTTTGATTCCGGTTAGTAGTGAGCGCGATCTCCGAGAGGCATCAACCAAGCGTTATAAGGAGGAAATAGCAAGGACAGATATTTATTTCTGGTCGTTCTTCCCGCGAGCTATTAGAGAAGCTAATAGGGCCGATTAGAATACTAAGATGGTGTCATTACACCCCCTGCCATACGCCACTGGCGGCTTGCGGGGTACAAATCTAAATCTAAATCTAAAATCTAAAATGATGTATTTTTTATAATTTCAAGGAAGCACTACTTATAATTCTCGACAGGTAAGGAGGAAATAGTCAAAACTTCTTGTGTTCTTTTCTGGAGATCATTTCTTGGTTTACATCTACCCTTTTCAGAAGTTCATATTGTTTGTCATTACTTTGAAGTTTATATATTTAATTTAAAGAATATTTAACAATGCTGGTGTCTTAGTTCCATGTATCAAAATACTTTCTGCAGTGCCATAGGTTCGCCCCCTCCATCCTGGGATAGAAGGAGCTGAGAACTTAGAGCAATTTATTTCTTTGGTCAATATTATTAAAGTTTCTGAATTCGTCACTGTTATTGGCATTTCTACTGACGTTTTTGAATCCCGAAAGAAAACAGAACTCCTCATAATTCCCTATTCACCTCTTCAGAAGGAAATCCCCTTGACTCAATACTCCCTTGGCTAATCTATCGACTGAAATCTTTTTCCACCATTGCTATCATAATCTCCTACTTTCCTCCGATAAACACATTATTCGAATGATAACTAATCCAATTGCATATTCTCGTGAATCATCCTCATAAGTTTCCCATTCTGTCCCACTCTTTCTATTCCATACACAATTTGCTACTGCTGCCATCTTTTAATTATTACTTCATATTTATTTCTTTTGGTATAGGATAAAATATATTTTATCATCCTTTTATATCGATGTCAATGTTGTTCATAGCTATAGTATAGATGAACGGTTATGATAATATGCTATTGATGTATGATGATTCTGAAGAATGACATTACTTGTAGTCTCCCTATAGAATGCTTGTGTGTTATTCATAAGGTGTTATAAGTGTTATTTATAAGGTTATGAGTACTTATTCCGCTCTTCTGGCTCCGTGTGATAAGCAAGGGGAAACTACCTCATTCCTTATCTTAACTAGTAAGCCACATTCTTTCCATCGATCTGGAATGCTAATTGTGGAGGGATTGAATATCCAACTAGCTTTTGGGTTTATTGCTTTACAGAATGATCTCTTTTCAGTACATTGACGAAGATACTATTTAATTTGTTAATTTTATAGCATAATAAATGAAAAATGAGACTGTGAAATAAAATTATACTAATAACCATTTCTTAATCAAAATACGTACATCTATTTTGAAATTTTTTAGCCATCTTTAGACCAAGACAGGTGATTTCGACAAGTATTGTGATTGACCCAAAGCATCTGTTTCATGATCATATATTTTTCGAGACTGATGGAAGCAGGGAGAAAATAAAACAACGACCTTATGAAAACAAACTTCTCAACCGGGGATATAATAAAATTTGCATAAAACATGACATTTGTGACAAGCTTTTAAAATGTAAAATTGTAAGGGCTGACTGATAATGAAGAACTGAGCTGAATAGTTATTAAGAACTGCAATTGAATTTCCAATTAGTGATAAGTGGTAGCAGTATATATGTAGTATCCCAAAACTTTTTTCTTCTTCTTTGGGACTTACTCAAGACTATAAACAACCAGACCAGCGTTTCGTAAACTTGGGAGTGTGGTGCACTACGTGTACTTGTTTAGTACTGTCCATCGTCCTATCCGGAGTTGGAGCCGTAGCAGCGGTGGTCAACACAGCCGCAAATCCTGTACATACCATCGCAGCAGTTCCGGGACTATATTTATGGAACGGTCTGGCAGGTAAATGCTCATCACTTGCAGGAGATAGATTTAATACGGACTCCAATTAAATACCATTTAATTTTGATGTAAAGCTTCGTTGCTGTTTTCAAAATGATTTTTGCAATGAGCTGAGTTGCTCCACGCACCCTTGATATTAAATAGATTAGAGATGGCGACGATGGGGACATTTCCGAAGTAGAGAAAACTTTATTTAATAGTCAAATTATATCACTTTAATTACTTATGTTGCATTTGCATATCAATGAGAGCCCCTCAGGAAGTTTGCAGGATTCTGTTTTATCACTTCCAGTCAAAAAACTTATTTCAAACCGAATATTTCCGATATTTTCACGCAGCATCTTTGAGATTTTAATAGCGAATAATTTTCACAAATTCAAGTGTGCATCAATAGGACGTAGTAGTTGCTTTTTACGAACGAAAATGGGCTTCCTCAGGGAGCTTTCAATATAGCGTCTCTACGAAGTGCTCGTAATATTCGTTGTCATCTTTCTTAAGGTCTCTCTCTCTTCCTTTACAAAATTGAATTAGAGATAATAGTCGTACGAAATCGAGATGAAAACCAAAAGAAAGGTGACTGAATAGATATCATCAATTTTTTTGTGGAATACTGTTACTACACGGAAAAAAAGAAAATTTTAATGAAATACTCGAAAATTTTGTAAAGATTTGTTGACATCCTGTTGACAATTGTTGAATTCATTTTGCCATAAAAATGCATGGAAGTTAAGTCCATGCAGCCTTTTTTCTTACTAATTGCATTTCTGAAATGAAAAATACCCAAATTTTACTAATTATTATTTCATAATTAACATTAACTAAATAATCAGCCTTTCGTAGGTTTTGGCAATTGTATTTCCATTAAAAAGTGCTGAATATCATTCAGTCCATCCAGCACATAATACCCAATTACCTTAACTATAATATGAAAAGAAACCCAATTATCGAGAACGTAATTCGCTTCGTTTACGGTCGTACCTATTACGTTCATATGGCAGGTTGGTATAAAGATAATATGTACTTTGAGGACCAACCCATAGCGAAATTTCGTGGACCTACTTATACAGCCTAACCGAACATGAGATATGGAAGTTATGTCGAAACAAAAGGACTAAAGGATTTCAGTAAATTGATGATGTAGCCGATACTGAGTTCTATCTTATCCTATCGTGTTTGTGACGAGCGTGCTTCTCTATTTGATTCAGAAATGCAGGATTATTCACTGGCTAAGTTCCACGTTTCTTATCTTCAAATAGCAAGCTGGAAAATCTTGCGGTAGAAATATTCTAAGACTCGTTGAGATTGCCTTAAAATATTCGCATTCTTTCCGGAAGCTCCATGTCCCAATTTCATACTCTCATTTACATACTGGGCTATATATTCATCCTCTGTAATTAGCGTTTCTAAAAAAACCAAACTTAGACGGTCATCAAATTTAGGTCTACTAACCAATTTATTCAGAAAATAAGGAGACGAATCAGGGCAGCATTGGCTTTTCAATCAAGAATTCGCACGTAAGAATACAGATTATTGAATACACTTGTTCCTAAACTTCCTATGGGAAAATTATACAAGGTTTCTATTGATCGTTCGAAAGATTAAAACTCAAGTACATGAACTATCTTCGGTGTATATTCAGTTTGTTCTTCTACAGTTTGAATTTACCTTTAGAGTTAAAAAATTTAGTAATAATTTACTTTCGCAAGAATTTAACGATAATTTTATTTCATAACAATTTAATTTACTTTCAGAATAATATACCCACAAGAAAATTTACTTTCATCGTCATTTACCTTGATAATAATTTCCTTTGGTAATCATTTTCCTTTTTATAAAACATAATTTCGAAATTGTCATCTATTATCTCATGAAATCAAATAATTCTCACTTAATTATCTCGTAAATTTTGCTTTTTGGGTTTTATTACGCCCCTGAATGTGACCTATGCAGCTTACTGTTGATGTATCTAAGGCTTGACATAAAGCCAACAATCGTAGGAATAACAAATAGTAATAATGATAGTGTGGTATTGTTGGTGGATATTTATTATTTCTGTAATAAAATGAAACATGAATTCATATGTAAATAATCCCACCATTAGTATAATGATTTTTTGATCTTATTAGTATTTCTTTGTTTTTTGGAAAGCATTTTTTACAACTTTGGCGCTGATTCTGTGGGGGAGCCTCTATGCAGCAATCCTCAGAAAGAACGTTGCCATTAACCAAACGATTACCGGCGAATCCAGAGGGATCTCCAGCCTCGGATTCTCTTACTGGTGAATGCTCTTTATCTGTTCATTACCTCTCCTATTTTAACTATGCATTTCTCTCAGCAAAGATAAAGGCTGCCGTCATTGATAACTGGAGATTGGTTGCGGTGAAAACACGAAACATCAATAACGATAGCAAATGGAATAATGAAATCATCTCTCTCTTATCTCGAATGGATACACAAAGCCCTGATTACATCGAGATTGGAATTTCGTGCGGTTTTCTTGCCGAAAGTTTCATTAAAGATTTTGAAATCGTGAGGGCATTCCACCGTCTTCCCATTAGTGAGTAGTCGTGAGATATTCACCATCAACTCGAATTGAAAACTTCATTCGTTCCAGAATGGTTATATCTCTCATCCGATATCTCACTATATCCTAGGGAGAATGTGATAGCTCTTTTCTGTGATCCAAATTTAAGTGTCTCCGGGAATCCGCGAAAATTTCGGTGATTCCGTTGAAAGTAGATTCCTCTGCCACGAACACTTATCCTGTCCCCCAAAAATAAATATAAACCGAGACTAATAATTTAAAATGAAAAGTAATTAATATGAAAGTAGATGAAGTATGAGTGATGCTGAGTTATGGTACTCATTTATGTGCTCTCTTTACTGAATTCTATGAAAAGTTACTCATAAAGTCATTTAGGGATAGGACAGAGAAGAATGTCTTTCATTTACTTTTATCGCAGTCTTGCTCATGGCTGTGATAACATGAAAGTTACTACGGCACGAAAGATGCTGAATAATTCCATTTATCATGGTCATACCTTATCAAATACCATGAAAGGAATCTAGCTATACTTATGTGGACTCGTTCCATTTCTGTCGCTCTGTCTCAATGAGAATAGTAAGGCAAAACAAGCTTAGGGAACACCTTAAGCTATCTTTGTTTGCCTCATTCTATTTATTAAGCAGGATTGTCCAATATACATCCTGCGAGCCAGAGAGAGGTCAGCTGAAGGCCTTAAGCCCACCAATCTCCTCAAAGTTTAGTAAATAGATTTCGATCGCAGAAACCTATGATTAGATAAATTAGTCAGACGGATCGAAAACCTCATTCGTTAAATATTCTTGTTTTCCTTAAAGTTTGCACATTTGCGTACTTGATAGCCTGTTACTCTGTTTTCGTACATAGTTAAATCATGTGCAAAGTTCCTTTACACTCATTCAATTGTGTAATGATATAATTAGATGTCTGGTTACTTGGACGCAGTTTTCGTCACAAACAATCCACATAAAATGGTTGTGAGAAAATTATGATTCTAGTACGAGAGAATGATATTCTAATACAAAGGCCTATCCTTGGGTCACGTGTTTGATGAAATTTCAAATTTAGTGAAAAGGTTGGACAACTCTGCTCTTAATTTTTGATATCTAATGCTAGAGGGTTTTGAGGAACCATCTAGACATAAGGATGATGAGTAAACAAACAGGCATAGCAAATTAAATCATCAAGGGAATAAGGGAAAGGCTTTGAATTAGGGAATTGGGAGGCAAATTAACCTACCAAGGGGTAAAGAAGATTTATTTATCGTACGTCTTTCGCAATTCAAAGGAAAGTTGTTAATTCTACATCAGGTTCATGTAGAATAATAGAATATAGCTGCAAGTTATGAACTCTGTTAAAACCTTCAATTGTTTCTCTAACAATGAGGAAATGAAGAAAATGCACAATGTTTCCTTCGTTTTCTATGTCTGCCGGAATTAGATACTTGTGAGCCAGCTCTGACCTTGATATGAAAGACTTTTATCCGACAAAGATGATTGTCCCACTTTATCATGGTGCCTCATCTCGACAGAGTTTCCTTATATCTCCCATCTTTCAAGGATTTTTCTCTTGGTATGACTAATTTTTTGGAACTTTTTGGCCCAAAAATCAAATTTTTTCGGTTTTAAGGCTCTTTCTATTTTCAACATATGTCACTAACGTTGGAAAATATTCAGAAATAATATTTAAAATTCGAAAAATATTTCTAATCAAGAATGATTTCTTTTCAAAGATTAAAACTGAATTTTTAATCAAAAATTGAAGTAACAACGGTTCTACAATAATTATATATGATTTTATGTCAAACATTTCTACTATGACCTACTTATGGCATTTTTTGTCTAAAGAATTGAGTTTTTACGAATAATCGAACCTCAGTGGTCAAGAAATGAGGTTATTTTTTCCTTTCAAGACATCCTTTAGGCTCGACTCATCATTTCACCGCGAAATAATCCTAATAATCACACTTTTATTTACAGGATTCTTATAGCATCGCTTCTGATGCATCTGGCGAACATCGGAATCCTTTACTTCAGAGAAGTTATGCTTGTGCGCATTCCAGAGCCTCCCACCATTAATCCAATCGAAGATGATGACGACAGAGTTATCATTTATTGAAGTTCCGCTTGTCAAACTTGATCACTAATCCATCCACTCTCTTTTCACAAACTTGTAGTTTTTTCCGACTCATGAACTGTTATTTATGTATATTTATAATAAACAAGAATAAGAAGGAAAATGCATAAAAGTGCCATCATTTTACGCGTTACAGAAAAATCAGAAAATCTAGTAGTAGATTATAGACTTGGAAAGTTGTCCACTAAATACTTTTTAGAAGATATTCCTGTGGAATTCTCTTTGGATTAACACAATGGTGGATTATGTTTCTGTCAGGTAACTACAGGAAGATATGGATATCCATATCTAATCCATATCATCAAAATCCTGTCATTTTCTTTTCGGTTTGGTGAAAACCCTTTACTTTCGGTTCTTTTTCGGTTTTACTCCAACCCGTTCTAACCGGTTATATTCACTTCGAGCATTAAATATCATAATCCTAAATTTTTCCAAATTTTTACCTTTTTGATGACATATTGTTTACAGTTCAGAACAAAACTCGTGACATAAAATACATTCAGTTATTAAAACATAAAAATAAATTAGTGATTCGCAAATAATCGTTATGGTTGGTGGTTATCCTGATTGGTGTATAAATCTACTGTTACTCTAAATTATTATATAGATATAAAATCGGAATAAATAACGGTTTCGGTTAGTATTCAGGAGTTTTGATTTCTCAATTTGTCTTCGGTTTTCACTCCGAAAAAATTACGTCATTTTCAGCTTCGATACGGTTCCAATTCGTTGCCTTGATTTAATCACGAATTATTTGGTTTCTTTCCTTAGTTACAAACGAATGAGCTGATGAATAAATATATTCCAAGGCATACGTATTGAAAATTAACCCTCTATTAGCTGCATTATTGGGCTGTGAAATATTTAGTATGAAAATATAAGTCCTTTCTCAATTTGAGCGATGATGATGATAATGAGCATCGAGAAGATTGTTTCTAAAAGGTAATGTAAGATTAAACATTGCAATCTCTCCATATTTTAACATGTATGTCACTGTTACGAGCAATTTTCAAGGTTCACCAATATTGATTGAAAGGTATCATCCGTATTTTTAAATTTATTCTTCATCATACATTATGAATTAGTCTTCAGCTACTCGTAAGTTTTCCAGCGGTGCAATATGTCGACCAAGGTTAAGAATGAAGTAAGATCTTCTCTGCTACCGCTAATGAGAGCATTGCTTTTATATTACGCATAACGAAACTGCACATTTTACCTGACGATGCAATACCGATATGAAACTTCTTCAAAACCTATGTTGTTTGTTTTTGTTTCTTTATGCAATATGTTTCCGTTCTATTTTGTCGTTGTTTGTTTTTTTCCACTAATGTCCTTCGTTTCTTTTCATTTTGCTTAGTTTTCACAACTTCGCATTCCTACCTATCATCAACTCCAAATTATTACCATATTGCTTTACATTGCATCTCTTGGATTCCTTTTGTTTGTCTCATCGTTTTATCAATTACCTTTTGTCGTTATGTATATGTTTGGCCGATTTTTGCGTCATGTTTGTCTCAATACACCCAACCGTCACGTCCTCATCTTTACAATATTTAAAACATAATAAGCAGGAAATTTTACGGTTTATGGCTTTCTTCAAGACTCATTTCTACCTGAAACAGTGTTTATCTTGCATAGCTTTCGTATACCAATTTTCATTTGTGGTATTATAATTTAGGCAAGGTTAACCGCGAAATGCAGACTTTGTAAAAAGAAAACAATTCACTTGTGGATATTGCTAAGAGACGAAACCTATTCATAAGTAGTGTCCCTTCTTTTCATTAATATGAAGAGAAAAACTCCCCGGAAAAAATATCTCAGAAAGAACTTTATGTTAATTTAGGATTGAAGATGCTTGAAATTCACGCTTTATGAAAGGATGTATGAAGTATCGCAAACCTGCATATTTTCGCTCGACTTACATGTTTACATATTTATTTGTTAAAATTTTAAGTTCGTTTCGATAAAATACGAGTAATTGCAAATATATAGTCTGTGTAAATTTTCCGGATTTCTAACTTCCATAAGTAGTGAAACGATCAGATCTTGAAACGTTGTTGACTATCATCTTTACTCCAATTTTAATTAAAAATATGTTTTCTTAAAGAGATGTAATACTATTGGCGTGTTACAAACATTTAAAAGTTCTTACTTATCGATAATTTAGATTTAATCAAATATTTGAAAACATGGTGATAGTTAGGATATATTGATGCAAAGACTTTGAATTAAATAATACAAAATGCAAAGTAAAATAATGTTTTTTTATGGATTCAGCGTCACTGAAAATTCGGCTTGTATACATACCTTTATAATTTGTCCTCAGATATAAATCGTTGCCATGCAATTTTCTCTGGAAAAACTTCCAAGGTAGATACTAAAAATAAGTAAGTTCGTTAAATTCCTTTCATTTCTTAAAAAACACTACCGAAAGGCATCCAATAAACATCATATTTCATGGGCGTTGAAAATTGATTTGATCATGGAACTCCTTTTTCTTTTTACCTCCCATTAGAATATCTCAATAAGAAATCTCTTCTGAGAGATGAGAACGTTACGTAAGTATTGAAAATACCGCAGTTTAGATGCTGAATGGAAACTAGGTTACCGAATTCCTTGGTATTCATTCTGCGTGCTGTGAACGAAAGTTACTATACATTAAGCGACTATATATGACATGAATGAAACTTTCATTCAATGTACGAGTATTTAACATCTTTAGTTATAACTTATGTTTTGCATGAAAAAATTTAATTCGATTTCAATAAACGTTTTCTAAAATTGAATATTGGTAGTTGAATTCGAATTAAATTATTGAGATTAAAGATTTAATGAAGAGATAAAAAACGAAACTTAATTGAAAAAGAGTTGTAATGTACTCCTCAACGTTCGTTTTCGTTGTTTGAGAAGCCAGTTCCGTAATATTCATACAATTGAATGAACAGTAGATTGAATTGATTGTAGTTGAATAGATTTCAAACTGAATGTCATGACCCCTATTTATCATGGTTTCCTTCGCTCATGTCGGGTTGTTGAAGATTACCACAAGATGAATTATAGGAACAAGATTACTTTGAGAGCTGCTGTTTTTCATTGAATTGAGGATTGAAGGAAATAATAAAAATCTGCGGATTTGAAGATTCGCTCTTATTTATCAATCATCAACAAGATACGTTGCCGGAGAGGTATCCAACCATAAAAAACTTGTTTCGAGAAATATTGTCCAACAACTAATAAATACATGTTTATGTAATTTTTTCAAATATTATAACTAGACTATATATTTTCTATAAGTAAAGCATAATGTAAATAAAATGTCTAAATTATACTCTGGTGAAAATCGTCGTATTAATAATAATTTTGTATCACAATAAATGTTGTATTGCAAAGGTGTATATTGTGTGTTTTATTGATGGCACTTGAGAAATGTTGGAACCAGAAAACAATAAACTCAAAAATTGGTTTTACTTGAAGACTTGGCGGGTTGAAGGTTACCAAACAATAAAATTTAATTTCCGCCTTAGTGTTTCATTCAATTTTGAAACATGGTAATGGAAAACGAAAAATAAATTTAAATTGCAAATAGAATATAATATGATTTTGAAGTATTATTACTAGACTAATAACACTATACTAATACTTCATAATATTACTAAACTTTACCTAATTATTTCATGCATCATTTAAATTTAAATATAAACATATTTAAATATTCATGTGACCTATCGGAAACAATTATTTAGGTGACAGACAAGAAATTCTCCTAATTTAAGATTGTTTACATAAAATAATGTTCATTTCCCAGAAGGTTTATATTAAATATTTATCCAGAAATTTTGAGAAGGGGGTCCCAAACTGTGGTCAGCGAGCCGCACGCTGATTTTACATCAATTCTAAGTGACCCTCTCCGAGAATTCTATGCTTTTCTTTGTCTTTTATACGTATATATTCCATTTGCGGTCGATATTATATGAATAAAGCGCACTTCTATCGGAATCAGTGAAAAGTTAAACTCGGTGCTAATACAAAGCATAATTCGAATCATAAATTAATCAGCAACAATTCTAAATGAAACTTTAGCGTATGCAGCAGAAATAGGCAATCTTAGTTTCTCGATTTTTTCAGATGCTAATGGGGTTCCTCTGGAACTATGAGTTTGAAGCCCCAGTACTCGGAGATGTTTTATACAACAAATTACAAGCATTCTTCCGAGCTTCATCTTAGTATCGCAGGATGATGGGTTTATCCCAATAAGAATCTAAACGGAAGGAAACAGTTTTATCTGAAGACGCACGTGCCAACAACATAGCGAATCGTAAAGCTAAACGCATCTCTCAAACGTTTCCTGATAATCCTATCTCTATTTCTATCAAGCTGCGATTACTCCAACTTTTCTCAAGATTGCGGATTTTGGTCACGTCCTTCAAAAGAATTGACCTTATACGTTCAAAGAACGCGGACTCATTTGCAGACATCCGCCCACATCCGCCTACGAAAGTCCCTCTTTAGCTTTTTGTGAACACTAGCACGATGTAACAATCCCCGTACCTGTGCTGCCATCTCGGTAAGCCTTTGAAGAAACTCCAGAGGACGCAGAATGGGAAACGGTTATTCGGTGAAACGAGACGGAAACCGAGAAACACTTGTCTGGGAGCGTCTGTAGAGCTTTCGGGAACAGAACATCGTCATCGCTCATTGCAATGTGTTTACGGAATCTCGAACTGCGAGTCATTCTCCGGAAAGTATACTTCATATGAAGTAAGACTGCTGCTCCAGTTAGGTCGCACCAAAGATGTAGAGAAATGCTCTCGTTGGGAGAATGTGTCCTGCAGCCCTAAGGAAATAGTGTGCGCGTGCATGTGAATTTTCAGTTAACGACGTACATGGACGTTTGTTTTCCGGAATATTCGTGTAAGTGATTCCAACAATGAATTTATATAGAAGAGGAATGATATTCGCCACTTTCTTGGGAAGTTGTCTAACGTTGGCACTTTCCGGAGCTGCCATGGGAACCAGATATTGGGTGGAAGCTCACGCTCGTCGGACATCCAATCCGAGCGAATCCGATGGCAGAATTCACTTCGGGCTCTTTCGCGGCTCTAAGTATCTCAACGTCGCCTACGGGTGGAGAAGATACGAGATGGACAGTAAGTATCACTCGGGCGTCGAAGTCTCCATAGACGGCTATCGCATTCGTAGCGTTGCTATCTTGATCAGCAGATTCAGTTGAACTTCCTCTCTCTACGGATTTTTTCGAGAGACCTCCTATCATAAATTAGTAAATGATTTTCATGGGAAGTGGAAAATGCTAAGAGTATACCATCACATCTCATAAGAAACCAACCGTTGATATGTTGTTAGCAAACAAATGTGGAAGGCTTTACCGTATAGAAATCCAAGACAAGAAAAAATAAAATAAACCTTGACGTATTTTCCACATATATTCTCAAAAACATCATCGACGCATCTCACCCGATGATGGCCATGCTCTGCCAAAACCGGTAGTGTTTTTAAAATTTTGTGAAAAATACGCAAAGGTTTATTTTATTTATAATTTTACTGGTTGGTATGTTGACCTACACTTTTTCCAAATTCTCGCGATATATTCTATATTAATTCATCTCAACCTACTCAAAATTTCATCCTTGAGTTTAATTAAATAAAGGGGGATTTTTCCATCCTTTTATCAAGAGAATTTGGCTGAAATCCCATCTTTGCGGGTAATTTTCGTTTTACCGAATCATCATTAATTAAAAGTCTTATTCAACACTTTTCTGTATCCCAAATATTTTAAAGATTATAGCATAGCTTAGTAATATATTTCAGTCTTGAAATAGTCATAATTGATTCACGTATTTGAGAAGATATTTTCGCCTATTTATTCGAGAATACCATATGCATGCAGAATCTATGTCAGAGAATTATGAATAGTTGGAAAAAAATTGATACTATAGGAAAAGTAAAGAGATGTTGAAACTGCAGGGGTAAAGGAGCATTCAGTTTTGACAAAATGTAGGAGAAAAGGCGTAGTCGCAATGAAATAAATCCCCACTAGTATCAAAAAATACATTCGGGAATAGATAATTCCGAAAGTGGCTAAGAATCCTTTCAAAATTCACCTACCATATTTCATTGTACTAATGCATCAGCATATGAATCTTATGAGTATATTTATACTTGAATGCGCGAGAGATTTTATTTAAGGGAAAAGGGCCAGAAACGTATTGATGAAATAAGCTGTTATAATAACGGTGAAAAGTTAAAATGGTCAGTACTAAGATTGGACGCAAAGATAGAGTCAGCGGTGTTATGTTTAGATGATAGAGACAATAGATCCACTTGAAGTAGCCAGTCATAAGGAACTGCTTTACATGTCCGTTATTAGATCAACAAGATGATAGATATTTTCACTATATTCTCAGACGTGACCGTTTCATAGCAGGGCTTTTTATTGCTTCACCAAATACTGAAGTTTCCTTAAGATATTATTTCAATTCTACTTTCGTGTGGGAAAGAAAAATATCCGGCCACGAAGAGTTAATTAGAGTGTTTCACAGTGACGCTGTGTGCTAGTATTGGACACCCACCTGAAATAAAACCTGAGAAACCCAATTCCCCGTTCGGATGCATTATCCCAGTCCTATTCAGAAGTGGAGGCAAAATGTCTTGGTCTATGCTTATGTTGCGCTTTTTCGCTAAGGTATTAATGATGTATTCAATACAAGTTCCAAGCTACATGTTACGTTCCGTAATTGGATGGACTATAAATTATTCTGTCTGTAACACTCATGGAATATTAATGAGGAGCTAATTCAGCGTGTGCGTGCTTAGCCTACTATGGCTTATCATCGTTGTGTATTTTGATCATTATCATTTAGAATGTCTCTTACCTTCATAATATAATGTTAAACATTTTATTCGTGCTCCTAAATTACTCTTTGACCCATACCTATTAATGGAAAGAATGCATTCCGTTCCATTTACTGCCAAGTCTTGTCCATTAAGCCAAAGAGATGAATATCAAGTTTGGCTTTAAATTTGAACTAAATCATGGTGCGCTCCACATTCCATTACCCACGACTACAAGGAAACTTACGGAAAGGTTCGGATGATAAAGTTAGAGAGATAGCATTTTAATTTAAAATGAATGAATATTTCCTACGTCAAAATTTAATTGTATTGCTAATTTAATTTTCTTTCCGAAAGAGCATGCAGTCATTTCTTTCTTATCAATGTAGGCTCCCTTTTGTTTAGTATACTTTTACGATCGTAAAAGTAGTATTTTTAATTGAGGTTCGACATCTGAGGTTATTCTACACGTGGGCGTCCACCGAGAATCGAACCCGGGACCGCTTTCACCAAAGTCGAACGCGCTGCCCACACGGCCATCCGAGAGCCCCTTATATGAAATTTATCTATATTTTCGATTCTCCGTTTCTTAAGCTACTATGAAAACTGCTACTACTACCGAAGTACTATTTCTCTGCCTTACTCCTTCAAATATTATTAAAGCGGCTCCCGAATAGTCAAGACAAAAATGTATACCCTTTTCTGGTCGGGGAATCTTAATATTGGCTGTTGCAAAACAATTTACATACTTGTTAACACGAGTTATATGATACTAAAAAGAAATTGATTCAGTTTAAGCGTCCCTTTCTTAAAAAAATCTTTCGTCACTACCCATGCTTATCATATGCTAAAAATTACTTATGCTGAACATCAATATGTCATCTATTGATCATCAAGTGACATAGTGAAATAATAGTGACAGCTAAGCTTGGGCTCTCGGATGGCCAAGTGGGTAGCGCCTTTGCCATTGGTGAAAGCTGTCCCGGGTTCGATTCCCAGTGGTAGTCCATATGTGCGGAATGACCTCAGACGTCAAATTATTTTAACATTACAGTAGATCTCACACACGATTGGCACGATTCTCACAAGAGGCAGCTCCTTAACCCGACAAGACGCGGTCGCAAATTCAGGAAGACGCTGTTTTAGTTTTCATGCCTAAATGCATTTATGAATCATGCGCTATCACCATTCGCTATATCGCTCCAAGGATCAGAAATTACACTTCAATGTAGTAGATCCGAAACTTTTTACCTAGAAAAAGACGATATAAATTATCTATATTTCGTTTCGATACGCTACATTAAACTGGTGTAGCTCTTGTGAATTACTGAAGTCGGTGACGTCCTTTAATTAATATTAATTTATAGTTACATTGCAGCTGTTCTGCTAGTCTTATCATTTTTTCATGAGTTTCTGAAAAGATATTGTAAGAAAGAAAGTATTGACAGGGGAGAGTTTAATGCGTGATATTAGTTGAAGAATTGTTCCTCTTAGTGGAGCGAAAACGAAAGGAATCAAACTTAATAGAGTAGGAGATGAAAACGTGACTGCAGCTTTGTTTAAGGACTTCATTCTTCAGTACCCAATGTCAGCAATTATCGTAAGAAAGAGAATCAAGCTTTTTATGGCCCCACTGATACTAGACAATGCTCCTAGACACCCCAATACGCTGTAAAATGCTAATCAAGGCATTGAGGTATTTTTTTCCCAATAAACATCACCTGTACTAAGGTTTAGGAGTTTAGAAAACTTCTAAATCTTATTACAGGTGGTGCTAAAAAATCTTTTGCAGAATTTATAAAATAAACCTAAGAGAATGCAAGATTTCTGGTGCTCGTTTAATTATGGATGCAATTAATATAATAGTATCCATAATTAATAATAATTGGATTCGTGGAATGAGGTAAAGTATCAGACGCTTTATGCCTGTTTGAAAATCCTCTGTCTTGAAATCGTGAAATTTACGTGGGTTTCCTTCAGTCGAAGATGAAATTGGCGAAATTAAACCAGACAAAAGCTGCCGGAGAGGGAGGTAGAAGAATTATTGAATTCTCACCAAAATGCGTTGACTGAAGAAGAGTTGCTGGAATTGGCTGATATCAGCAAAAACACAGCAAAGAATGACGATTCGGTAAGAAAGTGACGACGCACAAACGAATAAGTTCAGGAAAAGTTAATTTTATTTGATTCAAGCATAGAGAGAAGCTTTGAAATGCAGGCGTGAATTTCAGGAAGCTCTACCACTTTATAGAGTAATTATTAAAAGAATAAAGATCACGGCTAAACCGAGTTGTATTTCATCCTTTTTCAAGTTAGCGTCTTAACAGGATCCTTTTCAGAACAGCTGCCAAATTAAACAAGATTGATTTCTACATTAATTCAAAGGTAATGTTTAATTTTAATGTCGTTGGAAATTCCCACATTAATTGTTAGGACCTGTAACTTCTTCTGCTGAGGAAACAGCCTTAACTTGTTTGGTGATGTGCGTTTTCCATGTCGAGACTGGACGGTTCGGTAATGGCTTACTCAAGCAATCCCGATCTCATTTTTCTTTTGACTCATGGCCCCAATAACAACTTGTTTTGGCTTTTCGTCCCATCTCGTTGTGCACAAGCTCAAATTGTTATGCTGCAGTCATTTATATAATTGGGGCTCCCGCATTGCCATGTGGGCAGCGCGTTCGACTATGGTGAAAGCGGTCCCGGGTTGAGTTCCCGATGGGAGTCCATTTACGAAATGATCATAGATGTCGAAGAACTTTTAAAGACATTACTACTTATATAATTTTCAAATGTCATTCGATTGAAGACTGTAATGGTTGTGAATAGTAGCTCTGTTTTTACTTTTAAAATTACGTAAAACAGCTGGTAATTCTTATTTGCAAATGTATTTACCAAACTGGAAGCATTTCTTGAAACCAAATTAAATATACGGTAGTATATTATTGGTACGATCGTCTTATTACGAAGTGTGCATTATTACGAAATTATTTTCTCGGATATTGAATGTTTGGAAAATGATATGACGAATAGATACTTCGATGTTGAAATGAAGGGAACGAAACTGATTATTCCCTATAAGACTACTTATTTTTAGTGTTTCTAATAGTGTGATTCCAAAATTCAAGGAACATAACTTAGCGCAGTGTAAGAGTTTATATTATTAGGTACTACTAGATCATACTTAAGGACGTAGTGCTGCCTTATAAATTCCTCTCTTACCCAACAAATGTAATGTAGTTAAGGGTCGTAATTATAATCAGACCTTCCATGTCCCATTTTGAACCAAAATTAAGGGTGTTTCTATCAAAGTCAACTCCTATAAAAAAGTTCGTGCTATTTTAATCCTATAACCATAAAAATACTAATTTCCTAGCTTTACATTTGGGGAATAAACAATAATTTGGAAAAGTCTTGATGCCTAAAATTAATAAATTGAAATCCTTTTTTCCTATTCTAATAAAATGTTTAATATAACTAGTGAATTATATTACGTTTTTATAATTGACGTAGATCAGATTTGAGTAACTTTTGCCATCGGAAGACATCATATGAAATCAGTAGGCTGCACTTAAAGGCGTATTGCTTCCAATTAATCAGCTTATCATCGAAATTGTGACATGGAAAACGATTTTAATGGTCATGAAAAACCTTGGTAGAACATAATTAACTTTATTTTCACTTGAATTAAGTAAAATAGGAAACCAATGATTTAAATGCGTTCCTTTGTTCCCAGGCCAAACGAAATGGTCACCGTATCGTACGCTGACCTAGGCTATATGTCAGTCATAAAAACTAATATCGAGTCTTCTGTTCGAAATAATTCAAGTATCGAAACATCTTTAAAACTCCAGTATGTAAATGAATTTTTGATAATAGGGAAGTATATTCATGATTTCTATAAGGATGTCTAAATATGGCATATTATAATCTATATATCTAATAATAATAGTAATGTATATTATATAAATTAATTGCGAAAAATGTCGTAATTTAAAAAGAACCTATCCTTCGAATCATCATTCAGTGGTTTTTTATATCAATACAGTTATATGCAAATTAGTTTTTATTGTATTATAATATCTTAACAAATCTTACTACAATATCTGAAGTGAATACATACAGCTGAAGGTAATTATTATCGTCTCTTTTCCATCAAGAAGATACCTTCATATCCTTAGCGAATCGCATTCAACAATTCAAATATTTTCTTTTCTAACATACAAAAAGAAAATTCTAGAAAAAAATAGATTAATTCCAGCGTCAGCCATTACTCTGAGCATAGTTGAATTGCTATGCTTAAACATTATTCTCTGTTAATTGAAATGCGGGAGAAATGTCAACACAGAAGCTGTTGTTTAATTTTAATTCTTTAACGAGAGGTTATTCATAATAGTCGCTTTTTTATTGAATTGTAAAAGTGAAATAGACCAGGAGAATGTATTCGAGAATGTTTTTTTGCGTTAATGTTCGAATATTAAATCTATGCCGTATCTCCATTATAAATATTCTTTAAAGAAGAAAGTAAATAAGATCGAAAAACGTTCATCCCGATTAATCTAGTCTGAAAGTGGACGCGGAGGAAGAAAGTTTCGCATCAGCGCTCTACTGTGGGAGGACGTGCGTGATGACGCAAGGACAGGTGTTCAAGGGGCTAATGGAAAGTGGCGTGGCCATGGGAAACTAAGTAAAGGACAAACGTGCGTCGAGAGAAATGCAGACAAGTGAAAACATATCGTCATCTCACGGAAATTTCCCCGAATGGGAATCGGAAATTTTCGTTCTCGCCGGAAAGAGTATGTCGACCATTTCACTCGCTAATCGGATCGAAAAATTCTGCGAATTTACCATAATAACATATTAGTTGGATTCCTGTTGTAGAATATCATAAAGGGGTTATTAATTTTGCTTGGAATTAAATTCACCACGGCTATTATCTTAATTAAAATATACCGAAGTAATATTCGTTTGAACCTCTTAAAGTTTTGTCTGGATATTAGTTTTGTGCAGACCCAAAATAAAAAATCGTTTATTCAGCCAGTTTGAATTGCCTCTCATAATCAAGTTGTAGAGATACTGATATAAGGAAAATTACTAAATAAATAACTCATTAAAATAGTACTAACATAATTACAAGAACTCAGATGTAAAGTGGAAGGAAAAAGTAATCACGGAGTAATGAATTGAGGAGGCGTAGGTAGACAGCCCACAGTAATAATTCTGAGGAATTGCATTCGAAGGTGAAAGGGGATGGTAGGTATGAGGACAATTCTATTTTCAGTCGCAAGATGTGACTGTTAGCGTGAAAAGTGTTGATAGACTTTAAAGAGCAATTCTATGGAAGGAAACAAGCTCTCCCTCCAGGGTGCACGGCAGGGTTCCCCGAAAAGGGCGAACACTGTTGGAATTAAGCTAATTAAGTTCGCATATTATGATTTTTCTAGCGTTTTGTCGCATGAGACGTTTCTTCTTCATCGAAAAAGATTTTAAATATTTTCAAAGGTAAAATGTGGGTTCTTTTCTCGTTTTATTTCTTGAACGTGAACCAAAATATGTTTATGACCTTGCCTTTAGAAGTACTGTTACTTCCGTTAATATCCGCTCTGAGCCTACTAATGTCTTGTTTGATACGTGCCAACGTTTTTATTATAGCCCTTTCTGGTTACCTCCGATTTCTTCGGAGTTCCGTATCAATTGAACCGAAAAAAGGCTCCCGGATGGCCAGGTGGGCAGCGCGTTCGACTTCAGTGAAAGCAGTCCCGAGTCCGATTCCCGGTGGAGGTGACGAGGAGATGACCTTAGCAGTCGAAGCACTTCCAAAACTACTGCTTAATTGAACCGAAAATATTTCTCTCGCTTCGATCTTTATAAATGATTAGTTGCGTTTCCGTTTAATCTAGTTCTCGATATTTAACTTTGGAAGTATTATCTTATTTTCAGTTTTATAATAAGGCTATACTTTCATCCTCTTGTTGTTGTTTTTTGAGCATATCTGTTTGCATGACGAGTCTTTCTTTCATATAAAAATGAGACGTGACGATAAGAGATGGAAAGTCAGCATGCATGCCTTACGGGTCCCTACGGATATTTATTTTTACACGTATCGATAATTATAATATAATTGGGAATTTATTCTTTTGTATGCATAGCTGATTTCAGGAATGATGAAAGGGGAACGCTAATGAAGATTACGGGACTTTCGGTGATATTGAGTGAAAAACGTCAACTTTAGAGCATTAGTGTTACCTCGTAAAATATTTCGCTTTATAGTAAAGCAGCACGTTCTGGATCAGGCGGGAAAGTTCAGAGTTTAAATATGAATCCATTTTTGCGATAATTCATTTTTAATCAACATTAATGTAAGAAGTTGTTAGATACTGTAGGATCCTCTAGAGGGAAGGGAAAATTGTTAATTGAGTGACACCATTCATCCACTAGAATTGACGAGACCATTTATTTAAATCTCATGTGTGCAAATTATGTGATGTTTCTTCAAAGTATTCCAGATCATCCTAGCATGATATTAATGAAGATTAATTTTTCGTGACTCTAAGCACTTTTTTACAGATAACCTTGAACAAGATTTTATAGAAGTAATCTATCATTGTAATCCAAGGAAACAAAAATATCCAAACAATTACAAAGCTCACACACATGACAAACTTCATAGATTCAGCCTTCCATTGTAAAATTCTTTAAGCAACAGAAATTCAAAACCTGTGTATTGCACAACATCCAGCTTTTTATTTAGCCTTAAATTAGTAGGTAGGATTGGTATTCGATAACAAAAACAAAATTAGCCTCAACATCACAGCTGACGTTAGCAAATATATTTGTCTCTAAGTAAACAGGATAAGAGGAAGACATCTCTAGATTATGATAAGCAAGCATGAAAAATGCTAAAAAGATAAATTTTGCCTTCAAATTAACAAATAGGCAAGAGAATGTGTTCAGTTTTAGTGAAAGCAATTCCAGTTTCAATTCCTGGTGGGGACTTATATGTACTCTACAGATTATTCTGATATTGTTTCAAGTGTAATTGAGCTGTTAATGAAGCTTTCAACAAGTTTCAATCATTTAAGGTCTAAATATGATTCCAATGGAAGCATGTCATAGACAATGATAGAAATCTATCATGATCAAACTAAAAGTTACCTGTAACAATGGAAATTTTTATATTTAGACCAAAAAATCATATACTCTTGAAAATGAAATAATTAAAAGAGTTAAGAGAAGACTGATGATGCCAACATTTACTATTAACGTACCTTTAATTCTTTTTGAATAAAATTAATTAACACGTCACAATATGTGTCTGATTTGCCTCCAGCTTTGACGTAATATATAGTGATGGTATGAAACTAAAAATGGTATACTGTTTATATAAAATAACATTTGAAGCCTAAAATTCCTGTAAACAAGGGTTTATAAGCAGGTAGTATAAATTTAAAATGAAAACCTTTGCCACTGAGGGATAAGAAATTAGATTATTTGCCTAACTCATTTGCTACTTGCCTTTACTCTTACTATACAGCTCATCATAATTATTTTCATTTAAAATCCTATTGGGTAAGTCCATGTACTCTTGGGATTATTTAAACTAACTTTAACTCAAAATTCTAATGTGGCCGAAAGTTCAAAACTTTTGACTTATACCAATCAAAATGAGCAAGAGATTGATTGCAACTGATTACATAGCTTCAAAGGATAAGTATTTAGCCAACACTTCAATTTTCTTTCTGTTATAAGGCTGGAGATGAAATACAGTCTTACTTTGGGGGTCATCATAATTATGAGTATTTGCTTAAACATGGATGAATCCCACTTAGGGGCTCACTAACATGCTTGTTCCTTTTGTTTGCCAGCATTAGGTATAAATTTATTGGGAGGGACTTAGTTGAGGCAGTTCTGATAATACTTAGATGAAATTGGAAAAAAATATTTGGAAAAAATTAGAAAATGAGAGTTGAAGTCAATGGTGAATGATAATGGAATTTCATTTCTTCTTGAGTGCAATAAGGTAAAATAATAATTAACATTAAAGGGCATCGTGTGAAGTGACTGCATAAGTATTATTGAAATTGAAGATTTTGTCACACTGATATGAAATCATTTTCCTGGAAAATGTGTGAAACCTACTTTGTTGGAACCTTATTGCACATGAAGGGTTTAAAGTTATAGAAAAACTATTTAAGGCCTTTAAATTGTTCTCTGAAATGAATAATTTACACAAATAAGACTGAACAGTATAGTTAGCCCCTGCCAGTAAAACTCCCTATTCAAATAAAAATCTGGGCACTTCATGTAACCCAAATTTATATGAAAGAAATGTTTCAGTTGCTGAATCAATTATGTAGATGTACTTGTTTTTTGGTGAGTCGAGTGGAAGATTGAAAAAGAAAGAAATCAACATCTGAAGTATGATCCCTATTCACATAAAACATTGCTTATTTCCACTGGACATTAATATAAACAATATGTGTTATTTGATTTTATACTGTGACAGTTAAATCATACATTTTAATAAACAGAAAAGATTGATTCATCCTCAGATCTTTAACTACATGTTTTCATAGCTTAATATCAACTCATGATGATTGATTCAGTGTTGACATGACAATTTATTTTGTTTTGTTTACAGTTATGGAGATACTGAAAGAAGAGTATGAATTCCTAATTTGGGGCTTGTGGGTGGCAACCATTGGATGTTTAAGCCTAGCCATGATATTTGCAGTGATTGCTGCAGCTTTTGCTGTAATTAATACTGCCATTACTCCAGTCTCAGCTATAACTGGAATATTTGGTCTTTATTTCTGGAATTTCCTAGCAGGTAATCATTGAATTCTTGTGGTTTATCTCTGTAAACTTTTGATAAATTAGAATAAAGTCCATTTATTTTAGTTTCAGTGCACCATATTAGGATTTTAGAATTAGAATGGAAAGATTACAGGAACAAGTTTTAGTTTATTAATATGATAATTGCATACTAAACACATACCGCTCTTATTTTACTATACAATCACACATTAATCCATTCCATCTATGTAATCAGTCATAATACTCTTTATTTACCAACTTTGCATACATATTTAAAAAAAAATAAAAGACTTGAATAAGGGTTTCATTTCTTAGAAGAAAGGACCAAACTGAATTGATTCAAGGCAACTCAAAGATTATTGGAGATAGTTATTTTTGAGATTTTTATCGGTACATTGTGGGAGTTCAAGCATTGTGAGATATTTATGATAAAAAAAATGCGCAATTGAAAATTATAATCTTTTTCAGACATATTTAAACTTCAGAATTATCCTAGATTTGATAATATATGCAATGTATTTTATACCTTTGACTCATTCAAATTCATTTGCACTGTTGATCAATTCCATTGTAGTAATATTTAATCTGTAATGTTTTTTTCTTATAATATTGTATCTGAAAATAAGTCTGTCAGTAGTCAAAAATAATTCTAAGAATATTTCATGATACTCACTAAAAACCACTTACTATTTTAATCACTGATAGAGTTGAGTTACCATTGAATCTGCATTCTATTTACTTCTTTCATGATTTCAAAAAATTGCACAGATAATACTATATTTCATCAATGTTTGGAATAATGAAATGGCTCATATCATGTAATAATTTAGCCAGTGATTGTCAAAATCACTGCTAAATTAATTCTATTCTTAAAATTTTAGAATAGGATTGTTAGCTTGGATTTCTCTAATTTGTTAGTGTAAGGATGTCATGGGTAATTGTTCACAACCATGTTGCATATATTCACACAAAAATATTTATTTAATCATGTATAATTATTTAATATCGATATTATAATTTATTCAATAGAATTAATACTGCTTACTTAGATAGTGAAGTCTTAATATAGCATTGTATTAACTGCATTCAACATAGAAGAAGAATTGAAATAACAATAAGACAATATTAACTATGATAATCATTAATAGTAGTAAAAATGTGGAATAGTAAAAAAGTAAAAAGTTGAAATTGGTCAAAAAGAATTATATTAAAGGGCAGTAAGTAAAAAAAGTGTTAAAAGTTAAAAATATTCTAAATTTGTGACATTTATTTATAAAAATACTGCTATAAAGCCAAAGAAACACATATTAATATTGTTGGGTTTTTATTGGAATGTGTGCCTATATTGTTTAATGGTTTCTAGAAACAATAAAAATGTAATGGAGCATCTACTAATTAAGACATTTGTTGTCTTACAAAATTGCTCAAACCGAGGAGAAGACCCAAACTTCTAAAATAGAGAAGAAAAAACCCCTTATGACCCCCTCAACATAATGTTTGCTGAGAGATAAAGGATATTTAAGATCATTTAGAGATTTACAAAGAATTTCTGGAGGATATACAAATAGTTAAAGAAGCAAAATATTTGATTAAATACAGAAATATATTTCTGTAGCATTTTAATAAATTTTTAAAGTAATGTTTTTATCAATATATTTACTAGTTCAAATTCAATACTTTTTTATCAAACTATTGTATATTATTGTGGACAGTAAACAATTTGTAGACTGTATGCCACATAAATAACAAAATCTATTTTCATGTTGAAATTCATCTTATCAATCTTTTCCAGTTATATTCAATCTTGCTGCAGTTATCACTTGGACCATACAGTTTCATCTGAAACTGAAAGAAAATGTAATGACACAGGAAGATTTAGCCATTAACTGGACTTCAAGAGATATGGCTCACCTTGGATATTCATTTTGGTAAGAATATATTTAAAGTTTCATTGTGACAAGCTAAAAAAATGGTTTCCTAATACCATAATTTTGATATTTAATTGCAGGTTTGTGGTTGGTGCAGTGGTAGTGAGTGTTCTTAACATTATTGTTATATACTTCGGAGCAAATAGACCTCGAGAGAAGAAGGGTAGTAATCCAGTGACAGAAGAGAAAGCAAATGGTGCCATCATGCTCTATTAAGCACTGTAAATATTTTATAGAGTAATTTGTGGACACTTGTGAAGTGAATTGTGTATATTATTTTTAAAATTATAATAAATACCAATATCAAAAAATATTACTGTAATTTGTATTTGTATTCAAGTATAATTCATTCCTTCCAAGAGTGAGCTTATGACAATGTTATCTTGACTACTGACTGCCTTTGTATTACTCTCATGGACTGTTTAATACTTGAAGTCTGAAAACTGGTACTGTTCAATTATTACTTTTGCAGTATTTCTGTTTTCTATTATTTTAAGTTGTAAATGATCTTAACCTTCTTCTATCTACACTTTATTTTCACTTTTCATTCACTCTTCTTCAGCGGTTGAAATCTACTTCTCATCTTTACCTTAAAGAACTTATTCTGCCATTGTAGCTCAGCTGGTAATAAGCACTTGGCAACTTGGAGATCCAAGTTTGAGACCCAGTTACATTATATTTTTTCTTTTTGGGTTTTTTTGTTAATCAATCATGTGTCACTCATAATTTAGTCTTTCCAGAATCTCGGTTTTGCTTTATCTATGGGATGGAAAACATTTCCCAATCCCCTCCAATTTTATCAAACATGAATTTCAACATTCTTTTTCGAATTCACATAGGAAAACTACTTTGATGTATTATCTTGTCAGTCATACTATAATGTAACTCATAGTATATATCAAATTATATTAAAGCCCTTATCAAAGTATCTTGCAATTTTTCTTCAGTATCCTACATCATTCATTTTATAGGGATAGATAATTGTCTCTCTACAGCATAATCAGTTTAGTTTGACTGAGTTAATGCTTTTCAGTATTCATTGAATATATTTATAGGTTTACAATATGTTCTCAAGTAGAACTGCAGATTAATATGATTTCCATAATTAAAGTTTTTTTACTTCACAATATTATTTATGAACGTCTTGGAAAGTTCGATATATGTATTATTTAGCTACAAGCTTTGTAATGAAGATTCAGAAGGAAATATTTTACTGAAATGCTAATAAAATCTCTCAATTTTTTTTTCAAAAACCTTAAGTTACTCTGAATATAAACTCGGTGCTTATGAGGCAGAATATTATCTTTGTACTTTCCAAAACCAGTGCAGCAATCCTATCCATCTTTTACTGAGAAATATGCCATCCAAAAACTCTTAAATAAAATGTGAATATTCTATTAAAACAGCTTTTCTTGCAGGTGAAGAAGCACAAAAGATAAAAGATGTCACTAAAAAATAAACAAGTGGTGAGAAAATATTTCAAAAATTTAAAGAGTTTCTAGTAGATCTTCTATTTGAAATTTAAGGGAAGGATTTGGTTTTTTCTTAAAGGAATTGAGTTGTTTCCTTCTTGAAAGTTCAATCATCAGCAATACTCATGAATATCATTTCATCATGTTTTGGCAATTGTTATATTTTGACATTTTGGAAAAATAGTTACCTTTCTAGTGCCCATCTATTTTGTTCTTGGTTAAATGAAGAAGCACTCTTTTATGAAACGTTGTAACTGATAAATCTTGGGAAAATTTATTATATGCCAAAATATATGTTAAATTTTTCAGGAAATAGCTTATTTAAATTAATTTATGGAATGAATGCATTAGTTTATTAGAAAGGAACACTGTTTATTCTTAAAGAAATTCATTATTCTAATTCTTATAATATTCTTAGATAATTTATTGCATAATTTACAGTGCAGCATATTTTAAAATAGATATACATATAAAAAGGAGTTGAGAATTTTACATAAATAATCTCGATGAAGGTTCCAATTTAGGAGTGTGGTCTACATATAAGCTAAGGAGTATCCATTCATAATTGAATTTGATAGCAACAAGATATTTGAAATTTTGTCTAGAAAAATATATTCTTAGTTAAGGTGGAGCTCATAATGGAGCTATGTTTGTCCATCCACTTTAAGTATCACGTTAAGGAGTCCTCAGAATAATCAGAGGAGTAAAGGGTCCTAAAATTAAGCTATAAGGAAAATTGATTAGAACACTTGAAGGAAAAAACAACTATCTTTGCTCATTAATTCGTCAATAAAAGTTAGCATATGTTTGAAAAATATTTATGCAAGTAAAATGGTAAATTTACTATTATGATTATGAATCGACCAATTGTGCCAATAAAGGTAAATATTGTTTGTGGTTTATCCTAAAAGATAAAATAGAGAAACAGCTTGCTAATGTTCAAGGCTAAGCCAAATGGATTCTTCATGGGTAATTCAAGAACAACATAAATCAAGTTGATTACCATTGATAGTAGGTCATTATTGGCATGTTGCTGACTAATTCAAACCACTACCTAATTTTTCCAATGTTGGTTAAGCACCAAGGCCCTCACTAAGATCGCTCTCACCAATATTATCTTCTTTATCATCAAGGAATCCATTTTTAATTTAATGAATTATACCCACACTAGAAAAAATAAATCATGCAAAACAGGCCTAGGCATTTTATAAATTTATGTGAGTCCAGCATTTTTTGATTAGGTTATTTTCTCTATAAGAAATTGTGTTCATGGTGCATTCCTCTCAATGAAATGCTTCAATCCACTTTAAAATTATACTTCAATGTATTTTCTAGCAAAATAGATAGAAAAAACTTCTACCATTGCTACAGTTGAATCATGTCTACTGTTGGTTTTGTATTTACCTTCAGATAACAGGAAATAACATAGGTGATTCCCAAATTTGTCTAAGGAAATAGATGAAAAATTTATCTGTAGATGATAAACCAAAATGTATTTGAATTATGGGTTAATTTTGCAATATATTATAGTTTTTTTAGATAAAAATAAACCTTTCTTCAAGAAACATTAGTTTGAATAAAGTCATTTTCTGATAAAAATTATTTTTACTGGATTATTAGTGTGCATTTAGATTTAGATTTCATTGATTTTTGGGCATTTATTTTAAAATGCTGATTGATTTTCTAATCCATGAATTTAAATAAAACACAAAATATAAGCTCATTTTCCTAGTCACACGCTTATGTATTTTTACTCAAAACCTAAGGTGTTACAAATTAAGATTTGAAAATAGTTAGTGAATCCAAGGTTATAAAGTAAAGAAAGTATAAGAGATATGACCTTGATGTAAATATGACACATCAGATGAAAGACAATCAAAGGAAGAAGATAAACAATAATAGCTTTGGATAAGTTTATTACAACTGAAGGTTCTTTGGGGAAATCATAACACAGAGATATTATCAGAAGAGAAAAAACAATAATAGACACAAAAGTTTCAAAATCAAACACAAATAGACACAAAAATTTCAAATCAATCAAAAAGAACAAAGATAGGGTGTTAGCCATATTTAGCAACAGGATAAATGATACTATAATAGAGAGGGTGATAAAGAATTGATACTGTTTCAAAAAAATACAAATAAAATAGAATATTGAAGCAATGGATTGAAAGGATGAAAATGCAAGAAGATTATCTCATTCCTCCAAACAATGAGATAGGAAGGACAGAAAAATTAATACTAACATTAAAAAAAGAATTATATGGATCCCGGATAGCTGAGTGGGCAGCTCATTTGACTTCAATGAAAGCGGTCCTGGGTTCAATTCCCAGTGGGAGCCCACGTTTTGAACCCACACTACTAAAAAAATAATAATACTATGAACAGTAAAACTGACTTCAATTACTATCACCTAAGATGTTGTCATACTTAATATGTGGTTTTCTCTCTACCTTGATCCCTTTCATATAAAAGCATGTTAAAAACACTACTTAAAATACTCTGCTAATCTTTTATAAGGTGGATTATTCCTGTCTTCAGATGCACTGCAACCCAATATATAAAATCATCCTCATTAGATACACTCAAAGTTGTATTCATTATTTGTATCACTGTCTTCCTCTTCTACCTCACCTTTTGACTCGTGTCAGAAAATGTGAACTCTATATTAAGGTCCTAATAAGTTAGCAAATAAATATACAGCAAAAGAGTGCTACTTCCATCCCACTGTTAAATATTCATTGTTCTGATATAGAGTGAGATGTGAAATCTTCCCCATTACTTGGCAGTGTTTCCTTTCATCATAATCTCATATTGTAAACAAATCCACATAACTGGTATGGCAATGCAATATATTTTGGGCTGTTGAGTATAGTCTTGGAGAAATCACTGTTACTATTTGTGGCAGCCTTTCATTACTGCTGTTATTATTCTTCCCTAATCCTCTACTATATAAGGTGAAAATTACTTCATTGTAGAGCAATAATGAATGGTGCTCTTTTTGTTCAAATAGCAAACCATTCTTCCAAAATATGACAAGATGGCAACCAGTATTACATAACAGTAGTTTGCAGACTTCAGGTATCTCATATTCAGAATTGCAAAGAAAGCAAATATAGAAATATCATTTCATTATAAGGTGCAAAGCATTTTTAAATATCAAAGAGCCAAAAAACTATTCTCTTTTACTATCTAACATGCAAGAAATAAAAAGTTGTTATACCTCAATAAAATGCTATCCCATGTACAAAGAAGTTTGAACTCTGTCTCTTGAAAAGTATCTTAAGTTGGTCTTTCTTTGTGTAAATATATAACTAGGATTTTTAAAAAATGCTTTGAACCTTAATCTTAAAATTAGCTTTATATCCCAAAAAATCTCTACATTTTATCATAAGATCTCATTGAAAGATTTATGTTGGCAATTCAGAAGTTAGGTGAATGATGTAATAAAAATACCAACCATAAAACTATAAATAAACCAACTCAATGTGAGTTATAGAAAAACAAAAATAATGATATTTTCCCAAAGAAATATTTTTGATGAGTCAATCGGTGGTGATGAAGCAAATGAACTAATATTTATAGTCCTGCACATTGATCCATTGTTAAATGGAATTCATATAACCATTTACGTAAAAAACTCCATCCTGTCTTAAACTTAGCATTTATTTTAAAAAACAGGGTAACATTTAATGTTCTTTTATCTTTTTACTATGGAAATGTTAATGCCTTTGTTAAACATAGCATGTTGCTCTCTCAAATCCCCAAATTCATGAGATGTATTTCTGATATAAAAGAAACTTCACTAGTTCTCATTATTTCCATAGAGACAGAACTAAATACACTAGACACTTATTTTACCAAAAAGACTTTCATAGGAACCTAAATGAAAAAAAAGACAACATAATAAGCAGTTATTTTCTTTATAAGTCAATGTGGTACCTTATAGGAGGTCTAAAATAAATCTCTCAATTTTATCCCAATTTAACTTCCCGCTTGAGGAATCAACATATATTGCGACTCTAGCGGAAGTAAAGGAACACAAAATCCGCCATGACATGTGACTTCATATGTTGACGTGAGAAGATATGACAATTCGGGATGGAAGATCAGTTAGCAGACTCCTTTTTTGGTTTCGACGCAACGTTATCGGTTAGTTACATCCTTTAAATTTCTCTGAATGTCTGAAAGGCATCACTAATTCGATGCCAAATGTTGAATACGAAGCAAGATCTTGCATCAGGTCCTGTAACCACATGATGGATGAAAGATGAATACAAATACTGAACTTTATTATTATTAGGCCTGCAAACAATTTTGTATCTGTAGAAAGTATATGAGATGCAATGTCGGTATAAGGATTTCACCTTAAGTCTTCATTTAACTTAGCGGCTGTTATTTGTATTGGCCAAGTTTACAGTCGTTCATCTTGAGCTTATGTTTGGCCATCACACGTTTATAATTTTACATGAGTCTAACAACAATTCGGGGATCGATTTTTCAAGTCTTAATTTAATTGCCGTTTGCATTCGATGAACAAATCCATGAAATTCAATTTGTTAAGTAGCAATGAGTATAGTTTTAGGAATTGCTTTCGTGTTCCATTAAATTACTGTAATCCAATATAATAATGATTTTTATCAAAATATTTTAGGGTTCACCTGATGAGGTAAATGATGAAACTGAAGATGGCCAAGATGAAGAATTTTACGATGCACTTAACGAAGAAACATTCGGCACGGATGCGGTTGGTAAGTATTTTGTTTATTTCCACCTTGCATGATTGCTTAGTGTAGGATATGCAGAAGAGGAAAATAACTTTATAAATCTTTTTTTTAATTTATTTAGTCGGCGATTGGGAGGAAGACCACGAAAAACTAGCTGAAATAACCGAGCTTGCTCGTGTTCGAAGTAACAGTTATAATGGGATTGAGGAGAAATATAATGAAAATGTGAGTAAGAATGTTTTAAATACTATAAACCTGTATTAGTTTGTTCAAGATACATTGTTGAGGCTTGACAAACATGTTCGAAACTCAAGGAAATGGTTTGTTGATCCAGCATTTATTTTCAATCTTTGAAAACAAAATTAGCCATCTATCAGTTTGTAACTTCAGTTCAGCAAGTCAAGTAATCTTTAAAGCTTATATTTGATTGGTAGCCCCCATATCGCGAGGTCTTTAGCTAAGTAAGGTCAAGCAGAGGTGATTCGAGACAGGTTATATTTTGATGTCAAAGTTTGGATTCTATTTTGGTGCATCTTCATCTATAGCTCGATTTGTTACTATTGTGGCGCAATCAAAAATTTACCTTGTTGGGCACAAAAGCCCATAGTAATATGTTCCTGACAAGGTGATGGAGGGATAGGTTTTTACATATCTCTCTCTAAATAATGGGATGGCTTAAGGTACAAATTGCATTAATCAGAATAACATTTGTTTGTTTATGATATTATTCTACATTCTTTCAATGTATTTTTTTAGCATGTATCATTTTTTCTGTAGTTAAGGACACTTAAGCCCCCTCTCCTGCTTGCAACATTGATGCAGTTAGTTTGCTGTATCTTTAGCTTTGATATTTATCATGTTTTAATAATTTAGTAACTTTATGACAGAAGAAAAATTCTATTTCTAGTGTTTCAAAACATGTGGTGTTAGATAATATATATCAAATCCAAAAGAAAGTTATACTTTCATTTGGACTTGATTTCATTATCACTTTAGAGCTTCAAATCTCAGTAATTGACAGATCTTATGTTTTAATATTTTATAATGTTGAGATGTGTATGAATTAAGAAACTAGGTAGGTTAAATGAAGTAGACAAAGCAGTGAATAATAGCATTAGCTTTACAAGGTTCTACCTATTTTAGGTATGAATGAAATGAATAAATCTTTCCTATACTGTCAATTAAAATTGTTCTATTTATTCATTGATGTACTTTGGGACTTTGGAATGTATTGAAATAATCATAAAAGATTGAAAGATATAAAAAAATAAGTAAGGCTCGGTTAACATTACCTTGTTTCCCATGGTAGGAGTAAACTATGTCAGACAATTAAACCTCTTAAAAAGGAGCAATATTACAAAGGTTTCGATGAAAGGTTGATGGCTTTCAGATTTCTGAAGAAAATATTGGGTGCTTGGGACATAGGTTAGTGGGAGTCCAAAAGATTAATGGCTGGCTGCACAGAGGACCAGCTTAGATAGAACATTGGTTGCTACTAATCTTTTCTTGTTGCAGGAATATGTGGCTTATGTTCTAATATGGTTAGTTTTTACCATGATAATCTTGATTCAGAGATTTCTCAAACCAAAAGACCCACTACTTTAAAAATTCTCTTGTTAAATAAATAATGTTTATGTTATTTCATTAGTTTCTTTTATTATGGATTTAAATTAGACAAATGAATCAAATATTTACATATATTATTGTTTAGTAGTTCATTTTTGACTATCGTACTTGACACACAGCCAAAAAATACCTATGAGCCATGACTGGGAACATAACCAGCAGTAAGCAACACCCTCTGTATTTTTTTAATAGTACTGTAGAAAATCAAGAAAAAACGAGCATGTTTGATGGAAGTAAATGTTGCTCTCACAAATTCCCTGTCAAAATTTTCCTCATATAGTCCCTTTTAGTTAGCAAACAATTCAAGATTTCTCCTTTTAACTAACAAACTAATCTAAATAACCAACCAAATATTAGGTTTCTGTGCAACAACAAGAACATCTATATATCTTGCCACCTACCCATCTAAATGGTAAATAAAGAAACGTTATTTGTTTTCATAATATTTTGTATGTTTTAATGAAAATTCTATGTATTAAGGTTTCCACATTAGTTTGTTCCTAGAATCAATGATTCAGCTTTATGATGAAGTTTTAATTAACCTGATGGTGGGCTGAAAATTTAAGATATGTATAAATTTAAGATATGTTTTCACAAAATACATATGTATATATGGATTTTGTGAAAACCTTAATACTCCATATTTTAATTAAAGAATCTATTAATATCTCAAAGTGATGGTGTAGGCTATTGATTAGGTTTAAAAAATTAGACATTCTTTTATTCCATATAAAGAAATATTAGTTGTAATGAATCAATGTACTAATCTTCAGCTTTGTGTGTTTATCCTACTAGATCACAAATCAGAATTCTGTATCACAGCTATAGGTTTGTACATTAGATATTGTGTTAGAGCATTTGTTTGTTAAACATTGTATGGTAGAGCACCAAGAGAGAGAAAGAAGAAACTTAACGAAAAAGATAAATTACTTACAGGTTTGTTTATTTGCTTAAAATTCACATAGAAAACTATGCAAAGAGGAATAATTTCCTTTTATAATTTTTATCTATTTTTTTCTCCTTTTAAAAAAGGATTGTTTGTCATGGAGGGAATAAATGTGATGTCACCACAAATGTATTATAACAAAAATAATATTGAAAAATTTATGTGGTATTTCATAGAAAATTATTTTAACTGTTTTACTAACTATATAGATTTGTGTACAGGTCAGCCTTTAGGTAGAATAGTAAATGTTAAAAAGTTCGTCCTTGTTGATATCTCATGTTTAATTTTGAGCAGATAGATTAGATAGCACTGGTTGCTTTTGGTTTGAATAATTTCTGTTCAATTTCTGTCAAAATTTCTTGTATATATATTGTCTTTTACTTTCATTCGTAAAAATCTTTTAAACATATTACTCTTTCTCTTGTTATCTCATCAAAGTTTGCAGTGATATGATATAGTCAGTCAGTAAGCTTGGTAATAATGTCCGTCTTATATAAATCGTAGAAATGTTTTTAAGGATTTTTTTACCCATGGAACCTATGAAGGAATGATGATAATTTGATAATTCTTTCATATTTAGAATTCTAATTTTGCTTCATATGGGGAATTTGTTATCAAATGGCTAACAATTTCTTCCTTTCTCTTCTTTCAGGGTGCTGACATGGACAACTTTGCTGGGGGTGAGAGTGACTTGGCTGACAGTATTTCTCGTATGGTTTTTGAAGATCAAGAGGAGAATATTTCATCAGAATCTAAGGTCAGCTGAGTTAGTTTATTGTAAATTTGATTATAATATCTTAATGATTAGATGTCATCTTATTGTAAGAGGATGAAAGTATGGAACACATTCAGTATAATCTCTAAATTATTAATTAAGTTTAATCTACACCCCAATAAAAATTCACCTCATTAATTGTTTCTCAGTAAAACTTAAATTCTTGTTTTGGACTAATGGTATAACAACTTGCCTTTCTTCATTACATTTAAATGGATTTACTGCAACATGTAATGCATATTTAATTACTCAAAAACTTTATTGTATGAAATTGAACAAAATTAATCATCTATGACATCAGATACAAAACCTCAGCAGATTGTAAGCCAAACATCAGTGTCTTCACATTCTACCAATATCTGTATCAAATAGTCAGTCAGTGGTTTCAAATGCAACATTGTGTTAGTTCCAAATAATACAATACCATTGAGTTAATTTGCTGTCTCACAATGGTAAATGTTACAAAATTATATTAGTTATTGTTGTTATTTAGTTGTTTACTCTTGCTCTGATGAAAAACGTTGACACATTTATGCTGTTACTGTGGAAATATCTATCAAGGTCATTAATTTCTAGTTCATGTTTCGCTTAAGAAAAATTTCTTACACAAGGACTGCACAGTTTATCCTGGTCCAATCAAAACAGTTAATGTTTGAGTTCAATTTTAAGAAAATATATAAACAGTGTGTAGTTGAAGTGTATTGGCAAAAAATGAGATGTTTCTTCTCCTGTGTATTTCCTCATGTGGAGGATGGCAACGTGTTGCCAAATACACCAAAAAATATTTTTTTACTACAAAGGATCATTCATGATGAAGAAATAAATGCTTCATTAAGTAGAATAATTTCTTTCTCCTTATTTTTAAATTAAAATATATAAAAATTATTTCATATCTTGCATTTCATTGTGGAAAGACTAATCTCTAAGTTAATTTTTGTCTGGCTGTTTTGAACAAGGTATTATTTAATTTTGCACAAAATTTATGCAGAAAGAAATTCATGCATTGCTTTCTGATCCAGTACCAACTTGAATTTGTGATTTCTTTTTAATATTTCGTTAGTATGTGTAAGATCCCTCAAATGGGAATTTGAATTTTGCTTTCAAAAGTGAAAGCACCAGTTAAATCTTTTTCCATGTCACCATATATGTTGTGTATGATATTTAGAGATAGTGAAAAGATATTTATCGGGAAGGAATGAAGAATATCTTGATAAAATGGGGTTTATTAATTTTTCCTTGCTGTGTTAAGTGTGAAGGAGGAATAGATAATTCATTGCATGTTGAAAAATTTTACACTTACATTCTTGAAACTTACTGGGGATGTTGCAGGATAGAAGCTACATTAGTATTTGAGGATTTGGTTTTCCAACTTTCAGACACATTGCAAAATTCAACAAACATTGATCCTTTTGTAGGGTTATAAGTTTCAACCAAATAAAGGCAAAAAATGATTCTTTCAGTAATTTATATACATAGAATATATTATGAAAAATATTTCAATCCTAAATAGTTTCAATAAAATCTTTTGAATTTTCAATTAATTGTGAACTATGAATTATGATATCTTTACCACCAACTTTACTGGAATCATAAATATTGCAGCGTTTATAAGTCATTTCCTATGGAATGCAAATATTTGAAATGTAATAATGAAATACTGAAGAATACTGAGTAGTAATCATTGAGTGTGCACCTCAACCCCAAACTTTCTGCCACACATGCTTACCTTCATCTTCAATATTAGCTGATGAAATTTGTTCTGTTTAAAAAGGATGTAACAATATTTTTGTAACTCATCCTTAACTAGAATGAAGTCCTCAGCTGAAAGATATGTTTTTGTTGTTATTTCCTGAAAATTTCAACAATTCAATTCAAGTTTCAAATCTAAAATTAGAGTACAGCTTCTCAGAATAAAAATCTCAGATCACAGAATATCAAAAAACGCTAAATGAAAAACTTTCATTTTACAGCTGAGGAAAAATTTCTGCTATTGACGGAATGGCACTCTCATCCCTTATTACGATTAACAACCTGGCTGTGCACAGGGTACATAACCACTATGGTTGCTTAAACCATAAGACATCTGAGCAAAGTTGCAACCCTCCAATCTTGGGAAATGCTTGGGAAATATTAGTTGATGGTTAGTATTTAGTATGCTTTTGTATTTGGACTAAAGCATAAAAGTGGTTTGCCATTGTAACAAGTCAAACAGAGCTGTTGAATTTTTTCCTAAATGATTTGTTTTTAACTTGGTGGGAGGGCCATGTTGAAAGATAAGAGGGGAGTAATTGAGAACCATTGTAAGACATAGTTTTTAACATTTTCACATGTTTTAACAAGTCTCTTAGGTAGGCCTGAGAGACATGTAAAGCCTGCAAAGAAGCACACAAAAGCCTCTGGATATTAATACATAATTTACAGATTAAGAAAAGGCATCTTAAGGCATGTTAGTGACTTTACCATAAACTAAGAAATAAAGTTATCAAGATGATTTTGAAGGAAGAGGGCATGAAGAAAAGTGCATGAAATGTTACTTCGAAAGATTCCTCCAACTTATAATCTTCAGATGAGGTATACCTGATGAGGTATCAGTTTAGCTTGGTGCTTTGCACTCCAAAAAGAATTTTTGAAAATTAGGTACTTCAAGAAAGCATGGTCAGCACAAATACATTGAAAGGAAAACTGTCATTCAATTGGAATTAAATGATTACTACCACTGTTGTACATACATAGGCAAATTCAGAATTTTCCACGTATTTTGTGAAGCAGTTCACTATTCCATTACTTTTTGATTAATCAAATTTTTTCCTGTTAATCTTTCTATATTTTTCTTTTCGTTTTTCTCTTTAAAAGTAATTTTAAGATACAGTAATTTGCCAATTTCTTGCAAATAATTCATTTTTATTCTCTTAAATTCTTACTTTTAAGAAATCCACATGATATTCAGAAATCAGTTAACTTTAATCACTGTGCATAAATCCTATCTTTCTAAAACCTTATTCTAGGGTACTATCAAATACATGTATAAAGACCCCCACCTATTATCAGACCCTTATACTTGTTATATAGTTATTTAATTGATTTTGCCTTATTCAGATCCTTCTCAAGTAAATAATTTGTATTTTGATTGCAGATGTCTAGAAATTTTCCAGTGGAAAGTTTTGATGGTAGTTACAGCAGCTCAGCACCTTCTGGATTTTCCCTTTGGTCCAATGGTGGATTGTCCAAGAGTCAAAACCAGCCACTTATTACAGTCCCTGCTGCTTCCGGGACAATATGGGACCCTACAATTGTACATACTCAGTCATCTCAGAAGGAATCTGGAAATACTATGTCCAATATCATGGTGAGTCATATGTTAATTTTATAGATCTAATTTGTTATCAAAAGCTATAGAATCTGGAGGATCATCCTTTGATAGAAAATCTATATTATTCATCTGCTTCAATGCATATCGTTATTTTTAATTTCTATCAGTGGTGTGATAACTTATACAATATTAATTTTCTTTTGATAAATTATATATAGTGAATTGAATTAATAAAAGTTTTATTATAAGCAAATCAAATTTGACCAGAATGTGTTACTTAGCCATTTTCATTTAATTCAGTTTAGATTAACTTAGTTTAACTGTGGTATCCCAAAGGTATTTACAAAAAGTCTTCTTCTTCATATTTTTCTATATCAAGTAAAGTTTGCTTTCTCTTTTGATATTTCTTTTATTTTTTTGTTGGTATAAATGATTTAACTCTTCTTCCATGAAAATAGTTTGTGTGTTTAATAAACAAAATGGACTTGAAAATTGGATAAATAACAATGGTAAGAAATTATTGTATTTGTGTGATTATGATCCTCAAAAAAATGTTACTATCATAATTGAAGGATTGAATAAAAAAATTAGAAAGTATCCATAGAGGACTAGTCAGAGAAGACTAATTGTAAGAATGAATATTTACTTACATGGTATACAGTCAAACCTCCCAATAGAGGACATGCTAGGGACCAGAAATATCATCAGCTAATGGTAGGTGTCTGCTATTTGGAGGGGTTGGGAATCTGACACACTTTTCTATTAACTCGGTAAATTAAAATATAAATGCTTTTAATAGGTAACACACAACTTTTATTTAAAAATATTGCTAAATCATTTTTTTAAAGTTATGACATAAGGAAACAAAACATTTTATCCATAGCAAATTCCCATATATTATCCCAAGCAAAAATAAAAGGTTGCCCATGTTAAAGCAAAGTTATATTGAGTGGTTTGTTTCATTAAGGGAGACTAGATTTGGTAGCAGTGTATCAGAGATGATCAAAAGCCACAGCTTGGAATCTTTTAAGGATAGAAACTCAAAGTGTTCAGGTGTAACGTGGTATGCCATTACAAATGATTTGGTGAAGTACTTTGTATTTTCCACAAATTTTTATTCAAAACGACCAGTTTCAACTATGCAGTCATCATCAGGCACATAATATATAGTGTAGTCAAAACCAGTCGTTTTGAATAAAACTTTGTTCTTTTGGGCAAAATGTTGGAATACCTCATTGCAAGCATGAGGTGGTGCATTGTCATGGTGAAGTTGCCCCCAGATAGATGCAGCTGAGGATGTTTTTGGTTGGATTTACTCTCACAGGACATCCAAAGGATACTTGTAATCTCGCTATCAACTCTTTAATGTAGGACTTCAGGTCAGTAAAATTTTCCATAGAAGTTGAATTAATTTTCCTGCTTACCAAATTTTGTCTTCTTTGGCAATGGAAAAGCATATGATACCTGTTTTGAAATTGCTTGTTATTTGGCACCAGATACTGAAGCTCCAAACACACTGCCACTTACACTTCATCTTTAGTTCATACATCAGAAAAATAATAAACCATCTGGCACAGATGTGCATTATGTGCAAGCAACTGTGGGAAATTGGAATCGTTTCATGGGAAATTGGTAAAGTCTGCCAGTCATTTTTCAGTTATTTTTATTCTTCCTAAACAATGATGGCAACTGTATTAATTATGGCTTCATTTACTGTGAGGGATGGACTAAACTGCTTTGTTTTCAATATATAGCATTTCTTAAACTGTTTGAACAGTCATAAGGTGGGTGATGGTTGCAAAACATCATCTCCATGTGCCTGCTGTAACATGTAGTATGCTTCCATGTTGGATTTCTGCTGGTGAATGCAATACTTCAAAGCAGTTTACCAAAGTGATTCCATTTTGCAAACAATTATCAAACTAGTGTGACTTCCTATCATCCTGTACATAGACACATACTCATGTGCAGTTAAAATTTTGTACAACCTCAGGAGACCTTTTCTTATAACGAAAAATTCCTCTAACACAACATTTCTCTATGTGCCAAAAAAAAACATTCTCAGTCCATATTAATTATCATTCTAACATTTCACAGTTCTTGATTCTTGACAGTAGTTGGATTAGTACCCTCATCATTTTATTTTTGATTCACAGGATAATGTCACATCCAAGAAGCATGCAATGTTTATATTACTTTTAAGGATAGTGTGATGATATAAATATGATGTGATTATATAAGTTCCTGCTTTTCATCCAAAAATACTGCCTTCTGTACATGTGGTTTTCAAAAAAAAACATGGGCAAGGCTCATTACTCATTGAGCAATATACGTGGTATTAGAATGTACATCAGCATTGGAAAACTATGGAAATTCTTTCTTAAATATGTTTATTTCATAACTTTTATTCATGAAATTGAATTGAATTTTGTGAAAATATGATGAACTTGGCATGTTGTCCTGCATTATGCTACATGACTGAAAATTCTTTTTTTGAAAGTTCATTATTGCTTGATTATGACAGTCCCAAGAAATATATAAATCCAAGTTTGTTATGCAATATCATATAATCTAGTAGATTAGTAAATAAACAAAAATTATACTAATATCTTAAAAAAGTAGGTTGGTAAGAAAGATAGAGGTAAATGAATGGTTGAATTCACCAATGTCAGTTAAGTACTATTATGACTAAATATTCACTTTTCTTTAAACCTAAGAAATGGGAAATCTTAATTACACATTAAAATAAACCATTAGTAATACATTTTTATACTTAGATTGATCTTTGAATAAAGAGAAAGAAGCGAAACTTTGTTTAGGAAAAGTAGGTTGTTAGTTTCTTCTCTTTAAAATAAAGGGATCAAAGTTAGAATTTCTAAAAATGGCACAAAAATCAATGGAAGTAGCCATTACTTGATAGAACTCCATTACAGGAAATAATGCAATAACTTGGTAAAGTTCCACAAAAATGTTTTAATTGTATGTGTCTCTTTGTTTTCTTTTAATAATGGACAAGAAGAGATTAATTCTACTAATGGTGCCTATGAAAAAACTATTTCATTAGTGATTTAGTGAAACAACTATCTTGAGCACAAAACATGGATACCACTGTGTATTATTATAATTAATATTTAATGTAGAAATAAAATTCTATAAAACACATTTAACATAAAATTCACATACAATTCTGTGTTATGTCCAGGTATTTACTATATAAATAACTTTTTATAAAGTTAAATTTGATGCATCTTGTAAATCCTTTCTGTTGATCAGAAGGTAAGGACAGTGAAGGATCTTGAGTGCCAACTGCTCCACAAGCAAGGGACAAATGACTCTCACCAGTCATCTCCTTCGCATTCGGGTCCCTCTGCAGACCTCACACTCCCCAAGCCGTCTGCAGCGTGGCTCCTGGAAGATGTTGAGAGGGAACTGACTTCCACATCAACTTCATCCAAGCCCATTATTCCCCCTGCTCAGGCCTCTCCTAACATCTTCCCAATACAGCGCTCACTACCTCCCCATCATATCTCCAGACCCTTCCTCCATCCTCCTCATTCCTTCCTCCCTGGAAGTCTCCCCCCACCAATCATATCTCCCCAGGTTTGGAATCTATTGCATTCTGCTTACTGCTTGGGCATGGACTTAACTATTTGCTTTCCTGTTGCTTTTTCGTGCATGAGACTGCATGTTGACTAAAGTTCTTTATACTTAAGTTCTTAAGCTTTTAAATAATGTAATTTTCCATTTCATGTCTTTAATGTAATATTTATTCTGGTAGTTCATTTTGTCATGATTTTGGAAGTACTCTTATTTATATCCAGTTATTTGCATGAACTTATTTTCACGATTACAAAATTTTTCATGCCTTTTATCTGAAAGTGATTTTTGAAAGTTATGGTCATAATCTGCAATAAATAATAGTATTCCTCTAATGTTGGCCAAAGAAATATTTTTAAGGGAGGGGGTTAGTGTTTTTGACCTTATCAACTTATTTCAAATGCACATGCAATACCTTCCAAAGAAATCATCTAATTTTTTTTGTACTTCATTTCTTTCTACTTTTGTCTATTTCATCCATTCATGTTACTTAAGTTTTGCTCAAACATTTTTTATACCTAATTTATACATTCTAGAGCATGTATGAGGAATTAAGATGATATTTTGTAAATGCAAGGCAATAAATTATCTACTATCATTTATTTAGTCTGGAACTCTTATACTAGGATTGATGGACCTTTTCTGAGAAAGGACCACATTATAAATTTTATGAGACATGCTGTCATAACTGAAATTTAGCTACCATTCTCTTGAGAGCATATAAATTCCTCAAAAACCAATTCCTACTTATTGGTTTTAAAATATAATTCTTGCTTGCATATTTGCTTGTATTGTTCTTGTATTGTGGTAAAAATGCTTGAAATAATACCCAAGACTGTGAGCTGATGTATTATATATTGATTAATGTTTACTCCAATCTGCAGATAGTTACTTCACACATATATAAATATAACAATGATTCATAGACATATTATACTCAGCAGTGATATTCAGTTGTTACTTAAAATATTTTATCACAAATTCCAAATTTAATATTTCTCTGCAATTTTTATCTCTCTCATGCTTTCTATAATGGATGAATTTAGGGTAACAGAGTAAGTATAGCTGTTATTGTTGGAATAATTTTAAGATAAATATTGGAGATGTGCATGTTTGGATGTTATGAGGGAAATTTTTAAGAAGTAAGGAAAAGTTAGTTCTTTGATAAACGAATTCAGGATTATTGTTCAATTATTTTCTTAATAATAACAGTAAGGAGTTTATTTTGCATATATAAATTGATTTTTTTTTCATTTTATTTGTTGTGGCAGACTTCAGGTCCTCCACCACCACCGTTATCAATTGTTGATATGGCTATGAGACAGATGATGCAGCCTTCACTTGCAGCTATGGCACAAAACCAGAAACTTATGGGTGAGCATCTGACATTTGCAATCCTAAACTTTTTATATTAGTTAAAATATTTTCTCATCTCAAGAAATAGTCTTGATAGGGGTTTTACTGTACATGTAGATGCTGCAGATGACTAAAACAGTGCAAAAAAATTTACCTTATTTACTTTTCTCCTATATCATAATTAGGCTGAACTATAGGTTCATCTACCATTTCTTTTATATAAATCCTGAAAAATTGTCTCTATGAATCTTGAAAGTTGTTGAACTTAATGTGTTCATTTTACAATTATTTTTTTTATCACTACTCTTCAAACATTCTTCCTGTTGGACGATTGAACAAATGCATTGAAAATTTTTGAAACAGGAATTTGAACCTCAAAATATAATATTTCTGTATTATATGACTCCAAGTTCATGTAAAGAAATTTGGTTTTACTTGTCCCCAAAATATTCAGCAGTTCATTATTCTTTATCAATGACAACACTTCTGATTCTCATTATGATAGTCAAAAGTGTGTTGAAATAGATAGAGGAGATTGATTGTACATAAGGCAGAGTTTTGTTATAAGATTTCATAATTTGCTGATGCATCCAATTTTTATAGGAAGTGGAGGACCTCCAGCCAACATGCTGCTTTCCTTTGGCCATCAACAACGTAATGACAAAGGATTTGTTGATGCCATGAGGAATACTGATAGACCCCGTGCACCCTCAAACCATATGCACCAAGGAATCCCAAATTTCAACCACCCTCTCCACAGAGTTGACTTTGGACGGCATCAAGGTTTCCCTCAAGGACAGATGCCCAGGTTCCCTCATCCTCCATTTCCCATACCAGGGCAGCAAATGCACCACAGGCAAGTTTTACTTACTGTCCATGCGTCTACCAAACTGATGACTGAAAGTGGCAAAAGCTCTTGTCACCAAATTCACGGTGCTACGTGAATTGGAATTGTGTTAAATTTAATCGTTTTTCCATCTTCATTTAAATTAGTATTGTACAGAGGTGGCCAAAGTAATTGCAACACTTAGTGAAGCCACTAGTAGAACTATGACCAGAGAGAAAGAATTGCACTATCAGTCTTTTAAGATGGTGGTGACTTTGTGTCTGGCCATCAAGAATTGGGTTAAAAGCATGGTGTGAGTGAGTTAGCATATAATTCCAGGGTGGGTTAACCAGGGTTAATCAATGCAGGGAATGTCCATGAATGTTCGGCTGTGGCACTGATTGAAGATGATGAAGGATTAATATGGGAAGATATGATTAGTGGGGGAAGACTTCCAGGGAGAAAGGAATGTGGAGGATGGAAATAAGATGGAGTTAAAGGTGGAGCGAGGCTGTGAGACCAAGTTTCTGATCTCTTTTCCAAAAATAGAAACTATCTAAAGATCAATGGTACCAATTTCTACGTTTTGCTTTTCATATAGATTCAAATGGAGCTTGAGGAAGGATGTTAAAAGTTTTTTGATAAGTCAAGTGGTCCATTGTGCTCCCAGGGATATCACTAATCTCATCTCTTAATTCAAGATTATATGAAAGTTCAGTTGTAATTTTCAAGCCTTCACTGTTTGAGAATATTGTAGAAGAGAATTATTTTTCTTTCATGCATTCATTATTAATATCTGATCTTTTAATAATTAATATTATCATTCTGTCATTGACTCCATAGCTACTGGCTGAGCACAATAGCATCACAAATATCACTCGTGAGAACTGAGAGATAATGTGTTTTCAGGGGTGTTCTTGATTCAATGCTTATGCTAATATTAATTTTGATAAATTAACTCACTGATATGGGATGGAAGCTGATTAAAAAGGTGCAATACACACGCTTTTCATCTGATATGCTGTGGAGATCAAATAAAATAGTAGTTATAAAATAATAGTAGAGCCGTAAAAACAAAGAGCAAAGAAAAGTTTTATATAGTACTGGCGAATTAATGTCAGAGTATCACACCTATAGTGTGATGCTGTATTTTGTCTCACTTATATCGTCTAAACCACCAATCCTGGAAGAATTTTGAGTGCTTACAAATTTCTAGAATGAGAAAATCTCTTTAATGGAGCAAGGAAAAACTGTAGTGGATAAAAAGAGCTTTCCCTCTTTGTTTGCAAATTTCATGCATCTCATTCCTATTCTGCTGGGAGGAGGAGGATCCTAACCCCACAAACACCACCCCTTACTTATGTTCATGTATGTATGTATTTATTACCAATGCTGTGTATTGGTAGAACTGTCCATCAATAGAAAAACAGATCACCAATTCTTTCCTTATATTTTTCTAGTGTTATATGAGAAGTGAAAAATTGTGACTTGCTGGGACTCTAACTCAGGTCTCTCACTTTCTGGGCAGGTGTTCTAGCTACTGAACTACCAAACCACTCAATCTCACTTCTGTTTAGTATATCCCTACTGTAGTCGCAGTGCCTTAACAAATCTTGTAGTGAAACAAGAGTCGAGTTGAGTTAGCTATAATTTTTTCCAAAGCCATGATACTTTAAACCAATAAAGCAATATCAATTTGCCAATACTCTTTGTAGTCACACACCTTGAAGTTTATCCCCATTTCTCCAGCATAATATTCAAGTTTTCTCATATGAGAAAATATTCATTCAATTATTCATCAAGAATTCAACTAGTCTCTACCCTTAGAGAAAGAGAGCACTAGCCAGCTGCCTTATTCTTCCCTAGCATCTTTGCTGTAACTTGAGAAAGGGCAGATATTTAATTCTAATAATATCCTGTGAAGGATTATTAGAGAACAGGAGTGTAAAAATAGTTTATGGAATGATATTGTTATACTGACCATAAAGCACTTTATGGGGCAAGAATAGTTCCAGAAAAAGAATTACTTCCTTAGGAATGATCAATGTTCACCACTGACTTAACCTTCCAAATTTGTGTTCATAACAATTCAAGCAATGAAGGGGAACTTTTCCAGATGAGATGATGAGGCAAAAAATCTAGAATAGGTATGTTTTAAGCTTTTACAATAATTAACTGCAATATAATAAATATTTGAAAACTTTAAAACTTTCATTTTGCTAAAGGAGTAAATTCACACTCAGGATACATTAGCCTTAACTGCAAATTCTTGTGGGGACCCTTTTGGCTCAGCTTTAAATCTCATCTTTGAGTACCAGACACTTAGCACTTTTGTCCCATGATGTAAAGATTACGGTTCCAGGCGAGAGATATACTCTCTAGTTCTTCCACCTTGCCATTGTCTTTCAAAACAAATGTTGCCATTCTTTTTCTCTGTTTATATTCCTACCAGAAACTGCACTATAGCACCATTAAGTGTAATGATAATATGGCTAGCACTGTACCTTGTTTGACAAAATATTCTCGTCCTAAATAATTTATATGAGTGCCTTGGATATGTAGTTAACTAATTTTATATACCAAATATTTTGAATTAATTTATATTTCATTTATTGAAATTTTCAATTTGTTTTCAATGGAAAAGGTAGAAGAATCTCAGCAACTTGAGGTTGATAAGAGTTTGTAGGTTTTGAAAACAAATGTGAAAAATGTTCTGGCATACTGGAAGAGGAAATCAAGCAAAACTTCAATTTGTCAGTATTGAGCTGATTCTATCCATGTATTTTCTTAAAGCTTGTATATATAAATTTTAAAATTCTTTGAATAATGATGTTTGAATCCCTCAGTATTTATCATTATCATCATCAAAAATCACCAAGCTACAGAAATACGTACAACACTAAAGAATCTGTTGACAATATTCATATCAGTTTTAGTTTTCTAGTGGAAAATCCATGTAAAATTATCCATAAAGATATCCAGATAACGTTGTGAAATATAATTCAATCATCAGGGTAAAAAATTCAAGTTATTCAGAAGCATCATTCATTGTTTATATTGATTGTTGTGTTTGTGGTAATCTCTTGCAGGGGATTTTTTGGAAGGCAGGGTAACATGCCAGGGAGTGGACCTCAATTTCACCACCATCCACAGTCTTTCTCACAGCAAAAGCATCTATATCATCATCATAATCAACTGAATGGATCTGAAGAATGGGATGAGTATGCAGGCCTAATGACACAGTGGGAAAAGCAGTTCCTGTTGAACATCCAACGCATGCAATTGCAGTCTGACCGGCCGTATGTGGATGACTATTACTACACGGTAATATTGCAAAATGGTGCCTTCTTACATAGTGCATTTGTTTGAAATATTTCCTTCAAACTTCGTAAGAATTATGATTGTAGTTAACAATTTAGGTAAAAGTTTCCAATTTTGAAATTAATTAGAAACAAGAGTCATTTTATCTATGAATCTTCTTTAGTCAAAAATCCTTGCATTGATATGTAGGAGATACATTTCTCTTCTAATTTGCACCAGTCTCTCTTACTCCCTGTAGGAATTGTTGCCCATATCCTCTATAATTTGTATGATGTGTTCCTTCCATGATCTTTCTCTTGCCTTCATTGTGCCCTCCAATGTGAATGCTGCGTAGTTCTTCATGCCTTTGCCATTTTGTTTCATAAATTTCTTCTTTTCTCAGCTAGTATATAATTTAAATGAGTCAAGAACATATCTAAAACTTAAATTGAGTTGATCTTGTCTAATTTGACCGATGTATAGTTGTTTTGCAAAAGCCTAATGTTAAGAACTTGATCATTACATGACTATTTGTTATGTTTTTGTTTTATCAAAGCAAAATAAAGCAGTGACTTTATCGAAGTAAGTTTGAGTAAGATTTGATTTTATCAGTTGTTTTTTCTTTTTCAGATGTACATGAGAAAGAAGAGGGAAAGATCAAAGGAAGAGAGGGATCAAAATTCTGCCTTGAATGCTCTTATGGAGCGAAATCAACGTGACAAAGACAATAGGAATGATAAGGACAACAGAAGGACTGAGCCCCATAAGTACACACCTGCTCAGTTTGAAAACTCCCTTGGAAAGTTGCAGGTTAGATGGATCTGTTATTAGAGTTTCTTACTCCTATTCTATGGTCTAAGAATCTTGGATGTAGAGGTTAATCTCATCCATCATTTCCTATCTGTGGTCCTACTAGAAAAGATTAAGAGGTTAAACAAAAACAAACAGACCATGCTAAAAAATGTGTTTAGAGCTGAAATTTAGGGCAATATTGATCAATTTCCAAATGTAACTAACTGTGACCATATAAATAAGGTATTATAAAGAGAAGTAGATATTATTTTGCTCAGAAAATAAGGTGTAGTATGTTGAAAAAATCAGTTTTCAATTTATCATATTTTCTTTCATAAGAAAATGTATGTTTTCATGGTATTGGAATGAGACTTATGTAAAGCACTACTTTTAGCAACAGCTTAAAATGGATAATGAAAGTCAATCATTTGATGATCACATTGCCTAGAATAGGCCCTCACCATCATACTCATATATTTTGATGTTATGTCTATCTTTTGCATTGATTGTAATACTAAAACTTATATTATGAACATTTTTAGGTTGTCAGTGTAATGGCTCCCCGGAAGATAATTGACCTAGACATGACACCACCAGAAAAGGTGGAAAGTGGGTCACAGTTAACAGCTAGAGACTCTAGGAGAATCAAACTGGAGATAGAAAGGGTAATTACTTATTGTCATTTGCTTTAATTGTGAAGGAATAATTTTTGTATTTTAAAACTTTGTATGCTTTTCATCTTGTTCTTTATTTGTTCTTAATTTTCCTTGATATCTTTCATCCAGATTACTTTTTCAGTTTTATAAAATATTAAATTTTAATTGATCTTAATGTTAAAGTAAATAAAACATTCGTATATGAATACTTATCACATTTAATCTGTCTTAAGATAATTTTCTCTATCACATCATGTATTAAATAAATGTAATTAAAGTCTTTAGGATGCAGTTATGACAATTATTGACTTTCATTTGAAATTTTGCAGTTGTATCAGTTCCTTCTACAAATTGAAGACTTGGAAGTTCCATTTATTGATAAACAGGACCTCACAACAACAGAAAGCAAAGAAGAACTTGTGGCAAAAATGCTTGGCTCTCTACAGTCGGAGGAGAAGCTTTCTGCAATTTTGTGCTTCAGGAAGGGAAAGGTAAACATGTCAGAATCTGCTAAATTTTATGTTTATTATCACGTTTATTATAATAATTGTTACACCATATATAGTAATTCCAATCAAGGATTACGCATTTAAAGTTTTGGTTGGTTAAATTTTGTTTATTAATTCCTCTACCATGTATATTGAACATTTGTAAAGATTACCATTAAACTGTAGCTATTTTGAATAATAATAGTATTAATGATGAGATCCAAGCACCACTGAATGAAGGTTTCTTCATATCTTACTGAATAGTAGAGGTGATAAATAGATATTTAAGTATATTTAGCCTATTTTCTGTAATCTGTGAAAAAATTTTGACATATTAAATAATTTGGGATTAATACTATGGGGTTTTTTAGCCTCCCACATTTAAAAAAAATGGTATAATGCTTTGCATCTTAACATTTTTACTATCACATGGTTAGATTTTAAATTAAATTACTAACAACATGTTTGAAATGAATGTTCTTGTAATTATCAAGGAAGTAATCATCTTTCATGTATATATTTATGAAGTGCAAGTTGTGGGTGCAGTCCTAGATTTTGGCAGAGATGTTTGTTATTTTCCTTCAAAGTTTTTTCTATGTACGGACTTTACTCAAGATGAACAAGCACCATTTTTTGGTCCTTTTTCTGCTCAAAAATTGGGGTGAAGCATTAGAACTGATGGTGTTCTAGATTTGGACACAAATCTACTCCCATTGTAAACAGCCTGTCAGATCCTCTGCTCACCCTGATTCCATGTAACTCCTCAAACATTTCACCCTTGGGCTTGGGGATGTTTTGTCTGTCAGAGCCCCCGCATACTCCAGACTAAATAGTAGGCCAATATTTTTTAATAGAAATAGAGTATATGCTGTGTATATTTTGTGATCTTGAAGTATTCAAACACATCAAATTATATGCTTGATTGCTTCAAGTATTTGTAAATAATGCAACCTTTTACTGATATTTTTCTTCAGAGAGATAACTGTGTCATATAATTCTATGAAGTATTCTTCTAATGTTTAATCAGAAGTTGTATATGTTACATTGTTGGTAATCTGCAATATCTGTTCTTGTGTATTTTCTGCAGAATCTGTTGGTAAGATTCCTTTCACACTTGGAACCCGCACAACAAACCCAGTTGTGGACATCATTATTCAAGTGTCTGGGCAGCGTTCTTCGCAAGGATTCTGCTGATGGCTGCTTACCATTACTTACTCCATATTTCCAAAAGTGGGTGTCATCTGTGGGACCTGTAGAAATTTCACTGGCTGCATGTGCTCTTCTACCAAGTTCCTCAGTTTCTCATTCTCGCTCACCATCCCCTCTTGTCTCATCTAAAAGCCATATAGCTTCATTACTTGGGAATAAGGTAAGCATTTATTTCATTAACAGTCAACATGTTAATTAATATCTATTTCATTTTGACTCTATATCTTGAAAATGATATTTGTTGAAACTGGTGGTTTATTTATCAGTATCACTCTTACATGTTTCCTCGAATTTTAATCTTGCTAGAATCATAAATCCAGGCATTTTTGATTCATCTTGACTCAAATTACTTGATAAATGCAGTAAAATCCTGTTATAATAGGCCTCATTTTACCACCAGTTTTGGCTATGGGACAGGTCTCTTCATGTACCCCAAAATAATTACCTTGACTATTTTTATTTCTTAGCAGTACGTAGCTTTGTTGTGAATTTTGTCTCAGCATGCCTACCAATGCATTATAACAGTGCTATTACAAGTTGTCTTATGAAATTATTGAATACGAAAGAGAGGCAATTGTGAGGATATAAATTTTAAATTTACAAGACATTGAGATTTATGTGACGAAAAACTATCAACTATTGCAACGAAAGAAAATATTGTAATATTTTAGAAACCCTTTTTAAGTTGGTCTAACTTTAAATCATAAAGCATCAACTTCTATTCTATTCCTCTAATATATCAGTCATAAAGTTTAGTTTTAGAGGTTTATCATTGTTTTTCATGCAGCCTACTGTAACAATGCAGGTGTAAACTCCATCCAAATCATAATCAAATTTTACTTTTATCCTCCAAATAGGTTTGATGCTTGCTCATTTGAAAGACCTACCATGAGAAATACTCATAAAAACCATTACCTTGTCGGTATGATGTATTTCTTTTTCAAATTTAAATTGAAGAAGAGTCTATACAGGGCTGAGAAGAATTCAGCAACTCCAATTTTCTGGATATTTTAACCATCCTCTTCCATCTGACCATCTTGGTTATTTGATTATTTAGATGGATCTGGATAATTTAAGTTCCCCTTTAGCTATGGGACAGTCTCTTAATGAACTTTATTTTTCAGTTTGGCATATCTGTCGTGGCATCTCTGGTCGAGAGGATAGCAGAGTTGCAGTCAAGAGGGGCCCTTGGTGATGGAGACAGGACAGCTGAATCAGCATCTAAATATGGATTGTGGCTACGGTTTATGGATAGTGTATCAGATGCCGCAGCAACAGTTCCAGAAGTGGCAACTACACTCAAGATGTCTATGTTAGGGCAGCACCTTTTCTCATCTTCGTCCACTGAAGGGGAGCCAATACCATTAGAGAGGTTAGCTGCCCTCAGCAAAGCCCTCCACAGACTAGATGAAGAGGTGGTTGTGGATTCAAAATCTGGAGTGACAGCTGAGAGCTAGAAATATCTTCTGGCCTAATGGAAGCATGGAAAGAAACAAGTGTGCCCAAATTTATAGTTAGGCCACTTGATTAAGTAACAGAGGTTGTTGATTTGATGGTTATGATTCCATACCATCTGAAGAGGACAAGGAATGTTTTTTCTGCTCTATGCAGCAGTCATTTTGTTTGGGGGCAAACAGAGTTGCTTTGTTTGTGCTATTTTTTATGAGAAGTGATAGAGACTTGTTTCATGCACAAATGCAGTGCATTCTACCAAGGATTTTTTTATATATTAGTAATGAATTCTTAAATCGTGTTTGGCAGTGCATTGGAACAATTCTCCATTAATACAAGTGATGGGGTGCTGCTCATTAATTTTATTTTTTAATCTGCCCTTGATATTAGTTTTGCCTGAAATTTGTTAAACCACTATTGTTTGATGGACTTTAATTTTTGCATTCCTTCAGGAAATAGATTATATCATGAAGATTAAGTTGTTTACAATCAGGATTGTCTCTTTTGAGACCTTATGAGAAGAAAATAACAAAGGAATTTCTATATTGTAAACTCAATCATCACTTGAAGAAGTTAAAATTTACTGTTTATTTATCATATGTTGAAATATTTAATGAATTCCTGGTCAATCTGAACTCTGAATTGATTATCCTTTATTAGTTTCTTTTCTGAGAAGATATTTTGGTTGGAATTGATACTGTGGATCTGAAATATTACATGAGCATCATGTAATGAATTTTATTTTCCTTCTTATGAGTACTGTTATGTTTTGTATTATGCAAAGAAGTTTTAATATCATGTTATGTTGCAGTTTTCTGGTTGTCTTCTTTTATCATGAAATGTGTGAAAATTCCATCACTGTTACTCACTGAATGTTTCTATTTGGAAAGAGCAAGGATGTTGTTATCACAATTGTACAAAGTTATTTTTGTTTCCACTTCAATGCATGATTCTAGCATAGCCTTTACTTATAAAATATGTTTTGAATTTATGTATATTAAAATTATTTTGTAAATTTTGATTGAGAATCAAGGAATGTAATTTTGCAAATGGTTTATCTAATTCTGTTATAGCATAAATAGTTTTATTTTTCTAGAAGTTCACAAACATTTGAAGATTTGAAAGCACAATCCTCAATCAGGATTATGCTCTCAATTTGTAGGTTTTTGGTCTATCTGTTTCAAGTCAGCCTCTTTATTTATGGCAAAAATTTAATATTTCACTTCTTTGATGAATTTTTGGCAATGTAGATATGATCCAAGATTGCATGCAATGCTTCAAAATCTTTCACTTGATGTAGTAGAAGTGGGAACAGACAGTTTTTTACTGCTACTGTGATGAAATGGTTGTGGACAAAGTTTAACCCATTGTTTTCCTCTCTTGTAAGTATAAGTTACCCTCCATAATGCATGACACAACGTTATGATCAATGCCATTAATAAATTTTGATTTTTATTTATTTAGAATCATTTCTCTCACTCAGCAAAATTTATTTTTATTTTACTGAAATTAGTTCTTGGTGTCCTGGGCCAAAATTGATAACTTGGCTACATTTTCATAAATAGAAATAGAGGGAAATATTGTACTGCCTGATATTCACTAAATGTGGATAAGCCCCTTATGCTGGCTTTAAAATACTGTTGTGAATCCTTTAATTTTAGTAAGAAATGAGAGAAAGGATTAAGAAACTTTCTGCAAAATTCATTTTCCATAATCTCTTAATAAGAAAGAAATTTATATCAACATCTCTTTTCTGCTTAAGCATGGAAACATTGCAATTTCTCTTGAGGCAATCCACCACATGATGTTTTTTTGTTCTTTCATTGTAGTTGTTCTTGTCATACTTTAGTGCAAAATTTTCTAGCCTTTTGAAGTCAATTTTGTTTTAATTGACCTTAAGAAGTAACATTTATGGATATATTATTATTTCTGTTAATTTTATTGCATAGAGAGATAGAATATCATAAAAAGTTAAGAAGGAATCTGTCTGCCTTGATAAGTAATATGAAAGTCCAGAATCCCCTGACAATATTAAATTAATCTTTTGTGGACCATATTTTACATCCAGAAATATGTATACTGAAGGAAAAAAAATTACTTTCAAGATTTCTCTATAAACATGTTATAGCTGTATGTGAAATAGAATCGATGAATTAAGCTATGATGTTCATCTTTTCTTTTAAGTAAAAATAACTTTGGCAACTTTCATCAGGAGATGTGAGTAGGTTCACATCATTTGCTGATTTCTGCTGTATTTATTAAGGTAATGAAGCTCTGATTGAATAAAAAAGTTACACATTTGTCTCTATCAGAAGTGGGGAACCTGTGGTCTCTATTGGAATTCATTGCATCCTTTCAGTCACTTCCGTGAAAAAATAGTCCTGTTAAATATTTCTCTAGTCATGCTTAAGATGCCAAAAAATGTTCTCTTTCAGTTTACTTTATGTTTTCTCATACGAAATTTAAGGTTTAACTATTTGAATATAGGCAACATTCAGCACAAGACTTTCATGATTGTTATACATATCACCTTTCTTATAAGATTGAATGCTAAATCTGGCCTTCCAATGAAAAAGGTTCCCCACCCATCCAGTCTTTATCTTTAATGATCTACTAGGAGCATACTGTCTTCTGACACCACGAGTATTAGTAGACTTATAGATAATTCTGATATAGTAAAAGTATTCTATATATCACAAGGAACCTTTCTGACTAGCAATGCATTTGTTTTTTGGAATGGCTCGGCATGAAGCTGTGATTTATAGAGGATTGTCACTTAAGAGAGGAAAGAAATCAGGTTTGTTTCCTGAAGTAAGAGAAAGGGCATTCTTAAAGAGACAAACTATTGAACCCTCCATGTTTTCTACTCTGCAAGAAAAAATTAATTTTCTCCCCTATAAAAATCAAAAGTTATTATAGTAATAGGTTATTGAATTCGGAAAAATTACTATTTTTTGCTACATGCTGAAAGGCAGCTGGCAGGGCAATTTTACATTCATTTTCTAAACTAGACCATGGGCAATGATTTTTTCTCCCTGCTTGCATAAATGTTTAAAATTTCGTTATTAACATACAGTGAATTCCAGCATCCTCAAAAAGATTTGTACAGCATTTTGTGACATTCAAAAATTCAATAGACCTTTGTGTAGAAATTAGAGTCATCTAAATGACTTAAATTCTCTTATTATATCATGATTGTGCATTTTTATGCCATAAAATGCCATTTATACACTATGCTGCAAGTTTTCAATTTCCCTGTAACTGACTTTTTTCTTTCAATAAGCCTAAATTTTCCACGCTCAGTGACAAGGGAAAGTATGGACTGCATAAAAACAGTTTTTTACCAATTGCTAGTGACCTGTTGAGTTTAATTTGTAACTCGAGATTTGGTCAGAAATAACAGATTAAATAATGCTAGTATATACTATAAAACTCCCAACTAAAACCTGGTGTTTATAGATGAATTTTAAGATTTGTTCATTCTTACTCATTCTCTGAAGGATCTATTTACAGGACAACTTCAGCCTAACTACATCACTGCCATCTCTACTGACCCACCTTACATCCCTGTTATTGAATTTATATTTAAAATTCCAGTAATTCAATTACTGTGTAAGAAGTCTTTAGTATAAGGGTATTTTCTCTCTAAAATATTAAATGTTAAATTATTAAATCAATAAAATATTAATGAAATATTCATATTGGTAATAATCAGCGGTCTTCTCAAAACAAATCAACTTGAAGAGATCTTAGAATGAATATGATCAATATAAGATGGCCAATAAAGATTATTGCTTGGAAGAATTCCTGAGAAATTTTTATAAATATTTTGTTGATGAAACTGTGCATAGTTACAAAAGTATAGTAGAAAACAACATATTATGTGGCCTTCTATCATTCTTTCCACAACTGTGGTAACATTTATTCTCATTCCATATTCTTTCATGGAAAGAGAAGAGGAAGAAGGCTGAAAATTGTAGACAATACAACAAAGGAACAGGCCATGGACAGACAGTTGGAGACAATTAAGAAAAATTAATACAATGGGACCTACCATACAGCAGAACACCAGATGAGGATATTTTGTGATGGATGAGAATGTAGAAGTATAAATTTGGTCTTGTTTAATGAAATTTGTTAACCAACTCATTTCTCAATATTAATGGAATTCTGGAGTAATATTAAAGCATTCCTTTTATAACTATGAAGTACCGTCAGCAAAGATTAACACACTTCCAGTTAATGAAGAATGGACATACAAGAAGAATAACAGATTTAAGTACGGAGCTTTGAGGCATACCCTTTCTTATATTTTCCATAGCAGATTAACTCTCTGCAGCTAGCTGATTACACCGAAACACGTTATTCCTATTCTGTAAATAAGGGCCTAATAGAATATGAGAACTTCCTGGAATAATTGAGCATTATTTTTATTAAATAGGTTCTTGAGACCTGCTGAATCAAACTTCTGTCGAAACATTGATTTCATTAAAATATATCCTGCGTATCATTAGAAATATCATGACCTTTTAGAACACAATTGATAAACTGGTAGATAGTTCAGTTAACCTCCTCTTGAGGAACTCATATTGAGAACTTAAATAGTTATATTTCTTAAGAAGACAAATTAATCTTTAGATTAAGTTTTTTACAGTTGAAATATTTTGGATCACCTATGTTGAGTAAGTTCAACTACACGTTGTTCGATAACTGTGATGATTATAAGGAAAATAATAATAAAAAATTATCACATATTCTATTCAAGATCTACAGCCCTAACGGTTGCCAGATGAGAAGGATAGTGAAGTTCCAAGGCTTCTAATATTTTCTAAAAATAAATAGTTTCACTTGAAGAATCACTATATTTACAGCAGCTTGAATAACGCAAACTATGTTTAATTTTTATCGTAAACCGAAATAAACGTATAATTGAATGTGAAATTGTCAACGATGAATAATTCCGCATCTGCGAGACGACAGATGTTGTTGTTCTTCATGATTCGGCTCTAGTCAAAATAGTTCTGATATTAGTTCTTAACTTACAAAATACATTCTAATTACTCTTGAAATTAATATTAAAATCAACAATTTCATTGAATATTAAGAACTTTACACTCTCTAGGGTGAATCGATAGAGTGTTCAATATAGTACTTTTTTAATGAACATTTTTAACGGACAACTTGCTGAAGTCGGATCCTACAAGTTGTCTGGAGTGGGGTCGTGTGAGTTGTGTCATCGCCGTTCTTGTGTTCCCTCGCAGAGTTAGATTTTTGTTTTTTCGTGTGCCAGCAAGTGAGTGTTTTGGTGATATATTCTAGGATACAAGCTTATTACTTCATTGTTATGTGATAATTTCATCATTGTGTGTGATTCTTCGATGAGTAGAGTCTTTTCGGATATGTAATTCCATTTTGTTGGGAAATCATTCATCAAAGGTAGGTGTCAATAAGTTTGAACAACTTGTAAACTTTGTTGTCGCGGTTGAAAAATCGATTATATTAATTCCTAATAACAATACACGTTTGATTTTACCACATTTTAGTGTATTTTACCGAAAATTTTATGTTATTCCTTACATATATTTGTATCACAGTAGTCATTCGAAAGCTGAAAAGTTACGCAGAAAGTAATTTATTACTATATTACATTATTATCATGGTGAGGAATTTCCAGTTTTTAACATGACATTTTTCTTTAGGATTCATATCGGAAGATTCGGGGTAAACAATGCTTAGAGTTCTCAAGAAAACAAGATAAATTTCACCATGTCAAGACAGGAGAAAGCGAAGTCTGGATTTGTAAGTACCGATTTTGATGCTGTTATGTTAAAAGAAAAACTATAGTTTACGGATACGGGTGAATTAAATTTTGAGCAGGAAATGTTGAATTTTTGGGTACCGTCTCATCCTTGATCTTAGTATTATGCATTTTGGATCGCAGTTTTATTTCATAATAATTTAGATAAGTTTAGTCACGAACTCGAAACACCATCAAATTTTTTTAATAAATTTTGATGGGTTTGGAATTTGTGACTCAACCTATAGTTACAGCCATCAGCGGGAACTTCTGAATATCATAATATAGAGCTAAAGCTACTAATTTAGAGCTGCTCTGTTCAGATATTCAGGATGTATTATGTTATTTTTTAATTAAACTTTATTTAACATTGCATAGGTACATTTCAGTGTTTTTAATATCATAAACGTCTAGAAGTCGTGAGCAGCACGTTAATTATACATTATATACACTTTGTTTTTGGCTAAGTCTAAGAATTGAAAGATTATGTAGCAAGGTTTTAGCGGAATAAATTTGATTGTGAAAATCACGGGTTTGAGAAATCCTATAAATCTAGATGTCATCATTCATGTCATTTTCACGCTCAAATACATCTGAAATAGATCGTGAAGAGTTCATTAAGTGAATGGTGCTAAGGGAGTAAGTATGGATCTAAGAATATTAAACTGTCAGAACACTTCTGTTTAAATTCTTGATTAACCATGAGTTATGGATTAGAGGCACAAATTTCAAGCTAAGTTATCCTTACTAGCCCCTTGGAAAGAGTAATGCTTACTTATATTAAATTAGGGCTTGAAAAAAATTGTTAGGAGTTTGGGACTGTGAACATTATCCCTCTTCAAAAAATTATAAAATGTCACATCAAAGGATATCTACCAGTAGGATTATGCATCCCCAATTATTTGGTTTGAAGATCAGTGGCACTCTACAAAAGAATTCAGGAATGTAAGATTGATTCAAGTTCCATACACTTTATGTGTATATTATATGTTACTAATTTCTATTTATTTTCTTTTCCTTGTTAGCCTGACAATCTCTATTATAAGTTTTTGAAAATTACCAGTTACTAAAGTATGTTTTATAGTACATCCTTCATTTTTCTCTGAAGCACACTATCTAATTAAAAGGAATATAATACTAAAAACAATAATAAAGCAGATAACTTGAGGAGCATACATGTAGAAAAATTGAATATCCAGGATTTTCACTAACATCAGATGTGAAAAATAGGGCTTTCAGAGCTATGAAAAAAGATTTGGTTAAAGTATGTTCCACTTGACTTAGGTTAGAGGAAGAGGATTAGCAGATGTTTAATGTGAAGCATGGTTTAAAAAAAGCAGTCCTTGAACCTGCATTTGTTGATGTAAAGGATAAAATGTTTCTCTTTGGGTGCCTAAAAGATAAGGATGAGCTGCAGTATATTTATGCTAAAAAATCTTTGTTTTTAATGATAAATTAAAGGTATGATTCAACCGTCATTGTAATATTTGTTTGATGTTTCAAAGAGTTGGTTTTGTTGAGCTTACGTTCATAGTATGTGTAGCTGTACAAAAAATGGCAACATTTTTATATTTTAGTCTGCTTTTAGAAGTATGTCAATGTTGGAACACTATGAAAAGATTCTCCTATCTAAGGGATAGGATATGAGCCATAACCCTTCTACTTTTTGCAGTGAACAAGATGTCTTAACAGCAAAATAAACCTCCATAGCAAATATAAAGTGTATTAATAGTAAGCATTATTGTTCAGTTGAGACTACAACTCTGGTGTTTTGTATTTGATGTAGAGATTCAATCTCTTTTTTTTTCAATAAATGAAATAGTTACTAAGTTGTTTAGCTTCCAGAAAGATATGCCAAAAAGATATGGAAATCCAATCAGCAAAGCTTTTTCTATTAAAGTATGCTTGTCCTGGAAATAGTCTGCTGAAAACTTATGAAAACTGTAGACCCCCAATATTAATAAATGTGAATAAGCATTCTGTGTAAAAAATATTCTCCTGATTTGAAATGGATGATGAAAATGATCCTGAAAAGAAATTGTAACTGTGGTGATATGTCCTTTTATTAGGAAAAAAACTGATATCTTTGTCTGGTGGCCAATGTTCACCCTTATATCTAGAAAGGATATAAGACTTTAATTAATTATGGACTAAAACATTTCTATGATACCATCCTACAGTAATATGCCACAAATGTATCACATTGTATTTTCATCATTACCAGATATAATTCCTCCGAGGAAAACATATTTATTTTTACTTGGAACAATTTTTTAAAATAGCACAATACAATAACGGATTTACAAATGATAAATTTTTGCTTTTTAATTTTTATGTTTAAAAACATCTTTATTAACATAGATAACATATGAAATTAAACCTGTTGGTAAATATTAATTTGGTAGGAATTTTGTCAAATCACTAAAGGGAGAGAAAAGAAACCATGGAGATGAAAAGGCAGAGCTAAAGGAGAAATATTTCAGAGTGCAATTGGAAAATTACACATCAATAATAATATATGAAAAGATAATATGATATTGTCATGCCTGCAGGAAGTAAACTGGAGGTTGCTCTAAATTAAGTGAAATTAAAATCTTTGATTCACCTTCATATAGAGTAGGGTTGACCAACCTATAGTGCATGTGTCAAAAGTGGTGAATTAGATAGTCAAAAGGAAATTTTAAGACAATCTCACACAGTTTAAATATCCACGTATATTAGGGACCTGCAAAGGTAATATTAGATTATATTCAGAATATTATGGTTAAACTCAAGGCTTTACAAATTAAGAAAAAGTTGTGCAGTTACAGAAGTCTCAATACAGTAATTAATTTTTATCTTTACTTTATTTGAAATCCATTTAAAATTCACAAATGCATATATTAACATTTATGTAATATATCATTTTATCCTTAAATGATAAATCCATATAACAATAATCTTAAGCAGTGGGCTACACTGAAAAATATTTCAGTGGCAATAGTTTTAGTTTGTATTTAATGGTAATGGTGAAGTTAGGAAATGATGTGGGAGACTATAGCAAAAAGAGATGCTGCCAAACATTATAAGCACATATTCAGTAAATTTCAGTCAATAATGATTATTCACTCAAAATATTTTAAGTAAATAAACTTTTAAAATTTAATGTTTTATTGATTTTGTTTAAGTATTTCAGCGCGAATGAGATGAATTATAAATTAATCGTATTTATACGTACCGAAAAGACGTATAAATAATATTTTTGAGATCCGATTGATATAATTATTTGTTCTTAATATTCGGGTGGGGATTTATCTTCCTAATCCCTCCTTGCGTATGCCACTGCACTGAAGGCAGTGAGAAGTAATAGTGTAGTGCATCATGAGAAGATTGCCTGGTGCATAACTAAAAAATTAAAATGTTGATGCGTGAACCAGGAGTGGTTTGTCAGATGAAAAAGCTCTGATATGAAAACCAATGCCGTTCCGTGCATGTCCATCAATACTGCATGATTTTTCGTCACACTTTAATCAGAATATTCTTCTCTTGTCCCTCGTCATTTGTCCTTGTGGGATCTTGAGGTTCAAGCTGGCTTTCGCGTTGAATGCTTGACGGACAGTTCTATTCTGGTTCAGATTCTCTCTCTATAATAAGGCACGGGATTTTTCTGTGTATTCCCATGATGCGCTCCACTGCAAAATTCATCTCTTTGGAGAGTGGAAGGTACCTTAGATAAGATGTTTCTTTACAAGTTACGAGTATCTCGTTAACGGAGAGATCTCCGTTAGGGACGCATTGGACGTGGTACAGACACTGGTGATCCAAACAGGACTGTTGAACCTGAATCGGGATGGCTTTTGTATAGAGTTGGAGCTTCAGTCGGGTAAAATCTACAAACTCCATTTGACAGATTTGAGGGCATCAATTAATAAGGATCTAATTTATGCTATTATTTTATCAGTGAAAAGTTTAAATAAATATGGTACTGCGTACGAGGCGTAGTATTACGTACGCAGCATTATTTTTTCATATATTCGTACTTTATTCAGATTGTTTGCTTAAAAAATTTTGTAAATTTTATTTCTGGGCCAGAGTCGACCGTTGAAAAGAGAGGACTTCTGTCAGGCTCTATAGTCATTAGTCCAAAGGCTTATTTAATCATCTAACCATCAGTTACCTTAACATCTGTGGAGAGATTTAGGCTTTTTAGGCAAGATGAGGAGTAAGGAATAGTGGTAATGGTAATTTTAAATGTACTTCTACAGCTGAGGTCATTTCGCACGCGAACCCCCTCCAGGAATCGAATCCAATACCGCTGTCTTCAAAATCGAACGCTTTGTCCAATTTGCTATCTGAAGGCATGATTGAGGTAGATCGATCTTGTTTTCCTCTGGGAGAATTCGGTACAAGTGCAGAAAATTATCCCATTGGTAGCACTCCCGATAGCATTCAAGAAAAGGAAGGGAAAGACCGAGTATTAGTCCAAGGGCTCTCAACATGGAATAACCGTAGCACTTTAATACTTGGAAGCTTGTACATGGGGAAAATTAAATTTATATTATGCCATTGAAGTGCTCCTAAATTAGTCTTATTTGTGACCTGTCTGGGCTTCTCCATGGCACTCTTTGTCAGCAATATCTGTGTGAATGTGAATCGTAAACTGTAGGATTAACCTCTTTTTGTAGTAGAGGGTAGGTGACAAGTGTACCGAAAGCCACGAGTATACGTGGACTGAAAAGGTTGGAAACTCCTGCTATAGCTGGTTCGAGGTAGTGGAGATAATTACTCCAGTATCCTATGAGGAGTACAAGTGTAATCCGAGAACGAAAAAGAAATTTACAGAAAAATATGTGGATATGTACAAAGCGGAAGAATTATTCGAGGATAGAAATGCATGGCGGAGGACTGAAGAATCGAGGCTATCCCTCGATATGGAGGGATTCCCCCGAAGGCATTAGCGGGAAAGTGACGTATTTATATATATGGTATTACGACAAAGTGAAAGTGGAGAATAATGATGTACTATTTTGTGTATTCACCCCTTTCCTAATTACTCTTCCTCTTATGAGTGACTTCCATGCATATCTGTGGTACGTAAGTACCAGAGGTTATGAAAGAGCGACCTTTCCGTAACTTGGAATTGTGACCTTAGTCACGTGACGACCGCCGTTTCAGGTCGTCGTCCTCCGCGCGTTATTCAAAGAAAAAAATTTCCGTCGTTCCTCCTCTTTTTTCGATACCATCGAAGGTAGTTGGGGATAGACCCGTAAAGAAGTATTTCAGGTCAAATGTATCCTTTCCATGACTCGCTTTGTAGTATACGGTATTCATTTTAAACGCGTATTTTTTCTTTGAAAGGGAATAATAATTTAATTGGAATTCCAGAGGCATTTTAAGGGAGGAAGGTCTTCGTTTTTGAGGATTAATATTCAGTCTCTGTCCTAGATATATCAAGAAACCTTATACTAGCAAGATACATATTTGATCGATTTTCTGTTGGTATAACTCAGGAAATTGTCTATAGAAGAATTTTTATGTGTTTATGAAAACGTAAAATAGCTTCGCCAGGTATGATTAAAAGGAGACGGAGACTTCATTTTCGATGGGAGGAATAAGCTTCTTCTCTGAATACGCCTATATTGAAATTCTTGCTAATACCATGTGGCAGTAATAGCAATTAATTTACGTATTTATTTAGAAATGAGATGCCCTGAAGGACACTCAATTCAAGCATATTCATCCTTTTCTTGTGCACAGCCAAAGAAATTGACTACATCGTTCAATATTCCAATGAAATGTGGGCATTTTAAATTTGATTCGTTTTTATTTCAATATGGAATATAATGTAATGCTTTTCTAGTAGTTTCTCTAACTCGGTAATGTCTTTCCAGTTAATATAATTTTCTTCTTGTTCTCTGCATTTTTACAGTAAAATAGCAGAAGGTTTCTAACCTTGCTCGGATAAAGGCGTTCGGAATTTGCGTAGTTATGTTGTTTTTATTTATTTATCTCATTAAAGTGATATAATTAAGCCTCGTTCGGGGTGAAGTGCAATCACGAGAATCTTCGCTACCTAGGCGTTGTTTATGAAGATCGGCTCTGTCTCTTTCTAGCTGTATAGGCAATATATTTGAGACATAACGAAAATGACGGGAAGTGAAGTGAGTGACAGGAAGAAGCTTTACTCTTTACGTGAGCATGTGGTGCGTGTATATACTCGCTCTGAGGTTAAGAGCCTCGTCGGGAATGCTTGTCTCTGTTCGTCCACTTCCTCTCAAGTCGGAAGCTCTCCCTCAGATAAAGCAAATTAAATAGCATTGGCTCCCTTTGAAGGAAAGAGAAAGCAAAAAGGACGTGCTCCTTCGAGCTCTATGAACCGCCGAGTTTTGGCTTACGACCTGCTGTGTAAATGAAGCTTCTATAAGTAGGCTCATCGAAATCGATAGATTATTATAGAGTAATTCTGTGATAAAATATACTATTAATTTTTGCAGAAACTGTCTGTTAGTTAGAATCATATCACACTGAAAATTAAAAGCGTATAAACGTATATATACTCAGATTTTAATTTGAAAATACATTTCACCAAGTATATCATAGTAATGAATTTCATATAAAATATCCCAAAAAATCAGAATATGTTACATAATTAGAATTTGACCCCCTTCTCCTTAGTCGTGTCATCAGTAATGGAGAGGATTCCAATCATCGGAGGCTTCTTTCGCTAAGTCTCTTTCGAGGCTCCAATTTAGCATTATTCAGTTATGTATTACATCTTTAAATGTTCTTTAGCGCATTAATCATGAAGGTTGCCTGTGTCTAGAGCACCAGACAAAGCCTTCTCTTTATCCGCTCATTAAAAACGTTTTTACACATTTGCAAAGAATCAAAAGTATTTCATTTCACATCTGGGGCATGCAGCAAGTTTAACTCTCTTAGTTCACTTGCTGTGCGTTTCTAAAAGGTATTATGTTGGAATCCAGATAACTCGTGAAGAAGTGAGCTTGCCATTACTTTGACACCTACGCTAATATCTTTCTCTTAATTATTCAAACATACATACTTATTCGGGGCATATATATCATATCAATCTGATTGGTCGAAATATTTCAATTCCTGTTTGTCTAGTTCTCCTTCTTTATCTGTCGCCATTTCTCCTCTTATGTCTTTGTCTTTCCTTAGCATATCTCATCATAGGCCTGCCTTGTAGTCCATCTCCTTCCATTCTCACCTTAGAAACGTTTTATGTCAACACATTCGCAGGCTGATGTTTGCGTATCATTGCATTCTCATTTCTTCAATGTCGTTTTGCAATCTTTTGACTCGGGCTGTCTTCCAAATCTCTCAATTTCTCATTTATCTTTGCAAGTCTTGCCTATCATCTTCCTAGTAAGCCTCATCTCTGCTCCCAGTATCCTACCCTCGTACTATTTTCTTGTTGACTACACATCCGCACCAGGAGGGAATCGAACCGTAATATTTTTTGTTCTGGTTTTCAGTCTCGTCCTACGAATGAACAAAATTTCGGTTCAATTCCAGTTTCTTTCAACCGATGTCTAACCGGATCGAACCTTTTTTTATCACGTTGATTATTGTAGTATTATATATAAAAAACTAAATAGCGGAAAAAATTGTGAAGATCTTTTGGGGGCTTGTGCGACTAAGGCAAAAAATGCTGTGAAATTAAATGAAAATTCTGTGGTGGTATTTGAGAAAAAGGAAGGGTTTCTAAGGCTCTTGCAGGTAAACTGTCGTAGCATTAAAAATAAAATTCATGAGTTTAGTACATTAATAGAATCATGTAAAGCGGACATAGTCATAGGTACGGAGTCCTGGCTTAATGAAGAAATTAACTCGCTAGAAATATTTCCTAATTCTTTCGAAGTATATAGAAGAGACAGAGAGGGAAAAGGTGGAGGTGTATTCATATGCGTTTCAAAAAATTACTCAAGTATTATGATCTCAAAAGATAGTGATTGTGAAATCCTTAGTGTTGAAGTTGAAGATAGAGTTACTCATCATAAAGTACAGGTAGTTGGGGCGTACCGACCCCCTGGGGGGGATCTAGGGGTATTAGAGAAGTTCGTTGAAATGACCTGCAACATTAGGGACATAAACAAATCCGTTATAATTGCAGGCGACTTAAACCTCCCGCAGGTAGACTGGTCAGGGAAGAATGGGTCAAGTGGGAGGGCTCAGGATCTGATAAATGTCATTGTAGGCGATAGTGGTTTTGAGCAGGTAGTAAACAAGCCAACCCGTAATTTGAATTTAATAGATGTTTTTCTTGTGAAACCAATAGAACTGCTAAACATTTGCGAGGTAATACCGGGAATCAGTGATCATGAGGCGATATATTTAGAGGTCAATTGGAGCCAAAGAAATGTATTAAACACAAAAAATAAAAAGGTTTATAGCTACCATAAGGCGAATGCAAAAGGTTTCCGCGATTACCTTAGAGAAGAATACAAAATGTGGATTAACGAAGGGGCTAATATCGAGGAGATTTGGTATAATTTCAAACGTATTTTACAGGTCGGTATAGAAAAGTACGTACCCACTAAAAAATTGAAAGATAACGCGGATCCGGAATATTATAATACTGAAATTAGGTTGTTAAAACGTAAATCAAGAGCATTGTACAAAAAAAGGAACTCTAACCCTCATAACCGAGTTAAATACATGGAAGTTACTTCGTTGTTGAATACTAAAAAGAAGCAAGCTGAAAATAAGTTCTTAGAGAATTTGATTACGCAGGATAGGAGCAAAAACTTTTTTAAATACATAAAGCGTCGAAGGAAAAGGGAAAATGTGATAGATAAGATAGAAAGCACGAATGGCAAAATTTTAACTGATAGTACGCAAATAGCTAACGAATTTGGTTCTTATTTCTCGAGTACTTACAAAAACTCGGTCGAAAGCAATAATGAGTTAATAAATAGTATTGAGGGGGATTTTCCGGTGTTTAGCATAACTTCTAAAGACATATTAAAAGAAATTTCCAAATTGAAAAATAATAAATCGCAGGGACCGGACGGAATACGCAGCGAAGCCATTAAATTAGGTGGGCATGAATTAGTACCTTATTTAAGAAGAATATTTAACGTAAGTATAAATAACGGTCAAATTCCAGCGGACTGGAAGACGGCAACAATAGTTCCGATACATAAAAAGGGCAACAAACGATTGATTAAGAATTACCGACCAATTAGTTTGACAAGCGTGGTTTGTAAAATGTTTGAGAGAATGGTGGCAGTCTACCTAAAAGATTACTGGGAGAAAGAGAGATGGCTTAACGAATACCAGCATGGTTTTAGAAAGGGGTACTCGTGTGAATCACAGATGCTAGGCTTACAGCATGACTTAGTAAAGGCTCAGGACATTGGAGAACAGGTTGATGCAGTGGTGATAGATTTAGCGAAAGCATTTGACGTTGTTGACCATGATATTTTGCTGCAGAAAGTAAACAGGATGGGTTTAGATCCAAGAATACTAAGATGGTTGGAGTCTTTCATTAAAGGTAGGAAGCAAAGAATAAAAATTGGGGATAAGTTATCCGCGGAAATTGCAGTATCGTCAGGTGTTGCTCAAGGAAGTGTATTGGGGCCCTTATTATTTTTAATCTTTATTAATGATTTACCGGAGGGAATTAAGTCAAAAATACGTTTATTCGCAGACGATTGCATCATCTATAGGAACGTAAAAAGTGTGAATGATTGTAGGGATCTTCAAGGAGATTTAGTTACCTTGTACGAATGGGTATCGTCTAATAAATTGGAAATTAATGCGAGTAAATGCAAAGTTATAAGTTTTAATAGAAACAAAAACCAATATACCTATCGCCTAGGTGGGAAAGTTTTACCTAGTGAGGAGACAGTGAAATACTTAGGAGTAACGTTCAGCAGGGATTTAAAATGGAATGAGCATGTAGAGCGTACAATTTTGAAAGCTAATAAAACCCTAAATTTTATAATGCGTACCCTAAGGCGATCCAATAAGAAAGTTAAAGAGGCTGCATATAAATCTTACGTTAGGCCAATCTTAGAATACGGGGAATGCTTATGGGACCCGCATGAAGTAGGTCTAAAGCGGAAAATAGAAAAGGTTCAGAGAAAGGCAGCAAGATTCGTTTTAGGAAGGTACGAAAGACTCGATAGTGTCACGAAAATGATAAAAGAATTAGGTTGGGAAAGTTTAGAGGAGAGGAGAGCGAAGAAAAGGTTAGGACTATTTTTCAAGATATACACGGGGCTTGCGTCGTTTGAGGAATTAGCAGCAGAAATAAAGGGAGCAACATTTTTCGGTAGAAAAGACCATAGATATAAAGTTCAATTGTTAAAACAACGAACAAATACAAGTAAATTCTCATTTTTAAATAGAACTCTTGTAGAATGGAATAATTTGCCTGCAGGAGTCTTCGAGCCTTTTCCCAAAAATCATAAAATGTTTATAAGAAAGATTTAGTAGATAAAGGGAGATTGCTAGTAAGGATCTGCAGGTGGAGTAGGGGATTGCCTGGTAGGGTGATGTACGGTGGGGACCTGTCCCCGGGACCGCTACGGTAGCCGTGAAGGCCTAACAGGAACCCTGAAAAAACCAGTTCGATTGAGGGTGAATGTTTGGGTGGGGCAGGGGTTAATTAATGTTGCTTGTTACTGAATGTCTATTGTTTCTGTGGGAGTGTCTGTGTTTTCAGAGAATTAGTGTTGCAGTAGTAGTAGAACATTTATTTTTTTGCAAGGGAAATAGCAATGGAGTTGGGAATTGTGTTATATTGGTGTTTTGTATCATGTAAAGTAGTTGTATGTAAATGTTTAATCTTGTGAGGGTGTTATATAATTTGTTCTGGGTTGTTTAAAAATGTTTGTGAAAGTTACCGTAGTTGATTGTAATGTTGCCACCAGACAAGCAGTCTATCTGCAACAATGTACATAATAATAATAAATATCTCCAAAGTTTGTTTTATCATTTCTAGCAGCTTCCATTTACGTTACATTATCCTACATTTTAGAATAAAGCTTAGCGGAAATCGCAGTTAAACATGCTTAGTGAATATATCTCGGATCGCACTTTGATAAATTTTGTATTTTTGGCTGCCAAAAATCGAAACGGAACAAAAAAGCGTTTTCGGCTTCAAGAATTTCAATATTTTTGGTTCGGTTTTCACTCCGGCAAAAATAACCTTTTCAGTTCCGATTCGCTACCCAGGGCACCAGACGTTAGATATGGGAAGTGCAGCTAGCAGATTCATCTCTTAATCATAATTTGAAGAATAGGCGAAAGGAAGATTGGGCTTACTTATTCAAATACGGAAAAATTCAAACTAAATTATTGTTCATATTAACTTCCCAAATGATTCCTCTGCAAAGATCTCGAAGGAAAGGTTATTTTCGATAAATCTATTAAAAATTCCGATATTTTGTGCTAAATATGGAAAAGAACTTTGTTTCCTGAATTCTAGCAAACTTAAATCTAAGACGTTAATCAATGAACCCTTTGCTGACAGTCTCTAACAGATTTTCAATATAAATACGATGATTTATAAGAAAGTGATAGTAAGTTGATTGAACATTTTATTCATCTTATGATAATATTTTTAAATGTCCGTTGGCCTTCTTTCCATATTTTAGTTTGCAAATCTTACAAATCTTATTACACCTCACTTTTGCTAATAATCTCTTTAAAGTCCCCCAAAAGTTTTCCCTTTTCTTTGGCTGCATTTATAAATATCTTATTTTTACCCCACCTTGATCGTGAACTACCTCCATTTGTAGTATACTCAATCGAGCTGATTTAGAAACACTCCTAATTGGTCCTAAATTTGGCCCAGCAATTTGTCATTTTAATAGACATTTGATGATCTTCTTGTAGTCTGTCATTAATTCTTCTTTAAAATGGGTTTGAATCTCCGTGTATTCTTTTGAGAAAATGAATTAGCTCACGACCAAACAATGATTCGCTCACGACCAAAACAATTCAAGCTAACAAATCTCACTAAATTTCCTATAATTTATCGAAATTCTCGCAATTTTTGAATCCAAAACACTATTCAACGACCAAAATAAGAATTTTCATTCGATATTCCTTTTTTTCTTGCTTGTCTCGATTTCGTACTACTATTATTTCTAATATAATTTGGCAAGAGAAATAAAATCTGAAAACTATAAAAATGAATTTTACGTACACTTCTAATGAGAATGATTTGTCTAATCATGGTTCGAGCCGAGAACCATTAGGTAAATAAAAAGTAGCCTCTTAGCTGAGAAGGAAAACATTTAACAATCTTTAATACCTTTAAAGTTGTGCAGCTTCTGGCTTTCATGTTTTAAGCGAAAATACACACAGATACAAACTTTCTACTTTATTTATAAAAAGAAGATGTATGTCACCCAAGGAAGTGGGTCGAGTGCATATATTGAAATCTGCATCCATGTTTGTTTTGACTGATTTACGCCTGTGGAAATTCGGCCCTGATTAAGGAAAGATGTATTTCTCAAGTGTGTTTCAAATCTCCGTGGAATCATTTTGAATTATTTATTATTGCAACGAAAATGCAGTCATCGTGTAGAATGTATGGACCATTTTTACAGTTGTCATTTGAAAGTCCGAACTAACTAGTAAAAACCAACAAGGTATCTAAGTAAAGATTTCTAAATTTTTTTGGGTAGTTCAGTATGTCGATAGCAAAAGCGAGATAAGATATCAGTCGTCGCTCGCTATAATTCGTGAGCAGAGAATTCTCAAATGGGAATCACCCGTTTCCTCAAATTGTCTTGGATTCTTTTCGTTGCACCTGTTTGTTTTAAATTTTTAGGCATAGAATGTATTTAATCTTTAATTTCAGGAGACAGTTAATGTGCTTATTCACTGAAATGAAAATCCCTCCTCATTTCACTCCAAATATGTCCGCGTCGTCAAATATTTACGGATAACGTTTAACTACTTGTCCATGAACCAAATTCCCTGGTTTCCCCTCGTGGGCCTTTCTTTCCCCTTTCCAAGTCGTCTTACATTTTGTTTGTGAGCGACAACGTGTGATAGTTTTTGCCGTCCTCATTATGTAGGCTGCGTATCTAATCAATAGTGTAATAAATTTTGCATAGTATTGATCGGAGGCTACGGACATGTGTCCTTGACCGATATCGCTCGATTTTTCTCATTTCTAAGAAGTTCTTGAATGGACCAAAGAGGTGGAAATGTGATAGGGCTTGAAAGGTCAATACAATTAAGCGCTAATGTGAGGATTCTGCGTAATGGAGCTCGACGAAACCGAGCAAAAGCTTAACTGGATAAGTCCTGCTGCATTTTTAACATAGTAAAGATTTGGTCGAATAAACTCATTTGTTGCGTCCATGGTGTATATTTCAGATTCTGAAGATTTTCTTATCATTATTTGGACCTGTAGCTTATTTACCAGACCGCCCACGTATAACTCTAAATTATGTTTCCGCATTTGATCAAATTTCTTCCACCTACCATAAATTTCCTCTGCATAATGTCCTGTATAGAAAGACCGTCAAATAATTAGGGAATCGACAACAGTGATCACTTACGGTTCTTGAGTAACAACGGGTGAAATATTGCCTTTCGACCGAATTTTAAATATCGTAGCAATAATAATATTGTAATAAAGATTTTCGATTATTTATTGATTTCTAAAGTTCACTATCTACTGTCCGCGAAATCTTCATTCGAGCGAATGAGGCTCCCTTGAGGTTGAAACTTGCATACTGATGCATTTATTCTCTCCACAGGCATATTTTCTTAAAATGCTCTTGAAATTTTTAGATATTTCGTTTTGTATCTTAATATTTATCCCATTGCTTTTGAAATTGACTTGGAATCGTGCAGAATGTTATTGCATTTCTTTATCCCTGAAACGGAGAAAGTTCTCCATCGTGTCAGTTCATTTTTTGTTTGAAGTGGTGACATCCTTTTCTTTGCCGTTTTACCCTATTTATCAGCTAATAAAAATCGTAAATACGCAAATAATTGGTGAATAAGTAATGAAAGAAATATTTTTCAGTGTTTTCTTTTCTAGTATGTGTCGTATGAATGTTATGAAATTATTATTAAGCAGTTCTTGGGTCACCCTTTAACGCCAACGTTTTTCCATTGAAAAATGAATATTACATTTGTGTTTAGTTTCTTCAGTTAACGATATTCGTATATAATAATTATAGTTGAGTCTTCTTCTCTGTGCTTTGAGTTTCCCTACTGAACGCCTTTTTATTTAAAACGGCCGAAAGATAGTTCTTCTTTTTTTCACTGAAATTATTTACGACCATTGCTTTTCTTAAGTAAATTCTGTAGAAAATACGAAGACTTTCCCCTGCATAACTCATTCAATTACTTTTATTAATACTTTAATCCATCCCTTTTTATATTTGACTCATCCATCTTCTTTTCCTTCGCTTCACTTCGTCAATCGAAACCATTTCTTCTCCCATCAATTCCAGCTCTTCCTCGTTTGTTTTTCTCTCAACCCAACTTATTTATCCATCCCACGCTACACCCACATTTGAAAAGCCTCCAATTATATATATGTGTCCTCCATTCTATGGGACTTCTTTTCATATAAACATAGCCGCTCACTCCTTTCCTTATCAAGGCCTTTCGCCATTTCTTCGCTTCCCTTCGCTCCGTGAAAGCAAATTTGGCTTCTGATACGCCTCTTTTAATCCCTCCACGCCTTCCATCCCTAGAAAGATCTAACTATAGTGTGTTCCACTTTTTCTGGTCAGTAATGATGGACGATATGGGAATTAAATCCTATGTATTTCTCCCTATTGCAAGAGTAGCCTCATTCCAGATCGTCTCATGCTGTGTTCTTCGATCTGGCCATTAATGCGTTGCGTACATTAGAAGATTTAAACTGGAACGCAGTATGGGAGAATCGGTCTTTTTACTCTAGTATTTCCACTTCCACCCAGATTTGACCAGAACCAATCGTCAGATTGGACTGAAATATAAAAAAATATCCGAAACTTTTCCTTCGTATTCTGAATAATTTGGTTTCTCATGCTTGTATGTGGCCTTCCACAAAATAATTTATAAGCGTTCTACTTTCTGTTCTTTATTTTCGCCGTCGATGCATCCCTTCATTTGTATGTTCTCTGCAAAGATCCCGTCAATCGACTTCATCCTGTAGGTGACAGGAGTCGTAACGTCATCTCTCATCGAAGAAACAGCCCATTTGAAAGTCTGAATCAGAGTTGAATGCGCTGCCCACTTGGCTATCCGGGGTTGTCAACATTTAAGAAAGAAAGCCAATTTTCTGTAATTACCTTATAGTAATACGCGGAAAACTCCCCATCCATGGGTATCAGCTCCTTAAAGAGGGGGATGACCTCCTATAAAGGTCTTATATTCTCTCCTCATCTCCATCCCCCGCTAGCTGCTTTCATGACTCAGATCGCTCCTATGCATTTTACCTCATTTGCAACTTGATTTTCTCTTCAGTCCCACAACCTTGCTTCTTCCCCCTCCCTACTTCTAGCTTACCTCATTTTTGTTTTCCACGATGACGAATACTCGTCGGAACTAGACGTCGGTGTTCTTTCTGTTTACTTTGAGTCATGCTCAGAGTTAATTCGTCGAATAATTTGAATTCTCCATAAAATTTCATTCTTATTCCGACTTCCTTCGTCTCCTCACCCATCTTCAGATACATGCATCAGAGGAACTTAATTTTACTGTCGCGAGTTTTGAAGGCAAGGTTAGAGAAGAAGGGTTCGTTGCCGATAAAAAAAGGTGGTTTAATTCATTTGCACTGAGGTTGACGAGACGGTTTCCCAGGTCTCTTATTTATTCGCAGAATCATAAATATGTACTTTACGATGTCTGCTTAAGACGGTACCGATAAATTTACGTCTCTATAACATTTAATATGTCGTTCCGCAAAGTTAGGTCCTCTCATGCAGTAAAGAAGCTTGCATGAGTTAAGGCACGTGTCTGCCTAATCCCGTTGTTCCGAGAATGAATACCTTCACGTAAGGAATATCCCGTATTCACGTAATGTACGTGACCACTGAATTATAATATCTGATCTAAACATCCTCTACATCGTATTTTAGCGTAATTGCTCCCTTATGAATCTAGGTTAGCCATTTCTGTTTGCCTTTTATATCCGTTGAATAGGCTGTAAATGAAGTCAAGGAGAAGACAAAAGGCGTATGAATCCAAGGAGAAACAATATGCATACTGCGGTTTGCAACGATACCGGCCGGAACGAAAGATCTATCTATAATTCCATTTCTATGGAAAAGAGTGAGAGTACAGCCTCAAAATAAATGAAAATAAAACCAGAGTCTGTAGCCGAAACAAAAGAAAAATGTCTTTTCAAATTGGGAGTGGATGCAAACAGGTGGAAGAATTTAGGCGGAAAGATGAGCGGCAAGGGAGAAAGTTAGCAGAATAGCCCATGCGAAGAAGGCATTCTACCAGCAAAAATGTCGACAGGAAACAATGTAAGCTTGGATATCAAAAAACGGTTTATAGATATGGAGTGAAACAGAAGAGAGCAACAGGGAAGAAAGGATGAAAACCAATCTAAATTATGTACTACTCTTATTACTTGCAGTGGCTAATTTATAGATCCTTCGAAGAGCAATGCAGAAAGAAGTCTGTGGAAAACTGGCAAAAAGAAGAGGAAACTTATCGGGCTCACAAAAGGCACGATAGTCTCCTGAAAATAGAATTGGAAGGGATAGTGGGAGGGAAGATTTATAGAGGGAGACTTGGGATGAATTGAGAGGGACAGGTGATAACTGTTAAATTTGGGAATTAAGAATGAACGAACCAATATAGTTGGGAATAGAATAGCTTGGAAAGCAGCAACAAACATCCTCAGTTGGGGAATAACCCTTGATTACGAGTTTTTTTACCAGGAAATATGCGGTTTATTAGAGTATGAAGCACACACTGCACGCACGCAAGTACGAGTATTAATTCTGTGGAAGGGTAAAGCTTATTTGACTAATGCTAATAGTGTTTCTTAACCATTTCTAATAAGAATACTTGGTACTTTACCAATGTGTTATAGAGAGCAATTATATCTGTCATTATTTGAAGGATAATTCGAAATCAGTACTGCTGTTTTTCGGAATGAAACACAAATTTAAGTTTCGCATGTTTACTTGTCAGCAAATATGGGGAAATTAACAACGGTCTCGTATAAAAATGGTATTCTATTAAAAATAATAATCAGTAACTCTTTAAGCGAATCCTGAGATTGTTTATAGATCTTTCTGTTACTATATTCCTCAAGGTGGAAATTTGTTGGCAGTTTATTACCTTCAAATTGTTGTATTTTGTTTCAATATCTTGCTGAAAGAGTCTCATTTTCATTAGGAAAGTAGCGCTCGTTTTCTTATTGCTCATGTAGATCGGTTGCTTGGGATTGCTCTAATTATTGGCGCGAACACTCAGCTTTGTCTGAATAGTTTATTTTTCTAAGTAAATGGAAGTCCTTCCTTGTTCCGCTCAGCGACGTCTTCGTTATAGTTACCGTTTTGCCGTCCTGAAAAACAATTGACCGAACTGACCTAACGCAACACGGCGTAAGACTGAACTCCATATTCATATAATTCATTCATTCCTTAATTTTTCATAAAATAAAGGTTGGTTTTGTTTGTGTTGAATTTTCGTTATGCCTTCCGTTTTACTGTTTCAGTTATCTTAATACCACTGTTTTCAGCGGTTGTCTCGGAGAGCTATTAACCTCGTTGATATTGATCAATACTCTACGAAAGCTCTTAAAGTTTATAAAGCAAAAAAATGTTCCACCATTGTGTAACATTTTTCAATGGAACTGACAATAGAAACTTCTTGGAGCTAGAAGAAATAATTCGTAACAATCGATATTGTGTGAGTAGACAAGACTTTCAAGGCAATGCATTGTAGTAGCGATTAATTTCCAATTATATCCAGTTAAACCTCACTCTCAATTAAAATCGCCCAGCGGTGGCTATTATAGAAAAGCGCCTGCATGGAAAGGTTAATTGGTAAAGTTATGATAGATCAGCGGTGAACAATTTTCGAAGTAGTATATATAGATGGAGTAGCGTAATCTCAAGTGCTCTCTGCAGATCGAGTTTTATTTAGTCTGAAAATTGGTCACCGAATCATGAGATGACGATATGTGTATTTTCGTAAATGTTCACTCGATGTGCGGTATACAGTTGGAGAATATTTTTATCTCCCTTGCGCATTCAAACGGCCAGCTCTAAATTTGCTGCGAATTTCCGAGTCAATACCCTTTCAGATATAATTCTTCTTCATCTATAAATCGCTGAGAATAAATGGAGGATGTAAAAATACTTCTGCAATTACCTTCCGAATGGTTCATTGATGTGGAACTGAAGTGACGCCTTTGAAATTTCAATGGAGTGGTGAATCAGTCTCCCGAACCATCCCACTTCCCCCCCCCCCCCAAACGAATACGTAATTTCACTTTAAATAGAAATGATGGAGTGACTTTCGGTGGGAGACCTTGTCCCTATATACTTTTCTTCCTTCGTCCTCCACCTTCTCGGATATTTCACAGCGATGACGAATTGCCGCGATTTCTTTCTTTCTTTCCTCTTGCGTTCCGACAATTCATTCTCCTCGGATTCCATCGGATTTGCGCTTCGGGAATGCTTTTCCTTTCTGCTGCTCGTACCTGATTGGCATGGAGATCATTCACGGAATCAGTTTAAAGCAAATGAAGTGTAGGACAAAGGTGGATTTGTTCTCTTTTATTAACGGAAGTATCAGTTCAATAATAACACGGATTTTTTCGAATGCCTTTAGGTGAAGAAGTTTTTCTTTCAACTTGGATATATTTATTGAATAGATGGCGTAAAAATGGTTGCAATGGTAGAACACCTTGCGTTTTCGAGATTTCTGCACGAGAAATTCGACTGTTCGAGGTTTTCTAATACTGTGCCCACAGGTATATCGCGACGTGGTTAGTATTAACTAAGTCTATTGAAATTTCACATACCGTTACTAAACTTTAGAAAATGAAGAAGTAATCATGTTATACTTTTAATTTTTATAAACATTGGTTATGAAAACAAAAATTCAGGTTAGTAAGAAAACATTATTAATGTAAAATTTATTAAAGTCAAAAAACGAAAAATCTGCCTACGGTATAGAAATTCAGTGGATGGATAATGCATCTACTTTTATGAGTTGGTAAACCTTGTGTAATGTAAAAAAGAAGGAAAGCAAAACGAAAAATTATTTTTTTAGGGTTAAGATAATTGTATGTTATCTATCGGTTATATATTATTCTAGAGATTTACTTAAGGAGACAGACTTTCTCTTCGACTTGAAGAGGTTGTCGAGATATAGAGATTCGACTGCACGTACAGGCGTTTGTGGATAGTGAAGAGAAATCGTAAAAAATGATCATTTAAAGTAGAGTAAATAATAATAAGAGTATATAGTAAATAATAAATTAAGACTAAATAATAATTATAATTATCATTAGTTGAGGCAGATTTTTCTCGCGGATTTTTATCCATAGTTGACCGAGTGCTAAGTAGAAATAAATTCCATTGATCATATTACATTTAAAATTGTCTTCAAAAATGTCTATTTGTTTCTATTAACGAGGGATAGGTAATTTTTCTGAATGAATTGTTATGAGACCTCAGAAAATGGCCCCAATGATAATGAAAATTGGGTAAGGGAATGTAATCATCGGTACTGTTTTGTTATGCCCTCAAGTCGATTCTAGGTTAAATCTGATGAAACTGAGTTTTGATTTTAAAAATTAGAGTGATTTGATTAACTTCTTTATCAGCTTGAAATTTTAAATCAGCAATCGAAGTATAAATTTCTCCAATTTGATCTTATTTTTAGAATCAACGAAATTCAACGTACAATGTATTAGAAAATCTATCAAAATTAATTGAATGATCGTTTCTCTTTGAAGCTGTATTTAAATGAAAACTACAAAATTTGTTTTTTTTTTCACGGAGAGAACGCGTTCTGTTTCGTATGCATTTCTGTCTAATGGTCTCTTCTTTTGCATTCTTAAATCAAGTTACACCATAGAAAGTGAGGTAATGTCATGACCGTTTTCTAATGTGTTCTTTTGGAAGAATGGAGCATTATTGAAAGAAATATATTGCGGTTTCTTTGGATTAAGCATCTTTAATCAATCTATTTAGATACATTTTCGGTTTAAAAACATTAGATGTTATTAAATTGCATTGATTAATACATACTCTTTCAACAATAAAAAAGCTAAGTCATTGCCATGTCAAAGCAGTGGTACGGAATATATTAGAACCGCACCGTAATTTTAAATATTATATCTTCTTAGTTACCTTTCAATTTCATCTTCATATTCCTGCGGCTTTCCAAATTTTTACAGCCACCCTATGACAATAATTGACTGTCAGTAAATTTATTATCCATCGTCAAGGGAACCTTAATTCTGGCAACGATCTTAAGTTACGAAACCATTTCTTCCAAGCCATTTCTTTCTTGCTTGGAAAATCGTAAGGGTCCAAATGTAGGAAGTATGGTGGATGAGGCAACAATTTAAGGCGTTGTTGAGTTTCGCTATGGTGATGGTTTACCAAAGGGCTCGAAAGCTATTATGGTGAAAGAGCTTTCTTACCTGCCAAGTTTCAATATTGCCCCGCAATTAAACTTAGAATTAAATCGATATTTAATAAAACAACGTAGTTTTCTTTTGCCTGTATGTAATGTTTGAATGGTATTTTGTCGTTTCATTTTAACTAGCTTATTGATAATTAGAATTTATGAATGTATTCTTTCATTGATTTTCAATTATTTTATCACCACTAAATTTAGTACATTTTTACTTTACTTTTTCTCCATTGGCGTATCTATTTATTCCCATTCTGATCTCGAGTTTTTAGGTTTTAGTGGTATAAAATTCCATATGTTGATCATTTTCACATGTGTTTTCGCGCCTTTTTAACCCTTACCAGCGTTGATCTTTTCCCGAATTTTCCATATTTCTTCTCCAGCTATTCACCATTTTCCCATGAATGAAGGATTTTAATGCATTTATGTATATTTTTACATCCTGAATATTGCATCTTGCAAAAGAAGTCTCTTGAGGAGGTTACATAGGAGAGAGGTTCGAGTCCATGCTCCCATATGAAAGAGCTCAATCAATAAGTCAGTGAAGTGCTTCCTCGCAATTGTCCTTTCGGCATTGTTCTATCAAACGACCTCCCTGGCAGTATGTAGGATTGGGCCGGACTGCTATTCACTCTCCACTCTCCTCTATTCATGGGTTATTAGAACAGAGCGGCTAACCTATTAATCGTATAATGATGATTATCTTTCTCGAATAAAGCCGAGTTTTTTAACGATTCTTGCACGTAACTTTCTATTTTTAGGCTAATCGGATCGGCTGAATTAGCTGCAGGGTTGCATAATACCTAACATCTTCAGATGATATACTTTCCATAAATTTATCTAATGATTTATTTCATGAATTCCCATCCTGCGTCGGAAACCATTGAAAGATTTACTTTCATGTAATTTTTGCGCAAAATTCCCCCATTACTTGCATTACCAACAGTGCCATAGCAACCCAACACAATCTGTCCACAACTGATGTCAACGAACCAATTAGGAGTTAAATGGAATTTTTTTTCTCTAAAAATGTTGCATTTTCTGTAAAAGTCGTTAATTCTCAGATTGATTGGATCCTCAAACACTACCGTCATATATCTCTAAATTTTGAGTGGGGATGAGGTACGACAGACAATATGAATAAGCCGGTATTTATAATATAATACATATAATAATTTACGCTTCGAAGATATCAAAAAACCTGGCCCAAGGCGACCTGTCTGGCCATTTAAACCGTCATTCGCTTCCTCGGTGCACAAGAAACGTGCCTTGCTCACCAAACTTTCTTTTCCGTTGTGAAGTAACGGACAATTATCTCATCACCGATAGCAAAAGCCGCGGTAACTCCCTTAAAGTTGGTCAGATAGAGCCTCCAAGTTATCACGCGATTCCGCCGCGGCACCTGTCTCGCCCATGGGTTTCTCTTTCCTAAACTTCCTTGAAAGATATTTCCTTCGCGTCCGTTTGACATGTTTACAATGTCAGCCATCTCTCTAATCTTCGTGAAACTAAAGGATATCATGTGCATATGTAATCAGTATTTGAAGGTGTGAATTCTTGGTCAGTCTGAAGATACCGCTACCCTTTCACCAACTTTCTTCTCACTTTCCGTTATTATCACTTTCCTTAAATGTCACCAGAAAATGCTAACCCAGTAGAATTGGCATTTTGTTCGAATGATTTCAGTTATGAATATGGCATATGCAGTCTTCGGGCTGTTCGCGACTGATCACAGTTGCTAATTTAGGGATTATATCCCTATATCTAGTGACTTTATCCATTTTTAGCGACTTATAACGTGCTAAGTTGCACGAAACATCTTTCATACGTGCTAAATGTTATTCGTATTAATCAAAATGGCGTCGTGTTCAGTCGATGGAAAACCAAAATGCACACTATGTATGTAAAATGTATTATCTGAACTGATAGATATTTCAAGAATAGAATGTAAACCATAGAATTTCTAGATACTTCTCTAGGATACATTTTCTGAATATCTGTCCATAATACGTATGGTTATGATAGTTATAATTTTACAGAATATTCGGCGAAAAATTATCATTCTTTAACAGTTAATTAATAAATGATTTTACGAAATCAGTATGTATTAAGATATATTTAAACCTAAGTAAAACTTTTAATCATCTCAGTATTTAAAACTTTTATTGGATGAAACTACATTACTATAAATTGCACATCTCGCATAAATGCTTCGAAAACATCTTCAGTTGTCTTTTTAACCTCAGTCAACTCTGCCAATTGTAACGAGAGCGGATTTCTATACTTTCCAAGCATTTTAATAACGGTTTATAAATTTTAACGTGACATTCGTTTCTTCCAAAATTTGACAAGTTTATTCGCAAGTATTTCAGTTATTATAAGTAGAGGTAGTTATATATTTTTGTTTTTATAAAGAATATAATATACGTGCATACTTCTATTAACAGCGCGACAGTACAATCGCGCCTTTTTATCATCAGCATGAAAATACAACACGCTCATTTGAAGAGAAAATAGTTTCCTGTAGTCATCATTTAACATCTAGTACTTTTTTCTTTAAACATAATATGGATTGATCTATACTACGAAAAACCTCAGGGCTGAGAGTTTCGTTGATGCCCAGCTTCCTGGTCTCCATTTTGAGAGAGGCCTAATTAACAAGGGTATTTTTTATTTTGAAAAATTTAAGCAATATATCTGCTACAATTTTTAGGTGCAATATTATTTACTAAGCTTTACTAACATGTGCAAAGGGAGCGGAGATGGGGGCCAGATGGGCATTTGCACCCGGGCCCCTTTTGGTAGGCACTGGATACCATATCTTCTGTATTCAGCTCATGCGGCGTGGATGCTCCTAATCGAAGACGGATGTTCTACCATGCTTTATAATTGATTAAAGCAACATTCAACGGCCATCGTGGAATTCGCTCAGTCTTCACTAACCGCTTTCAGTTTTTTCTTGAGTTTGCGCTCGCATATTCCCATCCAATAAAGTGGTCGTGTCAATTATCGATTCTACTAATTGTACTGGAAAAAAAAACACAGTTGCTTTCGACAAAACACTAAGAGGTGAATGTAACAGAAATATTCTGTCGTGTCGATTAACTGGTAATAGTTGTCGAATCTGTATGCATGTTTTTATCATCTTCATCCTTAGTTTTGCACCGTACGTTTTTGACTAATCCAAATTTATATCTTAAAAAGCCAGTGTGGGTTAATTCCTTCTTGTGTAATCAGGGTCTATTGATTTAATTAATGGTAGAGCCCTCGAACTTTGTGTATGGATTTGCATAGTTTTCAGTATAGCATTTATCTCATTGAAGTATGCCATTGAAGCAGGCGGGCAGTGTTTCAAGTGAGAGGGGGCCTTTTATGGCTGCGACCTCAATTCGTCTCCTCACGTGCATTTGCCATCTTCAGTCGCACCAATGTTTGAGCGCACCGGCTTATGGAAGATTGGATAGTAACAGGACCCCCCTTGCATTTGCAACTCTAATTTTAGCTAGGGACAATTCTAGGCCTAGAATTGTACCAATTTGGCCTAATACGGTACTCAAAGGAGATGCTTCCCTTCTTGCCAGTTCAATTATGCAGATAAAAATAATGAGGATAATCCCAGATAAGACGATAGGTCGTATCGCATGATATATCTGTTACGATTTAAGCGAATGGTGCAGGTATTTAATGATATCATCTTCTCTTTTCAAATAATAACTGCAGATAATACCAAAAGAATGTAAAAGTATGGAAAGTTTTTCACTTTTTACCCTCATCAAAAGTAAAAGTTATATTTCTGAACATTTTGAAGTTATATGATTTTACTTTTCGATTGCAAGAAGATTTTGTTCAATAGCGGCGAGGTATAATGCTCCAGCAATTCATATAACTCAGCATTTCTTTTGCGGAATACTGAAGAAATTTCCCCCATCATTTACGTCTTCTCAAGGCTTAGTTCCCAATCTCAATTCGCACTTCATTCAACTTGGCCACAGGGAACTTAGATGCTATTAGAACGCTTTTAATGCCAAGTCGAAAAAGCAACAGTAGATTAGCAGTAGTGTCCATCATCAAATGTAGATGACATGTAACAAAATGAAGATAATTCCAGAACACGGATAATGAATGGGCGTTTGATCAGTTTTTAATTCAAGTTTTCATTAATGTAGTTTTGTTAGTTTTTCTGTGGGCATATCTACAAATTTACGTTGGTTTCAACCACATTTCACATACTCTACCGTTGCAATTCTGAATGAATGGTGAACTTAGGTCCATACGAAATTCAAAAGAAGAGAAGTCAGCAGTCTTTTTCATTAATAAACTTATTGCTGATATTCGAAAAATAAAAAAAGTTTTATATTTGTTTATTTCTCTCGACAATCACCGACGATAAATTTAGTCTTCCGTGTATTTCATATTATACCAGTTTTATTCGAAATTCATCCAGCATGAATCAGAGCATCTTGAAGATATTTCACTACCTTATTTTCAGTATAAATATCAATCTATTGTATCAAAATAATATTGACTTACAAATCAGTTTAACGTCTGTCATGCTTGACAGGATTATTAGTTATTTATGGCAACTCGTCGATTGTGTCAATCTGTAATAATAATAATATTGTAAGTCTAAAACTTTGACACCGGCGCTATAAATGAGGTAACATTACCTGTAAGTCTCGTTGGATAACCATCTTTGGGGAGTTCTGCGTACTCCAGTGACCCTGAGAGCCATGGTGGTGGCAGTAAAATTCTCTTGTTATATACATCTTAGGGGCTTGTTAGAGAATGGGAGTCAGTGTAAGAATAGTCCCTGATCTAAATGAGCTGAGGTCGGGATAGTTAGAATGCTCAAGTCCGATCCATCTACGGGATTGTTTCTGAGACACCGCCTCTAAACCAAATTGTAAATCCACCATTGTCATTATAGAAATTACATCCAGAAACGACCAACTCATAATGTATATAGAAGGTAAAAATGAGAGCATCTAGGACAAAAATATTAATTTTACTACAACTTAGCCGGAGAAGTTTCTCGTAATTATATTCATCTTAATGTCTTTATATTTAAATATATGTAACAAAATTCTTGAGTAATGATATTGTTATATTTTTTGAAAAACGCATTCCATTATCGAAGCACAAGAGAAAATCCCCCTCTTCAAATACCAAGGCTATGAACCGGAATACAAAAATGATCTTTTCATCGGATCGCATGTAAACAGTGGAATGTGTATCCGTCATACTTTCCCTTTTATCTCAATTCAAAAACAGCTGTTCATTTCCTGACTGAACTTGCGTAAATACAGTTCGAATGTATATTTGGTTTGTGCACACTCATTCCTACATTCTTTCTTTTCCCGCTCTTATTCGACTTTCCTCTATCTATGCATATCCACAGCCCTGCATCTGACACTTCAAATAACCCTTTTTTACTGAACTTATTTTATTTTCTGGTTCTCAAGTAGTTTTTATTGATTCTGTTATTTTCTCCGATGTTTCTCATGTATCAATTCATTCTGGGTACACTCTGGGTGGGAAGCCATAACTAACTAACGAAATGAAACAAATAAGGAAATAAATAATGAAACGAGTAACCTTTTTGTTTATTTTTTTTTTCCATTAGTTTCTTTTATAGTTCTTCCTTTTAATTTATCATTCATGTCAAAAATTTATACTCTTCCATACCATCCAAATTATATATATATCTATTATATATAGCTTATATTATATTTATACTCTACCAAATTTATTCTCCATCGTACCAATAAACGATATGAGAGGACTTCGTCTTAATTGTGCACGAATAGAGATTATAATAATTATGAATCATTAATTCCCAGCAACTAAATATTCGAATAGAGTAGCTGAATTCTCCTGGCGGTGCAAGAATGAGAACAAGAGTACAATTCTTAATGTTTTTGAGAAGAGAAAACAGCAATTTAGAAATCTTGTCTCTATATTGCGTTCCTATTTTTTCTAATCTGTTTGATTTTTGAATACTGTTGTTGAAATCTTCTAGTTTAATCTACGAATAGTAATGAGAATCGTCAAATCGAGAGACACTGCACAGAGACGACCTGGAATGAACCATTCTTACTATATGCAGAAAAATACACACGATTTTTCCCCCTGTAATCCATCTTCACTAATTAGAAAAACTTGAACGCACTATAGAGTGTAATCGAGAGTTGCCGCTCCTGACAATTTTCGTTTAATTTTCCTATAATGATGATTTCTTTTAAAGTTTGCAGTAGTTACTGCTGTTGAATATAAAAGCCGTTGCCAGTGCGAGTACAGAGGACCATTGGCTAATTTTTGGAGTGGGGCTGAAAGAGATCGACGAAAAATGAAGTCAGAAGTTCTTAAATAGATGTTGAGCTGTATCTGACTATTGTGCAACTCTTGTCTAAGACGTCAAACTAGCTCTTCTCGGCTCGGTTATGTATAGTTAGGCGTTTTTCTTTCTTAGTGTTTAATAAAATTAGGGAAAATGTAATAGGCGCAAGTACAATCGTATTAAATAAACAATTCCACCTGCATCTTGTAATATAAAGGTCATTCAGTGAAACCTTCGAGTGTTTTTAAGATTTTTTGATTGAGCTGTGGATTCTGATACCCAGGGAAAGTAAAATGTATGTATTCTGATTACCAGGGAATATTCCGAAAGAAAAATATCAGTTGGTATTCATTATGGTTACCCATTGGCTTTAAGAGTGATTTTCGTTTTCAACATCATGAGAGTCGAATATGAGAAAGAGCAGGAATGAGCTCTCGCCGGGAAAGTCTGTGGGTGCAGACAACCAATCATAGCATCATGAGCGAATTTACCCCCTAAGAGGGGTTCTTTCTTTCTTATGGGGTTCAGCTGCTTTACAGCACATCTGTGGCGCTACATGTTTATTTATCCTCAGAAAGTTGGATCTTGTGGCATGGATGTCAGCACATCTGCTCTACCACTATCTTCTTATTTTTCACAATAGGAAGTTCCAATATGAATTTGTTTCGGGAATGTATTTATCCTCTTCTTTTCGCACATTTGTTACAAAAAGTCAGTTTTCTGTGTCTGCTTTAATACTACTAAATAAATACTACTTTGGATTCCGATGTGCTAAAATAAAGAACAAAACATTTTGAGAGAGAATGTGACTTATTAGGCACGATGATGAATGAGGTAGTTTGCCCATACATTCCTCACCGAGCCAGAGCGCTATAAATCGAAAAAGTCCCCGTAAAGGCGCAAACTGAAACAACGTAAATATTATTTCACAACACTTTTTAATATGTGATCGAGACGAACGCGTCTATTTAGTATCTGTTGATTTTATATAACCGCAACATGAGCAACAGAGACAAAATTTAACAGAAGGCATATTTTCCCCTACAATGAGCTAGAAGATCAATTATAAATGTTTTATTTACTGATGTGTAGTTTTTATAACTACAGAAAAGCATGCTCACAAACGTTACATTTTTTCTCTAAACATGGAATCTATTTCGAGCATTGTATCATCGATGACAATATGATTTCATGATAATTACAGATTAAAATGCCAAAGAAAGAAAATGCTGTTTCCAAGTGCGTGATGGATGGGTTAATGGCTAGAACATATTTGTAACCCTTATCTAGAATTAGGTTGTAAAATATAAGCAGCGGGGCGGGGCGGGATCAAAAGTAGATACCGACGGAAAAAATGCTAGCGGTAATAACGTTTTAGAAGTTCGTAGAACTCGAATGTATTGGTTTTTCTGAAAATTCAATGAGAATGAAATCGAAAAAGTATGTCACTTGCTTAAAAAAGTACCCCTCACATTGTTGAAAATTCAGTAAGGAAGATCGTATCAACGCTCCTATTGTTATTCTAATCTTTCATTGCAGCATACTGTGGTACCATCTGTATCATACTCTCAGAACGAAGTTTTTTACGGATTCGTTGTAAAATTTCGCCTCATTCGTGCATGTTCATTTCGTAAAATATCATCTCATGAAATATGATCGCGATCCGAATGGCTAATGTTCGGACCCTTTGGCTAGGCAATATTGATTATTTAAGAAGAAAATCCCAGGTAGTGGTAGCCCTGCTCTCTGCCGTAAATCAGTCACACTCCAATAAAATCTTCTTGTCTTCTTATCATTTGTCGACATCTCGATATTGTCCTTAGTCATCGGAATGATCCCACTTCGCAGGAGCTACACCATCACATCGGCCGAAGCTAGGAAAAAGGTAAACATACAAAACTGCATTTTTCCCTCGCTTCCATTCGTCCGCTTCAGGGTTTCGACGACCACATGTTGTCACTTCGTGCATTAATGTTATCATCTTCAATCAGAAGTTTTCCCGATAAATTGGAACAAGCATGTTATCTCACAATATATGCAATAAATGCAAGATGCATAAGTATTTGATATTAATTCTTGCAGCTTAATCTTTTCAAAGGAAAATTTTATTGAGTCGAAGCATTAATGCGGATGCCAAAATTTTTCAAAAAATATTAAATACCCATCCTGAAATTTACCTTCCAAGCGTCGTCTTTTACCCTCACACCACTTGTCTTCTTGCAACAACGTTTTCAGTATCTTACATCAAATAGTTTGTGTATCTCTCAGTACTTTTCGATTGAAATAGAATAGAATGCAATATTCCTCATCTCATTCAAAGGACAACCGATTATTTGCTTCTCGCAAATAATGAACGGAGACACTTCTTTGATTTTTAATTTGAAATATAGCGAAGGAAATGAAGGTAAATAAAACAGAAATACACTCGTAATAATTGAAAATGGTTTAGAAGCATTGCTAATAATGATTGTAATTGTGAAAAGGATGCATGACCAAAAAAATCAGTCTTAAAAGAGACATTCATAGGTGAATTGAAAGGTGTTGACTTGCTCCAGAAAAATATTTACGTGGTATAGCTGGAATTAGCTGGCATTTTGTTTTTCGTTATTTTGAGTATCAAATACAAGCAAAAGGAAGGAATCTTTGGGACCATCATCATGCTCTACTCTCATCTCTTGTGCATAAGATTTTATAACTTCCAATCACAAGTCATTATTTCCTCCTAATGTCATATCATACATTTAAAATCATGTAATACATTCTTATCTCTATGTTCTCTCTGCATTACCTTATTTTTATGATATTGAAAATTATTATATCTTCCTATTATTATCCTCCAGTTTCCTTCCCTCGGATAGCTGAATAACATAATATGATATTCTTTATGATATTTTGGCTCATTATATCTGCTTGTAGAGATCTAACTAAGGAGAAGTGTTACCTCATGACACATCTGTCATCTTCATTTCTGTCACTGATATTTAAATAAGAATTTTATCTTGATTCTTTAGGAATTCCATTAAAGAATTGCTAATAAAAGTAACAGTGACTTCAGAAATGAACATGAAGTAATGTAGATAAGATTCAAATGTTAAGAATATACTTGAATGTTATTGTGACTTGTTCATCAGTCGATTGCAAATATTTATCTTCATGGCTGAAGAACATCCCCTCCTTAATAATGCGTATTTAGATTCTATTCTTACTCATTCTTATCTAAAATTTATTTGTTTGATATATGTTTTAAAAAGCTTAACATCATCTAATATTAGCTTAGTTTGGGGCTCCCAGTTAAGGAAGTGGGTAGTGCATTTGTCTATGGTGGTCGTGGTCCTGGATTCAATTCCTGGCAGGGGCCCATGTGTGCAGACCTTAGTTGTGAAAGTGCTTTTATAAGTAATACCTTTACTGTTTATCTTAGTTCTTTACATTCAGAGGAAACCATGTATTTAATAACTTCATGGCTATACAGCTAAAAGCTATTCTACTGTTATTTTTAATTTTTATTATACTATTACTCTATCAATTTGAGATAAATATAGATAATAAAAGAAAAAGAAAAGGAAGATTTTTTAGACAAACGAGGTATTTATGAAATTTGGTTGGGCAGAAGTTATGTCAAGTAACTAAGTGTTGGTCATTTGAGATAGACCAATTAAATTACGCCAATGAAGATGCTTGTTAATGCACTTTTCCATCCTTCAATGTTAATCTCATAATTTGGTAATTTAAATTGGAACTTCAATACAGTAAACAATCATTTATATACTTTATTTTATACCATTTTTTGATGTTCAGTGTTCAAAATCAGGTTTTGATATTCAATAATGTCCATTTTCAAGATCTGATATTTTGTTTACATAAGTGAAATGAGTAATGTGGAAATATTTATTCTCTTGCAGTTGGAGTCATGGTTTGGCCGACCTAAGAAAGGAGGAATTGGTGGAGGACTGCGAAATGGGGGAGAAGGAGGCTCATTGGCTCGGCCACACTCTGAGTCAGATTTCAATGACTCAGAGGAGCCTGAATTTTCCTGGGATAACTTAGATGACAACACTGTCAATGAATTATTTGAAAAAATGCTTGTAAGTTTCATTCTTTTAATTAATATTTTTGAACTTAGTGTATTTCGTATTAGTTTTTCACATTCTCATCTTTTAATGTATCATTAAAAGAAATTCATGTAGGAAAATAGTCAAGTAAAACATGATCCATGTATGAGTAAGGGTAGTCAGCAGATGTTAACTTTCTGTATATGTTCTTTGCTTAATATAATAAAATACCTGATAATTTTCCCCAGAAAGACTTCATTTAACCCTTTCAAGGCCAAGGAGTCAATATTTTGGCCCTTGAAAAATATGCAAAAAGTACATGTGGTCTTCAGGCAACATGTGGCCTTTTGGTCACTTCATGAAACAAATACCACCTATTTCTATAATTTCGTTTTCTAATCTTGTTAATGATGTCAAGTAAAAAAGAAAGTGAAAAATGTACTCTTGCTGTTTACTAGGATTTTGGTTGAATTAATTTGTTTTCTTTTATAAAATTTTGATGTTTAACTATCTGATTGAACACAAGAGTGGACTGATTTTTTGAAAAACAGTCTTTCTCATTAGACCCAATGCTTCCAATGAAGAAAGGTTCTCTACCTCTGGACTAGTATCAGCCCCATTTTTACAAACTTAAAACTCTTGTCTCTGTGTTGCCTTTCAAAACCTCATCAATTTTCTCTATTATTAATTATCATTTAACAAAGAAAATCTAACAGCTATCATCACCTTATCTTTCCTTTGTTTTCTACAATAAGAGTACTGGGTAGTTTTTCTAAATTAAATTTCTGTCTTCCACAGCCCTGGCAATTATCACATATAGCAACTGTTGGAATATGACAGTAAATAGGTTAAACATTAGTTGCATTTGAAAATCTGGGCTAATCCTTTGTGTTATATGGATGCCTTTCCATGAGAATTTACTCCCAAGGAACTGGTGCACTAGTGGGTCAGATGTGGGCCAGTTTTTGCATGTTTCCTTATACTGTTTCAGCTGCGGTCTTAAACATTTACAACTGATATTCAGAATCATGCTCCTTCCCTTTATAATAAATTTTCATTCTCTCTTAATTTTGCAATTTTGTTCTCTGTCTCACACAGTTTTCCATTTACTGCTTTTCAGAAAATCCATTTCTGACTCAATTAAATGTTTATTATCTCTTGTTAAGAATTCATTTTGTTGGCTCCATTAAGATTCAAATTTTTACTAGTGACTTATATATCCTCTCCTACCATTCATGTTGTCCCACATCCCATTACGAATTGGATGGATCTCATTTCTTTCTTTCTTTATTCTTTTTAACTTCATCTTTACTGTTAATTTATTGAAACATATAACCAAAGACTGCTATCTCTACAATAGGTAGTTTACCATCATCCATCCTCAGATATTTTTTTTTCTATATTCTCACTGCTAGATTTTTCACTTACTTTGTTTGTCTTGCTTTATTTTCCTTACTATTGTTTTGAAAAAGGGATTTTCTCGTTTCATTTTATGTTAAAATTTTAACTAACTTCAGCAACATTCCCTGGTATACAAATACTTTGGCATTTCATCAGTGTTTTTAATCTGACCAAACATGTAGGTTGGTTTATATTAAAGTTGTATTATATACCTTTAATACTCTATCAGCTTCTCTTTCAAATCTTTGTGGAGTTTCTACACTAGAATTGTCCTCTTCTGAAGACCAAGCAAATTTTGTGGCATTCTACAGTCAGTCCATACAAGATCTGCTTCCTCCAAAACAAAAATTTTCTTCATCAATTATTCTTGAATTTCTCTCAAGATATTTTAAATTTATTTAAATCTGAAATAAAATTTTTGTAATAAAAAAAATAATTCTTGTATTCACAAATATAATACTCAAGGGACTCCATATTCCTCTGGGGCTGAATCAGGAAAATTTCTTGCCTTATTGGTTGGTTAAATATGGGTTTCCCTCTTAACACAAAAAATCTGTTCTGAAAAGATACTCTACAAAACAAATTCATCTTAAATAAATATTAAAAATCCTTATTTATCCTATAATTGAATATTATTTTCAGTTCATGTTAGAGTGGGAAATTTGGTTGTGTTATGAGTAATTAAAACCTTTCTTTTATCATTTTGTTTCCATGATGTGTTCTTCTCAAAAAAAATTTATTATACTAGATAAAAGGAATCCAATAAATGGGATAATGGTCAATTCTCTGTAAATTATAGCCTTTTTTATGAATTGGAGAAAAAAATAAAATTCCATTCCTCTGGTATCTATTCTCCAATTGTGCATCTCAGTAATAAGTCCTTCACCATTAGGGATCAACTATCTGGTTCATTATTTTCTATTAGGCAAGGATCCTAATCCTGGAGATCTACTTCCTTTTGCTTTTTTATTGTAATCCTGATGTGCTATAGCTCCAATTTCTGAAATAAGTCTTAGGAATATTTTTTAATGTGACACTGTATTTATTTTATAGCAGTAACTATTATTTAGAAAATTTGGCTTTATTCAAGGCCTTCAAATAAACATTGCTTAAGTACTAAAATCTGGTTATGCTAACTTTTTTGTCTTGGTTTGTTTCAATTCTAGGATGACATGAATTTGTCGGAAGAAAAAAAGGAGCCGCTCAGATCTCATCCTATGATGACTAAGAAAGAAATGCTTCGGTATCATGGAAGGTTTGTATGAACACTGGATATATCTAAAATGTTAATCATTCTTAACTCCTTCCTCAGCCCATTCTGAATCTTTAATCTTTATCAATGAGTTTAGGGTTATTTTTTGCAAAATATTCCTCATTCCCCTGAATGTTCTGTAATTAAAAGATTCAGTTCTTAAAAAATGTCCATGGTTATAGTTCCCTATAATTGTATCTATTCTCTGGAAGTGATCCTGGGTTCAGTTCTTGGTGGGGTGGTCATTTATTGGTGTCCACCCATCACCTGCATGAATGAAGAGGTTCCAGGTCCGGTCATGGAAAGCTAAACACTGTGGCAATGACCATATCACCCACTGCGAATGCCGCCTAGCTACGTCTTATCTCTCAAAGGGATGTCATAGCATGTACCATTATTGCAAATAATGAGTTTAAGTGGTCACTAATGGATAGGGTTATGAGTATAGAGAAAGAATTTGATTCATTCCACTGAAACGTTAATGATTTTGTTCTTTATTATTATTATAAATGTCATTCATCAATTTTCAGATTCTTTCTTGAAAATCATTACTGATTTTTATTAATTTTCAATTTACAAATAGTGACATTCAACTTAATGAAGCTTATTAGATACTACCCACTACTCTGTTGTTGTTACTATGTTGAACTTATGAGGTAAAAGCCTTTGAATGATTCGTTGTTAAATTTGCAGAGCTAAGCTTCTTGAGAGCCGTAGCAGATTTGAAAGACCTGCAGATTATATCAACTACCTGAGCAACACAGAGCTGAGTGTGGACAAGCTGTACAACTGTGTGTGTTCCTTAAGAATATCCCTGACCAACAACCCAATTAGCTGGATGAAGGAGTTTGGAACAGATGGACTCAAAAAAATACTTAACCTTCTCAACAATTGTTATAGCAAGTGAGTTACTTTGTGCATTTCTATCTGGTACTCATTTATTTAATTTTTTCTATACTATTCTGTTGGATTTAAATTTATCACTTTATTCAGTTTAAGAGAGTATTGGGAATCTTGTTAAATTCTTAAGAAAGATTGAAGATGAAAATTTCAATGTTAATCTGTTATGATTAATCTTTAATACTAAGGTTAAGGTTAATGGTTAAGGGTTTGTTGTTTATGTTTATAGTAAGCATTTTCAAGTAACACTAATATTTATTTACCCTGAATGAAGTCTGGATTAACATCATCATTACTCAACTTAAGAATTTAATGAAAATTTCAGTTTGCATTAAGCTTTCAGTTGATTATATTATCATGTTTTTCTATTTTCAGCTATTTTAAGAATCATGATCGTCTTCAGCATGAATGCATAAGATGTTTACGTGCAATCATGAATAACACTGTAGGATTAAAGATGGTTTTCCAGCAACAGGATGCCTTGATGGTCATTGCCCGATCTCTTGATGCTTCCAAGCAATCAGTCATGTATGAGGCTGCCAAGCTGCTGGCAGCTGTGTGCCTCGTGCAGCCCAATGGTCATGATATTGCACTTGCTGCCATTGCAACAAGTGGGGAGTTGAGAAGAAAGGAAAGATTTACACCCATCATTGATGGATTGCTCATTAAAAGCAATGATTCTCTCAGGGTAATTATATTTCTGTGCACTTTATTTCTGTTTCCTTGCATTAAGTGTCACACTGTTCATTTTTGTACTTGTGAGAAGTGTTTTATTGCTAGTGTTACAGTAACTTGAAATTAGGGATGGAAAATTCTTATACATCTAGTTGGGTATATTTTGTACCAATCTTACCCATTCAGGGCAAGACAAGGGTGACATAAAAAAGAAAGTGAATAAAGCTGTAGGGAAATATGCATTTGCATGCTGACATCAAACTTATTCACAAATCACTTCTTTGATTATTAGTGTGAAGTGTTTATATAATAACTTCTAATACCAGAAAACATCGGGGTGGACGTAGTAACTTTCCAATAGCTCAGTTTAAAAAATATTTGTTTAATATCATAAAGTAACAAACATGTTGGTTCTTAATTTTCTTCTTTTAGCCATTAAAAATGTCTTTTGGTCAAGATAAATGTAATATATGTATATATTCCATTTATTAAATTTAAGTCATCAAATGAAATTTATTTAAAGGAATGAAATGCATTGACATAGTAATGTAGTGATAGAGTATGCTTGCTATTGCAAATAATCAGTGATATTCCATAAATAAATTCATTCCAACAGTTTGAGGTCTTTAAGTTGTAAGAAATGAAAATAATTTCATCTGTTTATTCAAATATCAATAATTATTCATTAAAATAACTCTTTTTGACAAGTGTGAATTTTAAAACATTGCCATTGACTCTTTAACTATCCTGAATGTTTATAAATCATTTGGTTATTGAATTTCTTATTGTAGTACTGAAGATTCTCCTATTAGAATATAGTAAGTTTGTTTGAATTGAATGCTGTTACTCATGGATAAGCCATTTACATCCTACAAAAGTAATAGGATATGAAATGTATGTGGATACTTACTTATATCATCGAATTAATCTATATTTTACACATTTTAAGTGTTTCTTCTATTAGTAGCTTGAGTCGTTTTCTTTAGAAATCTTTGAAAATACCATGAGATGGTTATTTTCATCATATTCCTTCTCTGTTGGATTTTTATTGTTGTCATGTGCTTTTCATTTAAGTTCTGATGTTTTTTTCTCAGTGTGATTCAATTTCTTGTTTTTCCAGGTTGTATGCATGCAGTTGATCAATGCTATAGTCACTACGCCTGATGATATGGATTTTCGAATACATTTACGAAACGAATTTATGAGGATGGGGTTATCTGATGCTTTGGAAGTAAGTTTTTGATCAATTTTTTTTTTAACAGTAATGCATCTCATTTGCTTTCACAGATGAATTGTGTAATCTCCTTATCAACATGTTAGAAATGTAATGAAATTATTTCAACTGTGATTTTGCTATTTTTGTATTTGCAATTGTATTTTGATCATTTTGGATTAATATTGAACTCTGCTGATATTTGCTCTTATAAAATGTATCTTTAACATTTTTCAGCTGCTGAGTAAAGATGCTAGTGAGGACTTAGCAAAGCAGGTGAAGATTTTCCAAGAAAATAGAGAAGAGGACTATGAGGAGTTCATGCAACGATTTGATAATGTTCGCCTTGAACTTGATGATCCCGTGGACTGTTTTGATGTTTTAAAAAACCTGGTGACGGACACTCCTTCTGAGCCTTATTTCCTATCTATTCTGCAGCATTTGCTTTTCATTCGTGATGACACATTAATCAGGTACTTGAATTTACTAAGTAACATGGTTATGTGAAAAATTGCTTCTTGAAAAATGTTGTCTGGGGTATAGTCTCTAAAGTTATTATTATTTTATCATTTTCCATGACAGTGTAAATATATTGTAAAATGCCTATGTTTTTCATTTTATATTATATCAGGAATCAATGAAAGATGGGAATATACCATTATTTTTTATTCAAAAAATTTCTTTTAACTATACTTTGTTGGATTTTCTTATATAAATCCCCAGCAAAACATTATAATACTTGAAAAAATTTCAAAGACCATGTTCCCAACAAAATCTTAAAATGTATATTATCTAAATATTTTATCATTTTCTTATAAAATTTGGAGATAAATAAGGATTTTAGTGATCTTGAATTAGTGCATAATTGGGAGAGAATCTTTTATATAATCATTAGTAGATGGAAGACCAGTAAGATGTATGTAGAATATACATTCAGTCAATCAAATACAGTAGAAGTCCATTATATTGAGTACAGCATGTAACGAGAGTTGTGTTATAGTGAGATTGATTTATTGGCTGTTGTCCGTCTTGCACCAAAAAGGACAGGGAGTTATACCCATTACAATGAGATGTTATTTCTTAATTATTTATCGTCATCTAATTCATGTATTTGTTTCTCACAACTCGCCTCACCCTTCCTCAGCAAAAATGCTTCATGGAGCTTTGATTAGAATCTTCTCACGGGTTTCACTCTCCCCTTTGCATCCTATCCCCTCGTCTCTTGTTTCTTGAACCATTAGCCATGAACCCTGTAATCAGCGTCAGGATTTTCATTTGTGTTCCCATCATATTGGCATCAACCTGTGGGATTTTTTTCATGCAAAACTCCAAATCATTTGATTTATGAAAAAGATTTTGTTGAAGTTCCTTCGAAACTTCAACCTATTTTATCTAACCGACTGTACCTATCTCTCCTGGATCTGTCAGCTTTGCATTTTTAATTGATATTTAGTATTTAAATGTTTACTTACTAGTGTATATCATAGCATTGTATTTGGAAGAAATGATCTTATGTTAAATATTTTTTTGTTTGCTCAAGTCTTTGTTTTACATTGTTTCTAATTTTGATAACATTACTGACATTTATACCATTTTTATTGTTTTTTCTGTGTCTTGGAAGTCCTTTTCCAAGTATTTATCTTTTTTATTTTTAAATCTAATTTCTGTTTATTTTTTATATTTATTCTGTAATCATTCAGTTCTGTTTAAATTCTGTTATTTTTAATTTCCATATTTTTGAAACATTCTTTTTGCATGTTTTTCAAAAGCTTAAACATTCTTTGTATGTAGGCCAGCATATTATAAGCTGATTGAGGAATGCGTTTCACAGATAGTGCTACACAGAGGAGGTTGTGATCCTGATTTCAAGAAGAAAAACTTCAACTTGGATGTGGAGCCACTCATTGAGAGCTTAGTTGGTAAAGTGACTGATGTCAATTGCTCTTGTGAAATTCCAAACTATTCCCCAAGGTACTAATAATGAAAACATTCTTCATATCCACAGAGAGATCTAAGGCTGATGAGGAAAGGCAGATGAATGAATTGAATTTGAAATTAGAGGAGGCATTGGCAACCAGGCAAGAAACAGAGGCAAAATTGGCACATGCATACACTAAAATCTCTGAATTGGAGGAATTGGTGACCAAAGGTGGAGGACAACTGCCCAAGGTAAATTTTTATAAAAAAATCTCTTGATCTCTCATTTAATGGTCATGCTCTAAGGATGTATTTGACTATCTCCCCATTTTAGTGTAAGATCATTCTATCCTTCAGAATTAGGGAGGATAGGTAGAAGAGGGGCATTTACCATTTGCAAGCTGTTAAAAACCCCTAGCTAGGGACCGTAAGCTTCCCCTAATTTACTGTTAACCTCCTCCCCTATCTTCTGCACATTTGGGCATATCCTTAGAGTGTGAACGTTGCTTTGAACATGATATTGTGATGAAACTTTAAAAAAATTTTCATGAGTAATATTATGAGCAAAATTTTCTTTGTCCAGGCTGGTCATCTTAACATTCCACAGCCTCCACCTATGATGGGTGGCGCCCCTCCCCCACCTCCTCCCCCTATGCCTGGAATGGGCCCTCCCCCTCCTCCTCCTTTCCCTGGTGGTCCTCCTCCTCCACCACCAATGCCTGGAATGGGGCCCCCTCCACCTCCCCCATTCCCTGGTGGTCCCCCTCCACCACCCCCAATGCCAGGTATGGGACCTCCTCCTCCTCCAATGCCTGGTATGGGACCACCCCCTCCTCCAATGGGTCCACCAATGATGGGTGCTATGAAGCCTCCAGATGTGCTTCCTCACGGACTAAAGCCTAAGCGCAAGTGGGAGGTAGAGGTGCCTCTTAAGAGGACCAATTGGAAGACGGTAAGTGCTACATCCTTATCTGAATTTCCATTATCTTCAAACTGCTTCACAAAGTTTAGTAATCATTAAATTGCAGACTAATTCAGCTGGTGATTATTCCATTATCTCTAACAATGAAAACTATTCTCTTCAACCATGGAGGGTGGATATTGTTTATCTTTTTAAAAGCTTTAATTTGAGTTCTTACCTGAAAATCTTAAATATTTTGGATTATAGCTCTAGAGTTTTTATGTGATACAAGGATTAATCTTATGGATGTTATAGATTGTAAAAATCATTTTTATTTCTTTTTGGATTTATTTACAATATAGATAATACCACAGAACATGTCTGAAAAATCATTCTGGGTCAAAGTTCAAGAAGAGAAACTGGCATCAAATGACTTTTTATCCAACTTGGCAGAACGCTTTTCGTCTAAACCTCCAAAAACACTTGATAGTACAGATTCTAAATCTGGGGATCCCTCTGCCTCATCATCTTCAGGCAAGAAAGTGAAGGATCTGAAGGTGAGTGGTTTCTTTTCTATTCTCAGCTATGAAACCAATGACCTCATATTGATGAGCCTTCTGTTTTTAGGTCCTTGATGGTAAAGCTGCTCAGAACCTTTCCATTCTTCTTGGTGGCTCTCTCAAACATATGAGTTACAGAAATGTTCGAAGATGCATTCTACGTTGTGATGACTCTCTCCTCTCAGGCAGTGTACTTGACCAATTGATTGCTTACTTGCCTCCTCCTGATCAGCTCAAGAAGTTGGAGGAATATAAGGATCGTTATGATGAGTTGACTGAAGCTGAGCAATTTGCTGTTACGGTAAGTTTTATATGAAAAATGTGCCATATTTTATAAGTTATTTGTAATCTTAAATCATTTATTGTTATTATTTATCAATTATTTGTAATTTTGCATGAATACATAAATAAAATCAGGAAAGAAATTCACTTGGTCTTAGTAATTAGAAATATTTTTTGAAAAATACCTTAAAGCTACCTAAATGCTTCACTCATAATTTTATTTAATTCATGCTTTGGCTGATATTTTTAAATCAGATATTTTAGCTCAGATAGGTAACTGATATTTTTATAATTATAATATATTGAATTTTTCTGTGTAAGATTTAGTTAGCAAATAGTAGTATTTAACAATTGAAACTGTTGTAGTATGCTCATATATTAATTCTTTTTTTACATTGTGTCACTATTTCAAACAACTGGTTACAAAGAAATGTTGGATTTACATTCTATCTAATAATTTAAGTAAAAATTTCTTTTAAATTCTTATCATAGATAGCAGAGGTGAAGAGATTGCTTCCAAGGCTAAAATCTATGAGTTTCAAGCAACATTATGCAGAAATGGTGCAGGATATTAAACCGGTATGTATATCTTTAATGTTATGTTGAATTTATATTGCCTAGTTTCAATATATCCAAAATTTACCTTGTCCAACATTCAAGAAATTCTGTACTTAATACCCTGATATTATATTTGCTTGCTGTTTGGTGCTTTCATTGTTTACCTAGAAGCATTTTTTAATATCAGGATATAGTTGCTGGAACTGCTGCTTGTGAAGAAATAAAGCAGAGCAAGAAGTTTGCCAAGGTATTGGAGTTGATTCTTCTTATAGGGAACTACATGAATACAGGCTCCAGGAATGCACAAGCCTTTGGTTTTGAAATCAGTTATCTTCCAAAAGTAAGTCATTGGTTAGATTCTGCTCCTGCTTTATTTTTCTATACCTTGTTTTATTCTATACTACACAATAATTTTTATCATCTTCGCACATAATTTTTAATTGCCACTATAAATTTGCAGTTATCAAGCACTAAGGATGTGGAGAACAAGATGACACTTCTGCACTTTTTGGCTGAAACGATAGAAAAGAAATTTCCAGAGCTTTTAAATTTTGGGGAGGAGTTGGCTCATGTAGATCGTGCTGCACGTGTTTCTACAGACTCCCTTCAGAAGGCCCTCAGACAAATGGATTCATCTATTCGTAATCTTGAAATGGATTTGGCCAACTCAAAGGTGCCACAAGGAGAAGATGATCTCTTTGCCCAAGTCATGGGTGTATCCTTTCACTGTTAAGTTTGCATGTAAAGGTACACTAAAGTAAGATTCTCTTGGCTAAAGAAAAATCTATTTTCAGAATCAACTATTTACCCATCATCTATTTTGATTAATTTATATTTTAGCGTAATCTTTTTTATAAAGTAATTTTTTATGTGTTGATAGCAGCTTCTTATCCTATAAACATATCCTTCTGCCTGATATTTCAGTGCAAAATATCATAACTATTGTTAGTTGCTAATTCCACTCATTCAATCTTTGTTTTCTTTCATTCAATCTATATTTTCAGCTTTGAATTTAAGATTAGTTAAAGGTGTTAATATTTTATTTTGATTTGAACCATAGATCTGATTGAAATTCTACATTTCCGATGATTTTTGAAGTAATGTTATACTGTAAGAGGAAGTATATTTCTATTTCTGGGTTTTTCATAACACCAGAAATTTTATTCATAGATGTAAGCATGGTTCATATGATTTCCTTAACAAGATTTTTCAGGATTTTTGTAAGGAGGCAAGAGAGCAGTATACTATCCTTGTTAGCATGTTCCGAAAGTTAGAATCTTTATATACTGATATATCAGAATATTACTCCTTTGACAAGCAGAAATATACTCTGGAAGAATTCTTTGGAGATATAAAGGCTTTCAAAGATAATTTTGCTGTAAGTGTATCCTAGCATCTTCTTTGAACTCAATACTTTGATATGTGATAAATAATCCTCTTTTTCATGTCTTTCCTTGTGTTATTATGAGTATTCATGAATTTTGCAATCATAGCAGCAAGTTATTATTATACACCATGAATTTTTTGGAATTTGAAGGGTTGATTTTACTTATATTTAAAAGAAATTTCTACCCTCTAGATAATCATTCATTTAATTAGATGTGAACACTTTCAGACTTAAAAGTTTGCTGAAAAGAAAAGGGCGATGATTCAAAACAAGTTCGTAAGGAACTCTCTTTTACCAACTTTTAACTTATATTATTATGTTTTTATAAATGCAGTAGATGTATAATAACAGTGGAAAAAACTTCACAATCTGATAATCCAAGCTCCTCTTCAAATGCTTGGAACAAACCACTACAGTCATCATAGGAAGAGGGTTACGATCACTTTTCCAGTGTCACTAATTAAATTTTCAAAATTTTATTAGATCTGCCAATGACTGAGGATATATGTTTGTAGAGAAGGTGAACAGCTAATCAGAATCCATTCTTTTTTATTTCTTTATAATGTTAAATATTTTGGAAAGTATGATTCTTGCCAAATTATGTGGAAGTGATCTATATTTACAAGTGTAGTATTTTAATGCTTATGAATTTAGATAACTCTCGGTGGTCTGAGTGCCTTAAATTATTGGAAGTATTGAAATTATTAATCCTTCTACTGCCACTGGGCTGATATTTTGATCCTCCAGCATATGCAAAAACTGTCAAAGGGCAGATACACTGGTCTCTTTTTGCTCATCCTACTCAGATGATCTTGAATATTAGAATGAGTTGGCTTTCTGAACACTTTTCCATTATTTCCATCATTAATTCTCATTTACTAAATAAAATCTCATGATATTCACTTATTTACAAAGATATTTTCATGCTTTCTACTAGAAAAACACCACTTAGTATTCTTAAAAGAACCCTTGAAATATCTGTCATTTTTTGTATACATCACCTTATGGATATTGGCAGTAAGAGAATTATTGAAGGAAAATCAGCTTGGGCAATAGTTTATGTTTTAAAGAGTTACATCAATCAATATTTTTACAGCAAGCACAAAAAGATGTGTTGAAGGCAAGGGAAGCAGAAGAGAAGTTACGTAGGACGAGAGAGTTAAGGGAGAAGGCTGAGCAGGAAAGACAGGAGCGTGCTGCAAGAAAGAAGGCATTAGTAGACATGAATGCTGCAGACATGCAGGAGGGTGTTATGGATTCTCTGCTCGAGGCTCTCCAGACTGGCTCTGCTTTCACTCGAGATCAGAAGAGGAAGAGGCCACCTCGTGTTGCTGGAGGTAATTTCTTCTTTTTCTCTGAATGCTTTTTGTCACTATTCCTCTAATCTCAGACAGAGTGGTAGTAAATTGTGTAAGGCCAGAAAATAGAGGAGAAAATGAAACATTATTGCCTCATCCACCTTAGTAGATTGCTTCCAGTTGAATTTTTAGAGTTTTTGTTAGAACCATTTTATAAACCTGTGTAAATAGGTTGCTCTTGTGTCTAGGTTGGCCTCTTGAATGTTTTCTTAAAATATTTGCTTTTACCTATTTCATATATGAATCAATTCTAGAATTTTCTGTGATTCTTGAATGCCACTAAACCAATTTCAGTAATTAATTTAATTATTTAAATATTTTATTTTAACTATAATTAGCAATCTGTGCATATTCATAATTTATTTTAATTATTTCTAAGTTATCTGTTAGTGATAATATTGATTTACTAGTTGCCCTGTGTGAACATTTTACATAACTAAATTGAAAATAGAACATTTATTCTCATAGATGTGTTTTTTAGGTATGTTTCAGTGTTTGATTATTTGTTGGAAGAGATTGGAGTGTTTTTTGAAACGTATTTAGATGGGTAAATAGAGTATCAGTGACAGTTACAGTGTACCTTGTTTGTATTAATAAATATCAATATCTACACATTCAGTGACAAAACTTTATGAGCAAATTTAAATTTTATCTCAATATTTTTTCAAATGATGTATTGTTCATTTGTTGGTACATTTTTAGCAGGAAGCAGGAAACTTTCTCTTTAAAATGGTGTAATTTATATGTTTTGTTGGAGTGTGAAGGGAGAAAAACACAAGAGCAGATGTTTAGAAATGATATGTAAAGATTATTCTGTTGTTATCTGTAAAAGAGATTTTGTAGAAGTTTCATTCACATTCACATTTTATATTTAGCTTACTATTAATAGTTCTTTTAGTTATTGGTTGACTTTACATTTTCTTCATTAATTTTTTTAAAGTTTAACTTAAACATAAGTGTATATGGTACTTCAAATTCAAAATTCAAATACTCACATGATTTCTCTCTTTTAGATATAATTGTTAACATATGACAAAATGTAATTAATACTACTTAAAATACCTTTTCAGCTGAAAGAAGAGCTCAACTTAATAGAAGTAGATCTAGAACTGGTTTGATTGGCAGAGAATTCAATGGGTAAGTGCCTTAATTTTCACTAAAACTCTATTGATATTGATGATGTAATTTTTCCAAAATTATGTCATTGTAATTGTTCTGGAAATTGTAAAGCAGCAAATGATTACAGTACTTGTGACATATAATATTAATTAGGAATCACCCTTCAGATTCAATTAAAAAGTTAAAGGGTAAATGTAGAGCCCTTAAGTTCCTTATAAAAAATTATGAAAAAATGTGCTCATCAAATTATGCAAAACTATAAAGAAGTAATATTCTGGCTGTTCTTTTACTTCTAATAAATGTTTGAATTTTCTTTTATTGGCAGTTGTCTTATGGTGTCTTCAATTTTTTCAGGGAATTGCTGAGCACAGCGTAATTGCACGTGGTCTGCTGATTGAATTCTTCCAAGCAGATCATTCATCTCATCAGCAGTTTTCCTTTCTCAAGTGCCATTCTAAATGTTATGTACATTTGAAAGCATTCTTTATAAAATTGGCAGCAGTTGGTCTTGATAGATGCTGCCATCTACAGATTTGCCTCCCATGGAGAGCGTATAGCAGGGATCCTCCCTGTGATCAAACCGAATTGAATGTGGTGAAAAATGATGATTTATCTGTTGTGCAGAAACTGGAATTATCAAATAACATTTTTTGCAAAAAAATTGAAAATCAAAATCCATTTATGAGAGAAAACCCCACTTCTTCTTTTCTTTGTTTCAATTGAATGAATAGTCCTGATGGGAAATTTAAACTACTTCTCTTTCTTTTTTCAGAGAGCAATATTGTTCATTTAAAATTTAAATCTTTCTGTTTGTTAAGAAATTGTTACGAGGGAGCTTATTTGGAGCTTATTTTTTTAAGTTTGACATAACTTTGTCAAAGCAATAAATGTAAATAGAGCAGAACAAAGCTATTCACTCACCTATTGTAAATGATAAATTTCTATTTTAACAAGCAAAGAAAATGTATACTTAATGCAATAACTTGTGAATTAATGTATTTTTTTATTATAAGATTACTTAAATTTGTAGCATCAATTTATCAAATGAGCATAAAAATCTGTTTTGAAGGAGAGGTTCTCAAATTTCTCTTTTGACTTGTGGCATTTATATAATTGTTAAGATATTTAATTTTAACTTAAGAATTACTGGAAGTGTTCAACTGAAAGAATTTATTTTTTACGTGGTGAATAAATGAAAGAGAAACAGTTTTGCTCAAATAATTCTGTGATGATACATGAGGTATGGAAGAAAACAGTATCTGATTTATTAATCTTTCATGATCATTCTTTGTAAATATGGTGGTTAAAATAACAAGCTCTGTTTTAAATCAAGTTATCTGAATGCATCCTGATTTCATTGGTAACATTGATTCTTTTAATTGCATTTCAGTTCAACATTCCTGTTTTCAAGAATTTCAGATGAATATGAAGTGAAAATTGAAGTTGTTATAATAAGATAGGTTTAACAGAATGTTCTGTAAACTGTTCTCATATTATGCGTCAGTATTTTTACTTTTGTTTACTCTTCTGCCCTAACCATGAGATATGAAGATTCAAATTTTCATCTTTTCCTATTGCATTTTCCCAAGCTATTACATTTTAGTGATCATATTTTGCAGAAATTGGAATAAATTTACATTTCTTTATTTCTTAGGAACTGGAGATTAATATTATTATACATGGATGTTATTCTTTACCTTCCAAAATGTATATTTACCCATAACATCTCAAGTTCTATATATTTAAGTGTTTTAATGAAAATATTTCTATAGACATAGACCTGCTCTTTCATAAATTTTGCCTGTCTTGGGTGGCATACTCAAAGTTAATGCAATATTAAACAGTGTCTAAATTTGCTGCCCCCTTTGAAGTCTCATTCATTATCTTTGGCACTATGATTGTTTCCAGGTATCTTTTTCTTGTGTCTTTATCTTTAAATCTTGGTATTTGTCTTCTACTCATCATCATTTTAATTCTTCTTCTCCCTCGTATTTTATTTCTATGATTCCTTTCAATGCATTTTCAATAAGTTCTCAGCTGAGAAATATTTTCATCCATTTTTTTTGCTTCCATCTTATATTCTGTAATAAATTCCCATTTTCTTCAATTCTCCTTAACACTGTGATTTGATAATTATTCTCTTTATTTGATTCATCATCTATCAAATAACATTACGTATGATGCTCCATCAAATGTCCTTTGCATAATTAAGTATCTGATTTTCAGCATTTGTTCATCTACTCTAAACATCGCTTTTATCCAAAACCGTTTCCTTTTCTACTGATCCATGTCTCTTTAAAACGATATGCAGGAAAATTACTTATCTTAGATAAGTTTTCTTTAATATTTGATCAGTATAACTTTCTTCATTCTCTACTTTGTTATTATTTTATTTCTCTCAGAATGAATTTGAATTACCAGGATTTATTCATCTTTTGAAAGTTTTTTTTGCCATTTTAAGCCATGTTACTCAGTGCTACTCTTTTGCTTTTCTATTATATTAATTCATATCTTTTATAATTGTTGTTATATCAAACTATGCATGAAGGATGTTTAATTATTTTTCTTTTGAACAGCAAGCATCAATAAAAATTCAGGATAAATCTATCTTATGATGTTGAGAGTGAATTCACAAACTCTCTTCACATCATATACAAGTAAATAATGCAGAAGATCCAAAAATACAGACAGTGTCATAATTGCCATAGCTGGAAAAGCTCTTGCCACCATGAGCACTCTTAAGTGGTCAGAAAACATGAGAATCTCATGGCACTAGATGACAAACAAAGAGTTTCATGTGTCTTGAGGATTACACTAGAAAAAATCTTAAATAGAGCACCCCTTTCTAGTAATCTATCCCTTCCCAAGAGGGTGTCGAACTAATGTGATGAAACAGATTAAGTGCATATAAATTAAGTTTTGATATATTTTATCCTATAGAATTAAAATCATCATTAAAAATTTATTTCTACAAATATTTCACCAGTTATCAAAATTGTAATTGTAAAAAGGCAAGGAGCTAAATATTTGCCAAGGACACAAGAAAAATAAGTTTACAGCTTACCATATGCCCCTAACTATATAGACTTTGTCATGATTTGGGTTTAACTTCATGCTCGTTTTTCTGAAATGATGTCCACATTTTGAAACCCAGGTAATGGGGCTAAATCTAAATAAATCTTTATGCAAAATTTATCCATATTTTGACACAATGCACACTGACAGAAAAAGTGAATATGTTATCCAGCCTCTTTGATGGAATTGATCATTCAAAAATTATCTGATTATTTTCATTAAGAATTCTTCTTTCAAAATTGAGGTCAACTTTGTGTTTTATAATTCCATTTTGATGACACTATAAGAGAAATCAGCTGTAAAAGTGGCTGAATGTCTCATCAGTATAGAACAAATTTTCAACTTCTTTTAGCTTCAGAAACCCTTTGTTCCATCTTTCTGGGAGCCCCATTCATTTTTCTCAATTACTATCTTATTTCTAAATTTTTATATGGTTAACCTGTTTTTTTAAAGCCATAATGCAGATATTTTGGATTAACTTTCTTTATTTTCTTACCCAAACCATCTACATAATAAAAACATTTTTTGTGCCAAATAATTTTTTTGTGAATTGATTATTTAGCTTCAATGTAACTTTTAGTGGCCATTAACCACAGAAAAAATACTATGTAATTTAAGAATTTATACATCTAAAACTTATCTGATAACATTGTAGAATTAGATATGACTAAATTATAATCCAATTGCAATAGCCAACAAAACGAAAATGAATTGAGTAGTAGTTGAAGCAAATAGAAATAGTCATAGTTGCCATCAGAGATCATAAAATTGATCATGTTAAAAATTTTCCTCTGGAAAATTGTATTTCAATTATGTATAAAAGTTGAGCATGTCAATTGAAAAGAATTTGCATTTTACAAAATATGGCTGCAAGTCTGAATATTATCATAGTTGTCCATTAATCATGAGAGTTATCAAAATAATGGTTCAAGGTGAGAGCTGAGATGAAGTTTATTTAGAGAAGGCAAAACTGACCAATTCAGAAACTTAAAAGATTTCCATTTTGTTATTAAAAATTTAGGAAATATCCTCAGGAATTCGTGAATTTATAACGAGGAAAAATCTGAAAAGAATGCCATAGTATTAACATTCTTTGCAGGACTGATTCTTTATATTCTGAAATTATCAATAACAATTTAATGGGAGAGTAAAATTTTTTATCAAATTCTGTAGTAATTGAAGCAGAAGCATCAAAACATTTAGTATGTAAGTAACACATTTAAATGAATCAACTTTGGGATCAAATTTTTTTGTACTTTTGACATCAATATCTCCTTTTTTTCTATTGGTAGGCAACATTCAGTCTCTTGTTAAGAAATGTCATACATGAAACCATCAAGCTTTTGTGTTCCATGTTGCCTACATTCAAATAGTTGAATACATTCATTGAATTCGTTGAATGCATGTTGCCTACATTCAAAGTATTGAAATTTTATATAAAAAAATGGATGGACTCACTGAGTTAACTGAAAGAGAAAATTTTCCACTTTATAATTAATCAGGCATCATTAACAATATAAGAAAGAGAAATTATTTAAATATAGGCCACATTTGGCCTAAAGGTTCCCTACCTTGAGCTTCTTAATTTACTTAGATTTTGGCTTCAGGCTTTATAGAATATGAGTATTTCTGTGATGCCTTGTAATAAGTTCACTAATGCCATATTTTCCTCGATATTACTCAGTTGAGGCATAATTACATAATTTAGCAAGTACACTTAAAATGTGTTCACAAATTGTTATTTCTTTTAACCTGTAAGTCCAACATCATCTCTAACATACTTGCTTAAAAATTATTTGCAGCTGTAACTGTCATACAACTTTTTCATGGGAAGTTCTAAAATCTTTAGTTCATGAATGCAATGTTAAACATTCCTCTCTGTGCAAAATTTTTCTATTGGTGCAGGAAAATGAGTTTAAAAAGATACTAATATCTGCAGTTTATTTAATTAATATCTTTGATATGAGTTAATTGAAATTCAGGGACATAATTTCTCAGGAGTTCTTATTTTTAATACATGTAATGTCTAATCACTTCAAATTACCTTAATACATATTATCCTTCATAATTATTTGAATTGATTAATAAATATTCTTAGAAATTAAATTAAGTAAATCATAGTTAAATTAACAGCTAAAAGTTTAATAAGGGAAGAAGATATAAAACAATGACCAGGGAAATTCTTGGTATTCAGAGTCTTAAAACTAAAACTGTAAAAGATTTAAGCCAACAAATGTAAGAACATCTGGCACAATTTGCAAGAGTGTGATGTAGTTGGTGTATTAAAATACAAGAAGGAAAGTAACAAAAAATTACAATAGAGAGACCTGATCTGACTACTGATTATTTTTTATTACATTTGATGTGCTTTCCTGATGAAATTTTTAGCCTTTCTCCTTTACCCTTACATTTTGCGCTGGTTTGATATAAGATATTAAAGTTTTGGCACTCAGTTATCCATTGCTGATTTTTGGGGGTGTGTTTTGATCTTGACTCACCAACTATGTTATACTCTTGCAAATTGGTGTTTGGTATTACATTTGTTTTTTTCACCACTCCTAGTTTTAAGAAGCTGACTACCTAAAATCTTTCCTTTTTACTGTAATTTTGGCGTTTTTCGATGTGTTTTCCATCTTACATTTTGACTCTGATCCACCAAATTGTAACTGGTCTTAACTGGTTTTACTCACTTCCTTTAGAAAAACATTTTGGATTTAGGTAGTTTTGCAAAAGTCTTTGGTAGGTATCGTTCTTGGCAAATGCTCTTCCTTGAATTTGGTTGCAGTTACGCCTAAAGAGTAATCAGTCTTTTATCTCTAAAATATCAACAAAGTCTGATTTCTCTTTTTTCACTTCTGATGGGGATGACTAAATTTATTATGTAACTACTTTTCTCATTTTTTCTATCGAAAATTCGTATAAAAAATCAATCTATAAAATATAATATGTGGTGATTACTAAACAAATCTTTTTAACTGCTGTGATATATGCATTTAAAAGACCTGGATATAAATATTCAAAGAGCGCTCAGGGCCTACGCAAGTTTCGTCAGGGGAACCCTCATAAGAAATATATCATTGTTATAAAAGGCTTATGATAGGTGCACATCGAAAAATGAAAGTAGGATATTATAGCGAATAGTTATATATCTTTAATATGATATTCTGAGACCGCGTTTGAGCAGGTTGCGAGAAGGGGCCAATCACTGCTGGTGGGGAGGAGAGCGGACAGTTCGCTTTCTCCACCTTGCTTCCTCAGCACTTTCGATCTGCCCTACGATGGATGCGCGGTTGTTGCTGCTATTGCTCTTGGCGGCCGCCGTTTGCGGCAAGCCGACAATCTATAAAAGGAACAACAACGACAAACTCGAACCAGGTAAGCTTGCTCTATGTTATCCCAGAGAATGCTTTTAGACATACCTGCTGCATGTCCTTGAACTCATGAAGTGCGTCGTCATTCAGACGAATGAGCAAGGCTGTAAAAATGAAAGGCTACAAGGAGAGGAATATTTGTTTAGCCTCTCGTATGAATCCATGATCGGAAATTCACTCGATTGCGGGAAATTTTCTGTTGTTGACATCATTCAGGTCGTAATAATCCATGACAACTCTTTTATCACCGCGGGATCAGAAGTGCCGCGTTAGATATATCGATGACTAATTTTTCGCTGAACTCTCTCATAGCTTTGCTTACTGAAACATATATTATAAAGGAATACTATTATTCAGCCATGGACCAATGAAAAGCTCCACCATTCTTGTGATCTTCGTAAATTGTAAATATTAACATAGTTATGGCAGTTAATTATTTGTTATTGTTCCTGCTACATTACGTCATATCGGTGCGACTGTTCTAGTTTACCTGTTGTTTGGAAAAAAGATTTCTGAGAATGTTATTGTACATCTCTTATATAAGATCTGTTCCCTCTCTTTAAGTGTAAATGTCACTTCTCGAAAGAGCGCGTGCAGTGATTGTCGGTCAAATTTCCCTTCACGTCCTTTTCCTTGGATCGTTCTCGCTCATGTGAGAGCTGCAAAATAGCAAAAAGGAATTTGTTTATTATTTTTTCAGCAATTCTCCAATCGCGAAGAATTTCTAAAATTAATGTTTTCCAATTTCTTAGCCCTCCTCTCAAGCGATCTCTAAAGCATATCTAATGACGGCACTCCTCTCATCCAAAAACAATGACAAAAAAATCAAGCGTTTTCTCTTTCTCATCCGTTTTTGCTGACCCAAATTCACTTGCGGAGATAATATGAAGCGCTTTCTCTTCGGTTCTGCGGGGAGGTCATCAGTAAACTCTGGCATTCTAAGATGTTGCAGGAAGTTCGCATCACAGCGACAGTCCTTGAAAGTGAGTTTTCTCCGGGTATTGCAGAATATTCAAATCTAGGAATGTTCGAGAAACGTGAGAACATAAATACAAAATTTCAAAGCATCATACGGCGAGCGCAAGGAAATAGCAGTATCATGATAACTTGCTGAAAATTTAAGAATATTATATTTTGAAATCTCACTATATTAGAATTCATTCATCGCTACAAAAGGTTTGGACGAGAGGAGCTGTACGAAAGAAGTCCTAAATGTAGGCGGAAACTATTCCATTTATAAAGACCGTTTTATTGCATAGAAGAAGACGATGGATGTCTACGGCCCGTAAACTTATGTAAGCCGAGGGAATACAATCTTTCGCTCAAAAGCTCAATTCTCTATTTAGGATTTTTTACTTAGAAAGGAGAATCGCAAGGTTCACTTAATAATGAGAAAGTATTCACATCGATGAGTAAAATACTGTTGTAGAGTAACATACCGAACAAAAATATAGAATGACTTCCTTAATAAAATAACACGAAATTTGATGTGTAAAATTAGCGTTTTCTAATTTTCTGTTTTCTGAGCTCGTTGCCAAGTTATCCGTAGATATTTAAAGATTCCTCTGTTCCATCTGCCCTTTTTTGGTCTCTTAAATCTGTCGCTGCCCATTTAAGAACTGTCGGTGCCCAACGCTTGTCATGGTCTGCCCACATCATTCTCAGCGATCTTATTCTATTCAAAATGTATAGGGTATATGTTCTCCGTAGGGGTATAGGAAGCTTATGAAGAGGATACAGAAAGGAGGAGGCAAATAAATATTCTATACTACCTAAAAATTGCAAAAAGAGTTCTTTTAAGCAATATTTCCTAGCTACTCAATGTTAATAATGTTTGTCAGTTCTGCGGATTCGCTTTATAACCTTAAGAATTTATTTCTTATTTTACTGAATAGAAAGTGCAATATTTGACCGGGGAGTACAAAAGCCAAAAGGATTAGAAACCCTATGTAAAAGTGGTGACTTGAACGGGCGCATGGCAGCTAACATTGGGGCAGATGCTTCGTAACCGTCTGAAACTACTTTGAAACTTTTTCTTACTTTGCGAATGATGGACAATTTTCTGGGACTGTTACCGTGCGATATAATCAGTGGAAATCTAGGGCAGTCCCTTGATGGAGAACTATTCGATTAAACAAACCATTATTCTTTTTCATTAACCTGTTTCACGAAGAAAGGCTGCTAGCAGAGCATATCGATGCGCAAATGTAGTTGTAATATGACAAATTAACTGGCTAATGTGGCTCAATAATATTTGTACAAAGATGAGTCTTCCATGTTTGATCTTTTCGAAGCTTCATAGCAGGTTTTCTGGGAAAGTATTAAAAATTGGTTTAGAATGGCTAACAATACATGCCCATATGGATGAAATCCTGGCCGTAATTCTTCCTATGTATAGATGACATAACAGGAGCAAAGGAGTCGCTTTTAATGTTACTTAAGCTCGAAACAAATATACGAAACATTTGCCAACTACCAAAGGGGAGTCGAGTGCATATGTCTACCAGGGCCACCATTTTACAGATAAATCGGTTACTATCTGCAAAATAAAAATTCCCTTATTGAATGAGGCCTTCTCAAACTGGGATCCAGATACTGGGCATTCACTTTCCGGCTCTGCCACCCAATTCTCGATTTCATATAGTGATGAAATGGATTTCTCATTATCTTTTAATATTGTTAGTAATGTTTTAATGTCTCCGACTCTTCGTCGTTGTTTGGTAAAACATTCTTTCTTTGCAGTGTTGGTTCCTGTTTCATCAACTGTCATCCCAATATCCATCTTCAAAGTTGGATATGGCATTAATGTGAGCGGAGGAAGTAAACTCTCAAAGCCATCGCATCCAACTAAACTAATAACTGGTGGGTAGATGATTTTAAATCTCGATTCCGAATGTTCCCAGTGCATAAATACCCTCATTTTCGTCGTAGGTTTGGTTAAAAAAATTAGAATAGACCTACCGAAGTGACTGAAACAATTCGTTAATTTCGTTATTGACTGAAGACCATAATACCTGATTACATCAAGCTTCGAAAATCATTTACCGGAGATTGCAATTTGGGATTACAAATGGCTAAATTCTGCAGGATACTGGCTCATAAAGACCTAATTTTTCTTGAAACTTATAAGAACTATTTCCTCTAATTATTATCGATTCATCATTCCAACCAAATCTGTGAAATTAATTACATAACTATTCTTTTTCAGTGAACAAGAAGACGGATTCCAGAAAGGCGCATTCTTCATAAGAAAAAGATGCATCAGATATATATCTCCAGAAAATCGGCGGTGTTAATTACTACTCATAAATAAGTGTTAACATGCAACTTAATAACTTGGAGCAAGATTCGCCTAATAGTCTTCGATTGACCATTGAGATTAAAAAATTCTAGTCTGCTGAAGATTGATAGAAAATGAGGTCTTTTAAAAGGTTCATTCGATATGCTGCTCTATCAGGCCACTCTTCCTCCCACATATTTCTTATTTGTGCTAAAAATATCATAACTTTTTAAAAGTATTCAGCCACTTGGAATCGTTTCTATGGAATTAAATTATTTATTTAGGCAATAAGTTTTTTACCTCTGAAATTTTTCGTTGTAGACGTCTAACTAGCAATATTTTATTCGAATTATAGTCTGACTTTATATTTTTCAAAATTGTTTTCTAGCCCAAAATTTTTCTGCTACATCTTACATTCCTTTCCTCAAAGACTTTTTTTGCGTTGCTAATGTAAGATTAAATGCAAAGCTTGAGTTACTTTTTATGCTTGTGAATGCCGTATGTACCTTTGTTATATATGTTAGAAATGGAAGATGTAAAAATATATATGTATATTATTGTAAACTAACGAACGTTATAAAACTAATGGCTAAAGGTGAAAATTAACCATTGGTATTGTTAGTAAATCTTAATGTTCTTGAATATTAAGTCAGAAAAAACTTAGTGTTACCTTTTACGATCTGGGGCCAAATCGGCCTAATTAATCAGTTTCAAACCTCCGCGGGCGGGATTTGCAATTGAAATAGCACATAATATTTTGTTAATGAAATTCGATTTTATTTTTTATATACTTAATTAAATTCTTTGTGTCAACTTTTCCACGGTGCACACTGATTTTTATTTTCAAATCGAAAATTGTCAAAGAAAAGTAAGAAAGAAAAAAATTCTAATGAAACAATGATAATATATATTTAGGACCGAAAAAGAATCTTTTGTTCACTCCTAATGTAAATAACCTAACAATTATGATGAAATAAAGTAGCTGTAATAAATATGTTGATTTAACTGTAATAAAGATGTTAATAGTTTGTATTACCTCTAATTTTTATCATGCATATTATTAAAAGGATGCTTTTCATTTGGACGGATTTTGTCTGATCTTGGTAATTTGCGGAAAACTAATGAATAAAATACTAAGGATAGCCAATGAAGACTAAAGATTTACTTACGAAGCTTTAATGCTAGATCTAGCATGTCGTGGCCAAATTCAAAGTAGCCATCATCGAGTTGTACAGGTGGCTCAAGATTGTAGGACCCAAATATGGCTCAGTTTGTCCGCCAGGATAGGAAACCGTCTCTCTACATCGTCTTCAGAACCTCATCTGCAGTCTTCGCAACAGCAGCTAATGAACAAAAACTCTCTTGAGATCGCAATGATGTAGTCAACTCTCATCACGTGATGATGGATTTAAGGTATTTACCGCCCCGCTTCGCTATTAGACTTAAAGCTCCCGACCGACGTTGACTCATTTTCTGTTCAGACGTTAGCGATCTCTGGATCTGTCTTACACAGACGAGTCTCATGTGGAAGTGATCGTGAAGAAATTTGAACATTTTGCCATGAGAAATCTATAACATATTATGTTTCGTTTTTTTGGCAGGACCGCTATACTTTGTTGTCGAAACACGGCGATTCTTAAAATCTTTGAGCCATCGATGTGTTCTTAATTTTGGTAGAACATCATCCCCATGTGTCTTCTGTAACATTCTGTGAGCTTCTCTCGTTAAAAGGCTGGTCAATCAATGTTTTTCTGTCCCTCCCGGGTCCCTAGGGCCCAGAAACGTCCTGCTTTCCTCTGGTTTCTCAATGTAGTCGAAAGAAAAGTAGGCATTCTGTAGCAATCTCTGACGGAGGCGGTTTAGTTAAGCTGCTATATTGGCCTTGGAGCTACTGCCATCCTCTCTTTACGCTTTCTTAGAGATTATTCATATCATTAAATGCATCCTTATACATGCATTTTCGTTAGTGTATATAGGACTCACATTTTGAGAAGCAGGACTCTGCAAGTTGCCTATGCTGCAATTACTTACAAAACTTGTGAAGCAAATTAATAAAAGAGGTAACGGTTCCATTCTTAAGGAATCAATTTAAGACTATATTTTACTTCCTTTTAAAGGGTCAGGCCTACCAGAATTAAAAATTATTTTTAAAAAGTTTTAGAGTTTCAAAGTTTCAGTTTTCAGAAGGGAAGTACAATTAGCAAATTGTTTCCATAAGGAAAGATAAAACTAGTGTTTCACTCTGGTTTCAAAACTACGCAAAAACATGTCGTGCTCATTTCTTTTCCCCTTTAGAATGGAGGGTATGGCAAGAAAATTGTTACTGGTAAATATTTCAGAGGGTGGGGACGCTCGCGTCATCAGTGACAATTAACCAGCCCTATGGAGCCATGTCGTAACAAACGCATAAGAACCATTTCCACAAAAAAGGAAGAAGAAGGATATTTTTAAAAGATCAATTGACTTCATCCTCCAATGGTTAAATAGCCGGCCTGTATCATTATGTGTAGAGCCTAATAACTTAATTTCCTACACCCTCCAATCACTAGAGCCCATTAACCCTAATTCACATAATTACCAACTCCTCCTAAGTCTAATGCAGACCTGTTCTCTATCATCTGCTGGTTGGATCCTTTTCTAAGAAAACCTACCATCCGTTTCCCTGAAAAACGCAATTCCTTACCAGTGCTGTGGATTTTCTTCGGCGGCGGCTGAACTCCGTTCTTCGTCGGCGCACCGAAACTCCTCTTGATATCTTTTACTAATTAGGAAAAAGCGATGCTGCAGTCACTAAAATTGGGGTAAACGTACAGTTAGATTCCACCAGAAAAACTACCAATACTTTGAGATTTCCATTCTTTTTCGATTGCAGTGCTGAAAGGAGATGGATGCATAAAATTAGACTGTCTTCTGGTTTTGATTGATTCGATTCATCCGAATGTTGCTATTGAACTGAGCTCACACTCATACACGCACCGTGCCTCTGCACCTTAAGGAAAAGTATGCAAGTTTTAATCACTGGAAGCCTCATTAGTCGAGACCTATCTTTGAACCAGAACCTCGTCAAAAATCCAATTCCAATTCAAGAAGCAATTTCTCCTTTGTTCAAAAGTCGAGAACGAAAATTAGTAAAAGGATAATTCGTAAACCGTGGCTCTATTGTATGTTTTTCATTTTACCGACACATCTTTCGACGCCGATATTAATTTGGAAGATATGGGTACCCAAAATATGCCCGTTCACTGTAGAATTATAATTTTTAGGCAAGCTATCAAATGATAGAGGACGTCAGCTGCACATTTTACATCGAAATGATAGGACTTGAAAAAGTTATCAATCTGAAGAAATTCGATAGCTACCAACTAGTCCAAGGGCTTATGACTAATGTTTCAACACTACACGAAACTGTTTAGTTCATTGCAGAATTGTATAGCCTCCGGCAAACCGATAATACTTTTTTTCGCACTTATTATAAAATATGAATAATAAATATTAAGGGTATCTTTAACGCTGTAATAAGTAAGTGAAAAAGAAATGGGGAAACAAAAGAATAATCACCATCTTCTCAAGAATCTTAACATTTTAAGTTTTATTTATCCTATTTTACATATGAAAAAAGTATATCTTTTACAAATTTTAACTATTAAATAATTAATTTTGATCTAAAAAACGTTTCTTCGCGTAAAAATGTACATATCAAGCTAGATATATAGTATTCTATTTTCCTAAAAATTATTTCTCCACAGAAAATGTGCGACCGCAATATTGAGGTTGGGCATGTTACGGGCAAAATTTAACCGCTTCAGTCACTTTCGGAGATTTTCAGAAAGATATTTCTGTATAGAAAAGAGATACAGTAGCATGGAAATTAAAAGCTTAGCTATAATTTCCTTGGGAAAAAACAATACCATCTGACAACAAAATTTCGCTCTGGTTCGGATTTCTAATCATATTGTCTTCAGGCTGTGATTATGATGATCAGTAAAGTTAATTTGAGTCAATGGCGGTGAAAAATGTTGAGCAGGCGTAAGAGATACAATATTTCATTGGTCGCTGGCAACCGCTACTGCTGCTCTCTTTCCTGAAGTTAAATAGATGAAGTGGTTGAAGCGAACGTTCTAGCGGAAGCCGGTGTCGTCAGAAAGAGAAGAGAAAAGTCTCCATTATGACGGCTTTCGAAGGTATTTCCATATAAATCTCTAAATACTATTTTCTATTAATTTTAATTATTGTACTCTACCATGTATGAACTTCTTTCAATGGCAGTGGTCATTCATTTCATGATAGTGTCAACGTTGATACTTCGTTGTAGTCGATGATATTGAAGTATTCTTTATCAATTACCTTTCCTGTTACGATAAGTTAGCATTAGGAATTCACACAGTATAAGAGTGATCTCTGCTGGACTATTTTTCATAAAGTGGTTATTTATTTATAAGAATCTTATGGCCGCTCTTGTAAATATTCTGCTATTTACCCTCTTTTACAGAAATGGGTGTTATTCCTGCCATTGGGAAGGCAGTGGAGGAAATGGATTGGATGTGAGTGTTTATGTATTTTTTATCAATTTTTAAAGGATTAATAATCTTTGATAAGGCTCGCTACGCTTGAAGATTATTTTATAAATTCGTTTCTTATCATCAACCCTATATAGTTCCTTATCAAATGATTTGATGTATCTTTAAATGAACTATTCTTTATTGTAAGTTTTCTTTAGAGGTTTGAACATATTATTGAAATTAAATATCCGGCCTTTATTCTTTCGTTCCCCAGGTTGTTTATTCTGATATATCTATAACTTTCAGATAGCTGCTTAAATTATTGCTCTTGTTAATACGTGTGATAAATTTTCATTTCCATATTGGATCCTGCATACCTTTCAAGAATTTTTATTTGTTTCGATCCCAGAAAGAACTAAAAATACTTGTGTCAATAATTGTAAGCTTTTGATGGAACGTGAAAGATCTGTTACTTTCTTCAAGAGGCTTCTTGAATTTTATTTTTTTCATTTGTCTACTCTACGAAATAAGACTGATAATAATTAATAATAGAATTATTTTGGCTCCCTCTCCAATTTTTATTCTAATATTTTGGTATTTTTTCAATCATAGGCTTCCAACTGATGTTCAAGCAGAAGCAATTCCTCTTATTCTTGGTGGTGGAGATGTGTTGATGGCTGCAGAGACAGGCAGTGGCAAAACAGGAGCCTTCTGTCTTCCCGTATTGCAGATTGTAGTTGAGACCTTACAAGACATCAAACAAGGGAAAGGCTCTAAGATTGTAGCTCAAACATGTATGAATCACTTATTTCCGTTCATTCCATAAAATACTTTGCTATCATGGAGTGTGAAGTGAGGTTTTAATATTTCATTACAGAGATTTTTATTTTTATGACTTCAGTTATTCAATGTAAGGCTATAATTTCTTAAAATTTTAGTGAAATATGCCTTTTACCCATTTAAGGAATTGAATTACAAAATTCTTTTTCTCTGAGATAGCTTGTCTAGCAGTTCATGTTCATAAATACAAAATATCCTACAGCTTTAGTCTCTGTAACCCCTATTGTTCCCTTAAACACTTTCCATTTGGTTTTATCAGTGTATAGTATGTTCATTTTTAATTCTTTCACAGCTTTTATCAAAGTTTCTTCTGCATCACTCAATTTATAGTTACTATTTTCAGCATTGATCCTTGGCAAGGTTGTTGTTATTGAGATCTGCCCTATCCTATATAATTTAGATCAAAGTGGTTGAATTGATCATGCTTGTTGCTTTGCATAAAAGTCTAGAGAAGTTGTCAAAAATTCTGAGACACCAAATCTAACACCTTGATATTAGTAGATTGTTCTTAGTATAATTTTAATGAAATTTTATCATTTGTAGTCAGTGTGATTCATCATTTTAATTTCAAATTAATGTAAATGTCATTTAAAATTCTAATAAGCATTTTATTTGCAGTCTTTACGTAGATTTTATTAGGTTGTTAGTCATGTACATGTTTTGTCTGCATATTTTTTTGCATAGCTCCTCACTGGACGTTAAGCTTTTTTGACCGTGGTTCTGCCCTTGCTGTTACTCCTGATGGTCTGCGATGTCAGTCAAGAGAGCAGAAGGAATGGCACGGTGCAAGAGCCACAAAAGGTGTCTATGGCAGTGGTAAATATTACTATGAAGCCACTGTCACTGATGAAGGCCTCTGCAGAGTTGGCTGGTCAACTGCCCTAGTAAGTACCATTTAAAAAAAATTCTCCTATCGATCTTCCACTTCATTTTTACCATGAAAGCCACCTAGTGGTGTTTAGCAAGAGGTTTTAAAAAATACCAGATGTAATTAGCAAATTTTAACTAGTTCTAATCAGCGTCAATCAGCTGGATGCTTTAAACAGTATTTAATAATTTAATGGTAAGATAATGGTCGACTTACAAGATGCTCAAAAAAAGGAAATATTCATGGTGGACTAAGTATGAATGAGTAGTCACTGTTGTTTGATTATTTTGTCATGTTTTTTTGTATAAAATTTAATCATTTTCAGGCCAACCTTGATCTTGGAACTGACCGCTTTGGTTTTGGTTTTGGAGGAACTGGTAAAAAGTCCAATAACAAGCAGTTTGACAACTATGGGGAGGCATTTGGCATGCATGATGTAATTGGATGTTTTTTAGATCTGGACAGAAGTGAAATCAAGTTTTCCAAGAATGGCACTGATCTTGGGAAGGCATTTTCAATTCCTCAGAATTTGAAGGATGTAGCTTTCTTTCCAGCTGTTGTGCTGAAGGTGGGTAAAAAATATATTTACGATACAAAAAGGCTTGTTCCTTTCAAAATAAAAAAAAACATATTTTAGGTACATGAAGTAAATTAGTGAATCTTTACACAGGCGAAAATAAATTTATTTTCAAAGAAATTTGTCACTGCTAGAATTATAGTTAATCCATATTATCTTGAAGTTATAAGGTATTTGTTATTTCATAATAATAATGCTCTTGTACTTGTGAGAAAATAAATGCATGAAATATGAGATACAATACTTTGGAATTGAGAGAAAATTTAATACTTTATAGATTTGCTACATAGTAGAATACTTTATAGATTTACTTCTTAATGTCATTTAAGCATTCTATTTTGGTTTACAATTAATTTACTTTTTCAGAATGCAGAAATGTCCTTTAATTTTGGGGCACAACCTTTTAAGCATGATCCACCTAGTGGTTATACAGCTGTTTGTCAAGCACCAAAAGAGAATGTTAAGTCCTCTGATGTGACAGGTGTTGGCAGTTCTTCTGAGAAAAAGATAGTGAATAATGCACCTCAAGCCATCATAATTGAGGTAAGAATTAAATTTAGGGACCTTATTACAGATTTTGTACTATAGTTGTAGTCAAGTTTAAATTTGATGAAGGTTGTATTATATATTGTATATATGCCGATAAATGAAATATAATTCTTCTCAAATTGCATTTCATATGAAAAGAAATGTATGAACTCTTATTCTTTAGTGACTTGCATACTATTAAATTCAAAACAAAGTACTTCAAGAAATATTAAAACCAAATAATGGCTTAGTGTGGTCTCTGATGATTTTGCTATTGACTTGAATAAAGAAATAGTAAAGCAACAGTCCCTCTTATCATATCCGCTTCTTCATAAATGTAATTGGATTATTTCATTGATTAATGATTGATTATTAGAATATGTTGTGCAATTCCAGGCTAAAACGATTTCAGAATAAATCTTTTTTGGTATCCTTTTTTAGTTTGATTTCCTCCTCAGTTTAGGTTTTTGACCTTATTGCATCATTTTTTTCTCTTAGAATATTTTCCATCAATTTTCTTCTCTCTTTGATGTTTATTTTAAGGTATTCTCTATCAGAGGTTACCAAGGTTTCATTGTCAAGGATAGTTCTTAAAGAAATTAAAATTTTCTTAAAATTAAAAAGGAATGGTAGTTGAAATCATTCTTTTTGTTCTTTAAACAAAATTACCCATTGTAATGATGTATTATGTGAATTATGTATTAAAATTTTTTAGCGTTTAGAATAAATAAATAAATGTAAGTGAAAAATATGAACTCAAGGAGAGAGTATGTAAGCAACAAAAATATCAGTGTGTCTAAGTTGTAAAAGAGATTCTTGAGCACACCTTTTATTTACTTTCCTAGTTTCTGAGTGAAAACTTAGATTTATTCTGACAAACAACCATGAGTATTAGGTAGTGAGGCTGAAATTTAATTAGCAGTTTATAAGTTGCTTCATATCAATGGCTAAAACATATTTAAGAAGTCTTGTTTATTGAAAAATCTAATAAAACCCTTGGGACTTATATTTAAAATTAAATATCCGTCTGTTATGAAACTTTAATATGACAATCTGTTTTGTTATACAGTTTAGTGCACTGAAAAATAATGTGATTTAAAAATAAGATTTGGGCCATTTCAAAAAAATTATATAATAACTGTACTTCTTTTACCTACAATGACTAAACATCTTAAAACACTTCATATTCAGTTTTCGATATTGAATAATTAGATTTTTATATATAAAATAATTAAGTTTCAATTGTACTATTATCAAATAAATCTATAAGATGTATGACTAGTAAAAAAAATTTAATGGGAAAATGGCAATCTTCATTATACTTATTTTCGATACTAAAAAACCATAAAAGTTTTTCATATGTATAAAAAAAATAAATTTTTTATCCATGTAGGCAATATGATGCCATTTCATACAGAATTAATTTTTGTTTTATATTTGTTGTGATACTTTTTAGCCATCTCGAGAACTGGCTGAACAAACTTATAATCAGTTAATCAAATTCAAGAAATACCTTACGGACCCTGATGTGAGAGTTCTCCTTGTAATTGGAGGAGTTCAAGTGAAGGACCAGATTGCTTCTCTTAATGCTGGTGTAAGTACACTCAATTTCCTCAAGAAAATTACCTAAAGAATATGTTATGCCTTTATGTAAATTTTCAAAATTTTTCTTTTCTCATAGGTTGATGTAGTTGTGGGAACACCTGGTCGTTTGGAAGATTTAATTTCCTCAGGACACATATCTCTCACCCAGTGCAGATTTTTCATTCTGGATGAAGCTGATGGACTGTTGAAACAAGGCTACACTCAAATGATAGACCGTCTTCACAAGCAGATCCCTAAGGTATAAAAGAAATAATTAAGGAGACTTAAACTTGGTGAGCCAGACTTTTCTTTGAATATTTGTTCTTTCTATGGCTTCCTAATAGATGTTCTTAGCCAACCTATGAATATCCACATGAAAGATGGTGGGTTTGTTCTTGTGGGTCATATTGGGTTTATACAATTTATGATATTTTGTAGAGGTGGTAGATTTTGTAGCTTGCAGATACAGTTCTGGTGTGCATAAGGAAATCTGCATTTATGTATATCCTTCTACAGATTGTATTGTATATGATAAATTTATTTAGGAGGAATCCAAGGATCAAAAAGAGACAAAAAATTTACAGACAGTAAGAATCATAACAAAAAGCAGAAAAATAAAATATGGAATTCAGTATATCATTCAGAGTACCTCCCAATATCCATTAGGATTCATTTTGGTAAATAGTTTCACTGGTGTACCATTTACCAAGATAAATTTAAATTTTCCAATGTGGAAGTAAATGATAAGTAAGATCCATTATGGAGGATGGAGTATGGAAATACGCAATTTATCCAATCTAACCCAAAGATATCCATATGAAAAATTGCAACTTTGGTTGTATAATTTGTTCTTGTGGGTCAGATTGGATCAGATGATTCACAATCTTTATTGGATAGGGATATTAAGCCTACAGAAAGATAGACATTCTGAAAACCTGTTTCCATCAAGTCTCTAATTTAGACATTTCTATCATTAGTGCATGGCTATGATTGGATAGAGATTTAGCCAAGGTTAGTTAGCTTGAAAATTTTGGTTCAGAAGGTGTTTTTAAAACAGTTTTAAAGTTATAATCCCATGACAAAGTTAAATAATGTTTATATAGTATGAAGTAATTGACAATGACAATTAGTTTCAGCAATAATACATAAAAATATTTATGCTGCTTTTTATGAAGCTAGACATATTCAAAGAACTGAATTAAACTATATCTGTATTAACTTGTTGTATTTAGTTGTTGGGAATTCATTTATAAAACTTTTTCAAACAATAATATTTACCTATTTTTTCAGATAACATCAGATGGGCGACGACTTCAGATGATTGTGTGTTCAGCAACCCTTCATGACTTTGATGTTAAAAAAATGGCTGTAAGTCAAGATAGAAATCTTATTTCATATCCCTATTATGTGCACAGCATGATAGAAATCTCAATTACTAGCTAATTACATCAATATAATTCTTTTATGCAAATCTGATAATCTTAAAAATCTCATTTCTTGTAAAATTATGAATTCTTTGGCTTGTTTACACTCCTATTAAAGTAAGTGATGTATGAAAATTTAACGGATGTATTCATTCATGGTACGTGATTTAGCAAATCCTGAATTCTCAATTTATCGTGATTTTTTAACTACAGCTTTTCAAGAGTACCTTTAATGAGGAGGACAAACTATTATAAACTGAGTATAGCATATTATTAGAGGATGCAAGTTTATGTTCAGTAGATTTTCTTATGTTTTCACTTCTCAAAATCTGTCATATCATCTTAGAATTTACCAAATCTCTCTTCTCATCCTTGAGAATTGTTTGATCTCCTTATTTTTTATATTTCCATCGATCAGAATAACCTCATATCAAATTTACAATAGCTCCAAAAATGTTCAACTGGCCTCAATTTGAGGAGTAGTAAATTATACTTGCATTCATGCCCAGTGAAGTATTATGGTAACAATGTTCTGAATTTTTATTCTATGCACATACATCTCCATGTATTATTTATGTTTTTAGGAGAGGCTGATGCATTTCCCAACATGGGTGGATCTGAAAGGGGAGGATGCTGTTCCAGAGACTGTCCATCATGTTGTAGTGATGGTCGATCCGCAGAAGGACAAAAGTTGGTCACAATTGCGTAGGCATGTGAGAACTGATGCTGTACATGCTTCAGATAACCTTAGGCCCAACAATCCTTCAGCAGGTAAACATATGTCGTATAAGAAAATTGCTCTTTTTTCTTGTAGTTTTTTATTTTGCAGATATTTATAGTGTACAAGCACTCACTGTCCTTTAGTGGCAGCTAAAAGCAATTTACCATTTTTATCAATTTCTTTCTCTCTAGCCATGAATTTTTTCATATCTTGCATCAAAATACATAATCTCCTTTTTCAAGATGTCATACATTACATCTAACTAGCCTTTTCTCAATCTTCCTCTCCTGTTTGACCATTCAATCCATAATTTTTTCACCATATTGGCTTCTTTAGTTTCATTTGTCCTCTTCATGTGGCCATACCAAAGCAATCTTGGAATGATTGGAGGGTGATAATAATAATAATAATAATTTAATTGATCACTCAGGTCTTAAACTTAGACATGACAAGTCAAATAAATAAATCAAATGTATGCACAAAATAACAAACAAACATGTATGGTACACAATAATTATTACAGTACATTGAATTGAATTAAATAAATTTTCTTGGAATAGTAGGTGTCAATTTTAGTTTGACAGGTATTCACTTAAAGAGTAAAATGATTTTCTAGAAGATATTTCTTTAATTTAATTTGAAAAGTTTGGAGATTTAAAATTTGTTTTAGTTGAAGAGGAAGTTTTTTGTAAAATATATATAGGATGTTGTAGTGGCTGTTTCTTGATAAGGATATTTCATATCTTTTTTGGTGTACATAAATATTCTTGCATATTTGGTATTGGTGTTCTTGGTTATCAAAAGTGCAAATTTCTGGATGTGTTTTACAGAAATTGCTGCTTCATATGTAAAAGTAGATGGAAGGGTAAGTGCTTTGTATTCTATGAAGTATTTTTTACAAGAGGTCAATTTTTTCAATCCTCCAATAGCTCTAATTGCCCTTTTCTGTAATTTAAAGATTCAATTTAGATGAGGTAGAGGAGTTTATTATTGTTGCAATCAGAGCTAATTCTTTGTGTCCTGCACACTGGGTTGATAAGGGATTCTCAGACGTGCTCCAACACCATTTTAAATTATCTCTCTGGCATTTCCGTAATAGAATAGTTTTATTTACTTTGAAATAATATTATTATATTTTGTTTTCTGGATAGAATAATATTTTTAAAATATTCTCATCAAGGATATAGTACTGAAGACATGAAAAAGTCTGCTCCTTTTTTGGAGAAATAGGGAATCAGACTGTACTTGAATATTTATGGTAACCACTTCTTAGGCTTCTACTATTTGGCTGTATTGAATGTTGTCATGGATTTTGAAACTACTGTATCACCTAGTTCATTGAATACTTTATTTTTGTAGAAATGCTATCTGAGGCTGTTAAGATGTTGAAGGGAGAGTATTGCGTGAGGGCAATCAATGAACACAAGATGGACCGTGCTATTATATTTTGCCGAACAAAGCTGGATTGTGATAATCTTGAACATTACTTGAATCAAATAGGTGAGTGCTTTCTCTGAATTTTTTAGTGGTTAAGTGGATCGTTGAATGAAAATTTATAGATTTGTTTCATTTGCAGGAGGAGGATCACGATCTAGTACATACTCATGTGTTTGCTTGCATGGTGATAGGAAACCTCCTGAGCGTAAGGCAAATCTTGAGAAGTTCAAGAACCAAGAAGTACGCTTTCTGATATGCACTGATGTTGCTGCACGTGGTATTGATATTTCTGGACTTCCATTCAGTAAGTTTCCAAGGATTAATTAAATGAGTGTTATTTAAAGTGGTAATTATTTGTATTTGCTCAAAAATTTATCAAAGTTAGAACAGTGGTCATCCTCTTAGGATACACATGACAATTTCCCTGTCTTATCCTGAATGAGTCATTCCTGTAGAAATAGAGAAGTGGGTAGAACAGGGGATTAATAGGATCACCCTCCTCTTAGTTGCCAGCAAGATCCATAGACTAGTAACTGTCAGCTTCCTCTCACCTGCCCATTCCATTACCCTTTTACCTCAATTTCTGTACTCTTTGGTGTATATTTAATCTGTGATCACTGTAATGTTATAGTGATATAGTTTGGCACTACTACCAAACATTTTAATAATTAGGTTATGTAATGAGTTGTAAATCTTAAGTAATAACTGTTAAAATAGTGATGAACATTAATGAGTTATGATTGAGTAATGATTGTTCCATTAATAATAGATTTTATTTTAGGACATACAATTTTATGATGAAATTTTTAACAAACATTGTGGTGAGAATGTTAAAAAAACCAAAAAAGAAAATATTAAACAAGTACAAGCATTCTGTTTAGTTACTTATAGTATAGCATAAAATATAATGCAGAACATTTAAACTATTTTAGAAAACTAAAAATGTGGGAAACATTAACCTACTCACAACCTGAGGTTTAGGTTCTTCTGACTCCCTTGTCAGGGGATGTCTCTTTATGTAGCGAGTTGTAATGATATTAAGTTGAAAACTTTAGATAAAGATAATCTTTCACATGTCTAAATATTCAGTTGCCTTCTTCAGAGTGAATATGCTATCCTTTATTATATATTGTTATAATTACCTACACGTTTGTAACAAAGTAAAAAATGTGAGGTTAATCAGGTTATATTAATCTTGTCCATCCAAGTTTCCCTCTTTTTCTGTTAAGTAGAGTTTAAGTAAATTTAAGGATAACTGACAGAAGCTATGATTCAGTCATATACATTTAGATGAATTATCCTAGTTTTCAATTTAGTTTGCTCACTATACTTTTAAAGTAAGTATTATTAATTTTCTTTTCACGTGGTGCCAGAAGACACCAATTTTAAACTTTGAATATATCATTCCCTAATTATAGGACCCACTAAACTCAAACTTGTGTTATTGAGTGATATCCTGCATTTTCTGTTTTTATACTTGATTTTTTCCATTAATTTATGTTTTAGTGATAAACATCACACTGCCAGATGAGAAATCCAATTATGTCCATCGTATTGGTCGTGTAGGAAGGGCTGAGAGAATGGGTTTAGCTATTTCATTAGTGGCTGCTGTTCCTGAGAAAGTTTGGTATCATGGAGAGTGGTGCTCCACTCGTGGAAGAAACTGTCACAACACACGTCTCACAACTGAGAATGGGTGCTGCATATGGTATGATGAACCCAGGGTGAGTTGTTTTGAATTAAATATCATATATGCTGACACAAACAAAGTAGCAAATTGGCAGAAATAAATTTCTATTTCCATAGTTCCTGTTTCTTTGGATTCTCCATAGGGTTTTTTCAGTTTACCAAATGAGTCTTCAGGAAATCTATAACTATTAAATATCTAGTTGTGGTGATGTGGGTGAAGATGAGGGAAAGAGTTAGATAACTGATGAACATACAGCAATGTGAAAAAGTGATGAAATACAAACAGAAGTGATGGAAAACATCATGGCCGTGTTTGCAAAGGATTTAGTTAATGCAGAATTTGATTGATGCCAAATACATAGGTTGCTTTCCTTCATTTCATGTTAGCGCACCATCCACTAATACTTTTTAGACGAGAAGATTCTGCATTCTGTTACTGCAATGATCTGATGCTTATGACAGCTTTGGCATTTGGTCAATAGATTCATTTATTTATCATACTGTTGGCCCATACACTTAAACAAGTTTGTAAGATTGAAATCAACCCTTGCCTCATTCAGACAAAGACATTTTATACAACTAGGGAGCTTCTAATATAAAACAAAATATTAGTATGTGTATATGAGCAAACTCTTACCATATTGAAGCCTAATTGTTTAAAATTGTTGTATAATCAAATAATTTTTATTTTCTAGTACTTGGCTGAGATTGAAGATCACCTGAATATAACTATTCAACAAGTTGGGCCTGACATTAAAGTCCCAGTTGATTCTTTTGATGGAAAAGTTGTCTATGGACAGAAAAAGCTTAATACAGGTGTGAAAAATTACAGTTACTGAACTTGTGTGATGTACACATGCTTTGTAAACATATTAATCATTAAAATATGTTTCCAGGTTCTTCATATCAAAATCATGTGGCCCAAATGGCTCCAACTGTTGAGGAATTGGCAAAGTTGGAAAGCAAGGCTCAGCTTCTCTTTTTGAAGAGACATTATGGAAATAGAAACCGATCCTGAGAATAAAGACTGATTTGGAACTACTGCAGCTGCAATATACATTGTTATCCTAATTTAATAATCTGATGCAATTGGAAATTGATCAGCAAGAGCTTTGGTATTATCCTTTGCAGTCTTTATTTACTACTCTTAAACTGAAGAGAGAATAAAAGTCACTTTTTCTATGAAGAATACATTAAACATATTATGCCTATTTTAGTGTGTAAGAGAAAACGGGAAATAAAGATTACGTAGAAGTGCTCAGTTAGTGCATTAGAATTAAGAGCTCCTAAAGATGATATTTCCCCATTTAACATGTGCTGAAAATTCACACACAAATCTTTCTTGAGAGACTTGTCTTGGTTTGGTGTTCAGATGACTGATGCTCTCCTGCTGAATTAATTATGACAATGGCTAATTACTGAGAATCTTTTGCATCACATGAAGTATGAATTTACGTAATCTTTTGATAATCTAATATTTGATGTCAAAGTACAGCAGATAGTACATTAATTCTTATAACAGCAGTGATGAAGTTAACTTATCAAAAGTCAGTCAGCAAATGTAAGATAGGATTAACTAATTATTTCTTTTATCAACCAAGAATTCCAGTTTAAATCTACTTGAAAATAAAATAAAATACTACGGCTTTTACCAAAATTTTTCATTTAGTGTTTGTTTACTATACATATTATAGGAAATTCAACAGCGATTTTAATTTTCCCACAGTATTTTCATTGCAGACAATATTTAGGTTAGATGTAAGAAGAGACTTTATAGCCTCAATTTTGCCCTAAATAAAGTCCACTATTATTATTTTTGTCTCCTTAATAAGTAATATTCCATTGTATTAGTAGAATCACTTCAAACTTCATTGAAACAGCTGCCAAGAATAAATAAACTCGGTGATAGTAATACTGAAGCCAAGTATCCTCACCAGTAATGGAGGAATACTGTTGTATATTTTCGAATGCTATAATTTATTTTTGAGCTCTACAGCCAGATGTTGAAGCTTCTGACACACACCATGTTCTGTTTGTGTGTCAGCAGTAGAACTGGAAGAGGGGGAGGGCAATTAGTCCAAATATCTGACCCTGCTCTACAAGGACAAAGGAATTATGGTGCTGGAATCCCAGCCATGACCATAGCCAAAAGTTTTGGGTCACTAACAGTCTTTTAATTTCTTCCCTTATACATACATTTCAGTTGGGGGCTTAGATACAAGTTTAAGGAACCAGGGGAGCAGCAGCTCCAAAAAGTTAAGAAATCACTGTTATATAAAGGGGTGTAACTAATATTCCTTTTGTAATGTTCATTTCATGCGCACAGTCAGCCAGTAATTGTAGATCCGAGGAGTGGTATAATCATATTTAGAAGGTAAGGGTCACAAACAATGAAGAATAAGACAATGAGTCGGTGGTTATTGAAGAAAAACACCATGGAAAATTTATTGACAAATGTAAAAAAATCAATCAAATTTTACAGTGAAAATATTTATAATATCATTATGCAATATGTTACAAATACATAACTGTTTAGAGATTCACAAAATTTTACTATATTTACCAATACAAAAATATGATCAGAAATTTAATACGACCTCCCTCATTGTCAATTTTCTCATGCTTATCCAATCCTAATGCAGGTTCAATAACATAGAAAATATTGTAAATCTTAATTTATGCCCTAGTTTTGAGATATGTACAAAAAGATCACAGTCACTCAGAGTATAAATTTTGGTATTGTCAACAATTACCTCACTTTAAAACATAATTTGCATACAAGTAACCAACTATTCATTATTATTTAAAAATACTAACAATTAACAAATTCAAATAAACTGTACTTAAATTTTTAGCTGATTTGAAATGTTAAGTGACTCCCAATAGTGTGTAAAGTCTTGAAGTCAGCAACTACCTTGCAATATATACACGAGTTAAATTTACACCGGGTCCCAGCACCAAGGGGGCAGACATGCCAAGCAAACAAGTGATTATTTCTTACAGCACTCAAATATATATATATATATATATATATATTTTTTGTATATATTGTATATTTATATATTGAATATAATCTGATATAAATATATATATCTCAGGTTATATTCAATTTTCAATGAACCATTTGGGACGGAAATTATTTTTACAAAACTAACTAGTAAGATTCATTTGATATTTCATTCATACATATGTTCTAAACGACTTCTACGTAAATAAGCTTGTTCACTTTATGCAGTCTTATAGAAGTAGACTCAATTGGTGGTTATTTTGCTTTTAGAAGCAGAATGGTTAGAAAAAATAGATTGTAGCCTGAAAACTTCATAACTGTCACATACATAGAACGAACATTACCAAACATTTAATATATCCCAAGTTTATCCTATTTTGTGATAATTTAAAATCAATAAAAAAGGGCATCTTAAGAGTAGAAGGTAAAGATGCTGATTCTCTTCAGTTACGACCTTTATAGATTATTGTGAAATCTGAGTTTTTGCGAGATTAGATTAGAGCAGAGATTATATGATACTATCATCTAAATGGACTTACTTTATTAAGAGTAGATGATGAAGTGTTAGGTGAGAATCTGTGGGGAAAATGAAGCTATCAAATCCAAACTAAATAGAAATGTACACAAAAAGAGGGTATTAGAACCATAGCATCAAAGAGAATATCTACTTCACTGAAATCTAATTAATGAGGGCTGTGAATGAAGACTCAACCAGTGCATATAAAGAACATTAACCATACAGAAGAGTATAATTTATAATTGTAGTCCAGATAATCTTTCATATAATGTGAGTTTAAGCTATTTCGAAGCAGTAACAAATGTGCTGGCTCTTATCAAGAAGGGTTTTAGCCAAAAACAGCATGAAAATTTTGTGAGAACCAATGACAGACTATGGAGAAAGATGGAACCCTAAATGTTGTCTATCAAATCATGTATTCAAATCTTCACAAAGTTGCCTAATCATTAACAGCTCAAAATCTTGCAATAAGCTTCTTCCTATATGTAAACTGATTTTAATCAAGGATACCAATCAAAATAAAAATTGCTCTATATGGCATCATTCATATCAAATTAGCAATGAAAACAGTCAAATTAAATTATCGAATAAAGTATTATTCTTCTCAAACATTCCCAAGGTATAAGTTCATCGTGATAATGCCATTTGAATTAGATCTAAGCCCACAACTTTGAGTAATCTATTACAGCAGCAATTGTGCATAATACGATTTTTCATAAACTTATACTATTTAATGTATAATATATTATGAAATTATGGGAAATTCCCATCAATGTTGAAGGCACTGTATGATAATCACATAAACAAGAACGAGTGATACAAAATACGATAATATTTACAGACATACATAGTATATCATATTTGATAAATGGTGATTTTGAAGATTAATACAGCTTAAATGCTTTCATAAGTAGCAGGAACTTGACATCCATTCAGAAGAAATGAAGCTCCATCCTGTTGGAATGCGAATAATCTTTCAAACACATATTTCAAAGGGAATAAAATTAAAGAAAGAATAATAGACAAAATTTGGATAAAAAACTTTTCCAATTTTGTTGACTTACTCGGCAAAGGTATGGAAGATCAACCCAAAATTGATAATTAGGTATCATTTCACGTCCTTCGGCTCCACGCAATAACTTATTGGCTAAAGCTCCTCCAAAAAAGTACAGGAAGGCAAATACAAAGAAAATAATGACCAACACTGAGCCTGTTGATAACAATTCTTCATCATCTCCCGCAGCTTCGAGAGCTAATTTATGAATTACCGGCATTGCTATAGTTGCCATTTCAGAGCGATTAACTAAATAAAAGATAAAAGAATAGAACTAAAAAAGGGAAAAATACCAATGTTTAATACAAATAAAAACAACTATACTTTTCAAAATGCACCCACCAAATACAGAGAAAACTGGTTAAATTCTTAGCAGCTTCCACTTTTCCCACCTGTACCCACTTATGTAACAGGATTACTCGAAAAGAAAGCACGTTCTGGAAACTGTCATCGTTATCCAAGGTTAGCTGAGTATACTGTGTTTTACTTAAAATTATTTCTCTTAGTTTCTACATCGAAATAATGTCATACCAAAAATTACGAGATATATCACGACAGCTCTTATTTCTGCAACGTACTTCCGACAGCAGCCATAGTTTGTTTGCAAAATTTCGTTTATATCGTATTTCAGCTATTTCAATCATGTGATCTGAGCAACCGAGGTGCAACTGTGAGGTGAGAAGTAGAACAAGTTGATTGAGGGTGTTACAGAATTTTCATTCTTAATAAATTAGTGAGTATCTAAGCTGTCCCAATCCATGTTCGATTTCTACTGTAAGAGCAGAGATTATATAAAAACATATTATATTCATTTTAAGATTAAATCGTGAGCCTTCAAACTAAATAGAAATAAAAATTGTACGCGAATTCTAGCCAGAGAATCCCAGATTTATAACATAAAGGTGCACTTCTTTAATTAGTGATTATTATGATGTCTCCGAGAGTCATCAATTATTATAAGAAATCTTAAATTGCAAATCTACCTGTCACTTTATGAGCTATTGTTTAGGAAAGTCTACAAAATGTGCACCTCTCCCTTTCACGAATTATGATTCTTAGTTCACATTATGAGTAAATGGAGTAATATATTACGAATAAGTTTTCATCTGCGTGTATATAGGATATATAATAATATTTTATTGTATCTAGGGTACATTTATATAAAGCTACGAATAACAATGTAATTCTGAATTAGCTCTGTTAAGTGTTTTCAATTCTTATTGATTCATGTTAGTATTTTTTGTACAATTGATTTCGCAGCTGAAGTTTTTAATAGTATTACAATATATAATAATAAAAAACATTACATATATGATTTTCAGCAGCAATGGCATTACATTCAGCAAGGGGAAAGCTGGTGTCAGTCATTGGCGATGAAGATACATGTGTTGGATTTCTTCTTGGAGGAATTGGAGAGATAAACAAAAATAGGCATCCAAACTTTATGGTGGTCGATAAGAATACAAGCGTCAGTGAGATCGAAGAGTGCTTCAAACGATTCGTAAAGAGAGATGATATAGATATCATTTTGATAAATCAAAATTTGGCTGAGATGATACGTCACTGCATTGATAGCCATACTTCGCCAATACCCGCTGTTTTAGAAATCCCCTCTAAGGATCATCCTTATGATGCATCCAAAGATTCTATCCTTAGACGTGCTAAGGGCATGTTCAACCCTGATGACATTCATTAAAAATGGAAAAAATCTATCGATTTTCATTGTAAATGCTTTGGGGTCACGTAGATTTTGGTGTCATCAGTGGCTTAGATAATAACGTGTAACATGAGGATGTGGTGGTTTTAGTTTAATTGGGGTTTCGATGTTAATGGCTCTTTTCTTGAGCTGAAATCATTCCTATCATTGTCCCTGTAAATTATATACATGCTGTTGTAAATTCCATTACTTTTGCATAGCAAAAGTATGTTTTCCTTCATTGTTAACATAATGATTTGTACATACTTAAATATTTAAATGTCTGGGTATTGATGAATATCTAATCCTGTTTTGAATTAGAATGTGGATAATATTATTACTGATGAAAGGTGATTGTTCAGTAGAAAAACTTTCTAATGAAAGAGTTTGTTTTGTGATCGAATCTTACTTGTGAACTGGCTGTATATATATTGTTATAGGAATATTTACATAACACTGTCAAAGATCGTGCATTTAATTGGAATTGATGATGTGTAAGAATGTTGTATAAAAATCCTTCCTGTGAAAATTTGTTGATGTGATTCTTAGATTATTCTCCTTTATGTTTTATGAGAAGAATTATATTCCTGATGAAAATTAGTCAGTTATCTTGATGACTCTGCTGTACCAGATTAGAATTATGAAAATATTTGTAATTCTGAAACCGTCTTACTTGGTAGCAACCAGTATTCTGAGATCCAGTAGTATGTACCTGCCATCAATGTTTTTGTTGTTTAAATTTCTTCATGTTCATTAGTGGGGCTGAAGGGAGACCTGCAGAGACATCATATTCATAGAAGGTTAACTTGACAAAGTTGGCTGGCAACTGTGAAAGGGCAGATGAAATCGAGGAGGTGGATGAACTTCGTCATTTCAAAACAATTCTATTTCCATTATGATATGTAAAACACACATGATTTATTCTTTACTCTATCATCTGATTTCTAGAAAACTGTCTTTTATTATTTTTGTTTGAGTTATAGATTCTCTGCTCGTATCCTTTATAATGAAATCTCATAAATTTAATGCTCTATCAATCTTTCTGAGATTATACCTTGAGGCATTTCATAGCCTGTGTGTGATTTGCACATTCATTTATATCCATTGATATCATGAAGTTTCCTATAAGAGTTGCAGTATGTCATGAATTAGTTTTTAAGATCAAAATCTTCATTGAACGGCTGATATTGTCAGTTGTGGAAGAATTGATGAATGAAATGAGTGCTGCATCTTCCCATAGGATTACAAATATCCAGTATTTTACAGGAATTTTATTTAGAGGACTGCTCTTATTGACCGTTGTTTATGAATAACCTAGGTCTAAGATTGTAATGTTCAGTCATTTTGAAAGGTTACAAGGTTGGTTAGAGTTTCTCTTTTTTACTGGTGGAGAAAACAAATATGATAACAGACAAAACCTGAAGTGAAATCCACTAGTATTAGAAACCCTATAGCTTCTCTGAGATGGGAGAAAATGGTAAATCATACTACAATGTATCTAAATAAAAGTAGTTCCTATTCATTAGGAATTCATAGATGAGAAAAATACTGTTATTGACATTACTGTCTCTGTCCTGATCACATTTTACCATTGTGTTATCATTATTAGTTAGCTAGGTTGTCCTAGTTTGTCATCTCTAATGCGTTTGAATTTTGTCCTTGATTGGATTCATTTTGTTAAAACTGTCCATTTATGCTAAATGGTATCTAAGTGGCTGATTCATTTAACTATAGTGAAATTAATTCTGGATGTGAGTTTTTTCAAGATCTCATTAAAACCTTATTTACATATGTACCAAGTTAGCCACTTTTTAGAGTGCAGCATCTTAGAGTCAGTTTTCATAGTTGTTCCCTATATGTTTCATGTAATTTCCTTACAAAACCAAATTTTGAAGAGACTATTCCTATACCTGATATTTCTGGCAGTATATGTTCATACTATGTAGTAGCATGGAAACGCAAAATGGATATCTGGGAATTCATCTCCAAAAATGTAGAGCAAAATTAACTTAAGTTTTGTTCTTTTTTCCTCTATTTCCTTTCTGTTTAAAAAAACATCATGGTAATACTTATTGATTTATCTTATCAATCTTCAATAAGATTCACCATATTTGCATAATCTAATGGAATCTGGAAGAGCCACTTGACTAAAAAATCATATTGGTTGAAGCATTTATCACATTTCATGCACTCTGCTTCTTGGCTAGGTGCTTGCGACATGATTGGTCTTATAAATAATGGAGTATAGGAAGATTGGTGTTTACAAAGTTGTAAATGTAGTATATGGTGTTTCAGTTAATGATGGTGACCTGTTACAGGATTGCCATTGTTATCCTAGGCACCATTTCTCACAAATATAATAATTGATTTATTTCTTCTCACTGCTCGCCAAAATGATAGTGCATGTCAAATGTGCACATAAAACTTATTGAATGTCTTCTTGAAAGTTTATTTAAAGTGGATGATGAATGATATTTAACCTATTCCTGTGTTGTTACCTTGGGTATTTTTTGATCAGAATTTGTCCAACTGCTTTATTAACTAGGCCATTGCTAATCATGGTATGTATCACCTTATTTTCAACCTTCCCTATGAAGTCACAGTGAGACATTTCTCCCCTTTATGAAGCATAGAGTGGAATCTTTTCTACATTTTATTGTAGGATGAATGTTAATAGAAGATTGAGGCTTTATTGGAAGAATTTTATTTTTTCCGATAGGGGATTGAGGCTCTTCATATAGCAACGTGAAATACCATGGGTACAGTTTCCAGTGGGGGTCATAATGTTTATACAGTATTGTGACTTTTGGGAAATACAATGATTTGAAATAGTATACTTTGGAGAGTTCCCTGATAGCCAAGTGGTCAGCACTTTTGACTTTGGTGAAAGTGGTCCTGGGTTCAGTTCTCAAAAGGAGCTCATGTGTGCAAAATGACCTCAGCTGTTAAAGCACCTTCAACAATAGTACTACTACAATATACTTTTGATATTGATAATTTTAATTAATTAGAAATGAGATTTATAGGACTGTAGTGGTTGTTATGTTTGTAACATAACAACCACTACAGTGGTTTCGTGGAGGTCAGTCTTCAGTATCTAGTCTTGTTAATGATGAGGGACTAACAGTTAGTGATTCGGTAGGTAAAGCGAACTTACTTAATCGACATTACCAGGAAAGCTTTACTTTAGACAATGGACGTACGAACGATTTTTCTGTCAGGGTTGATTCAAAGATGGGGCCGATCGAGTTGTCAGTGGATGGAATAGGTAAGCTGTTGCGAGAGGTTGACAAGAAGAAAGCGCCCGGACCGGAAGGTATACCTTCGCTGGTTATTACTACGCTGGCGGACGAGCTTTCTCCCTATCTTGTCGTATTTTATAAGAAAACGGATGAAGGCGTTGTACCAACGTCGTGGAAAAGAGCGCATATCACCCCAATTCCTAAGAAAGGGCGTTCCTCGAAACCGGAAGACTACCGTCCCATATCCTTAACGTCAATTTTTTGTAAGATAATTGAACATATTATTGCCAGTTCTATAATGCGTTTTCTAGGTGATAAGGGGGCAATTAGTGAATGTCAACACGGTTTTCGTAAGGGTAGGTCATGCGATACCCAGTTAGCCCTTTTTGTGAACGATTTAGTTAAGGCTGCTGATAAGGGTATTAGCACGGATGCCATATTTTTAGATTTTAGAAAAGCTTTTGATAGAGTTTCACATGTAAAAATAGTTCATAAATTGATGGCTTATGGGATTAATCAGCAAGTTATTGAGTGGATAAAATGTTTTCTAGGAAACAGATCGCAGCGAGTTGCGTTGGACGGAATTTTTTCTGATGAGGTTTACGTCACATCCGGTGTTCCGCAGGGTAGTGTATTAGGTCCTCTTCTGTTCCTAATTTATATCAACGATATGGTGGATAATGTTCGATGTAAGGTTAGGCTATTTGCAGATGATACTGTTATTTATAGAGATATCACAAGCGCAGATGATATTGTTTGCTTACAGAACGATCTGAATCTTATTTCTGGTTGGTGCAGGGATTGGCAGTTAGATTTGAATGTAAAGAAGTGCGTAGCCATGAATTTTACACGTTCCGCTAATGTTTCTCGCATACCGTATAATATTTCAGGATATCCGTTGCAGTTCGTGAAGCATCATAAATATCTTGGTATTACGCTCAGTAGTAATTTTTCCTTTAAAGAGCATATTCAAAACGTAGTAGGTAAAGCGAATAGGATGCAAAGTTTAGCTAGTAGAATCCTTAGGGGTTGCTCATGGAGAGTAAAAGAAATAGCGTACTTCTCCCTAATTCGACCTCTCCTTGAGTACTGCTGCGCGATTTGGGATCCGCACGAAGTGGGATTAACTTCCAGCCTTGAGATGGTTCAACGTAGGGCAGCTAGATTTGTTAAGGGAGATTTCAGATTTGACAGCAGTGTTTCAGCTATGATAGAATCCCTCGGTTGGGATTCGCTTAGTGATAGAAGACTTGATTACCGTAGGAAGCTTTTTCATAAATTTATCACTACGGATCTCAGGGAGGAGGTAGTTGATATTGTCATACCAGCTAGTAGCATACGTGATCTTCGAGACAAAACGACGAAGCGTTACAGGGAAATAGTTGCCAGGACAGATAGTTATTTCTGGTCATTTTTTCCGCGAAGTATTAGAGAAGCCAACAGCAGTCAAAGGTAGATAGGTTTTCGGTGTTTCACACCCCCTGCCATGCGCCAGTGGCGGTTAGCAGGGTCCTTATGTAAATGTAAATGTAAACATTCCTCATATTGTGATATTTTATGCTTTAAAATGTAATACACAAAATGTTTAAGTAGGTACTCCCATTCATAAATGTAGATAGGGATCTACCAAAGGCATGTGCCACCCAAGTTCAGAGCTGAATTTGCTGAATCCCCACTGAATTGAAAATATACTGTAGTTGTAGAAACATCACATGTAATAAGTCAACCATTTCCATCCTATCTTTTCACTAGTTCTAAAATTTCTTCATTCATAATGGAAAACTCCTCCAAATCTTATCTTACAACTAGGGAAGATTTGAATAGAGAACTTGATTAGATCCCAAAGTAAGATATACACCATTGCTGATTCCAAAATTCATCCTATATCTATGTCATGGCCCCTATGAGACTGCAGCCCATGTGCAATGGGCACATTGCATTGTGGTTCTGAGTATTTCATAATTATATTAACTTAGAAAATTATGTTGTATGTACTTACTATGCCAATGTTTTCTTTCTCCTTTTATCCTAATTGCAGTGACACGTCAGCTATTGAGTTACCCAGTTAACGATTTTACACCAATTTTCAGACTAATTTAATGAATGCTTTACTGGTTATTAATTTGAAGAAAACATTCAAATACATTTCTTATACATACTAGTTTCAATTACTCGTGAGAAACTTCCCTAATGAAAAGTAACGATTGAAGTGTATGAAAAGTGAAAATGTATTGAAATATTACAGTAATAATTGAGCACAATGCTGATTCATTAATAATAGAAATTGCTTCTATACAGGCCTGAAGAATTTGTTTCTATGCATGTTACATTGCAAGGAACCTTATTTTCCATCTATCACTACTGACTCCTGTATTATTCTTTGGTGAATTCCAACTTTCATATATTATTTTTATGATTGCCTTCTCAAACTCGGCTAAACAAACAACGATTTTTTTAAGCAAAATTCAGCCTTTTGGCTGCATAAAACTGATCTTGTGTTATAAAATTTAATTAATAATGTATTTTCCGAAATCAGAACAATGAAAAAGAATAAACATCAGCATCATAATATCAAAATACAATACATCAAGAAGATTATATCAAAAGAAGTTCAGCATGGAGGAATTAATTGCTTGGTTGATGTGAAATATTTTCAAGGTTATAATTGCTATGGTATTTTTCAATTTACTTATCCTTCTACTTTATCCAGTTAATTAGACTGTTTATCTTAGCCTTTAGTGAGATTTAGCCCTTTTATAGTGATTCTTACTATATTTTGAAAATTCTGTTTAAATACAGAATAAAATAAATGATTTCCTGTAGAAATATTGAGAAAATCATTTTCTGACTATGCAGTCGGACTCCGGAGTGAATAATTTTATTAGTAGAGATATATCACTTTATTCTGTAATTCAGACAGTGATACATTCAGCAGTAGAAGGGAATTTTCTTCTTCAGCATTTGTTTTCTGTCCAAGCATTTTGAATTTCTGCATTATTCTTGCTACATTAGCCATTTTATCTTTGTATCTTTAAAATTTAGGTCTTGATCGGTACACAAAGGATGCAAATCATTTCCATTGATGAAACTCGAATCTCTATATATTTTTTGTGAATTATGGTTAGTTTAAAATTCTACTTACCTTCTTGCTCAAGAATATTACTTAAACATTATTTATTATTTAAATATTTTGATATTGCTAGGTGATATAAGAAAAATATATTTTGGTAATTCTTGCTGTTAATAATAATTTAAATTTTATGAGCCTCTATATTAATAGATTTTTGTGCAAAAAATTGGAATTTATGTCATTGATCCTGAAATCCGATATTATCATATTAAACGTTGTATTTATAGTTATTAGAAAACAAGAATAGTAAGATTAGAGCAGTATGATGTTTTCTGGGTGCCTGTGACTCATTTTCATTTTTTTGTTAATTTGTAATAATGTAATTCCCTTGAGTGAAAACCAAACCCAATCTATTTCTTGAGCTGAAACTGAAACTGATATAATTCCCTTAATATTCATTTTGGTTTCTAGCAATTCGCATTTTATTTGAGTGAAACTGGATAAAGGTCACTAATCATGTGTATATTCAAAAATATTTATTTCAGTTAAAAGACAGAAGAATGAGCAAAGTAAGAATTGAACCAATACTTGTTTTTTTTTCATTCCGCGAGATAAAAAGCTAGGATGAAAAATATTATGATTTGATGCTCTGGTTGGGTATAATATTGAAGTATTTAAATTTAACTGCCCATAAATACCATTCTTATGCATAGATCAAATCAGTCTTTTAATTAGAAATGTTGTACTCAAAGGTTGAGCTATTCACAAGAGTAAACTGTAATACTTTCTTCTTAAACATCTTTTAGTCACTTTTTAGAAACACCAACGATGAGAAAGAGAATTCCCTAAGTTAGCAAATCAGATAAAATATCCTATATTTCTATCAATGTAATACTCAACTAATTAAGAATAGACGCACTAATTTAGCAGTAACACCCTTCATTCATCCTCTTTCAGCAAAATATTCTTTTATTTCAGCTCTCAGTGCTCTTAAGGCTTTATTCATTTCCTTACCCTATGCATATTAACCTGTAGACTAACATGAATATTTTTTGCCTCTAAACCTTTTAAGATAGTTATTGTATGTGATCAAGAACAACTTTGATGTCTTTCTCAAGTTTTCAGTCTAATGGTGTGGTCATGGTAGATGATATCTACGGCTACTCAGAAAATGTTTGCAAAAATGTAATTGTAAATTTATAAGATTTATCCGCCAAAAATGTTTAGTCACTTAGATAAAACACATTCTTTGTCATCAAAGATAGGAAGAACATTACTGTAGGATCGATACATTTATTCACTTAGCATGTGTCATAAAGATATGTAGATTTACAGAGAAAGATATATCCATTTACAGGGAGGAGAACTTCTATATTTCCCATTTTGAGCAATCAGTTTTAAACTTCAGCTAGTTAGTAAGGTATCATTATGAATGAAACACTCCAGCTAAAGTATCGGGAAGACAGTACTGTTAAAAGAATTGATTCTAAAGCTGGAATGTTTCTCTGTGCTTTGATATATTGATGATGAATCTTGTCTTGTGCTGGTGATCTATGAAAAATTGTGTTTGAAAAGTCAGCTTTGAACAAAACACCCCATGGCATTATTAATTAATGAGATAAGGTTATATAGAAGTCCAAGGGGAAGCACAACAATTCTGGATGGAAAGGTTCCTTTCTATTTAGAAATTACTTCAAATTTTAAAATGATTTTCTGCTGATACATTCGTATTTTCTTTTTGTAGCAATTTTTAAATGATCCATCCAATCTTAACTCATGATTTTTCTTTGGTAATAGAATTTTTGGAGACTTTTAGTACGAATAAAATGGCTGTCTTTAAGTGGAGTTTATTGATGTTAGATCAATATATCGTATGTCTATATAGATAGGCAAATTTCCAGTTTATGCAGAGTAGAAAATAGATGTGCTGGCTGCAGTGATGATGCCTTTAGTAATAGATAGATTTCTCAAAGAGAGATTATCCTTTTGTGTTGAAGGCTGACTGTTTTAGCATCTAGAAAAATTAAATGGGAAATTTAAGAATCTGAAGTATCTTGTTGAATGGCTTCAATGGAATTAACTTGGCAAAGAATCATATAAAGGGAAAGTCAGAAATACGGTGTAAGCTATAATCATTGTTCATTGGAAGTATAATGAGAGAGTGATCAATTCCTAGACAGGGACACTACATCAGTTGTTAGACCAGAAGGACACTTGGTTAAATATGCTCTACTGTTTGAGGGAGATCTGAAAAAAGAGTAATGGGAGAAATAAAGGAAAATCTTGAGGAAGATATCCTTCTCAAAAAGGAGGGAAAGGTATACAATGAAGTTCCAGACAATTTCATAAGGCTTAAGTCTTACAGAATATTACTATAATTAGAAAATTTAGATTAACATAGTAACTATCCATTTTCACTGCTATTTCAAAGGTGACAACAATATGGTTTAAGCTAAGAATACACAGGAAGTTGGAAAAAGCCCAGCTGGTATTTGGAACATGGAAATGGTTTGAAGAAAGGCTGATAGAATCAAGAAGTTATAGGGAAACAAAGTAGAAAATCCAAGAAATCCTGATCAGAAGAAAGGATGAAGAACCAAAGCTAAAAATGAAATTTTGGGAGAAAAAGACAAACCAGTTATTTCTAGAAGTTATAGTAGGTCAAAATTAAAAGGAAAAAGAAATTAGGAAATACTATAAATAACACAATTGAAAAATGTGGCTGTGAAATAAAATAAAACCTATTTTCTTAGTCCTCAATGAGTACAAACAAAAGTAAATTTGACTGAAAACACATATATATGGGAACAGTTTCACCTAAGTACGCCTGCTCCTCCAGGTGAAGTTGTAGTGTCTTAATCTATAAATACTATTATCGATTTTGGCTGTGTTACACTTAATTAAATGTATAAACTTAGGGGAGGTAGATGTCATCAAATGAATGTTTCATTAATCAATAGTTGCTTTCTCAGAACAAATTACTATAAACTTCCTGAATCATCACAAAGCCTCTGGGAAGTGCAAGCGATTGCAGGGAACTCCAGTAATAGGTTGATTGTTCAATCCTTCTGACTCATATGAAAGACAAATATATATTTGGTTTTTTGGTATTGTGAAAAATACAACATAGAGAGAAACCATTTCAACAGTGGCAATGATCATAAAGGTGACACTTTTTCTAAGAATTTACCGAATTTCATTTTATTCACTTTTCTTGCGATTTCGAGCCAAAAACTTAATTTTTATGATAAGACGAGATTCTTATTCAATTCCAATCCCTTGGTAAAGTAATTTATATTAATATTAGTTATATTAAGTTATCTTATAATAATTACCAGAAAGAAATCGCATGCTGAAAAACCAATTTTACCTGCAGTGTAAACATTTACGGAAAATCATGACATTGAATGAGATAATAACTGAGGCCATTTATTGAATGAAAAGTATCCTGTGTTCTTCCGCATAATACCGTTAACTGATTTGAAAACAGCGAAAATTATGCTTCCCCTGCTTTCGGCAATTATTACTGACGAACATAAGCATATATACGAAGTATCTCGTTTATATATTAGCTTATTTACATGCCAAGTTCCTTCATTTCACTGCCAGTTAATTCCAAGAGAATTTCGCTTCGACCCAAAAAAACCGATTACTCGGAATGGCGTAAGGGTTAAATTTACCGCTTCGTAGAATGATATCGGGCTTCCCCGTAGAGCGGCGCTGGCGAGGACACTAAATAAGAGGGGAGAAGGAGCGTGGAGAAGCCAGTCAGAGAAATCATCTCGTGTGTGGATCATTGAGGAGAGAGCGGTGGTGTGATAGAGGAGCTGCTCAGCGCTGTCGCTCTAGTAGTTGGTGGGGTGGGTCTTTGATCCAGTCGTGATCGCTTACTTCGTTCAATGTGCAACGGTGGCAAGTTCTTCATCGTCGGTCCAGCGGATTGAATTCAGCAGTCGCTATCCCACGAGCATCTTTTAAACATTTCGCAGCATCTTAGCTTGATCGAGAGAGTTGCGGGATCAGTGAGGGTTGTCCTCTGGTCTGCCTACTTTTGAAAGATTATTTGCTGAAGAGAAGCTGAGTCGAGATGCCGGCTGCGGAGGTTTTGATCCGTGCGAATGGTGTCGACGGAATGGCAGACAACATAATAAACAACAACACTCCGGTCGTGCGATATTCTCCACCGAGACATCTTCCGACGCTCGCGGAGAACGGGAAATTCGCCAGAGAAGAGAGGCACGTATCTTCGGCTTTTGCGGAGACGACCACTTCTTGGAATCCGGAGCTGATGAGTGGAAGTTTGACGCTTTTGGGTCCAGTGAACAAGCACAGCCAATCTGTGCAGGTTAGTATCTCAGTTTGTCTCCTCAAAGTTATTTTGATCTGCCCAAAAAATTTCCTTCGAATAGAACAGAAGTTTCTACAGCCGTTGGCTCCCTTTCAACTCTGAAAAGGTGGTTTTTGCACCACTTTGCCATTATGTATTATTTTTATCAGAACGTAAATTGCGCTATCACAGCAGAAAGATCATAAACGCGGTTTACCGAGCAATTTTTCTTAATCAAAATTGTCCAAAATGTCATAAGGTGCACAGTATGCATTTTATACTGCCTCTGAAACCAATTCTTTATCGACTTTTCCCCATTAGTGACTTAAAATTATACTTTCGATTGGAAATATGTTCAGAAATATTTTTTTGTGATAAATTAGTTAAAATTATCAAAAACCTACGTATAAATTAATCTCTCACTTGCTAATTTCTCATGTAATAAAGTTAGATCATCTTCAGAAATATCCTTGACTCCTGAAAAAGCTCATATCTGTAAGGGTAACTTGTATCAAACATCTCTCAATCTCGATGAAGCGGATGAGTATAATTCCATATAATAGATAACTAGAGGTTTTCGAAGACTTTCCTAATCGCAGTGACTGAATTAGCCTTATGCTATAAGGCAGCGAAAGAAAAATCTTTCGCTCCGCGAACGCGGGACAAACCGTCATGATTCGGTTCTAAAGTGTCCACGAATGATTAAAACCTGAACTGATCCAAAAGTCAGCAAACACACCTTAGATTATGATGTTAGACTGCAGAATGTATTTAAGTTTTCTTAGTATTCAATTGGGATAATCGTGCTCAAAAGCCTTTTCCGCTCTATTACCCGTGTAAAAACCTCCCTCCTGCGTTTGCCATGTCTTTTCCCCCGTAAAGTAAAATCAGCTGTAGTCCATTCTATTCCAATTTTTAATTTCATGGGTAATGTTATAGACGAAGAAAATCAAAGTTCTAACAATTTTAAGGCACTTAAATGTAATAATTTTATAAAAACAAGTGGGTGCATGTTCTTTCATCTTTCACTGTACCATTTATGCTTGAATGTAAAATATTTACACTTTGCCTTCACGGTGTATGAATGGGCTTTTCTTATACCATTTACAATAGACCATCTCTGTTTCTTCCTTTAGTTTCGAATCCAAACATTTATTTTTCATTATTAGTCCTAAATCCTTTCATTTAATTCAAACCTCCCCTTAAAGAAGGTGCATTAAAATCTTTGTAATTATAATGTGGAAAAACGTTGGAGGGAAATGAATATCAAGGCTTTTTATCCTTAAGGAGCTCAATGTCTTGAACGCTTTTATCTTTAATCGACCCTTGACCGAATTGAAAAAGTAGAGTATCTTTGGTGGCATTAACGGGAATAGGTCATAATCTGTTGTTTAATGTCATTCTCAGCGTTGTTATTGTATTTCTCCCATTTTAAGTACATTCAACACGGAAAAGTAGTAAAAAAATATTCTCAGATAAAATATCTTATGCTGGGATGAATCTTTGTCCTCAGGAAAATTTTTACAGACCCCGATGCAGTATTCCGTGCAATTTCTCTAAAACAAAAGGTTCCTTTAAATCTTGAGTGAGGCTCTGAGACATAAACATTACATCATAGCAATTTCTTATATATTAATTACGTTAAGATTTAATGCTTGCCCTTAATTCTGAACACTTTCTTTTCTTATCTTTATTTTCCTAATATTTTACGGAAATGAGGTTAATGCACCATAATATGTAGTAAGAAACAAATTGTAGAAGTTATATACATTACTTTTACATTTTAACAGATATAGATCATTTTTACATCATTCTTAATCTTATTTTTATACCTATATATTTCATCATTACTTTCTCCTTCTATCTTTCGTATTATCCTGCCAATCAATATGATGTAATTCTTTCTCATTCTTCATTTTTTCTTTGAGAGATGAAGAAAATTCATCAGGCCCCTTACGTGAATGGGTCCTCGATACTAGTACTCCGTAATCAATCTATGATTCGGCTCCAATGCGAATTAAATGTTGGTTTCTCTGTATTATACGAGATGCTATTACCCTTTTATCTCACCGTTTCCTCGTTGAGAAAAAACTTCAGTAAACTTCTCTATTATAATTAATTCGTAGGATCAAATGAGTTAGTGCATTAATGAAGCTCTTTTTTGAACCAGTAAAGTAGTCTAAAAGCTTAGTGATGGGATATACGGCCGATGAGCGTAATTCATGTCAATGACGTCACTGTGTTCCATGTGGAAGATAACGAAAACCGCGAATCGAACTTTTTCTCGCAAATCTATCTGCACGAACGAGGATTTCGTCAGAAAGGAAAGTTTCCATTTATCAAGTGAGCTTTTGGTATTAATTTTTTGTCGGTGCTTCAGGAAATGAGAGGAAATTCATAATTAATTATAAATTGGAGAGAAAAACGAATTTTGATGTTACGACGATTATTACGACGTTCAAGTTGTGTTGGTAGGAGGATAAATTAACAAAAACTGATATATGATAACTGGTATAGCTTCATTTAGTACCTGAAACAGCTCTGCCGAGTAAATAATATTTAGTCTCCTAATACCTTAAATATTTTGGAATTCTTTAGCGAATATGCTTTCTGAGAATCATTTGACCCTTTCGAACTCCTGTGAAGAGATACCGGCGAAGATCTTGATATTGACCCAATATCATGAAAACAGTGGGAGCCACGTGAATAAATTATAGAAAAATAATTAGTAAAGCCAACGAGGTGGCGTGGGAGTCTACGCGCTGACCACGTGTCACCCACCTCAAATGTCTCTTGGAGAGCCATTGCCCCTCACGAGCTATTGCGTCATGAGATTAATAATAATCCCAAATGATTGTATATTCGTGAATTATTGAGTGTGTTATGCTTTAGTATCATAGAAATTTGGTTAAATCTTCCGGGGTTCTCCTGAATTGGAAAACTCCCGCAGTCACTCCTTAATAGTTGGTAATCCTAAGCTTTAACCGTTCCGCTTTTTCTTTGGTCAGGTAAAAGTCTACCGGACATCCTTGGAACACTTTGCGGTGGTGTACCCTCAAAAGAAGGTGTGCAGACCTCTTGGAGTGCTGAACCTGAAGAACGCTCACGTCGAGAGACTAGGCGGAGAAAACACCAAAAAGGGAGACGAGAAGGACGGCGAGACTCTAGGCTTCGTAGTCAGACAGCGCGGGTTTGATTCTCCTTTCTGCCTGACCTTCCTCCTGGAGGCTCCATACGTGTCTCCGTACTTCCCTTTCTCGTCTGCCCCCAAAAGGGACTTGGCCAAGGACTTGGAGCAGTGGATGGAAGCCTTCCGCTCCTCCCCATCACCTCCGGCATCTCCGCAGCGCAGCAGGAGGTGTGCCGCCGCTTCCAAGCACCCATCGTGCTTGGCCGTCGTCGAGGAAGAGGAAGTGTGAACTCTCGTTGAAGACGTCTTCAGCGGCCTTTCCCGCTCCTGAGTAGAGCGTATTAACTCTTGGGTTCCTTTCGCCCCTCGGCGACCGATCGCATGGATCTCATTCCGATTTCGTTCTATGAGTTTTTCCATTCATCAGTTCGCATCCTCGCCGAAAAGACTTCTGGACACTGTTTGATTGTCCTCGACGTCGATGTTTCCGTTGGAGAAATCAAAAAGTAGCCGAGAGCATCTGTTTTTTCTCGACGACGCCTGCGGCGCATCTGGTTACCATTAAACATACGCATTTCCTGTTGCGTAATTTGTCTCAATTCCATCTTTTAATATGGACGGTAGGGGAAAATTTATCTCCAATGCTGTAGTCTTCCTTTCTCCCTCATATCAGCATTTCACTCGGTGTGTGCGTAAGCGGTAAAGAAAGAATGCCTTTGTGATATAGATGGTAAACAGAGCGATCATGTACTTTTGCGTTTTGTTGAAGATCAACTATTTCTGTGCGTATCGTCTGTGCCAAGATTTTCTTAAAAATCGCATCTCTGCAGTCGGGATGCGGCGAGAGATGTGTGCCTATGTTGTATCATAAATTATACGTGGGTAGCCTCCCTTCCACCAGCTCGTAATTCGATGTTGTTCAGAAGGAATCAGGATACCTAGATTGTAGAGACACTTGTTCACCTCTCGCAATTATACTTATATGTGTATCCATTGTACCAAAGATTGTGATGCATCATTACCGTGCTGTCTGTGATACTAAGCCGCACAGTATTAGTATTGCGTGTTGCTCTATTCATTCATCAGAGATTTCTTTCATGCAATCCTCATCAGAAGCTAACTTTTGAAAACACCTTCATTTTGGTCGGAGGTTAGATGACAGAGTGACTTTATGAGTCTGCACACACTTTATTTTCCTCTCATCTGATCGATGAACTTGGAGATACGAATCTCTCCTTCGATGTAAGCGAGTGTTTTTGGAATTTTAAGTTTGTCCACAGATAACTGAGGTTTTGCTCTTATAGTGGTGCGGTGTGTTTACTTCTTCGTTTCTTTCTCCTGTTTACCGGAAGTATCGTACCCAGATTCAAAGTCTATTTGCAGTTCACCAGATATTTTAAATTTAATGTAGAAATCTTCGAACATTCTTGTCGGGAGTTGTTTTCTGTCATCTCTAAACTCATACCCCAAACATCGAAGCTGCCGATAGTTTACTCCGTGCCACTCAACAAGTTGACTGATTGACTTCAACAAATATTTCACCATTGGCCAACTTGTTGAGCAAAACGGAGTAGAAGTTTACCTTTCTCCCTCCTTCTGTGACAGTACTTACATTTTAATGATGTTATACTGATAAAAGCTTACCTTTTAGGATTGATGGATAATATGGCGACATTTGCTCCGTAAAATTTTAGAGTCATTTATAATATCCATGGCAAGTCCTCCGTAGCTCCTCAAGCATTATGTGCACAACCATCGTGTGGAATGGATTTAAAATTAAAATATTACGATTTTTAAAGGATTTTAGAATAACTATAGCTAATGTTAATTTCACATAAATTTTCTCGTTTATCGTTACCATTTACGGTTGCCCAACGTTACTTTTAAGAATTCAGAATTTCGTTTCCAAATCCAAATATTTCTTGTACCTAGTGTATGTTTCGTTTTTATTTTTATGAAATTTAATTTGTGTCGGAAAATTGATTCCTTTCTACATAATAATACATGATCAAAAGTAGTGCCCTATGTTTAATTTTAAGTGAAATTAAGAATATTATTTGATAAAGAATGAGTCGAGGATAGAATGGTTGACCAAATGGCTTTGCTATGGTTTATCCTTTGTGGTAAAAAATATCAGGACTTGAGCTTACGCAAAATTTTCACATATAACCTTCGGAAGGATTTATTTTGAAAACTATACACAAAAGAATGTGGCTCCTGGACACTGTTTTCCAGTCTAGATAGGTTAAATCCTAGAATTTGCTATAAAATTTTAGACGGACGAGACGAAAATTTTCTATCACAATCTTACGACTGGAAATTTTTCATATCTCAACAATTTGGATGTTGTTTTGGTAGGCGAGCGCTCTTCCTGAGCATTAGGTTTAGGCAGTTGGTCTGTGATAATTAGTGTTATGTCTCCAGCAGACCACTGTTTAAGTGTGTACTGTCTCCTTTTCTACGTTTCGCCTTATCCAAATTCACTTCCCAAGGTGCCAATCTCTTTTTCTCAAATTGTTTTCCATTCACTCCGAAATGTTTTCTTGTTTCTTATACTCCTTGGGAGCAGGTTCCACTCACCAACGCTGTGGAAATTGTTTATCGCAAGCTTTAATACTTTATCAGTTGTATTTATTGTAAAATGTTGTAAATATTTCATAAAATTGATGTAATTTATATTATAAATCGATTTGTGTTTTCCTTCGAATTAGTTACGTTCGAGACGTGACCATGGCTGCTATAATGCGATGTATAAGGTAGTGAGAGCTGTTATCTATGTTTATCATTCCCTGCCTTGGATTTTAATGTTCAGTGGTGTACAAAAGATAATGTCAATGAATTTAGGCTCTGAAATGCTTGTGTTTGCTTCGTATTCCAAAAGACATCATGGAAGGAAATTGAAATTGCATGTCTTAAAAAGGGAGATGGTAATCTAAAGGAAAAAATGTTTCTTAAGTACACTTAGTACGTTAATAAAGAGGCGTCGTTACTATTGGGTTTCGATCATTTGAACAACTTTTTTTGGTTGCATGTTTTAAAATGTATCTCTTCATTTGTTGATGAGAGCAAGGCAGCGGATGATCCTCTTGGTGAGAAAACTTATCAATTGCACGAAAATCGTCGTGAGCAACTTAGCATTGACTTGATGTTCGTGTGAATAATTTTGGTCAATAAAGAAAATTTGTTTTTATAAAAGAAGTTTCTTCTTTACTCTGTTCCTGAAATTTAAGAAGGTGTAGATGTAAAATTTACCGCCCGAGTCGGGCATAATACGTTAAATCTCCGAAAATTGTCTTCATTGGTGAAAATGTACGCACTTCTTAAAGATCGATGGCCGATGAATGAATTCGTATTAATAATTTATTGATAAATTTATCTTTTTTGGAAGACCTCGATTCGGGATGCCTTTCAGCAAGTGCGCTGGTACGTTTTTTTACAAAAAACACACCAGTTCTTTATCTTCGATAATGAAAAAATTTTAACTACTCAATGAAAATGGGACTTTCCCTACAAGTAAAACGGGACAGATATTTCCGCTCGATCTTTCTATAGGGATGTTTCCATTGCTTGAATGTAAATATCATTTGAATGGGTTCTAGGCGATCATGTCAAGGGGAATTTCATCTTAACCAGAGATTAAGCTCTCCTAGCTCCTGCGCATAAAAGTAAAAATCACGGGAATCAAAAAAATTTTACAAGTAACGGCATTGATTTTAGTAGCAATCGTGCCGTAACTCGGCATGAAGTTTTGTAAAAGCTAGCGACCATTATGATGACAAAGTTTTCTACTACAATAAATAAATTAAAATATGATTTTTTATATTTCAATTTTACTATTTGGTTGAACTCTTTTAGTTTACGTGCCAGCCAAAACTTTCATTCCCTTTATTTTGTTGCTGAATATCATAAAAATGACGATTTTTGATGAAGGCTATAACGGAATAAAGAACTTCATAGAAGATATGGGTGGGACGGAAGTAACGGAAATGGAACAGTCTCGGCGAAAGCATGACTTATGATCAGCCTAGTTAATAGGTACTATGCCCGATTCGATAAGTGGTATTCCATATCTTGATTCACCACACTTTCATTATTCATTCATATTACCTGATAGACACTAAATCACTCATTCTAATTAAGTATTCATGATACTTCTGTCGTGTATTGGCAGACTAGCCATTTTTCATTGTAATTTTATATTAAAATGTTGAGTTTTAAACGAGTATGTACGATATTCAGGATTTCCAACGTATTATTTTATTAATTTAGATAGCTTTTGTAGGAAAATTTTAGAAAATTTCGTTTCCTTAATATCTTGCGCATTGCCGTTTTGGTATTTGCTTCTATGTGCACTTACTGCTTTAGAGACTTGCTTTCCTGTGGTGTTGTAACTGAGAAGCAGTCGTTGCCGGTTGGTTGGCGCTTTACTATGCGACGCATGCAAATAGATGTCCGGAACGATGATCACGAGAGGCAAAGGGCATGAAGTGAATAATCCGATTTAACGCGAGGAAAAAGGGAAGGAAGTGATGAGGAATGATTTGCGAGTTTGATGGAAAAAATTGTGAAAGCAAGCGCATTTGGCAATCGGAGAATTGAATAAATTTTGAAAGTAAGATTTGTTGGAACTTAGCGAATAGTAGCTGTATGAGAAATAATGGAAGAGGTTTGCAATTTCACGTTTCATTTCTCAACTTGAGGATAAGCTATGCTACCCTTTGGTATCGATATGCTAGGGTTAGATGTAGGAAAAGACATAAGTCTCGCCCTGAAATAAAGACGGTGGTTATTATGATTATTATTTTTATTATACTACAGAAATATGAAGAGAAATAGAACATTTTGAATTCCAATAATTATATTTAATGGTTACACCATTCGTATTTTTAATTGAATTGAAAAATTATCTTTCCTCCCACCCAGATTGCTGCTCATCTCTTAGTTCTTGCCATCAAATGAATTCTGCAAAAGTTAATTTTTGGAATATCTTACACAATATTTATTACTCATTCTATTATTATAAGATGAAATGAGAAATTTCATCAATAAAAACTTTCTTGTTATCCTGAAATGAAATTGATGAGGAGGTAAGGCGTGCGATGTAGCGACGGTACGTGAGCAGGGATTATTCAAATCTGTGTACGAATGCTTATACATCTGGGGTTCTTCCTGGAAAGTTCGTAAAACAGTTGGGAATTTTTCATGGGGAAGATCTGAGCGTTGGTGAACTCCAGTAACACTGAAACGGAGAGTTGCGTGCGTACGGGATTTTGTAATCCTCGTTAATAGCTAACGTGATTGCTGCAGGTTTACAGCCAAGCAACTTCTTGGAATCTCTGCTATAGATAGTAATTGTGTTTGTCACCCTCATACTCCGTATCAGAGATTCCGTGATGTTTACAAAATCTTAACGATCATTATTTATGATTACTTTAACCATATGCCATAGAGGTCTGCACAGGCTCGGGCCGTGATCGTACGCCTGACGAGTCATTCTTTGTGAAATAAACGATGTCGGACTTTGACTAGTCTTAATGTTTCACGAAAAGTGTTCCCTATCTATATATGCTCGAAACAAAAGTCTTCCTTTTCAGGGTATGAGAAACAGCATTCTGGTCCGTTCCAGTCCATACCTCAAGCAATTTCAACCAAGACATGGAACCCAAATACTTTTATTTCCGGTTTTCGGTCAGGTTCAACTAGAAAACGAAATTTCGGTTCAGTTCCAGCTTCTCTCCTACTGTCAACTTCGTTTTTTATCTCCGATTTTAATATTTTATTTTTCTGAATTAAAAATGTTTTAAATTAAAAAATATTTCCATCTTTTGCCATTTATACGGCGCTACCTATAGGAATGAAACGTAGTAACAGTTAGTTGGAAGTCTAACTTATACCAGTTTGGTAATTCGTCCTCCAATCAAGGTTAAGTAAAATGCATATTATTGGGAGCAAAAATTGGAATAAAATAAACAAGGGTTTTCGGTTCAGGTTCAAGAATTTCAATTTTTTCGGTTCGGAATCGGTTTTCACTCCGGCAAATATAGTAGTTACGTTTTTCCGGATTTCGGTTCATTTCCTAATTCGATAAAGATTTCGGGTTCGATGACCCTATTACATTACCTTTTTCCCACACAAAATTTTTTAAGCGATTTTATCGCTCATATTTTGAATTAAGTTTTTAAAAAGGGTTCTTGCAAGCTGAAGCCACCAGTCTTCCTAACCGTTTTCCATGTTCGAGTCTTGTCATGATTTGAAACTCTCTCCGTTCTCGAAGCGGTAAAAACAATGCTTTGTTTGGCATTTATTTTCCATTCCTTGACCATCAGAATCTCACTGGAATACTCATTCTCTGTCTCATTCTCACTTATGACACTCTGTCATGAGGGTTAATTGTAAGAAGAGACTATTCATTCTCAATCTCGCTCGAATAAAGACGTTTTATTATTATTCTCTGGTTTTCCATTTGCCTAGTTTATGTTTTCTTTTCTTTTATAATAATATTTTGCATCTGAAAGTGTTCAAACGTTTCGAGGATGATTGATTTGATCTGACTTTGAAGTCATTATCTCGAAAGCTCCCCAACTCCTTCACTATTAGCTTAAACAGCGATGGAAAGGAAATGAGGCGCGCGTGTCAAGATGGGGAGTGAGGTAATTTGCCCTCGGTTTTCACACTGATAATCATTCCTAGAAATGGAAATCACACCTGTCTAGCACGTGTTATTGCTATGAATAACTACTCTTCCATCATTCAATAGAAGTGACCAGAATGATTCTCACTTTTCATCAACACTCATACCTCATAGCTTTCATATTATCATATACATGAAGAAGACTGAGAAAAAAATAGCCTAATGAAAGATACTTTTTTATTATGTAAACCAAAGGACTTACAGGAAATATTCTATTCACCAAGCTATAGCTAGAAGGTTACTTTAATTTTATCATGCAGGTGTTTACAGTAACATTGGGGTGGTGTTAAGGCAATTGCTTGCCAAAATTTCCACGTCGGACAACTGCTTGCCAGATACAATTGCTAACCCAGGATTATTTATTACAAGCAGAATTCCTGTTGATATTCAACGTGGAACTTTACATCATTGATCTGAAAAACCTCCATTTAACTAAGCGAATTCGAAGATTCTTTCTTTTCCAGAAATATCTTTACCGCATATTATTTTTCTTGCTCAACTAACGAAGATTTTCATTAGCTAAAATGATAGATAGTGAAAGATATGGAAATAAATTTATAAATATTTACTTAATCTTGTGACTTTTATCTATTATCAGAACGGAAATCCACTACTAATAATCAAATACTCTTTAATTCATAAAAATTATTGATTGAATCGGCACTATAGTTACCTCTTAGATAAACACATAACGCAAGCAAATATTGCAAATGCTTAGGAGTTGTACTTATATTTTTCTGCAAGACTTCCAAAATTAAGTTTCCTGGCCGTATTTAGAAAATACGCAAAAATATTTAGATTTGTTAGCTCATCTTAGTGATTGATACTAGAGTACAAGAGTTGAATTAAAGAATCAAAATAACCGTTGAAACAAACTTGCGTTGAAAGGACTACAATTGAATTATAAAAGACTGTATGTGACGTATACTGTCTCTTTTACCATGCCCTAGAAGAAGTTTCATGAATCAAAAGAAAGATACAAAAGTTCGATTATAAGTCTCACGCAGATATAAACTTTAAAATTATTAAATATTACTTGAATTAAAATGACTTCATATTATGTGTTTGTTTGCATTTTAGCGGTTCATTAGAAAATAAGATAGTTGAAATACATCATTGAAGTACTTTTTGCGTGATGGGTTCGGGAATATTTGGTATCTGTGAGATATCATAGAACTCTCACCACTCCTCAGCAAAGCATATCCAAAACATAAGAGACGCGGAAAGCGTTTATTAATAATAGCATTAGAAATAAATAGATATTTTTAATATTATTGTAAATAATTATTATATCGAAAACTTTTTATCGTCAAACCAATAAGATAGTATTTAAAATAATATAATATTACAAAGGCATATGCGGTTTTATAAATGGATACATTTAATGTAATGTTTGAAAGGGTCAAATGTACAGATTATGAATTGGGAACAGAATATTTCTTGCAAGTTCATATAGATTATTTTCTTCTTCGCTTCCTGGAACTTTATTATGTAGCTTGATTTTATGTTGCGATAAGCGGTAACAAGAGCTAGGGGTTCGATAACATGCTGTTTCTTGTTTCTCCTTAGCCTTAATATTCCCGTCACTTGTTGGGGTTGGCTTATTATGATAGGGATAGCGATTCCTGATATGGAAATGAATTATTGTTCAGACTCTAATTTCATGAAGTAGAGGCTGAACAGCATGATTTTTTTTCAAAAATCGATCGCATTTAGTTAACATATGAGGATGGGGATGATTAAATCCCTGAATCCCTTTGAACTTGGCAATGGTGTTTAATTTACATTTTTATTGCGAAATTTATGCTTTAAAAGAATGTATCAAGTCAAAATGAATTCATTTCATCCCTCACTATTTTCTTTATTTCTCTTCTTCTAAGGGTAAATAATCGTAGAATTGTGTTTGAGGATCCCCTGCTTTCGTACGGAGCACGTGGTACCTAAGAACCTTCTTACCTAACCTTTTGAAGTACTTTTCTAGGATATTGGGATACAGGGCGTTTCCTTCCATCCGGAATCTTTTCCCAGCATCCCTTTCAGACGAAATCGCACCTGACACAAGAGCCTTCCGATCAATAAGCTTGGCTTGGACCGCTAAGCATCGCCAAACTCTATGAGCGCCTGTTGGCTTCAAAGACACGCTTCATTTATTCAAAGCGGTGCGTAAGAGCCGAAGGCACTGCTTGAAGGAACTTATGATGAGGACAAAATATTTAATTAAACACAAATATGTTTATATGAACGGAGAGTGACAGCACTGAATGGGTGGCATAAAAATTAGAAAATTCTACAAAAAAATATGAAATGTTGCCAAAACACAAAATACTCGCGTGAATATTTTTAAATTAACAATTTAATTTAAAATATTTAGCTCTTGCGTTTGATGTGTCCGTAAATATTTTGGTATATTGTTAATGACTATTGAATTGTAATAAATGAAATATAATGAATTTTTACCCTTATATTTAGCTTCTAAGATTTACTAATGTTTTATCAATTATATCTGTCACGTCATCAATCAACAGCAACTTTTTTTAAGTTCATTTTTTCGAATTATTCAAAATTTTGGAGTAACCCCCTCTCCCACGACAGAAAAGTTTCACTCTTATTCTTTGATAAAATTTTTTCTATCCTTTGTTCATTGGAAGAGTATATAGCTCTTATGACGTTTGTCAATGTCGTAGACTCTTCTAATGAGGAAAATGGAATAATAGCATGGCCTCCGAAACAGAAAGCTGAAACGAAATAGAGGATTCATCACGATTGTTTACTTTCTGATTTCATCCTATTCAAGGATTTAATAATACTAACAGATTGTGGAAGTTAAACGTAGCAATATATGTATTTGTATTTATTTATTCAAAACCTTGAACTTAAATACTTATGACTTAAACACTCCCATTAACACATTACTTTAAGTAACCACGACATCTGCTTTTGAAACAACTGTTATTCACATTCATTACAAATTACATTCAGTACACATATATACTGTAAATAATTACAGATTGAATAAACTTATTGCTCCCTCCTAAAAGATACTCAATCATCCAATCTATTTCCTGAGTCTTTACAAATAGTTCCATCGCCAACAGTTTACATTACCTCACAATCTCATAATTTCAGATACGTATCAACTCGTAATATGTCTTGAGAATTGAAAATGCATTTATATGGTCATTAGATTGCATTAAACATTAAGTATAAAAATAATGCTCATCACTAACTAATAACGATATATCTTTATGGTCTCTCTTTCACCATTCTCTAGACTCCTTATTTGCACAATGATATCACGGAAGAATTCGGAAAATGTAGATAAAGCGGACAATTATCAGTCAAAAACCTCTCAGGAAACTGCTCAAAACTGAATTCATGCGGATATTCCAGAGCCTTATGAGGTCAAAATAAGAGTCACTCTAGGAGTCTGACAGGCAATGATTTTGCTTAACATCGTCTAGGAAAAATTATGAGAACAAAGGAGAAGCCATAAAAAAGGAAAGAATGATAGGGATTCGTTTAGATCCGAAGAAACAAGGCTTGGAGGCGAAGGGCCCAGCATTCATTGACAATTTAGTATTGAAGCAGACCATGGCGAGGAACTCTTAGAAATGCTTGAAAAACTACTCGAGATTGCAGAAAAAATACGACTCAGGTTCTCTTACGAGCGAATGAGAGTAAATGGAATTTGAACGTGGTGGAAAAACTCATTTTCTTGCAGGGTTTGGAAACATCAAGAGAATAGGAAGATATAATTACCTTGGCGAATTGATCCTAACTACTGGATGAATTGAATTAAATAAATATATATCCAGTTGTGATTTCTTGGAAATTCGCAGCAACCATCTTAGAAAGAAAAAGAAAAATCCAAACAACTAAAACCGCAGCAGTGACTTCCAATCTTGTCTTCTACATCGAGAGAAGAAAAGGCGCTCTCAGAATCATCGAGATTTTCAAGAAGAATTCCTCACAAATTTGTATTCGTTCCCTAACCCTTCTTCACTTCTTTCCTTACTTGCTACTTTTTCCCCTCTTATGTTTTCCCCCACCCACCTTTGTCCTTCCCTAACTTACCCTTTTCCCCTCCCGTCTCTTGTACGACTCCTAAATATCTGTACACATTCACCTGAAGATATCAACACGCTGACGAAACATGTCAAATTAAAACATCTGCTGTGGAAGTTAGCATTTGCTTTTTTTTCAAGTTGGTTGTCAGAAAATAATTGCGATGAGCTAGAAAGGGAGGACCGCTGCTTAAGTTTATACGGTAAAACAGGATTGAACCGAGAAGACAGAGAACAATTGAACTTAATTATTTCGACGAATGGATCCTGCCAACCGTGTTCGACAAAATAAAATATTAATACAAAACAAAAATAAATTCTTACGTTCCGTATGGAGTTATTAATGATCTCATCAGATATTTGTCGTAAGATTATTTTCTTCCTACGATTGACCTTCAAAATTCCAAACCCCTGCAGGAGCGGAAAGGGCCGAAGGGCTCCTTTGCAAGGGAGCTGCGATAGCTTAAAACTTAAAGGTCGGAGTTATGCCACGGCTGTTTACCCAGAAGGGAATAACTTTCTCGTTCAAAGTCTACGGGGGAATGGAAGGAAAGATGAAAGAGCAGGAGGAGAGAGGAAAAGGAAACTCTTAAGGGGTGGATAAGGCAAAGTAATAGTAGATTGTGTAAAAGGATGATGGACTTAAAGGACGTGCAATTAGAGTGAAGAGAAAGATAATGTGAGGTATGAGTAAAATAATATTGTATTATTGTAAGCGCCTTCTTAGAAGGAGCGATTGCAGACTTAAGCAGAAATGTTAAAGAGAGGACGATGAAATAATCTGTAGAGAGAAGAGATATGAGGAAGTTGGGAGTATTCCAAGTGAGACCTGGAGGAAGCTGGTGTTTCGAGGAATGGGTTGACCAATTAAAGGGTTCCAGGAAAAATACTCAAAGGGCAAAGAACTTTTAGGAAAGGGAAAGAAGAAAAAAGCAGGAAATTTAGGGTTCAGAAGGTAAAACTATCCAGCGATCCTCCTCAACCCAACCTCAAATAATAATAATAATAATATTAATTATGTGTAATGAAGCCATTATTGCTGTTATATTTTGATAATTGAAACATTTTTACTTTGTATTTTGCTTTAGGATATAAAAAGAATATTTCATTTAATTGTGTACATTCAATTAAGAACACAAATACATAAGAACACCAAACCAATGTCTACTCAGCCATTCGCCTCAAGGCTTATTCGTTTCTCATCCCCCCATTATATTAGCTTTGAAAAACTTTGGATAGTGAATTAGGTGACTAGGCAAGATGTGAGGTTGATTGCCATTGCTTTCCTCACTATGCGAGAAAATTCTAAAACGAAAATGCACACAAATGCAGCATAATGACTACGAATAACACTTTTCATGGCAATAAATAAGGAGTGACGTTAATCAGCATCATTCGTACCTCAGTAGCTTATAAATTATCACATCTGTGGGTAAGGCTGAGGCGAAAATGAGTGAGAGATACAGATAACAGGATACTTACTGTATCCCGTTCACCGAGTCATCTAAAACCTTACAAATTGCGAGCAGCGGGAAATTTAGGTCGCCGACAGCAGGGCATCGTACCGGAATCGAACCGAAAACCGGCAAAATTCCGTTATTTTTGCCGAAGTGATAATCGAACCCGAACCGAAAAATTAAAATTATTGAACCCGAACCCAAACCGTTAACAGTAACTTTCTCCGTTTCGGATCTCGGTCCCAGAGGAAATCATTTTAAGGAGTAAATTAATGGAGTTATATTAAACATGTGTAATGGGGACTTTTACCCACCTAAAATAAATTGTTTTCTTTTTAGTTTATCTAATATAATATTATGATCATTATACCTTTAATTCACAAGTAATACTCTAAAATTTAATTTAATCTTATATTTTCGAAAAAAGGTGCAAAATGTAAAATAAAATCCGGAGGGGTAACAATAATAAATTAACGCTCGTAGCGGAAAGAAAGGTTCTAACTAGTTCATCGTTTAAAGTTGGAGCAAAAGCGGAACTGAACATAAATTTGGTTTTTTATTGAATCGGAGAGAAAACCGGAACGAAAAATGTTACGGTTTTATCCCCTAGCCGATAGTGAAGCCCTGCCGTATTAGTTAACTCAAACTCTATCTTGGGACGAAATAAATTTGAGAATTAAATGTTATAAATTGATTGCTTTAAGTGGCTTTCCGTTCTGGATATAAAAAATAATCGCAAAATGCCCCGAGGTTTCGTAAAATTTCACCTCTCTCGATATGCGTCATCTTGGCGAGTAAAAAAGCTTCGTCATTTTCCTATAGAAAAAATATGCTGGAAACAGTCTGGAAATGGAAAGTGAGGAAATTAAATAATTCAAATAGTTTTGAATTAGTGAGTAAAGTGAATAAAATTATTGAGCGTCACTCATATCTCAATAGCTTTCATAAAAACAGCTTTTTACATGGCTGTGACAAAATAAACCAGAATATTTATTTTCCTATTTTCTGCGACCAAAGAAATAGAGAAAATATTCCATTCATTAAGAAATGGTAAAAAGAATAATGCACGAAGTACAAATATCCTATATTAGTGCGTATTTGATCCATCTTCTTTGTTTTCTGCCACGAAGGGACGTCCTAATTGATCGGAGAACTTGGAGGGACAAGATATATAAATTTTACGGATCTTTAAGAGAAATAGCTCTATTTTCCGTTTTATTTCGTTCTCCTGTTTTCAAAACTTAATCGAAGGTTGTGTTATAGTAGGGGTCGAGTGACGTTTGCGGAAGCCGGCTTTATATTCCGGAAGGACAAAGCAACGGGCGTTTGCGACTCCATCTATGGAATGAGGTGAACAAGAGCGATTTCCTGCAATCGGGGTAATAGATGCGACTCGGAATAACAACTTCCACATAACCCCATTGATTAGTGGACTAAGAGATTGTAGGACGGCGCACTTTGCGAGCAATAGCGGGGAAACAAGCCAACTTCGTGGGGGGCGCAATACCATAGCACGCCCTATCGGATTGCTTTAGTCACCACGCGGTTACTTAACTATCTTAGTCATCGTCAAGTGCTAGAAAACAATCAACAAAACCGAACAACCTACAGCCAAACACCGTCTGATAATAAACTATTATGATGAAATCTAATCAAATATCAAATTGCATTTATTCAAGTAAAAGTTGAGTTAGTCTTGTTTGGTTGCCGAATATTCCGCAATGGTCTCCATTGTATTATCCATCTATTAGGATTTTTGTATTATATATAATTATATTATATATAATTATATAACTATTTTTATATTTAGAGAACTATTAATTATGCTGGTACTGTTGATGATTCAATTGACTTTGGCAGGTCATAAAATATCGAATTTAACGGGACATGAATTCTTATTACAGGAACCTGGAGAGCATTCTAAAAGATGACGAGCATTCACTTCATGAAGAATTGAGACATTGCAACTTTAAGTGTTAAATTCTAATAATCCAATTACTGATGAGTATACAGAGAGGGAGCAGAGGGAGTAGGGAGCCCGCATTTAATTTAGACGTCCAGTAAAGTGAAGACCAGTGAAATGTATGAATTGAAATATTTTTCTTTCTCACTGTTGTTTATTGCCTCAAGAGAAAATAAAATAGAAAATTTCTACTTAGGTTTATTTTACAATTCAGTCCGCTCTATTTATTTATTATGCTATGACTACAAACAGGCATCAGGTCAGATGGTAGTCATGGAGATATATAGAAACCCCTGCCTGGTATCCTAGTCGAATGAAAAACACTCTAAACCTTTAGAAAGCAGTATATCATACATTGTTATTTTTTCGAACAATTTCGATGTTGAACCATTTGAATATGTGAAATCCTACTCAATTGCGACCAGTTGGTTTCATAGGCTTCATGGTATCGTAAGTTGCCAAATCGGAAATTCTGTTTTCCGATGGAAAAATGTTCCCTACTCCTTGAGTATGAGATTGAGTTACAAAGCAGTTCATTGGTTTCTACATTGTAATAATAATTTATTAAGAATCGAATCTAAGGCCATCTCTCTCTCACTCTCAAATTGCTGTAGTTATTCCAAACAGTTCGGCAGCTTTAGCAGAGAATAATCTGTAAAATCAATCTTCTCGAGCAGTACTCTGTGGAATTCCATGTTTTCAATGTAGAAAAGTAGCTGAATACGGACTAAAAAAGAGAAATAAGGTGAACTCTCGAATTTCAAATATCCTAAGAGTATATCTCTGTTCGGAATCGATGCTGGTATCAGCGCTTCAGTGATCAATCTAAAATGAAAGAGTAGGAAATCAGTGGATGTGAATATAGTTCTTTAGCCGTGAACGAAAGCTGATGAGTTGGCAAACTTACATAGCTGTTACTGTTTTCGCCGAAACGACTTTCTTGGTATTCCCATATCATCATATTGCGTCCGAAGTATCTTTACTCGAATCTAAACGCAGCCATTTCTCCGTCTAATTAATGAGAACAATGGTGCCTCTGTATTTCTGTGCAGGAGGTGAAACTTTTTAGAAGCAGAAAATGTTAACAAAGATCTGTAAATCTGTTTAATTTACCAAAGTTTTCTCTATTTAGAGCTAAAGACTACATTTAAGTGTAAGAAAAAGCCTTTTTTGTTTTATGCCTGCATTGCGTTGTTTATAAATATGTTTATCTAAAAGTAACCACTGCAAGCAGTTATAGTACAAATAGTAAATTCAACGCTAGGACCAGTTGTGGAAAAAACCGGTCCTTAAACTGATGACTTAACAATGGAAAATAACACAAGATAGAAAATCAATATCTTTTCAGATACTCAATGTTCTTTGGTATACAAAAAGTAGTAAATTAGTTTTCGGAGAGATTAAAGTCCTCTGCTAGAACAATGTTTAAGTCGACAGTAATCAATGTCCAAATAGTTGATGTTTACGTTTGTGGTCAGCTGAAGGAAATAAATAAGAATCAGAACTTCCTCTTTCCTTGGCTTTGGAGGAGCTAAACATCTGCTTTTCCTACAATTTTTTAGCATTCAATGTGAATCTTTAATTTAAATCACATGATTTCTTGCTTGTTTTTTGCAAAGAAATTCTGAGTAAATGCATTATTAACTTTCGTAAGATTTTATCCTACTTTTTTTTCTTAAATATAATTTTTGGAATTTTGAGTTTTTGAAATGAATACTAATAGCTTCAAGATAAAAAGGTGGCTCACGGCACCAACAGAGATTTTGGTTTTTTATATAGTTCCGAATCGTGTTACAATAGCGTAATTTTTTAAATATCTTCTTTCTTTTAACTCGATGTACGTCGTTCTCCCATTGTCTTTTTCATTCGCTAATAAGTCCCTCTTAAACCAAGCAACTTCTTTTATATTGACAAGGTATTTTGACTATCTATTTGCATAATATAGACGTTTGAACTACAAATGGACATTTCTTATCGTTCAGGTCTACCATACACGTTCAATATACATTGGAAAGTCATAATAATTATTATCAGTAAAAATAGAATTATATTTGAGTCAAGTAGAAAACTTTACGGTAATGAAATTATCTCGATTTAAAAAATGTGTCGCGTAAAATAACAGTGTAAACTCGTCTCCTGTTACGGAACCCATACATTCATCTATAAAAACTTACGGAAAGAACAAAAGAGTGTTAGGATAAAAAAAGATTAGGGAGGTTGATCCTAGAAAAGGTACTTGCTGAGTTACTTTTGCTCTATCTTTACGTCATACCTGACCTTACCTACGTAAGAATTACATTCCAACCAGCATCGATGTGCATATCCTATTTCCTATAGCAAATAGTTTTGCTATCATTTCCGCTGATGTCGCTTTTATTCCGAAGTTGTTTACCACCAATCGAGCAATATTATCACGTAACATGCCTATTTACGGAATTCATTTCGCATTCGTTCACAGGTTGTTTGCGGTCTATATTAATGTATTATAATTTGATGAGAGGAGAATTGTATTTTAATTGAATAAGTGATTTTATAAACGCAAAACTTTAAGATTTATAATTATCAAGAAAGACATAAGACTTGAAAACGTTCTACAATTGAAATTGAAATATTTAGTCGAATTAAAAGAAATAATCTTTTAGCATAACGCAGAAATATATCGAAAATATTTTTCTTTGGGAGTTAATGACTATAAAATTCATTCGGATGTGCCAAAACTAGAATCCAGTATTTCCTAGTATCTCTTTGCCATTATGCTGGTCATTTTAGTTTAGGCAGGGTCGGTTACGTCTTCGTTTGCATCATAATGCAACGCAAAAACAGAGATGAATAACGCTATAAACTCCACAACATTATAATTGCATAACTCTATCACCAGGATGAATATACATTACGTTCTATGCAAGAGTAAAATATTTACTGCAGAAATAACCGACTTTTTGTGCAGGTCGCAGAAGGTAATAATCCTAAATCCAAGTACATACTGCACAGTGCTGTACTGTATTAGCTGTAACTCACCATTATGATAATATTTGCCTAAATAACGAATGCTTGGCAATTTTACCAGCTTCACCTTTTCTTTTTTCTTTAGCTAGGGTTGCTAGACGTACTTTTAACTACTTGAGTACATGTACCAAAATTTATCTAAATTCTTTCCCTCCTTTTAATTAATAGAAGTTAAATCTTTTTCGATGCTCTCGTAGCATGCTAAAATTTAAGATACAAACATTGCATAACTATTGCATAACCTAATACCGAAATTTTAGGTGATATGGATCGCTTATCTATCTGAATTATTTTTTCCAGCAATACGTAAGTTCTATTTTCATTCCCCTTCAAAGGAATCTTTAAAGAAGGAAGACTGGTAAATGAATTATGACGGAGGGCCTAAATTTATGTAAAGAAATATACGTATGTGTGTATTCTTAAATATGAGGAATGAGTGTCGGATTCAACACTTGATGGATTTAAAAAGTTAAATGATAGCGATTTATACTTTTTTAAAACAATTTCATGGTTGTCGTTATCTTTTCTTCTATCCTCTAGTTTCATCAGTTATTGAATCAGTAAATAATAATGATGATAATGAATTTAGTTGATGTTGACTTTTTTTAATCGAATAAGTTGATACTAAAGAATTATCTCATCCTAATTAGACTTTAAATGGAGTTATTTTTTGAAAACTTGAAGTAAATAGTATATTGTAAGTTCATATTTGGTTACCAATCTCAATATTTTCTATAATATTAACAAAAGTATCTTTAAACATGTCGATATATTTCGGTTATGAAGAAGACCACATTTAGTATTTCTATTCTTCAGTATTTGATGTGCTCTTCCGTAGTCTTTTGAATATAGATAATTTCTAATTTTTACTCTTCTCTGAAACTTGATATATAACCAACCAACCCGTTGCCCTCATTCTGCAACCCTCAATAAGCTTTCGTCATTAGAGACCACCCTTGAATTCCGCAATGCAAATATAAAAATTATCCCAAGTTTGATTCCTCTTAAATATTTCCCCTCTGCTTCACAAATTTAAGTATCTCAGCTGGGTCAACTCGAACCAATTCTCTTCGCGAGGCCCAAAGGAACATCGCCGAGTCATTTCCAAGAACGACATCTGTCACCGCGCACAAAAAGAAATGTGCAACTATTTAGCACTTAAAAATGATTCCTGGAAACCATCTTGGAGTCCCGGAGTTGAATCAATACGAAGTACGAAGGAAATTTCTAGAATTTCGAGACGTTTGACGCAACGGCGAGTGAGTGGGAGCGACGGATGAGCGCTGTTCAGCGAACCGTTTTTTTAAAGGGGACGAAACGAGATTCTGATTAAATCAGAAATGGGTTCACTTCTGCTTTGATATTTAGATCATCGTTAGGGACGCCTCTATAGCTTGCGGGGTAAGTGAGACTAACGGATCCCGAAATATCGCAACAATATACCACCGATATAAAAAAGACAAGAATTATATAATAAAAATATATTAAACAAAATAACAAGAATGTGATAACCACAGAACAATAAAAATGGTTGGTGAACTAATTCTATCTCTTAAGCAAACTTTCAAAACGAAAAAGAACCCGTAACACGTGCAATTAAATTCATTTATCTTGTTTGAGTAAATAAAAGAACATCTTTAGCTGAAATTTGATGCCGTAGTTCTGAGTTGGCCCAAGGGTAGAAGCACCCCTGGGCAAGGAGTGGTAACAACAACAACTAATATCAGACGATGATTTTGGAGAATACATTTAAGGTACAAAATTATTTAAAGTAATTATTTTAATGATGAAGAAGAATTACTTGCTCGTAGTTTAAAATTTGACCGCGAGGACATCCTTAAATGATGTCACACTTACTGGGTGAGGTCTGGGAAGATGTGACACATCCCATTACCAGATGGGGAATGCACTATATGGAGCTGTACACTGTGTGAATGTTGCCTATGTGAAACTATATATGTGAAAATTTATGATGAGGGATGGTTCACCAATTCTGCACGAGAAGAACCCAGCTTTTATATTTTCTGCAGTTATTCCGTCTAAAAGACTCCCAAATACTTATGGGCGCAGGAAATCTATTTTTTTAAACTGAATAGAAGTGAAGGAATAACTTTTATTTTCCACAGAAAATATATTAATACACGACATATTTCAGCTGAGTTCTTCAGATTGACCTTAAAATGAGATGTAGCTGAATTTTTTCAGGTTGACCTCATGATTAGATGTAGCTGGAATCGGTTTTTAATGAAAATATTTTCTATGAAAATTACGAAGATTTTCCTTATATTCTTATTAGTTTGTCGTTCCAAAAAGTCTGGCTTGTTATGATAGATTATGTTATAGACTGATCATCTACGTGAATTGAGAAATATTTTAGTCCAATCTAACATCTCTTTGGCATACATAACAGGAAAGGCTGCGACACTAAAATTGCATTCATGGCTTAACTTGCTATTCCATTGAAAAGGAATGAATAGATGAAACGGAAGTATGGCGCGCCGGTCACGTATGATTTTATCGTAAAATTTCTTTGTCTTTATTGAAGCACTTTAAAATGCGTGACACCTGGATGCACGGATCCCACGGCCAAAAACCCACTTTCCCGAACAAAGGGGAGGTTAAATGATCAGAATCAGAACAGGAATACGGTAAAATTTGTTAGATTTCTGCGTGAAAGCTCAGAAAAAAATATTATTATCTTCGCAAAGATTAGTTCGAAATAGCGACAAAAGACTGTTCGAACCTCCGAAAATATAAACTTAAAAAAAAGGCGAGGGAATAGTTTTTGTTCCTCCTTTCTTTTGTTTCAGCGTCGTAAATAACGTTAGTGACGAATAGCGTTTATTAACAGCAATCTATATGAGTGAGTGATTTTTGTAACTGGACAAAACCTTTCAAGTAGTCAAATGATAAAGGTGTACTTTTTAATTGTGGTTAGAGAATAGGTTATCTGATATATTTCATTTGATGTAGGTAATAAAGAATAACCAAGGAAAAGAGCAACTTAAAAATAGATTTTTTGCTTTATGCATATAAATATTCATACATGTCATTTACTGTAGCCTTAGGAAACTGAAGGATCACAAATACTGCGCAAGCTCGACTATTTTCTCATAATTTAGATTTACCCTTATTTTTGTGGTTGTTTGATTTCCGCCATTTAGGATATGGGGATGTATCGACATTAAAAAATTTATGTGTCACTCATTCGATCACTAAAATGCTCGATTTCTATCACCAATTATCTGATGAGAATGAACTACTACATTTTTTGTTGCTCCATTATATATGCTAGTTTCTATAAAAATATTATTTTAATGTTATATAACTTCGCAAACAAAATATTTCACTGTGAATGGGTTAACAGCGAAATACGACTAGTAGCTATATATAGAATGAAGCCTCAACAGAGTGAATAAGGAATAATGAAATTTCTATCTTTGATGTAACGAAAAGCAAAGAGAAAAGGTTTTCAAACCGTAAGCCCTCGCCGAGATAAGGTAATTATGGAGAGAAACCTATATCAGTACGGGGGAGAGAGGTACGGAGAAAGGGAGTCGGTGGGGAAGTCTATTGGTTTTGTGTACCTATGTAAACAAAGCTTGACTCACTGTTTTTCCGGCGGTGACGGAAGGTATGGAAACCTGAGTAATACATTATGAAATTTATGACGTTTTATGATATTGGCACAGAATAGAGGAAAATGCTTTTGTCTCAGTCTTGTTTACGTCTTTGATAATACGGAAGCTGCTGAAGTATGAGTGATGCTGAATAAATGCATTCATCTGTCTCACTCCATGTAAATCATATGAAAAGATTTATATATCGGGTCATACTACAGTGGAATTTTTCCTTGCACAAGATTGTGTGTTCGTTAGCGAAGGAAAGGTATCTCATCCCTCATCTGGCTTATTATTCTTCAAAGCCTTTTGGTAGCTCATGGTGGTGAGGACCTTCCGGCAGATGACTTCGCAACCGTTCGTTTTGTATACTGATGTAAACAAGGCATGACTCAAAATTTTCCCCCAGATGATGAGTTAGGCATAAAGAACCGAGTAATTTCCCATCAAATTATATTTGAATCTTGATTTTACCCAAATTTACAATGGAATATCACAAAGTATGCTCTAAATGCAGAGGTAAAATAATTATTGCCCCCTCCTGTCAAGGAAAACCATTTACCCTATTATATAAATCATTACGAATAGTTTCAGAGCCAAAAGTTAATGTTACTTCCTAAGCAAAAAGTTTATGACCTTAGCAACTTATAATCAATCATTATTACTAACAATAAGATTATCTACAACACAATCACATAAATTATTATAACAATGATATCATTCAGTGCAACGTTATTAATTATATACATTGAAGTTGTAATAAGAAATTGACATATCTTTCTTCGTATCTATTCACAATAACAATATGAGTAACCTTAATGTTATACTTGTATTGTTATTTGTTATGATATTTGTTTCCTGGAGATGAAATGCGGTGGTCTAAACCTTAGAATATTCGTCAAAATTATCGCTGGATATCGAATTAAAGAAACCGAGCTCGTGAAAGTAAGAAGTCGATGGAAAGCAATGAAACTACTTCGCTAATTGAAGGAGAGATAAAAGTGGACTTGGCCATGTTGGGAGCTGCAAATTTCCAGGTGCGGAACAGCGGCGGTGAGTAATGAAACGACGGGGAAACACCAAAGAGAAATCGGGGGACAAAAATAGGCCGAGAGAGGAAAACTCAGTGCAAGGTGGAAGGGAAAGCGTTCGGGGAAAACTGCAGATGGCGCTAAACGACAGCGAGGCCAACCGCCAGCATCTCACAATTAAAGAAGTTCTAAGAAAGGAGGAAATTCTGCCTAAACGATTGAAAATTTCTCATGAATTTATTTCAAATCGTTCCTCGTTAAATTGCGTGGGCGGCAACGATAGGTTTATAGGAAGTCTCACTGTTCTCAAATAATGGTTCTTAGAATTGTTGTGCAACAATCGACCGTGTATAAACATGTGTATCGAATCGAAGCCAAAAGACAGTTGTATTTTTCGGAATGAGAACCTATTCTGAACAGATTATCATAATGAATGTTGAAAGCCTTTAATAAGTGGAACACTTAGAGCGTGCTATAGAACTTGGTTATACTCTTTCATTTCTGCGAAAAATTGAAAGACTCTAACCTCTACCTAATTAGAAAATCGATATTCATTCTACTCCGATGTTTAATTCACATTCTAAGTGAGCGTAACAGTAATTCACTAATCAGGTGACCTGCAGCTCACTAAATAAAATCCATCCTTCAATTACCGGACTCTTACTTCGATAACCTCCTTATCTGAAAATATATACATACTATGAAGTATACGTCTAACTATCCGATGCTTCCCGAAATTTTCAATTTTACTCTACATTATGATGGCCTTTTTATATCATTCGCGAGATAACCTGATCGTCGGTAATTCATTGATATCTTTCGATCTTTTGGTTTTCCAGTCCATATCTCCATCGTGGTCTCATTCTAAAAACAACATGCATCACCAGTAGCAGAAGAAAAGATGATGCAAGTTTTAATGATATTTTCTCTCCCGACCGCAAGCCAAAAGGTATATCGGCTAGTTATGACATGATTGATCGGAATCGGAGAATTATGACATTATTCCTATGATTACACCAGTGTATTTTTTCTAATGTTCATCCTTCGGTTTGATCACTATTTCATCGCTATTCCATACTATATTATCAGCTAAATAAGTTGTCGACATCATCAGTTTCGAAGCGAGGGTATATCATGTAAATAAATCAAATTCAGAATGAGCATCCAGAATTGTTTTAGTAAAGGTGCTCCTTAGACAATTATCCGTTGTTTAAATGAACATTAATTTTCTTTTCATTTCTCGAACAACTATTTCCAATCTTAAATTATCCTCAAATTTTATTCTATTATGATAATAGTTGAAAATATGCTTACTTTGCAATTGATTAAATTTCTCATTCTGACAGAACTAACGTTCAAGTAAGGACAATTCTGAAGTGTAAAAATTATTGGGTAACTTTAGTTATGATTCAGGATAAAGTTAACAAACGCCAACATAGTATTTTTATCATTAAGAAAGAAATTCAGGCGAAAAAACCCATCGTAGTCTCAAATTTGTAGCCCTAATCTTAGGCTTCTTCAGAACCCCCATCTCTTGGCCCTGTCTACCACAAAGAGCTAAAAATGTCTCTTCGCTCCAATGAATGCAGTAGACATATAGAAATCATAGAATGACATTACTACGGCAATTGCCATTTCCTCGGCAACCGCCCGTCATCAAAGGTAGGCGATCGCCTCCACTTCTGGATACCCCAATAACGAAAGTTAATTGACAGTGTTATGCTGTGATGTTAGGTTACTCATGGCCGCATGTAAGTGAGGGATTCCCCAGTCTGTGCTACTAAAGTGGATCGAAGGCCGAAAAAATGCCTGACATTGAGTCTCCAGTTCTTCCCAGCGCTTGTCGCACCATTGAAATCAAGGAAGATGATGTCATCTTGATAATAAAAGCAAGGATGAATAGAGTCCATATGATTTGGCTGGAGTTTGAAAAGAGATGAACTTTGATTTACATAGGCAAGATTAACTAAACAGGATATATTCTGAAAGGATCTGTATAATTAATCTTTCGAATGCATGCTTTTTCTCATCCAATGAATTTTGAAATTTATTTTCCTATAAGCAACTCATTGCTCGACTTTGATGTAAAAAAAAAGATGTTCCAAAATTCGTGTGTCAACTTAACAGTGCTGCGGAGGCTGTAATTTTAAAGATAGAATCGTTCCTTTTTCACGGTTATTCTTGGCATCGACGCCACACACTTTCGATCCTTAAACTAAAAGCTCGCTGTCAGAGATACCATTCTATAGGTTATTAAAAGCGCGAGTTGAAAAAATAAGTTGCGCAATCTCTCATACTTAAATATAAGTTATCAATTAAAGGATGAATTATAATGAAATATCCCTTGCTCTTAAGGAATGACTTTTTTTATTTCGATATTCAAACTGACTTTAGGAAAATTTTTTATCCCAGAAATCAACTTTTCAGTGGTGTACTACAAATAGTTTTTGATCATTTTATATCTAATTCCTGTAAGAGAAATGCTAAGATTTTACATTGACCTCTATAATCTCCGTAAAGTATTTAGCGCAAAGACTAGTTGGAATCTCATCCTTCTAACATTAACTACCAAGGGCTAGGTGAGGGGGATGAGATTATTATGTAAGATGAGGAGTGAGGTAGTTTGTCGTTGCTTTCATCACTGAGCCACAATGCTATAAGCAGAACAAGTCCATATAAGTGAAGCGAAATGATTTTAAGAGTAAGACTTTTTGTAAAATTCCATAGGGTGGGACTTAAATCAATGTCACTGATCATGCATTCAGCTTCATTCATACCTCATTAGCTATAATGTCATCTTGGCCATGAACAATAATGTGAGAAAATCTTTATCCTGCGCCAAATGAAAATATTCCGTTCATCGAGAAACCGAATAGAGGTTGAAATTTAAATTTACATCCTCATTCATAATACCAGATTTCAACGACTTAGAGCTGAAAGCATAATTTTATCTTAAAAGTCATGACAGCATAGAAAAACTGTCACACGAATTCGTAAACATCCTATTCATAAAATTCAATATTTTATGTACAGTATCTAGTGCTTGTAGGTATCGGAAATCTGTATTGATTCACCGTTAAGTCTACAGCTGTGGGATTTTAGCACTCTCCTATAATTGACACACTTATTGGTTGATTATTGGTTTTCCATTGAAAAGGTTTTAATGTGGGCTTAATGCGGTCCCTTGAGTACTCCGATGCCGTAATGCCGCACCTACTTCTTAGATACAACTAAAATATCAGAAGAGTATAAGAGCGACGTTGGAAGAGGCATCCCAACGCTTTTCATCGTTCAGAGCGTAATATCGGCCAGCTTCCCCTTCAGCGCTGCACTTTCATAACCTTTTCTGGGTCGTCAACTTCCACGTCATAACGTGCGTGGGCAGATTGCAGAAATTTCGTTGAGAGTCTTCCCGAGCAAACAATGAAAGTCTCACTCTTTCTCACGTTATGACGTTTTGGGAGGTCCGTTAACGCCGCTGTTTCTCAACTGTTTTGGAGTTACGTCCCATTTTTAAGCTCTCATATTTCATGGCTTCACTGATTCCTTTTAAGATTTATCTCCCATATTCACCGCTGGGTCGCTTCTTTTCTCGATGGAATATAAAATTTTCGGGATATGAGAATCTTTCTCAAAAAGAAACCAAATATTAGATTAGATATTTGATTCGTCTACTTTTCTCTTTCAAACATCATTCCCTAACTTAAACGACCTTATTAATATCTCTATAAACAACCCAATTGGACTTAAGAATACAAGTTGCTTCCATCAATATGGCCTCGATCAGGGCACGGAAATTTGATGTGTTGCCCTTTCCTTTCTATTCGCATTATTATTTGTTTATCCATGTTATGGTTTAACGTGCCAAGTTCTGCATTTTCAGCAAGAAAAATTGGTTTAGTAATTTTATCTACAAACAGCGGTTTTGGATTAAATTAACTTTTTCATAATTTTCTCAGAATGATTTCCGCAGGAAGTTCTATACCGAGAAAACAGAAAGATAAACAGTAAGCGACTACTTCATCCAATGTTTTTTCCGTAAAACTCCGGACTTTCCTTTTTCTCTTAAATATCTACTCATAAAGTTTGGTTGAAAAGACGCTAGTGGAAAGAGAATATCTTGAAACGAATAATTAATTCTCTTGTATCTTGAATTAGAGGATTAAATGTCCCAGTTCAAACAAAACTGCGACAATGTCACGTATTTATTCGTAATTTAACTTTTTTCGATTAATTTAACCGTCGAAATATGCAGTTTTTTTTACAATGCTTCACAATTTGTATTTCTGCGACTATGTCAGTTATCAACCCGAACTGATTAAAATGGAATTTCCTTTACTCAGTATTTTATGTATCTAAATATTATTTCAATTATCTTAAGCTTCAGCGAAGTCTTTAAATCGCATACAATTCCTCCATTATACATGATGATGTAGTCTAACACAGTACAAATCTTCTTCCTTCCACCACACGGTCCTCAAGAGTCTATCGCACGTTAGTGTGCCTAATTAATTTCCTCTGTATGTCACCATAGTCTCCTAATGCTCATCATATGCTCTTCGAAGAACTTCATTGCTTGGTATTTTCATTTCATTTCTATCATTATTTTGCTTATTGCTAATATAGGTAAGGTCCATCACGACACGCACCATACTATGAGGGATAAGGTTAGCCAAACGCCATTCACGTGATAAGCGGAACTCCCACACCGCCGTGTTCAACTTTCATAGATAAATATTGTTATTTATTTGAATTCCAAGAAAGAAAAATTATAACAAATACAATGATACAATAAATAAATATGATAATTGATTTTATAATAAACACAGTAAATAAATGTAACAACAAGATATATAACAATATGTATATATGTATATAACAAGAATTATATAGCATAATCTCCACATAAATACTCTACATAAAATTCAAGTTTTGAGGTCATATTGGAGGAAAAATTCTGCTTTACGATACGCAATTTAGAACCCAAGATGCACCCAATGTTTTGTAGGCCATAGTTACGCTAAGAAAGAAAGGTGGGTATTATTACAAATATAATATTTTTTAAAATAGCAAACAAAATCACAGTTAAATATACTCGTGATTCTTATAACTATAAAATATAATCAATGAAACAATAAAAATATAATAGAAAATAAGTGAATGATACTATGAATTTCGCCATTTGCCCTCGGAAACCGAACGCTCAAGAACTCGAACAATTTGGAAAATTCGAGTAAATCTTGTTTCAGAATTCAGACACTTTCTTAGAATATGAGCACGAAATTTATATGCTATACGATTAGAAATGACTGTATTCCATAAAAAGCTTACTAAGAAAAGAGTAAGAGGAAATCTTTTTAGAGCTACAATTGAAGATAAGAAAGATCTTATCGCTAAGCATGAAAGCAGCACATGCATGGCTGATCTTGCGACTATGTTCGGGTTGCCTAAATCGACAGTTTGCAAGATTATGAAAAATAAAGGAACTATAAAAGCTGCTGATCTTGCGAAAGTTACTGCGCTGATCTCTGAACATATGGAAGAAATGAAAAATTCCTCCCTTAGATTGAGTAATGAAAAACATTGTTAAGTGAAATATAGACATTTTAAATTTGATTAATTCATAGATTTTAGTAAAATATTATCCCTATTTATATTGTGTTTCATCTGAAAAATCAAATTTTAATTTCGAGTCGGTGGGACTCATGAACGGATTAATCCAGCTTCTACTGTTTCAAATGAGAGAAAATGTTATGAACCTGGATTAGAGTTTTGAAACGTATTCTAAATAAAAGTTCGGATTCTAAGGTATCATGTATATATGTAGAGGGAAACCAACATTAAATCTTGGACTTTAAAGCAAGTAAATCCCCATAATCGCGCGTAATTAAGCGCAAAACAGTTAACATGGCGGTTAGCGACAGGTAGGCAAACTGCTTATGTTTAGCATGGAAGTGGATTTTTCGCATGTTGAGCATGACTTGGATCGAAAAGACATCGGCTGAAGAAAACACATTTTTATTCGAAATAACTCTATTGAGAAATGAGCGGCAAGGACAGCGAGGATATCACCGCTAAGAGAACGATAAAAAAGTCATAACGTTTTCAGAATTTACAAGTTCGACCTTGACTTTAGAGCAGGACGCTAAAAGGGTAACGCCGAAGCGGCGTAGACTTTTCCGCAAGAATTAATTAAATATTTGGATTCTACGTTCACTGACGTCATTCACTGACACATTGTAAACAGTGCTAGGCACGGAAAAGAAAAGAGGGAAGTCAGAAATTGTTCTCTTCTTGGAAATTAGATAGCGTTGACATTTTTCGATCATAAAATTTAGGTAGAAAAATGGTTCGGGACATTTAAGTTCCAAATATTTTCCTCATATTCCAAAATTATATTTTCATTAATATCTATTGATTTTAGACAAAGGTGAAGAGGCGCGAGTTTTTGCCTATGTAGGATCCATTTATCTTCATAATAAACTTTTTATTAACAGAAAGTCTTACTCATATATCACACGTTACGTAGACAAAATTTTTATCAAGTCGTTAATTAATCGTGCGCGACCAATTCAATCGCGTCGAAGACTTCCGTCTTCAATAGAATCTTCTTCCCTCCGAAGACTCAGATTTAATTCTTCTGTCCACTGTAGTGATCCTGTTGTTATCACTTGCTATTGCCACCTAATCTAATTAATTAATAATTATTACCAAAACACGTATATTTGCTCAATTTATTTTCCTTTGATACTCGTTCCGATTCCGTAGGACCAATATTTCTTGCTTATTCGCTAAAAGCACCGAAGTTCGCAAAAGATAAAAACAAATTTTATATATTTTTGTTGTAAAATGTTCTTTTCAAATCGTTTGAAGTCTAGCTCAGTTTTCTTCTTTAAAAGTAACGACGAATATAGTCAACCAATTAGGCCTTGAATCATATTAATCAATTATCATCATCTTTTGTCTTAACTGTAGATGTGCTTGAGTTGCGAAAGAATTATGCATCACCTTTCTTATGTATGTACAAATTTGTGGTAATAAGTGTACGTTTTCAACGAAAAACCTCACCCCAAGTAATGCGTTCATCGATTGAACTATTCTCGAGCTGATTCTCGAACAGGTAATACAGCAAAAAGTATGACTAAATAAGTACACCATTTTTGATCACTGTATTAAGGAGTATTAGTGGAGTAATCTGGATGATTTTGGACTGCACTGCTTTACTTATGAATTATTCGATTCCCAAAACCGTTTGATTGGAGGTAGGTGGTACTGGAGGACTCCAATGCTCTTGCTTTCAGTAAACGAGTCTTTCGAAAATTTGCCCAACAACTTCCTTCCGCCGTGAGTGACCTCGTAATTGGACAATCCAATTGTGATCGTTCCCTTTTGAGGTCGAAATAAACATCTGCTTTCACTTTTCATCGTTTCCACCCAAAATCTTTCGAAATATGCTTCGAGCTAATGCGGTTTCCAATAAAAATTTACTTTGTAATCACACTCCTAAACTTAATCCAATCACAGTAATCCAGTTTCAGTTCGAGGTGTATTAGTCTGGGAGTCAGCTAGGTACGGTTCCTTATAAGCACGTCTTTATTGTCGGGTGAAATCGGGACTAGATAGACTCATCTTCCATTTAACCCTTGTCTCAAAGTAGATGCATACATACGTATATGAATTCAGATTTTAAGCAATATTACATAATGGCTAATGTGTCACCGCCCCGAGACAACCTTTACAATCTGCCTTAATTGTAGACTTTTTCGAATATCACTTTATTAATCTCGGCGCTTGTTAGTACTAAGCGACGATGTATTTATTCCAGAAATAATTTGATAATAGTTTTGTTAACCTCATTAAGTCAATGGAATTTCTATTTCATGTATTTAACTCGATATCCCATCTAATCATTGTCTGATATTTCAATATTTTTGGTTTGCTACCGAATCGTGTATGCTACTTTGGTATATTCTACTATCGATTCTCCCATTGTTTTTTGCGCCCATACACGATTGCCTCATTTTTCTGAAGCTGGCCATGCAATCATCGGTTGACGCGCGCAAGATTGATTATTTATCAAAATTCCCCAAAAAATTTCAGAGGAGCAATTTATCTTTCATTCCCTCAATTTTATGGAATCCATTTGTTATGCATTACGTCATTCGTGAAAGCTTGGCTATGTTCGATAATTGATAGGTTTCCGTTTTCTGGAGCGTATCGCAGTCTAAGAAAAGATAGAGTGGAGGTGAGAGACAAAAGAGAGGTTTTCCCCAGGTAATCAGTTGTTTTTCACCGCGTAATCAGCAACTGTGCGGCGCCGTGGGGCCTCAGCGAAGGCCCCGTTCACCCTTATGGGTTTCTATTTCCTTCTTTCCTAGCAAAGTCATTTTCTCGAACATTTACCCAAAATCTTTCGATAGGAGCGACGGAGATTTAGAAATCCATGGAGATGAATGACCTCCATCAGTACAAGTGTAGGAGTAGGAGGATAAGACGAGCTCCCCTTCGGGTTATAAATGCCATACGGTTGTGGTACACTAAGTATAGTCATTTTTCCAAATTGTGCTCATTATGAACATACCCGTCTTAATATTTTGAGTCTATTGGGTTGACTCTGTGATGAAGCTTAATCTTAAAATGAGAACTGAAAAACTTGCTGAAACCTTATCAATCAAGGAGCATCAATATTTCCCGTTGAAAATGAGCCAAACACCCATTCTAAGTTTAAAAGAAGAATTGCTGCTGATTTTCAAATCAATGATTATCTTCAATACTGTAACCCCGTGGTTAGCGACGGATTACCGTATGAACTAAATTTTTACTTTCCCCCTTTCGTAAAAATTTCAATAGGATATGAAGAATACTTTTGGTGTTTCGAATATAATATTCATATGATACTTTTCTGTGCTGTGATTTAATATTACCTTTACTTTGAACGCGTTAATTGATTGAAATGTAAACGCTAAGATGAATGATGCCAGATTTAGGTGACTATGTCAAAGAATATTAGCTGTAGGAAAATATTTCGTAAAATACCCATTCAAAACTAGAGATAAAATTATATTCTTACATAGATCATCATCGGATGATAGTGCAAATACAAAGGGTCGGTATCCCATATTCTTACTATGAATACGTCAAATCTAATTTGGCTACTCTTTGCAGGAGGCCTTCAGGCAGGAGATAATTCTTTCCAAAAGAGGTTGGAGGGGGTTGTCTCCACTACAACTCCATCAAAGGGATATATATAATATATAGGATTATATATATACAAGATTCTCATTTTAAACCACGATGTTTTCGGGATATATGAATATGAATGAATGAAAAAGCGTAGGAACGACACAATATAGTATCAACATTATTTGGTATGATTTTATCCAACTTTTTTCTATGATTTGTAACGTCAAATTATTCGGTGGATCCGAAGAATTCTTAACTGACGAATTTCAAGTTCCCTGTTTTTTTTTATATGAACTGCGCAAAATCCTGTTAGACATATTTACTGAGAAATCTGATAGTTTTCGTCTACTTAGGCTACAAGCAGGATTGTGTTACTTCGATAGGATTTTCAAAAGTTGAAGGTACTAGAGACCCAACCTGATGTTTAAAATTACGATGTTTTAAAAACTAGAAAGATAGTAACCGATCGTTTCTTATTTGAGGTGAGTTCACCGAACCCAAGGCATGGTTCACTCTAGTGTCAGCCAAACTATTTTACTCCACAGCACGCTGGGGGTTGGGAACTAGTTTTGCTGCACACCAACGAAATTCAATTTTAGGTTAGACATAAGACTATCTGTAAGTCGAATATTAAATTTGTAGTCATTACCGAGGATAAAACGCTTTTTCCCAAAATTTCGACGTTCATGGAGTTTATTAGGAACATATCCCTTACATAAGGTTAAAGTGATGGTTTATTCGCTCAAAAATCCAACCAAAGGAAACACCAGCAGAAAATCGATACGAGTAACTATCTATTGCAGTAGCTAAGAAAACAATTTGAAATGGTGTTACCTCAAGGAAGGCCATAATGAGAGTCTCTCCGTATACTTAAACTACAGGTTTTATATGGCAATGTATTTCGCTATCAGAATGGCATCATCGACTGCGCGAGGCGTGATCATCGTCTGATGTTGATAGCGAAACGTGTTGCCATATTAAACATGTTGTAGAAGCGTGTGAAAAGTTTTATTTCGTTAAAATAATTAATAATGATACGAACGTGTTGAAATATAAACGAAAAAATAGTTATTCGGTAACTTTTTACACTTGTGTCATCTTTTTGACGCAGAAAAGTCTATAAATATTTCTCACAGGAAAGTCTATAAAGTTTCGCTTCGACACTACGGTCAAATTTTTGCGGCACACTTACGTCCTCTCGCGGCACACAGTTTGGAATACACTGCTCCAGAGAATATCAACTTTTTGCGGTCATATTGTAGACCAATATTGGATGCAAAATCTCAATTTTCTTTTATTTTGACTCAAATGTAATCCACATCGGGGCCATCAATAGTAATGTATCACTTCATTAGTTGTTACCATTATTTCTCATTCGCAATTTCATTCATCCACAGTTCAGTAAGATCGATGAATATCTGTCACACTTAGCCAACTCATCCTTATTTAACATTTCCTATTTACAATGTTAGTATAGTAACAGTTCCATATTCTCGATACTTTTAGTTTGAGGCTTTCATACATACATTATGTCTTGCGTTATTCAAGTATCGACACTCTTTTGATAGCCGCGACCTTAGGCGGTTGCCTCACTTCTGGAGTCGGCAATGATTTTCGCAAAATTAATAATTAATATGCACAGTGGAACGCTGAAACCGGTCAAACTCCTTTTCATTTGGAAATTATAGAGTTACGATTTAATTCAGCCCGCAGGAAACCATGGAAATGACCACGGCACGCCCTATTTCTTATATTCATTCTTATATCAACTAGTGCAATCGAGAACGGCTTTGATCCCAATTTGGGACCCAAAAGATCATTTTCTCAAATTCTGCTCCCATAGTTCACGCTTTTGGACATCAGAAAAAGAAAGAAATCATCTTTAGAAAAAACCCTTTTGATCAATAATTTAAGGAATTTATAAATCAGTATTAATAAACAAAATTACTTTTTGTATATTATTTAATAATTTTTTAGAATATCTTTAGCATTGTTACGAAATGTAAAATTTTTATATGAAAAGGCAAAGGATAAATTATTCTTTACAGTACTTAAAAATGATAGGCATGTGTCAATATTTTCAAACTATTCTTGCGTGTAACACTTATTTACAAAAGTGTTACACTTAGTATCAGTTTATGAAAAGTTTATTTAGAGATTGCGAAAACTAAAACTTCTGCAAGACAGACTTGAACTTTAAAATACTTAAATCATAATATTTAAATACTCATAGTAAAACTGTCTGTGTAATGGATGGAATGTTCAAAATAGCCATAGATGTGGTAATTTAAAGTGACACAAGGTCGGACACAACTATTCCTCAAATATTAGTGTACCTTTCTGTTATTTACTTACAGCATCTCACACATTCTATCCTACAGATTTTGATTAAATTTTTGTATGATTATATTTTTTATAGTAACATGACGTTTATTCTACGTTAATGTTACCTAATGACACCCAGTTCGATTTAAGTGTCAGAGTCCATAAAAATACAGGTTTAATTTCTCCGGTATAATTCAATTAAAAGATACATTGAAACGCAGTACATCCAAACATCTCAAGAAAAGAAATGTAATGAAAAATTTTATTCCTAATACCGATTATATAGTTGATTAAAGCTCCGAATCTTTCAAACTTTGATAAAATAATCGAAATTTCGTAGAAATTCCTCCAACGTCAGCATAAATCTGAAAATCTCTTATCGCCTACTGTTGGGTTTCAACAATTCCCAAATGATAAACATATTTTGCATAATTGGTAGATACGAATTCTTTTGTAAAGAATAGAATTTTCCTCATGAGAGGCTTATGGAAAATTGCGATGGTAGCTAAAATAGCCGACTGCTTCGTGATTAAACGAATACTATATCTCGATTATTGTTCTAAGATGGTATATTGATGCAATAAATGCATGACATAGAGATGGTAAATACTCTTCTACACAAACAAGAATACCGTATTATCATATTTCCTCTTTCTAACAATCACATAGGAAAACAACAGGCACTTCTGCGAGCTATTTCCGTATCATACGTTTCATTATATAACCGATTATCGATCGATTGCATTTTGATTTTGGTATCAGTCGCTATCTCTAATACTTAATGATGAAATTATCACGTTTTGCTTAATTAAATACAGCTCAGGATTATTTATGCCCGTTGTTATTCATTAAGTGATTGCAGAGATTGCATCCATCTCGGTCGCATTCTGTCGAAGACAGTTGACATGTTCAGAGATTGAAATGAGAATTTGATTGGAGCGGTCGCACTCGGTGTTGATATTCGTCCCTTCAATTATTCACATCGTCAATCTATTTTTACCAATTCGATTAAAAACTATTGAGTGCGGATAAATCTTCGGATATCAGATTTTCGTAAATTTTAAAGTATATAAGAACAAAAATATAGAATATATACATTTGATCTGCAAAATGGTGATTTTAAAGATAAAAGCCTATGACGCTTTCAACAATTATTATAACAACATTTATAATAATTATTCACGACGTAGCATTCTTACCTAATGCGCTTTAGCGTAATATTGCTTATTGCCGGTATTAACGAAGCCTAAGTCCTTGGAATATTCCCACTGCTACTAGAAATATTTTGTATTTTAATGCAAATTAATACTTTCGAAACAAATTTCAATGTTTTTTATTAACACCTGTAACGCTTAATTTTACCTATCCATACCGCCGTAAAAGTCGAAGACTTTAAAACAATAATTATAATGCGTTTCAGTGCATGATATTAAAATGATGCCAAAATATATAAAACGACTATAAAAACGAAATTCATAGTCAAGAAAATGGCGCTTAAAAATGACGAATTTCGATGAAATTTCGTATATTTTTCAGAGTTTGACGAAAAAATGATTTTGAAACGAATTATCTATCTTAAGATGATAATTTCGATCTCCCACGTTCATTATTTACTATTTGAATTCGGATAAGAAATAAAGACTCTAGGTGGGCTTAGAAAAACATGAAAAAACGTACCATGTACACTTTCCTAATAGGAGACTTGAATAATCTAAGGTAGAATGTGGGACGGATTGGAAGATGGAATATAGCCTACAGGCGTCGGCACTAAAGACTGTCTATGTTATTTAATGTAAAAATTTTTAGAGCAATTTGATAATAATGCTACAAATTTATATATTTATACCCTCTTACCCATAGTACATTGTAAGAATACCGGAAGTAACCTCTAAATGTTATTTGTCGGACATTTAGTTATGGTTTTAAAAGAGGGGTGAGAATTCTATCATTATAAGTTTGGTTTAGGGAATCATGATTTTTCTTATATTGAAGGAATTCCCCGCCCCTCAACCAAATTCCTAACTCAACGCAACTACCACGGATATAGAAAACTCACTTGGTAAAGTCCACAAAATCTTTTTTATTATAACGACCTAGGTTTCATTATGGAGTAACATCTTCAGGTCGACCAAGTGAGTTTTCTTTATCTTTGATCAGGAAGGAGTTACACCATGTCTCACTTCAATCTGTCATGTTTTTCAACGCCACTAATTACGAGCTCCTATTTAGCTGCGTTGGGTTTGGCTGAGCGGCCATTTGGAGATACACTCTTCCCCGGCACAGATTTACTTTTAACGCAATACAAACGGATTTCTCTGACTTATTATCACATGGCAGTTGCTTCTTTGATCGTTTCCAAAACTCTTTCCTCAAGAAAGTGACGAAATGTCCGCCAGGAAATATTTAGAGGTCATTATCAGACGCGACTTCGGTAGCTGTCTCTAACAATGTGACGATATGTCCGCATATTTCGACTGTATTTAAATGTCAATGTAACCCTCTGTCCGTAAGATTGAGAGAGATGAAAATCATCGCACTTAATTAGCTGGGATGACTTTTAAGTGCGATAGCAATTCATTGGAAGTGTCGCTGAGCGTGGATTTGCGACAGCGAAAGAGTTGGAGCGAAAGTACCGTTATCCTTGACGCGTTTCCTTCATTCTCTCCCCTCCATGCGGAAGTACTAAAGTGGTATACTTACACAAGTTCAAGGCTGGAATTGAGATGTTTTATTGAAATAATGGAATAAATCTGTTCTACTCCTCCATATATCGAAATAAAAATTTCATCCTTCCTTCTTCTTTCAGTGAGGAAGGAATCCAACCTTGGTAAGATTAATAAAAGTTATACGCATAAAATCGATTTTATAAATGTAATTTCATTTCCTTATTACCGAAGATATGAGCAATCACGAATAGGATAGATCAATAAACACTTTTTACAGAGCACCAGATTACTCTTTTATATCGTTTAATCTATAAGAAAGGAGATTATTAAAAATAAATACACATGGAGCGGAAAATTAAGTATTGTTTTCATTTCGATGATAAAGAAAAGTATATCGTAAAGGTTAAATGAAGATTACAACCTTTGTATTTAGCACGATATCCGAGAGGCATCGACAAAGCGTTTCCAGGAATGCAAAAACAGATAGTTGCTTCTGGTCATTCTTCCCTCAATAGAGAAGATGTAGGGGTAGGATGGATGTTGGTGTTAATACACCCCCTGCCACATGCCACTGGCGGCTCACGGGGTATAAATCTATATCCATTACAAAGGTTATTTCCAATCACGAATTCATGTTCAGAACAATGTGCCTTACTAATTTTGTGTGAGGAATGAATTGGCCTCAATTCTCATCTTGCCCATTATTCTCATTCCGACAATGGGGATTTTCACAGTTGTTGGTGGAGGAGTTTCCACCGTTCCTCGAGCTGAATTCATTGCAGAAATTAATTCTGCGCGAGGGCTATTTGGATCCTCATCCTGTCCGCAACTATCTACGCTTTCAAGAAGGAATTAGTCTCACTACGCAAGATGAGGAGTGAGGTAGTTTGTCTTTCTTTTAAAGCGGAATAGTATGAGTGAGTAAGACATACACACGAGTAGCAAACTGACCCTGTAAATGCAAGTTTTCATAGCCTTTAACAGAGGGTTACGAGAATATCATTACTCAGCATCTCTCATACCCCATCAGATTTTTATATTATCATGGCTATGAACGGGAATGAGAAAAATGGAAACGAAACATGGATTTTGTTCAATTCTGTATCGAAAAATAAACAAAAAATTCATTGATCTAGATATGGTGGCAGTGGCCTCTATTAATTATCTTTCATCATCTTACCAAACTGCGTGTCAAGTTTACTTTTTACATCTCTTGTTATTGTTAGAAATCTTTAGCGTTATTTCCTCGTCGTGTATCCCATTTAAACTGGACCCATGAGATTAGTTCCTCAAACCTTATCTTCTTTTAGGTAATCATGATGGTCTTTCGCCTCAGATAACTCTTCTACCTTATATTTATTCAACAAAGGTTGAAAAAATTATCATCCTGCTCTTCCTGAATATGAAGGAATCCAATTGAATGGAATGTGCTTGTCATCCGAGTGGAGATTGCGATAACGATAAAAATCAACTGAAGCTCTCGAGCGAAATTTATCTGAATTTCTTCTACACAATAAAAAGTGTTAAATATATATCTAGTTGTATTGTTTTCCGCAAGTGGTATAGGCACTTATGGAATTTCGCAACCATAAGAAATTGGTTAGAATGTCCAGGGCATCGAACCGTAATATTCCTCGTTCCGGTTTTCGCTCCGATTCAACGAAAATACAAATTATGGTTTAGTTCCGGGTTCGCTTGTCTAAGTAGCGTCCTTTTAAAGATTTCTTTTATTATTTCCGACTTTTTCACTAACATTTTATTACGCTTAGTTTTAGAATAAAACTTAGAAATGGCTATCTGCGACTAAACGTTTGTAAAAATACATCCTCAAGAACCGAAAATCGAAACGAAACAAATAACGGTTTTCGGTAACTGTTCGGGTTCGAGAATTTTCATTATTTTAGTTTCGGTTTGAACTCCGGAAAAATACCATTTTTTTGGTTCGGTTTCGATTTGATGCACTGAGTATGGCAGCTGAAATTAATGATCGTCAAAGACGAAAGAATCAACGAATATTACGAAAAAGTTCGTAACGAATAAATTATTAACTATATCGCATGCGCTCACTACAGGTTTCATGTATTGGTATGTAACTTCGGTATAGTTCCCCTTTATGAGAGATGACTCAAGGTTCCTTCTAAGCCAGGCGCCTGGGCGTCTGCCCAATACTTCCGTGAGTGGCACCCTGCCTTCTCTTCAACCCAATCCAACTATTTCTCAAGCACCAATTGCATGCTGGAAATCTCAGCTCTAGTTCCACGTATTTCTTCAGTGATGTTTGAATGCTATGGAGAGATTGCATGGCTCAATTTGGCAATTAACTATATTCTCATTCAGCATTGGACCCCCCAGGAAGATGGAAGCATTGTTTCCGAAATGTACATCGGGATTCTGAAGAATTGGGACCGCTAAACGATTATCCGTTTCCCGGGAATCGCCCTTAGACGGTCGCCGCTATTTCGGCGCTTGGAGAACATTTATCTCTTAGGACATTGACCGCCGAGTTCCTTTTTTCTCCTTCTAATTAACTATATAAAAACTACATTTTTGCAATTTTTATATTACGATCATGGCGAGGCTGCGTAACATAAGGGGCCGTTGTATTCTTCTTTCCGTCCAAAGACGAAAGAATTTAGAGGGAGTAACTCTCAGAAGGAACCATCTATTCCCAAAAGTAATACAAATCTACTGGAAATATATGTTAAAGACATGACAGTCCTAGTCAACACGGTATATGTGGTGATTCTCTATGTACATTGATAATTATATATTTTCTTATCTTACGGCGAAGTGATATTTTAAGACTTAACCCATTGACAGCTGATATATTTTGAAAACTTCAGCCACAGATTTGCTTTTTTTACAATTTGATTGATGAATTGATGTTGAGATTAAATAATATTAAGATTTTCCGAAAAGATAAATTGAAATACGAAGCTCCCATCAGATACGGGCAGATCGGTAAGACGGTTAAAGGTAGTGCAAAAAATTATTTCAGTTAAAGGGTCGCTTATCATTGATTTTTGAAAGATTGATAAGATTTTGTTGATTTCAGTGGATATTCTTGAACCCTCAGGACAATTGGTTCATTGGTGTCGTAATTTGTAAGATTAATAAAATGTTTTCCTTGATTTTGCAAGTTTTTTGCACTCCCTCTCTTGGTGGATATATTTCTGCGGAAGATATATTTTTCCTGTCAAAAATATTACATTCTTCTTTCCTCCCACGAACCATTCTTTCTTCCCTTGTTTTCAATCGCTTCCTTAGTGGTTAAGAAATCTGTAATATTGCAGTATATATACAATACTCACTAGGTATTTGCATCCTGAAACTACGTTAACCAAACTAATGAATTTTAATTCATTTTTGTTACTGTTGAAGGAATTGGGAATCGTATCGGAATAGGAAGTTCAGAGAAGTCTCGCGGATTGCCTCGGAATCGATAAACATTTTGAAATAGTCTCATCACTATTTATTAAATTATTTTAGATTCAGAGTAAAGATGGTGTTTTCATGTGATGTTTCTTCTTATCTCAAAATCCATTTTAAGGAAATAGACAACGAATATGATGTTGATGCTACTGCATCAAAAACGATAATTTATATATCTTATCTATTCGTATTCGTGGTTCCGAATCGAAAAAAAATATTCGGAGATAAAAATGAGGCTTTCTAATAAATTCTCTCCCATATAGTACCTGTCTTCATTCCGGGTAAGTATAATTTTTAATCAGATTTTATAAAAGTCAAAAGGTTTGCTATTGATAATGCCCTTCGTATGCATGTAATATAGACGTTTTCCGAGCCGTCTGGAACGTACTCATGACTTTTGGAACTAAGATTTTCTAAGGTCATTCATTTTGCTCTTCCGTTTAATACTGCCTTATCTATCGTATACATATTTATGAATTTATGATTTTATGACATAGTTTCATAACCTATTGCATACAGCCTTCAACCGTATGTTGTGTGGCTCTCAGCCATTCATCTAAAATATTTAAATTATATTAAAAGTGTATTGAACCCGCGACCGTCTGCTTATCGGTTGCTCGCCTAAACGGGCTCATCCCGCTCGGCCGGGACAATTTTCGTTTCGCATTAGTTTTTTTAATTGTTTATAATTTTCACTGATGAAGATATAATGCACTGTGTAATTAAAGTACAGGAATCAGATGACGGATGAAGATTTAAATTCAATGCTAAGGATGAATAACACGTCATACCGGAAATAAAACGTATAGTGAAAGAAATGTAAATATCACATTAGCTTAAAAGGAGAGCTAAAATATATACTCTGACTGGTTTTTCTACTTAACTTTCAATTTTTCAATGAAATAACAAAAACTGAATTTAAGGAGAAATTGCCTCCTGATAATTAAATTTATATATATCTATTAAGGTGATAAATAATTTAAATGACCGGATTAAACTCTATTATATAAGTTAAAATCTTTCTTAATGTGGCCCGCAAGCGAGAGAAATATTTCATGTAGCCTCTCGACAAATAGGTTGTACACCACTGGTTTAGTTTATAAACATGCGTTGTTTTTCCTATTCGCAAGGAATTTCCCGCCCCCAACCGTGGGGCGGAGATTGGGATATCCGCCAAGAAATATTTAGAGGTCATTGTTTCTCAGGTAGCCCTCTCTAAGAGAGTGATTTGAAGTCAATATTTACATCGGTCATTGAGTCGAAGGCAAAAATGATAGCCGCTTCAGTAATTCCTCTGTATTGGACTGACAAAATAAGAGCACCTGTCAGCCTTTATGGCAAAATGTTTGATCTTAAGTAACTTTTTATTAGTTTTAATATTGAAAAGAACTATTCTGCTGATGCTTCCGTTACTGGGATTGAATTATAAAAAGTGTGCCCTCAAATCTAAGACGAACCCTATTAATGAAATTTCAAAAAACGCAAAAATTATGTCTTAGATTCGAGGGTATTTCTTTGCTTTGGTGTAATTCCTTTCCAACGTATAGTATTGTGTAACAGTGCTTCGTTAGCTGAGGTCATCTCGCACGTGTCTTTCCTGCATATTACGAGGGAAATTCCCATTTGAGATTCTCTAAGGTTCTGAAACGCCCAAAGGCGCGGGGCTCATAGCAACTGCCCCTTAGCTTCCCCGTGAGACTGTTCTGTGTTCAAGAATATTTTGAGCGTCAGAGCATCAAACTCTCTGAAAGATATTAACCGTTTCCGCGGCGTTCGAATCGAACCAATACTCGATAAAAAAATAGAGGGTCATTATATAGCTATTTACTATGGTACTTTTTACTTATGTACGCACTTATAAAAATTAAAAATAAAGGCAATCAAAATTAATAGGACTACAAATATAGAAATATATATTTTTCTTTATTTAAAAAGTTATTTATACATATATAAGTTTCCACGTCCGCAAACGCAACGTGTGGATTAATTTAACGGGGTTCAGCTGGTATTTATAGTTTTATATAAATCGCGGAAAATTTGCGGGTCTTGTTGAAATACTTTGCCTTCGAGCGATGAATGTTTTTGAAGTCCGAAAATACTACGCTAAAAATTTCCCCGAGGGCTCCAGAATTCGTTTTCTCTCAGTTTGTCATGGAAACAGTGCTTGTAACAAGTCGTCATATTGCAACATATCGCTCGAGAGAAAGACTAATTAAACGAAGGCGGCAGCTGGAGAAGAAAAGCGGCGAGATGGATGACGCAAGCGGCGGTAGCATGAACAGACCGCGTGGCACTGCTCCAGATAAACATGACAACGGAGAGGCTGCGTCAGAAATAGATTTCTCAATCCCTCGGACGCGTACTTTCTCCCTTTTTCTATCCGGAGGAGAAAAAATACGGAAATTAAAAGGAGCGAGAATTGCAACATGATGAATTGTCGGTCTTCTTTGCAAAATCTTATTCTTTCTGGGGATACGAATGGGTTACCATGGGCATGGCGCAATATATGAAGGAAAGCGTTGAAATTCGTTATTTACAATTTCCGTGGCTATGTATGACCGATCTAACGGAAATGGGCTGCTGCGACTGAGGAAATCACCTCCATCTCATTTCTACCGACCCTCTACTTAGTATTCCTTAGGTTAGTGCTCCTATTGTTGTTATTTCACTGAATAATCAGACCTTGATGTTAGGGCATAAACTACGCAGGTGCATATAACTCATGATACATATATATATAATACATGAGTATGATACGAATTATAAGATTTCCCGACAATACACACCAACATAATTACATAATACTGTGTCGCATAAGGCGATGCATTGTTTCCACTTCATAAAAGGAGCTTCGTACGGAATATTTTATCAGTTACTTCTCTACTCCCCGATGAGAATCAGCGTACAACTCTTCTGGTTTACAAATATATCTAACAAATTAGTTATTTGCTACATTTTTTATAATAAATAACTAAAAATCTTTTAAATAACTTAAAGTAAATCCCACGAAAATCAATTGAACAATATTTAAAATACTATTTCATGTATACTAAAAAGTTCCAATAATTTATTAAATAAAACATCACGAAAATATCAGGTATAAATTATTCACTACATGTGTATATTTAAGTAACAAAAATGTCTTTCCAATGATATAAAATAAATCTCACGATAAACTAATTGTACTTTCTATTTAAAATTATATTTTAGATGTGCTAAAAAGTTCAAATGATATTAAATGCCGCGTAAAAATTATAAACTTTAAATCTAAAATTATTTTGAAAATATTTAAATTAATGCCGCAGAAGACTACTTAAAATAATGCTTTTTATAACAGTGTATTTTACTATGCTGATTTTTTTAGGAACTGATATTTAAAATTGCTTCAATAATACGTCGTGGAATATGTGTCGATCGAACGAGGTCGTCTAAATGGGGTGACATTTGAGATGAGGCATAGAAGGCGAGCAAGAAGAGTGTGTCCTACCAAAGATCACTTACGCAGAACCAGGTTGCTTTGAGCGGAACGTACAGGAACATTGACCCTATGAATATCAATTCTCATTAAGAAAGACTGGGATTTATACTATCACTCATATCTTCGAGACTTCCATATTATCGCAGCCCAGAACAGAAAAAAGACAAAGTAAAAGGAAGATGTATTCTCCTTCATCCTGTACCAAAAGACAGATGAAAATCTCCCATTCATCAAGATACAGCTGGGAACTGCTCATTTTCGAGGCGCAGTAGATAATCGGTATCAAAAGATTTTTTGTGAAATCTGTTAATTTCATAGTTAAAGAGTAAAAATCCATAAAAAAATAGCGTATAAATACCATGAGTGACCCTCAGTTTCGTGCATTATTCTCAAAGAAGCGCTGGAGATTACTTAGAAGGATATTTTCTTGTTATTTGCAAAGCTAGCTTTATTTATTTTTCTTATGACTTTCGATTCAAAAAGCTAATCCTTTATGAACCTTCGGCAAGCACAAAATTTAACGCTGATTAAATTTTACGAACAAACATTTTTGTTTTTACAAATTGACACTAATTCTTATTCTTAAGGATATATGATGTAAACATCTGAACTATGATCGTGACCCATTTGGAAGACGCTTGCAAAAGGGGCAAGGTCGTCGCCAAAATTCAAGGTCTTTTATTTTGCTCAAGGCGGACATAGAGAAAATACGCATGCGTAGCTAATATAAAAGAAGATAAAGGAAGCAATAAATCAAGGGTGTCCAGATATAGAAGGTTATGCACACTCACGTGGGCCAAAAATATTTTGGAAAGGTCGTGCACAAAAGCAGAGGTTAAAATGCTGTTTTTTGCTTTCCAATCTTTATCGAAAATTCACATAAGTGCAAGTTTAATGTATATACTAGTGCTTACGTCAAAAACATAGGTGAAGTTTCACTTAAATTTTACTTCGTGACGCTTGCTGATTGTTTACTAATAAGAATCCATTATCAACCTCAATTTGAGTATACGCGATTTGTCAAAATGTACACATTCTCACCGTACGCGACATATATATTGAGTATACACGATTTGAGATCTATAAACTGAGCTTTAATTATTAAAGTGCCCAAAGGTATTTTGATTTTCTTCAATGTTGACGGTTAAATAAGGCATTGATTGCTTAACGTGATTCAGCTTTTCTGAAGGAATTGTGATTTGGTTTAATAATTTCCTGAATAAATTTTTATTCTTGCTAAGTTTTTCATTATAGTTTTATATTAATTATTCATTTATCTCTTTAATACGACGATTTCTTTTAAATTTTTACTCTATTAATTTCTACTTCTACTATTTACCGAAATGTGGACTTACCAAACGCAGCACCTTTCAAGAACATATCCCCTGCGGTAGGCAATGAATTACCATAAATGATATTCAATTATGTCAATTAAAGTATCCTAAATTATTGATTTGTTTCATCAGAGATGATGACACTCAGGCATTGAGACCGGTAGTCGTAAGTTAATAAAAATCAGTGGTAACCCAAACACTTTATATGATTCCTTTCCCTATAGGTGAATTAAAGACACGAATCTATAACTGTCGAAAGGATTTCAGACGATTTCGTCATCTCTCAAAAGTTTACTTTTCTTACTTATTTACTATGAATTTCTCTCCAGTGTGAACTTTAGACCTTTCTTTTGAAATTTCATATTTAAAGAAAGATTAATCACGTGCACTAGACTGAACTGATTGAAAGAAAGATTAATGGATTTTGTTTGAGATTAAAAATATTTTTTTACAACTAAAATATTTATAAATTCAATCGATTAGCGCCTTATAGCGGACCTTTTTGCGATTTGTTGATTGATATATCTGATAACCTATATATCTATCTATATGATATGGAAATAAAGTATGTGGAAAATTATGGCATAAAGATACTATTTTTGGATTCCAAGGAAAACATATTGGCAGAGATTGACGACCTTTGAAATGTAGACAGAGGAAGGCAAAAGGAACAAAAGATAAGTGAAGGAAGTTCTAAGAAAAGTTGTTTAGAAGCATAGTGGAGATCAATAAGAGACGAAAAATAGACGGCAGTCGAAGTAGGTAGCACTCAGGGTCGCGCAAACGAAGGATGCGGCGTATACCGCACCCAGGCGCCGAATATGGAGAGCGCCTTTTCCAAAGGTATATTTTTAAAAATGGATTCACCTCTTAACATATATTTTAGAAAGGAAAAATATTTTGAACCGGTATTCAAGTTGGGTTTCGTTCTCTAAGTCCCTCCAAGTACTGGGATCTTCAGAGAATTGCGTTGGCTTCTAAGTGGTTTTACAGTATCACGTAAAATATTTTAAAACTGTAATTCATGTAAGCAAAACGCGTTTTACTTCTTATAGTAATTTTTATTTTCTCCAGGTAATATTTTCCATTGTACATACATCAATCTCAATTTACTGTATTTAAATACTTATGTATGAATTAATAAGTGTAGTAATATCCAAACGATTGAATTAAAGCAATAATCCAGTAGCAAGTCTCATCAGATGAATGGAAGATGCAGAATGATGGAAAATGAGGTTGGTGAGGGTTTAATTGGAGTAGAGACAAAAAGATTGTTAAAGAAAAAGTACAAAAATAAGGGACTTATTAATTGGTCACATGTAACAGACTTCTGTAATGAAAAATAAGGAGGGATTGACTGAAACAAAGAGATTCGGAGGAGTGTCTAATGACAGAGGTAGAGAATCCATGGCGAGGGAAATATGCTCATTTAAATATTTATCAATAATATCATATTTCTAGTCATAGCGATTCGATTTCTACTACCGAAAATTTCCTTCTCTTTGAAATTCATTCGGCAAATCGATCGTGTCAGGGAATTCAATTTGGATATGACTTTCCAACTTGATCGTTGAAAGCCGGTTTCTGACAGCAAGCAACCGAGACTCAAAGCGCATCATACGCGAACTTTGGAAAGTCTTAAGCCTAGAGCTTCAAAATAGAAAATTCATGGTTCTACATTACGTAAAACAATAATGATGCGCTAAATTAAGCAGTAATTAGGGCAGCATTTGAAATATCCTTCTAAGATAAAACACTTCTAAACATCTTTCAAAGATGACATTCGTGCAATGCATTTAGCAAAATTTTTACTCACTTCGCGAAGTAGTAATTTCTACATACTCAAAGGCCAAAGTGAAAGTTCCTTTCGGCCATTGAGTGAAAAAAATACTATGTGGAGTGAGCTGTTCATTTTGCTCACACCGTGAATTACGTCTCTTCTTTTACTCAATAGACGGAATGACCATGTTGTGGAAAACTACCGCACACATCTTTTTATAAATATATTCTTTGAAAGGTAGTCAAGAAATGGATAGAGAAAATCTAATAATGTACAGCTCCTCCTTTACTATTACCAATAATCGAAGATGCTTTCGGTCTATAATCACGCAAATACAATCAATTGTGGATAATTTCAAAGAGATAATACAAATATAGACTAGCTGAAAATATTATAAGATAATTGTTCTAGCAATGGCGCCTATAAACTGTGATTAGTGAAAATTGAAATATTTAGGTAAACTAAATAAAATAAGTGGAAAATCTGTAAGAAAATTTCAGCATGCAATGGCAGATTCTTGAAGTTTTACAAAAATATTAGATTTAAGGAGAATTAGGAAGTCAATTTCCGATCAGTATCATCTTCAAATACGCCTCGCCTTAATAATAACCATAGATTTACCGATTAACCTCTTGAAAATTGTTATTTTTTCTTAAGAGAAAGTCGTACCCCTTTTACATAATTTGCGCGCTGAATACACATTTAGACTTTATCGCGATGGATATTTGCAATTATTTTTTTTAAGTAAGCTGTGGTTGCTAAAAGAGATGCGGAAGTAAATCATGGAGCTCCTTTAAAATTATAGTAAATTTTATTCCCAAATGTTACAATAATGGCGCATGTCCCATCAAGGGATAGATAGCTGACTTCAGTAGTAACTATTTTAGATATTAAAATTTTAGTGACGGAAGCTTCCTTTACGTGTAAACTACGCCCCTAAGATTTGATAATTACTCTATTATATTTTTTCTAGATATTGATGTATTTTTCGGTAAAAACTGTAGGTACGAAATTTTTGTTTACAGTCAAACGTGAAAGAAAATTATATTACCGGCGTTTCGTAAGAATTTTACCATAGATTGTCAAAGATCGAGATAAATATTATAGTTGTTTCTGTAAGATTTACTTTTTCTTAGCTATTGACTTTTAAAGATCGCGAAAAAGCCGCCGCATGCAAAAGAGACCTTTTTTGTATAACTTGGTTACATGCTATTTTCATAGCATATATGCACATAGTGCAGAAAGTCTTGCAAGAGAAAATTTCTCGAGTAGCACAGTAAATTAGATTTCATTTGGTTCAATAGTGAATATGTTCATCTTATGCGAAGACAGCATTAAATTCGCCATTACTAATAACACATAATTTAAAATCAGTCAGTACTTTCTATATTACGGAGGTGAGTGGAGTAAGAGGGTTTCTTTCTCTTCGGAATCTTTTTCGTTTGTTTATTTTATCGATACATTTTAAGTAACAAGCTTCCTTGTCTTTTATTTAGATTTTTATTATTCTGTCACAACTTCCTATATATACAACATTTCCGAGGCCCTAAATGTCCTTTGGATCGTTCTATATATCTTTCCTTTCCTTAATGTTATCGTTTAAGAATTGATTAAAACTTTGAAAACATCAAATTTATCATAAACAATAAGCATAAATATATGAATGCATATGTTTCCGTATCAAGGAGTGCCACCTTTTTTGATGCATAGACCCTCACTCTCATCTCTATTTCTTCATTAATCCCTCTATTTTTGTTTTTACTGTATCTATGTTAAAAGTGAACAATAATATTATTGTATTCTATCATTATTTTTATATTATCATTATCAGAAAACAATGATACCATTATATCAATCGAGAGGTAGAAAAATTGAAACAGAACTATTGTTGCTTTGTAACATTCCTAATTGCGGTGCCTTTGCGTGAATAACCGCGACTTAACAGCAAGTTCCTCGGCTTCGTTTGGTCGCTTAAAATCTAGTGCCTGAGAATACTCGAAATGCGGTCGCTACTTCCTATGACGTAACGTCTTCCGATGATTTTTGCACCTCCCCTCTTCCCTGCTCGTATGATGCAGGAAAACGAACGAGGAAGTGCTAGGCAGGGAAGCAAACGAGGAAGTCTTAGAGATGGTGGAGCATGAGAGAGAGTTTTGATTGGAGAAATAAGTGCAGGCTGTAAGAGTGAGTGACAGAGAATTGGTTGCTAAGGAGAGTGACCGAGGGTAAAATGCCAAAGAAAGACGAAAACAAAAGTTATCCAGCTTTAGCCTTCATCATCCAACTCTTGCTTCCCTAATTCTCGATGAAAGAAGAACGATATTTCAACTGCATTAATACTATTATAAACAAAATATTCCAAACATATATTTTAGCTAAACCAAAACTTTTTAAAATTCAAAAACTTAGAAGGCGATGAATTAAAATAATAATAGGCGTAATATAAAATTCTGGTAAATTCCGCGGTAATTTTTTGAAAAAATTCGAAAAAACATCTTCCTGGTTTTATCCTACAGCATCTCTTAGCTAACTATGGCAAGAGAAATTTAAAAAAGGCTTTGAGTATTTTTCTCAACTTTTTCGATGATGGTAACTTCTGAGCATTTAAATCAGGATATGCAGGAACAGTCATGTTTATATTGTTTATACAAACAAACCAAAAACGAAAAATATGTTTGTAAATATCAAAATAATTCAATCGTCATTTTCTATAAACCGTGAAAAATGCAACCTATTTTAAAATAATAGAATTTCCTGTGGGTTGCGTAAATATCTTGACTTCGACTGTAGAATGCATGCTATAAAATACATTTCTTCAATTCAATGGCCGTATTGATCCAATTTATTTAGGTAGACATCAATTGTCGTCTATTCATCGCAGTGGTCGCTAACTTGATTCCTACAGCCCGCAAGTGATCGATAAGGAATTTCAGATGGGTGGTTGGTGTTTTAAGAAATATACATTGAATGCCGAGAATAAGTGAAAATTAATTATTTAGGAGATTCAAATGCACTTGGAAAGGACGACGACGAAAAATTTTGCGCGTAAAAGACCGTTCTGTAACAAATAACGGAATACAGACGTATATGTAACAGTGCACAAGTTCTCTAAACTACAATCTCCTTATCATATTGCACTTAAGGTTACAAAGAAATTCTGAAGAAAAGCTTTAAGTAAATAATATTTCTGAAAATTTCATTTATGTTCCCTATCGTAAATACTTGACGAAGATACGAATTCAGACACTTATTTTTGGCTGTAACATGTAAATCTGTAATATTAAACATTATTTCTGTAAATCATTCTTATATATGTTTATCTGTATGACTACTTCTATAAACACAGAATTAAGTTATTCGTATATCTGTGGACGATAGGGAAGTTATTCTATTCGAAGGTGGGCGGTAGGTAAAAATAGGTTGGCGACCACTGATATACCGCTATGTAATGCTGTAGTAGATAACCGTCATCATAAATTGTTGGAGGTTTCTTTAGCTTCATAAAATATCAAAAAATAGTACTGTAGCAAAAACATTAAAAATCACGGCATTGAAGGGAAGGACAAATAAGTGGAGCAGATACGGTTTAGAAGTCGCGGGGGAAATAAAATCGTTGAATTTATGCGTGATAACAGTAAGAAACGAAAATAGGGCAGCCATGAAAATGTGCATCATTTAGGGCGACTTGAGTTTTCGAATTCGATCTTTTTCTGAGAATATTAAATGCTTTCCCGGTAGCTATGTAATCGTGATAGCTGTTATGAATTATATGCGTAAAGTAGTGCAATTTATCTCCTATGACTTACATCACAAGGGTGACCATGCCATGTTCGCGTAGGTAATGATGATAAAAATAATAAACGGCATATTATTGAAGGTTTAATTATATTCTTTCAAGAGTACTCGCACAATCACACTTTTGTCAGCAAAAATAGACGATCATATCCTGACTAGAGTTCGAATCCAAGGCTTCGGTGTTGCGGGATAACACTTAAAACCCTATATAATCAGATTTCTGTAAGTTACGAACCTTACCTCTACTGTGATGTTATAAAATTGAAATTTTATCGATAATTAATATTTTCGATTTGCAAAATGCCAGAAAGACTCTTTAGTCTCCCTAAATGGCCATCAGCTTCTTTCCTCAGTATTTCGCGACCCTCTGAATACTATAATTATTACCGTGAAAAAAATGCGAATTAAAATAACTCCAAACTTCTTTCACTTGAAGTTAACAGCGATCAAATTCCAATAGCATGATTTGAATTAATTGAATGAACATGAAGAGATGGAGCGGAAAGAAAGGAAAATATCGAGGAAAATTCACGTCCCTGAAAAGAGGATAGGTTTCTTTGCAACAGAGGAAAAATTAAAAAGGACAAAATGCAAAAAGATACTGAAGAATACATATGATAAATAAATATAAAATAAAATAAATATAAAATAAATATAAAATTTTAAAAATTATTTTATTTATTATATGTTTTCACTGTGTTTTCGCGGGTTTTTTTCGCCCCCCTTCTTGTGTGAGTGTTTTCCTGCACTGTGGGTTTTTTCTCTATCAACCTTCAGTTATGGAGATTTTTCCCACAAATCAAATCTTTCTTTTTCGTTTTTTTTTTCTTTCTCTTTTTTTTCTCTTAGTATTATTTTGAATCTTTATAACGATGTATCTTCATACGAGGTTAGGTGGAAGAGAGGCCCACTCGGGCCTAACCTCGCCTAATAAAGGGTCAAATAAATAAATATATATATATAAATGATATACGATAAGTAAAGGGCCATTAAAGGAAATCCATACCTCGGCCTCAAACTAACTTTTAAATTACAGACGTTTTAAAACAAACTGTAATTTATTATAAAGAAGACATAAATTACATCACTGTTTTAATGTTGTCTTCATCACTTGAGTTGATGACTTGAATTAAACCTATAACTATTGTAGTTTCTCGGAAGCTTGGAATCAATAATAAAGTTTATATTTTGAAACCTTGGGCATTAAAAAATTTTTCTTGAATAAGCCGTAAATGTTATTTCAAAGACAGCCTATCCTCAGATATCGAGAAGAGAGGATTTTAAGATCTAGGAAATATTAAACAGAAAATCTTGAAATATAAAATATTCATCTAGCTAACGATATTGGTGAGGGGATTCAAAAAAAGGCAAATGAGAAAGTATCAAATGAAGGGGACGTAAAATTAGGTCATAGGCAATATAACGAGAGAATTTTGTAAGTACATACATTACAAAGGTAAAACACTAAATCACAGTTGTTAAGTCAGATAGACTTAGTTCACGTTACGTTGGCAAGGAATTGGGAAATGAAGAGATGAAAGTGAAATCTGAAGTAAAGATCTTCCGTTCAGAGGAAAAGAAAAGATTGCTTCGAAGAAGAAGAAAAATGAAGATATTTACAAACAGGCGAGGAAGATTAAAGCTAAATTCGTACGAGAGGACTATTGTTTTATGACCTTCTCGTAAAATGAGTGACAACGGAACTCTTTAGTTGTATCGCCAAAAATAAAGACGAAAATAGAATGGGTTGAGCGAGCAAATAGGGCATGGAGGAAGTTGGCGTGCGCCCAAAAGATATCTGAAATGGAGATGTTTCGGAGAAAGGTGGGTGAATTCAAGGAACTCGGGGAAAAACAAAGGATGAAGGCCAAGAACACCTGGACAGACGGAGAAGACCACTTCAGAAAATGAAGAAATTTTCGGAGAAGAAAGAGGGATAAGTGATCAAACAGTTTCTAGCAGGTGAAAATCGAAAATTAAGAAGAGAAAATTTAATAACCTCCTCATTCGTATTGGAAATAATTTATTGGAACCAACTACGTTCGACTATACAATGTGATCTTAATTAACAATATCAATGGGGATATAGGAAATTATTTAATTCTACTTGCTAAATTATACTTTTATACCAAAAAATGATAGAAATACACAAATTACCATCAATGACTTGCTGCTACCATATTTTAATGAATGCTACGTTCTTAATTTTTCTTATGGTAAAGAATGGAGAATAATATACTTTTCGTCTCAGTCTTTCTCCCCTTTCTAAATATGAGTTACTTAGCATTGAGTGATGCTAAATAAAGGAACTCATTTTTTTCCCTACTTATCAAATGCCATGCAAAGAGATATTCATAGCATTTGTGCTACATTTACGAGGAGACTCTCAGCGTCGAGGCAAAGCGAAGAAAGCAAGAGAAAATTATCCTACTTGGGCTCTCAGATAGCCCTCTAGGCAGCGCGTTCGATTTCGGCGAAAGTGGTCCTGAGTTCGATTCTCGTCCGCGCGCGAAATGAACTCAGTTGTAGAAGCACTTTAATCATAAATACTACAATTACCTCACCCCCTCATCTTGCCTAGTAAGTCTCATTATCCTTTTTAAGTCTTTGATAGTTTAAGGCAGAGATAGGGGTCCTATCAGCTGGTAACCTTCAGACATGATATTGAGCTTAATCACAAATTTTGAGAGTGACGGGGTCATACGTATTGAGGAAATCAGCTGATGATACATACCATTTAGTTTTCATATCTTTTTTAAATTTTCAAAATTCGAAGAAAATTTAGTGTTAATTTTGAAAGCTGCTGAGCTTATAGCTTATAATTTAGATTTAAAATATATTCAGAAAAGTATTTTTCCTAAAGATATTTGACTTTTTGATAGGATTTACTTATCTTTTTCTCATATGATTGGATCCGGGTATTGTGCTAAAAGAAATAACGTTTATAGAATTTTAAAATGAGTATATGCAATGCGTTTTATATTTCATAATATTTGAGATGCAGGCGAGTGAATGATAGCAAGCGCTCCGAATTCCGCATTTTTTGGCGAACTTGGTCAACCCACCCTTGTGACTATTAGGATTCTTGGATCAGAAATTAAAAAAATATATATTTCCATTGTCACTATCTATGACAGAATTTAAACAGATCCGAGCACATCATGTTCCTTCCTGGTCGGTTTAGCGTGGAATGAGCGTTATACTATAATGATAGTAACTTGTTGTCCCAACTCCTATGTCTTCTGGTAGTTTGTAGTTCTTTCGCCTTGGCTTATTTGTTTCCCTGTTGATTGTTGTTTTGCTCCTGTAATGTCCTGCGCCTGATCTTTGGTTGTTTTCTATTTGCTTAGTCTTAAAACCTTCGCATACCTACGGTCTGTTTTGTCAGATTTTTCCTCCCTGCTTCAGACAACGTTTCATTCGTTTTCTAAACCTATTTCTTTTTGTTTTTCTGTTGTCTAAAGAAAAAAATTCCTGTTTAAGTATGTTAAATGCACTAAATCATGAATTTAAGCCATTTATGACTTAAAATGACTGTGGCATAGAGAGAATATCTATACCAGTATTGATAAGTACTAGTCTTTTTTCTGAGCGCATTTTACCTCTAGCCAAAACTCAATTTATTAAGCACTTCTTTCGAAAAAGTAATGCTTTTCATTCCTACGTTCTTATTTGCTTTTTAATGTAATATCAGCTCAGATATTATACGAAATATATTCAATGATTCCTCGGGTACGGAGTAACCCGGATAACTAAGATTTTTTCGCTATTTTTCGGACTCGGCTAACGAATGCTATTGTGGATGCGCCTAGAGTTAAGGAATACCGAGTGAATACAATCGAATAGTTTGACTGTTTGCTTCCATCGAATAGCTCGAATAAAACGTCTCGATTTCTTGCCATATCATTAGCCCGCCGAACAACCGCATTATTCCATTTGGTTTTCCATTCGCTCTTTCCCATCGAATGAACCATTTGATGGATTCGATCGCTCCACACGATTCGACATTTCCCTCGTTTTCTCTATATCTTTAAACCAATGGCAGCATCCAGAACGAATTAAACGATTAATTATCGAAACATATGGGAATTCACGTATCGGCTATTGAATGTGATTCCGGAACGGATTATTTTCGATAGCGGAGATATTACTCTTCATAATATGCATTTAGTCTTTCATAAACAAAACGCAAAGCCATATTGGTTTAAAATATGTCAATATGGTTGCGTCACAGGTGCATAATGAAGTGTTTACGCTACAGAACATCCTATCTGTTGTGTGAGATATCGCTAATAGTCGCTAAAAAAGGAAAAAGATGCTAGATATGGCGACACATGTCGTCATGACGAAGAAGTATGAAAGTAACGAATTGAAATACATTTAGTAAGTCTTTTTGGAAGTATGCGTGAGTTAACAATGTTTGATGAAATAAGAATCCATATGGTAAAACGTTTTCAATTATGCTTATCTCAGCAAGTCAAGTTATCGTTATTTTTAATTCAGAATAGAAAATGCAGGGTTAGGTTGTAAGAGCAAATAATTGCTATAATGCCTCATTTACTGTGCTAAATCATTAAAGATCTCCCTTTTTTAAATTTTATTGAAGTACAAAATATTCTCTGTTTGGAAGTTTCGAATATGCTAGCCGTTTCAGTAGCAATATTGTTAAAAGAGCTCCGACATCTGAGGTCATTTCGCTCGTGGGCACCCACCGGGAATCAAACCCGGGACCACTTTCATCGAAGTCGAACGCGTTGCCCACATGGCTATCCGGGAGCCTCCGTTATCCGTTTTTCACCTTTCGATGTTGAATAAAAAATATAATGAATTTAACATTCACTAGAAATATTACCAAATAAGTGAAAAATAATCAATATCTTATGATACCAGGTTTATTTGATCAAACTAGAAGAAAATGAATCGCGATTATATATTTTATCGACATGCACTCTGAAACCTTAGATAAGTAGTCGCGTGCGGTCAATATGATCCCAGACGGTGAATTAATTCGAATAAAACATTCATTACTAAAGATATTTCAATCATTTTTTGCTTTTAAAGCCATGTAATAAAAAGTCAAGGATCTCGTCAATTTTAGTGAAAGCAAAGCAAATGATCAAGTAGTGTCACCCAATTTTAAGAAAAATTAAATATTAACATAATGAAAAACATTTATTGTGCCTTATTGCACGCAATGATTCATTACCAGAATCACGGAGTGCATCAAAACAGGGGTACTGACTTCGAAAATTAAATTTCTAAAACTTCAGAAAAAGTTCCTTAATTAATCACGACTAAAAGCATGATAAGGCATGCATAAGAAAATTAATTTATTGAAATGTTCGTAATTGGATAGTTTTACGATTATTATCAAGGGGGTGAATGATTACTCAAAAACCATGCTATGAACGGTTCTATATCTACATATTGAATCCAAAATCCAAGTTTTCAATATATCATTTCCTTTGGGTAAAAGTAAACTATATCTGCAGTTGGACTACTATAAAGTGCCTCTTTAAATATCTAGAAGATGAGAAGTGGTTATTAACTATAAGAGGTAGACATTTAATAAGCATTTAATTTGAAAAATCTCCGTTATCCGCTTATTTGATTAACCATGTCCCTAAAAAATACGTAACACCTTACAAAACGAGCCTACGTCAGCATGAACTGGTGACCTCTTTTTCTTCAGCAGTAGTAAAACCCTTTGCTCTTTAAGCTCCGTTCCTCAATAAAACTGAAGATGTGCAAGAGGAGAAAACAGCTACAAACAAATCCCGGTTATTTCTTTGAAAAGTTGTTGAGTATGCCCGGAAGAGATAAAAATATGTATCACTTTACACTTGCATTTCCATGCATAAAGCATTTATCTTTCCCGGGTACTTTTATGAAGTCAAAGGGGATGACTGAAAGAGTTAATAAAATATTGCATCACAATAGTACTTCCAGACACAATGCATGTAGGAATATACTACTCCATACGTGTATGCATCTTCGCAATGTGAAGGATCGCGGCTAATATTTCGAAAGCTCAGTACAATTGAAATAGCTGCGATGTTTGTTGATTTAGATTAGCCATGATTAATGATTGTCTGGGAAAAGGTACCAGAGCATTATCCTGGATAGTGTAGGATTCAGTTTATGCGTGTGTAAGTTCATAGTAAGTGTAATTCGACCTTTAGAAACATAATTAGGATAATAATGTAATAGACCTAAAAACGACCTATAGTCATTTATAGTCAGAAGAATAAAAGATTAAATTGAGGTGTGACTAAAATTTCTATAAAATCTCTTTAACGGATTGCATTTTGCTGAAATAATCTAAATGAATATCGAATATTTTTACAACTTGATACTAATTATACCTATAACTGAATGGAAAATAAATAATAAGGAGAATAATAGAATACCATAGTAAAAATTCGTAGGTCGAGTAAATCAATTTATTTACGCAAAATTTTACGCGAATAAATTAAATATATATCAATTAAAATTAATTCTTTTTGAGTATGGATCGTGAAAAAGAATTGATTTGCTGAAGAGTTTTTCCTTCTGCATCCAAAAATTCTTCGTTCTTCCATTCTTCCTCCTTTACTTTCACTGGGAACTCTCGGCCGTCTTATTTTTCTTGGAACCCTTTAATTGGCCAACTGATTCCTTCGAAGCGTCCCCTCATACCTCTTTCGGTTTGAGCACAACTTCCTCAATATCTTTACTTCGGACTACCTTGGTTCTCCTCTATCACTACGATTGTTATTTTCAGTGTCATGGATCGACTATAGAAGAGATCCAAAATATTTAAATAATTTCTTTAAAACTAATACCTGTCCCTACTTTTTCATAGAAGTTTATTTCATTAATAATTTCATTAGATTCACTACATTTTTCCGATAACCCTTTTTATCATTCTTTCTTTCTTATAAAGTATAAGACTCATTGATAAGGATAGTTATTTTCTTCTGTCTTAACATCTGTAGCAAAATGTGCGACTTTGACGAAAGTTTAGCGCTCTTGCATGAGTGGCCTATGGGGCGTGCAAGTGGGTCTTGGGCCCCGGGCCTCCGTTCCTTCAGGGACGAGTTGAGTGACATCGTATGTGGGTGATCGTAGAAAGAAAAAAATATAACATTAAAAATCTGAAGATATCTGCAAATGAATAACTTCATACAAATGCGACCTTATGCAAAAGTTTATTCTTTCCGTTTCTTAATTATTTTTTACTTTTATCACATCCTTTTCGCTGCGTCAGTCCGTCGGTAACTAAATTTACGCATTATATTTCTGTTCCTAAACTACGAATGCGTTTTTCTTCTACGTTTAAATTCTATTTACTCTCATTGTCTGCTAAGGGAGCTTAAGACCTTTTTTCTGCCGTCTGAAGAAGTTTTTCAAGCATTTTTACGGCTTCTGCGCCTTGGTCTTGTTTCAATGCCTAATCGTCGGTGAATACTGCGGTTATCCATTTCAGTCTGCACTCGTTCGAACATGCGACACGCACATAATATATGTCCCTTCCACCAGCTAATGAGAAAAGCGTTTTCAATGCGGCTAAAGTCGAGAAATAGATGTTTGCCGTCTTTGCTTTCGTTTTCCATTGATTTTCACCTTGGGCGTATATATCCCTTGGGTCTTTTTCTTGCCGCCGTGCTCCACTTACGCATGGAAAAGCAGGTCGAGAGAGCTGCGATCCCAACCAATAAACAAGGCGCACTCTTATCTGTTCCACGCAAAAGGAGCTCTCGAGGAAGAGATCGAGGCGATGATTTCTTTGTGAAAGAGCAATTTGAGATAGGGAATCTATTTAAACCCTGTTATGCGATCACTCTTATCGATCTAAGACAATAGAAAATAGCGGAGTGGCCTGAGTTAGATCGTAGTACATTTATCGATGTCATGCGCGTCCACTCTTCGGCCACATGACAGCAATTGTTTCTTTTGGTGCGGCCTACGGCGGCTCATAGAGGATACCAATCTCTGAGAAGTCTTACGTAAGAAAATTACAACAAATATATATTAGTTCTAAATAAATGAATCTCAGAAAATAAGTATAGTAAACTCTCCATGGACGAGAAGAAAAATCCATCTCCAAAGTGCCTCGAATTTTGAAAAATCGCTAGAAGTTCTTCACTGAATTTAAACGCACCAATACTCGCACGAAACTAAGCCTTCGACCATTTACCTCCCGAAATAAAATTAGAATACAATCGTGTCTCTCAAATTAACGATAAGACCACTAGAAAACAGAGCTGCATCCCGTTCTCATATGGACATGTCAGTACTTCGACGGAAGATTAGATTGAGAAGAACAGAAAAAACAAGGTAGTTGTGCAGCATGCACCTCTTTAGATTCTTGGCCAGGGCATAAAACCGGAAACTAAAACCGAAAATAACCGTTACTTTTGTCGGAGTGAAATGCGAAATGAAATCGAAAACCGATAATTATTCCGATACATTTTATGGTTCTCAACAATTCACGTTTTACTTGAGTGTAATTAGAGGAAAATTAACTGAACATTTGTAAACTCGACTTGAATCTAACCATTAATAAGTTTTTTCTAAATTTTCATATTATGCTTCAAATTGAAAAGCTAGAAACAATAAAACAGACTTTAGGAAGCATATAATATTGTAATAGTCGAAGGAAAAAAATAAGTTCCAATCGGCTAGACGAGGGGAAAAAGGTCCGAAACCGCGAAGCTCTGTTTAGGAAATATAAATGTTTATCATTCTTATACAATGATGAAAAAATCGAATAAAATAAACAGATAAACATGATTTTGATAGGGATTAAGATTGCGACTCTTTTAGGACGATAAATAACTGTTGAAAATGTATTCAATACTCAGTCAAATTTATGAAAATTATCTTTGGCCGCACCCAAAGTCTGCCTCCCGGAAGCAGGTCTGTGTTTCTATTAAACGGGCCAGAGGTAAGATGAAGCATATGTGTGTGGCTTTAAACAGAGGAAGGCTGAGGATTTCTTGTAATAAATACTCAACAAGTAACAAAATTAAGTATCAAAAAAGTATATCGCTGAAGCAAACGTTGCGTATATATACCATAGACATATAGTAATATATAAATCTCTTAAAATATATCTAAATACGAAAAAGAGCATAAATTAAACAAGTTGACGATTATGAAACAACTCTTAGTTAAAATGATGATATGCTTCTCTTTTTCACAAAGCATAGGTATTTCAAACACGTTACTTGAGGAGAAAAAGGGAATGTTGAAAAAGATGTAAGGATAGGAAAATGTGGGGAAGTATTATTCGGAAAAAAAATCCGAAAAAAGTAGGAAGATATCACCTCAAATGGGGATAGCGTGGAAGATATGTGTGTATGTTTTGAAATTCAGGAAAACAATTTGTAGATCGCAAAAAACCAAGTACTTTGGGATAGATAAAGTGTTAATGACTTTACAAAAATGGAAAAGATATAAATGCCTTTCATTCATTGTTTTCAAGTTTTGTTGCCTTCGTCAATAAACAATGGATTGCGCAACTTTGTAAAAATCTAGATAACGTTATATTTTGGTTGATCTCTATTAGTGGTATAAGAAAATGATAATACAACTTCGTCGAAAGGGGAACACGAATAACGGTGAGGATGTTAAGGTGAATAAGTCATATGGTACATACGTACTACAATAATCAGCGTCGTGTATAGCACGATATATACAGCCACCGCAAGAAATGCCTTGAGGGTTTAATTTAAGATGATTTACTGTACTTCCCGTGAAGATAGAATTATGACATGATTAAGTTCGTAAGAGCTTCATTGACTATTAAATTTCGCCGTTATTTTTAAAAATATATCCCAAGTTCGACTTTAGACGGCTATAAATAAAAATGCTCGTAAAGTTAATTCTCATCGGTTTCAGGCTTTATTTCTTTTTCAAAATTAAATAAGAAATAACGACCCCACGAAGTCGAGAGTAGCACCAACAGAATCGCAATTGAGTAAAGATTTTTATTTTTGCAGTTGATTTCTGCTTTAGAAGAGAATTTTTTAAGAAATAAGCGGATATGATAAAGATAAGCAGAGACAAACTTATGGTCAGGTACGAGTATATCTTAATCAGACTTTTTTTCCCATAGAGAGATGTTGCATTGTCATGATTAGGGGAGTGGAGGGTATAAAACATCAATATATTTATGGCAGGGAGAGGAAAAGAAGGGATGACGGAATTTTTGGAAAAATTGTGTGTATAAAAATTTCTTCCTTTCATGTCTTATTTGATGAATTATATTCAATAAAATTTAATTCAGCTATCTTTCAGCATTCTGCTCATGAGTTTAGCTGTAAAATCTACCTTGACTTATATTTATAAACTATGAATTTTATTACTATAGTTTTAATAATCAATTTAAAATAAGTTCCTTCGCTCTTGACGGGGATATTACGTATCCTTAATTATTAATTATCGGTCATCAAAATTAGTCATCATATAAACCAAGTCTGAGTGTTAATAAGCATAAGGGTTGCAAACTCTCCTCTGCAGGGTGAAAAAAGTTTGCTATTCGCTACTTTTTTAGTATAATATCTGCATCATATTGATAAAAATATCCTTTGAATATCGTGCGTGGTATTTTTCTCATTTGGCTGTTTGAAAACCTCTCGTTTTCTATTTAATGGAATATGGTCAACTTGCCCACAAGTGGATTGAACGTATTCCACAACTTCATGTAGCTAATTTAGCTTACGGAGAATGTCTAAGTGAGAGTAAAAATATAACATTCTATATTTTAATTATATAGATATCTGTAGTGTGAACCTCTTGTCGATGTAGCTAGCGAAAAACTGATGCCATTTTTACATGATTCTTCGTAATATTTTGCTAGTGGAACTTAGGGTCTTATCTCTATGATTGAGACAAATTAGCCATTCACAATTGCCCAGATTATGTCACAAAAACATCTGTTATAAAGTGCTGGAAACATCATTTTTAAATTGTCCAAAACACAGTCCCGTTTCACCTTGTTTTCCGACGTTCCAATTACGACGTTTTTGAATATGGACCACCCGCCCATGCGTCTCTTCAGAATAACTGTCTCCGAGGAGGAAGTTGATCGCTTGGGATTCGAAGGTTAACAATGCCAAACGCAGTGACGCAAGCCAAGAGTCCGTTCACGAATTGCACGCATCACATGTAGGCGCGTGACGTTGATTCGAATGCCATCACATGTCAGAGATCAGCATCCCAGTACGCAGCAGAGTACATACGTCACGCAAATGCGGACGTCGTGTTTTTGGCGGATGGAGACGAGATCAGTGTCCGATCGAATACGGGTCGAAGAATCAGGGTCAGATTATGTCCAAAACAAAACAAATGGACCTTGTGCATTCCTATTGGAGCGAAAAGACAAACCAGAGAACAAATATATATTTTTGCTCATTTTTTGTGCTTATTACATTAATGATCGTGATTAGTGGACAAATTGTGTTATTGTGCTGAAAATCAAAGTCTTAATAGAGATCCGCAATCCGTAGCCAATTTTTACTTGCCATTCGAAAATCTCCCTGATTTGGAGTCGACCATAGTTACTGCAAATCTTTTTGAATCAATATTTCATTTCATAGGCGACCTAGGAAAAATGCATCCCCATAAATGGAATAACTCTTTGTCTTTTAATGAATGATAGCGGAAAATATATCTCTAATTTACTTCTTTATGTAATTGTGGATCTAATATAATGAAGATTTCTCAGGTTTGAGTGATGCTAAAATATGACATTTATCTCGCTCACACTTTATTGAGTGCTGCGAAATACTTGTCGGTTTTTTTTCTTTACACAGGCTGAATTTTTATTCCTAAAATTGAAGTTTTCTTATACAGCTTACTTCTATTATTACTTACTCATTTCAAATATTTCACTTTAGATATCATAATAGATTTACTTATTAGTTCTTAAAAGTTATTTTCACCAACTGTATGAAAAAAACAGGATTGTGTAGTATTGGTTTTGAAGCCGCTAACGCAAATCAATAAATTTAAACGAAGAAAAGGATCATCAAATTTAGAGAAATCCTTTCTTACTATTACATTAAAATATGACAAATTCCATGCTTTAGAATATATTCTTTCTTTGCCTCTTCTCACTTATCTCTAATTCTATTACCCTATCTTCCGGGGACATTGCTTTTTATCTATCATTTGTAATTCAATTAAATTTACCAATCTAATAATATAATAAAAGGTTGAATGTAAGAGGAAGAAATAAGTACCGATTTCATTTGTATTTACATACTGACCCAGAAAGCCATGAGAGGCGTGTGGAAGAGTGTGTGAAACGCCGATATCCCTATCTAACACTCACTGCTATTATATACTCTAATTCTCCGCGAAAAAAAACGACCAGAAGCGACTCTATTTCGTTTTTCCCTCGGAGATCGCAAACTTTATTAAATGGAGTAATTAAAATCAACCACCTCGTCGACGAAATCTGTACTAATAAATTTTTCGAATGACTTCCGTCAGTAATCGAGTCCTCTGTCCTTCAAAGTATTCCACCTGATGAATATTATCATAGTTGAAACATTGGTGTCGAATCTGAAATCAACTTTAACACACCTAGCTTCTCTACATTGAAACATATCCACATCGGAGACTAATCCTTCCACGTGAGGATACCAAATCGCAGAGCAATACTCCAGGTGAGGTCGAATTAGGGAAAAATGCAGTTTCTTTTACTCTAGATGAGCATCTCCTCGGATTTCTACTTGCTAATCTTTGCATTCGATTCACATAATCTTTGACGCTTGTAATATTCTCCTCGAAGGAAAAACTACAACTGAGGTACACTCCTATTTATTTTTAATGACTTACGAACTCCAAGGGATATTTAGAAATATGATGTATATGGAGGATATTGGTGTGACTTTTGAAAGCTACGGAGTTCTGTGTAAATCGAGCTGCCAATCCCTGCACCAACTTGAATAACGCTTAAATTGCTCTGTGATATAACCATGTCATCTTGTGATGCAACTGGGACTGATTCTCTAGGGTAGTCTATAGGACTGCATGAGTGATTCCACGGGTGGGTCACACCCCCATTTGGACTTGAGCAGTCCATAAACGCATAGGAATACTGATTTATTGCCGAAGATCAATCTCTTGATTTAGTGATTCTGTATTCTAATCAGCGAAAAAAATTCAAATCTCTATATAGATGTACTCCCGATTATCTGTCCTCTTCTTGGATAATCCGTGCATAATTTTTATGCTTCGGTGGTATTTTTCGCAGGAATTTAAAAATGATAAAAAAGTAGAATAAATTATTTTCGAGTTCTAACACAAGAGGGTCTAACCCACTAAAGCCTTTTCTATGGACCGGTGGGAATTACTTTACAATGACATTATCGCTGTATAGAAAATCTGCGGTCGTGAGAAAAAAAAACTTTAAATGCATCCTCGAATCGATTAAAAGTACTGAGCTATGCGCACAAATAGTCTGTTTGCGTAAATTATGAACGCTGTAAGAAATAAAAGTTAAGATTCGAATCATCCTTGTTTTCTGATTATTCCTGCATCTTCTCTCATCCGGACGATAGATACTTCACTTAACATTAACTTGGAAGATGTCGTATCACATTCAAGGGTTTATAATGATTTTATTTTACTCCCAATTTCGTTGTATGAACTAAAATTTTAATGAATTTGGGGTGGCGGGTATAGAACCGATAGGGCGGCTGCTTTGAAAAGTTCGGGTAAAACTCCAAGAGGGAACATTTATTTCTGCAAAAAGGATCAGCGAGCAGAATAGAGATAATATGATTATTTTTTATAATTTTTCAATTTACGATAAGCAGATGGTAAGGTTATCCGAGTGAAGAAGTTAGTGCGTGCATCCGTCTAATCTAAATCTCGTGCCGTCTTAATGTTAGCCATAAAATCATATCTTTGCTCTTCGGTGGTACTTAATTCTGAAGGTCTTACTACTGCTTTGCGTCAATCTACGTCCGGTTATATCTGGCTAAAGCAACGGGTCAAAGGAATGATTTATCAGTACCAAAAACGGCCATCTAAAATTGGCATCTATTGCGTTATTCGGGCGACTGGTTCATATATATCACATATTTCTATTCAGAGCGTCCTTACAAACATATTTTGACGAGACTAAGAGCGCAGATGTTAAAAATAGCAGATGCAGATCAGGAATCTCCAAAGTTAATTAAAGTGTTTATTTCGTCGCCCCACATCGGTTGTTTTCATTTCTAGATTATGTTTCATCTAACCACCAACTCTATCGTACAGCAGAATCCTTTCCCGCGCTCCTTCTTCTGAACTTTTTGGTAATCGGAATATCTTAAATTTTTATATGTTCAGTCTTTACTTATTTATCTAGAATTTGCTGCAGTTTAACCATCATGTAGTGTCAGCCCCATCCATTGTTTAATAACATAAGTTCAAGCACACTCCACAACCCCTTGCTCTAGAAGTTCCATAAAGATTAACATTCCGTAATTACATCACTCGATTCTCATTCCCTTCAATATTGCTAACAAATGGTGATGCGACATTTTATTTGGAAGAATCGATTACATGCAATCGATTGCATCTGCATACTTTTGCAAATGTAAGGATTCTGAAATACCTTATCATAAACTCAGACACTGCGGTTCATATGAATAATTCTTCTTTAATCCATATTGATACATACAAAACCACCTATTAACCTTCCAAAAATTTGTAAGATAATCTGAATCTCTCCATTATCTTACATATTGCAGATGTCAAACTGATCTGCCTGTAATTTTCTGTCTTTCTGGGCTCCCTTTTTGTGCATTGTTATGATCGTTACCTTTTTCCACTCCCTCCGGTATTGTGTTATTTTGGAGACGCATGAAATAATACCATAGCCAACGAAGTTTTCGTTGATCCTAGTTTTGGTAAATCTATCATGTATATCATAGATAATAATATCGTAATAATAATGTATATCAATATGAAAGAAACAATTTGTCTTCGTCCACAAATTTTATTTGAAAAAACACGACCGGTTTCGAGGTTAACTCATCTTCAGGTCCTGAAGATCACCTCACCTCGTCGTCACCTGAAGATGAGTTAACCTCGAAACCGGTCGTGTTTTTTCAAATAAAATTTGTGGACGAAGACAAATTGTTTCTTTCATATTGATTATGGAAATGTTCCACCAAATATCGTCTGAAAGCATCAACTATAATAATGTATATCGTAATTTACAAGATGCAAGCCGTATACAAGATTTATTTCTCTCCAATCTTTCTAATTTTTATCTAATCGTCTTGGAACCGATAAATAATGTATTCGCCCACCATGTAGCATTTTTATTCAAAGCTTCCTTTCTTGATAATTTTTCCGGCATTATTATCATTTTTCATTTCATGAAGATCGATTGCATATCTATGGTTTACTCTTGAATGAATATGTTTTTAAAATATTAACTTTTATTTGTCATTTTTCCCATTCGCATATTTCATCGCTGTAATCATATCTTTATTGTCGCGTATTCTTCTGAGGTATTTAAGGAAATTTCGCTGCCATTTTTTCCTTAAATATTTATGGAATATTTTTCTTTAACTTTCTTCTTTCCCTCGATTAGTATCGATTATCGATTCTTTATCTCCATTTAGATGATCTTTTTCATATTTCTTTTGGTTACATTTGTAAAGATATTAGTTTTGTGTTTTTTTTCCTTTCTAAATATCCTCTTCAAAGTCCTTATTTCTCTATTATAGAAATCCGGGTCTGAATTGCTTTTAGATACGTCTTTTATGAACGTAAGCCTTTCGTAAGAGTATCTTGAAACCCTTCCCATCTCATCAATACACTCTCCTTTTGCTGCCCCATGTGGTAAATTTATGTTAAGGAATTCTTGAAAACCTAATTTGCCGCCCTTACCGTACTTGCCGTTCTCGAAGAGCATCTTCCGGCCTTCCCTCTCCTCCATTTCAACTCTAATTTTACGGTCGCTGATTCCATCAATGATTTTCACATCTAACAATAGCGTTGAGGGTCGAAGTAGAAAAGCATCTAGGACATTAGCCCCCGTCGTTCGTCCCTCCAATACCTGAGTCAACCCTCTCTCCTTAATGATGTTGTTTACTAACTCCCACCCCCCGTTACTGACCCATCCCACTTTATCCCAGGTAAGATAAGGTCTCCTGATATGACTTACTCTTTTGCCAATGGCTAATCTGCTATAAGTTTTCCTAAGGTTTCTTAAGTTAAATCTTATTTTTAGAGGCAAAGCAAGCGATGGTTACCTCGTTAATGATTTTTTTCTGCTACTATATCTCAATGTATGGTATTAATTTCAATTGTATTTTGGCAAGAGGCATACATACGTATTTTATCAGGATAACTATTTAATAATAGGAAGAGGTAATTTGAGTACCCTATCCCAGATACGTAGTTTAACTGGGAGAAGCTTGGAGGAGCATGGCATTTGAAAATTATAATAAACTACATGACTCTATTAAAGATACTTATAACATATAATCTGAAAAAATGTATATTTGAAAAATAAAAATTATTATGCTATGAATGTAGCTGAGGGCATCGAATACGCCGAAAGTTAAGATATATTAACTTTGAAAACCAATTAACACACTCGAGACAGCATGTATGTATGTGCCATTCGAGCGGATTTTCTCACAGCCGTCATGTACCATTTCTGGTACATGTTGGTCTTACATTTCCTATCTTCCTTAGCCTCTAACGGCAGATTTGAAGTCACCCCCTTTCATCTTAACGGCTCTAGGAAGCCTTCTCCTACAAATACATACTACCTAACTAAGCGGCACTTACAATGAAATAATTTCAAAGTGTATAAAGAATATACACAATTTGAAAAATATATTTGTAAATGAATTTGATATGGAATTAATGATACTAATATACATTTACATGGATATTTATTTATAAAATTACACATAAAGAATAAAATAACCTTCGCAAATATCTCAATTTAGGGTTCGTCATGACCAGTAAATGATGACCATAACCAAATAATCAATATGAATCTATCTACAGACCTTCCACAAAGAGTTATCAAACTATAAATTTCATAAAGATTCAGCTCATAATTGTTCATTTCAAATCAAAATTGTAACATTTCAACATTCAGAATTTAGAGGAATATCAATAACTAAATATTATGTAATGGGATATAAAGAGTTCTCTTAAGAAAAATCATCGAACAATACCAAGTTGATCACTAATTATAAATTTTGTTTCTCAATAAGTCATTCTAAACACATGGCCAGCTTAGTTAAACGAGAAAATATTCTTTTTATCAAGTTACTAAGCAAAAGATTTTTTATTGATCACGACGTGCATGATGCCGCATTAATACGTTTCTTTAGTATACGGAGTGCATATACTAAGGGAAGGACGAATGAGGATGCTAGTAAGCAAAAAATGTGGGATTGTATTTGAATTATATGTGAAAGTAAATTGCAGAAAATGAGAACAGAGAGATAAGGTCATCTTTAGACGATAATTCTTTGACAGAATTATCTCCAAAATATTTTAGCAAATTTGCCCTACGCTAGCAAAAATCGATCTATATGGTTTACTGGCTTATAATATTGTAAATTGTGGTGTTAGTGCTCTCCACATATAAGTCCAACAGCACCTTCATTTCAATTATGTTCATGATCTCCGAAACCCTAAATTTGACGTTTAGGGCTTTTCGCTCACGACGATATCCCTAAAAGGAGTCAACTTTGCTGCGTCTCATTCCATAAAAGGACACCAGATTCGAAATTCTTACTCGAGTAACTCAAAGTTCGGACGTGCGTCTCATAATATCGAAAGAAGGAAGTTATTCGGTTTCCCAGCTTTTCAGCTCAAAAAAGTGTTTAGTAAACGGTATTTTCAAATCGTATTATCTTTAATACTCTGTTAAAAATTAGAATACCTATTAGCCGAGGAAGATTATATAGTTTTTCACAGAAAGGTTTTAGGTGGAAAAACAGGTTAACCGATTTCATTACAAAGTGGTTGAATGGTCTAACGTGAATATAGGAAATTCTACGCCCAATTATGAAAAGGGAGTTTTCGTTCGTTTGGACCAACTCGGGAGAAAATTTTCGGGCCCAGACAATTTTCTTAGTGCTAATCCTTGTTCCTTAACATAGTAATGATAATAATTTTAAAATTGCTCTAAGTAAGAGATGAGGACATTTCACACGTGAACTCCCAGCGGGAAACGAAGCTGGGACCGCTTTCAGAAAAGGCGAACGCCCTACTCACTTGGCTACCCCTAACATTCTCTGTTTCCTCATACTGGTGATGAGTAATTTTTATTAAATGAAGAATGTTATATGCTAGAATAAATGTTTGCCATAACAAAATTTCTTACAATTTCTTACAGATATATTGTTTACCATTTACGAAATTAAATAGTTATCCTCGTAAATTGGGGACCCCAAACACACTAGTGCAAGACCTACATTTTACCCCTGCCTCGGGGTATTGATGCAAATGTAAACACATGGAGAAACCCTCTCTTGTGGGGTCCTGATGGCATATTCGTATCTAAATACCGTTCATCATCGGAATAATTTAGGCAGATATATTAATCTCAAATAAAATAAGCTTAATATCAAAAAGATTTTTAATGTATGTAACTTGTCTAAACTGTTGGCACTTTTCGCGGATACGCTTTGAAGAAATCTTTTTATACAGGTATGTATTTATATTTTTCTTCTTTATATTTTATGTTATCTTCGTTGTAAAGTGTCTTACAATATTAGTTAAGGATTAAAAAACTAGTTTAATGGCCGAGAGCTGATTGTTTTTAGATGAATGTGTAGAATGAAATAATCTAACGTGAAATTTATCTTAAAAAATAAGAGTGTATTTGGGATATTAATGAGAAAATTAGGTAGATAATATGCAGATCTCGAGGGACTTGCTTCCGTGATATATATTATTATATCATATCTATAATTTTTTTTTGAGGATTTATACAAAATGAATAATTAATGCATAGATCATCATTAGGATGTCCACCCCAATAAGTGAAAAACCTGCTGAAATACCTATGAGATTATCCGACGGTTAATTTAACACGGATAACTGACATCCGAAATTTATAGCAGATTACAAGAGTATTCTTCAAGTGAATTGTCAATTGGAGTGATGAAAAAGTCCGTGAACGTTGATACTTAGTGCTAGTTAGAGCAAACCTGTTTACCCATGCAATGCATAGGACTCTGCAAACATGCGTTGAATTCGCGAATTAGATAAGGTAAATCGGAAGTTGGCACATTCAGTTAAGAATGACTACGATAAATTGATAAGCGTTGCCAAGGGACTTAGGATGGGAATCGTTAGAAGATAGGAAGTTGAATTCTAGGTTTAATTTGCTTAATCAGTTAAAATCAAAGCTTTTCCGTTCTATAAATTCATACTTGATATTATGCTTAAACTCTGTTATATTGGCCGGTCATTTACTGCGAGTAAAGCAGCGAAATAGATTTTCGGATTGACAGCTTCAAAAATAAAATTTTCCCGCGAGCCATACCCTACAGTAACGGACTAGGAATATAGACTGAACGGTGGTAAACGTGTGGCACTACACCCATACATCTATAAGTGGCTAGCTGGGAATATTTAGATATATATCAAAATAACCTTTTAATCTTATTACTTACCGCTCTTCTTTGCGGAGTAAAATTTCCATACCGCTCGCCAAAAAATTATCGTTTATGGAAATAAAATAATAAAGCACACAATATTTCTTAGAATGATGTTTATTGACACAATATAGTTTCAGTATGCAGCCAAACAAGGCCTTGTGAATTGTGTTTCTGTCGGGCACAAAGTAAATTAAGAATTTCAGAAACATTTTCCTCCATAGATTTTCACCGTAAGAAAAGTTACGATATAATAATGAAAATACATTTGAGATCTGTGTAGGTGTTACATTAATATCTTCATCTCTTTTTTACTATCTTATAATTACACATTTCTACGAGAAATTTTTGATCGTCCTCCTTTCGTACATTAGAATTTCTTTATGCGAAAATAGTGAATTGACGCACGTTGTCGGTTGCAACTTTCGATTTTATCATCCACAAAACACTCACTAATCGCCTGAAGATTTGAAACACCCTCTAATGAGCGGAATGGACCAGGTTGGCGACCAATGATGCAGATGAATGCTGTGCAGAATCTCTTAATACGCCCAATGAGAAATTTGACTAATTACTCTTCCATAATCAAACGATTCTGAAGCTTCTAAGATAATTCCCACAGTTAATTGAGAGATTTGAAACGGTCGTTTTCTTTTTACATGAAACATAGAGTTTTGCATTAGTCCCTCCTCATTCTGCATTGTCACCTTTTGAGGTAAACATTCTAAATAATAGAAAACGAGTTATAAAATATACCACTTGTACCACTATCTTCCACTTTACTGAGGAATGAACCACGTTGTCTCCTCTGAATTGCTTATGGACCAGGTTTCACATCCATATAAGACGACAGTGAAATCCTTCAGATCCGTCTCCTTAATATCTACGTACATATTTGCCATTTCTTTCATTTGTCCTTTTATCGACTTTAATTCTCCTAAATATTCCTGTTAGAGCCCTACGTTTCCCCTTCCAAAATTTTAATCCACCATTCATGATCGGATGAAATTTCGCACGCAGCCAATGTATTTCCTTGATTTTCCTCCACATGATGAATGGTTTCCATGGAGACCACGGAAGAAGGAGATGTGGTTCTCCTTCCACGTCATCCGATGGCCTTGCGTGATCGTTCGAATCCAGTTCTCTGCGCTTTCTTGCCCAAATTTGGGTCAACCCAAACGAAAACCTTTTTTCGTTCATCGCAATTCCTTTATGACGTAAGATTCCGCTGCCGAATGCCCATTCTTGTTTTTTTCTCAGCGATCACTTTCTTCTGCCATATAAGTCCATCGCGAACTTCGGAAAATATCTGCTAAATAAGTTAGCGATGAATATATTTGCATCTCATCAAGTTTTTTTAGAGTCAATTTTTCCGGATTTCATTTCTTTATATTCTCAGGGAGAAACAGGCATCGAGATTAATCTTGCGTAGTTACATGAAATTAACAAATTGCGGCGTTAATAAGTAGAACTCCTCCATAATTAACTTCAATTAATTATGAACTTGGTCAACTCCACAAAATCATATCTCACATGAAGATGTTACCAAGTAGTGAAACCGGTAGAGTAATATAATGAACGATCTAGTGGAGCTTACGAAGATTATTTAGAAGAATAATTATTTTTTAAGTTTAGATTCCAATATACATTGGTGCTTGACATTAAAAAACACAACAAATTCGTTAAGATATATATGATAATTTGAAAATATTTTCCCGTCTATCTCTTCGTCTCCTCTTTTGTTGCTGGATATGCATTGGAGAAATGTGTTTGACTACTAAATGTACTACATGTACAAGCATAGAGAATATATCATTTTGGATTTAAACCCATAGATGCAAATTTAGCGACAAGAGACTTCTTCTGTTGTACATCTCGAAATCGATGTGCTTATCTATCATTTCTTACTATCTACGCTCTGCTATACTGTTATGCTCTATGTTAGAAAAAATAGTCAAATCATCCTCTTCAATATAGATAATCAATAGTAATTGTAATGGGTTATTGAAATAGAGATTAAATGTCCTCATTTCCTTGTAAAAAGAGAAATAATATACACCCATATCTAAATTTCTAAACCTTAGAAAGGAAATGCGCACGATTTTTTATCTCTAAACCATATTCTACTATAGTACGCTAATGTACGTAGGCGTGTGGTTACTGAGAGAGCAAAACCTCAACTCAGGAAGTGCTATGCTCACAAACATGTTCATCCCATGTTTGGTAACGTTGAGACTCAGGACATAAAATTAAGGAAGTGGGTAGTGTACGTATCATCATTGTTGTAGAGTTAAACTCAATTTGAGCGCTCTGGAGTTTATTTTAGTGAAGTTTGTTTTATTTAGCATCTTTAAGGGGCACTTTTCTACCATAATCATTGCATCGTGGCATTTTCGTAATTGTCACCATAACTCTACGAAGGAACTATAAAACATAGAAATTAGAATGCATAAAATACTTAAAACTTAGAAATTAGAATGCATAAAATAAATTGTATTTTATCAATTAAATTGTGTGTTGGCTTGCATTTTTGGATAGATCTCAATTATAACCACTGCTGACTTGTCCTACTACGGTTTCTTCATAATTAGATAATTATTGGTTTCGTAGCTATTTTTAAAGACGCTTAAAAAAGTTAACAACCTGCACGGAAAATGACATATTTCCGATCGAATGAAATCAATATTCTCAAATCAAAATAATAGTAACTGACGTAGCTACTGTGAAATGCATGTTAACTTGATGTAAGTAAATTAAATTAAATTTGAACTGCACTAAATTAAGGGCTCCCATATTCATTTACGTTCCCAGAACAACAGGAAATGACTCAGAATAAGTAGAGAAGTAACGGAGAAACAGCAATGTGTCATTTTCTATGCGATAATTTCGTCACGCTCATGCCTCACTGTTGTTTACGTTTTCCTTATCAGTATTGCGCACCATTTAGCCAGCGGTTCAAATCTTCCTCGAAACACCTTTATGCATGCATTATTTTATAGGGTGATACGTTGAAAAATGCTTAATTTAAAATGAAAATGTTATGCAAGACGATATAATTATAAGTAACTGCAATTTAATGCAATCCAATGCCTCCAAATCTTTCTCCTTTAAGTTCAAGTAAACCTTCTTTCTCTTTTACTGTCTGGTTGTAATTCTTTTAAAGGTGAATTTGTTGATATTACACAGAATTTAGAGGAGATCTGCCTTCGAGACACGGGCACAAATTTATAAATTAACATTAACACACGTCGATCTCAATAAATGTACTCATAAATTCCTTTCTTCTCTAAAGAGATGGTAAAATGTTTTATTATCATTATATACATAGGAATTTACTGTCTTTTACTGTCATATAAGGACTCCGCTCACTTTTTTTTAGCCATAAGTGTAAATATGTTCATGATTGTATATCTGCAGATGACGTTATACGAAAATTCGGCATCAGTTCATTCAGTGGTTATGGGTTACTTCGAAATTTAAGCTATGGGTGCCGATCCACGTGACATTAGTCCTCCATTAACGGCTTTCTGCTTATGTAGGTCTGAAGTTATATAAAACATTTCCCGTGACTCAAATTTCCCAAAAGAAGACCTCCATCATCATAATTGAATTATAAGTAATACTCGGTCTGCTTAAGTAGACTTCACGATGCATTTATGAGTTAAACGAAGAAAATTGAGCTCAATGACATTTTCCCCTAATTCCGTTATTACTCGTGATTACTATAAAGTAATCAGGAAAAGGCTAAACCGGGTTATTATGGATATCCAAATATTCTCGGAGAAGGACCATAGTTCAAAAACCTAATAACAGGTTATGAAATAAATTTCCATTTAATAATATTTTAAGTAGTGGAGAGTAAAAGAGCGTGGAGTTTGCAATAGTGTTAAAGGAAAGTGCATTCAAAATAAATTTGTCCAACTACTGTAATTGAATCTTACAAATAAAAGTATCTTTTTTGTGATTATCAATGGATGTCGGTCCTACTACGATGTCTTGATGGATGGAATATTTTTCATTTGTGTTTTGTTACAGGATAGTGAAAAATTTAATTCTTAGCTTCTATTCTCACATTGCTCATGATTATGATGATATGAAAGCTACTGAGGCATGAGTGATGAATGTTGGCACTGATTGAAGTCTATCCTTATGGATATGCAAGTATCACTGTATTTTTATAATGAATTTCTTAATTTCGTGTCGATGGATGTCTTAAAGTAATGATTCCATCTAAGCTTGTATGGTTTTCGTAGTTTTCTGATTCTTTCTAAATAGATCTCTCAGATTAATCCTTACCAGTGTGATGATTTCTTCTTGTGAAATAAGTTACGTGGGCTATTTTTACATAGATCGTTTCTTTAGGGAGCTGGCATTGTGGTAATCTCTCTAGATATTGTTTTCCATACGGAATTTGCCGTTCGGATTTTCGTGCGATTTCATTTCGTTTTTCAATGGCGTATTTGGCCTTTTCTCTGTTGTTCGTGAGGACTGCGAGGTCATCCGCTAAAGCCGAACATTTCACTTTGAATCTCTCCTTTTTTATGCCAATTCGACTTCTCTTTTCCATGTCTCGTTGATTTTTTCAAGGATGGTATAAAACATTGGACATTTATAGATGATGAAAAAATTAAATCATTCTCCCGTTTTTAATTGCTTTGAATTCAGAATTCTATAATTTAGAATTTTATTCTTTCTTTAATTACACAGTCATTATCTTCTATGCCTCTACTACTTTTACCTCACAAACTTCAAATATAAATCATACAATCTATAATATTAGCTCGATTTATTTCTTGAAAATTGCTATTAGCTCTTTGCATTATGAGAACTTTTACTTTTGAGCAATTGCAGCGTGTATTATTGCGTCGCGACGCGTCGTTGTGCTCTTTTTACATTTAACTGGTTATAATCGAGAAATTCTAAGCGCTTCCTTACTGGTGAATGCCTCATTGACGTCACAAAACACAGCTTAAATTCAGTGCACAAAATTCGTCGTTTATTCCCGTTGCTAGGAGCGATAAACAGTCATAAGTCATTCCTTTGTAATTGCTGCCTTCTGATGTTTAATCATGGATGGCGGAGTGATTGCCGCGCCACGAGTCGATTACCTCACTTGCTGACTGTTTTCAGTCGGCCCAGCGCAAAAAATTCGATTTTCCACTCCATCTTCAGATGCGAGAAAGCGGGGGAAGTGCAGGAAGGGGAGCTCTTTGTGGGGAAAGATGGTTCGCAGAGGGGTTCGTACGCTTCGTAGATCTCTCATTGTTCGAGTGCGCCGTTTCCCACAATGCAAAGCTATGACGAGGAAATCCGAGCTGTGACCAGGAGATGTCTCCAGAATGGAAGGAGTTTTTTTCCCTTTTTAAGGCATCGCTTGCGTTATTTGGTTTACGTTTCTGGCCAATGCATACAGTTTTCAGCCTGGGCATTTGGGAAATCATTAATTGTGGCATGATATTTTCTCTTAGCCTTATTTCTTTGGGCAAGAATTACGCATAAAACTCTTTTTAATTTCAATTCACTCATCTAATGGCCTCATAGACATACCCAGCGAGCGTCCTTTCAGATGCAAGTACTAAAAGTATATTGTTTCAATTTGTCAGTATCGCGTATCGTCCGCATAAAAAACGAACCTGTATAGAGCTAAGTTCCATGTCTATTTCTCTGATTTTTCTTACAGTAGCTGAATATTTTATGAAACATTCGATACATGTATGTATGCACAGGTGTACAATGCTTGTCGCCCCTCGCCCTGTGGTAGGGAACTGCAACTTTTAGTCATTTTTTAATTCAGTCACTGCCTTCTATCATTCGTTGAGAAAACTCATTTTCGAACCACCATCCTGCGATCTATTTCATTTGCTTTCTCGCGGTATCTTATCGAACCATTCAACAAGGTGGGCGCATACTATCTACTATGATTTGAAGAACGTATTATCTCTGAGTTTATTGGGATGATTTTTATATAAGTTTTTCTTTCTTTTAGCGAATCCCACCTTACGTCATGTGACCTCTTGGTAACGCCCAACCATTTATCGTAGAAATTGTTGACAAAACTTAGCAACTACTTTCGCGGTACCTTTTTAATTTGCGAACGCAGCGATAACCTTCAGGGTTTCATATACTGCAAGCAGGAGGAATCTAACTAGTGCAACTTTTACAAAGTTTACGGACTTAATCTTAGCTCCGAAAGACTATTCGCTCAACGAAGGCAAGCTTTCTAATTTTCTGTTCACCTTAACTTTGGAGTGGGCTCATCATGCAATTATTCAGGATAATTTCGATTGCTTTAATTTCGTAATTAATTTTGAGATATTTCGCTGATTATTCCGGTTTTAAGCTTCCTTCACAAAGGTAGGAAGAGTAATCACCAGTATAAAAGTTTATTTCGAAAATATTCACCGCAAAACATTTGTCTAACTTATGTCTCAATTTTAAACCGACGGAATCGTTCCACTTCGAAATTCTATTTATGTCCATGGATAATATAAATCTCGTTGACTTCTATTTCCTGATAAATAATCATATCGTTCTCAAAATACTAACTTTGGTACCAATCTCATCACTAATGTCTACAAGGTATAGCAGAGGACCGATTACGTTATCCTGCGGGGCGTCAACTCTCTTTGAATGTTAATGACATTGTTTTCATACCCGTCCTATCAGCCGTTATCTCAGTCGTCTCATTTATCTCCAACCCTGCGCTATCATATTCCGTGTGGTTATAACTAATATTCTTCCTCTTCACTGATGAGCTCATTAAATTCTATTACACGATTTTAAAATAAACTGCTAATGGTATTTAGTTCAAAAATCTCTTGAACATTTCAATTTATGTTTTCATCTGAAATATCCGACGCGTATTTTTCCTGAGGACATCTTCCTTACTTCTGTGGATTTAGTTCTTACTATATCTAAGTCTAGTTAAGGCAGCGCATGCCGGAATGGGTCTAGTGTTAGTTGGCCGGACTTCTGCTTTAGTTAGTATTTTCTGAAAACGAACTTGACAACATATTCAAGCGCCCAGTCATTTCCTTAGCCTCATTAATTGTATCCTTTTATGAAAGTAAGAAAGGAATCTTTGATAGCTCTGTCAGTTTAAAGTTCACTATCGCCTCAAATTATAATACGAGCTAAAAATACCAAAGAATGATCTCAACTTCTTTATATTTTCCTTCCCTCTTTCGATTCAATGACGAGATTCGCAACTCGCGCAAAACCCGGATTGTTTTCCTTATCTTATCGTCATCCCCTTGCATATTAGCGAGAATCCGCCCACTCTTTCCACGAATTATTCCACGTTCCACTTCCTAAGAGAACTTCTACACCGAACTTGAAACTCCTTCCGTCGCCTCACAAAATGGATTTCTCAAAGATTTAATTATGTGAAAATACATTGGGGAGAAAAAGACCACGTCCTATAAAAGTTAATTAATTTAATTTATACCGTTTTCCTATGTTTCTCAACATTACTTCTCTAGCTACTTAGTAATTTAATTATGCATTTACTGCTGAATCAACCTAAAATTAAGTTTCCAGGCACCAGCCATATTTGGTATGGGCATGAGATATTTAATCCGAGATTGTGCATGTCGTACTTGCGTGCGATATCATCTTTTTTTAAATAACTAAAGCAATATTTTGGTGCCAACACCACAAACATATGTATATCGTACAATACTCTAAAACAGGGTTTGCTTAACTATTTTACCCCGCGGCAGCGTAGGGATAGGGATTTTTTTGCTTTTGGATTCAAAAGTAAATAAAAATCTTTTATATAAATAGAAATTAAAATTTATACAAACACTCATCTTCTTTGGATGGAATGCTTTAAATTGGACATACTTATAACTCCTCATTTCTTCAATCGATCGCATTAATTATTTACGTGATGGCTGAAAAACGTAATTCGCAAACGTAGGATCAGGAAATGGCAACAGGGATTTAATTGCAGTCGTACGTAATTGAAGATATAGACTTCAGGTTAGAGTTCTTTAAGTGATTGAACAATAGTGGTACAAAACTGTTCAAATCTGTATGTATAAATTGTTTTGTTTTGAACTTCTTCACATTTGCACCAGCTTATGGTACAGAAATATTTACGGACACTCCAAAAGCACTCAAAGGTTGTCATCGACTCTACCATCAAAATTTCGCGGCACACTTAATACCTCTAGTGAGATGCAGCACATAATTAGGTATTTACTGCTCTATAAAAAGGCAGAACCTCTTAAGTTATAAAGATTTTGAAGAGGTTGTTCAAGCAACATAGCCTACGTTAAGCTTAGGAAGAAGTATTATCTCCGATAATATAATAATAACAAAAATCACTCCACCCCTGAAAAGAACCTCAATATCTGCAGATGAATAATTGTAATACAATTCACCTGCAAGGGAATAAAATGGTGTATACATAGAAAGGAGCGTTATTTCCTTCTAAGTGATGTATAATAAAATCTTCATTCCGAGTACACATACATACATATACAGCGCCAATAGCGTTTCTCCGTCTTTCACATCATCTCAGATTAACCTGAACTTAGCTCCACTTGTTCCTAATTGGGGACATTCGCAGTATGATGACTTTAAATGTCAACTACAAAGACAATAAGCAACGTGATTCCGAGGAAGACTATTAGTCATAATGAATTCGACGCGCTGGAAATGCTTTCGTACCAAAGATATTCGCGTTACTTTGAACATGGGGACAATAACGGCTTCGGATTTCTCATAAGGTTGCGATAACGGGATATGTTGATTGATACTTGAGTCATGACGACAATCCTGACATTGTTGTTCATCAATTATTGTTAGGTGACAATATATTTGTAATAAAAATCACATTCAATAACCATTATTTTTTGTCCCAAGTGGCGTATTATTGTTGGCCATAATACATGATTAATCAAGACATTACATAATTGATTTTTAGATAACGATGTATTCGTTTCAGCAATTATCAGTTAATTCATCGACTTCAAGCATTGTTATCGAGGGATACTTCAATAATTTCGACTTAATTTAGCATCTTTTCGTTGTTATTCGCAGTGACAATTCATTATTTTTTTATTTTTATGCGTTCACATCACCTTTTGTACTCAAGTTTTGTAGTGCCGTTGATTGTTGAGCGGTTGCCTCACCCCGTCCCTGCCTGGGGAAAAATCCACTTTTTCTTCACAAAACAATAAGAGATCGTGTTTCGAGTATGAGAAGCAGTTATAAAAAATAGGTCCGTAAGTCAAGGTAAGACCTAACTATGCAATAGCTTTCACAACCCTTTAGAAAACCGAATTTTCTTCCCCTTCTCAAATCTTGCCTTTGTCCTGCCGCTTAAAAGATTCCTCTTACTTAAGAACGTTGTTTTGTTTTGACGCAGCTAATAGTCCCGGATTATGATGGACAGTCCGAATTATGTGCCGCGCGTTGCCGATTACCGAAATGTTACTCGTGACATTTCTTTGAGAGCAATTTTTTAATTTATTATATTTTTGCGATCTATAATCAAATTCAGCGGAACTCAGTCCTCTGCTTAAAATTTATCGCGATTAATTTTATAGTGGACTAAATTCATTGCCAGAGGGCAACTCGTTTCTCTTGTTATCGGTTAGAAAATTTACTGCGTGCTCACTGACATCAATAGTTACTTTAAGCTAACTGCTATGCGTATCCTAAGATAACAAAATAATTCAGAAATTTTAAGTTTGAAATCATTTTTTGTTTAATGCAGTGTTCCTCAATTGGTGAATGATCAATATTAAAAATCCAATTATCAATAGAATTCTTGGTATGATTATTAATAAGGTTAGGACATTTTCTGTTGTAAATTTTAATAGATTTACCTGATACGTATCAAGTTAAACAATGACATAAGTTACCCTAACTTTATTAAAAAATTTATTCATATTTTGGTGAGAGTTTTAAGCGCTTCTTAAATTTATTTAAAAGCATTGTAGAAAAATAGCAGCATTTGAATATTCTCTGAAACAAAAGCGGGGAGCCTGCGGCCTTTTTCCTGCGTTTTATGTGGCTTTTCTCAGTTCTAGAAAAAACTCGGGTAGTAAATCATTTTGTTTCCCAGTTTTCCTTTTTAAACACCTAGAGAATTTTAAATGCAAAATATTCCTCTTCATTTTATTTAAAATCTGTTTGCTTGCAATTAGCTTCGATTTTGGCCTATTCTCGTGTTTATGGAGCGGATCACTTATGAATGGCATAATTTTTTCAATCGGGTTTACGATGATAAAGAAGTTTCCCATCCCTAATATAAAGTTTTTCAATACTCTTCCATTTTTGGACTTCGCACATATCGCATTGGCTAATAAAAAATCTCGATACGTTCCATATTAGCTCTCAGACGTCTGCCATCGAAATCGCTTGCGCCAGTTGATAAAACTCAACGGATTGATGCATAGCTGAAATATTATCTGCAAATGCTTCGTTCAATTCTGGCGGATTCGAGTGGACACATGCTATTCATGAAGGGTAAGTTCAGCATCAGTAAAATATGCAAGTTTGCTGCGTCGAATTTATTTCTCGCTGTCTTGAATTTATTGGAGCCTAAGCGAGAGGAGTTTTCAGGAGGATCGAAAGATGTGCATACCTCCTTTAACATTCCTCTGAATGACGCACCATCTGGTGGGAATGGAGAGAGTTCACCACAGACGGATCAATTTTGCGGACCGCGATCGATTTTCGGGTGAGGCAACATTCGTTTGTTTTCGAAAGGCGGCAGGCATGGGGGCAACGGTCGCCAAATTATTAACAGGGTTTAATTTAAAAGTTTTTCGTTACGCATCACACGCAGGATAAAATAACTGATCCTCTAATTTCCTAGTATGCGGCGAGTTGAGTATATTTGCGGATGACTAATAATTACGCAGAGAATTATCAAATGAGGAAGACCGCACTTATTTTCCTTGTCTACTTAACGCTAGAGTTGTTTATTAAATTTACCAAAAAGTGACAATTAGAGCTCTATATTAAGTTATCCGTCCTTTATTCTTCGAAATGAAGATATGTGCGTCAGTGTTATCGGCATAATATTAATGGAGTTTCATTTCGATTGCATATCTCAGGGTAACGTCACGGGTAACGTAAAAACGAGTTCGCGCATCGAAACAATTTTTTGGTGAAGCAATTAAAATTATGTTCCAAACACCGTATTATTTAGATGAAAAATTAAGAGAGCGATGCTATTAAGCTTCAGAGACGCCTTATTAACAATGGAGAGCATATATATGCAATTTTATGTGAGAATTCCTCACTTAGGCCTATATGGTGATGAACATAAAATAACAGAGACTATGTGGAAGATAAATCACTTCAAAAATTCATGCCATCCGCAAACGATGCGCAGTATTAATAAACAAAGGATTTACGTTGATCCCTCGGTGTTCACAATCCCTGCCACACGCCAATGTGTATGTCGGGTTGTTTAGTTATTATCCATGCAAGATGCAATATTTGTGTAACGGAACAACTTGTATTTGTGCTCCTTTACAAAAATATTTTCTATTCACGAATTATGAAAAATAAAAAGTGACGACCAAGAAACGTATTCCAGCATAATGAACGATTTCATTGAGGAAACTAAAGTTGAAGAAAATACAAATTTGCGAAGTTGGAAGTTCCTATCTTCTCTCACTATTTTCTCACTTTTCATTTCACTTTCATCGTTTAAAAGACCTTAAACAGCATTTTTTCCGCTCAGCTATATTTTTGCATCAGCAGTGAATTGTTTTCATGAATACTATTGTACTACCATTTTAATACAGTCGTATAATCACTCGGACATCGAAAACCTTATAAGTCGAATAATTCACCGTATAATTATAAGTATAGTATAAATTAATGTAATATAATTATTAGATATACTGTGATCATCAATAAATAACTTGAATTTTTTGGCCGACCTCGAGTCATGTAAACCTCTATTGGTCGAAGTCTATGGGTCTGACCTTTATTCCTCAAAGACAAGGCCTTCTCCGGATTGATAACAATCGAAAATGGCATTGACTGTCATGTTTCTTTTAAGCAAAGCCAAATAACCGACATTTTCCAAAATACACCAAACAAACGAAGCCGCTTTGCACTCATTGCCTGCAAGACTGTTTTCACTTCGTCTTTGTCTACCTTTATTGAAACAGTGTAGTTATTTCAGCCTACAAAATATATTTTATCATATCTTTATAAAATATAACGTTCATCAATTTTTTAATGTAGGTAAATTACACAGGTCTGTAAAAATAAATATTTTGTCTGCTGCATGCGTTTCTTTCACTGATTTTACTGTTTTGGTTTGTGCTGAGTCTGAAAATGACCTTAATTCTTTCCCATCACGTACTTTTTTTTGCAAAATGAGGAACTTGAATAAACTGACTTTTCAAAAAACAACGTCTCTTGAACACGTAAAACAGAGTTACATTTGCCATCCATGGCACACTTGCGAATGAGAAACGTAGTATTCTTTTTGTTGATCTGTGATACCTTTTCTTCTTCTATTTCATCCTTATGCTTTTTCTTTGGTTTCCGGTATTCCTCGTTTCCTGAGTAAGCATCCGGCAGTAGTCAGCCATACTCATGATACTCATACCTCGAATACTTGAAGGTTTCGGCTCTTGAAAATTGAGCTATCGAAGTATGACTGTATATTCTAAAATGAGGAATGGAAGAATCGACTTAAGGGAACACCTGAGCCCATTTCCATGGGAAAACCCTTTCTTCTTGTGTTTGTTTTAGAGCATGAGTATGCTGACCAAGTCCGAGCAGGTCGGGGCTTTCCCGTCACTAAGATGCTGCGTGGGAGGATGAGAGCTGTGAAAATGGAGAGAGGTCAGGATGATATTCTCGTAGGCCTAAAGGAATTACTGCTCTTAAATTATTTGATAACGCAAGTATATCTTGAGGGGAAAGAAGAAGAATAGTTACAAAAGCGAATAATCTCTCTAATAGAATATTTTAGACGCTGTTTGCGTATGAATTCAGTATAGGCGGACGTACGTTAGGGATTACGAAAGTACTATGAGAGCCGCGTTCCTTCCTTATAAAAGTCCCTAGTAAAACTGGGAATAATGGAACGTGTTTTTTCTATAATTTTTGGAGAGTATTTTCGCTGATTCAACATAGTTATGAAATAAAATAGGCTATTTTGTAGAATATAAATTCTACCTTAACCATAGAGAAATTTCATGCACGGAAACGGCTATATTCCATATAATTATGAAATTATTAATAATTATTATATAATATTCCATATAAATATGAAATGATACATTCATTGGAAGCAATAACCTATCGCCTCTACATTATGTAAAAGTTAATGAAATGCAAATACGTAATAGTCTTCAACGGATGATATTAGCTTTGAATAAATTTAATTATTCATTCTGTAAAATTGAATTATATTATTTATTACAAAATCTATAAAATACGGTTGAAACGCTCATATTTAAGATGCTGTCCTACCTAATACGCAATTTTTTACCGGTCCCTATCACACGAAACACATATATGGTGATATACAGAAGGTCAGCTAACAGTTCATAAGGGGGATTTTTCCCGCCTCCAGATGCCCTGCGACCTGCATTATCAATCGTCCATTGATTAGCAATATTTATGGACCGATAATTACATTATCTGTATCGCCATCTTCCTCTCTCCTCTACCTTTACCCTATAGGGGTTCATATTCTAGCTCTGATTGTGAAATAGAATAAAATCTTCCCTATCAGTTTCAACTCAAGCCAGTGTGGAATAAAAAGCCTATTGGTGGTGATTTCCTTGGTAGCAAAGTCAAGCTGTTAAAATTTCGAATAAATCAAATTGGAATTGTGATGTTTCAGTGGTTCCAATTCATTATTAATTCTTCAATGTTTATCAGGTATAAAAATTGATTCATTGTATAGTGAAAAGTGACCGAAATGAGTAACTAAGAAAGGCTCTCATTGTCAGAAAAGCAGACCGTTCAAAAATATGACGAGAGGGCACTAAATCTTACACAGCATTAGTTCACGGGTTCTCCAGACATCCCATCTTAAACTAAGACAAACTAGAAAGGTTTCAAGTCATCATTTACCAAAAAAAGAGCTGAATGAACCCTTCCCAGTCGTTTTCAAGCAAGAAATAACGATTTCGATACAAAATAACCTTATAACCCGTTTCCATTATATGTAGAATTGTGCCATTAAATATACTATGTATTCAATTCAGAAACAATATTCTGCGAACATTTTTAATTGGATTTTCCACAAGACGAATTCTCAGTTCCGACATTTAGTCAAGCGGAAGTTTGTATAAAGAAGTAAGCCTTTATTCCTTTGAATAGTTGTCCAGAGTTCCAGCGACAACGGATCAACGCAAGGTTTTCCCGTAGAGAAGATAACGCCGTCCACATCCGCGTTACCATTTCTTTATACCGGACCCACAATGGGAATATCCCATGAGTTTATGGAGGGAATGGAAAGGCGAGACACAATACAGTTGTCCAGAAATAGCGCATCCGTGGCCTCTCGGAATTGCATGTGTGATGGAGGACAAGGCCACTCGCACACTTAACTTGGCACCATTACGTAAGGTTTTATAAAAATTAAAGGATCTGGCCTGAGCCCAAAGCTAGTCAGGTTATTAAATAGACATTCGCGTCCCGGGTAAATAAAATATATCCTTGTTTTCTTCCCCCTCCAAATTAGCATTCTCGGTAGTATTTTTAATTAGGGTTTAAATGTCGAACGTATATTTTTCTTGGATACTGTTTTAGTGTTCTGTTCCCCGAACCGTGAAAATTTTCCATCAACGTAAACCACTCGGCTTTTCACTTCTGAAATTTATTAATTGGTCGATCGATTTAAATTTCTTCTTTTTGCCAAAAAGCACTATAGAGGTGCAACATGAGGATTTTATGAAGAATGGTGTGTTGAAATTTTAAGTATTTTGATGGTTTTTGACCTTATTTTACATTCCTTAGGCATGAAGAATTTTTAATAAATATAATTTCATTTTTACACCACTAACTATTCTGAAATAGTGTACGTATTTATTTTATGAGTAAAAATTAAGATTCTCTAAAGAATTACATCAATCTACAGTTAATTAATTTCTTTGTGAACACAATTAGCGCCAAAGTACAGTGCAATTGGTGCATAATATGGGAGAACTTCTTCCCAAGTTATGTTTTAAGAAAGGATTGAGTCCCTAACATGTATTAAAGAAAGGAAGATTCATTCGAACACACATTTAAGTAATTTCTTGGTCTTCTTTCTCCCTCAAAATCATTGAGCTGCATTGGCTTGCAAATCACGGGAAAGGTTTTGAAACAAATTCTTAAAAGCGAAATAAGTTTATTAGAATCTTTTTATTAATTAATTTCTCCGCGAAATATTTTGAAAAGGTAAAATCTCAATGACAGAAATTTTCTCCTTTCTTTAACGAATATCGAGATATTCAACTTTTTTCTCTATAAGTTTGTTTTGATAAATTCTTTGTCACGACAGTAATTCCAGTATTTGGTAACATGAAACCGATGGAACTTAACTAAGCCCGGCTAGCTCAGTCGGTAGAGCATGAGACTCTTAATCTCAGGGTCGTGGGTTCGAGCCCCACGTTGGGCGTAATTTTTCGTTTACCTCAACGGGACGATGAATGTCCATTTTCCATGTCCAATTTTCCATCAGTTTTTGTCAGCCTCATTGATTTAACATATCGACCCTGAGAACTCGTGTTTTTAATCTTAGAACCGGCACAGATATTAGTGCCCGTATGTAGTTAATGTCCTCAACGTAATCAGCCAATGCTGGATATTGCGTATTAGAAATAATAATTTATCGGATATATAGCTGAAAAAGTGTTTTCAAGGATACTATTTTAATTAATGAGAGTTAAATTTATAAAAACCCTTTTAACTTATGCCAAATTATTTTTCTATATTGTTATGGTTATGGTTATATTGCCAAACTAGAATATATTTATATACTAAGAATGTCATTTTTATTATTTAGAAAATTTCTGATTCATATTTTCTTACAATCATTTGGCTATAAACACTAGTTAAGAGTCAAGTTGTTGCACCATTCAGTACATGAAAGTTGATTTTGGAGAATTTACGTTTCATATATGGGTACATACATCCCGCCTTTCGGAGTGTGGCAGGGAGTACTTAAATTATGCAGCCTATTTTCATAGTTACTAGTGAGTATTGGTAGCAGTGAATAGTGAATATCCGAACCGGCTCGTCCTAGCATCGATTTCCCTGTTTTTTTCTATCAATATCTAATCGACATCTACAGCAGAGTTAACGCCTTCGAGAGTCCTTCGAAAACTTATTATCTCGGAATTTATTGAGCAAAGTTGACTTATGTTTTGATCTTCTTTCTTCTAACAACCCCATCGCACGATAAACAGAACCTTGGTAGCGCTTACCGATTCATCAAAGCCTTTCTTAACACAAAGAACCGCCTTCCTTTGTACTCTCTCATTCACGAAATTATTTTTTAGCTACATCCATCAGCCAATTCCCCTAGAGTCTGCCATCATAACAAGTTTCTTCGGCGTATTTTATTCTCAGTTTAACCCCTTTTCGAAGGTCACAGCCGATGACCTTTCTCTCGACGATCTGTTGCGGAAATGAGAAACGAAATCAACCTCACTATGCCCAAGTTGTTAGCTTCAATGAGACTTTATCTAGTGAACGCCCCTGGAATAGCGGGGATACTTGTTTGAAAACATGGACTTTATTTATTAGAGCGGCCTTGTTAACTAAGCCACCGAGAACTGCGTGCTTGTTTTTACTCTCTCTTCGTACCGTCCACTCTTAACGAGCATGTTTGCGGAATGCTCTTGGATTAAGAGCAAGGGTTCTCGAGCGATGCTGCGCGTACTGTCGGTGTTACATACATACCTTCTAGGGAGAAGATTTAGAATAGGGGTGGGAAACCTTTTTGGATGAGGAGACCGAATTATCCGACGATAAGGAACTACTAGGCCGCATATGAATTATAATTCATAACCTTTATCCTTATGAGAACATCGAAACGGAATCGAACCGAAAACCGAAATCAAAATATGTTTCTTTTTCCGGAGTGAAAACTGAAACCGAACCGAAGGAAATTGAAGGTCTTGAACCTAAACCGAAATTGCTATTTTTTCCGTTTCATTTTTTTGTTTTGAAAGATGCACTTTTTACGTAAGTGTAATTAAAGAAGGTTAACTGAGTTCCTCTGTAACTACGAGTTGCGACTAATTATTAATTACTTATATTCAAAAATTAAGTTGTGTGTACCGAAAAAGCTAGAGAGTACGAAACAAACTTTCGAAAGAATATTACTATGGTCGGACCGAAAAATACGGTTCGAACCGGTTCGACGTTGGTAGAAGCAACGAAACTGGAACTGAACTGTCGTTTGTTTCTTTTTTGGTTCCTCAGAAGCGAAAACCGTATCAAAAAGCATTATAGTTCGAAGCTCTGATTAAAATAAAGTGAACTCCCGATTATCCGTGGGCATGATTCTTTATTCTTCGTCGGTTTTGGAAACTTGTCTTAAAAAAAAACAAATACATTACGCGTAATACAAAATTACTTACGCAAGACTTTTTCTTATCACTCGGATTCACTGCATAAAATGTAATTGTTTTCCTTACTTACGACTACAATAACACTATCGCAACTGAAGAGATCGGGTGAAAAAACTCATAGGTTGTAGAAATGAAATAATCGAAAATAACGGACTATATGCGCAAATACAAAAAATTCGATCGTTTCCTTAAATTGTGAATATTTTAAGAAATAAACGTGGAAGTCTGGATTATCCGTGCTATGTATTATTCGTGCATCCTCTGACTATACTTAGCCAGAATAATCGAGAGTTCGCTGTTGTTAATTATTGAAATTTTACGAAGGAAAACAAATTTTATCGTCAGGTAAACCAAGGTAAAGAATTTTCAATATTATTCTCCCTTGACTTAATAATGGGGAAACAAAGTTAACTAAATGCGGACATTGGTTTCAGGAAGTGTCTAATAACCAGCGTGTGGCCTAAAGACCGCAGGTTCCTCCCACCTTCGGTTAAGAACATGAATCAGCACGTATATATCAGCTAACGAAAAAGGCAAACAAAAAAATTCCACGTATACATTAATTGAAACTAATGGAGTGAGAGATATGGAACAAATACAGTTGTCCTCTCATTATCTGTACAAGTTGATATTTGCGAATAACTGAATTCTACGGAATATCCTCGAAATGGAGAAAATTTGGAAATATCCTCTATAGCAGGGGTTTCAAGTTTATACAAAAATGCAAAAACTGAGGTCCTCATCTCATAAAAGCCAAAATTTTTACTATTTGCAGCTCTTATATCTCGAATGATTTTGCCTTCGTCGGATTGTTCTTTCCTTCGCTCATTCTTATAACAATGTTAAGAAGCAGCCAGATATCTTGGATTCCAATGCGGAACTATTCACAGCTTTTCAGTACACAATCTGGATTATGTGGGAAAACAAAACTTGTAAATTTTGTCAAAGGATGATAGGGTAAAGAGTTGTAGATGATCTACTTGTCTGCTAATTTTATTTTAAATACAATAAATAAAGAGTTCCTAATTTAGCTAAACTTAATTTTGTATTTTAAAAGCATCGCAAATATAAGTCAAAACTTGTGATAATTATGGTATTGGTTGCTTTTACCTCCCTTAACACACGGAGATGGAGTCTCAGGTCTTCGAAGACTCGAGAAATATATTTTTGAAAAAAATCCAGAACATTTATTGCCAAGATTGACCCCTTTCTAAGAAGTTATATTTAGAGTTTACAGCCAGCAACAAAATTATACCTTAATATAAGTAATAGAAATCACGAGAGTATATAAAATTGAGGGTCAATTATCACAATACTTGAATTCCATTTTCATATAATAATTATTTTTATTTTCTTCTCGTATAAAGGATAATAAAAAACAGAGGGAAACTAAAAAGAGATTTAATATGTACTATAGCTATACATGTATGTAATATGATTTTATATGTACTAATATTGCATATTAAGTCTCCTTTTAGTGTGCCTCTTTTATTGTCATGGAGTACCACTGAGTTAAGTCCCTCATGAATAATTTTAAAGGATGATATTTTATATTTATTTCAATGCTAAATCATACATATTACTTTTGAAATATACTACATTATATAATTGTTTAGTTTCCGGGGATGCAAGTTCGTACTCCCTTTAAAGTGATTAGGTCAGAGAATCGGATCCAGTTCTACTCAGAGATATACTCCTGAGGAAGTTTAAATAGAAAACAATGGTTTGTATCTACCAAAGGTAAAATATTCAAATAATTGGAAAATTGGAAATGTTTTTTAATTTTGAATTTCCGCTGAAAACGCACAATTAGGAAACGCAATAACGGCGATCACTCATTATTGTAAGTGAAGGATATCTTGTGAAATTTGTTGCCCTATGACAGTGTTTTAAATCGAAAGTTTAATAAATTATGGATAATACCAAAGGAAAGCTTTGAGCTGGAGTGTTCTTAACCGATTTCAGTGGATTTTCTAATCTTTTGAGAAAATGCTTGGAAAATCGCAAAAATTACTTGAATGCGGCAATTTTTTAATCCTCTGTTCGCTGTCAAAATGTGGCTGAAAGAAGAAAAAGTCACTGAAAACAGCGACGAATGGCTGACTTGATTACTATTATGCTGGCCCCAATTCATTCACAAAGCAAATTATGTTGTCTCCAATCAATTCGAAATTTTGTGTGCAAGAAATCCTGTTTTGCACCCGTCCATAAACGCCACAGCTGCATCACACCCAACTTTGACTGTTATTATTAATTGCTTTGGAATTGCTAAGTAATCATATGACATAATTGATTGGATAAATGATTACGATAGTTTTTCTTACATACGATGCATGACGAAAGCTATTTCAATACCGATGCACCGTAGTAATATTGTTATGAGCTCTACGAAAGCTGAGGTAATTTCCCAACTGTCAGCTCCCACCGGGAATCAAACCCAGGGCCGCTTTCACCAAAGGAAGACTCGCCACCCACTTTGGTAACCGGGAGCCGAGATGTACGTATGTATGTACTATAATTTGGGTAGGTTCTTGCAAGTATACTGGGTAGGTTCTCGAGTCCTCATTTCCTGCTCAGCTCCATTTCCATCTTCATCTTATGTCATCTTTACGTAATAATTTTTCTTTCCGTTTCCGCTGCCGTTATACCACAATTTTTCCTTCTTTGTGGCCAACAAAGTATCCTTCCTTCAATCAGGTTCTTCATCAATCCATTCACTATATTTTTTTCTCTTTCTCTGAGATTTGATTTCTTCAATGAAAACCTTCCCCTATTCTGATTCTCACCTTGGCATTCATATCACCCGAAAGGTCCTTTCAAATTTCAAACAAGGTTTCATCACTACAAAAGTGTAGTCGGAATCTGTGTCAACACCTTGGTAACTTCGAGAGCTTTCAATTCTATTTCTCAACTTCTTTTTAATCAAAATATACAGGCAGGCATCGATTTTGTCTTTCGAGTTTCGATCTTTCGCGGTGTATCGTATGCAATCACGTTTTTACTTCGCTGCTGCCCGCTTAGCTATTTCTAATTTTAAAATCCCTATATCTCACTTGCATTTTTATATTCACTCAAAGAAAATGGATTGCTCGAGTTTGCCGAACTATTTTATCATACGGCACACTGCGGGTTGGGAATTTATTTTACTGCACTCCAACGAATGTTAACTTTGTTGTTAAACGTAAAGAAATGTATTAAATGTAAAGTTAAATAGAAAATTTTGAAGTCATAAGCTTAGTAAAATGCTTAACCTAAAAATTTCGACTTTCGCGAGTTTATGGGGAATGTGCCCATTACTAAAGTTAAGATGTCGTACTCCTTTAAACACACAAACGAACGAAAAACACGTAGATAACCGAAAATTTTCCACTTCGATCTATCAGTAACTATTTATTCTATAGTCCTATCACAACAGCTCACCAACCGAATAATCAATGTTTGAACAAAACTGTAGCATTTTGTAGCAATAGTTCTGTTGCTAAGTTTTACGTCTTTGTGCAAACTTTTGTCCCTGAAAAATTTATAAAGACTTCGCAAATGCTCAAAGTTTAGCATCGACACGACTGTTAAACAGTTATTACTTCTCGCGGAACATCTCGTGGTAAGTTATTGAGCCGCGGCGTACAGTTTGGAATACACATCTTTGAAGGAATACAAAATATTTGTATGCTTCTCTAGACGAACGTACAAATATTTATCTATGATTCTTCGTCCTAAGCATGGCGAGCGGCTGTAACCGGCTTCTTCAACCTCACTATCCACATCATCATACATTTTTCAAAATTAGAATGGTAAAAGGTTTCATTTTGCAAATTTATATTGATTTTTCATCATTCTTTATCACCATCCTGTTTTATTTTGCAGTTTTATAGTGTTAATTTTTTCTATAAGTGAATCCAGCAGCTGTGAGTTAGAAAATCGTCGCTTATTTTATCAATGTTTAGTTCGGAGATGCAATAAAGTTTTATTTTATTTTACTTTTTTGTGTGATCGATCTCATTAGATATTTCTCGCATAAATTAATTTGCTGCCTCTTTTTTTTTAAATTTCAAGATATCACCAATATAGGGAAAAATTTATTTGGGTCCATTTCCACTCGAACTGGGACCGAATCCTGAATTTTCCATTACCTCAATAACTTTCCTAGACCATGCCTTCGTAGGTCTCGATTCGACGTCCCTGCAGTACCTACAGCTGCCCCTGCCTGCCGCTATATCTTTAAAATCGTTACTAGAGGTGTGCGAATCTTCGAAATCGTAAATCGAATATATTTTTTTCGGCTAAGATTTCAAAGCGTATCAATATTTGGAAAAAGTCAACTCGAATACAAATTTAAGCGGCGGTAACTCATGTATTTGCTACTTCCTTTTTTGTTTCGTTTTTCAATCTCTACATGAAATTTGCATTGACGTTTTACTTAAGTACGCTTCTAACCAAAACTATTATAATAACGAAACCATAATATATATTTTTTTAATTCCTTATTATAAATTTGCAATGCTATTTGGCGGATAACGACGATGAACTGGAGACAAAGAAAATGCGAACCTCAGTTTGGGCAACTTGGGAGAAAGAACGGACAAAGCATCGTGTATCGAATCGAATATTAAGTCAATTACATTCGAGCATAGAATAATTTTCAGTTCGATTAGAAGTCGATCCAAAGTGAGAAAGCAAGATTACATCACTAGTAGTTACTGACATGCGTTCAAATATTTTAGGTATATCTATAAGATACAGCAAGAGCTGGGATTGGAATGTATTACTTGATCCTTGCTATGTGTTGCTCTCTTATCAATATCGTCCAGGAAAGGTAATATTTACCTTCGAAAGACAGATTATGAGAACGGTTGATTGGATAAAATCTCTATAGAAATCTTCAATAATAGTCATCCCTTGGATACTGTATAAGCTAATTTATGATATTGCTTAGAATTTCAGCATATTATAAATCAAAGCTCAGAAATATTTTATTACAATCATTTTACAACCCTCCCCAGCAACTGTACTTGAATCCGCTTTAACTCACCTAATATACTCTAGATATTCATAACTATATAATGTAGTACCAAGAGTGTTTTACATGTGTTATTTCATTAATTCTATTTAAATCATCGTTAATATTATCTATATTTTACGGCTTCAACTAACCCAATAGTCAAGTTGGAAGTTTATATAATTTTCCCAACTTTTATTAAAATTTACAACATATACATTCACTGTATGTAGTGGCGTTGCTGAATCTTATTGGGCACCTTGCCAAGCATGATTTATTGTCTGAGATTTTAAATTTTGGAAAGTTATCCGCATAGCAATTTTATATTTGGCCATTCACATGGAAATTTCTGCGCGGGACTTTTATATAAGAAACCCGATGCGACAAACATAATTAATTTTTCAATTCGACCACTGGGAATAATGACTACAAAACCATTAAGCAATACATGGATAATTAACATAACTATTAGCTTAACAGTGATACCTTTCTATAATTTACACATACTATGAGATAAAATAATATAAAACAAAGAATATATATATATATATATATATATATATATATATATATACACTTCCTATTCTTTGTTAACCACCATTAACATAATCTGAAAGTGCATTCATTTAAAGTAATACTATCAGTTTTTAATTCCTCCTTTACAAGAAGAAAAGGAAATCTGTGAAGAAAAACTGACTGAATCATCGAGTGACAATACCGCGAAGACAGGCTTCTTCTACAAAGTAGAATTTCCTATGAAAATGTTAAGGAGGCTTCATAATTAATTTACATGAATAATATAACATAACTCTCTACAATTAGAGAAACAAATTTTTCCTAGAAACTCATGACGTGAGAGAAATGCAAATACAAATGGGACATGTGACAATCTTTAGCCATAAAGGAATAATTTGAAATAAAACAAATAGAAGCACTAATGATTTTGTGGATATCTATCCTGTGAAGTAATTAAGAGAGTTATATAATTTTTCTACTGTATTTCATTCAGACAACATATAATACTTTTTATTTTAACTTTTAAAAATTTTAAATGTACAATTGTCTAGAAAGTGTAATTTTCGACTAATTTTTATGCATCTCAATATCTAAATCCTTTACTTATCCACTTCCTTATTTTTGAAATCATTTCGTACTTTGATGTCTTATTTGATCTTGTTAATTTATCCTCTATTTTACACGTGATTGTTACTTTTACATTTGCATATTATTTCTGCAAGCCACCTGTATTATAAAGTAGTTTATGTACTAGACCCATATCTAGATCTAAAGCATGTTTGCTTCTCTTTCCTATGAAAGTTGTTCAAAGTTTCTGTTTCAATTATTACAGGGCCATGGTCTAAAAAGAGATACTCATCACCTGTTGGCTTAGAAAGACTGAATACCATTGAGCACTCAAAGAAATCACAAAATATAACTCATGGTTGAATTAGAGGAGTATATTATTGAATATCATTTTTCTACTGTTGGGTTCCATTCATCCATCAAATCTCATTAGCACAGATCCCACGTAAGTAAAAACGATATTGTGCTACTATTCAATGACTTCAGTTATAGACGTAAGAATAAAATTCATCCACAGACATGAACATACTTTCCCAAACCATATCTGAATAAGAGAAGAAAATTTTATTAATAAAAAGTGATGGCAAACATGAAATTCTATAAAATTTGGTGAAAAGTAAGTCAACTGTAAAATCCCATTTGGTATTATGAGAAATATCCCATCTAGTATTTTCCATGCTTGAGAGGAAAGCCTCAATTTACTCATAAGCATGTTATATACCTCTTTTATTCACAGTACATACTTTTCTTGTTTACATCTTATATTCAGACATATCAATGCAACTTTAAGTACATTTCTATATATTCTTAAAACTATGAACATTTCTTTACTCCAGTAACTCATTTTTCACATTCTTCCAACTTTCTCCCTGTATTCCTCTTTATGTACAAGCATTTACTTTCTCCCTGTATATCATTTTAGCAATTTTGCTTCCAAGGCTTTTGTATAGGTCTAGACATAAACAGCCTTTTCATACTAGTTTCCAGCATAAAACAGCCTTTTCATGCTAGTTACACAGCCTTTCTTTTAGTCAACATTCATTTATAATTCAGTCATTTCCACCTTCTCTCCAATTTTGCTATTCACACTCCTCATACATTCATTCCGATTGCACTCAGTTTTCCCAGACATCTCTACTGACGCACCCACTCTTCTTAGCCATACAACCATGGATGCAGCCACACCTCTACAACCACTCTTGTATTTTTTCATAATTTGTCACAATTTGCTACTGTGACCACATAATACCTACCACCCTTCTACCTATACTCATATGCCTTGTAACCTCTTCATTTATTCTTCCATTCTTAGGAAAAATTCTATCCAAGCCTATTGTAATAATTAATTTCAATATTCTCACCAGCTCAAGCTGCTGTCATCAGATTTACTCATATTAATTTTATCAAATTCAACAATATTTGTCTTGGTACCATTTATCCTCAATATTTCACAATCTAAAATGTAAAATTGCTATGGTGTATCCAAAAGGGTCAACCCCTTTCAGTGCTCATTTGTCTTACACACACTCATGCATTCATATCCCCTCTACTGGTAATTTCTCACTAGCATTCTGCTCATTAAATAAAACTCTTAAACTAATCCTGATACTTATTCTAAACTGATTCACTCATACTTCCATATATGCATAGCATGTGCTTTATATCTTACCCATTGTATTCCAATGCCATTCCAATCCATACCCATCTCCTAGGCTAGGCTACCATGGGTGTTCCAATCCATACCAACTACCATCATCTATTACCATAGCTTCTGTTCCCTTCCTTTTCATGTCACATATAGACAATGCTATTTATTTCTCTCATCAGCTTGAGCTTTTACCTCACTTTTTTCATATTCTAATTCTCAATTTCAACCATACATCATTTAATGATGGATCAACCGATTTTAACTTCAGCCTTCCACAGCAACTTTGGTCATACAATATTTCTGATGATGGTTTAATACTTAGTAAAACAGAGTGTATTAAGTTACAAGCCTAATCATATTCCTGCACAAATCAGATACCCCTAGTTATAATTTTAGGCATATTTTGCCCAGAATACTTCAAACACAACTCCATTTCTTAAATATGATATTATATGGCTGTGACTGGTAAACAGTATAATTAAAAAGGAAATAAATATGCCCACCCAAAGTGGAATAGCACATATGATATGCAGAGCTTTGGGTTTCAGAGCCTCAGCGAATGTCTACTGGAAATAGCCCTTGTAATATGTTTGAATGAAGTATACCCAAACTCATAATTAATAACTAAAATAAGTCTAATAATAATGCCAGTTACAGTGGTATCAGCTGAAAAGTCCTTTTCAAAGTTAAAATAAAAAGGATAAAACTTAACTAAAACTAAAAGTTAAAATTTTACTTAAGATCAACCATTTTGCAAGAGCATCTCACAGTAACTATATGAATTTTGTCAGTCAAAGATGAGCTGACTGATAAATTGAAAATTATCTACTAATTTGCATGAATTGAAAATAGAATAATAACTCCTTTAAATTCCAATGGTCTTATCATTTTTCTATAATTTTATCTAAACTTGAACAAATTGTTTTAAAATATATTTTCTGACACTTTAGAAAAATAAAACTTAGAGCACAAATTTGAAAAAATTTTGTTTCCCTTTCTTTTGCATGGTATACCATGGCAACCCTCTTGCCCATGGTCCCACAGATTCCAGAGATGGCTATAGTTATATTTATTTATATATATCATTTTGGCTATTATAATATCATTAATCAATTTATCTGTAGCAAAAAGCAGTACATTACAGATGTTCTTACACACAAAATAGGTTACCTGAGGCATACTAAACCCTTTTCCTAAGAAAAATTAACATAACTATTTACTTATTTTATTATAATTTAATTGAAAACAGTAATTGTAGAAATTGAAAGACTTGCGAGGATATAGCTTCCAAAATGCAGGATTGCAGCTTGTGTTAGTAATAGTTTCGTAAACAGTGCTTTGGGCCTTTGTATCCTGTGCATAAATGGCTGAACAAGCTCTCCTATATAATCACAAAAATATTTAAAATTCATTACCACAGTGTTCTAAAATCGTAAAAGTAAACAAATATATTCAAGGAATGTATAAAAGTGAAAAGAGTTGTATATGACTGGGACTTACACATTTATTCCAGTGTTGTCTGTATTGATATTTGATTGAATGTAATTTATTTTACTACAACTTAATCTTACTTGAACTTAGGTCTTCTATTTTCCTTTCTATTAGAATTGTTAATAGTAGTGTTTTGACAGATAGGTCATTTTGTGCATATGGGTTTCCCACCAGGGTTTGAACCAAGGACTCTCCAGTCTGATGCTCTGACAATGAGTTAATTAATCAATCACGCAGTTGCGTCATCCTGTTTTTAGGAAAGTATTGAGTGTGCTTCGTGTTATAGCTCAATTGGCTAAAAGTAGTTTTTGTAATTTACCAGCTCCTTCACAATCTCAGGATTCTGAGTTTAAAAAATACCCATCCTGGAAATTTCCCATGATTAAACATATTAATAAAATTGATGGTAAATGATACAAATTCTTTTTATCATTTATTTCATGATTTATTTATTGACCTATTAATAAATAAATAAAGAAAATTAAAAGAATTTGTATCAATAAATTTTCTAATTCATTGATCTCTAGCCTGATAAATTCTATTTTTTGTTAAAATCTCTCACTATTAAAAGCAAGTATTATTTCAATAAGGAATGAATATTTTTACAGCTATGAAATTTAATTACAAAAATGGAAAAATACTGAGAATAAAATTGATAAAAGAATAAAATGAGTAATAATACACCCACAAAATTAGCCATGTCTCTAAAAAATAGACTTCGTTATTGAACTTCCAAGAAAAAGGAAGGAATTACTCTCTGAGATTCTCTGTATCTGGGAAACATTAAAGGATGTTTCCTATTCATTTCCTGTGACATCACAAGAGAAGAAAAGTGCTGGAGGCCATGACTCTTTTAAATATCCCTTTTTTATTCCTATCCTTAAGGTAATTTCTTATGCCCAGTCTCAACTTATGATAAGCCAGGATCTCCCAGGGTATACTTTGGCCTTCCCAGGAAACAGCAAGTCCTTTTAACCTCCAGAATCCTGAGATGAAAAGCACTACCTTACACTTACAATCAAGAAGTGGCAAAGGTTGCTTTGAGTATATACAACTTTTTCGCCTTTAACTGAATGCAGATGTTTGGGCACCATGAATGGAAATGAAAAATACTAATAGCAGAATATATAGGTATAAGAAAAGCCAAAAAATATAATCATTAGCCTCAGGCGAGATGTGGGGGAAATACATAACTGAATGCAGATGTTTACTTTTCCACATAAGGTTTTATTTAAGAACTACCGGTTTCGGTGTATAACCATCTTCAGGTTCGAACAGACTGAATCCTCAAAACGCCAAGACTTACATTTTAATTTGGTTAATTATAGACAGATACACAATGTGGAAGAGGAAATTAAGGTACAACGTTTCCTTAAATAAAACCTTATGTGGAAAAGTAAACATCTGCATTCAGTTATGTATTTCCACCACATCTTGGCCGAGGCTATAGATTATATTTTTATAGGTTACCTATATACCTATATATTCTGCTATCAGTTTTTTTCATTTCCATTCATGGTGCCCAAATTTCTCATGGACTTAAAAGAATATCAATTTATGGGTCTGGCTGGAACTTCATCATCTGTACCATTAAGAAACAATATTAATTTAAAAGGAATCAGCATAAGGTGAATACATTGTGCATATAGTAGGTGAACTCCTTTAAACCAAGATAAAACAATAGTAAACAAATCAATTCCTGGGACTTGAACCCAGGTCTTTTATTTTAGGTGAATTGCAAATGATCCAGTAAAAATGAAGGATTTGAATTATAATTAAAAATTTCTCCTGCTTCAGGTGTCTGTCAGCCTTTTCAGATATAAAATGAGGAGTTCACATTAGGAGTTAAAATGGTTTGTCGCACAAATGAGCTTGCTATTGCATTAACATAGAAAAATAAAAACAATTGCTTGATAATTAACATAGATAAAAATGCAATATAACAATAATAACAGTTAGCTCATCCTTTGAGATGACACTGGCACAAAGACTAATTTGAGATGAAAAGAAAAAATATATTGAGTTTTATGAATTTGATAAGCCATATACCATAAGCCATGGACCATACAAATCATTAACTTCTTAAAAAAATGCTTTGAATCATCTAATTTGATAAATATTACATAAATATTCCAGAAAGCCTTTTTAATTACCAATATTGTTTTCATTTTAGTGAAGAAACTGAAGAATTTGAAGATGAGGACAAGGGTGTCCTTGTCTGTCAAAACATTCTTCAAACATAAAAGCTTGATATAAATGTGAATCATATAAGTGAATATATATAAGATACATAAGTGAGATTTAATATACCAATAAATATTTCACTTATATCCAACAGAAATACAACAAGTAGAGTGCATGCTCTTAGGATGTGCCCTAATGTGAAGAAGATAGGGGAAGAGGAACATGGAAGAGGTAAAGTGAGGGAAGCTTATGGTCCTTAGTCTGGATTTAACAGCTTCCCAACTGTACATGCCCCTCCCTTCATCCCAACCTCCCTAATCCTGAGGAATATAATAGTCTTAAACAAAAATAGGGATACAGTCAAACGAATAAGGAAACAAGAATAGAGTGCAAAAGCTAGTACCATGAATGATTACTATAGAGCAGGTTGTGAATGTATTTGAATTTAAAGAGGTACTTAACCTTAAATTCAAATATGAAAACTTATGGCTCCTATGCAAAGAAAATTATTACATCTGAATTATCACCTCCAAAACATGCAGGCAGCAAGTAGTTTGGGAGGCTGTATGAGCCTCTCAGAGGCAGTGTGTCATTGGGATGTATGCAGCTTATATTATTTTCAGAGCACATTAGGTCCCATCAACCCCTTAACTGAGGACTTTATATATTTCTAACCAATCATGTGGTGGGGAGGGTTTGTTTCTCACACTTAAGGTTATATTTATGTGATTCTTTTAATTTTTAGTATTATTTTTTATATATTTTTTCAAAAATTTTATCTTCCTATTATCATTTTAATATAACTAGGCATCATAACGACACTGAATGTATATATTTAACTTTTTGTTCTTTTTTGTTTTGTATATATTTGGTATGTCTTCTTGTGTTTTATAATCTGTTTTTATGTGATTTCCCTAATCTAAGCTTTCCTATCAGTAGGTTTTGCAGGTTTTTCACACCCCCCCCCCCCCCTTCCTTGAGGGTGTTTTCCTGCAGTGGAAATTTTTTCTTAAGCACTTAGCTTAGATTTTTAATTCCACAAATTAGTCTTATTCTCTGTTCTGTTATTTCAAGCTATCTCTTTTTTTAAAACTTATATGATGAAGGGTTGTATTTAAGAGGAGACTTTATAGTCTCAATCTCGCCCTAAATAAAGTCCTTTATTATTATATTTATCAGCAACTCTATAGATGCCCACCACACAGTGTGTAAATCAACAGGGAAGAATTTCCCAGCTCGTAAAACTGTTTCCCAGGCTGATGATAGCAATATTTTTCCCTGCCAGGGAAAATTGTTTATTTTGATTTAGGTGCTCAAAGCAGATTGGCTAAGTATCTCCCCCTTCAACAAGAAGCTTGATTCACACTCGGCCTCCTCATTATGTGAAACTATTAGTTGTGTCTTAAGATTCTTATCTCATTTGTGGATTGGTTAGCCTGTTTACTCTAAAAGATGGCATTAATATCCTGCATGTAATTTCTTATATGAATTTCAATATTTCCTTTCCAATTTTATTCTTTTTCACTATTAGACATGATTATTTCATATTAATACAATTTATTTTCCTATTAATAATGTAAGCTGTAATACTGTATGATTTACTTTACCATTTTAGTTAGGTACATTTTTTCCATACTCAAAGCTGATTATTATTATATTTCCCTATCTTATTAACAAAATATGGTAACTATTGTTTCATATTTTCAAAGATTCTTTGTATAGAAAACTAATCTACCTCAAAGTTGCAGTCTTTATTCAAAGAACTCTCACTAAAAAAAACCGGTTCATCAAAATTCCATCTGACAGTGAAATAAATTTTTGAGATATTAAACTTGGTGGAGGTAGTTTTGAGTATGAAAGGAAATACCATCCGACATCCCTCAAAGATATTGGAGAGGCGAAATTATAAGGAATATTTCGGTTTACGATATCTTCCGTTTCAAAATCTACCCGCTCTTTGAGCTGTCACTGTTCGGGGTGGTGTCCTAAAGCGCAACTCCTTTTAAGGATAGTAAATTGAAAACAACTTTGAATGTAACAGTGGGTAAAATCATGAGTTGAGGAAAATATACATGACACTGAACTTTCATATGTAATAAATTCAATTGAAAACGTTCTCTGATTTAGTCATCGCCTGTTTCAGAAGTAAAACACGTCATATAAATGTGTCACCAAGTTTGCATAAGTAACCTGAGATGTAAAGATTGTCTGTAGAGAACTTGTTATCTACGGGATCTGCGGTTTTTAATCCATGGTATACGGTAGTTTCCTTTTCAGCCGAGAGATGTAGTATCGTAGTCATCTGCGTTCATTAAGTTAATTTTAGAGACTAATCGTCGTCTACCTGACGATAATAATGCTAAATAGCATAAATTAAGATTAAGTATCTCTGTTCTACTCTATATGGACCATGCAAAATTAGGCTTGAGATATCCTAGCCTCAAAATTGAGGATTCAAGAGGAAAAATTCAATTTACTCCCGTCTATGTATGTTAATTTAAATCTAGTGATTCAAATAAAGAAACTATTTCAATAAACTCATAGTTTAATTAAAATATTCAGTCATATCTTTGACATTTCATAGTTATAGATAGCTTGCCGAGCCTACAACAAAACTTGCTGAACTTTGTAGCAAATAACTTCCCTTTGATAACAACTCCATTAATAATTATTCATAAACGTAACCATAAATAGACATTCATTTCATATTACTGCAATGACTAATTTTTCTATGATTATGTTATATGATTAATGATATAATATGAATAAAAATTTCGCTTCCTTTCCCATGAAACTTTGATGAATACCTGGAAGATCCTTTTTTCACGAAATTCTAATATTTTATAAAAAATTTTAGAATTAGAGTTTTAATAAACCACGTAAAATGTAATCAATAGGCGGGAATTATATGCAAAATCTAATTCATGCAATCCCACGGCGTGACTCCTACTGCTGCTGCGGTGGTGAATCGGTGTACTTCTTCACTCAAGTCGATTTCTGCAGCAGTCCGGTTTCATTTTCTGTGGTCATACATCCGGCGTTTACCGTGGAAGTCGTGAAAGATATCGTTCGATGCTGTAGTGTAATTTAGTTTCTCCAAAACTTTTCACTATGATTCTACTGGAGATCAACAATAGAATCGTTGAAGAAACGCTTACGCTTAAATATAAAAATGCTTTGGCCGGGCACAAGCCGGAATCGATTGACATTACCATAGCTGATTTTGATGGTGTTTTATTTCATCTATCTAATCCCGGTGGAGATAAAACTAAGGTTAGAATCAGTATATCTCTGCAGTTTTATAAAGAACTGCAGGAACATGGTGCCGATGAACTTTTGAAGAGAGAATACGGACCTCTCCTAACTACCCCGGAAGATGGATACAACGTTTCGTTATTGGTCGACCTAGACGATGTCCCTTCAGACTGGGAATCTTCAGTGGTGAAGAAAGTTGGTTTGCTGAAAAGAAACTGTTTTGCTTCTGTGTTTGAGAAGTACTTCGAATTCCAAGAGAGGGGCGAAGAAGGTCACAAGAGAGCCGTTATCAACTACAGAACTGATGAGACACTGTACGTTGAAGCCAAAGCAGACCGAGTGACGGTTGTTTTCAGCACTTTATTTAGAGATGAGGATGATGTGGTGATAGGTAAGGTATTCATGCAAGAGTTCAAGGAAGGGAGGAGAGCTAGCCAGACTGCACCCCAGGTTCTCTTCTCCCACAGGGATCCTCCATTGGAGCTGGAGGGAGGCATACCAGGTGTTAAAAAAGATGGTGCTTTGAATAACAATATTGGTTACATTACGTTCGTTCTTTTCCCTCGACACACGAATGCTGCAACTCGAGACAATACTATCAATCTGATTCACACTTTTCGTGATTACTTGCACTATCATATCAAGTGCTCCAAAGCCTACGTTCATTCTAGAATGAGAGCAAAGACCTCAGATTTCCTTAAGGTTCTTAACCGAGCTCGACCGGAGCCAAAGAACGTCGAAAAGAAGACAATCACGGGTAGGACCTTTATTAGGAAAGATTAATGCCTGTCTCACCCTCCTAGGGTATTAACTTGGTTAGGATTTCCATTCACAAAAACTCGACCTGACATTAGGAAGTACTGTCCTTGGCTTGAAAATTGAAACCCATTCTTGGTGGCTGGGATTAGAATTTTACCGGAAGGATTATTTACTATTTAATACTGATTTCTATGATCCAGTTATTCTATACGATGTTAATATAGTGAAAGGTTTGGAAGTCCTTGTTTTTATTTTTCTATTTCCAGTACTGATTTATCGCTTTTTGTTGTTTGTATTTGTTATGATGTCTTTTGGAATTTTATAAATCAAGTAGAACGTAATGTCGGAAGGTTACCATGATTTCTTTGTTAATGTTCATCATGAAATTCACTGCAAGTTGATGTCTACATCATAAGGAATCACTAAAATCCATGAAATTTCCATGATGTATTTTGGATTTGTATTGATGAATCATTTTTACAACTTACTGAATCTGTAGTATTTTTGTTTGGTTTAGGTTCAAATCTAATGATGCATACTTTCTTTTGAATTGTTATCCGTGTACACGAAAACTTATTTGCGTTTCTTTTTTACTGTATTATTTTTGTATATTAGTGTTTCCTCATTTCTTAGCCACTCCCACCAATGGTACCGCTGTATTATGTTGAGTGGTGTTGTAATTCACAGCTCTTGTGTTAAAATTTACCTGAGATAGGGTATGACAAATTTTTAATTTCTGGATATAAAGCTCGGAAATTCTTTTCTGAACTTTAGGAGAGGGTTTATGCCAGAACGTATTCCTCTTCTGTTTCAACCTTCAAAAAAGTACTTCTGTAAAAGTTGTATTCTGAGGATGAATTTTATATGAAAGCAGAACTTAAGAAAATAGTCTCTCATCTCTTATGGGGTTCAGCTATAAGTCATGGTCAGAGTCATCATGAAACTTGAGGGGTATTCTAAATGAAAGCAATATTTCAGTCAACTAGATATTACACTAGTCAGAGAAGGTAAAAGAATCTTTTGATGTAAAGTTGGTTTTTTATATGTGTAGTATTGACTGATGGAGAAAAAATGAACAGCAAAAAGGGTGATAAAGTGACAGTCCCTCCCTAATTATGTCCCTTGGCCTAAGCCTACGATTGTAAACAGTAATGATTCAACTAGGATGGCTTAGTAGGAAGTATCTATATTGTGTTATCCTCTGTAGAATATGATATCAGTGCTTGCTCTAAAATGCTAGTGTTTAATTTATTGTACTATTGATGAAGTGGCTTGTATTTAAAGTTACAATGATTCTAAGGCTCAAGAACAAAATTAATATTTGGTGACATTTTTCATCTTATTATGTACCACAATGACAGATTAGATACTGTGTATGCTTCACCATTTCACAATGTTAAAGTTTTTATGATTCATTTCAAGCTTCGTTTACAACTCAGAAATGTATTTATGTCGATTTATGAAATAAATCAAGGTGAAGATACTTTTGGTTTTTGCAAGGTATTCCTTTTAAAGTCATGTCCATGACTTGATTGCACTAGTAATGTTTTTAAAAGTCCTACCTCAAATTGATACTTCTTCATCAGAGACATCATAACGGAGATCTACGGATGGTTATTGATAGTGCGATAATGAAATGTCTCATATCAACTCCATCGTCCTATCTATTTTTTAAGTATCTAGACAGGCACCCCTCCTCAGATTTGTAAATTTTGCTCCTCATGTCTTCCTCGTAATAGAATTATGACTCATGTATGTCATGGAGTAAGTTGATTATAATGCCCTCCCTAAAATGCGTGTTAAATATGAAAGTTTCTTTTGCTGTAGATTTTTCTATGCTGTTAAAAATATCACCTAAAAAGTTCCATATTTGTCTCAATGTTAATTAAGCCAGAAAATGTTTTGTACCAGAATTAGTTTGAAATAATTTGATCATATTTAATATTTTACTTGTTTACCACATTATATTCGATAAATAATTTTCACTTTTAATAAAACCTTGTCCAATCTTACCCTGGACAAATTAGAAATCATTGGACGTTCAATTGTTTATTTACGTAAAGAACTCATCCTTAAAAGTTAGCTTAATTTTGGGCTCTCTTGAGACATCTATGAACTTACAACAATTTTTCATTTAATCTAAGTTATTAGTATTGAAATATGGTGTTGCTTCTTGCAATGTAAAATCAGTCCTTGGTTCTTTTTAGTATCAACTCAGCAGAATATTTTATCATCATGCTAGTGGTGAGATTTTGTATGTACATTTGGTATGGCAAGAAAAGTTAAATTTTATGGTCTGTGGCTCTGTTCATGATTTAACATTTTGTGAATGTTATGATGTTTAAGTTAGAGAAACATTTTATTTTAAATGCCATATCTTGTTTACTTTATGTAATAACAGATTACAATATGAGTGTAAAACAATTGTCAGTAACATTTATCTGTTATTGGGTGCAGTTCATGTATCATGTTAAATTTGTTGAAAACAAAATTGTTTATTTGCTATTATCAATTTCACAGCTATTAATTGTATCTTGAAGGATTACGAAGGTTATTAGTCCTCTTCTCAAATCATCTGTATGAATATGGAATTGATAACTACTTTGATTTTTAAGAAGTGTATCAATGTAAAGTTTTCCCTCAAAATTTTATCAGTTATTCATAGTATTGCTCTGAGTTTAATAAAATAATTTCTATACAAATATTTTGTGTTGAATTGGCTGAATCATCCTCAGTTTTTCAAAATAATCATAAATCTCCCTCCTGATGTCTAAATTCCAAGATATACTCTGCATCTTGTTTATGCAGTGGAAATAATTTTCAGTTGTCATTCCATTTAATTGCATTCGACTTATCTGTATGCACAAAATTTAACCCTTGTTAAGGGATAGTAAAATGAACTTCAATTACTGTATTTCATGGGAAATTATATTTGTTGCGGTTTTTCAGGTTTGATTTTGAAATTAAATATTAATCTATGTATTATGATGCATACGGTTGATTGGAATGAAATGGAATTTTCACATAAAAAATGAAGAGCTTGATCCAAAATTATTTATCTTAGAAATTTTTAATTCCAGCAGTTGGGTATCATTTTAAATATGGCATTAGAATATTGCATGTCAAAAAATGCCTATCGTCATAGTATATGAATCTGATTTTATGAAGTATACCTAGATGTCCTAAGGAGTAAAAACAGCAATTACTTTCCATTGCAATTAAATCTCTGACCATTTATGAAGTTTTATGGGTGTAAGTGGGCCATTCCGTTTGAAAATTTGATTTAATGTTGATCCTTCATGTATAGAAGAACTAATGCTAATGTAACTGAATTCTTAAAACAATTTAAAGATTAGAAATATTCGATAAAGGAATCATCCTTACAAGGAAATAAAAGAAAAAGAGATGACATAATTGAATCTGATCTAAGTAAAGCTTTTTCATTATTATTTCTCAGTATTTTTATCAGCAGGTATACTAGTCAAGTAATTCAAACACTAAAATTATGAGATATGATTCTGGTTCATTATCATGGTTACATAACACCAATGAAACCTCTAGTAAGATAGCATAGTATTAACTTCCAAACTCTGTTGATTATAAGAAAAATAATTTACAATCATTCAGTCACCTATTGGTGAGCATCAGGGGGTATCTGTACAAGGAGATGTAATTATTTGTTTTATTCATCCTTATCACAGGTTATTTGCAGAAGGGCTGAGTTTTGGAAATAACTTTTCTTTGCAACTATTCTTGCTATTTTATATTCTCCTCTGAATCTGGCCAAATTTATATATAATACCAAATATTGAAAAAAGAGGTGGTAAAATTTCACAGCATTTGCTTTAATGGGATCAATTTTGCTTTTGTAGAAGCATTTTCAGGTGAATGCAGTACTTTAACCAAAGTATACATCTTGACTTCACATGCAGGTTTCATCAACTTGAAGTAACATACTAGATGCATATTCCAGATGGGGCCTGACTAATCCAAAGTTGCTCTGCTTTCTTCTCATTGCTCCTGCCAACAGCAACTGTTCTAGAGAACTTAAGTTCTCTAATTAATAGCTACACTACCTTGTATGAAATCCAATGAATATCTTGGCATTAATAGTTAATGTGCTAATTTATTCTTTAGACAGTCATGTCGACCTTTTAATCTAAAAAAAAACACCCAGTTTCATTTGTGATTCATTCACCATTTGGTGAATTACCATTTGGTTAATTATTATTTGTAGAGACTTACCCATCATAAGTTTCAATTGGTAATAATCATGGTAGGCAACAAGATTTTCGTATGTAGTTTATCTCCTAATCCATCCAGAGTTAAATATTATCAAAGATATTCACAATTTTTATTCAGGATACAAGTTTAGTCATGGTTTCAGAAATATATTATCAAGTGTTACTATAAACACCTCTGTTAACAGTTATTATTTGTCTGTTAATGCTATTAAGAATCTGCTGATATTTTAAGTTTCTGTGTAGGATTTTATATTTTCATTAAATATGAATCCAAATTTAGGTTATGATATATCAAATCATTGCTTTACCCCAGTATGCTTCTTTTGAAGTTTTTTATCAGATGTTTCTATCGGATAAGTTGTATTACTTAAGCAACATCAGATTTAATTGAAGGATTATTTATTGTTGGTGAGAGCCAAGTAATTTTTGTATTTTATGGGGAAATGTTTTTGCATACTGACCAAATTTTTACTATCATTACTATTATTCTAGGAATCTGCTTAAAACCACAAAAGTAATTTATCTTGTATTTTTTTGCAATTAGAAATTTGAGTTACAATATTATTCTTTGACCTGGTCATATTTTTGTAAGACTTTGAATAAACTCTTATGATGAATTTGAAGGCGATTTCTATAAACATTAAAGCATATTGTGTTCTCAAGGATAAAAAGCAGTGAAAAATATCTGTATGATTGGGACTTTAACCTTGGTAGTCCAAGTAATGTTGCTATTTTTCATTTTTCTTTATCCATGAGTTTTAAGGTGTATGCCTCATTGTACTGATATTTCTTTTTCCATATTCTTAAAAATTATTGTCCACAAACATTCATTCTTCTACAAAATCTTTTAAACTGAACGATACAGTGACCTCCCACTTATGACTCTGATGAAGAAGTTACCAATTAATAGCATTCTTGCATCAATTCAGAGATGTATTTGTCATTGTTTTTATATACGATTCAGCAGCAACAATTTCTTCCATCTTGACATATTTAGTGAGTGGGTAAAATTTTAAGCAAATTTACTTATCCATTTTCTAAATTAAAAATTGGTCAAACATGTAAAACTGTATACTGATTTCGTATTATTTTTCCTAGAGAAAACAAATTTCTTGAAGATAAAGGTAGCACTTTTCTTTACTGGTATGTGTCCCCTTCAACAATTCAAACAAAATTTGATTCATACATTTAAATTTGGAAGAGCCAATTAGTTTAAATGTCCATAAATATCTGATTCTGGGCATTTCTCCAGTTCGTAAGGAAATGTTATTTTAGATTTAATTTATCAAAGTGGAAATCTTTCTGATATCATCTTGAGGTTTCGTTTTCCTTCAATTTTTATCTGATTGGGAGAATTTTCAAGTATTATTCTATTGAATATATCTTAAAGAGGTACGTCAAATCACAGCATTTTAGGATCTGTAAGATTTTGGTTGAAATAAGCAGAGGATAACTTTTGAGTTGGGAAATTATAAGAAAATAATCGAATAAAACAATAGATAAATATTATCAATCAGTTAATCTATCGAAACAATATTTACACCGAAATACAACGATTGAACTAACGACCGATTAATAATTAGTATTTGAAGCAACGAGGTAAAGAGTATAGCGGAGAAACTTATCTGCGTCTGAGGAGTTTTTGGAACTCATGCGACCCAACGGAGATAAAATGCTTGATTAACTCTGATTTTTATCGCCAATTTCCGATAAATAAAAAAATATTCAAATGTTAGGACATGCACAATGTAACGTCATAGAAGTTGGAAATTACGGGTTTAGGATTAGACGTTCAGAATTTCAGATTAGGATATTAGACGTTCAGAAACTTCCCGGAATCAAGCCCTACCGCGTCTTATCTTACGTTATCTTAAATCAATCGCAAGATACAACCGTAAGATATTGCCTTCCAGCGTAATAGCAAGTACATAATAACCAACATTCTTGATAAATTTTCGCTACATAACAGTGAGACTTGTTTACTTGTTGTCAACCACAATGAGAGTATCCCAGTATTTTTTAATGCTGTTTGTACTGCCGCACGATAAGAGCATTGTTATAGAATATTGGAGAGTAGTGATTCAGCTATTGAAGAATTATGGCGTGTGCAGCCCACTAGGGCATGTTCAATAAACTTTTCATAATAAAGAGGGATTTTGAGGAGGAACCTCAATAAATTGAATAAATCAGCGGCAAGCGCATTTTTCGGCTACGACGCCGCTCGTCGTCTTGAGCACGACATTACCGCTGCGGTCAAAGTAGAGGATGTGCAGAGGCAAGAGGCTCGTTGGAACACAACAAGGTTTCCGCATCCCATGCACCAGTGCCAGCTCATGAATGATGCTCTGAATAGCAGCGTGGTTTGTAGGATTCTGTTTCCGATCCAGAGGGAAGTTGCACTTTCCATGACATTCACCCAGGTCGAACGCCCTTCGAAAGAAAGCGAGATATATTGACTTGTTTCATAAGCCAGCGTTTCCTTTGGTTTAGGGCGGCTTCCACCCCTTTTCTTAAGGAACCATTAAAATAATGTTAAAAGGCACAAATTTATGAATTCAGGATTACTTTTCTTCGATATTTGGAATCTTATAAGTCTACATAGATGTAGAAGAAAGTAATGTATTAGCATCAAATCATATTTGGATGCATCTTCTCTTAAATGAAAGGATGGCTCACTTGGGGGCAATGATCCATGAGGACCAGCCCATCCGGCGAAAGTCGACGTAGAGGCTCTTGCGCTCGCATCCTTCAGATAGAACGACCGAGTCGTTGGGAGATAATTGCGGCTCAACTTCTTCCTCTTCTTCCGTCCTGCCGTAGTAAAACGGATACCCTGCAAAATTTAATTTTGTTAGATTACGGAATATCAACTTAATTGGATGAAAGTGAAGATTAGTATTTACAACTTAGGACTTGAGTGCTCAGATTTCCTAAGATCATATACCATTTTCGCAGGCGTTTCTGACGTTCTTCCAACTAGTCGATCTTTAATACTCCTAATTTTTCCTTATTCCTCCAAACAACACCGATTTGCGAATACAGCAGACGATTACCGGATTGCGGATTAACTGCGTGCCGCATAAGCCCAATTGTAAGCGAATAAGTAATGGGTGATTTTGCGCGTTAGGGCGTGCACCCAGGAAAATTCCCAAGGAAGAATAGACTTGAAAAAAGTCCGACGGGACCGGGAATCGAACCCGGGTCTCCCGATTGCCGGTTGGGTGCTCTGTCCGTTGAGCTATCTCGCCGGAACATTCTCTCAATGGGGAGACCCGGGTTCGATTCCCAGTCCCGTCGGACTTTTTTCAAGTCTATTCTTCCTTGGGAATTTTCCTGGATGCACGCCCTAACGTGCAAAACTACCCATTACCCATTCCTTGTTCATAACCTTAGGGGGGTATACGTAAACATCACTTTATGTGGCCGGTGCTTCAATGAAGCCATGACTGCGAACGATGCCGCAACGCAGACGAAATCGCAACGTCCTGGCCCACAAACTCTCCCGAATGGCTTGAGAGAATGTAAGCGAATAATTCTTCCCTCAGGTTGTTTAGAAAAAAATTATTCTAAAACCGTAATCTCATTAAACTCATTTATTTTACTGTCTAGCGTCATCAAATCGAGGATAAATAGACGTGACTGGACTCGAGCGGAGATCTTCCATATTCCGGGCAGATGCTACGTCTTTTCCATTGAAAGATCGCTCAACTTTGCATCCCTATTTTGCGAATGTTCTAAAATAAGCTCTTTTCTTTCAATTCTCTTATTTTTTCGATTTCAACAAGCTACGTGGACAGCGCATACGACTTCTATGAAAGCGGTCCCGGGGTTCAATTCCCAGTGGAAGCCCACTTGCGAAATGACCTCAGCTATCGAGGCACTTATAACAATACTACTACTAACATTACTTTCATCTAGCGATGAATTAAAAAGAAAACATCCACCCAAGTAAACACCTTACGTGCCACCTAATTATCGACCGTATAATATACGATGGAGCTTGTGCAGGGCTTCTTAAAATATGGGTCGCTGCCCCCCGGGGGGTCGCGCAGCTGTTGAGAGGAAATTTGGTATTATTAGAAGTATACTCGCAGACTAAAATGAAAAATCACATAGGAAGTAATTATAGGGCTACGCTGTGTTGTTACATTGTGATATTTTAGTGATCTTTAAATAAATGTTGTTGTGGGTGGAGGAAGGAAATTTTCTCGGGAGTTAGGAGGTGATCATGAGGAAAAGGTTAAGAAGTCTTGGTCTAGCGGTACCGTGCACTATTCAAGGACGAGCCGCAAATCAACGAAGTCCACTTTTCTATCGTGACAGAGATCGGCTGGTTGGATTCCGATACCCATTGACTACAACAAAACTATGAAGTGGGGATGAGGCGGCTAGGAAAGACGGCTAATGAGATATTTTGCCTGTGTTTTCTGAATCAGACTGCTAGCAACGTTAAAAATTTTCAGTTAATTCCAAAAGCTCGCGAATTACACTTATCATGGCATTCAATAAGGAATTATTATTATTAGACACTTTTGGCGGGGTTAGGCCATACTGGCCTCTCTTCCACCCAACAATACAAATACTATATGAATTTTTTAAATAAACTTAAGATTATAAGCTATAGTAAACTTACATATAATTTCCAACGAAATTGGACAAAAAATAAATAATATATAAAGATTTAGGTTTGTGGTAGAAAAACTTCTCAACTGAAGGTTTACGGAGAACAACCCACGATGCGGGAGAAGAAGGAATTACCAAAATGAATGTCATTATTCAGCATCAGTCATACCTTCTTATCTAAAACAAATTATTAATATTATTAAAGTTATAACGATATTGAGAAAAAATAGACGAAGGTAATATTCTCCTCTACCCTGTCCCGAAGGAAAAATTAAAGTCTTCCATTCACAATGATAAGATGGCGGGAATAGAACTAATTTAGTTTGCACAAATGAAATTATTTCACCTCAAACTCTGAACAACTTTTGTTTGATCCAAACGCTATAATTGGGACGATTGGAATAGAGGAAATTTTCGTTTGAGATTTCATATAGAAAGGAAGAGGTCGCGTTCGTTCTCCGGAGTATTTCCTTTGATATAAAAAAACATATGCATCCGTCTTCTGTCTCTGCCCTCGCAAATGCAAAGTGACTCAGAGATCGTGAGAAGATATACAAAGCGCGCTCAATGGGGTCATTGCGAGCTTAGTCATCTCAATCTCTCCATTTAGATGTGCCAGAGTATTGAGGAAGCGACAGCTATCAGAGACAGCGGGATTGACGTACGCTCTTTTGTTGTATACATCTCGAAATCTGAATATTCAACCAACGCAAAGGCATGAAGTGGTACTAAATGGAATCAATAAATAATCTTAGAGTGTATAATTTAACCCTCATACTTCCAATAGGCTACTATATTGGGTCTAGGAAGAAAATCTCACAATAATCACAGTATCAGTCATTTTGAGCATTCTATTGTTGCCCTCTACCATCCGAGTTCGGAGTGTTCGCATATATTAACTGATGATGGCTGACAGGATGTGTAAACTATACGGGTGTGAACAGGGGGCATTCAGAAACGTTAAACACTCGTCGCTCATAAAAAGACTATTGTCGTCAAAAAACTATTTTTAAAATACTTTCTTGGACCCGTGAGCTTGTTTAGACTTTTCATTATTAGACAACTGCAATAATGCTGTACAACAATCTTGCTCGGTTTTATTTTTATATTATTTATTACAATCTCAGGAAGTGGAAACGCTCATTTCTGGAACCTATTCACCTCCCTTGTAAGTGTTGTTTGTGTATATTTTTAAAATTCTATAACCAGAGGTTATTCTACAATTTAACCATACAGTGGAGAGTTTAAATACAATATTCGAATTTATTTTTTAGCTAGGGAAACTCTCTCATAATTTTCCGGAAATGTTAAATACATAAATTAGATATCTTCCGGTCAAAGCGCAGCGGCAAAGTGCAGGTTTTATGTAGTTTATTTATCTAATAATGCCTTGCAACTTTTCTTAAAATAGTGAGTGAAGGTGTGCACGAAAATGTATGAGAGACAGTTATAAAGTGACCTTGGTGAAATCTATGAGGAAAATTTTCTCTCGTCTCAACATTTATTTTTAATAGATAATTTAGTAGAGTTAGTTTAGTAGTAGAGTTCTTCCAGAATCAACAAAACGTTGGGGCATTGACCTCTAATGTTTTTATTTTTGCGCTCCTCATTTAATTTTCTCAAAAATATCAACCACCGCTAAGGCGGAAAGTTTGATTTATTACAATTGACCCTATTTATATTATTAAAAATATTATGAGTAAGTCTTAATATAGTTTGTTTACTGAAAAGAGGTCTCTTAAGTGAATTAAAACACCAGAAAATAAGTTAAATGAATTTATTTACACAAATAATCCAAATCCGTTTCCTCGTGTACCACATTATACTAGTTTAGTGTTTCTTTTCGCATATTCTTGTGTTCTTAAAGCCATCCTGATTAGTTTACTGTTCAGGGTTGTAATTTCTGGATATTTTACTCTTCGATGAATGAACAGAAAATTTCTTAAACATAGTAAGTACGCGAAACATTATATTTTTCGTCAATTTCTTTTAAAAACTTCATCGAACTAATTGTGGACCAAAACCTCTTATGCAACCCAGCGAGGATCAGGATCGTAGAAAATCCTCGAGGGAAAAGAGATTAAAATTTTTCTTGACCAATCAGTGAGACAAGTTCCGTCGATTGGGGAATATAGACTCACCTGTGTATGGATGGCGTAGTTTCGCTTTGGCCACTCCCTCCGAATTGAATAGAACGAGAATGGGCTGCCTGCTGTTGGGCCCTCTGGAGATACGCACCTCCGCCCTGGTCAGTCTCCTCTCGCCCCACGCCGTCGGAGATGAAACCGTGACTATGAGTCCTAAATTAGGTCTTTTGCCCTTTGTCCATTCTACCACTGCCTCTCTCACGTTCAGAATGTGCCATCCTGATGATGGAACTGAAGACACGTGTTGCACGCTCAGCAGTCGGTGAGAATCTATCGGCAAAGAGGTGTCGTTGGACAGCGCCTGGTACACCCGTATCTAGATAACAAAAAGTTAGTATTGGTATTAGTTGTAATTTATTTCAATTTTGATCCTCGGCCACTTTTGCTCGATGCGGTAGATATTTATGTTCTGTTTCTTGCTGGCTTCAGATGCGTTGTCACCTTGAGGCAACAACTTTTTCGTTAGCCTGTTTTGATTTACGTTTCGAAAATCTGAGTGTCTAATAGCTCTACGCAACGCCTCATTATATGCAACGATTATTTATTATGCGTTACCTTATCCATCTAAGGCTCAACATTACTGATAGATATATGAAAATCTCTGTTAATCAGAATTGAACATTTCGATATTTATGTATGTACATACATACATACATTGCTAACCATAAGGTTAGAGCCCCCAGGAGACTGTGGCTTACGGTATCCAGAAAAATATACACATTTAAATATTGAATTCTAACATTAGAGGAAGACCACGCTGATGGTGCATTTCTGATTAGATCCGATATTAATCGGTCAGAGGTTAATGAACCGTTATGAAAAACTTGCTATATACGAAATACAAAGATGCAAAATATGCACTAAGGACTAAACTTATGAAAAAGTTCACTTGCTGTTTTTGTTAATGACATATTTTCAATGACGCCCATAATTTATCCTTAAAAATAAAGGAGGATTTCCAGTTTTCAGTACGTGGCTAGATAATATTAATATTCTGCCATTAGTGGCAGAATGATTCATTGGTTTTTAATTATTTCAAAATTGATCTTTTTAGGATCTTATTAACAATTTTCAACCAATAATGGGTTAAACGAAATATTTTTCTATTTAACTAGGAATTTTCATTTTCAGAAAACAATTCTCAAGATAAAGCATTTTAATAGTCTGTCGTAGAAAGTTTTGGTTTAGGAATTTGTAGGAAATATGAGATGATATACAATAACTTTTAACATAAATTTGTATGAAAATTCAGAAACAGGATTTTGGTGTGATACTCACAGAAAGTTTTAAAATTTTTATGATCATCCTGCAGCCTTAATTTTAAAATTTACGAATACTCATAACAAATAAAAGCGGAGATATTGCGCGTTACCAGTATTAAATTAGAATAAATTGACATTGACCATTTTTATTAAGCATGTTCAATTGTTACAAAATGTAGGAAAAGTGAATACGGAGAATTATTTTTTTATGATTTAATCCGCATGTCAAAATAAGAAAACACCTTACATCACTAATAACGGAATGGATGAACACTGATTCTGGTATTTGTTCCAGAGTTTCTGAAACGGCGAGGATAGTGTAAGGAAGTAATTGACCAAAATATCTTTAATAATAACGGACGTGATGTCAACTGAGCGTTTGCTAGATATAAAATGCGTTGGAGTCTGTTATTATATTTGACCTGCGTTAAGTGAGGTTTTTCAAGCGAAAAACAGAGGACGTAGTTAAGGAATCCAGACATTTTCACAGTTAGCAGCTCAAAAGACACTCATACTATCTAACAAACTGTGAACGAAAACACTGCCTTAATGGGATAAAAATTTTGAAACAGCCAAAAGATTATAGAGAGATTATTATTTTTAGAAATTATGTCGTAAAATAGATACTATGTATTCAACATTGCTAATAACTTTATAACGATAACTTTATAATAAATGCATACAGTTAAACTAAAACAGAGAAAATCCTTTTTTTATATTTGAACATTTGCCTTCTCCACCCCACGCAAATCTAATGTCCGCAAATATTACAGAGACAATAGGCAATATTTGTTTTGCTAAGCATAAATATTGTTCTACTTCATTAGTTATTTCTACATTTTTTCATCTGCCTCTATTTGCCGTCTGACAATGTGTGTATCATAGCTTAACAAACCAGAGGACTCGTTCCATAGACGGAACAAGGAATATTTTCCCCGAGAGAAAAACTGAGTCATCTTGATCAGATCATCTCTTTAGAATGATGAACGAATGTGCATCTTCTGGTAAATGACATCATCACAGGCGCATTCGACTCGCATTAATTCATTTTCATTGATATAAATGAGAGTGGAATTAAATATTGTCAGAGTAATCATTCTCGAATGCCTTAATCTTTGGCGCTTAGCTACGGCCACAGTTTCCTCAAAAGTAACTCTTTCAGACTGAGGCGGAATATTCTGAATCCCTTATATTCGCAAAGTATATCATGATTTTTATGCATCAATTTTAAGGAAGTACCCTTAAAATTCATTTAAATTTTTCCCACACTCTCACATTACATAACGATTTTGTTGCATCATAATTTCCCTGTGTTTTATTTTTATTGTGGAGAGAGTTGTCATAAGCGTTGAATTTCATAAATTCTTGTTCCAGACATTTTTATGCAGATTTCCATACCTGCTGTGGGAAGAGACATACGCAGCAATGAAGAGGATTTACAAAGAATCCTTCTTCAAATTGTTCAGTAATTTCTTTCGAGGTTCCTTACGAAGACTGATTTTTTTAATACGTTGGAATATCTTTATTTCGATACTTTCCTGTGGATCTCTTTGCACACTCTTATATTACAGATGTAAAAAGGAAAAGAAATCCCTAAATCGGTCAAAAGAAATACCCAACAGAATGTAGGAAAGTGATTTAAAATTACATACATACATACATATTACAGAATGTAGGGTATTTCTTTTGACCGATGTATCGAACAGAAATCTAAATTGGGACATGTTTCAACAATTCTAGGTTAAGTAAAATATAGGAGAGAGGAAGATGGCTGTGATTCCTCGAACGATCTTTTTGGAAGAGTTAAGTTAATTAATAAGAAATGCTAAGGACGAATTCCGTAAGGACGTTTATTGCCGAAATATTATTTTCATCGATAAGAGAACTCAATATGCTACTATCAGTCAGACTTAACAGTAAAGTCTCCATCATTAACGCAAACCACGAATATAGACGCTTATATAAAAAAATAAGTAATTTTTGACCTTATTTAAACTTCACATACATTCAAATTATGCTCCTTTATTTACATACGGATTATCGAATCATAAAAACAAAAATACAGTCACCAGCAGTTTCTCTAAATTTTTACGAGGTCACATCTAAAACTATCAATCAGAAAAATAATAAGAGAAACTTTAGAGTCCTCTTTAGTTAGCATCTCAACATCGAACTATAGTAATTTTCGTCATGGTTAATTTCTTAAAATAAAAGAGTTGATTAACGAGTTGCAGGTAAGCAAACTGCTAAACTTCACCGAAAATAGGAGTAGGATAAATCGAGATTTGCGGCTCTGATTCAGTTTCGAGACTTTTAATTTTTCGGTCATGTTTCAACAGCTATATTGTCGATTTTACGGGGTATGCGCAAAAACTGTCACGGGCTGTTACATCGCTCAGATGCTCTTCTCTCCGTGAGTCTATTGGTTTTCGGAACACTTATCCATTATCTCCGCTGTTAATTCTCATAAGGAAGAAAATCTCACGATAATCACCTTATCTTTTGAGTTTTCTGCGAGAAAAACATTAGCTGGTTTTTCCTATGTATCAAACCGCAGCCCTAACAGCTTTTACATATGGAAGTTGCTATTACCTCTCATGGAGGTAGAAAAAGGGTTAAATTTAGTAAAAATAACAAATTATTGTCTCGGTTCGGTTCGATGACTTGGTCTCCTCGTACACCATGAAAATAGATTGCGAAATTGAAGTGATACTTTCGTATCGAACGACTTCGAATCGTGATGGAAATCGTCCAAGAGTTCAGTAGCATCAGTTCCTCTTGGTCTTAGTTTCTATATCTTTATATGGGCATTGTCTGAGACACTTCTTGATGTTTCTTGCCTTCCCGCTGAAGACAATATTAAAACTGATGAAGTTTAACTTTGAAGTAGATGAAAAAGCACCGCTGTAAAAACTTAGGTGTAGTTATCGGCTCTTCCCTTATCTTCATAGTGAAAGTGAAGAGGGCGGTACTTGCCAGATGATACGGAGCGCCAGAGTGACGCAGGAAGCTCATCCTGTAAAGGTGAATCTCCGCCTCGACCACACGTTCCGACGACGGCAAACCGGATACGTCGAAGATAAGGAAGTCCGATTGACTGTTTCCTGAGAGAAAGAAGAATTTCTTCTTAAAAAAAACTTCAAATGATTTCACCTTTCCAACTATGGAACTATTCTCAGATATTCTATCCGCTGCTATTCCGGTCAAAAGAGCGTAGCTTATGGTAACGAAAAATTTCTGGATTATATCTATATTATTATAGCTCCGATAATGACGAAACATTTCTGGATGATAACATTTGCGATTTAATATATAACTATAGACTTTTTAGGAGATCTTGCCCTTCTTGTTCAATGCTTTTCTTATGATCATCACCTATAAATGCACGTATTATCCCTCGCAAACAGAGTGACCTCTTATCCAGTGACAAAGAAGAGACTAATGGAAAAATTCAATCATAAAGATAGATCAAATAATGCATAAAATATTGAAAGATGGAAATGTTAAATATGGATGTATTAGTTGCGGAAATGCATCTAAAGCGTGTTTACAAAAACGGATTGGAGGGAGGGACTTAGGATAGAATATCACTACACCTTCCTCAACCTTTAAGAATTCTCACGTATTTATCTTTATTTTTATGACATTAGTCGAGTATTCTTTCCCATCTCTCGTATACCCGTATCCATTTGTCCCAAGAACGGAAGGAAAGGATAAAGAAGATGTATCAACAGGATAGCGAAACGAATTAGTTTTGACAGAAAATCGTTTTAACTGCTTTATTAGGTTGTTTATAGAGATCAATTTCAACTTTTATTAAAGCTTACTCTTATATCAACTAACAGCATAGTGAAAAGGAGCAAATCGCTGATTAAGAAAAAGGAGAGATTACAAGAAAAGATGAGTGCATATCCTTATATGGTGACATATGTACTCATGATTACATGATGGATATCTTGTGATCTCTTTGAAGATTACAAGTAGTCACCCTACGGGCAACCATTGTGTGCATACATTACACAAGCCTTCTCCTTTTACTTTATTTTTATTCCCGTTCCGAAATTCGTCATATCGTATTAAAAATTCAACAAAAACACTTTGAGTATTAAAATTTAAAAATTCATCCTGATCATTGAATTCGTAAATAGAACAAGAACTCTCATGTTAATTAATAAGAGAAAAGAAAGACTTTTAAACTTAAGTCTTCGGCGATTAATCACAGGACCCTAAAGAAAACATAAGAAAGCCATCAAATGCGATGCCTCTTCTTCGTATCATTGGACTCATGTTTCATTAACATTAAATTATGGTCTTTTTAAAATGATGAATAAATATACGTTTTAGTTGCATTGAATACTACATTTTTATTGACTCTCTTCATGCCAAATAAAGAGCAATATTTCAGAAATTCAGAACTTCTCTCAATTCTTTAAATCTCTTCGGTATCATGGATACAATAATCTGAACAACCTTAGACCCAAGTATTTCGGAGTAGTGGTACTTACCTGGACTAATATGTATATTATAACTATATTATATTATACTAATAACTGTTCCCTTAGAAACAATAACATGAATAGCAATCTAAAACGCCGATTCTTATTTGAACTCTTTCTTACCTTTGTCAAAGTAGCTTCTGACCAGATCAGCGTCAAATGGTTTCCGAAAAATTCCTCCGGGAGAATGTGCCACTCTCTTGTACAGCTGCCTCATGAACAAGGGAGCTTCGTGGTTGCCCATGAACCGACCCTCTGTAGAGATGCCCAGTACCTACAACACAAAATTGCGAGAAGAAAATAGAAAGACCATGGGATGGAAATGGGGAATGTTCTGTGGAATATAAATTCAAACTCACTAGGGCCTACAGCTTCAAAATTTTAGCCGGAGTCATCATAAATATATCTTAATTATCATCTATCTTCCTCAAGAACTGATTTTATTCCTATTACAAGCGAATTTTTTGTCTTACAAAGATGTTCCGCACTCTATCTATCATGTTCTTTATGTAGATCCTCTTCTTTGTACTCATAACATGTTTGTATTATTGACGTATCAATGTAGCGTTTCCTTTCCTTGATAAAAATTTTTCAGGGTACATGCATACATGACGAAATTTTCAAAGATTGATTTTTGACATTCTTTATTACGACAAACTCCGTTAAAAAGACAAAAATTGACATTAGTTGCAGTAATTAAGAGTTTTTATTCATAATCTTGACTGAATTGAGAAGGCACTCGACGTGCGGAACATCACGACTAAACACAGGCATCTACTTTTCCAAAGAAAACTTTATAACGTAGCATACCTTAACCCGCAGCTTACATTTAATTGAATATCATTATTTCATATTTTCAGTCATGTCCATGAATTGAAAATTGAAAGTAACACCAATGGGTAATTTTTATATGGAGAGAGGGGTTGTTTAGTAAAGAAAATATTTGAATGGAGTAAGTAGAGGAGACTGACAAAAATATAGGGTTATGTAAGGGAGAGTTTGTTTTTAAAAGATAGAGGAAAATGTGCTTAGTTGGGTCACGTTTACCTATTGGGAGGAGGACTCGTGATGACTAGCTAGGTCTCTACTTAAAAATTATAAAATATCATCGTTATTGTATTTAGAAAATGACATACAAGCGAACTCCAATATATACCTCCATGGCTACAGCCTACTCGCGACACCGTTTTAATTAAGCAAGTATCGAATTGCAATCAGCGTGCGATTTCTAGAAAACTGAAAGCCATAGCTGGGATACGTTGTATTCAACCATAGATTACTTTGTAAAGAACAATTTTCCTTAAACAAAAATACTTTAGACTTCAAATTTACGTTCTCTCTCGAAAGTGATTTAAGCTACTTAAAGACTACTAAAATTATTTTTTAATTTGTTAGAAATTGACCTTCCGCCCGGATTGTGGAGAGTCAAGGATTGGGAGTCGGTTTTGCAAGAATTTTTAACATCAGTCAACACTTTGGGCAAAATACGTTAAAATACAATTGATCATATGCACTTATATTACATCCATACGGAGGAACCGAAACCGGTCCTGTGATTGAAATTTTAAATTTATCGAAGTGAAGAAGTTTTGAATAATTTTTAATTTACTTAAGAATAAAAATAACCTTCATTTTAAAACTGAGATTCCACATAATAAATTCTGAACTTATTTATTAGCATTTAGCGAAGTAATCAAATAACCCGGCGTATATGAAGGAAGTAAAGGAAGGAAGTAACCCATTAAATTGCAAACATTCTCTTAAGATCTCATTTTTAATATTTCCAAGCGTGTTTTCATACACCTCTGTTTTACCAACTTCCAGGAAATCTTACTTAATTTCCTCGCAGAGAACTATGAAGATTATAAATAAATAGATACATTTACCCTTTACTGCCGCGTTTAACACATTACTGTTGAGTTTTGACGTGATATCCTAGGTCTTTCTAACATTTACATAAGTTGTAAAAATATGAAAGTCCAGGATGTAGGAAGAATGTAGTTAATGTTGACTAAAAAAGAATCCATGGTATTGAAAGAAACCCACAGAGAAGGAAAGTGAAAAATCGCTAGGACATAGAAAAAGGATCGAAGGAAATATAAAAATACAAGAAAGTGTTCGAAATATTTTTTAATCCTAATTAAATGAAGAATGTGCAAAATTAATGCAAAATATTATCTGGTAAAGGAGATTGCAGATCTATTGAAAGTAGTGCAAACCTTGAGATAAAAATGTTTATATTGCTATAATCTGTAATTTTTCAGTATCATGTAATATTAGCTTCATGTTTAATATAGTCAATATTATTTACTTTAGAAATAAAGCTTATTTTTTGGTGGAGCCGCCTCCTCCAATACCTGAGACGAATGTTCAAATATAAATTAGATACACGTAGTTATAATGTAGCATTATCATACCCACCTCCAGCAGTTTCTCCATCGCCCTCGCTCTTTGCTGTCCCCGCTCTTTCCCCAAATCACCTCCATCCATCGACCGAAGCATCTGTGCACTCATCTCCTGATCCAGCATTTTCATGAACTCATAAGTTTTGTAGCCATCCAGGGAGAGAACAGCGAATAAACAAGCCAACAACACGGCCAAATGCGGGGTCGACATCGAGACGGTCTAATTTCGTTCAAAACATTTATATGTCTATATCATTATCGGATTCTCAAAGTTATTACTTCTCTCCCATGCGGAAACGAGATCTAAGAAGAGATGTATAGGAGGGACTGATCCTAGTGGCCTCCACTATTAGATGTCTGTGGAAAAAGGGAAGAAACACTGGGAATGAAAGTGGAAAGGGGTTGGGAAAATTAGCTTCCTCCCACGCATTCACGAAAAGCTAAGTCATTTAGCTATCACCGTCCATTTAAATACTGAAGGATCTTGAGGCAATGCGTGTTTAAACAACGGAAGTAATCACCTACAGAGTGACATTACAGAATGTCAATAAATGAAGTATCATTCTGGAAATACTTAACAGTTATTACTGCGCGCTAAAAGAAAATATGATGCCGTAGTTAGCGAGAGAGAATTTAACCTCGACCATAACTCCTTTTTTTTCTTTTTCCCGTTATTTTACAGAGCCCCTAGATATTACGTAAATTAAAATTAGTTTAATTTGATTCTACTCATCCATTACTGGTGGATCCAGGTCTTCGAATCTACACGTAACCAGTGGCCAAAAAGGGAAAATCTCATAATTTCTTTTTTTATAAAAACAGAACGCGAGCCAAAAAATCAAAATCGTTGAACTTGAACAGAACGAAAAAATCGCTCTTCATTCCGTTCTTATTTTCCATTATTGAAAATACCATCTTCCAATAGTAATATACAGAAACATGGGAAAAGATTTGAATAGATTAAATCAATGTAATTAATGAATAGGGAATTACACAATCTTAAGGAATTATGTTTAATCTTTATTTCCTGTCTAAATTGGTATCACAATTGAAAACAAAATATTACAGTCTTTTTTTCAGAGAATTGCAATATTAGGCAAATAAATACACATATGGTTGGGCATTAAGATACAAGAAACACCAAAAATTTTTGGTGTGATTCCTATCTTAATAACATAACCATCAGTGACCATCCTTCTATTATTATATGGTTGATCCCTAAGAGAAAGAGTGAAAATCTAGCCATTACTGTGGTAATAACTTTTTGAGTTCCTGTAAACTGATCCATCTTTTCACTAAGAGGAATGTAAAATTCTAAGCACTGCATACTAATCTCTATTAAACTCATCATCTAATATGAATAATATCAGCTGCAACTTCCTGAATCTCAATACTGATGTATGATATTATCCTGAAGCATGTTGCTAGTTTAAATCAAGAGATCTATATCATTAAAATTATTACAATGTTAATTAAGTCACAGATACAATGCAAATGATAAGTATTAATTGTCATTGGTATACAAAATAAACTCAATTTCATATTTTCTATAGTTTTGTGAAAGGTGATCTTTATATTGTATATTATACAGAACCACTGTAGTTGAAAGTACAGTTTGTGCCTAGCATTTAGATCTCATCAAACTCTACTGCATCACCATGACAATCATTTAATATTCCTTAATATCAATCTGAAATATACCTGAATTAAATCCAAAATCAAAGTAAACAAATGTGGTATCCATCCATCCATTGAATAGAATATCATAGAATTGGAATTTGTTTTATTTTACATTTTAGTGGCAATAGAAATAACCGTGCATAGAAGTACCTCTTACCTATGCAGCAACCCTGGTAAGAATACACAGTAGATATATATCAAATATGTGTTGCAATAAAAATTTGCAGGAATTAAAAATAACTTTATTTCTCTTTATGAGGATATTATACTTTCATTTTATTGCTTTGTCAGTCGATTTGCTATGTATATTTGTATAATTTCCACAACATTTCATATTATGCATTAATTTGCAAGACATGATAAAATTTTACCTCATGTTGGCAACTTATGAATGAAAGAAAAGAAATCGGCTTAACTTGAAATCAAAACTTGACTGTTAATGAATAAGAGGTTTGAAAAACTCCCTGATAGCTGAATAGCCAATTGATGTGTCACTTCCCCAAGTGGTAAAAGAAAGATAACTGGTCTTCTAGGAATCACCCAAATTGCATTTTGGTAGTTAAGCAACTATTGGCAGAATTCTGCATTTACCCCCTGACGATGGCTGCATAGCTACTGAAATGAAGATTGGGTGATTCCTAGAAAGTTGGTAATCTGCAGCTTCCTTTCTATATTTGAGGAAGTGGTTTGGCTATTCAACTATGAGAGAGGTTTTTGAACCTTTTACCTTATACATATTTAAACCTGGATACACAGAATGTTTCAGAAGATTCTCTTTGTAGCGCAAATATAAATTTTTCAAGATAAAAGGATTTGATTATTTCTGCCAATTACAGGAATCTAAAAACAATGAAATTAGTATTTACTCCTAAAATATAAATCAGGTGCTTTATTTTAAGGAATAAATTGCTGAGAGTACTGGAAAACAGTAATTGGAAATAAATGAGCTGATTTAAGATGTAATTCTTAAATCATCTTTTTCATTTAGTTATTGGTAAATACCATTAATTACATTTTGTCAGCTGTTAAAAACTCAGCAGTTTATTTGGTACAAATATGAAAAATATATTTTAGAATATACTTAAAATATATAGACTGATATCTGCTCATATAAATAAATATATATATAAATTCTTAACACATTTGTACATTTACTTGAAGGGAGAATAATATTAAGTGCATTCCCACTATAAAATTCTGAATGAAAGTTATACACACTAGTCATATGATACATGATCAGTTTTCAATGAACTAGTTCAAGCTATTTTTTTTAATTTTGCAAGTTAAAAAACAGAAAGTATCAAGAAATGAACACCAAGAATTTTGTATACAGCTTACAAAAGAAATTTTATGATGATATAATAATTTTTTTAAATTTTCTAGATATATTAGCATTTCTAACAAAGTATTTATTCAATGAAAACATTGGTTCCAAGAAAAAATATACTCATATCTATTAATTCATCTAATGAGAATTTGAATCACAGCTATTATATGAACAGGAAAAGATGCATAGACACAACAAGTTAATCAATATCCCTGATCTCAAACAGCATTTCTTGAATGATTTTCAGTCAAAACCAACCTATCTCACATAAATTTCATCATTAGATTTCAAATTGAAATCAAATTATGTCAAAGATGGCACTAAAATTTCACTAACTACTTTTCACTAACAAGAATCCTCTTTTTCTTATAATTCTTCTCTTCTTGCTCTTCATTGTTTTCCAATTCTCCCTTATCCTAGCTCCTCTCTTCCTTAAATTATGATCTTCTTTTCTTGACATATTACTCTATGATATTCCTTACACTTTTGTTGACTCAATAGCTCTTTAGAACTTCCATCCATCATATGAAGAGGGCCAAGAAACTAAGTCTGCCCAAGGTGGTACTGGACCCAATGTCTGATTAACAATTTCAGTAGCTGTAACTGCCGGAGCTCCAAAATTATAATGCGCAATCAGAGCTACATCAACAACAAACTCATACTGAAGGTCAGGATTCATCTATTGAAAATAAAAAAATGGTTATATTATTGCTTGTTATATATAGCTTATTATTGCAATGGGGATGTTAGTAAATACTTAGGATAGTTAAATATAAATTGAAAATCTGGTAAGGAAGGGCTAGCTTACTACTGAACTGGTTAGATCAAAATTCAACATTAGAAGTATTCAGTAAACTAAGATAAGAGCTTAATTGCTATTGTTTAATTATCATTAACATGGAAGGTTTTATTAAGCCATTTTTCATGGAATAAAGCGCTCATGAGAGACTAAATGAAAATTTTTAATATTTTCTTATTATTTATCATTTTTGATCCAAAGCATAGCCTCTGCAATTCTTTCTACCATCATTTTGGTTTAGCCTAAGAAAAAAAATTGCCTAGCATTTTTATTGAGATTCTGTTTTGTTGTCGGATTTGAATTTATAATCACCTAGGAAACTCACTCTTGACACTTATATGATGTTTTAAATGTGTTGCTAAGCTAATCATATGATTTACATTAAAATTATCAATATTTGACAAACTAAACATGAGAGTGAAAATTATTTAATAAAATAATTATATATCATACTATTAATATGTATTTACCTAAGTAGGTAGAAAGAGGACATTTATTCCCCCGTGCATTTAAACTCCTTGTGATAATTTAACATAGCATAAGCTCAGAGATGTAAAAATAGGTGTTGAGAAAAAAATACATGACTTTTTCCGACTTTGTTTCACTAAGGAAATGATTAAAAATTTCTCACTTGCACTTTTTATAATTTACTGACAATGAGTGCACATGGTCCTTCTGCAAATATCTTGTGAGAAATTCTAGTTTATCCTCATCTTCTTTATATTTGCCAGGAACTGTGAAATCTAAACTAATAATTTTTCATCTTTTGTATATAGAATTATTTCCCATACAGTAGATACAGTTTAATTCATATTTTACGAGTTGGATCAAATAAAGAAACCTCTCGTCATTAAGATGAGAGCTTTTTCAGTAGAGGTATTTTTACAAGTGCTTTGACAGCTTAAGTCATTTTTCATATATAGGTTCCCAGTGGAAAGAAATCCAAGACCATTTTCATGAAAGGTGAACACACTACCAACTAGGCTATCCAGCTACTAGGTTTCTAGGAATTTTAGGACTTTTTGATTCTGGTATAATATAACATCCTTTTGATGTTCTTCGAGAAATTCTGAAATCTGTAACTGTTACCTCACCCTCAATACTGCCCAGCATACATATGTTTATATGCATGATTGAAAATAGATGCCTTTATGGGAGAAGGAAACTTCTAATCAACACTGCATAACCTAAGCTGCAATATGCTCTATTATAGTACATTTTCCTGCTTACCTCAAGATCAATCCAGACTGTCCAAGGTTCACCTGATGCTATACCTTTTGCATGATATAGATAATAGACAGGTCGGTTTCCTTGCCAATGATATGATGCTTCTGGTACTCTTCCATAATTCCAACTACGTAATCTGACTTCTTTCTCTGGGCTGATACCCAATGCTAGATGACATCCACCTGTGAGAAATCATTTGAATTTTTCTGTTATCTAGTTTTTCCATATGAAAAATAGTGTTAGGTTGCTTCTTGGTATAATTAAAATTACTTTGGTATTATGGGAATTATCAACTCATAAATTGCAGTTGATAAATAGTCTGCCTTCTAATAGAAAATTATAATAAAGAGACTGATTTCTTTTTTCTTAATGTTGCTCAATAATAAGAAAAATTTTCATCAATCTCAAAATAGTCCTGTCTAAGAAAATAATGTCATAATTTAGGATGATCGAGTTTTATTTTTCAGTCATAAAATCCAAACATCCCTAGCTTTTTTCTCTCAGTAGCACTTATTTGTAATTAACTAAAAATTAGGGAAATGAAAATTGATGTCAAGAAATTGAAATTCAAAACCATAGTGACTCAATCCTGTGATAAGAAGAAATAGAATTTCATATCATTGTAAGAGACACTATGGATAATACCTTAGAGAACTTTCTGTCTTCTATTTGAACTGTTGAATTTATCATATTATGACTCTTTGTAAGATTGAGAGCTTATTTTTAAATTTAACCATTAGTAATATTGTTGAGAAGGTATTCCTCACTTGAGCTGAGTGTTTAGGATATTGTCAAATGGCTTTTAGTTAAACTTGCTTGAAAACTTAATATAGATATTGTTATTTAAAAGTATATCAATATCATAGTATGTAATGATGATAATTCAATAAATACTAAAGTTACATAGAAATTGCTTTCATTCCAAGTATAATATGAGGAGCAATGAAATTAATATTTTTAGCATCCTACTTATTCAAGCATGTCTAACCAATGCAAATGTTAATTGAGAGAATAATTATTAAATTTTTGCTGGAGGTGTCAGAAGCTATAATCTCAAATTATAGATAAAGGTATTACTTCCTAACCATGTTTTACTGACTCAAGCTATTTAATGTCACAGAAATGTTTAGGTCTGATTGTTCTAAAGCAAAATAGATTTCTCTAAACTTTCTTTGGAGAAAAATCATCAGAATCAGTTCATTATTCTTACCTGTGATACTGAAAGTTAGGTTCATAGCTGTTTCTGTAGACATTCTTGAAACTAGTTGCAATTCTGCCTCTTGAATGAATGTTGGCTCTGGTGCAATCACTTTATGTGTATCAGGCCTGTCATCAAAAGTTGTATTTTTAATCACTTTCATGCCACAAATAAGAAATAAAATGACTACTAATGATACTAAAAAATAGTATTAGAAAAATGGTGGAAATCCATGAAACATAAAGCAAGACATGAAATGAAAAACATTTAGTAGTTAGTAGAAAGGATGCATAAATATATATGACATAGATTAGACTAGTTCATTACATTGCTCATTTAAATGAAAATTTATATTCTATGAAATTTTTTTCTAATTAAATTGTATTCACACATCTTCATAGAAATTCTGAGTGAATCATAATTACTGTTATAAATCAGAATTTACTTAATCTGCAACAATTCTCTGCTACCAAACTCCATTACAGGAAAAAATTCAATCACTTCGTAAACTATTCTTCGATAACAAATGAAATTTGGACTCATGACTCTACATTTTAATTTTGGTGATCTGAAAATGTCCATTTCCAAACAAAATTAGGTTTAAGAACCCCGGCTTTTGTGCTACAGATGAGCATACATACACAAATGTATACATCGTCAATAATACATTTGATTACATTATTCTAAACAGTATCACAATATTTTGAAAAGTGAATTTGATCTGAATTTCTGTAAACTTAATGAAATTTTGAGTGAACAATAAACATTATAATCACAGATTAAGAAATGAATAGGAGCAATAGACTCACAAGAGTTTTATAGTGTTGGACCTATACACTGGTAATCCACAGAAGAGTGCTTTATCACAGCTTTCAGGTAAAATTTTTTCAACTCCCAGTAAATCTGCAGCTTTTAAAGAATACCTCGCTCCATTCCGGTCCCAATCCAGTAGCCAAAAAAAATTTTGCTGTTCAACAGGAAAGTATTGGCCAAATACATATTGTCTGCTTCTAACATGCTGTAAAATCATCAAATCATTTTATTAGCTTTTAAGTTTTATTTGAACATTCTTTAAATTAAGTATTGCAATTTTGTTATTTTTATTAGTGAAATTTTCAAACTTTTCTCCTGAAACCTATGCAACCTATGTTTCAATGCTATTATATGTCATCTAATAGGCAAAATCAGTGTATAAACAATATAAAATATGAATTTAAGCATCAAAAATGTCTGTTTCTTACAAAGACTGTTTCAGTTTTGAAATTTCATGAAATACTTTATTCTCATTTTATCTCAAAATTTTGTTAACAAATTTTCAAATTATATTAATTTAGGAAAGTATTCTTAAGATTATACTGAGTGATCCTCTTGGATAATAATAGGTCCCTAAAATTTTTGAATCCCACCACTAAATTTATCCCATATAAGTCATCATATGTAGTTGAGAATATAGATTATACTCACAAAAACTTGAGCTCGCTGAGGAGCTGGATCATCACGGTTGCCACTGAAGGGAAACCCTATTGGAGTTAGTGTGACCACTAGCATCATCACAACATATATACCAACCAAGCAGAATAGAATTACTTTGGCAGAACGATAAAGCCTGATCAAAGGCACCTGCAAAAGTATTATACATATTAAAAATTCATTATTTTATTCATCACTCTACATTTTCATGCATGTGTTTCAATATGACTATTAAGATAGATTAATAATTTTTACAATCTTTGTTTAGTTTCTCATATGCTATTCATGACAAGGATTCCATTCAGGTTTCAGGGAAGGTTCACTAATTCATGTCATAAAGGCCAGAGAGAAATGGATGGAAGGGAATATATTTCTAATAAAATAGTAATTATATCATCTTTGGATTCTTAAAAACCTTTCTTGTTATCATCAGCCATGCTAGGAACCCATTACTACTATTTTGGAAAACACTAATGACAAGTGGTATTTCCTGAATAATTAACATCTGTAATAGAAAAGTTTTGTCCCAGCATTTTTTATGTTAGTGGAATATGACCCTCCCAGTAGTTTCTTAAACTTAAATAATCATATCCATATAATTGTGTATGTAATGTAATTTTTTTACTTTCAATACAAAATCAGGCACCTCCTGATGAGCCTTCTCTGGCTTAGGAGGACCTTGCACCCAATCTATTTATATGAATTCCATTACATGAATGCAGGTTATATTCTCACTGTATAGTTGTTTATATTAATGTATCAATGCAAACATTGTACTTGTAAAATTGCTACAAATTAAGTCAGTATGGAAAAAGAAATTGCAACTTTTGCCAGTTTTACTCATGCAATAATAAATTTTCTTGTAGAGAAAAAATTCAAAAATATAATAAATTTTTATGAAACAGGAATGCAATCAATCCTTTTTTCTTGGCAGATTGGCAGAATTTTCATTATAAAGAAATTAAAGAACTTCCATAGCAGATCAGCCATTGTTAATTCCAGATCAGATTCGAGTTATTTAATTTCTTTATTTTGGCCTTTCAGAAGGCCTTATGCCTTAAAATATTTATGTTTATGCCTTTGCATAAGATAATCATGCATTAACCAAGTTTAAAATAATGTATTATTTTTTCTATTTGATTTTTTAATAGTATTCTTCCTTTACTCAACTCTTGTAAGGAGTGAATATTTTTGATGGACATTAATTGATGACAATAGAAATACCAAAAGGAAATAGTGTCACTAATAATAATAAGCTCTCTTGACCTGTACATAAGTCGAACCCAAAATGAGAAGTGACAATATCACAGTGAAAAGTACTTACAATATGAGCGAAAACCATTATGCAGAATGGAACTGCTATTAATCCAATAGCAAAACTGGGATTGACTCCTGATCCCATTCTAGCACTTATTGGAACAAATACAGCAAAAGCCATTATTGTATAAGAAAATATAAAGGCAGTGGAAGGCAAGTAGAAGATCTGATTCAATATTACCCATCCTTTATCTGTGATAAAAGTAAGAAAAAAGTAATGATGAGGAATACATTATGAATTTTGAGGAGATACACTTTGACCATATAAGTTAAGATTATTTCACATAATTGACTGTAAATGTATATTTAAACAATTTTGAAAATCACTTAGAAAAAAGTCTGATTTTTTCCACTTTTATTGACTAATAGCTATTGAATTTAGGAATAATACCATACAAAAGAAACAATTTTTTCTTGTATTCTGGAGTACATTGCATTGGCATAAATAGCAGTAGAGTGTAATTTTTACTTATTTATACAAATTATTTCATTGTTTTTATTAATCAAGATAAAGCAACACTCCATGCATTGTTATAAGGATGGATAAAAAGAGATATTTTCAATAATGTATTTCCACTGAATCTCAATAGAATGAATGAATTATGGATATATCCATTTTCATGCAATAATACGAGGGGTGTTCAAATGAAAAGGTATGTACAAAACAACACTGCAGGCATAATTTATGTCTTTATTAAAAATTAATCTCCAAAGGCACAACTATACCACTGTTTCACAAGCTGAAGGGTTCCCTGTTCCCAGAATTCCTGTGGCTGTGACAAGAGCTAGTCCTTCAATTCATTATTTCCTTTGAAACGCTTACTTGATGAGGGCCAAACAGATGGAAGTTGCAGGGTGACATGTCTGGACTGTAGGATGGATGATCAAGCCACTTGGACTTGACCAGTACACTTTATGTGGCCCTAGAGACGTGATGTGCATTATCATGGAGTGAATCACTCCTTCCATGAGCAGCTGTGACTGTTTGCTTATGATGGACTTGTGAAGGCTACAGACACACAGTCTCCCCATATACTACCACCATCTGGCAATGAATATTGGCTGGTTTAACACCTTCCACAGTCAGAAATCCTATGACACCTTGCTGCTCCTCAATCATTGAATTTTGCAATGTGAAGGCCATAATGTCATAGGCACTGCTGCGTCAATTGGTCAGAACATACAATCAATCAGTGAAGGACTGGCTCTTGTCACCAACACAGGAATTCTGGGAGCAGGGAATCCTTTGGCTTATTAAACATTAGGATAGTTATGCTCAAGTCTCCGATGATCACTTTTGAATAAAGAGTCAGTTATACCCACAGTATCGTTTCGTACCTTTTCATTTGAACACCCCTTATATATTATGTTTTCCGAAACATATCTCAAAAATATCAATCTTTTTATTTTAGTAAAGGTAATTTTAATAACATAAGTAGTAATTTCATGATGCTGAAAACTTAAACTGATTTTGAAATAACTTCTTCATTCAATAAGGATTAATTGTTTGATCTTAAAAAAGATTTTTAAGAAGTTTCACTCACACCTAAAAAATAATGTTATTTAACTATGAACAACTCTCATGTGTTGGTTGGAATTTTACTCTTACAATCAAAATTTTTTATTGTAGGTCATCTTACATAAGATTATATATATATTAGATATAATTCTAATAATTTCTTTAAATAATGCTTAATACATTCTTAATAGAAAATTCTACACATCTATGAAAAATTACTTTCTTTCCTATAAAATTTGGTAAACATGGTTACAAAAATTCTTGGTGAGCAATACATGTACATTTACATTTAGTCCTTACGAACCACCACTGGCGCATGGTTTGATTTAGGAGTGCTGTATCTTGGATAATTTGATGATACCTTACATGATTTGTTAATTCACTTTTTCAATCTATATGATATTTTCCAAAATGCATCATTCTTACTTAACACTTGCCTGTTGAAGCATTTATACAAATATAATTGGAACTGAAGCTTAACCTTACAGATATCTCATTATGATAATAGTAATAGACTTAGATCTTAATTTACAATTACCTGTCGATTTCCATCTGTTCCAAAGCAGGATTATCCCATGAGATAGTACAGGAAACAGAACAAGGGGTGCAAAAATGAAGGTAGATCTTGTTCCTATTATGACACAAATCAGAACAACTACTGTCCAAATTAACTGTACACCAAGAATATCCATGTAGACATTTTCCCAAGAATGATCCTGAAATAAAATACAATAGATTCTATTTATTTTGACATAGAATAGTTGCTTCTTAACGAAATGATTACATTTTCTGGGTTAAAATTTAATAATGTATAAGAGGATTGTAAGAAAAAAATAGATATTAATAGATGGAAATAACATTAATTATAATAATAATTACCCTCTCTCTGATATTTAGAAATATAAAGTTGGGCAACTTAATAATACTGGAATCTTCATCAGGATTGATGCATCGGTCACTTCCTTCCATGAAATTAGATTTCTTACTTTCCTATAAAATGAGCTTTTTTCAAGACAAAGTATGACTAAACTACTTCAATAATGATAGGTGATTAATTTTTTAGATATGCTATCATAACTAATCTAACCATGATGAGAAAACCATAACTGAGAAAATTTATATCAGTTCACTATTTATAGTTCCATATTATATAAACTATATTTTATTACTTTTATATTATTTTACTACCAAGAATTTAAAAAAGGATTAAAAATTGTTGAATTAATGAAATAATATGGGCAGACAATACCATCATTAATGATGGAATAAGAGCTACTTTTGGCCAGAATGCTAACAGAAGAAATGGTGAAATAATGTTAAGTGGAAAATGGGAAAATAATGTAATTACGATTTGTCATTGCAAGTCAATTGTTGAATATCAAACTCAAAGCCTGTGTAGTGGTAACCCATGTATTTTAATGGCAAACTGACTAATAACCAAAAAAGATGAGGAAGTGGTACCCTGATATCATGATGTACTCAGAAAGGAAGCACTTTCTTTCATTGTAGCTATTTATAAAGATAATCTTATCCTAATCAACAATTTCAAAGTATGCACAAATAATCATAGCCAACTATAGGGATGAATTATTTTTAAATTTGAACTCTAGAGGAGAGAGGAGAGAGTTAACACTTTGACTAAATTGAATTGAACAGTTACATAAACAGTAATGAAACAACAAAAAGAAGTATTATATGAGTTTCATGAACAGTATAGTAAATATAAAGGTTAAGATTAGAAATATGAGAAAATCTCATTACTCAAAATAAAGAAATATTACAAAAAGATTTATCACTTGGTAATCATTAGAAAATAAGAAGAAAAGTTTATATTCTATTCATTCTACAATTTTTTTTTTTTGGATGGTTCAAAGATTTCTTGTGTGTCCTCTTCTAACTTTACTTATTCACAAAGAGCATGAAAATTTTGAGAGATAGAAGGAATGACCCAGAATAATTTTGCTTCATAAGCTCAAAATAAAAATAATCCAAACAATGGATAAATATACAACATCAGTTTCAACACAAGATCAGTCCATATTCATTTCAGAAGTTGCAAGAAATTGAGAAATTTTCATAATAAAAGCAGAGTGCAAGTAGAAATGTTTAACCTAATCTCATTTTAGGATGATGTTATAGGCTTCTTCATTGAAAATGGTGTATTGAGTCTAATTTGTTTGTCTAATGATTTCACAAGCAAGATGAAGAATCAGTACAAATTATTTTTCCTGGTACTATATCAAGTAATATGAATTTGATGAAGAGCAAGCAATTGTCTGTAAAACGTCTATTCTACCTTGCACCTGGTCTTACTTTGATAATCTTAGATTATGACCAGTCAGATCTATTAAATACAAAATAAGTGATACTAAGTCTCTTACATCACAACTTTTGCATTTCCGTACACATTGTGGAGGCAGAATGTAAGGAATTATACAACCAACTAGAGTTGGAATGTAAAAAAGTGGAAATATAAGGATGGGGCGTCTAAACCAAGGCATTGGATGACCAACTGCATCCAAAATTGTGGCACTAATGAACACAAAGGCAGCACCAAGAATCCATCCCGCAACAGCTTTTCCAGTTCCTGCCAGAACTTTCCAAAGTCTACTTCCTCGTGATCCTGATGGAGTATTGAAAAAAATATCATTGGTTACAAATTGAATTATAGAATAAAAATCAATTGAGTTAAAAATGGGATCTTAAGGATGGGATGATAGGATATTGTAAATTAATGTTATTGTAACTAGATGTAACATGTTTACTAAGTCTTTCAATAATCTCCGTCAATACAATTTATGATTGCCATTTGATCATCATAAAAATATTTTTATTTGATGACATTTCAATAAAATTGTTAGCAATCAACTAAGCCAATAAATGTATTGATTTTCATGTTTATTTGTTAAGATTTATGATCAATATCAAATGAAAAATTATTCATCATCATAGTTTGCCTGGTTCTAAACAAGCTATGTGAAGTATCAAAATCTGAAGAAAACTTGTAATGGTCTTTCCTTATCCTTTCGAATTATAATACTTTAATCATGTTCTGAGAAAATAAACACGATTGTGCCCAATTCATACGTTTCATCATAGACTTGTAAATAGTTCTGTCTACAAATGAAGATTCATGTATATAAATGTTGCAATAAAAATCTATTCATCTTGGATTATTTTAGTCTTTATGGATATCAATTATTTTATTATTAATATTGTTATTATTTACACTGGTATTATTAATATTGTTATCATTAATGTTGTTATTAATATTATTGCTATGGTTCACTAATATGATATTTCACTAACATATGAATATTTGAATGCACCTTAAATGCACTTCATTTAAGAATATTATAACATCGACAACTTAAAGTATCTGGTTTTTTGCCCATGGACAAAGTTAATGGCAAAGTTAAAATGGAATGCCACTATTCATGAAGAGACATTCCCTCAGTAACTATGGTTGCTGCTTATTTTAATGCTGTTCATCTTTCTTAATCATGGCCATTCACATGCAAAGACGAATTTACTCTTTGAGGTTTAATTAACTTACCAGATGATAAACCTATGTATATTGTCCCAAAAATCATCATCACAGATAGGAAAAGAATTGCAACATTAATGCCAATTGCAACTTCATCTGAGTAGTTGACTATGAATAGACCAAAAACATCAAAATAAACATTTTGATCATGAGCTATCGCTGGAGAATGAATGTCATCACTTTTATTTTCCTGTGAAAATTCTGGTAATGACATCAAATGAGGAATAAGAGCTAGAATATTGCTGCCAGTATGTTGCACTGTTCCCAATGGAATTCTATGCCTATCATCATATTTGGTGTGGTAGACATATCCATTCCTTGTGTAAGCAAAATCCAAACCTGTAGGAAAATATAGAAATTTCTTACATTTTCTCATAGCTACAGTTAATTTCTTTGAATCAATACAACTAAAACAAGTACTTCATGTGCAATCACCTGGTATATTTCCAAAATCTCGGAATATTCTAAAATCTGTTTCTGATGGGATGAAGCCATTCTGAAAAATTTCCTGTACAACAGAATTTCCATTTGGATATGGTACAGATTGAGCATAAGCCTGTAAAAGATAATCAATCAGATTTATTTTGAGAAGAGATATGTGATAAGGTAGAATCAAGTAGGAGTAAAAGAAATGTCAACCTATTACCATTTTAAAGTTTGAAAGAGGAGAAAACTTCAAGGATTTATCATTGTTTCTTGTACGTCATTATTAAATTTGGCAATATCTTAAATATATATGATTTCTGTCAAAAATGTTCTAACCTATTGCATTATAATGAAAACCCCTGATCTCTCAACTCTCCCTAGTATTTACTGCTTTTTCACTTTAATTTGTTTTAATATTTTGGCAGAAATTTTACATTCATATTAATAGTGATTATTTAATTATAAATTGTGATTATTTATAAGTCAATTTATTTGAATAGTTGAGAGGAAATGTCTTCTTTATATGCCGTACCTTTACAAGCCAAGAGTTACCAGGCCCTGACTGGAAAAGGAGTTCCTTGCCTCCAGCACCGGCTGCTTCCAAGTTAATAAAAGCTCTCACCTCTTTGGCCCATTCATGCTGTGATATAAATGCGTGAGATCCCTAGAAGAAAATTTTTATCAACAATTGTCCTAATAAATATGTATCCATACGATTGATATTATTTCTGATAATAATATGAAAGCAAAAAAAATTTTCAAATCAGCAGTATGCACTAATTTTAGTACTATTCATATAGTCAGAAGAGATGCTCCTATAAAATATAGTAGTCACTTCACAGAAAGCAATCGATGTTATCCAATGGCATTTATTTATATATCTCTTTTATCAGTAGTTAAGTTGGTATCATCAGAGAATATTAGGTCATCAATGTGACTCAGTATTTTAATAGTAAACTGCATATATAAACCAAAATATGCTGAATTTTTAATAGTATCCAGTAATCTATAGACAACCCAGCAAATTGCTTTATTACTATTGATCAATTCATCACTGAGGGGTACCTGACCCTGAGATGGTTTAAAAAATTTTAATTTTCTAATAACATTGAAAAAATTAATTTATACCTGTTTAATACAGTTTAAAAGAGAATTCACTCTAGAGTTCTAGAATTAAAGTTGAAAAGGTTCAAGAAAATTTTTTTCCGTTAATATTTCAATAACTATGTGAATCATGATTATTTTAGCAATTTACTTAATATGTATGTTAAATGAATATTGAATTCAATACCTGCAATTGACTTTCTTCATTTCCATTGAAGAGAAAGATGACGTTGTGTTGTAGATCTGGGGCATTTGGATTAGATAAAGCTCTAAGAATTTCAATCATTATCATACAGTTAATTGCATCATCACTTGCACCTGCAGAGAATTGGAATAAGAAGAAATTGGAATTTTGCAACTTATGAACCAATTTAAATCATTTATATGAGAAAAAGGATTGCATTTAAACTGCAATAGAATATTCAGTTTCTGTAAAATTTTACTCTTTCATGATTTTACATGAAAGTTTCTTTTTTAACTATATGAAAGTCATTTTTCATGAGATATAGACATCTTATTTAATGTTTATAGAAAGAAATTCTGATCTTGGTAGAGCGCATAAATTTTAATTATATTCCATGCAAGATATTAAGAAACAAGACAGGTGATAGCAGACAATGCCGCAATCACATCAAAAGGATATCAACAGAAATGATAACATCTTAGAGAATAGATGTAAGGCATAAATTCTTTTCCTAGAAATAAAAATCATTTTCTTATTTATACTGTGGTCCCTTGGATAATGATGGCCTTAGATAGAGACATACTTGGTTAAAAATGAGTTAATTCAATATAAGTAAATTCAATGATTGCTAATTCTAAATTTTTCTAAATTTTATGGGAGATTAGCAAATTCTTACCTGGAGAAATTGGAACTGTGTCATAATGGCAGTTGAGTAAAAGACTTGAAGAAGAATTACTTCTTGATTCAAATTTGACAACAATATTCTGGATTCCTTCGTAGATACTAATCTGACCATGAGGCTTGCGATCTAAATAGTACCAGCCATTTGAATGTTGTACATTCACCAAAACTCTGACCTTTGAAGTAGAGGAAATTAGTAGTGAGGTTAATTCATTAGAATGAATTTCTCAATGATTTGAATTTGGAATTTTAAATTTACTCATACATGAATTGAATAGGGAAATTGAAGAAGAAATCAGTTTTTTTGCTTAGGAAGCTGAAATATTTTTTGTAAGTTTATTTCATTTTACCTGCATGCCGGTGAAAAAATATGTGACACATTAATAATGAAAAAAGTGCATACTATATACCTGAGGTATTATCTTTGAAATAAATTCAACAGAAGATTGAAAAAATATGAACATTGTGTAGAATCATATGTGCTCACAAGTAGTATTTTAAATTATTGCTTATATATAACTTTAAATATTAAAGCATTCATTTTCATAGGATAAGAAACATCAAGGTAAACTCTTTAAGTTTAACAAAAAATGTTTACAGTATTCTATTAAGTTGTAATTATTATTAATTTTAATTTTTCTCTTGCGTAAAAGAAAAATTCCTATTCATTAGATTATGATACTCCACCAGGATTGAGAAGGAAGAAGACAGTTTGCAAATTTTTTTATGTTTCTTTTTTAAATGCAAAATGAACCAAGTTATCCAATAATGCCTTTCATTATGAGTAATATCTTAAAGGCTTTTGTGATAACTGCAGTTAATAACTTCCAAATTTCTCAATAATAATTGGGTGCTCAGAAAAGCAGTTAGGATGAACTTAGAAAACCATTAGACAGGTGCCCACCTTGGTATAATGACATTAAAATTCAGACACACTGAGTGCCAAATGGTACCTTAAGCAATACAAAGTATTGAAGTAAGAAAAGAGTAAAATAAAATAAGAATTCAATTATTACAGCTACATTTCATATCTTCTTTCAGAATAAAAGTATTCAGAGAATATATATTTATCAATGAATTCAACTTTGGATTATAAAAATAGTGAAATTTAATAGAAATTTAGCTTTGAAATATGGATTATGGGCTGCAAACTTATTTTTTGATTTTAAATATCAGAGTTTCAAATTGACATAAAACACTATAAATAATTCAAATATGTTGGCATGGGAACTGATGTGCTGACTATGTGTCACTGATGGGGAATGCTGTTTGGCTAGTATGTTCCCATCAATGAGAAGCCATGTGATGGACTATACTCTATACCTTACACTATAAACATCCAAAAGATATTATCTTAAATAATAAACAGGAACAAAATAGAATGATTCACTTTTTCTTCACTAGCAAGTTGTCTGGTAGCTTCATCAATTTCTTGAAGTAGAAACACCACAGATTCAAATTCATTTTCTGTTGAACCAGTAACTCGAGGTCCTAATGTCTCCGTAAATGTGGTGAGCTTATTATATGCCTTCTCAGCGGAGAATAAGTGACCATTCTCTCCTTCCTGAAAACAATGAATGAGTATAATATTGAGAAATTTAAATCTTGATAAGTTTTGTATAGTTCACTACTCCTAGTACTATATTAAGCCCTTCCTACTGATAATATTTCCATTTTCTCTTTTACTTACTTACTATGTCAGTTAATGAAACTGCTTTTGGGAGCCTTCTGTCCAAAACACCAACAGCAAAGAAAAGAATGGCCATGATGACACATGGATAGAGTAAGGGGGATAAGCTTGACATGACTAATTTTAGTCGACGTTTTCTCTCCCAAGATGAATTTCTGCGCCGCTCATTCAAGAAATATTCTGTTACCTAAATTCAATAGAGAGTTATAATAAGGAATCATTCAAGAAAATTGAATTGGCATTTGTCTCCTTTCTATTTATGAAATAATAATTTTAAATAATTAATTGAAGGTGCACTAAGTCCTATCTCATGGACATCATTAAAATTTTTAAGAAGATTTCATTTTCAGATTACAGTTAATTTTGCAATGGATTGTTTCAGATAACAATTTACTAATAATTTCAACTTGTATACCAGGTCATAGGATAGAATACCAGGATAAAATATTTTCTGTTTGTAAAGTCATCAACCCAACAGAAGGATGGATCATCAATGCCTCTGTCATTGCCATCATCAGGGAGGGCATGAGGTTACTATGGAATTTGAGCAATGAGATAGGGTGCACTGGCTTACCTTGCTCAGCTATAATGCCATGAGTGTATTATAACCATAGAGCTGCTATCTTATGGCCCTATGAATAACATCTGTCCTAGCATATAATAAATATAATAAGTGACTAAATTAGTATCATTACTGAGCATCACTCATAGCTAAGTAAGTTTACATGGCAACACTATGAAGAAGACTTAGAATAAAGTAAATTAAATAAACATTTTCCTCTATCCTCAGCCAAAAGACAAAGAAAATATTTGAATCATCAAGCTAGGGACATAAAATGTACATAATTATTATTTAACCTAATTATGAGAGATCTCAGCACAGTTGTAAAATAAAGATATCATTTTTAGGTGACAGTAGGTGATGTGCATAGCAGTAATTCACTCTACAAAAAGAGATTACCCCTGAAGAAAACCTGGGTAATAACACCCAATGATAACAGTAATATGTGAAACTATGATACTGAGTAACAACTTCAGTCAGATGATATACTTGATTTCAAGACAGGCAATATGGAAATGCTTAAAAGTTATGAATAAACATCAATGAAGCATTTAACTAACTTATAAATAATAACACATCTTAGGACTTTGGCTAGACAACAATAATCTCCGTGTGTGTAAATCATGTATCCGATTCTTCCATAAATTTGCCATGAGCATATTTTGCAATCTCTTTCTTAATCCTAAGTTGTAAATATAAACAAATTTTCTGATAGTGATTAAGTACCGGACGTGGTTGGGTCCTGAGTAAATTATTCGCTCGAGCAAACATTTTTGCTTTCATTGCACTGCCGGGTTGGATCGCTGTCTTCTTAAAATCAAGGCCGTTCATAGAGGATAGAATATTTCAGAAAATGGAAATGATATCGCTCCTCCGATAACCATTGTTAAATTCAGAGTTGATAAAAGATTGCGTAAGTTTAGCGACAAAAAATTTAGATGAAGCAAATTTGAAGTTTTACGGGTAAAACTTATCTAACGAACTCTGCAAAACTTATCTGCATTTTGAATTCGGATAAAACATGCGGATCCGGCTCAAGGATGTGTCGGTGGATATATCCCGTACAGGTGCTTAACCTTCCGGCGGGCGCGCCTTTTTTCATACCATGAGCGGGCGCGCTGTGCACTGCGTGCACGGTGCTTGCATTCTTATTTCGATGCGATGTTATCTTAAATTATGATATTTTTTGTAAAAATAATAACACATTACTTGTTTGTTGGTGATTAAAATTTATTTTCCAACATTTTACAAAAGGTTATCACCAATAAAAATCTTGTTAATAGATTTCTCCTCTGCATGTCTAGCTCGGCGACAAATCTTCTTCGTTGTCTTCCAGGCAAGGGTGGCAAGTAACAGTAACTTTCGAATGTTTTTTACATACAAATCTGCCACATTTATCACATTTTACTGTTGAATTATTATTAACACACAGCTTACATCGCCCTCTCTTGGCTGCTCCAACGGCTTTCTTTTCCTCAACCTGCGGGCGATAGCGCTTCAGATACGCAGACAAATCAGAAGGCAAAGTAAAGATTGTAGATCTCATAATTAGGTCCTCTTTCATTAGTCCCATGGCTAAATCTTTCAAAAATACTCTTCTCCTAAAATGCTCTTTCTCTTTATGCTTGCCGAAAAACAAAATTTGTGAGTTTATTCCCGCGATGTTGAGAAGCGCGAAAAATAAAGCAAGGGGCCATCTCCTCGTTATTCTTGCTACGGAGTAAGCTGCACACATTTTATCTACTGTGTCTACTGCTCCTTTAGTTCTGTTGTAATCTAAAATCATTACTGGCTTTTTCGTAGCAGTATCTACATCCTGTGAATCATGCATAGTCGATAGTAAAATAACGGCTTTGTTTACTTTGGGCACATACGAGACTAAAGTGGAGTTTTTCTGAAAGCCAAACAGAGTAGAATTTACTTTCCTCGACTTATTCGGTAGAAATTCTTTGGGAATCTCCCGCTTGTTTTTGCGCATTGTCCCTAGCAAAGTTATTTTTTTCGAGAGTAAATATTGGGCTAAGGAATAATCCGTGTACCAATTATCCGTGGTCAAGTTTCGATTTCCATTTTCAAATGGTTGAACTAGACGTTTCACCACCTCAGAAGGAGAATTAGAAACTTTATATTTCCCTTCCATTTGCTGTCCACAATACACTTCCAAGTTACCCGTATAAAACGATTTTGCGTCGCAACAGAGAAAAAGTTTCAGCCCATACTTTGCCGGTTTACTAGGCATGTACTGCACGAAGCTACAGCGACCTCTGAATGGGTGCAGCATCTCATCAATAGTCATATATTCTCCGATCGTGTAATGTTTTTTCAAATTGCCTACAAATCGGTCCAGAATATTACGTATGGCTGCTAATTTATCGGTCCTTCTTCTGACTTCTCTTGTTGCTGAATCATCAAATCGAATGCAACGTAGTAGAAACAAAAACCTCTTGTAACTCATTAGTGCTCGAAGAGCAACAATTCCAGTACCATCTTGACTCCACATTTCTAAGACATTAGTATGATGACCGTGTTTTACAGCAATCAGAATTAGAGCTCCAAATAACGCGAGGATTTCTGTTACTGAGGTAACTTGAGCATCCCTATCTCTAGAGTAATTCACTTCCGTGCGTTTACGATCGATGTACAAATTGGTGAATTTAACTATATCCTCCACCATTTCTCTGTCAACCATTTTTTGAAATGCTGATACTTCGTTGGTAATATCCATTGCACTGGACTTCAGTCCCGGTTGTAATTTACAAATGTTTTTCCCCTTTGTTTTAGTTTTCACCGTAAATGGAGTGTTTTTCCAAAAGAATGCATTCTCGGTAGGAGTTACCTTTGGGTTTTTAGATTTACTCCTTTTGGGATAAGATGCTTGCGCAACCCCTCTGCCGACGAAGTAATCCTTCCTTCCAGCGGTAACGGCTTCTGGAATCTCGTCATCAGAACCCTCTTCCTCCGAATAACTCTCTACTTCGTCTTGAAGTATAACTTCAGTTTCGCCTTCGGAGCCATCATCTTCGAAAGTGTCGCCTTCATTTTCCTCCTTGACGAAGTCCAGAAGAAACTTCGAAGCGATGATTCCATGGTTTCTGTGAGAGTAATAATACGTAGATTTCTAATACAAGTTCTAAAAGTTTTCATAGATAAAAAGAATATAATTTCAGATATTTGGAGTAATTGTAAATGCACTTACGTGGAAGAAATATCCATTTCCAAAGTAACACGCGTCACTTTTTGCGGCTGGCGGCGTCACGAACAATTCGACACTCGAGTGCTTTGCTATCAGCTAGTTTTCCTATTATTCGGACGATATCACCATAAATACGTTGTACTTTTGCGTTGTTTCACCATAAACACCTCCACAACTGTCTAAGTTGCAGGGCTTGAATGCTCGCTTTTATATCCATAACGGATGCACCCTTCAGATATAAATTTTTGAGGTATGTCTCTAAAGAGGGTGTAGTGAGGGCGGAGAATATTGTGACATTGTCACAAGACCGATATCTCAACAAGTATTCTGCAATTCGGACCAGCTGCATCCACTAGGCGGCGCCGGCCTGCCGAGCGGCTACTAGATGCTCTCGCGCTTTCCAGCAGCTTAGCGAAGCTGACTCTTTCGTAAGTTTTCCGTTCGTATCTGAAGTAAACACTATATCGCAAAAGGACGTCCACGCCCTAAGAAGGCTAACAGAACAACGAAGGAAAGGGATCGGAATCGGTAAAGTTACGAAAAAATGTTTTCCCCAGCAAAAACCAGACCCCGTGCACTCAGTGCACGAACGCGCACAAATTTTTTAGGTATGCCTCTAAAAAGGGTTTGCTGAGGGTGGAGAGTATTGTGACATTGTCACAAGACCGATATCTCAACAAGTATTCTGCAATTCGGACCAGCTGCATCCACTAGGCGGCGCCGGCCTGCCTAGAGCGGCTACTAGATGCTCTCGCGCTTTCCAGCAGCTTAGCGAAGCTGACTCTTTCGTAAGTTTTCCGTTCGTATCTGAAGTAAACACTATATCGCAATAGGATGCCCACGCCCTAAAAAGGCTAACAGAGCAACGAAGGAATAGGAAAGGGTTCTGAATCGGTACCATCACGAAAAAATGTTTTCCCCAGCAAAAACCAGACCCCGTGCACTCAGTGCACGGACGCGCCCGCCGGAAGGTTAAAAACATCATAAAAGGCAGAAACATATAAAGTATGCTTGGTGATAACAGGATGATCTATTTTTCTTTTTACAGCGGCGTAAATATTTTTCTATCTGAGATCCGATAGGAAATCACATTTGCGAAGGATGCGGAAATGGATCTGACGAGAACCGTGTAGGATACAGAGGTTTTACGGAGAAAAGCGAGATCTTTAGAAAACACCGACTCTATCAGCATTTAAATTCGAACTACTTTATTCTTTTAATTCCTTGTTCCTTTACTCCTTATTAATAATATTCTATTGCTTACCTGCTCTATACTTATCACCCTCGCCCACAATTGAATAAAAAACACTAATTGTGTTACAACTTACGTTTTGTAACCTTTTGCCGTTTTATTGCATCATTTTTATTTATACAATAAATATTTAAAAGAATGTTGCTCATTGTCCCAATAAATTTTCTAATAAGCAGAATAACTGAAAGTCTACAAGAACAAACGGTGGAAACATCGTCATATAAACTTTCAATTTTACGCATACAAGGATTTAAAATATAAAATATGTGTCACTAAAAATATCTGTAACAAATCTGGAAGCCACTTTTATCCTCCACGATCTATAATATCTAACAAGTATGTATGAGTAGTTTTCTAGAGATTCATCATCAATCACCTATCGAAATAGAAATGGGAAGTACACAGACTATATTTCATTTTTTTAAGTTGGTGAGAGACAACCTGCTAAAACACAATTGATTCGAGTGAATTCTCAGGTGGCCTATATTCTTCTAAAAGGATATCAGAGAAAATCTCTGGCAGGTCTTCCTCAGCTACATCGAGACGGCCTTGGCAGAGGTCATTTTGAACACGGGTCCCTACCAGAAATCGAACCCGGGACCGCTTTCGTCGAAGCCGAACATGCTGCCAGGAAGCTATCCGGCAGCCCTGCTCTCAGTTTGAAGGGGCCCAATTTCACAAATGTAATGTTTTATTCTTTTGATCGTGAACGATAAATCATTGAATAAGATAGACATGTAAAAGGACGAATCCGTTTGGCTGTCCCGGCCTGAACTTCTCTGTGATTACATTCAAGTCGACTAATCCAATTGGTAAATTAACCTCTTATTTCATAGCGACAGTTTTGGTTATTGGTTATACGTAGAAAATGATGTTTCATGACTATTTAAAAACATACAAAGTGTATTGGTCGAGCCTTTGCATTTCCGAAATCAGATCATTTGCTTCAATTTGCGTAATACATTTATACAGGTCAGATACAGGAGGCACTTCTTCTTAGGAATGTTATTATATTAATTGTTTAACATTCTTCATTGCTACGAGATATATGGTCACTTATTGAAACAAAAAGTAATAATTTGTAAAAATAGAATCAGTGCCAGTGGGACATGAAATTGAAGATTAAAAACGATTTGTTACTGTATCGTCTTCACAAATTATTTTTCATGAAATTCAACCAAACCTTACTCTTAACTACAATCATCACATGGTGGAATCAAGAAGGGTTTACCGTGTCGCGAACACAAAAAAACAAGGCATCTCAACGTTTAAGGAGAGCTTATTTTTAAACTTTGTTTTAGCCAAAATTATAAATATTTTAGTCACTTTTAGTGAGCTCGCACAGGCACAGTTACTGAATTTCAGTTTTATTTCTTTGAGTTTCAGTCTTTAAATTAATTTTCTTTAATCACTCCGTATCCCTCCATATTTTCTTTATCGGAGTTTTTCATTCAAATCAGAGCAAGATAAAAAACTGACCGGGATCTCTCCTTCAAACCGGAAACATTTACAAACAAAACGAGATATATGGTAAGCCTAGCTACAATGGTAATATGTAGTGGCTCGCGCAGCTAAAACAGACATCGAGGTGGCTATGTTAAGAATTTTCCCAACTCCCGCATAGAATATTAGAAAATCTCGCGGAATTCACAAAAATTGATGCTCAAATTATCGGATTAACTCGTAAACGACTTATCTACCGAATTAATTAAAACGAAAGTAATCTGCAAAGGAGGTATTTGAACAACCTGTGCCAAAATTAATTCCATTCCTTTCTGAATTACAGAGACTGCGATTTTCTTTGATACCGACTGATGTATAAATGTGACTCCTAAAATTTTAGGGAGTGTAAATCATTTTCATACAACATTTCATACAGTCTAGCGTCGCTGCTCGTACATGACATCTCTCATTCTCTGAAAATGAAGGAAAAATACTTCTTCGGGTGTGAAGTAAGCTTAAATTTCCGTAGCTCCCACTGATAATAATCATCCACTCATTGATGTCTGTCTTAAGTTTTCAAATTCAATGTACGTGCTGCTTTATTGAAATTGGATGTGTTTCGTTTGTAAACAGTGGAGATGTGAGAATGAAATAACTTTGCTCCTCTAGCAATCCGGCGTGTCAAAGCATCTTGGCATTGGCGAATTCCTTGGGTGGCCGTTGGTACGAGCGACCGGTTTAATATCAAGAGAATTTCCACAGGAAAATAATAATTATTTTCTAATTTAGAGCTACCAATTTTCGAAGTTCTAGATTCGAATCCTTACGATTATTTTTGAGCTACATGCGAGCGTCGAGCATAACTCGACAACGAGCTGTTTTTGATTTTGCGTCTTTTACATCATTTATAAGATTAATTCCGCTCTCTTGCCAGAAAGCTAAAAATTGCCAGAACTCTTGTATGGAAGAGAGAGTTCTCTTAACAGCTTTAACTATCATCATGCAATATGCCTTTTCTTTCAGTCATCCATGCTTAAACATACACAAAAAAGTGTATCTCAATATTTACAAGAATTTGTTATAAGAAAGCCCACACCATTAGGGAATATCTTTATCAGGAAATCATACCTCCTGGTTTTTCGTCTTCAAACTAACAATGCAGCCTTTAACTTACGGAAATGTGTATCTTCAGGTTTAGTATGTGAAAATGTGAAATATGTGAAGACCGACAAGTATCAGACTCCGCGGATTTTCTTGCGGATGTAAGGGGGTGAAATATCCCGGAAAGATTTATTCCTGCAAACTACAGTGCTAAAATAGATATGCATCTAATTAATAAAATTTCAAATCCTTGGATTGATTAGGTCCTGTCCATTTCTAATTCTGAATCATCGTGGTTTGATAAAATTTCTGTAAACAGAAAAAATATTCAATTTTAAATAGCAATTTTTAACTAGCAGGATTTGTGTACACTTTTAGAATATTTTTATACTTATGATGGTGCATTGAAACGAAACCGGAGTGAATCACTTTTCACCCCGATTTTTATTATTAACCAGATGGTTTATGAAATAAATCGCATATAAGTTAAAATGCCATCTGAGTCAAACTGATGGGATTGCTTAAACTTTTACCGATTTTTCTAGCCCTTAATTGCATTCAATATTTGATTTCTTTTGTTCCTTGACTTCCAAAAATTTTAGTAGTTGCTGCTGATCTTCGTTCGACATTCCTCTTTATTGGTGAAGTTCTGATATGTATCTTAGAATTTTTTTATTGATTTAGTTATAGTGGGAAAGAGAAATGCTCATCTACGACAGCGCTTTCCGAGTAAATAAACTTTTGGTACACTCAGTGATGTTAGAAAATTCTTATAAGTTATTGTGGGAGAAGCTCTTCGTGTTGCGAAAAATTTTGTTGCTTAGTGAGATATCGCAATGAAAATACTTCAACACAGAAGGTTTTGATATGTTTCGTGTTTCCTTACTTCTCAAGCTGAATTTAGATAAAAAGTGTCGTATAGTGCGCCGCGAAGTTTGAGTAAATTGTAAGAGTCCCGTGGATGACATTGGGAACCACTGGTCCACGGAATCGCACGATTCTAAGGAAGGTTTCAGTTGGTATTCAAAACTCGGAAGTGAATTTTTGAACCAATAATCTAAAACGTGCAGTAATTTCAAAGTATTTCGGAATGTCAAGTTTTAAAGTGATAGGGTTCATTGAAAGCGTCACTTACCATTACTGCAGAAGAAAGCGCTCTACCGCGCTCAGTCGAAATTCTGCTGCCAACTCCTTCAATACATCGCTGGCGATATGTTATCGGAGACTTAATCCTCAAATAGTCCCGGTAGTGGCGAAACTACCTTGCAAGTAGTTTTTATGATTTACGAGATCACTAAATCGTGCTTTGTACAAGATAAACAAGTTATTGCGAGGGATTTACAGTTGCAGCACGAAGGGGAAGGTTGATATGAAAACCGACTTACTTCTTAAGGGTTAAAATTAGTTCCGCCCTTCTCGGGATGACACAATGAATTCTCGCCTCCATACGGTGTTAAATATAGTATCGCCAAAATAAAAGAGCTCATCCCTTGTCGGAAGTCTATTTATCAACGCACAAGTACTGACCTCGTGCATTATGCAATTATCCGTCTAATTAGGTGATATCCTCCGCAATTCTGGATTAAATTTCAAACTAAGGAACTCAACTTGCATCTTAACTGAGAGAAAAGAACGCAATAACTGTTACAACATCTGGAAAGGTTCTGCCACCAATTTTTAGCTGATAAGTACTACTTCTTTCCCACGCCCATTGGGAATCTTAAATTTTTCATCCTTTTCGCTCTCTTCATACCATGTATTCTGGTGTACATGTCCACTATTAAACACAATCTGAAAAATCTAGCGTCAACCTATACGCCAGAGAGTTATGATCATAATCAACATTGAAATTAATAAAAGTTAAAATGCAATTAATGTGATGCACCTCGTCTAGCTATACGTATGATATATATTTACCATTGAAAAATTGAATATGGCGTACTTCCTGGCATCTGCAGCCTTAAAAAAAATAATTTTTATAATTTCTAACATATCTTGACTTATACGATAGATTTTCAACTTAAAATTTTGAGTTATATGTGAAAAAATTTAAATTACTGTGCTTTAAATTATTGTAGTTCTTTTAGTCTGAGATTATGACTTTAAAAAATTGTGCGACTTATAATTGATATAACCGGGCATAATATTTTTAGTGATTTTTTATAGTTAAGGAGAAGTGCATGGACGGAAATTTTGTCAAAATTCGGGGGGTCGACCTTTTTTCGAATTGCATACATACGCGAGTGTTTTTGAAGTCTCGATAAGTACGAGGAATGTTCTTTATTTCCAGCGATAGAGTTCTTGATCATTCTAAACTGAAAATTCTTGTTCGGAATATTTAATTCTTATCCATTATAACATGGGGGGAATTATTTCAAACGTAGTTAATATATCATTTGTGCATTACATTCCTTGCCTTCATTCATTTCATTTAAAGCATTTATAAGCTTTGGTCCGTAAAAAAAAATATTCTAATTGTTACGAGAGAATGGAAGACATAAATTTCAAAACTAAGGTGATAATTCAATAAAAGATAAAGATAAGAAAATGTTAGCGAATGATTTTATTAGGGACTCTTTCACATCAGAAAAAAAATAAATATTACTTCTTCCACTTAGTTCTGGACATCAATAATTAATAATTAATAATTATTGATGTCCAGATAATTATTGATGTCCAGACAATAACCAATAATTAATCCTTATAATTTTCAAGGTAATGTAGAAAGATTGTTAAAATTTTAACTCGCCAATCCTTAATGATAATACATTGTGAAGAGTAAATTCGTCAAAGTTCATTCATTAGCGGCCTACTCAAACACACTGTAGTTGTAGTAGTGCTATTGTGGAAAATGCTTCGACAGCCGAGGTCACGTGAGATCCCACCGGGAATCGAACCCGGACCGCTTTCATTGAAGTCGAACTCGCTGCCCACACAGCTATCCGGGAGTCCCATAAACACTCTGTAAATTCATCATTGATTGAAGAATCGGAGAAGTTAAGATAATGAACATTACTTATATATCGCATAAAAAAGTCTTTTATGAAAACACAATAAACAATATGCATTCAAATAATTAAACCATATCCTTACACTCCCAGATATATTTGTTCACGCTTCTCCATGATAGAACAAGAGAAATCATATACCGCCCTTCTCCAGTATGAATTCGTAGCGATGGTATGAGTGTTCAGGAAGTCAATTTTGGCGGAATCGGTGCGGTCACTTTTGTGCAGTTGACTCATAAAAGTCGGAGCATTTGAACGGAGCGAACCTGTCTGTGCTGGAGTTGGACTCCTTGGCAATGTAAGAACTTTTGAGAAGTCTATACATCTAGTTTTTCAATATTTATCGGTGTTATATCTTACGGATGACTCTTCGCGATTGCAACGAACTTCCGATTCGATGATTTTATATTACTCCTAGGCCTTATTCCCATTCTAGTGTCCTGATAACTTCGTCTCTGAGCGGCAGTCTGCACTGTGCTATTCGCCCGCGCTAAATAATAATTCTTCACTATGTTGCAAGCAAAGTCGCCGGACGTTGAGGTTTTAGGAGGCTGTCAGCGCTCTCCTTCTCGGAAGATGGGTACGTACTTTACAGTTTGCCTCTTGTAGTGTAAGAATATCCTAAACGTTATAATATCTTCTCGATGAAATCATGGTATTGAAATCTCGTTGGAGAGACTGCCGTCTAAATATGTGTAAGAGAAACTGAAGTTCCTACTCCAGAGTAGTTGTTTCTCCCGGGGGCAATAGATGTAGGTAGTTAGTTTTAAAAATAATTTAAAGAAGTACATGAAGCATCTCTCACGTTCCCTTAATTCTATGAGAGAAATTATCAGACTGTGAGGAATTTCCCTCTGATTCGAACTTGGCTCAAGGTATCCTTTCAATTTTCCGACAGAATAATTCTTTCAAAGAGTTTAAATGAACTTAATATGAATATTTTCGGCACTCTTTGCCTCATCTGCGGTCGGTTCTTAGATTAAATATATGCATTATGGAAAGCGAGACGTTGGATTTCAATAAAGTGCAAGAACTTATATTAATCCTTCTCTTTTTTCCCTACAATCAAAGCTGCTTTACATCAATGAATAATTGATAAAATCCATGAATGTGGAAATATATGAATTTCTTTTTCTTTCAAATTAGCATGTCGTTCCACAAAAGCATTAAAATTATATGATTGAGGCCTTTTAGAAACTTCATGAGCGGCTTTTGATTAACTTAGAAAATGGAAATGATTATGCTTGTGCATATCTCGTAATACATTTTCATTGCATAAAAACCTCCTCTCGTTATTGCTGAGTATATTTTCATTTTAATTTTCCATATGCAGAGTTCATAATGTAAATAACCCCAGGATATAAAGCCTTTCTCACCCAATTAATTTCTTTTTGTTACATCATTTGACAATGTTCGATGGCGTGGTAAATTTTAAATGAGTGCCATAGAGAAATTTTGAGTGTTGAGACTGACTTCTTAAATACACATTCAAGGAAATCACGTTGTTTTGAGCTCTTTTCGTAAGATCTTACATAGCAAGATAATTTCAATGCATTCCTTTCTCAATTTATCTCGGAGGCCTACGAGTTTCACAAAGACATCAACCTTGGCGTCTTCGACCGCTGGGATGGGATTCCACAGCTGAAGGAAGGATTGCAGGAATTGGCCTCGGGATTCATGGTTATAATTTGACCAGAGGTCCTGCAGCGGTGAGATCCTCTCCAGGGCGAGAAGAACGACCCGGCACAATTCTGGTGACCGCGAAGAGATAGGGGAGTGATATTTGTGTGTAGTGAGTGCTCTGCGAGTGGAAAAGTTAGTGAATCGTGATTTGAAATGTGTGCAGTTTTCAGTGGTCAGTGTGTGTAGTATTCGGTGTTATACGCGAACTCATGCAATGATTATTGGAAGGTAAGTTAATATTCTTACTTTACATCCTCATATTATTAGGTGATAGGCATCAGAGGTCATTCCAGAAGCAGTGGTAGGTTCTAAGACGTCCCTGTAGTGTTTGACTATGGTATCCCATACACCTCTTTATGCAAGACTCAAATACCTGCCCCGCGGTCTTGAGCTCAACTAATTTTTCTTTTCCTTGTTTAACACCCGGTGCAAGGGTTGGATTTGAAATTTTAAAGGGGGCTATTCCTCATCATGCTACATTTTTCCTGTGAAACAACGCGATTGGAGCGACTAGTGTTTTTATGATCACCCTAAGAAAGCTAAAGGCATTCCATTTAGCTGATGATTATTTCCGATTACCTTACCGAAACTAGATTTGCTTCGCCGATAAAAAATCACGGAGGATTCACATAATTTACATGTCCTACTCTGAACACATCCGTAAGAGATGTTAGAATCATAGATTAAAGCAATTTGAATTCTTCTAATAAAAAAACCTTTTATTCATAATGAATGCCTTATATATGAATCGTGGATGAACGATGCCTCTGCTACATTCTGAGTTCATAGGGTATCGCCGCGCTATCATATAGGCGTTTTCGGTGACTAACATCATAAATCAGGGTATCAAAGGCACTTAGCCAGTGCGTGGAAGGTGATACAGAAATATTAGATTACCCAAATTGAAATTAGCAGGAACTACTCTACTGTGCCCAATTCTTGATCTCCATAGAAATTTTATAGATAGTTCAATAAGTCTCAATATAAATCCGTGGCGAGCGTAAGCCTAATAAATAGATCAACCCGTAAAAAAGATGGTTAATTTCTCATCACAACGAGTATCGAGGGGCATTTCAGCTTGGCTGCCATAAACTACCGAATTAAAATCTATTTCTCGATTTGTTTATTCATAAACAGCAACATAACGAATACATAAGTTCCCATTGTAACTTTTCTGTTGGATGTATTGCGAATAGCTTTCCGAAGAGCCTTGGCTCCGACCGTGCCCGGAAGTCAAATCAATACTTGTTATATTTTATATTATTTGGGAACAGCCAATGGACCATATCAGTGATCTTATTTTAATGTAACTCGATTTTACAACGCAATACTTTCGATCGTAACAATTGATTAAAAAGTTATGAAAATAGATTTCCGCCAAACTTTGACTCTAGTAGTACCTGTCGGTCAAAACAAAAACTATTTTCATTAAATTTTTAATGACTTCTGTTGGAATAATTAACCATTTCAAAAATCATATTTTGAATTATGTCGCTGTATAAATACAATGCTTTCGTTTAAATAATTAGCATTCAATATTATGAATGTCATACTATAGACGTCAATGCTGTGCTCCCGTTATCGCTGCTCCAATGTTTGAATACAAATAATTACATGATAAAATACGAATAAGAAGGATGTGTGTGAATTAGTGCATGATCGTTTTTATTCTAGTGCCAATATATGCACGACTTTCATACTTTCGATGACTTAGAATCAATTAATTAGTACTCAAAGCGCAGATAGTAGTTTACTATACGCTCAGTCATCAACAGTTGTAGTGTTAATAATTGTCTTTTAATTGTAATTGAAAATACATTGTGTAATTTTAAATTTATAAAATCACTTGTAAAAAAACATTTAAAATGATACAAGTAAATAAAAAATATTTGCTCAAATTTTTTGCGTATTCAATTCATTCCTGGAAAAGGAGTAGCTTCTGACATTATTATTATCTCCAGGGATTTGAACTTTGTAGTCTAAATTAGACGTAGAATATTTTACATTGCTCTCAAGTTTGACTTGGAGAAATATTTCAAAATATTGTAATAGAAGTTTCAGCTTTGCATTTGAATCTGAAATAAATTATGTTAAATTTTTTTATTTGTATAAATTGCTTAATAAATACTTTATTAAGATAATTAATTCGCATGAATTCAATTGCATTCGGGAAAAAAAATATTAAACTTAATTATTGCTTAATCCTAGCTGAATTTAAAAAAAAAATAAGCTTCATCTCAATTAAACGCAAAGAGATCATAAATTTTGCCTGACATTGATTCAGTATGTAGCGATGTGAATTCTACCGTTTCAAATAAGAAAAAAGGAAGTAAATACTCGTGTGTATTCTATTGAGATTCATACGGTATCACTGTACACTGCGCAATCAGAACGCTAACAGTGCAATGTTCAATGATTGTAGAAAATTAACTTTCGTGTTTACCGGTAAGAAACACACTTATCGCTACTCTACTGTCTCTGTACACTGAGAATTTCACGGCGCGTTTTATGTCAGAATCGCATGACTGTTGCTCGACCTCGGTATACTCCTCTTTACAATGGAAATATTTTTTCTTCGAAGAATGATTTTTTATTTACATCAGAATCAAACGTCCTACCAATTGTAAGAAATGATATCGAGGAGTCACATCAAAAATTAAGGGAAACGTTTCATTATAGAGATAAATTTCCTACGCCTTTTTAATATCTTGCCACTTGTTCGATATGTTTATGCCCATTTTGGCCAACAGAATGAATGCAATTCCGCTGTTTAACGTTACAAATGATCTTTTTAACGCAATCTTTCAAATTGTTGAAGGCTGTCTATCGCTTTCGAATGTTTTGAAATGCTAGATGTGTTCTGCGATTATGTATAAACTTTGAAACTTTTGATTTCGTAGAGAAAACTTCCGATAGATTTTACATGTGGATTTAATCTTTAAGCGCATGTTTACTCCAGTAAATTTATTCTGGTTTTAAAATCGGCGTGATAGATGTGATTGACCTAGTTTATTCACTCGATCAAATCTTGTCAATCAATGTATAGTTAACTATAGTTTGGATTTATTTTATAAAAAGTAATTTATACTTAATTACTCGTTATTAAAGTGAAAGTAAATGATATTTTTCCAGGGTATCTATGTGGAAAGGTAGCTGTTATTTGTGCCTCTGGTTGTTGATTCTTCGTCGAACTTGATGTTTTCTTCTTCGTCAAACCTTTCCCTTCGTGTCATCGTTAGTAATTTGGGGTTCAACATCAAGTGGAACAAGAGGATGAAATCTCATGAGTCGTGAGAGCATCATGCTAATGAAAACTTGCATCTGCAAGTAGGAGAACATAGTGATGTAGCGAATGAGTGGTGTGATATGCAAGCAGTGTTGTTATATCATCTGGAGGACTTTTTGCAGTATGCTAAGAGGTGTTCAGTTCCTCACTGCTTTTGAGTAAACAATCATGGAAGTATGTTGTAACTTTCTTTCTTCATTTCATATTCTTGTCATGAAGCCAGGCTCTAAATTCTTCTTAAATGTATAATGCTAGTTGCAGTTAGGTTCTCCCTTCTTGTGTTTTGATTTATAGCTTATCTTCCCTTGGTTTCTCAAAGGCATCATTTCTTTACAAAAGGCTAGTGCAGTCTTTGGATAGGTTTTGCATGTTGCAAATAATTATATATGTTGCAATTAATCGTGTATTCATTGTTATTCGTAAATTGTTGTGGTTATCTGTTGTTTATTCTTTCATTTAAAAAGTGTTTGCAAATATCTATAGCCATAATCTCTTACATTTCAACTTCTTCAAGTAAGACATTCCAATCTGCTGATCCAGTATATTGGATAGGGTATTGGCCTAGATTTTAAATTTTCTTTGTCAGATTGATTCTTGTAGTTCATTCAGAAGTTGGCAGTTAGTTCTCTTGTTAATGGGTTGCTTGAGTTTCTGATTCAAGACTAGCGTCGACTTATTCTTTCATCCTCTAATGACAATTATTTCATAATTTCATGCATTTTAACTTTTTTACATTGTGAATATTCCTAACAAGGTTCATTAATTACCAGTGAGTTGTATTTCCAAATATTTTGACTTTGGATAGATATCTGAATATGTTGTCATAGTCTTTATTTTATCGATTCAGTTTCCATTATGTCAAGTTAAATCATACTTGTCTTCAACATACTCCTTTCCATATTGATTTATCAATCATATTTTCAACATTTGCAGTAAAATTTCTAGGATAAAAGCCATTATCATCCAGAAGAATATAGTCGATTCCTATTATTTTTCTTCATTTCAATAAGCCTTTGTTCTTCATAAAGACTCTTTTAGTTATAATATATCATAAATAACATTCATAGTTAAAATTGGGTATTCTTTTCAAAGCAACAACTTATGGAAGTATATCCTTAGCAATTAATTTAATTTTTTCATTTTTATATCATATTTCAATCAATATCCTGGATCAGCATCATAAAAAGTTATTTTTAATAAATAACAGACTAAGTTTCAACATAGAGGTTAAACATACACAAAATTCTGCCTGACTTCTTACTTTTCAAAACAAAATATGATACATTTCAAGGAAATAAAGTAGCTTAAAAAAATAAAATAAATAATGTAGTTGGAATTTCAGCAAAACATGACCATGAGAATTAGCTAAGGCTTTTCATGCAGATGATTCATATTCCATGGATTCTTCTTTACTCATAATCTTTGATTGCAGTATTTCTTAAAATCAGGTAAATTTTCTATTAATACCTTGCTTTGGTATTGATTTTTTATTTTGGTCCCATCTTTTCATGAGCCAACCTGCTCTGAGATCTTTTCATGCCCTATTCTTTAAATATTTTCATATAGAAGTTCATGTATAGTTTTCCATAAAACTAGGTCTGAATTCAATGTTTATCATTTAGTTGCAAAAGCAGCTCAAAAAGCATTTTTTATGAAATTAAAATTTTAAATACAATATTTCATTGAAAATATTCATATGTAGAAGATATTCATGTATTCTTAACTGAAATATTATGGAAGCAAATGACCATAAGGCCTAGAGAAAATTTGACTTGTAGATCTTGTGTATGTTCCATTAATTCTTTATCATGTATTTTATGTTGCTTGCTATCTTTGTTTGTTTTCTGTAATTTGTTCAATAGATTCCTTTCTCTTAATTTGCTCAACTTTTGTTTGAATGTTCTTGAGATATGTGGCAAATTCTCAAACTCCTTCTGTTGAGACTGCAGGAACCTGGTTAATCACTTCCACCACACGCCAATAATCACCATCACTATCGCCCTCAACATCACTCTCTGGAATATTAAACAGCAGTACATTGTACAACCTCATCTGCCTGTCATGAACTTTGCCAATAAGCGACTCAAACACCTCATCGGAAGTTACGACAGTTACTCAAGTCAGCAAGAGAGGTTTTGATTTCCGTTAGCTCAGTCTTGAACAACCCCAAGATTGATTTAAGCTCTTGTAGACCAGTCAAGTTGTAGCCAGGTATAGAGTCCATTTTCGTGCAACTAACACAAAAATACTTAAGTTGGGACTTGCTGGAGAGGGATTGAATAACAGACCGCGACAGTCCAGAGCATGCCAAAGTATTGTGTACACAAAGTACACAGCGACAGCAATTGATAATGTCTCCATCAGTTAAATCAGCACCACAAGTAATGCAAACCTCAACACTTATTACTGACATCGTGGAGGATAATTGTATTATGTACCACAAGTTATTAGTATGATACAATAAGTAAATAATTCAATAATATATAGGAACTCAAGTAAGACATGACTGCACCATAGGCAAATGACTCACAAAATCCAAAAGTAAGTATTGTATTAAAAGAGTAGGTAATAGTAAATAATATATATATATATATATATATATATATATATATATATATATTGTATTGGAATAATTTAATTATGATGGAAGATTAATCATTTCTGTCTTCGAAATAAAATAATTAATGATGAATGAAATAATTATTGTAACCATATAGATATAATACGATATAGATACATTACAATAGATATTACCAAATCTATATGGTATTAATAACTGGAATAATTCCTTTGGGCCTTTGTCCTTTGTGCATTGCATTTTTATGCACAAGGCTGATACCAAAAATCATTGGGAAGCAGTGCTAATGTCAGCCTCAGGCATGCCAGTGTTAGGCCTACAGAGGACGTGACAAAAACCCAGAACATACTGGATGTAATAACAAGGTGGATTGTAATCCCTAACAGTCCCTTAGAAAGGAAACAATACATTGAAAAGTATGCCTTTTCCATGCTATAGGCAATTCATTTATTTTCATCCCCTTGGGTCATTAGAATATAAATATTCATTCTCTATATAACAAATTTATTCAAAGGAAAGTAAATGATTATCACTGGCAGCACAGTCCTCAGCATTAAAATAAAGAAAATTGTATCATATGACAGTAAAAAACACTAATATGAAGAAAAACAAAATAGTACCTGCTATAAAATAAAAATAAATAACCTGTTACATAAAGTGATAAATGAAATAGATAAAAGTAATGGAAATGGGCCCTGTATAGTAATGATAAAAAAATATCTCAACTTTATGACAGAAGAGAGACTGCTTCAAAATAAAAATTAAGGAATGGCTTCTGCTTTATAGTAATAAATAATTTTATATAAAAAACCTGCTTCTTTAAAGATAATAACAATAAAAAAAATCAATCATAGAATATCCAAATAAAAGATACATATGTAAACTAATTTCCTTAGGTTCCTTAATCTGAAAAGATCATACAAAATAGTACAAAATATTGAACCTTATGTCCAATGTATGGTACGACAACTAAGATCATGAATTTAGAGCTAACGTATGTAAGGGGTATGTAGAGGAATAGTATGTTTGTATGTATACAATTTTTATTGTAAGTATGCGTGTATTTTATATCCATGTATTATTTTGTATGTATGACCTTCCAGAGTATACGTCTGTCCCAGTACATGGCTATAGTGGTAAATAAAAACAGAATGGAATTGAACAATGTTATTTATAAATTTCCTTTCCTTCTCAGCCTTAGATTATGTTCTACTATCCTTAGATATTATCATATCATTGCAAACAAAGTACACTTCCAATTTATTTTCTCCAACACGTAAGTTAACATGAAGGTTCTACTCCAAACTTCATATAGTAAAATTTATAAAACCTTATCAAAACTCATCTTAAAAGGAATTGCTGCCTTCGAGTCAGCTGAAGTAATAAAGCATAGAATGAAATTCCATTTCAGTGCAGCAATTAACCTTTTTGTGTAGACCTTTTACGAGGTGGCGGAGTAGCAAAAGATGGATCCTGCATCACACAAAGTGCTGCACTCTCACAAGAACTGGACACAATATGAGATGTAGAAGCAATCACTTCTCTTTGCTGGCCAGGTACTCTCGTGCTAAGGGCTTTTAAATGCAATATTACAAGTTATTAATAATGTCCAAATGTCCTTGGAATGTTTTGATCAAGCCATTGATAAATACCTCAACAATTTAGTGATAATTTTCAAAGATACAATATGATTTAAAATGAGTATATAGGTTGGGATTCTTCAAAGTATAAACGAACAAAACCGTGTAAATATTACCACATTTCTGTCTCAAATGCTCAAAACTGCAGGAGAGTACTTCACAATAATTACTGTTTACTGGAAAGCTGTTTTTCTCTGCTCACTCGTCTCTTAGGAACATGTGATTGCTTATGATGTTTCTTCATTTCTCGAATGGGATGAGGAGTGACTTCATACCCAAGACGGCCTTCTTGACTTGACTATGAAATCTATAACCCACACTCACTGGATCCCTGTGGATATTTATAGGCAATTACATTTCCCTGTACCGCATACCTTAGTCTGAAATAAAGAATGTAGGAAAATTCAGCATCTCTTATAAAATTTTAGGCAGTATAACTGCTTAACTGAAAAGTTTCAAAGAAAAGTTTTAGGTGGCTATTTTGGGGAAACCCAAATGATTCCACTTGGAGGGAATATGAAATTGATACAATCATTATTTCCAAGATCTTCATCCAATAATCCTTATAATTTTCAACGTAATGTAGAAAGATTGTTAAAATTTTAACTCGCCAATCCTTATTGATAATACATTGTGAAGAGTAAATTCGTCAAAGTTCATTCATTAGCGGCCTACTCAAACACACTGTAGTTGTAGTAGTGCTATTGTGGAAAATGCTTCGACAGCCGAGGTCACGTGAGATCCCACCTGGAATCGAACCCGGACCGCTTTCATTGAAGTCGAACTCGCTGCCCACACAGCTATCCGGGAGTCCCATAAACACTCTGTAAATTCATCATTGATTGAAGAATCGGAGAAGTTAAGATAATGAACATTACTTATATATCGCATAAAAAAGTCTTTTATGAAAACACAATAAACAATATGCATTCAAATAATTAAACCATATCCTTACACTCCCAGATATATTTGTTCACGCTTCTCCATGATAGAACAAGAGAAATCATATACCGCCCTTCTCCAGTATGAATTCGTAGCGATGGTATGAGTGTTCAGGAAGTCAATTTTGGCGGAATCGGTGCGGTCACTTTTGTGCAGTTGACTCATAAAAGTCGGAGCATTTGAACGGAGCGAACCTGTCTGTGCTGGAGTTGGACTCCTTGGCAATGTAAGAACTTTTGAGAAGTCTATACATCTAGTTTTTCAATATTTATCGGTGTTATATCTTACGGATGACTCTTCGCGATTGCAACGAACTTCCGATTCGATGATTTTATATTACTCCTAGGCCTTATTCCCATTCTAGTGTCCTGATAACTTCGTCTCTGAGCGGCAGTCTGCACTGTGCTATTCGCCCGCGCTAAATAATAATTCTTCACTATGTTGCAAGCAAAGTCGCCGGACGTTGAGGTTTTAGGAGGCTGTCAGCGCTCTCCTTCTCGGAAGATGGGTACGTACTTTACAGTTTGCCTCTTGTAGTGTAAGAATATCCTAAACGTTATAATATCTTCTCGATGAAATCATGGTATTGAAATCTCGTTGGAGAGACTGCCGTCTAAATATGTGTAAGAGAAACTGAAGTTCCTACTCCAGAGTAGTTGTTTCTCCCGGGGGCAATAGATGTAGGTAGTTAGTTTTAAAAATAATTTAAAGAAGTACATGAAGCATCTCTCACGTTCCCTTAATTCTATGAGAGAAATTATCAGACTGTGAGGAATTTCCCTCTGATTCGAACTTGGCTCAAGGTATCCTTTCAATTTTCCGACAGAATAATTCTTTCAAAGAGTTTAAATGAACTTAATATGCATATTTTCGGCACTCTTTGCCTCATCTGCGGTCGGTTCTTAGATTAAATATATGCATTATGGAAAGCGAGACGTTGGATTTCAATAAAGTGCAAGAACTTATATTAATCCTTCTCTTTTTTCCCTACAATCAAAGCTGCTTTACATCAATGAATAATTGATAAAATCCATGAATGTGGAAATATATGAATTTCTTTTTCTTTCAAATTAGCATGTCGTTCCACAAAAGCATTAAAATTATATGATTGAGGCCTTTTAGAAACTTCATGAGCGGCTTTTGATTAACTTAGAAAATGGAAATGATTATGCTTGTGCATATCTCGTAATACATTTTCATTGCATAAAAACCTCCTCTCGTTATTGCTGAGTATATTTTCATTTTAATTTTCCATATGCAGAGTTCATAATGTAAATAACCCCAGGATATAAAGCCTTTCTCACCCAATTAATTTCTTTTTGTTACATCATTTGACAATGTTCGATGGCGTGGTAAATTTTAAATGAGTGCCATAGAGAAATTTTGAGTGTTGAGACTGACTTCTTAAATACACATTCAAGGAAATCACGTTGTTTTGAGCTCTTTTCGTAAGATCTTACATAGCAAGATAATTTCAATGCATTCCTTTCTCAATTTATCTCGGAGGCCTACGAGTTTCACAAAGACATCAACCTTGGCGTCTTCGACCGCTGGGATGGGATTCCACAGCTGAAGGAAGGATTGCAGGAATTGGCCTCGGGATTCATGGTTATAATTTGACCAGAGGTCCTGCAGCGGTGAGATCCTCTCCAGGGCGAGAAGAACGACCCGGCACAATTCTGGTGACCGCGAAGAGATAGGGGAGTGATATTTGTGTGTAGTGAGTGCTCTGCGAGTGGAAAAGTTAGTGAATCGTGATTTGAAATGTGTGCAGTTTTCAGTGGTCAGTGTGTGTAGTATTCGGTGTTATACGCGAACTCATGCAATGATTATTGGAAGGTAAGTTAATATTCTTACTTTACATCCTCATATTATTAGGTGATAGGCATCAGAGGTCATTCCAGAAGCAGTGGTAGGTTCTAAGACGTCCCTGTAGTGTTTGACTATGGTATCCCATACACCTCTTTATGCAAGACTCAAATACCTGCCCCGCGGTCTTGAGCTCAACTAATTTTTCTTTTCCTTGTTTAACACCCGGTGCAAGGGTTGGATTTGAAATTTTAAAGGGGGCTATTCCTCATCATGCTACATTTTTCCTGTGAAACAACGCGATTGGAGCGACTAGTGTTTTTATGATCACCCTAAGAAAGCTAAAGGCATTCCATTTAGCTGATGATTATTTCCGATTACCTTACCGAAACTAGATTTGCTTCGCCGATAAAAAATCACGGAGGATTCACATAATTTACATGTCCTACTCTGAACACATCCGTAAGAGATGTTAGAATCATAGATTAAAGCAATTTGAATTCTTCTAATAAAAAAACCTTTTATTCATAATGAATGCCTTATATATGAATCGTGGATGAACGATGCCTCTGCTACATTCTGAGTTCATAGGGTATCGCCGCGCTATCATATAGGCGTTTTCGGTGACTAACATCATAAATCAGGGTATCAAAGGCACTTAGCCAGTGCGTGGAAGGTGATACAGAAATATTAGATTACCCAAATTGAAATTAGCAGGAACTACTCTACTGTGCCCAATTCTTGATCTCCATAGAAATTTTATAGATAGTTCAATAAGTCTCAATATAAATCCGTGGCGAGCGTAAGCCTAATAAATAGATCAACCCGTAAAAAAGATGGTTAATTTCTCATCACAACGAGTATCGAGGGGCATTTCAGCTTGGCTGCCATAAACTACCGAATTAAAATCTATTTCTCGATTTGTTTATTCATAAACAGCAACATAACGAATACATAAGTTCCCATTGTAACTTTTCTGTTGGATGTATTGCGAATAGCTTTCCGAAGAGCCTTGGCTCCGACCGTGCCCGGAAGTCAAATCAATACTTGTTATATTTTATATTATTTGGGAACAGCCAATGGACCATATCAGTGATCTTATTTTAATGTAACTCGATTTTACAACGCAATACTTTCGATCGTAACAATTGATTAAAAAGTTATGAAAATAGATTTCCGCCAAACTTTGACTCTAGTAGTACCTGTCGGTCAAAACAAAAACTATTTTCATTAAATTTTTAATGACTTCTGTTGGAATAATTAACCATTTCAAAAATCATATTTTGAATTATGTCGCTGTATAAATACAATGCTTTCGTTTAAATAATTAGCATTCAATATTATGAATGTCATACTATAGACGTCAATGCTGTGCTCCCGTTATCGCTGCTCCAATGTTTGAATACAAATAATTACATGATAAAATACGAATAAGAAGGATGTGTGTGAATTAGTGCATGATCGTTTTTATTCTAGTGCCAATATATGCACGACTTTCATACTTTCGATGACTTAGAATCAATTAATTAGTACTCAAAGCGCAGATAGTAGTTTACTATACGCTCAGTCATCAACAGTTGTAGTGTTAATAATTGTCTTTTAATTGTAATTGAAAATACATTGTGTAATTTTAAATTTATAAAATCACTTGTAAAAAAACATTTAAAATGATACAAGTAAATAAAAAATATTTGCTCAAATTTTTTGCGTATTCAATTCATTCCTGGAAAAGGAGTAGCTTCTGACATTATTATTATCTCCAGGGATTTGAACTTTGTAGTCTAAATTAGACGTAGAATATTTTACATTGCTCTCAAGTTTGACTTGGAGAAATATTTCAAAATATTGTAATAGAAGTTTCAGCTTTGCATTTGAATCTGAAATAAATTATGTTAAATTTTTTTATTTGTATAAATTGCTTAATAAATACTTTATTAAGATAATTAATTCGCATGAATTCAATTGCATTCGGGAAAAAAAATATTAAACTTAATTATTGCTTAATCCTAGCTGAATTTAAAAAAAAAATAAGCTTCATCTCAATTAAACGCAAAGAGATCATAAATTTTGCCTGACATTGATTCAGTATGTAGCGATGTGAATTCTACCGTTTCAAATAAGAAAAAAGGAAGTAAATACTCGTGTGTATTCTATTGAGATTCATACGGTATCACTGTACACTGCGCAATCAGAACGCTAACAGTGCAATGTTCAATGATTGTAGAAAATTAACTTTCGTGTTTACCGGTAAGAAACACACTTATCGCTACTCTACTGTCTCTGTACACTGAGAATTTCACGGCGCGTTTTATGTCAGAATCGCATGACTGTTGCTCGACTTCGGTATACTCCTCTTTACAATGGAAATATTTTTTCTTCGAAGAATGATTTTTTATTTACATCAGAATCAAACGTCCTACCAATTGTAAGAAATGATATCGAGGAGTCACATCAAAAATTAAGGGAAACGTTTCATTATAGAGATAAATTTCCTACGCCTTTTTAATATCTTGCCACTTGTTCGATATGTTTATGCCCATTTTGGCCAACAGAATGAATGCAATTCCGCTGTTTAACGTTACAAATGATCTTTTTAACGCAATCTTTCAAATTGTTGAAGGCTGTCTATCGCTTTCGAATGTTTTGAAATGCTAGATGTGTTCTGCGATTATGTATAAACTTTGAAACTTTTGATTTCGTAGAGAAAACTTCCGATAGATTTTACATGTGGATTTAATCTTTAAGCGCATGTTTACTCCAGTAAATTTATTCTGGTTTTAAAATCGGCGTGATAGATGTGATTGACCTAGTTTATTCACTCGATCAAATCTTGTCAATCAATGTATAGTTAACTATAGTTTGGATTTATTTTATAAAAAGTAATTTATACTTAATTACTCGTTATTAAAGTGAAAGTAAATGATATTTTTCCAGGGTATCTATGTGGAAAGGTAGCTGTTATTTGTGCCTCTGGTTGTTGATTCTTCGTCGAACTTGATGTTTTCTTCTTCGTCAAACCTTTCCCTTCGTGTCATCGTTAGTAATTTGGGGTTCAACATCAAGTGGAACAAGAGGATGAAATCTCATGAGTCGTGAGAGCATCATGCTAATGAAAACTTGCATCTGCAAGTAGGAGAACATAGTGATGTAGCGAATGAGTGGTGTGATATGCAAGCAGTGTTGTTATATCATCTGGAGGACTTTTTGCAGTATGCTAAGAGGTGTTCAGTTCCTCACTGCTTTTGAGTAAACAATCATGGAAGTATGTTGTAACTTTCTTTCTTCATTTCATATTCTTGTCATGAAGCCAGGCTCTAAATTCTTCTTAAATGTATAATGCTAGTTGCAGTTAGGTTCTCCCTTCTTGTGTTTTGATTTATAGCTTATCTTCCCTTGGTTTCTCAAAGGCATCATTTCTTTACAAAAGGCTAGTGCAGTCTTTGGATAGGTTTTGCATGTTGCAAATAATTATATATGTTGCAATTAATCGTGTATTCATTGTTATTCGTAAATTGTTGTGGTTATCTGTTGTTTATTCTTTCATTTAAAAAGTGTTTGCAAATATCTATAGCCATAATCTCTTACATTTCAACTTCTTCAAGTAAGACATTCCAATCTGCTGATCCAGTATATTGGATAGGGTATTGGCCTAGATTTTAAATTTTCTTTGTCAGATTGATTCTTATAGTTCATTCAGAAGTTGGCAGTTAGTTCTCTTGTTAATGGGTTGCTTGAGTTTCTGATTCAAGACTAGCGTCGACTTATTCTTTCATCCTCTAATGACAATTATTTCATAATTTCATGCATTTTAACTTTTTTACATTGTGAATATTCCTAACAAGGTTCATTAATTACCAGTGAGTTGTATTTCCAAATATTTTGACTTTGGATAGATATCTGAATATGTTGTCATAGTCTTTATTTTATCGATTCAGTTTCCATTATGTCAAGTTAAATCATACTTGTCTTCAACATACTCCTTTCCATATTGATTTATCAATCATATTTTCAACATTTGCAGTAAAATTTCTAGGATAAAAGCCATTATCATCCAGAAGAATATAGTCGATTCCTATTATTTTTCTTCATTTCAATAAGCCTTTGTTCTTCATAAAGACTCTTTTAGTTATAATATATCATAAATAACATTCATAGTTAAAATTGGGTATTCTTTTCAAAGCAACAACTTATGGAAGTATATCCTTAGCAATTAATTTAATTTTTTCATTTTTATATCATATTTCAATCAATATCCTGGATCAGCATCATAAAAAGTTATTTTTAATAAATAACAGACTAAGTTTCAACATAGAGGTTAAACATACACAAAATTCTGCCTGACTTCTTACTTTTCAAAACAAAATATGATACATTTCAAGGAAATAAAGTAGCTTAAAAAAATAAAATAAATAATGTAGTTGGAATTTCAGCAAAACATGACCATGAGAATTAGCTAAGGCTTTTCATGCAGATGATTCATATTCCATGGATTCTTCTTTACTCATAATCTTTGATTGCAGTATTTCTTAAAATCAGGTAAATTTTCTATTAATACCTTGCTTTGGTATTGATTTTTTATTTTGGTCCCATCTTTTCATGAGCCAACCTGCTCTGAGATCTTTTCATGCCCTATTCTTTAAATATTTTCATATAGAAGTTCATGTATAGTTTTCCATAAAACTAGGTCTGAATTCAATGTTTATCATTTAGTTGCAAAAGCAGCTCAAAAAGCATTTTTTATGAAATTAAAATTTTAAATACAATATTTCATTGAAAATATTCATATGTAGAAGATATTCATGTATTCTTAACTGAAATATTATGGAAGCAAATGACCATAAGGCCTAGAGAAAATTTGACTTGTAGATCTTGTGTATGTTCCATTAATTCTTTATCATGTATTTTATGTTGCTTGCTATCTTTGTTTGTTTTCTGTAATTTGTTCAATAGATTCCTTTCTCTTAATTTGCTCAACTTTTGTTTGAATGTTCTTGAGATATGTGGCAAATTCTCAAACTCCTTCTGTTGAGACTGCAGGAACCTGGTTAATCACTTCCACCACACGCCAATAATCACCATCACCATCGCCCTCAACATCACTCTCTGGAATATTAAACAGCAATACATTGTACAACCTCATCTACCTGTCATGAACTTTGCCAATAAGCGACTCAAACACCTCATCGGAAGTTACGACAGTTACTCAAGTCAGCAAGAGAGGTTTTGATTTCCGTTAGCTCAGTCTTGAACAACCCCAAGATTGATTTAAGCTCTTGTAGACCAGTCAAGTTGTAGCCAGGTATAGAGTCCATTTTCGTGCAACTAACACAAAAATACTTAAGTTGGGACTTGCTGGAGAGGGATTGAATAACAGACCGCGACAGTCCAGAGCATGCCAAAGTATTGTGTATACAAATTACACAGCGACAGCAATTGATAATGTCTCCATCAGTTAAATCAGCACCACAAGTAATGCAAACCTCAACACTTATTACTGACATCGTGGAGGATAATTGTATTACGTACCACAAGTTATTAGTATGATACAATAAGTAAATAATTCAATAATATATAGGAACTCAAGTAAGACATGACTGCACCATAGGCAAATGACTCACATAATCCAAAAGTAAGTATTGTATTAAAAGAGTAGGTAATAGTAAATAATATATATATATATATATATATATATATATATATATATATATATATATATATATATATATATATATATATATATATATATATATATATATATATATATTGTATTGGAATAATTTAATTATGATGGAAGATTAATCATTTCTGTCTTCGAAATAAAATAATTAATGATGAATGAAATAATTATTGTAACCATATAGATATAATACGATATAGATACATTACAATAGATATTACCAAATCTATATGGTATTAATAACTGGAATAATTCCTTTGGGCCTTTGTCCTTTGTGCATTGCATTTTTATGCACAAGGCTGATACCAAAAATCATTGGGAAGCAGTGCTAATGTCAGCCTCAGGCATGCCAGTGTTAGGCCTACAGAGGACGTGACAAAAACCCAGAACATACTGGATGTAATAACAAGGTGGATTGTAATCCCTAACAGTCCCTTAGAAAGGAAACAATACATTGAAAAGTATGCCTTTTCCATGCTATAGGCAATTCATTTATTTTCATCCCCTTGGGTCATTAGAATATAAATATTCATTCTCTATATAACAAATTTATTCAAAGGAAAGTAAATGATTATCACTGGCAGCACAGTCCTCAGCATTAAAATAAAGAAAATTGTATCATATGACAGTAAAAAACACTAATATGAAGAAAAACAAAATAGTACCTGCTATAAAATAAAAATAAATAACCTGTTACATAAAGTGATAAATGAAATAGATAAAAGTAATGGAAATGGGCCCTGTATAGTAATGATAAAAAAATATCTCAACTTTATGACAGAAGAGAGACTGCTTCAAAATAAAAATTAAGAAATGGCTTCTGCTTTATAGTAATAAATAATTTTATATAAAAAACCTGCTTCTTTAAAGATAATAACAATAAAAAAATCAATCATAGAATATCCAAATAAAAGATACATATGTAAACTAATTTCCTTAGGTTCCTTAATCTGAAAAGATCATACAAAATAGTACAAAATATTGAACCTTATGTCCAATGTATGGTACGACAACTAAGATCATGAATTTAGAGCTAACGTATGTAAGGGGTATGTAGAGGAATAGTATGTTTGTATGTATACAATTTTTATTGTAAGTATGCGTGTATTTTATATCCATGTATTATTTTGTATGTATGACCTTCCAGAGTATACGTCTGTCCCAGTACATGGCTATAGTGGTAAATAAAAACAGAATGGAATTGAACAATGTTATTTATAAATTTCCTTTCCTTCTCAGCCTTAGATTATGTTCTACTATCCTTAGATATTATCATATCATTGCAAACAAAGTACACTTCCAATTTATTTTCTCCAACACGTAAGTTAACATGAAGGTTCTACTCCAAACTTCATATAGTAAAATTTATAAAACCTTATCAAAACTCATCTTAAAAGGAATTGCTGCCTTCGAGTCAGCTGAAGTAATAAAGCATAGAATGAAATTCCATTTCAGTGCAGCAATTAACCTTTTTGTGTAGACCTTTTACGAGGTGGCGGAGTAGCAAAAGATGGATCCTGCATCACACAAAGTGCTGCACTCTCACAAGAACTGGACACAATATGAGATGTAGAAGCAATCACTTCTCTTTGCTGGCCAGGTACTCTCGTGCTAAGGGCTTTTAAATGCAATATTACAAGTTATTAATAATGTCCAAATGTCCTTGGAATGTTTTGATCAAGCCATTGATAAATACCTCAACAATTTAGTGATAATTTTCAAAGATACAATATGATTTAAAATGAGTATATAGGTTGGGATTCTTCAAAGTATAAACGAACAAAACCGTGTAAATATTACCACATTTCTGTCTCAAATGCTCAAAACTGCAGGAGAGTACTTCACAATAATTACTGTTTACTGGAAAGCTGTTTTTCTCTGCTCACTCGTCTCTTAGGAACATGTGATTGCTTATGATGTTTCTTCATTTCTCGAATGGGATGAGGAGTGACTTCATACCCAAGACGGCCTTCTTGACTTGACTATGAAATCTATAACCCACACTCACTGGATCCCTGTGGATATTTATAGGCAATTACATTTCCCTGTACCGCATACCTTAGTCTGAAATAAAGAATGTAGGAAAATTCAGCATCTCTTATAAAATTTTAGGCAGTATAACTGCTTAACTGAAAAGTTTCAAAGAAAAGTTTTAGGTGGCTATTTTGGGGAAACCCAAATGATTCCACTTGGAGGGAATATGAAATTGATACAATCATTATTTCCAAGATCTTCATCCAATAATCCTTATAATTTTCAACGTAATGTAGAAAGATTGTTAAAATTTTAACTCGCCAATCCTTATTGATAATACATTGTGAAGAGTAAATTCGTCAAAGTTCATTCATTAGCGGCCTACTCAAACACACTGTAGTTGTAGTAGTGCTATTGTGGAAAATGCTTCGACAGCCGAGGTCACGTGAGATCCCACCTGGAATCGAACCCGGACCGCTTTCATTGAAGTCGAACTCGCTGCCCACACAGCTATCCGGGAGTCCCATAAACACTCTGTAAATTCATCATTGATTGAAGAATCGGAGAAGTTAAGATAATGAACATTACTTATATATCGCATAAAAAAGTCTTTTATGAAAACACAATAAACAATATGCATTCAAATAATTAAACCATATCCTTACACTCCCAGATATATTTGTTCACGCTTCTCCATGATAGAACAAGAGAAATCATATACCGCCCTTCTCCAGTATGAATTCGTAGCGATGGTATGAGTGTTCAGGAAGTCAATTTTGGCGGAATCGGTGCGGTCACTTTTGTGCAGTTGACTCATAAAAGTCGGAGCATTTGAACGGAGCGAACCTGTCTGTGCTGGAGTTGGACTCCTTGGCAATGTAAGAACTTTTGAGAAGTCTATACATCTAGTTTTTCAATATTTATCGGTGTTATATCTTACGGATGACTCTTCGCGATTGCAACGAACTTCCGATTCGATGATTTTATATTACTCCTAGGCCTTATTCCCATTCTAGTGTCCTGATAACTTCGTCTCTGAGCGGCAGTCTGCACTGTGCTATTCGCCCGCGCTAAATAATAATTCTTCACTATGTTGCAAGCAAAGTCGCCGGACGTTGAGGTTTTAGGAGGCTGTCAGCGCTCTCCTTCTCGGAAGATGGGTACGTACTTTACAGTTTGCCTCTTGTAGTGTAAGAATATCCTAAACGTTATAATATCTTCTCGATGAAATCATGGTATTGAAATCTCGTTGGAGAGACTGCCGTCTAAATATGTGTAAGAGAAACTGAAGTTCCTACTCCAGAGTAGTTGTTTCTCCCGGGGGCAATAGATGTAGGTAGTTAGTTTTAAAAATAATTTAAAGAAGTACATGAAGCATCTCTCACGTTCCCTTAATTCTATGAGAGAAATTATCAGACTGTGAGGAATTTCCCTCTGATTCGAACTTGGCTCAAGGTATCCTTTCAATTTTCCGACAGAATAATTCTTTCAAAGAGTTTAAATGAACTTAATATGAATATTTTCGGCACTCTTTGCCTCATCTGCGGTCGGTTCTTAGATTAAATATATGCATTATGGAAAGCGAGACGTTGGATTTCAATAAAGTGCAAGAACTTATATTAATCCTTCTCTTTTTTCCCTACAATCAAAGCTGCTTTACATCAATGAATAATTGATAAAATCCATGAATGTGGAAATATATGAATTTCTTTTTCTTTCAAATTAGCATGTCGTTCCACAAAAGCATTAAAATTATATGATTGAGGCCTTTTAGAAACTTCATGAGCGGCTTTTGATTAACTTAGAAAATGGAAATGATTATGCTTGTGCATATCTCGTAATACATTTTCATTGCATAAAAACCTCCTCTCGTTATTGCTGAGTATATTTTCATTTTAATTTTCCATATGCAGAGTTCATAATGTAAATAACCCCAGGATATAAAGCCTTTCTCACCCAATTAATTTCTTTTTGTTACATCATTTGACAATGTTCGATGGCGTGGTAAATTTTAAATGAGTGCCATAGAGAAATTTTGAGTGTTGAGACTGACTTCTTAAATACACATTCAAGGAAATCACGTTGTTTTGAGCTCTTTTCGTAAGATCTTACATAGCAAGATAATTTCAATGCATTCCTTTCTCAATTTATCTCGGAGGCCTACGAGTTTCACAAAGACATCAACCTTGGCGTCTTCGACCGCTGGGATGGGATTCCACAGCTGAAGGAAGGATTGCAGGAATTGGCCTCGGGATTCATGGTTATAATTTGACCAGAGGTCCTGCAGCGGTGAGATCCTCTCCAGGGCGAGAAGAACGACCCGGCACAATTCTGGTGACCGCGAAGAGATAGGGGAGTGATATTTGTGTGTAGTGAGTGCTCTGCGAGTGGAAAAGTTAGTGAATCGTGATTTGAAATGTGTGCAGTTTTCAGTGGTCAGTGTGTGTAGTATTCGGTGTTATACGCGAACTCATGCAATGATTATTGGAAGGTAAGTTAATATTCTTACTTTACATCCTCATATTATTAGGTGATAGGCATCAGAGGTCATTCCAGAAGCAGTGGTAGGTTCTAAGACGTCCCTGTAGTGTTTGACTATGGTATCCCATACACCTCTTTATGCAAGACTCAAATACCTGCCCCGCGGTCTTGAGCTCAACTAATTTTTCTTTTCCTTGTTTAACACCCGGTGCAAGGGTTGGATTTGAAATTTTAAAGGGGGCTATTCCTCATCATGCTACATTTTTCCTGTGAAACAACGCGATTGGAGCGACTAGTGTTTTTATGATCACCCTAAGAAAGCTAAAGGCATTCCATTTAGCTGATGATTATTTCCGATTACCTTACCGAAACTAGATTTGCTTCGCCGATAAAAAATCACGGAGGATTCACATAATTTACATGTCCTACTCTGAACACATCCGTAAGAGATGTTAGAATCATAGATTAAAGCAATTTGAATTCTTCTAATAAAAAAACCTTTTATTCATAATGAATGCCTTATATATGAATCGTGGATGAACGATGCCTCTGCTACATTCTGAGTTCATAGGGTATCGCCGCGCTATCATATAGGCGTTTTCGGTGACTAACATCATAAATCAGGGTATCAAAGGCACTTAGCCAGTGCGTGGAAGGTGATACAGAAATATTAGATTACCCAAATTGAAATTAGCAGGAACTACTCTACTGTGCCCAATTCTTGATCTCCATAGAAATTTTATAGATAGTTCAATAAGTCTCAATATAAATCCGTGGCGAGCGTAAGCCTAATAAATAGATCAACCCGTAAAAAAGATGGTTAATTTCTCATCACAACGAGTATCGAGGGGCATTTCAGCTTGGCTGCCATAAACTACCGAATTAAAATCTATTTCTCGATTTGTTTATTCATAAACAGCAACATAACGAATACATAAGTTCCCATTGTAACTTTTCTGTTGGATGTATTGCGAATAGCTTTCCGAAGAGCCTTGGCTCCGACCGTGCCCGGAAGTCAAATCAATACTTGTTATATTTTATATTATTTGGGAACAGCCAATGGACCATATCAGTGATCTTATTTTAATGTAACTCGATTTTACAACGCAATACTTTCGATCGTAACAATTGATTAAAAAGTTATGAAAATAGATTTCCGCCAAACTTTGACTCTAGTAGTACCTGTCGGTCAAAACAAAAACTATTTTCATTAAATTTTTAATGACTTCTGTTGGAATAATTAACCATTTCAAAAATCATATTTTGAATTATGTCGCTGTATAAATACAATGCTTTCGTTTAAATAATTAGCATTCAATATTATGAATGTCATACTATAGACGTCAATGCTGTGCTCCCGTTATCGCTGCTCCAATGTTTGAATACAAATAATTACATGATAAAATACGAATAAGAAGGATGTGTGTGAATTAGTGCATGATCGTTTTTATTCTAGTGCCAATATATGCACGACTTTCATACTTTCGATGACTTAGAATCAATTAATTAGTACTCAAAGCGCAGATAGTAGTTTACTATACGCTCAGTCATCAACAGTTGTAGTGTTAATAATTGTCTTTTAATTGTAATTGAAAATACATTGTGTAATTTTAAATTTATAAAATCACTTGTAAAAAAACATTTAAAATGATACAAGTAAATAAAAAATATTTGCTCAAATTTTTTGCGTATTCAATTCATTCCTGGAAAAGGAGTAGCTTCTGACATTATTATTATCTCCAGGGATTTGAACTTTGTAGTCTAAATTAGACGTAGAATATTTTACATTGCTCTCAAGTTTGACTTGGAGAAATATTTCAAAATATTGTAATAGAAGTTTCAGCTTTGCATTTGAATCTGAAATAAATTATGTTAAATTTTTTTATTTGTATAAATTGCTTAATAAATACTTTATTAAGATAATTAATTCGCATGAATTCAATTGCATTCGGGAAAAAAAATATTAAACTTAATTATTGCTTAATCCTAGCTGAATTTAAAAAAAAAATAAGCTTCATCTCAATTAAACGCAAAGAGATCATAAATTTTGCCTGACATTGATTCAGTATGTAGCGATGTGAATTCTACCGTTTCAAATAAGAAAAAAGGAAGTAAATACTCGTGTGTATTCTATTGAGATTCATACGGTATCACTGTACACTGCGCAATCAGAACGCTAACAGTGCAATGTTCAATGATTGTAGAAAATTAACTTTCGTGTTTACCGGTAAGAAACACACTTATCGCTACTCTACTGTCTCTGTACACTGAGAATTTCACGGCGCGTTTTATGTCAGAATCGCATGACTGTTGCTCGACTTCGGTATACTCCTCTTTACAATGGAAATATTTTTTCTTCGAAGAATGATTTTTTATTTACATCAGAATCAAACGTCCTACCAATTGTAAGAAATGATATCGAGGAGTCACATAAAAAATTAAGGGAAACGTTTCATTATAGAGATAAATTTCCTACGCCTTTTTAATATCTTGCCACTTGTTCGATATGTTTATGCCCATTTTGGCCAACAGAATGAATGCAATTCCGCTGTTTAACGTTACAAATGATCTTTTTAACGCAATCTTTCAAATTGTTGAAGGCTGTCTATCGCTTTCGAATGTTTTGAAATGCTAGATGTGTTCTGCGATTATGTATAAACTTTGAAACTTTTGATTTCGTAGAGAAAACTTCCGATAGATTTTACATGTGGATTTAATCTTTAAGCGCATGTTTACTCCAGTAAATTTATTCTGGTTTTAAAATCGGCGTGATAGATGTGATTGACCTAGTTTATTCACTCGATCAAATCTTGTCAATCAATGTATAGTTAACTATAGTTTGGATTTATTTTATAAAAAGTAATTTATACTTAATTACTCGTTATTAAAGTGAAAGTAAATGATATTTTTCCAGGGTATCTATGTGGAAAGGTAGCTGTTATTTATGCCACTGGTGGTTGATTCTTCGCCGAACTTGATGTTTTCTTCTTTGTCAAACCTTTCCCTTCGTGTCATCGTTAGTAATTTGGGGTTCAACATCAAGTGGAACAAGAGGATGAAATCTCATGAGTCGTGAGAGCATCATGCTAATGAAAACTTGCATCTGCAAGTAGGAGAACATAGTGATGTAGCGAATGAGTGGTGTGATATGCAAGCAGTGTTGTTATATCATCTGGAGGACTTTTTGCAGTATGCTAAGAGGTGTTCAGTTCCTCACTGCTTTTGAGTAAACAATCATGGAAGTATGTTGTAACTTTCTTTCTTCATTTCATATTCTTGTCATGAAGCCAGGCTCTAAATTCTTCTTAAATGTATAATGCTAGTTGCAGTTAGGTTCTCCCTTCTTGTGTTTTGATTTATAGCTTATCTTCCCTTGGTTTCTCAAAGGCATCATTTCTTTACAAAAGGCTAGTGCAGTCTTTGGATAGGTTTTGCATGTTGCAAATAATTATATATGTTGCAATTAATCGTGTATTCATTGTTATTCGTAAATTGTTGTGGTTATCTGTTGTTTATTCTTTCATTTAAAAAGTGTTTGCAAATATCTATAGCCATAATCTCTTACATTTCAACTTCTTCAAGTAAGACATTCCAATCTGCTGATCCAGTATATTGGATAGGGTATTGGCCTAGATTTTAAATTTTCTTTGTCAGATTGATTCTTATAGTTCATTCAGAAGTTGGCAGTTAGTTCTCTTGTTAATGGGTTGCTTGAGTTTCTGATTCAAGACTAGCGTCGACTTATTCTTTCATCCTCTAATGACAATTATTTCATAATTTCATGCATTTTAACTTTTTTACATTGTGAATATTCCTAACAAGGTTCATTAATTACCAGTGAGTTGTATTTCCAAATATTTTGACTTTGGATAGATATCTGAATATGTTGTCATAGTCTTTATTTTATCGATTCAGTTTCCATTATGTCAAGTTAAATCATACTTGTCTTCAACATACTCCTTTCCATATTGATTTATCAATCATATTTTCAACATTTGCAGTAAAATTTCTAGGATAAAAGCCATTATCATCCAGAAGAATATAGTCGATTCCTATTATTTTTCTTCATTTCAATAAGCCTTTGTTCTTCATAAAGACTCTTTTAGTTATAATATATCATAAATAACATTCATAGTTAAAATTGGGTATTCTTTTCAAAGCAACAACTTATGGAAGTATATCCTTAGCAATTAATTTAATTTTTTCATTTTTATATCATATTTCAATCAATATCCTGGATCAGCATCATAAAAAGTTATTTTTAATAAATAACAGACTAAGTTTCAACATAGAGGTTAAACATACACAAAATTCTGCCTGACTTCTTACTTTTCAAAACAAAATATGATACATTTCAAGGAAATAAAGTAGCTTAAAAAAATAAAATAAATAATGTAGTTGGAATTTCAGCAAAACATGACCATGAGAATTAGCTAAGGCTTTTCATGCAGATGATTCATATTCCATGGATTCTTCTTTACTCATAATCTTTGATTGCAGTATTTCTTAAAATCAGGTAAATTTTCTATTAATACCTTGCTTTGGTATTGATTTTTTATTTTGGTCCCATCTTTTCATGAGCCAACCTGCTCTGAGATCTTTTCATGCCCTATTCTTTAAATATTTTCATATAGAAGTTCATGTATAGTTTTCCATAAAACTAGGTCTGAATTCAATGTTTATCATTTAGTTGCAAAAGCAGCTCAAAAAGCATTTTTTATGAAATTAAAATTTTAAATACAATATTTCATTGAAAATATTCATATGTAGAAGATATTCATGTATTCTTAACTGAAATATTATGGAAGCAAATGACCATAAGGCCTAGAGAAAATTTGACTTGTAGATCTTGTGTATGTTCCATTAATTCTTTATCATGTATTTTATGTTGCTTGCTATCTTTGTTTGTTTTCTGTAATTTGTTCAATAGATTCCTTTCTCTTAATTTGCTCAACTTTTGTTTGAATGTTCTTGAGATATGTGGCAAATTCTCAAACTCCTTCTGTTGAGACTGCAGGAACCTGGTTAATCACTTCCACCACACGCCAATAATCACCATCACCATCGCCCTCAACATCACTCTCTGGAATATTAAACAGCAATACATTGTACAACCTCATCTACCTGTCATGAACTTTGCCAATAAGCGACTCAAACACCTCATCGGAAGTTACGACAGTTACTCAAGTCAGCAAGAGAGGTTTTGATTTCCGTTAGCTCAGTCTTGAACAACCCCAAGATTGATTTAAGCTCTTGTAGACCAGTCAAGTTGTAGCCAGGTATAGAGTCCATTTTCGTGCAACTAACACAAAAATACTTAAGTTGGGACTTGCTGGAGAGGGATTGAATAACAGACCGCGACAGTCCAGAGCATGCCAAAGTATTGTGTATACAAATTACACAGCGACAGCAATTGATAATGTCTCCATCAGTTAAATCAGCACCACAAGTAATGCAAACCTCAACACTTATTACTGACATCGTGGAGGATAATTGTATTACGTACCACAAGTTATTAGTATGATACAATAAGTAAATAATTCAATAATATATAGGAACTCAAGTAAGACATGACTGCACCATAGGCAAATGACTCACATAATCCAAAAGTAAGTATTGTATTAAAAGAGTAGGTAATAGTAAATAATATATATATATATATATATATATATATATATATATATATATATATATATATATATATATATTGTATTGGAATAATTTAATTATGATGGAAGATTAATCATTTCTGTCTTCGAAATAAAATAATTAATGATGAATGAAATAATTATTGTAACCATATAGATATAATACGATATAGATACATTACAATAGATATTACCAAATCTATATGGTATTAATAACTGGAATAATTCCTTTGGGCCTTTGTCCTTTGTGCATTGCATTTTTATGCACAAGGCTGATACCAAAAATCATTGGGAAGCAGTGCTAATGTCAGCCTCAGGCATGCCAGTGTTAGGCCTACAGAGGACGTGACAAAAACCCAGAACATACTGGATGTAATAACAAGGTGGATTGTAATCCCTAACAGTCCCTTAGAAAGGAAACAATACATTGAAAAGTATGCCTTTTCCATGCTATAGGCAATTCATTTATTTTCATCCCCTTGGGTCATTAGAATATAAATATTCATTCTCTATATAACAAATTTATTCAAAGGAAAGTAAATGATTATCACTGGCAGCACAGTCCTCAGCATTAAAATAAAGAAAATTGTATCATATGACAGTAAAAAACACTAATATGAAGAAAAACAAAATAGTACCTGCTATAAAATAAAAATAAATAACCTGTTACATAAAGTGATAAATGAAATAGATAAAAGTAATGGAAATGGGCCCTGTATAGTAATGATAAAAAAATATCTCAACTTTATGACAGAAGAGAGACTGCTTCAAAATAAAAATTAAGAAATGGCTTCTGCTTTATAGTAATAAATAATTTTATATAAAAAACCTGCTTCTTTAAAGATAATAACAATAAAAAAATCAATCATAGAATATCCAAATAAAAGATACATATGTAAACTAATTTCCTTAGGTTCCTTAATCTGAAAAGATCATACAAAATAGTACAAAATATTGAACCTTATGTCCAATGTATGGTACGACAACTAAGATCATGAATTTAGAGCTAACGTATGTAAGGGGTATGTAGAGGAATAGTATGTTTGTATGTATACAATTTTTATTGTAAGTATGCGTGTATTTTATATCCATGTATTATTTTGTATGTATGACCTTCCAGAGTATACGTCTGTCCCAGTACATGGCTATAGTGGTAAATAAAAACAGAATGGAATTGAACAATGTTATTTATAAATTTCCTTTCCTTCTCAGCCTTAGATTATGTTCTACTATCCTTAGATATTATCATATCATTGCAAACAAAGTACACTTCCAATTTATTTTCTCCAACACGTAAGTTAACATGAAGGTTCTACTCCAAACTTCATATAGTAAAATTTATAAAACCTTATCAAAACTCATCTTAAAAGGAATTGCTGCCTTCGAGTCAGCTGAAGTAATAAAGCATAGAATGAAATTCCATTTCAGTGCAGCAATTAACCTTTTTGTGTAGACCTTTTACGAGGTGGCGGAGTAGCAAAAGATGGATCCTGCATCACACAAAGTGCTGCACTCTCACAAGAACTGGACACAATATGAGATGTAGAAGCAATCACTTCTCTTTGCTGGCCAGGTACTCTCGTGCTAAGGGCTTTTAAATGCAATATTACAAGTTATTAATAATGTCCAAATGTCCTTGGAATGTTTTGATCAAGCCATTGATAAATACCTCAACAATTTAGTGATAATTTTCAAAGATACAATATGATTTAAAATGAGTATATAGGTTGGGATTCTTCAAAGTATAAACGAACAAAACCGTGTAAATATTACCACATTTCTGTCTCAAATGCTCAAAACTGCAGGAGAGTACTTCACAATAATTACTGTTTACTGGAAAGCTGTTTTTCTCTGCTCACTCGTCTCTTAGGAACATGTGATTGCTTATGATGTTTCTTCATTTCTCGAATGGGATGAGGAGTGACTTCATACCCAAGACGGCCTTCTTGACTTGACTATGAAATCTATAACCCACACTCACTGGATCCCTGTGGATATTTATAGGCAATTACATTTCCCTGTACCGCATACCTTAGTCTGAAATAAAGAATGTAGGAAAATTCAGCATCTCTTATAAAATTTTAGGCAGTATAACTGCTTAACTGAAAAGTTTCAAAGAAAAGTTTTAGGTGGCTATTTTGGGGAAACCCAAATGATTCCACTTGGAGGGAATATGAAATTGATACAATCATTATTTCCAAGATCTTCATCCAATAATCCTTATAATTTTCAACGTAATGTAGAAAGATTGTTAAAATTTTAACTCGCCAATCCTTATTGATAATACATTGTGAAGAGTAAATTCGTCAAAGTTCATTCATTAGCGGCCTACTCAAACACACTGTAGTTGTAGTAGTGCTATTGTGGAAAATGCTTCGACAGCCGAGGTCACGTGAGATCCCACCTGGAATCGAACCCGGACCGCTTTCATTGAAGTCGAACTCGCTGCCCACACAGCTATCCGGGAGTCCCATAAACACTCTGTAAATTCATCATTGATTGAAGAATCGGAGAAGTTAAGATAATGAACATTACTTATATATCGCATAAAAAAGTCTTTTATGAAAACACAATAAACAATATGCATTCAAATAATTAAACCATATCCTTACACTCCCAGATATATTTGTTCACGCTTCTCCATGATAGAACAAGAGAAATCATATACCGCCCTTCTCCAGTATGAATTCGTAGCGATGGTATGAGTGTTCAGGAAGTCAATTTTGGCGGAATCGGTGCGGTCACTTTTGTGCAGTTGACTCATAAAAGTCGGAGCATTTGAACGGAGCGAACCTGTCTGTGCTGGAGTTGGACTCCTTGGCAATGTAAGAACTTTTGAGAAGTCTATACATCTAGTTTTTCAATATTTATCGGTGTTATATCTTACGGATGACTCTTCGCGATTGCAACGAACTTCCGATTCGATGATTTTATATTACTCCTAGGCCTTATTCCCATTCTAGTGTCCTGATAACTTCGTCTCTGAGCGGCAGTCTGCACTGTGCTATTCGCCCGCGCTAAATAATAATTCTTCACTATGTTGCAAGCAAAGTCGCCGGACGTTGAGGTTTTAGGAGGCTGTCAGCGCTCTCCTTCTCGGAAGATGGGTACGTACTTTACAGTTTGCCTCTTGTAGTGTAAGAATATCCTAAACGTTATAATATCTTCTCGATGAAATCATGGTATTGAAATCTCGTTGGAGAGACTGCCGTCTAAATATGTGTAAGAGAAACTGAAGTTCCTACTCCAGAGTAGTTGTTTCTCCCGGGGGCAATAGATGTAGGTAGTTAGTTTTAAAAATAATTTAAAGAAGTACATGAAGCATCTCTCACGTTCCCTTAATTCTATGAGAGAAATTATCAGACTGTGAGGAATTTCCCTCTGATTCGAACTTGGCTCAAGGTATCCTTTCAATTTTCCGACAGAATAATTCTTTCAAAGAGTTTAAATGAACTTAATATGAATATTTTCGGCACTCTTTGCCTCATCTGCGGTCGGTTCTTAGATTAAATATATGCATTATGGAAAGCGAGACGTTGGATTTCAATAAAGTGCAAGAACTTATATTAATCCTTCTCTTTTTTCCCTACAATCAAAGCTGCTTTACATCAATGAATAATTGATAAAATCCATGAATGTGGAAATATATGAATTTCTTTTTCTTTCAAATTAGCATGTCGTTCCACAAAAGCATTAAAATTATATGATTGAGGCCTTTTAGAAACTTCATGAGCGGCTTTTGATTAACTTAGAAAATGGAAATGATTATGCTTGTGCATATCTCGTAATACATTTTCATTGCATAAAAACCTCCTCTCGTTATTGCTGAGTATATTTTCATTTTAATTTTCCATATGCAGAGTTCATAATGTAAATAACCCCAGGATATAAAGCCTTTCTCACCCAATTAATTTCTTTTTGTTACATCATTTGACAATGTTCGATGGCGTGGTAAATTTTAAATGAGTGCCATAGAGAAATTTTGAGTGTTGAGACTGACTTCTTAAATACACATTCAAGGAAATCACGTTGTTTTGAGCTCTTTTCGTAAGATCTTACATAGCAAGATAATTTCAATGCATTCCTTTCTCAATTTATCTCGGAGGCCTACGAGTTTCACAAAGACATCAACCTTGGCGTCTTCGACCGCTGGGATGGGATTCCACAGCTGAAGGAAGGATTGCAGGAATTGGCCTCGGGATTCATGGTTATAATTTGACCAGAGGTCCTGCAGCGGTGAGATCCTCTCCAGGGCGAGAAGAACGACCCGGCACAATTCTGGTGACCGCGAAGAGATAGGGGAGTGATATTTGTGTGTAGTGAGTGCTCTGCGAGTGGAAAAGTTAGTGAATCGTGATTTGAAATGTGTGCAGTTTTCAGTGGTCAGTGTGTGTAGTATTCGGTGTTATACGCGAACTCATGCAATGATTATTGGAAGGTAAGTTAATATTCTTACTTTACATCCTCATATTATTAGGTGATAGGCATCAGAGGTCATTCCAGAAGCAGTGGTAGGTTCTAAGACGTCCCTGTAGTGTTTGACTATGGTATCCCATACACCTCTTTATGCAAGACTCAAATACCTGCCCCGCGGTCTTGAGCTCAACTAATTTTTCTTTTCCTTGTTTAACACCCGGTGCAAGGGTTGGATTTGAAATTTTAAAGGGGGCTATTCCTCATCATGCTACATTTTTCCTGTGAAACAACGCGATTGGAGCGACTAGTGTTTTTATGATCACCCTAAGAAAGCTAAAGGCATTCCATTTAGCTGATGATTATTTCCGATTACCTTACCGAAACTAGATTTGCTTCGCCGATAAAAAATCACGGAGGATTCACATAATTTACATGTCCTACTCTGAACACATCCGTAAGAGATGTTAGAATCATAGATTAAAGCAATTTGAATTCTTCTAATAAAAAAACCTTTTATTCATAATGAATGCCTTATATATGAATCGTGGATGAACGATGCCTCTGCTACATTCTGAGTTCATAGGGTATCGCCGCGCTATCATATAGGCGTTTTCGGTGACTAACATCATAAATCAGGGTATCAAAGGCACTTAGCCAGTGCGTGGAAGGTGATACAGAAATATTAGATTACCCAAATTGAAATTAGCAGGAACTACTCTACTGTGCCCAATTCTTGATCTCCATAGAAATTTTATAGATAGTTCAATAAGTCTCAATATAAATCCGTGGCGAGCGTAAGCCTAATAAATAGATCAACCCGTAAAAAAGATGGTTAATTTCTCATCACAACGAGTATCGAGGGGCATTTCAGCTTGGCTGCCATAAACTACCGAATTAAAATCTATTTCTCGATTTGTTTATTCATAAACAGCAACATAACGAATACATAAGTTCCCATTGTAACTTTTCTGTTGGATGTATTGCGAATAGCTTTCCGAAGAGCCTTGGCTCCGACCGTGCCCGGAAGTCAAATCAATACTTGTTATATTTTATATTATTTGGGAACAGCCAATGGACCATATCAGTGATCTTATTTTAATGTAACTCGATTTTACAACGCAATACTTTCGATCGTAACAATTGATTAAAAAGTTATGAAAATAGATTTCCGCCAAACTTTGACTCTAGTAGTACCTGTCGGTCAAAACAAAAACTATTTTCATTAAATTTTTAATGACTTCTGTTGGAATAATTAACCATTTCAAAAATCATATTTTGAATTATGTCGCTGTATAAATACAATGCTTTCGTTTAAATAATTAGCATTCAATATTATGAATGTCATACTATAGACGTCAATGCTGTGCTCCCGTTATCGCTGCTCCAATGTTTGAATACAAATAATTACATGATAAAATACGAATAAGAAGGATGTGTGTGAATTAGTGCATGATCGTTTTTATTCTAGTGCCAATATATGCACGACTTTCATACTTTCGATGACTTAGAATCAATTAATTAGTACTCAAAGCGCAGATAGTAGTTTACTATACGCTCAGTCATCAACAGTTGTAGTGTTAATAATTGTCTTTTAATTGTAATTGAAAATACATTGTGTAATTTTAAATTTATAAAATCACTTGTAAAAAAACATTTAAAATGATACAAGTAAATAAAAAATATTTGCTCAAATTTTTTGCGTATTCAATTCATTCCTGGAAAAGGAGTAGCTTCTGACATTATTATTATCTCCAGGGATTTGAACTTTGTAGTCTAAATTAGACGTAGAATATTTTACATTGCTCTCAAGTTTGACTTGGAGAAATATTTCAAAATATTGTAATAGAAGTTTCAGCTTTGCATTTGAATCTGAAATAAATTATGTTAAATTTTTTTATTTGTATAAATTGCTTAATAAATACTTTATTAAGATAATTAATTCGCATGAATTCAATTGCATTCGGGAAAAAAAATATTAAACTTAATTATTGCTTAATCCTAGCTGAATTTAAAAAAAAAATAAGCTTCATCTCAATTAAACGCAAAGAGATCATAAATTTTGCCTGACATTGATTCAGTATGTAGCGATGTGAATTCTACCGTTTCAAATAAGAAAAAAGGAAGTAAATACTCGTGTGTATTCTATTGAGATTCATACGGTATCACTGTACACTGCGCAATCAGAACGCTAACAGTGCAATGTTCAATGATTGTAGAAAATTAACTTTCGTGTTTACCGGTAAGAAACACACTTATCGCTACTCTACTGTCTCTGTACACTGAGAATTTCACGGCGCGTTTTATGTCAGAATCGCATGACTGTTGCTCGACCTCGGTATACTCCTCTTTACAATGGAAATATTTTTTCTTCGAAGAATGATTTTTTATTTACATCAGAATCAAACGTCCTACCAATTGTAAGAAATGATATCGAGGAGTCACATCAAAAATTAAGGGAAACGTTTCATTATAGAGATAAATTTCCTACGCCTTTTTAATATCTTGCCACTTGTTCGATATGTTTATGCCCATTTTGGCCAACAGAATGAATGCAATTCCGCTGTTTAACGTTACAAATGATCTTTTTAACGCAATCTTTCAAATTGTTGAAGGCTGTCTATCGCTTTCGAATGTTTTGAAATGCTAGATGTGTTCTGCGATTATGTATAAACTTTGAAACTTTTGATTTCGTAGAGAAAACTTCCGATAGATTTTACATGTGGATTTAATCTTTAAGCGCATGTTTACTCCAGTAAATTTATTCTGGTTTTAAAATCGGCGTGATAGATGTGATTGACCTAGTTTATTCACTCGATCAAATCTTGTCAATCAATGTATAGTTAACTATAGTTTGGATTTATTTTATAAAAAGTAATTTATACTTAATTACTCGTTATTAAAGTGAAAGTAAATGATATTTTTCCAGGGTATCTATGTGGAAAGGTAGCTGTTATTTGTGCCTCTGGTTGTTGATTCTTCGTCGAACTTGATGTTTTCTTCTTCGTCAAACCTTTCCCTTCGTGTCATCGTTAGTAATTTGGGGTTCAACATCAAGTGGAACAAGAGGATGAAATCTCATGAGTCGTGAGAGCATCATGCTAATGAAAACTTGCATCTGCAAGTAGGAGAACATAGTGATGTAGCGAATGAGTGGTGTGATATGCAAGCAGTGTTGTTATATCATCTGGAGGACTTTTTGCAGTATGCTAAGAGGTGTTCAGTTCCTCACTGCTTTTGAGTAAACAATCATGGAAGTATGTTGTAACTTTCTTTCTTCATTTCATATTCTTGTCATGAAGCCAGGCTCTAAATTCTTCTTAAATGTATAATGCTAGTTGCAGTTAGGTTCTCCCTTCTTGTGTTTTGATTTATAGCTTATCTTCCCTTGGTTTCTCAAAGGCATCATTTCTTTACAAAAGGCTAGTGCAGTCTTTGTATAGGTTTTGCATGTTGCAAATAATTATATATGTTGCAATTAATCGTGTATTCATTGTTATTCAGAAATTGTTGTGGTTATCTGTTGTTTATTCTTTCATTTAAGAAGTGTTTGCAAATATCTATAGCCATAATCTCTTACATTTCAACTTCTTCAAGTAAGACATTCCAATCTGCTGATCCAGTATATTGGATAGGGTATTGGTCTAGATTTTAAATTTTCTTAGTCAGATTGATTCTTATAGTTCATTCAGAAGTTGGCAGTTAGTTCTCTTGTTACTGGGTTGCTTTAGTTTCTGATTCAAGACTAGCGTCGACTTATTCTTTCATCCTCTAATGACAATTATTTCATAATTTCATGCATTTTAACTTTTTTACATTGTGAATATTCCTAACAAGGTTCATTAATTACCAGTGAGTTGTATTTCCAAATATTTTGACTTTGGATAGATATCTGAATATGTTGTCATAGTCTTTATTTTATCAATTCAATTTCCATTATGTCAAGTTAAATCATACTTGTCTTCAACATACTCCTTTCCATATTGATTTATCAATCATATTTTCAACATTTGCAGTAAAATTTCTAGGATAAAAGCCATTATCATCCAGAAGAATATAGTCGATTCCTATTATTTTTCTTCATTTCAATAAGCCTTTGTTCTTCATAAAGACTCTTTTAGTTATAATATATCATAAATAACATTCATAGTTAAAATTGGGTATTCTTTTCAAAGCAACAACTTATGGAAGTATATCCTTAGCAATTAATTTAATTTTTTATTTTTATATCATATTTCAATCAATATCCTGGATCAGCATCATAAAAAGTTATTTTTAATAAATAACAGACTAAGTTTCAACATAGAGGTTAAACATACACAAAATTCTGCCTGACTTCTTACTTTTCAAAACAAAATATGATACATTTCAAGGAAATAAAGTAGCTTAAAAAAATAAAATAAATAATGTAGTTGGAATTTCAGCAAAACATGACCATGAGAATTAGCTAAGGCTTTTCATGCAGATGATTCATATTCCATGGATTCTTCTTTACTCATAATCTTTGATTGCAGTATTTCTTAAAATCAGGTAAATTTTCTATTAATACCTTGCTTTGGTATTGATTTTTTATTTTGGTCCCATCTTTTCATGAGCCAACCTGCTCTGAGATCTTTTCATGCCCTATTCTTTAAATATTTTCATATAGAAGTTCATGTATAGTTTTCCATAAAACTAGGTCTGAATTCAATGTTTATCATTTAGTTGCAAAAGCAGCTCAAAAAGCATTTTTTATGAAATTAAAATTTTAAATACAATATTTCATTGAAAATATTCATATGTAGAAGATATTCATGTATTCTTAACTGAAATATTATGGAAGCAAATGACCATAAGGCCTAGAGAAAATTTGACTTGTAGATCTTGTGTATGTTCCATTAATTCTTTATCATGTATTTTATGTTGCTTGCTATCTTTGTTTGTTTTCTGTAATTTGTTCAATAGATTCCTTTCTCTTAATTTGCTCAACTTTTGTTTGAATGTTCTTGAGATATGTGGCAAATTCTCAAACTCCTTCTGTTGAGACTGCAGGAACCTGGTTAATCACTTCCACCACACGCCAATAATCACCATCACCATCGCCCTCAACATCACTCTCTGGAATAATAAACAGCAATACATTGTACAACCTCATCTGCCTGTCATGAACTTTGCCAATAAGTGACTCAAACACCTCATCGGAAGTTACGACAGTTACTCAAGTCAGCAAGAGAGGTTTTGATTTCCGTTAGCTCAGTCTTGAACAACCCCAAGATTGATTTAAGCTCTTGTAGACCAGTCAAGTTGTAGCCAGGTATAGAGTCCATTTTCGTGCAACTAACACAAAAATACTTAAGTTGGGACTTGCTGGAGAGGGATTGAATAACAGACCGCGACAGTCCAGAGCATGCCAAAGTATTGTGTACACAAAGTACACAGCGACAGCAATTGATAATGTCTCCATCAGTTAAATCAGCACCACAAGTAATGCAAACCTCAACACTTATTACTGACATCGTGGAGGATAATTGTATTACGTACCACAAGTTATTAGTATGATACAATAAGTAAATAATTCAATAATATATAGGAACTCAAGTAAGACATGACTACACCATAGGCAAATGACTCACATAATCCAAAAGTAAGTATTGTATTAAAAGAGTAGGTAATAGTAAATAATATATATATATATATATATATATATATTGTATTGGAATAATTTAATTATGATGGAAGATTAATCATTTCTGTCTTCGAAATAAAATAATTAATGATGAATGAAATAATTATTGTAACCATATAGATATAATACGATATAGATACATTACAATAGATATTACCAAATCTATATGGTATTAATAACTGGAATAATTCCTTTGGGCCTTTGTCCTTTGTGCATTGCATTTTTATGCACAAGGCTGATACCAAAAATCATTGGGAAGCAGTGCTAATGTCAGCCTCAGGCATGCCAGTGTTAGGCCTACAGAGGACGTGACAAAAACCCAGAACATACTGGATGTAATAACAAGGTGGATTGTAATCCCTAACAGTCCCTTAGAAAGGAAACAATACATTGAAAAGTATGCCTTTTCCATGCTATAGGCAATTCATTTATTTTCATCCCCTTGGGTCATTAGAATATAAATATTCATTCTCTATATAACAAATTTATTCAAAGGAAAGTAAATGATTATCACTGGCAGCACAGTCCTCAGCATTAAAATAAAGAAAATTGTATCATATGACAGTAAAAAACACTAATATGAAGAAAAACAAAATAGTACCTGCTATAAAATAAAAATAAATAACCTGTTACATAAAGTGATAAATGAAATAGATAAAAGTAATGGAAATGGGCCCTGTATAGTAATGATAAAAAAATATCTCAACTTTATGACAGAAGAGAGACTGCTTCAAAATAAAAATTAAGAAATGGCTTCTGCTTTATAGTAATAAATAATTTTATATAAAAAACCTGCTTCTTTAAAGATAATAACAATAAAAAAATCAATCATAGAATATCCAAATAAAAGATACATATGTAAACTAATTTCCTTAGGTTCCTTAATCTGAAAAGATCATACAAAATAGTACAAAATATTGAACCTTATGTCCAATGTATGGTACGACAACTAAGATCATGAATTTAGAGCTAACGTATGTAAGGGGTATGTAGAGGAATAGTATGTTTGTATGTATACAATTTTTATTGTAAGTATGCGTGTATTTTATATCCATGTATTATTTTGTATGTATGACCTTCCAGAGTATACGTCTGTCCCAGTACATGGCTATAGTGGTAAATAAAAACAGAATGGAATTGAACAATGTTATTTATAAATTTCCTTTCCTTCTCAGCCTTAGATTATGTTCTACTATCCTTAGATATTATCATATCATTGCAAACAAAGTACACTTCCAATTTATTTTCTCCAACACGTAAGTTAACATGAAGGTTCTACTCCAAACTTCATATAGTAAAATTTATAAAACCTTATCAAAACTCATCTTAAAAGGAATTGCTGCCTTCGAGTCAGCTGAAGTAATAAAGCATAGAATGAAATTCCATTTCAGTGCAGCAATTAACCTTTTTGTGTAGACCTTTTACGAGGTGGCGGAGTAGCAAAAGATGGATCCTGCATCACACAAAGTGCTGCACTCTCACAAGAACTGGACACAATATGAGATGTAGAAGCAATCACTTCTCTTTGCTGGCCAGGTACTCTCGTGCTAAGGGCTTTTAAATGCAATATTACAAGTTATTAATAATGTCCAAATGTCCTTGGAATGTTTTGATCAAGCCATTGATAAATACCTCAACAATTTAGTGATAATTTTCAAAGATACAATATGATTTAAAATGAGTATATAGGTTGGGATTCTTCAAAGTATAAACGAACAAAACCGTGTAAATATTACCACATTTCTGTCTCAAATGCTCAAAACTGCAGGAGAGTACTTCACAAAAATTACTGTTTACTGGTAGCTGTTTTTCTCTGCTCACTCATCTCTTAGGAACATGTGATTGCTTATGATGTTTCTTCATTTCTCGAATGGGATGAGGAGTGACTTCATACCCAAGACGGCCTTCTTGACTTGACTATGAAATCTATAACCCACACTCACTGGATCCCTGTGGATATTTATAGGCAATTACATTTCCCTGTTCCGCATACCTTAGTCTGAAATAAAGAATGTAGGAAAATTCAGCATCTCTTATAAAATTTTAGGCAGTATAACTGCTTAACTGAAAAGTTTCAAAGAAAAGTTTTAGGTGGCTATTTTGGGGAAACCCAAATGATTCCACTTGGAGGGAATATGAAATTGATACAATCATTATTTCCAAGATCTTCATCCAATAATCCTTATAATTTTCAACGTAATGTAGGAAGATTGTTAAAATTTTAATTCGCCAATCCTTATTGATAATACATTGTGAAGAGTAAATTCGTCAAAGTTCATTCATTAGCGGCCTACTCAAACACACTGTAGTTGTAGTAGTGCTATTGTGGAAAATGCTTCGACAGCCGAGGTCACGTGAGATCCCACCGGGAATCGAACCCGGACCGCTTTCATTGAAGTCGAACTCGCTGCCCACACAGCTATCCGGGAGTCCCATAAACACTCTGTAAATTCATCATTGATTGAAGAATCGGAGAAGTTAAGATAATGAACATTACTTATATATCGCATAAAAAAGTCTTTTATGAAAACACAATAAACAATATGCATTCAAATAATTAAACCGTATCCTTACACTCCCAGATATATTTGTTCACACTTCTCCATGATAGAACAAGAGAAATCATATACCGCCCTTCTCCAGTATGAATTCGTAGCGATGGTATGAGTGTTCAGGAAGTCAATTTTGGCGGAATCGGTGCGGTCACTTTTGTGCAGTTGACTCATAAAAGTCGGAGCATTTGAACGGAGCGAACCTGTCTGTGCTGGAGTTGGACTCCTTGGCAATGTAAGAACTTTTGAGAAGTCTATACATCTAGTTTTTCAATATTTATCGGTGTTATATCTTACGGATGACTCTTCGCGATTGCAACGAACTTCCGATTCGATGATTTTATATTACTCCTAGGCCTTATTCCCATTCTAGTGTCCTGATAACTTCGTCTCTGAGCGGCAGTTTGCACTGTGCTATTCGCCCGCGCTAAATAATAATTCTTCACTATGTTGCAAGCAAAGTCGCCGGACGTTGAGGTTTTAGGAGGCTGTCAGCGCTCTCCTTCTCGGAAGATGGGTACGTACTTTACAGTTTGCCTCTTGTAGTGTAAGAATATCCTAAACGTTATAATATCTTCTCGATGAAATCATGGTATTGAAATCTCGTTGGAGAGACTGCCGTCTAAATATGTGTAAGAGAAACTGAAGTTCCTACTCCAGAGTAGTTGATTCTCCCGGGGGCAAAAGATGTAGGTAGTTAGTTGTAAAAATAATTTAAAGAAGTACATGAAGCATCTCTCACGTTCCCTTAATTCTATGAGAGAAATTATCAGACTGTGAGGAATTTCCCTCTGATTCGAACTTGGCTCAAGGTATCCTTTCAATTTTCCGACAGAATAATTCTTTCAAAGAGTTTAAATGAACTTAATATGCATATTTTCGGCACTCTTTGCCTCATCTGCGGTCGGTTCTTAGATTAAATATATGCATTATGGAAAGCGAGACGTTGGATTTCAAGAAAGTGCAAGAACTTATATTAATCCTCCTCTTTTTACCCTACAATCAAAGCTGCTTTACATCAATGAATAATTGATAAAATCCATGAATGTGGAAATATATGAATTTCTTTTTCTTTCAAATTAGCATGTCGTTCCACAAAAGCATTAAAATTATATGATTGAGGCCTTTTAGAAACTTCATGAGCGGCTTTTGATTTACTTAGAAAATGGAAATGATTATGCTTGTGCATATCTCGTAATACATTTTCATTGCATAAAAACCTCCTCTCGTTATTGCTGAGTATAGTTTCATTTTAATTTTCCATATGCAGAGTTCATAATGTAAATAACCCCAGGATATAAAGCCTTTCTCACCCATTTAATTTCTTTTTGTTGCATCATTTGACAATGTTCGATGGCGTGGTAAATTTTAAATGAGTGCCATAGAGAAATTTTGAGTGTTGAGACTGACTTCTTATATGCACGTTCAAGGAAATCACGTTGTTTTGAGCTCTTTTCGTAAGATCTTACATAGCAAGATAATTTCAATGCATTCCTTTCTCAATTTAAATCGGAGGCCTACGAGTTTCACAAAGACATCAACCTTGGCGTCTTCGACGGCTGGGATGGGATTCCACAGCTGAAGGAAGGATTGCAGGAATTGGCCTCGGGATTCATGGTTATAATTTGACCAGAGGTCCTGCAGCGGTGAGATCCTCTCCAGGGCGAGAAGAACGACCCGGCACAATTCAGGTGACCGCGAAGAGATAGGGGAGTGATATTTGTGTGTAGTGAGTGCTCTGCGAGTGGAAAAGTTAGTGAATCGTGATTTGAAATGTGTGCAGTTTTCAGTGGTCAGTGTGTGTAGTATTCGGTGTTATACGCGAACTCATGCAATGATTATTGGAAGGTAAGTTAATATTCTTACTTTACATCCTCATATTATTAGGTGATAGGCATCAGAGGTCATTCCAGAAGCAGTGGTAGGTTCTAAGACGTCCCTGTAGTGTTTGACTATGGTATCCCATACACCTCTTTATGCAAGACTCAAATACCTGCCCCGCGGTCTTGAGCTCAACTAATTTTTCTTTTCCTTGTTTAACACCCGGTGCAAGGGTTGGATTTGAAATTTTAAAGGGGGAAGGGGGCTATTCCTCATCATGCTACATTTTTCCTGTGAAACAACGCGATTGGAGCGAATAGTGTTTTTATGATCACCCTAAGAAAGCTAAAGGCATTCCATTTAGCTGATGATTATTTCCGATTACCTTACCGAAACTAGATTTGCTTCGCCGATAAAAAATCACGGAGGATTCACATAATTTACATGTCCTACTCTTAACACATCCGTTAGGGATGTTAGAATCAATGATTAAAACAATTTGAATTCTTCTAATAAAAAAACCTTTTATTCATAATGAATGCCTTATATATGAATCGTGGATGAAGGATTCCTCTGCTACATTCTGATTTCATAGGGTATCGCCTCGCTATCATATAGGCGTTTTCGGTGACTAACATCATAAATCAAGGTATCAAAGTTAACACCTGCAATAATTTCGTATAATTATGGTCGAGTAAGTCTCGATTAGTATGTTATTTATCAAATTTTCCATACTGATGGCAACCATCAGACTATTTAAATATTTCCTGTGGTGAAGTTTTCTATACGAAAAACTGTGACTTAGCCAGTGCGTGGAAGGTGATACAGAAATATTAGATTACCCAAATTGAAATTAGCAGGAACTACTCTACTGTGCCCAATTCTTGATCTCCATAGAAATTTTATAGATAGATCAATAAGTCTCAATATAAATCCGTGGCGAGCGTAAGCCTAATTAATAGATCAACCCGTAAAAAAGATGGTTAATTTCTCATCACAACGAGTATCGAGGGGCATTTCAGCTTGGCTGCCATAAACTACCGAATTAAAATCTATTTCTCGATTTGTTTATTCATAAACAGCAACATAACGAATACATAAGTTCCCATTGTAACTTTTCTGTTGGATGTATTGCGAATAGCTTTCCGAAGAGCCTTGGCTCCGACCGTGCCCGGAAGTCAAATCAATACTTGTTATATTTTATATTATTTGGGAACAGCCAATGGACTATATCAGTGATCTTATTTTAATGTAACTCGATTTTACAACGCAATACTTTCGATCGTAACACTTGACTAAAAAGTTATGAAAATAGATTTCCGCCAAACTTTGACTCTAGTAGTACCTGTCGGTCAAAACAAAAACTATTTTCATTAAATTTTTAATGACTTCTGATGGAATAATTAACTATTTCAAAAATCATATTTTGAATTATGTCGCTGTATAAATACAATGCTTTCGTTTAAATAATTAGCATTCAATATTATGAATGTCATACTATAGACGTCAATGCTGTGCTCCCGTTATCGCTGCTCCAATGTTTGGATACAAATAATTACATGATAAAATACGAATAAGAAGGATGTGTGTGAATTAGTGCATGATCGTTTTTATTCTAGTGCCAATATATGCACGACTTTCATACTTTCGATGACTTAGAATCAATTAATTAGTACTCAAAGCGCAGATAGTAGTTTACTATACGCTCAGTCATCAACAGTTGTAGTGTTAATAATTGTCTTTTAATTGTAATTGAAAATACATTGTGTAATTTTAAATTTATAAAATCACTTGTAAAAAAACATTTAAAATGATACAAGTAAATAAAAAATATTTGCTCAAATTTTTTGCGTATTCAATTCATTCCTGGAAAAGGAGTAGCTTCTGACATTATTATTATCTCCAGGGATTTGAACTTTGTAGTCTAAATTAGACGTAGAATATTTTACATTGCTCTCAAGTTTGACTTGGAGAAATATTTCAAAATATTGTAATAGAAGTTTCAGCTTTGCATTTGAATCTGAAATAAATTATGTTAAATTTTTTTATTTGTATAAATTGCTTAATAAATACTTTATTAAGATAATTAATTCGCATGAATTCAATTGCATTCGGGAAAAAACTATTAAACTTAATTATTGCCTTATCCTAGCTGAATTAAAAAAAAAAATAAGCTTCATCTCAATTAAACGCAAAGAGATCATAAATTTTGCCTGACATTGATTCAGTATGTAGCGATGTGAATTCTACCGTTTCAAATAAGAAAAAAGGAAGTAAATACTCGTGTGTATTCTATTGAGATTCATACGGTATCACTGTACACTGCGCAATCAGAACGCTAACAGTGCAATGTTCAATGATTGTAGAAAATTAACTTTCGTGTTTACCGGTAAGAAACACACTTATCGCTACTCTACTGTCTCTGTACACTGAGAATTTCACGGCGCGTTTTATGTCAGAATCGCATGACTGTTGCTCGACCTCGGTATACTCCTCTTTACAATGGAAATATTTTTTCTTCGAAGAATGATTTTTTATTTACATCAGAATCAAACGTCCTACCAATTGTAAGAAATGATATCGAGGAGTCACATCAAAAATTAAGGGAAACGTTTCATTATAGAGATAAATTTCCTACGCCTTTTTAATATCTTGCCACTTGTTCGATATGTTTATGCCCATTTTGGCCAACAGAATGAATGCAATTCCGCTGTTTAACGTTACAAATGATCTTTTTAACGCAATCTTTCAAATTGTTGAAGGCTGTCTATCGCTTTCGAATGTTTTGAAATGCTAGATGTGTTCTGTCAAACGAGAAAGCGATTATGTATAAACTTTGAAACTTTTGATTTCGTAGAGAAAACTTCCGATAGATTTTACATATGGATTTAATCTTTAAGCGCATGTTTACTCCAGTAAATTTATTCTGGTTTTAAAATCGGCGTGATAGATGTGATTGACCTAGTTTATTCACTCGATCAAATCCTGTCAATCAATGTATAGTTAACTATAGTTTGGATTTATTTTATAAAAAGTAATTTATACTTAATTACTCGTTATTAAAGTGAAAGTAAATGATATTTTTCCAGGGTATCTATGTGGAAAGGTAGCTGTTATTTGTGCCTCTGGTTGTTGATTCTTCGTCGAACTTGATGTTTTCTTCTTCGTCAAACCTTTCCCTTCGTGTCATCGTTAGTAATTTGGGGTTCAACATCAAGTGGAACAAGAGGATGAAATCTCATGAGTCGTGAGAGCATCATGCTAATGAAAACTTGCATCTGCAAGTAGGAGAACATAGTGATGTAGCGAATGAGTGGTGTGATATGCAAGCAGTGTTGTTATATCATCTGGAGGACTTTTTGCAGTATGCTAAGAGGTGTTCAGTTCCTCACTGCTTTTGAGTAAACAATCATGGAAGTATGTTGTAACTTTCTTTCTTCATTTCATATTCTTGTCATGAAGCCAGGCTCTAAATTCTTCTTAAATGTATAATGCTAGTTGCAGTTAGGTTCTCCCTTCTTGTGTTTTGATTTATAGCTTATCTTCCCTTGGTTTCTCAAAGGCATCATTTCTTTACAAAAGGCTAGTGCAGTCTTTGTATAGGTTTTGCATGTTGCAAATAATTATATATGTTGCAATTAATCGTGTATTCATTGTTATTCAGAAATTGTTGTGGTTATCTGTTGTTTATTCTTTCATTTAAGAAGTGTTTGCAAATATCTATAGCCATAATCTCTTACATTTCAACTTCTTCAAGTAAGACATTCCAATCTGCTGATCCAGTATATTGGATAGGGTATTGGTCTAGATTTTAAATTTTCTTAGTCAGATTGATTCTTATAGTTCATTCAGAAGTTGGCAGTTAGTTCTCTTGTTACTGGGTTGCTTTAGTTTCTGATTCAAGACTAGCGTCGACTTATTCTTTCATCCTCTAATGACAATTATTTCATAATTTCATGCATTTTAACTTTTTTACATTGTGAATATTCCTAACAAGGTTCATTAATTACCAGTGAGTTGTATTTCCAAATATTTTGACTTTGGATAGATATCTGAATATGTTGTCATAGTCTTTATTTTATCAATTCAATTTCCATTATGTCAAGTTAAATCATACTTGTCTTCAACATACTCCTTTCCATATTGATTTATCAATCATATTTTCAACATTTGCAGTAAAATTTCTAGGATAAAAGCCATTATCATCCAGAAGAATATAGTCGATTCCTATTATTTTTCTTCATTTCAATAAGCCTTTGTTCTTCATAAAGACTCTTTTAGTTATAATATATCATAAATAACATTCATAGTTAAAATTGGGTATTCTTTTCAAAGCAACAACTTATGGAAGTATATCCTTAGCAATTAATTTAATTTTTTATTTTTATATCATATTTCAATCAATATCCTGGATCAGCATCATAAAAAGTTATTTTTAATAAATAACAGACTAAGTTTCAACATAGAGGTTAAACATACACAAAATTCTGCCTGACTTCTTACTTTTCAAAACAAAATATGATACATTTCAAGGAAATAAAGTAGCTTAAAAAAATAAAATAAATAATGTAGTTGGAATTTCAGCAAAACATGACCATGAGAATTAGCTAAGGCTTTTCATGCAGATGATTCATATTCCATGGATTCTTCTTTACTCATAATCTTTGATTGCAGTATTTCTTAAAATCAGGTAAATTTTCTATTAATACCTTGCTTTGGTATTGATTTTTTATTTTGGTCCCATCTTTTCATGAGCCAACCTGCTCTGAGATCTTTTCATGCCCTATTCTTTAAATATTTTCATATAGAAGTTCATGTATAGTTTTCCATAAAACTAGGTCTGAATTCAATGTTTATCATTTAGTTGCAAAAGCAGCTCAAAAAGCATTTTTTATGAAATTAAAATTTTAAATACAATATTTCATTGAAAATATTCATATGTAGAAGATATTCATGTATTCTTAACTGAAATATTATGGAAGCAAATGACCATAAGGCCTAGAGAAAATTTGACTTGTAGATCTTGTGTATGTTCCATTAATTCTTTATCATGTATTTTATGTTGCTTGCTATCTTTGTTTGTTTTCTGTAATTTGTTCAATAGATTCCTTTCTCTTAATTTGCTCAACTTTTGTTTGAATGTTCTTGAGATATGTGGCAAATTCTCAAACTCCTTCTGTTGAGACTGCAGGAACCTGGTTAATCACTTCCACCACACGCCAATAATCACCATCACCATCGCCCTCAACATCACTCTCTGGAATAATAAACAGCAATACATTGTACAACCTCATCTGCCTGTCATGAACTTTGCCAATAAGTGACTCAAACACCTCATCGGAAGTTACGACAGTTACTCAAGTCAGCAAGAGAGGTTTTGATTTCCGTTAGCTCAGTCTTGAACAACCCCAAGATTGATTTAAGCTCTTGTAGACCAGTCAAGTTGTAGCCAGGTATAGAGTCCATTTTCGTGCAACTAACACAAAAATACTTAAGTTGGGACTTGCTGGAGAGGGATTGAATAACAGACCGCGACAGTCCAGAGCATGCCAAAGTATTGTGTACACAAAGTACACAGCGACAGCAATTGATAATGTCTCCATCAGTTAAATCAGCACCACAAGTAATGCAAACCTCAACACTTATTACTGACATCGTGGAGGATAATTGTATTACGTACCACAAGTTATTAGTATGATACAATAAGTAAATAATTCAATAATATATAGGAACTCAAGTAAGACATGACTGCACCATAGGCAAATGACTCACAAAATCCAAAAGTAAGTATTGTATTAAAAGAGTAGGTAATAGTAAATAATATATATATATATATATATATATATTGTATTGGAATAATTTAATTATGATGGAAGATTAATCATTTCTGTCTTCGAAATAAAATAATTAATGATGAATGAAATAATTATTGTAACCATATAGATATAATACGATATAGATACATTACAATAGATATTACCAAATCTATATGGTATTAATAACTGGAATAATTCCTTTGGGCCTTTGTCCTTTGTGCATTGCATTTTTATGCACAAGGCTGATACCAAAAATCATTGGGAAGCAGTGCTAATGTCAGCCTCAGGCATGCCAGTGTTAGGCCTACAGAGGACGTGACAAAAACCCAGAACATACTGGATGTAATAACAAGGTGGATTGTAATCCCTAACAGTCCCTTAGAAAGGAAACAATACATTGAAAAGTATGCCTTTTCCATGCTATAGGCAATTCATTTATTTTCATCCCCTTGGGTCATTAGAATATAAATATTCATTCTCTATATAACAAATTTATTCAAAGGAAAGTAAATGATTATCACTGGCAGCACAGTCCTCAGCATTAAAATAAAGAAAATTGTATCATATGACAGTAAAAAACACTAATATGAAGAAAAACAAAATAGTACCTGCTATAAAATAAAAATAAATAACCTGTTACATAAAGTGATAAATGAAATAGATAAAAGTAATGGAAATGGGCCCTGTATAGTAATGATAAAAAAATATCTCAACTTTATGACAGAAGAGAGACTGCTTCAAAATAAAAATTAAGAAATGGCTTCTGCTTTATAGTAATAAATAATTTTATATAAAAAACCTGCTTCTTTAAAGATAATAACAATAAAAAAATCAATCATAGAATATCCAAATAAAAGATACATATGTAAACTAATTTCCTTAGGTTCCTTAATCTGAAAAGATCATACAAAATAGTACAAAATATTGAACCTTATGTCCAATGTATGGTACGACAACTAAGATCATGAATTTAGAGCTAACGTATGTAAGGGGTATGTAGAGGAATAGTATGTTTGTATGTATACAATTTTTATTGTAAGTATGCGTGTATTTTATATCCATGTATTATTTTGTATGTATGACCTTCCAGAGTATACGTCTGTCCCAGTACATGGCTATAGTGGTAAATAAAAACAGAATGGAATTGAACAATGTTATTTATAAATTTCCTTTCCTTCTCAGCCTTAGATTATGTTCTACTATCCTTAGATATTATCATATCATTGCAAACAAAGTACACTTCCAATTTATTTTCTCCAACACGTAAGTTAACATGAAGGTTCTACTCCAAACTTCATATAGTAAAATTTATAAAACCTTATCAAAACTCATCTTAAAAGGAATTGCTGCCTTCGAGTCAGCTGAAGTAATAAAGCATAGAATGAAATTCCATTTCAGTGCAGCAATTAACCTTTTTGTGTAGACCTTTTACGAGGTGGCGGAGTAGCAAAAGATGGATCCTGCATCACACAAAGTGCTGCACTCTCACAAGAACTGGACACAATATGAGATGTAGAAGCAATCACTTCTCTTTGCTGGCCAGGTACTCTCGTGCTAAGGGCTTTTAAATGCAATATTACAAGTTATTAATAATGTCCAAATGTCCTTGGAATGTTTTGATCAAGCCATTGATAAATACCTCAACAATTTAGTGATAATTTTCAAAGATACAATATGATTTAAAATGAGTATATAGGTTGGGATTCTTCAAAGTATAAACGAACAAAACCGTGTAAATATTACCACATTTCTGTCTCAAATGCTCAAAACTGCAGGAGAGTACTTCACAAAAATTACTGTTTACTGGTAGCTGTTTTTCTCTGCTCACTCATCTCTTAGGAACATGTGATTGCTTATGATGTTTCTTCATTTCTCGAATGGGATGAGGAGTGACTTCATACCCAAGACGGCCTTCTTGACTTGACTATGAAATCTATAACCCACACTCACTGGATCCCTGTGGATATTTATAGGCAATTACATTTCCCTGTTCCGCATACCTTAGTCTGAAATAAAGAATGTAGGAAAATTCAGCATCTCTTATAAAATTTTAGGCAGTATAACTGCTTAACTGAAAAGTTTCAAAGAAAAGTTTTAGGTGGCTATTTTGGGGAAACCCAAATGATTCCACTTGGAGGGAATATGAAATTGATACAATCATTATTTCCAAGATCTTCATCCAATAATCCTTATAATTTTCAACGTAATGTAGGAAGATTGTTAAAATTTTAATTCGCCAATCCTTATTGATAATACATTGTGAAGAGTAAATTCGTCAAAGTTCATTCATTAGCGGCCTACTCAAACACACTGTAGTTGTAGTAGTGCTATTGTGGAAAATGCTTCGACAGCCGAGGTCACGTGAGATCCCACCGGGAATCGAACCCGGACCGCTTTCATTGAAGTCGAACTCGCTGCCCACACAGCTATCCGGGAGTCCCATAAACACTCTGTAAATTCATCATTGATTGAAGAATCGGAGAAGTTAAGATAATGAACATTACTTATATATCGCATAAAAAAGTCTTTTATGAAAACACAATAAACAATATGCATTCAAATAATTAAACCGTATCCTTACACTCCCAGATATATTTGTTCACACTTCTCCATGATAGAACAAGAGAAATCATATACCGCCCTTCTCCAGTATGAATTCGTAGCGATGGTATGAGTGTTCAGGAAGTCAATTTTGGCGGAATCGGTGCGGTCACTTTTGTGCAGTTGACTCATAAAAGTCGGAGCATTTGAACGGAGCGAACCTGTCTGTGCTGGAGTTGGACTCCTTGGCAATGTAAGAACTTTTGAGAAGTCTATACATCTAGTTTTTCAATATTTATCGGTGTTATATCTTACGGATGACTCTTCGCGATTGCAACGAACTTCCGATTCGATGATTTTATATTACTCCTAGGCCTTATTCCCATTCTAGTGTCCTGATAACTTCGTCTCTGAGCGGCAGTTTGCACTGTGCTATTCGCCCGCGCTAAATAATAATTCTTCACTATGTTGCAAGCAAAGTCGCCGGACGTTGAGGTTTTAGGAGGCTGTCAGCGCTCTCCTTCTCGGAAGATGGGTACGTACTTTACAGTTTGCCTCTTGTAGTGTAAGAATATCCTAAACGTTATAATATCTTCTCGATGAAATCATGGTATTGAAATCTCGTTGGAGAGACTGCCGTCTAAATATGTGTAAGAGAAACTGAAGTTCCTACTCCAGAGTAGTTGATTCTCCCGGGGGCAAAAGATGTAGGTAGTTAGTTGTAAAAATAATTTAAAGAAGTACATGAAGCATCTCTCACGTTCCCTTAATTCTATGAGAGAAATTATCAGACTGTGAGGAATTTCCCTCTGATTCGAACTTGGCTCAAGGTATCCTTTCAATTTTCCGACAGAATAATTCTTTCAAAGAGTTTAAATGAACTTAATATGCATATTTTCGGCACTCTTTGCCTCATCTGCGGTCGGTTCTTAGATTAAATATATGCATTATGGAAAGCGAGACGTTGGATTTCAAGAAAGTGCAAGAACTTATATTAATCCTCCTCTTTTTACCCTACAATCAAAGCTGCTTTACATCAATGAATAATTGATAAAATCCATGAATGTGGAAATATATGAATTTCTTTTTCTTTCAAATTAGCATGTCGTTCCACAAAAGCATTAAAATTATATGATTGAGGCCTTTTAGAAACTTCATGAGCGGCTTTTGATTAACTTAGAAAATGGAAATGATTATGCTTGTGCATATCTCGTAATACATTTTCATTGCATAAAAACCTCCTCTCGTTATTGCTGAGTATATTTTCATTTTAATTTTCCATATGCAGAGTTCATAATGTAAATAACCCCAGGATATAAAGCCTTTCTCACCCATTTAATTTCTTTTTGTTGCATCATTTGACAATGTTCGATGGCGTGGTAAATTTTAAATGAGTGCCATAGAGAAATTTTGAGTGTTGAGACTGACTTCTTATATGCACGTTCAAGGAAATCACGTTGTTTTGAGCTCTTTTCGTAAGATCTTACATAGCAAGATAATTTCAATGCATTCCTTTCTCAATTTAAATCGGAGGCCTACGAGTTTCACAAAGACATCAACCTTGGCGTCTTCGACGGCTGGGATGGGATTCCACAGCTGAAGGAAGGATTGCAGGAATTGGCCTCGGGATTCATGGTTATAATTTGACCAGAGGTCCTGCAGCGGTGAGATCCTCTCCAGGGCGAGAAGAACGACCCGGCACAATTCAGGTGACCGCGAAGAGATAGGGGAGTGATATTTGTGTGTAGTGAGTGCTCTGCGAGTGGAAAAGTTAGTGAATCGTGATTTGAAATGTGTGCAGTTTTCAGTGGTCAGTGTGTGTAGTATTCGGTGTTATACGCGAACTCATGCAATGATTATTGGAAGGTAAGTTAATATTCTTACTTTACATCCTCATATTATTAGGTGATAGGCATCAGAGGTCATTCCAGAAGCAGTGGTAGGTTCTAAGACGTCCCTGTAGTGTTTGACTATGGTATCCCATACACCTCTTTATGCAAGACTCAAATACCTGCCCCGCGGTCTTGAGCTCAACTAATTTTTCTTTTCCTTGTTTAACACCCGGTGCAAGGGTTGGATTTGAAATTTTAAAGGGGGAAGGGGGCTATTCCTCATCATGCTACATTTTTCCTGTGAAACAACGCGATTGGAGCGAATAGTGTTTTTATGATCACCCTAAGAAAGCTAAAGGCATTCCATTTAGCTGATGATTATTTCCGATTACCTTACCGAAACTAGATTTGCTTCGCCGATAAAAAATCACGGAGGATTCACATAATTTACATGTCCTACTCTTAACACATCCGTTAGGGATGTTAGAATCAATGATTAAAACAATTTGAATTCTTCTAATAAAAAAACCTTTTATTCATAATGAATGCCTTATATATGAATCGTGGATGAAGGATTCCTCTGCTACATTCTGATTTCATAGGGTATCGCCTCGCTATCATATAGGCGTTTTCGGTGACTAACATCATAAATCAAGGTATCAAAGTTAACACCTGCAATAATTTCGTATAATTATGGTCGAGTAAGTCTCGATTAGTATGTTATTTATCAAATTTTCCATACTGATGGCAACCATCAGACTATTTAAATATTTCCTGTGGTGAAGTTTTCTATACGAAAAACTGTGACTTAGCCAGTGCGTGGAAGGTGATACAGAAATATTAGATTACCCAAATTGAAATTAGCAGGAACTACTCTACTGTGCCCAATTCTTGATCTCCATAGAAATTTTATAGATAGATCAATAAGTCTCAATATAAATCCGTGGCGAGCGTAAGCCTAATTAATAGATCAACCCGTAAAAAAGATGGTTAATTTCTCATCACAACGAGTATCGAGGGGCATTTCAGCTTGGCTGCCATAAACTACCGAATTAAAATCTATTTCTCGATTTGTTTATTCATAAACAGCAACATAACGAATACATAAGTTCCCATTGTAACTTTTCTGTTGGATGTATTGCGAATAGCTTTCCGAAGAGCCTTGGCTCCGACCGTGCCCGGAAGTCAAATCAATACTTGTTATATTTTATATTATTTGGGAACAGCCAATGGACTATATCAGTGATCTTATTTTAATGTAACTCGATTTTACAACGCAATACTTTCGATCGTAACACTTGACTAAAAAGTTATGAAAATAGATTTCCGCCAAACTTTGACTCTAGTAGTACCTGTCGGTCAAAACAAAAACTATTTTCATTAAATTTTTAATGACTTCTGATGGAATAATTAACTATTTCAAAAATCATATTTTGAATTATGTCGCTGTATAAATACAATGCTTTCGTTTAAATAATTAGCATTCAATATTATGAATGTCATACTATAGACGTCAATGCTGTGCTCCCGTTATCGCTGCTCCAATGTTTGGATACAAATAATTACATGATAAAATACGAATAAGAAGGATGTGTGTGAATTAGTGCATGATCGTTTTTATTCTAGTGCCAATATATGCACGACTTTCATACTTTCGATGACTTAGAATCAATTAATTAGTACTCAAAGCGCAGATAGTAGTTTACTATACGCTCAGTCATCAACAGTTGTAGTGTTAATAATTGTCTTTTAATTGTAATTGAAAATACATTGTGTAATTTTAAATTTATAAAATCACTTGTAAAAAAACATTTAAAATGATACAAGTAAATAAAAAATATTTGCTCAAATTTTTTGCGTATTCAATTCATTCCTGGAAAAGGAGTAGCTTCTGACATTATTATTATCTCCAGGGATTTGAACTTTGTAGTCTAAATTAGACGTAGAATATTTTACATTGCTCTCAAGTTTGACTTGGAGAAATATTTCAAAATATTGTAATAGAAGTTTCAGCTTTGCATTTGAATCTGAAATAAATTATGTTAAATTTTTTTATTTGTATAAATTGCTTAATAAATACTTTATTAAGATAATTAATTCGCATGAATTCAATTGCATTCGGGAAAAAAACTATTAAACTTAATTATTGCCTTATCCTAGCTGAATTAAAAAAAAAATAAGCTTCATCTCAATTAAACGCAAAGAGATCATAAATTTTGCCTGACATTGATTCAGTATGTAGCGATGTGAATTCTACCGTTTCAAATAAGAAAAAAGGAAGTAAATACTCGTGTGTATTCTATTGAGATTCATACGGTATCACTGTACACTGCGCAATCAGAACGCTAACAGTGCAATGTTCAATGATTGTAGAAAATTAACTTTCGTGTTTACCGGTAAGAAACACACTTATCGCTACTCTACTGTCTCTGTACACTGAGAATTTCACGGCGCGTTTTATGTCAGAATCGCATGACTGTTGCTCGACCTCGGTATACTCCTCTTTACAATGGAAATATTTTTTCTTCGAAGAATGATTTTTTATTTACATCAGAATCAAACGTCCTACCAATTGTAAGAAATGATATCGAGGAGTCACATCAAAAATTAAGGGAAACGTTTCATTATAGAGATAAATTTCCTACGCCTTTTTAATATCTTGCCACTTGTTCGATATGTTTATGCCCATTTTGGCCAACAGAATGAATGCAATTCCGCTGTTTAACGTTACAAATGATCTTTTTAACGCAATCTTTCAAATTGTTGAAGGCTGTCTATCGCTTTCGAATGTTTTGAAATGCTAGATGTGTTCTGTCAAACGAGAAAGCGATTATGTATAAACTTTGAAACTTTTGATTTCGTAGAGAAAACTTCCGATAGATTTTACATATGGATTTAATCTTTAAGCGCATGTTTACTCCAGTAAATTTATTCTGGTTTTAAAATCGGCGTGATAGATGTGATTGACCTAGTTTATTCACTCGATCAAATCCTGTCAATCAATGTATAGTTAACTATAGTTTGGATTTATTTTATAAAAAGTAATTTATACTTAATTACTCGTTATTAAAGTGAAAGTAAATGATATTTTTCCAGGGTATCTATGTGGAAAGGTAGCTGTTATTTGTGCCTCTGGTTGTTGATTCTTCGTCGAACTTGATGTTTTCTTCTTCGTCAAACCTTTCCCTTCGTGTCATCGTTAGTAATTTGGGGTTCAACATCAAGTGGAACAAGAGGATGAAATCTCATGAGTCGTGAGAGCATCATGCTAATGAAAACTTGCATCTGCAAGTAGGAGAACATAGTGATGTAGCGAATGAGTGGTGTGATATGCAAGCAGTGTTGTTATATCATCTGGAGGACTTTTTGCAGTATGCTAAGAGGTGTTCAGTTCCTCACTGCTTTTGAGTAAACAATCATGGAAGTATGTTGTAACTTTCTTTCTTCATTTCATATTCTTGTCATGAAGCCAGGCTCTAAATTCTTCTTAAATGTATAATGCTAGTTGCAGTTAGGTTCTCCCTTCTTGTGTTTTGATTTATAGCTTATCTTCCCTTGGTTTCTCAAAGGCATCATTTCTTTACAAAAGGCTAGTGCAGTCTTTGTATAGGTTTTGCATGTTGCAAATAATTATATATGTTGCAATTAATCGTGTATTCATTGTTATTCAGAAATTGTTGTGGTTATCTGTTGTTTATTCTTTCATTTAAGAAGTGTTTGCAAATATCTATAGCCATAATCTCTTACATTTCAACTTCTTCAAGTAAGACATTCCAATCTGCTGATCCAGTATATTGGATAGGGTATTGGTCTAGATTTTAAATTTTCTTAGTCAGATTGATTCTTATAGTTCATTCAGAAGTTGGCAGTTAGTTCTCTTGTTAATGGGTTGCTTGAGTTTCTGATTCAAGACTAGCGTCGACTTATTCTTTCATCCTCTAATGACAATTATTTCATAATTTCATGCATTTAAACTTTTTTACATTGTGAATATTCCTAACAAGGTTCATTAATTACCAGTGAGTTGTATCTTCTATTATATATAGCTAACTCTCCTGATATACCTATATAGATATATATAGATATAGGGGATACGAATTCTGACCTTGTTCCACAAGCGCTGTCCACGTCAGATTTTTACGACGTACTGGCCCCACACTCTAGATGCTAGAATAATTCAGTTATCGACGCTAGGTGTCATGGGTTCGATACTAGAATGTCCCAAAAATCGCAATTTTCTCATAAGAATGCATTGCGCGGATTTTTGAAAATTATTATGAGGCACTTATCGGTAATATGAAGGAACCATAATCTCGGAGGTTGAAGTTGAGGTAGCCTTCTTTGGTTCTTATGGAAGAAATGTTTCCAAATGACCGTAAGTTCGACTCCAGGTGGATGCAAAATTCTTCCATAAGAAATGCATTGCTGCAATTTTTGAAAATTTTTTTCAATGCCTTCCCGATAAGCTGGAAAGATAAAACCCGGTGTGGCGACGGAGGCGTTTGAAAAAATTCTTTCATGAATTTCACTGTTGGTCCAGTGGTCCTTGATTCGATGCAAGAGGGTCATTCCTATTCCACCATGCATTTCAAACGGGGAAAACGGAATCTTATTTTAGGACCTTCCCGATAAGATATTGAATCGAAACTTTGGAATTAGTGAGAAAGGCACTCGTGTAATATTAATTTGCCATTCCCTCTCACAGAAGGGTCCTGAGTTCGACGCTAGGCGGTCTTTTACGCGAATTTTTGCAATCTGTTTTGAGGCCGTTCTCGATGCGATAGAGCAATCAAATTACGGTGTTTGCAGATGAGATGGTCTTCCATAGTACCAAGGAAGAAATTTTAGCAAATGACCGTGTGTTCGACGTAAGGTGGGTTCGAAATGCTTCCGTAGGAAATGCATTGCTGCAATTTTTGAAAATTTTTTTCCATGTCTTCCCGATAAGCTGGAAAGATAAAACCCGGTGTGGCGACGGTAGCGTTTGAAAACATTCTTTCACGAATTTCACCGTTCGTCTAGTGGTCCTTGGTTCGATGCAAGAGGTTCATTCTGATTCCAACATGCATTTCAAACGGGAATAACGGAATCTTATTTTAGGACCTTCCTGATAAGATACTGAATTGAAACTTTGAAACACGTCAGAGTGGCACTTATCTAAGATTCGTATGCCATTATCTCTCACAATCGGGTCCTGTGTTCGACGCCAGGCGGTCATTTACGAAAATTTTTAAAAATTGTTTTGAGGCCTTTCTTAATGCAGGAGACTATTCAAAATCACAGCCTTTGCGTTTGAAGTAATTTTCTATAGAACCAGTGGAAGAAAGGTTACATATGACTGTGATTTCGATGCCAGATGGATGAATAATTCTCACGTTCGAAATGCATTGCGGTAATTTTTAAGAATTTTGCTGGATAAGCTTCGAAGATGACACCCGTAAGGGAAACTTATTGTAAATTTTCACCAATTAGCTTGCAGTACGCAAGCAACTTTTACTCGTTTCCAAATATTTTGACTTTGGATAGATATCTGAATATGTTGTCATAGTCTTTATTTTATCGATTCAGTTTCCATTATGTCAAGTTAAATCATACTTGTCTTCAACATACTCCTTTCCATATTGATTTATCAATCATATTTTCAACTTTTCAATTTTCAGGAGTTTCGCGTGCCGCAATAATTCTCTCGTACACCACTGATGCCAACTGAACTGGTGCCATAAGTTCGCCAGCAATTCAAAGCAAGTCAAAATATAATTAAAAGGGGTTAGCAATGTCAGTCATCCTTAAACCTATTTGGGATTCTTTAGCTTTGCTTCTTCTTTCGGGACTGAAAATCCTTCGAATAATTGGCTTCGACTATGAATTTGATACGCTCTGGAGATGTCTCGGATATATTGAGCTTCGATGGTGCTCGATTTCACTAGTAACGGGGGAAGTTGCAATTTAGTGATGAAGCCAAGCCAATGAAGAGGAAAGTATGGATAATTATTCATCATAAAGCTTTTACGCTTTCGAAATTCTGGCGCTCTATAAGTTCAGTTTAGTATAATCATTATTCATTTAAGTTCCTCTCTAGGATATGAGATTTGGCCATAACTGGCGAGGAAAATTACTGCGAGTAGTTTCGACCATCTGCAATCATTATCAGTATGATTAACGCTAACAAGGAATGTTTAGGCTGTTTTATAAAGGTTATAAATTTATGTGCCAAATGGGCTTACCAGACCATTTGAAGGTCTTCTTTTCTCTGTTCCGATGTCGTCTGACATTGGCAACGGGTTACTCCTGATATGAGCTCAAATACAAGAAGACCGAAATATGATGCCACTTCCCGATCTTGGAAGCTTTCCCATCGGGGGACTTTTCTGTATTATCTCTCCTTTGAGAGCTTTGTTTTCAGCAGCGATGATAAGAATGAGAGAGATTCTTATGAATCGTAAATTGAATCAGACTATCCAAGAGTAAGACACTTTTCCAAAACGAAAGGAACAATGAAACAAACCTAAAATACGCTACATAAAATGTTACTAAATTTTTAAACAAATTTGACAAACCAATTATACAGCATTTAAGTCAACATATTTAATATATGTTACCTGCAAAAGCAAGAAAATAGAGCAATATTACAATAAGTTTTTATTACTCTAAACCCGCATACACTCATTCAGTAGTTAAAATTTACAAATCCCAAGAGGCATCTCTGGAGGGTATTTAACGGACTTGATTGGGTCTTGAGGTGTTAAACGTCCCGGTTATAGTAGGCTCAGTTCCGCTGATATACCGCAAGCATGACTCATTTCTGATTTGTTCGATTAACAATGTTTTGTCAATTTAATCCGCCGTCCGTCTTATTAAAATCCTACCTAGCGGCGGCATATTAGGATGTATTATATAGTTCTCCAACTAGTTCCGTCTATGATAAACATGTACTAGTATTTGAAATAAAAGGAATGTAGGCTATTAAAATTTATTTTTTTTGAAGATGAAATGAAGATCATTAGTTGAAAATTTCTCGAGCATGTATCGACAGGCATATCAAATCAGAGGCTGGACGAGAGGGGAGGCTCAGAGCGCTGCACGAAGGGGGAAATCCCCTCCCCTTTCCATAAGCCACACACAGTTCCTGGAAAATTTTCGCTGACTTACGAAGTCATTTGCATTCCTATATAACTAGAACAAAATGTTAGCAGGAAATTCAGATTAATAAATTATACAGAAACATTCCGTAAATAATAAATGCTTAATTTATCACGCAATATGATTTTTTACATAACCATGGAAAGCAGTTTGAATTAATCGGATGGACGCCTATTAATTACATTGGAAGTAGATTTACATAGCTTTTTTAAATAAATAAACCAATTAATCTCAATTTAAATATTTCCTGCGGAAGTAACGTTAAATAACTTTTCCTAGGACCATGCAATTACAGAAAAATGATTCGCATCATGAACCATGGGAATAATGAAAAATCAATAAAATGAAAATTTTTTTGAATTTGTTAATAAATAATGATAATGTTATATTCCTAGCTTAAATATATGTATACATTTATTTTTAAGAGAATATTATTGAAGATTAATTTCTGAATGTGCACATGGAAATAAATTTGGACACTACCTCCTTTATTTACCCTCCACCGTTTTTAATACATTTCTTCATCAGGTAAAAATTGATTATTTAACAAAGCGCAAAAAACAATTACAATCCTTAATAAGCCTGTAAATTTCATCAATTTCGTTTTCGTATCAACGTTAGCTAAATCTTGACTAATGAGACTAGTTAGGGGCAGCACCTGGCGGGGGGCATGGAGATCGCGCACTTCCTGGAATCGCTGAACGACAAAAAGAGGCCCAGTCTGTGAACAAGAGAGAAGGTGAGACATTATAGTGATAGGCTCGGTTCAATTGGCTTTTTAGAAGTTCTCACAGTATCTATCAATTGAGTATCTGATTGATTAGGAGAAGTAAACACCATTGATGATCGAGAGATTTCAACGCCAGCATATTTCTGATGATGAAGATAACTTGGTGCTCAACTGGTGCTGGCGCGCTCTTCGTTGAAACGTAAAACATGGACGCGCTTAGGTTACTGGTTCTGTAGAAGGAATTTTTCTCCGCAAGAGGTGTTGTAGAGAAACTCGTGGATAAGCTGAAGCTTCATATTTTTGGGATGCGGATGTCACAGTGATTGGATTGAAGAGCGTTGGCAGTGTTTGTTGCACCTTTTCGAGAATTACGTAAGGAGCTCTCCTTTAGATGTTATAACGAACTGTGGAAAATTAATTGTTTCAAGAAGTTACTGAAGTGATGTTTCTCGGAAATTACTTTTCTCAGAATATGTTAACTAATACTTTTATATCCATTTGACATCTGATGTTGACTGGAGTCAGCAGATATTTAACTTGCAGTAATAGGCATCGTTAATTGAGAAAATTATTTTAATCCTAAGATTTTGTGTTATTCGAGATTTTGTTCTGACCGATGTTTCACGCTCTTAAAGTGATGGTACGCCAATATGTTTATCAGACTAATGGCGGACGGCGTCACGTGATTCCCGCTACTCATAGAATGGCACAAAACTATTTATGGTAAGTGAAATTTCTGTAGATGTTGTATTATCAATTGATATAGATTCTTAGTAAACGGTAAAAATCAAGTTCACAAATTATTTTCCCTTAATTTTGATGTTTTTAGGAGCCCTGGGAATAGAAATCTGTAACATTCTGGAAATTGCCACCGAAAGTTAACAAATTTATTCACGAATGGTAGCAGTGGACCACCGTCAAACCATCTGGTACTGATGCAGCATTATGAAGGCGGTTAACGTGGATGCTTGAAAGAATCCGATGGTTAGAAAGACACAATTCAGGGAGATTAGGTAAAATCCTTGCCATCTGAGGGATGTTTATTTAACGAAGTGAAGATCTTTTGCGGATTAGAATGAAATCCCTCGCGATTCAGGAATCTCACGCTATTTTGGTGACGACTTCCGGGCGATATTTGATACAAGTTTTTATTTTGTAGAATGAACTCTGAGATGTGAAAGACTACGATATTTCTTAAGATGGATTAATCAGTAAATTTCTTCCATGTCAATGACTCGCAGTTTAGTCTTGGCTAAGGTCAATAAATGCTGCAGTATAAGTGATAACAACTGAGGTTATCGGCATTGATTAACTTTGAAACGGTGTAAAGAATGCATATCAGATATGCTATTTGACGGTAAATTGGAGAAAATGTGAATCATGTGAGTGTGCGACGTAATTGAAAATAATTATTTTTTTTGGAACGTGCTCGGGCTTTCTATGAAGACGGCGGTTGCAATACCCATAGTTCACGAGTTCTTAAAAATGACGCCATGATGGTGCATAAGGTAAGGACAGTTTTCCTAGCATTGTGAAGTTTATAGTGATACTTTATATTCTTTAGCTTTCTGTTACCTTATTTGCTGAATTCTGTAGTTTTTAAAATGCATTCTTACATTTTTACGCCTATCAATGTTTTCTATTTCTTACAGGCAGGTAACATAATTTCGAAGTTTTAATGGATTATCTCATTAAAAAATTACAACCTCGAGTCGGCCATTTTGATCAAAAGATGACATGGACGATTACCTTAGAAGTGCAAGAAGAAAAAAGCTGGAATTACGCACTTAGATGATTTAAAAAGAATCTATCTTTAACAGAGGGAGCGTAAAATAGCCATTGAATTTTTCTAATGAACCGGCGGTGATGTTTCGGAGAAAAATCATCAATCGCCGAATTTAAGAGAATTTCTGAAGAGTTATAGGAATATCTCTGTAAAACCTGTAAGTTCCATCTATAATGAACAAATTTTAATGTTGATCAAAAAGTTTATTTTTGAGTTCTATCTTATAATTTAAGTTATTTTATTTTAGTGAACCTATTGGATTCAATTTGTTTTGTAAGATGATTCTTAGATCAAGCTGAGAAGAAAGCAGCAACTCGTTTTCCTGAAATTTAAAAAGTTCTTTTGAGAACTTTTCGAAAAGTTACAGTTTACTGAGTGTGGAAATAAGAAATAGGATGTGAAACTTGTTTTGATTATTACAGGCAGATCAATTACGAAGAAAAAATGCAGACGTAAGAAACCACAGTAAATATGACCTTACTCGGTAATTGCGACGTTAATAATGTGCTAATGTATATTTTAAAAAATAACAAAAAAATTCTTTGATGATAAGATATTAAATGAAATTTATCTAGATTAGTACATAATACTATATTTTATTTCTTTACTCAGTTTTTATTAAATATGTATTTAGGTACGCTAGTGATGCCTTTGAAGTTTGAGGGACATCCGTGGTGTTGAGGAAACATACAGTTAGATTTCGCTCTTGATGTGATATGATTGAGTGATTCTTCAATAGGAGGCATGAAATGAAGGAGATTTCCGTTTTGAAAATGATTCCTGATGGCTACAGTTAATTCCTTAATAGAAAAATGTTCTGCAGAAAATCATCTTAATAATTTTAAGTAAGTAGTTACTTTGGAGAATTTAATAAATGTAGTTTGACTTTTACTGTTCTGATATGTGATAAAAGGGACTTGAAACATTTGAAAAATGCCAAACTTTTTGAATTTATGAATATTTGGAGGTATTTTAATGTTTCCAGGGAATCCTTGAGTATGCGCTTGCAGTACTTTCAGTGGATCTGTAAACAGTTGAAGAAATTCTGACTTCGATCAATCTTCTCTTCAGACTGGTTCTCCCCATGCTAAGATGGTTGCTAGAACTGGAGGTTCATCCATTGATCAACGAGCGCAGCTGGAAGAATAATCCCTCAATCGGATAAATCCTTTCTAAATACCCATCACTTCATTTTAATTTCACTTTCACTTGTTAACCATATCCATCATCTCTGACTCACTTTCATTTCATTTCAGAATTTTGCAGCTCTTATCAACCCCTCTTATCCTCCGCACCTCTCTTCAATAAACCAACCAACCTCTTATTGGGCGGACTCCAAGTTTATTTATCATAAATGTCCCGTTTATGAATTTCTTTCTCCATTCTTCCATGATTTTAGTCATCTTATCATTCTTCAACTTCTAACAACTTCATTTTTCTTTTTCACTAATTTCCATCATCTGCCTTTGAGGCATCCATTGATCCTAACATCTTTTGTCCATTGTCCTCGGGAAAAATCTTCTGATTACACTTATACAGTTGTTAAGATTTGGTTAAGGGCACACAAGGTCTCTTGATAACGTTTAATAAACTGCAGTTCTGGATGCTGCAGTTGGTGCTCCACTGTTGGACAATCTGCTTCTAGGATTCCTGCTGCTTTGCATCTATGACTGCTCAGACTAAAGGTGAAAATTACATTGGGAATTAGTTTCTCTGTGATAGCAAACTTCTGGGTCTAATCCATCAAATTAATTTGTGGGCTCCTTAACAAATCTGTTTATCTCTTACTATTCATTTTCTCTTTCAGTATTCTGCTCTTTTCAAGGGGCTTGACTTGATACTTTGGTCGGCAAATTCATCCTGTCTTCTTTGAAAGGCTTTTGCCGTTTGTGATCTATGGAATTCTGGTTCCATTTCACTTACAGACTCGGTTAAGGTTTGATACACGCAAATGAATTATCTGCCATTGGGTGAATTACTGAAAGTATAAGGGGAAACATTTGGGTGGTATAAAGGATTTTCTTGGAATCTTCAAGCATTTTATATCTACAGGAATGGTATTTATTAGTACACTTCCACGATAGGAGTCGACTACTGTTGGGTGGGATTGGCAGATATTTCATATTTGGTATCAAACCTCTTCTTCCTTGGTTAATTCCAGTGTCTCTCTGGGTTTTACTGTTTCCTATGAATCTCAATTTTCCTCAGCCATCCAATTTGTCTCTCATCATTGAATCTTCATCTTTTGCATTGAATAAAATCGACAGAGCGGCGATTCACATTGTAGTATTCCATTGACAGGAAAAGAAAAAATAACCACTTTCTAGAGAAGAACTGGTGTATTTATTCAGTAAGGACTTAGCAAATATCTGTAGAGTTTTACTAAGTAATTTCTGAATAAATACACCAGTTCTTCTCTAGAATGTGGTCGTTTTTTTCATTTCCTTTTACATTGAATCTCCATTTCTTGTTCATAAATAACTAAATCTCATCTCATAAATGTAGAATCTACAATTTCTCTCACGATTTCGTTGGATTTCATTGGTCTAATCGGTCAACGTCTTCTCTTTGTACTTGCCGATTTTTATGAAAGATGTCTCATGTAAATTGGTTTCCCGGACATTCAAGTTCCGTCCAACATACACACCTCGGTTAAGATTTGATACTTAAGAATGATCTGCCATTGGAAGTGTCAGTGAAGATATTATGGGAAAGTTTGTTATCCCATAGGAAGAATGACATTTCCATCTACGAGGTGCTACTCTGTGGGAGAAAAGTAGCTATTGCTGCTTGCAGTCTGCAAAAATCAGCAGATAGAAATACCAAAGATTTGCTTGGGATCTTCGACTGTTTCATCCCTGCAAAATTGGTATTCAGTGCTGGTGGTTTAGCCTACATTTTGTGGATGGTGGTTTGATGGCAGGTCATTTTAGGTTCTGTATCAAATCTCTTCTTCCTTAGTCATTTCCAGCTCATCCTCGGGTTTCTCTTTTTCTTAATAATTTCAGTATGGCCTGTTTTTCCAATTCTTCTCTGAATTCGAATATCTTTTTTTCTCTTATTATTCCTATCAGTTTCTAACTATCTACCGCTAGCCTAGTCTTCTGTAAATTCTTTCATTATTGTGTACCTCTTTGTAGTACACCTTTGAAGTGCATCATCTCTTAATTTTTATTCCGAAGATAGGATCTGTTGCCTTGTCAAGTTTCGGAAATCAAAATTTCACTCCACTTACACAAATGGTTTAAATTTGATTCATGCATAAGAATGATTTATTTGATGTGTTTCTGAAGAAAATTTGTGGGAATGCTTTTGCCTCCTTATCAGGACCTGGATAGAGGGGGGGGGGGATTCTGTGGAGAAAAGTAATGAGTGGGTGCAGGAAAAGAAATTAAGTAAGGAATTGAAAAGACATGCGAAGTGCTATGTCTTTAACCTAGGCAAAAGAAGAAAGGGAAGAAAGAGAGTGAAGATGTTGGGCAATAAAAAGGGACTATCATATGGTGATATGATGAGGGCTGCTATGGAACGAAAATAATGGCGAAAGAATTCAAGACTTAATACTAATTATCCGAGGGAAAATGCACCTATAATAAGCATCTGTAGAGAGCAACGCAAGTGGTAGGAGTTTCGGCGGATTATTCTTATGTTCGATATCAAATCTCATCCTATATATTCTTTGCGTCTTCTCATACTGCTCTATTTGAAGAGCTATATTCGATCGTTTTGTTTGCTAATTCATCCCATCTCTCAGCTTCGAATGATTTTCTTCTGTTTCCCATAAGGAACCTTCTTCACATACTATGATATTAACCCATCTTATAGTAATGATCTCCCACCTTTTCGCTCTCATTTATCATGTTAATCCAAAATTTTTCTCCTGATATGTGTGATACTAGAAAAAATGATCCTCCCATGCCCAAGAAATCTTTCGAAGAGAAGTGTGGTGATTTCCTCAGTGTAAATTATCTTTCCAGCTTCCCAGGAGTATTTTACAACGTTAAGTGGAGTGCATTTGCGAATCAGTGAAGTTTTCAGCTTCCCAGGAATATCTTACGAAGATGTAGTGTAGTGTAATGCAGTAAGTGTAGTGCATTTTTAAATCGGTGAAAAGATAATTGGTGATGAAAATCTTACAAAGATAGGTGTGGTGATATCCGTTTTCTGGTGAATAAACCTTCGAAACCAGCAGGATGGGGAGGATTGCGCCGATGGACCGCTGAGTCTCAGCCGACGCTGGAGGAAATCCTCAGCAAAGGTAGGGATTCGACGTATTCCAGGTGGTTAGGAGGTAGGTTCAGCCAGGAATGGGTTATGGCCCAACCAAATGGGCAATAGAAGAATAGGTTTAATGACGGCTTTAGGATCTACACACACTCCTATACACAGGCTATTTAGCCATCACTCATGTCTTCAACGCCTTCCCTACTTTTTCCGCAGCAACGGTTTTTACGCCGCTGCTGCAATATGGTTGCATAGGGCTGAGAAAAGGCAACTGATGACGTGATCGCTCGAATCTCCCCGAAAATCTTCCAGTTGCTCTTTTTCGGCGAAACCTCTCCATTCAAAAGAGGTAACGCACTGTCACGGTACGTCTTTACGTGGTGTGGAAACCCGTGAATCATACACTTCTCTATCGTCTATCAGTTAAAATTCATTAAGAGGTCTACGAAGGATTCACTACGAATGAAGCTGTACGTCTTCCGAAGACATCCGTCTACTGAATAAGGAGAAAATGATTTTATCCTATGTTATTTGCCATTATCAGTTCACTGTCAAAGTTATTTTATGCTTAAACCTATATAATAATGCATTTCCAACGTTTTTTATCTTATTAAGTTATTCAGTAGTAATGATATAATTTTCGACAATTTCTGGTACCTGGAAATGCTCTCTATCAAAAAGATATTTTTCTAATTTGAATTTTGTATAAAAAACTGAAACGAGCTTTAAAACGAAACGGGAAGAATTTCTCCTGATTTTATCTCAGATACCGGATTGCCATCTCAATTTTTTAAATACCGTTTACTGCTTACCGTTTTCATTACTTAATAACGGTAGGTTTGACCAAATTAAGTTGGTAATTATTTACGAGTACTTCACAGATATGCAAAAAAAGTGTGGTCGTCTTTCAATCCTAAAAATTCTTGACTTTTAAGTCAACTTTATAAGCTATATATATATATTTACCTTATCATATTAAAAATACTTTATTAATGACATTAGCAAATACAGCATTATTTAAGATTTTCATGTAAAATTTTATCATTCATAAAAATGATTCAGAAAGTTGCACAAGAAGCTTAAACAATTTATTAATGATTAAGTTGTTTGAACAATTTATTAATAAGTTTAAAAAAAAATAATTGATGTATTGAATACCCTCCTTTTATTTTCATTCAAGGATTTCCTGATTGCAAGTGTTGAAGAATTGGAGATCTTTCGGAAAACCATCCGTAAACCGTCTTCGTGACAACTCAACTGTATTATTCCTGTTTTACTTGAGGATATCAGCTGATTGGTTTGGAAGAATACTGAGATCAGATTCTACTACAAAATACTAATATTGTTATTTGATATGATGAGAAATAAAGAATGTCTCTAGGTCTACCTTTTCTTTGCACATTGTAAATTGCAACCGATATCAGATGATATTATCTCTAACATTTTGGCGTATTAGCTCCTTGAGTTGAAGTCCAGGAATATGTTGTCATTAATGCTGCAACGGCATAACTAAGCATACGTGAATGTGAGTTGAGCAAACAATTTGCAGAAGATGTAATTAGGATGGTAAATGAATTTACTGAGGAAAAAGTTTTTCAAGAATAGCATGATATTTGAAGAAATATTTGTTTCCGCATGAAAAATGAAGTGATCTCCACGCACCGTCGCCAGTAAAGGTATTTGTAACTTTAGAGATGAAAATTTCAAGACGTTAAAAAATTCGAGATTATCTCTAAGATTTTTGGTGGAATAGTCCATTTGTCCTCCACGTTTCACGGCAACAAAGCAATCATTCAGTTGGTAAGACTGGAATTTCGGCGCGCGAAAAAAAGGAATTAAAAATTTCATAAACCCTTTCTAATCAAGATTAAGTCATCAACAAATATATCTGTGCATTGAGGAGATACATGCCATTGCTAACTTTCATTAATACCACATTAGCATTCAAATACTGCACTGTCATGAGCAATAATGTGATAAAAGAAAAGTACAAAGTTAAAGATACGTTTCCTTATCTTATTTGCTTATTTTACAACGAAAGACACGAGAAAAATATCCCATTTATCAAAATGTTAGAGTAGGAACAGTTTTCTCCTATAGCAAAATTTGACATTTACTAAGCGATCCGCTTTCCGAAGCCTGTCAACACCTCGTAGAAATGTGAGGTGCCAGCAGACTCCTTAACAACCAGATACGCCAAGGGTTCTAAGAAGCAACTGTAGGCTGAAGGACATCAGAATAGCAGAGTTAGATGCACACGTGACACAATTTGATGTTAAAAGGATACGTCAAAAAAACACATGACCTCTACAGGAATCATTTTTTACCACTTCTCATACATGAATTACGAATTCCTTTGTAATTAGGAACTTTTGCTTTTGTGATAAAGAAACAAATACAAATGAAATGCGCATTATGTATTAGATGAAGGGATCCAGTTTCTAAGCATAGTGCATAGTCAAATGTTTAACGTCGACACAAAACCAAACATCTAATACCGAGGTAAATTGGATACGAACCGATTGTCGGAATTGAAATGATAGAGAAAACTTCCCGTTACTTTTTCAGTGATATCGAAAACATCACATTTCAAAAGTGCATCACACATCAAAACAAAAGTAGTAGATCCGAGATTTTCCCGGGAAAAGCAGTGGATTCTCGGGATATTCTTGAATGCATTCAACGGGTTCCCGGGAAAACAGGATCCCGCCCGAGAATTTTTGATCACAGCCATTCACCATTAGCACCATAGAATTTCCGTGTCGCATAATGAAAATCCACGAATATATAATTTATCATGCATTTATAATTATAGTACTTACAGTGTTTAAGGGGAGTCGATAAAGAAAAATCCTGAAGCTCCACCCGCTGGAATTAGCTAGACTATTTGACGCTTACGAGGCAAAGAGCCTTCCCCTTGCAAAAGGTAGAGTGGTTAAGCATAGTAAAGAGGGGAACTTGAACGTGGTTGGGGGTACTCAACCAAGCGTCCAGGGGTTCGGTTATCGATGCGATAGGAAGATCTCCCATGCTTTTGTTTTTGCTATTTTTGAGGTATAGAACGATGGGCATGGAGGGCGAGAGGAACGAAAGCGAGATTTGATGTATGCCTCAGAAGGAAAGCAGGAATATTAGTTGCTTGAGATGCAACGTGGAAGTTCGTCTATGGGAATATGCAACGTTATTAATTTACAAGTGAATCACCCCGTCAAAAATGACAGGGCTAAATTAAACTTATAAAAAATGCATAAATATCTCGTCCTTCTTTATTAAAATAAATCCTCTCAAATTTTAAATAAAAATAATGAAAAACTATAGCTATAAGTATGAACGGAAAGTGAAAATGTAATTTCATTAAACCTAATACATAGGAATCAGCCAATAACCTAAAACTTAAACTTAATTATCAGGTAACCAAGAAATACTATTTGCAATTCAGCGCAACAGTCGCCTTTGTCGCCTAGGGGATTGGTTGTTTATACCAGCAAATTTGCACGAAATTTCATTTTCGGCCGAATTCTCCTTATTTCGACTCGGAAACGAATTTCTGTGACCAAAATAAGAATCTTTATTCACTTTCCTTTCCTTTGGTTCCTGTTTAGATTTTATATTGTCCGTTTCAAGATTCCAGTCAGTATGGAGGGCTTATGTAACTTAAACTCTATGTAATTTGCCATAAGCGAAGAAGTTAGCCTCGCAGAGGGTCGCTTTTACGCGGAGCTACGGATTCCGACGGGTATAATTAAGATTCGTAGTGTACATTGATCGATCAAATTTAAGTTCTGATGAAATTTGAATGAAAATAACTCTATCAACGCAACAGTGAAAATTGTATACATTTACAGCAGAAACAAAAAAGTTAAAAGCGAAAATTGAATGAATTGCCGAGTTTTCACCCGTGAGCATTTTTGAAACTGCCATTACTCTCCTATAATCCAACATAAAATACAGATTTTTTCTTCCATTGCTCATTGTATCATCTGAATGCATAAAAGCTCTATGAGATTAATTTTAGAGCAACCAAACTTTATTAAAAAATTATTTAGTTGGAACGTAACTCAAGATAAAATTCGTCGTGCAGTCCAACTTATGCGTCGCCTAAAACTTTTTGGTTTCTCACGTGAGGAAGAACTTGTCTCGAGAGAAACCGAGATAAATGTTGTAATTATCATTTGTAGTTTGTTTCGATGCGATATCTTGAATAGAACTTGAGTTTTTGACTTTTATATGAAAGAGCGTAATACGCTTCGCGCTTCAAATCGCCGACACTTCAAAACATCACAGCCTTACAGAAATTTCAACGTCACCTCAGGGAAGAAATGGCTATATTTATGAAATAAATGACTTTACAGTCTCAACCTTTTCAGAAGATTATGTTGAAAGTTGCTCTATAGTTCACTCTAATAATTCCCCTCTTTGAGTGGATAGAAAATAACTACATGTACTAATGACAACTAATTTACACAGCTGCACTACTAATGCAAAGGAAGACTTTCAAGCTGCAATTTTCCTGATTTTCTTTGTTTATCTGATGAAAAGATTCGTATAATCCCACTATGCTATCCATTAATGAATATTTATGAATCTATGTTAAATTTATGAAAACTTAAGCTGGTGACTTTCAAATTCTTCTATAAAAATTTGGTGCCTGATTAATAGTCTGGGGTTAAGAAAGTATTGAATGACTTTCAAAGAACAATATATGGATAAATGTAGCAAATTTAACTGAGTATTTCAAAATTGTAAATCATTTTTTTGTCTTATGATTAACCCTTAAACTGCGGGAAAACGTTTTTAAACGTTTGACCTGCTCCTTCAATTTTATGACCCTGCCTCTCAATACAGAGCCCGATCTCTCGCTCCTCTCTATTGTTCTGGGTTGGGAATATCTCAAAAGGGTTTTCTCTAATCCGGGAAAACCCAAGTTTAACAGGTTCCATCTTTACCCACACTCCGAGTTTTGACTGCCTTCGAACATGGTTTATTTTCTTTGTGATTAGTTATTTTTGTTACAAATCGAGATATATACATATTGTTTGGTATCAAAATAATCTAAAAACTGCTTAGAAAACGACTAAGAACTGAATATTGAATCAAAAATTATTATTAAGTAAATAAAAATCGGCAATGACATTTTCTATACACAAGTAGTTAAATTTCTCGACAATAACCGATGACCGAACCCTCAGGAAAAGGGTCTATCCGGATTATGAAGGTCTATATCTGCTACCACTGGCCTGTTCAAGAAGGCGCAGAGCAGCTCCCGCAGCTTAAGGGTTAAGAAGGATAGGAAATTTTGGACCAGTCAGTGATATAATAAATTCATTTGAAGAATAAGTTCTTGTATAATATCTGTTAACTAGATAACAGAAGAATTTCCAAATTATTATGGTATCTTCATACGAGGGTAACTAGAGCCTTTCTGCACATCATTTTTGCTCAAGTGATAGTACATACTTAACTATTAAAAAGATAATTTGAGGTGAAATTTTCCCTTAAAAACAATAATTTAGCATCTTAAGCCTTTAAGAAGAAAGAAAACTATTCAGTTTATTAAGATTAAAGTGACATTTGTAAGCAGAGGTTTGTTTCTTAATGTAAACTTGTTGATGTCATGAGGCAAAAAATGCAGTAGATATGCAAGGTATGTTATTATTTCATACATTCTTCTTTATTATTCTACACGATGAAGGTTTATGTACAAAAATACAAAAGCTTCCCATATTGGGTTCACATAAAAATGTCAAACTTTAGCTTAATAAACACCATCATAGCTTTAGAATGAGAACACTGACAAATTGGCTAAAAACATAACAGAAAATTGTTATATTTATGAAATTTTGCTAAAAGAGATTTTCTTTGAGATGTTACCATTGAACAGAAATGCAAAAATGTTGGTTTACAGATGTTGAGGGTTACTGAAATATAATTCATAGCAATAGAGGAAGAGAAAAATATACACAAATTTTGCATCACATAAGATATCAGCCTTAAATAAATTATTAAAAAAGCGATTCCTGACAACAAAAACCAGATTCTATGTCTAGTGGAAAATATGTAGTATACAATCAGTATCAATGCATAGCCATTTCCAAGGAAAGTTTTTTCTTCAGGATAAAACTTAGCGATTGTTTGGCAAGAGTTACACAAAACTCTAATTAGCTACATAAACATCAAAAGAAGAGAAGCTCAGTCTTAATCAGCTTAAAATCATTTTCCAACAGGCATTTTGCAAATTGAGACTTTTGATGATGAAACGTTTCCAAGAATATTTTTCTCTTTCAATTCTGGTAAAAATGAATTAATCAATCACAGGTTTGTATTTAATATGCCCTTTGAATTGCGCAAAAGAAAAATAATGTTAACTGGAGATTATTAAGAGTGATGCAGTAAATTTAAAAATATTTATATAAGTATGGCAAGATATAATTTTATATTCCATATTTCAAGATTATCCAGGAAACATAAATTTATGATACATAAAAATTTGTATCCAAGGAAATGGACTATCAGTTTCAATTTCTCCACTATTTCTAGCAAAAATCCACCATAAATTAAACAGATACAATATGCAGTACCTAACATGGAAGTGCAGTAGGCAAAAACAATGTTTCTTGTCAATATCTGGTTTTGTAGAATCACTTCAGCACACTTATCATCTTAGGCAATTTGGCAGTGGCTTACATATCTGTTAATGAAATTAATATATTTACAAGTTATAAAACTTAAATTTTAGTAAATATTCCATGGATAAAGGATCTTTTTGGTTCCTTGCATTATGATGATATATACTCAAAAAATAAAACAAAATGATGGAGGTTTATTGAATACATTCAGACCTCTTTCATCTGGTACTCCATGGTGTGAAATCTCCCATGGACTGGCACTTTGTAAATTAACCACCCTTGGTTCATTATATGATTGCATGGACAGGTGCATATTTTTCTATAAAAGGGCATGACATCTTTTTACTCCAGTTATAGTCCAAATTGTGAAATTTCAGTTGTTATCAGCTCCAAGCCAACCAGAAACATCGATTCTTTGTAACACAGTAATACGCAAGTCTAGCAAATTTTCAACACAATATTTACAAAGGGGGAATTTTAAAGGCAATATCTGTCATCTGGAAATTCTGTGGTCCTGTAGTGGTCTGGTCCCATGGATGCCAGATTTAAGACTACACCTTTCTTAACCACTAGCATAATTAAATTTGATTCAACAATGAAGATGATTAAAAGCTCCTTGGACCCAGAGAACCTTCATTGACTGAATAACCCAGAGACATCATCAAATCAAATTTCATTCATCTTATATTTTTCACAAATTTCAATCTGTCAAAGCGAGGCTAACATTGTTCATAATTAAACTGTGAAAAAGTTGAGTTCTGGATTTGCAAGTGCTTCTTCAATAAAGTAGCACCATAACATTGAAGAAAATATGATACACCTTTTTATATGCAGAGATTAAAAGATCTACAAAAATTTCACTTCAAACATGAAACTTAAAAGTATTGGGTATGAGTACGCGATGTAATGAGATGGCAAATATGGTATGGTATGGATGGTAAATCAAGGAGATGAAAAAAATTCTAAATGAAAAGATTCTGATAAATAAAGTCAATGCTCTTCTGGTTCTGAAATTCAAATTGATCTTTCAGAAAAGGAAAGTGATAAGTAAATCCTCCTCCTCATAGCAAAATGATTCACATGTACTTTACGCAAGCATCACAGGAAGCAATGCCAAAACTTTATATCCAACAATCTTGAACAACAATTTATACAACTGCATTTGATTAAAATTAAATGCCTTCCCTCAAAAATTGCTTTTTTGAGGGGTTTCAGGTCTTTTATAGACAAGTCTGACAGCTTACAGAAATACATGTACAAAATGTCTTTTCTTTACAAAGTACTACTTCAATGGGGTGCTATGCGTTCCCTGCCACTGTTAAGCACTCTTTCTCGAGTGTCTTCACGGCTCAAATGGTGATGGCCAGATGACCTCGGAGGGGAGTTACCACTACCAGACACCCTTCTTCTACTCCTTTTGAACTTTGCCATGTCCTCACCAAACACATCACCTGTTCTCAGAGCAGATATGAGGTCATCAAACTCTCCTTTGGCATCACCATTACTATTTGGAGTATTACCATTGGGCAGGCCATTCTTTAATCCCAAAGCACTGTTCACTATACCATTGGATTTGGTACCTGGAGGTAGGACCTCTCCACGACTATGTTTCCTTTCCATTGTTCTCTTCTTGAGCTGCAAATCAGGCCATGTTCTGGTTATATTCATTCATTGTTGAGGACTTTTTTGTTTCTTATTATTGTAAATGATGGAAGTCAAAATTTAATTTCTAAAAGTATCAAATTTGGCTGGCAATAGAGTAGGTTAGCATTATCTCAACTAAAAATTTTTGTAAATAGAAAAATAATCACTACTTTTTGGAAATCTATTTCCAGTAAAGAACCTCAAAATATATTTGATACTATACAATGCATTCCTTTGTGAAATGTTCTATAATGGCACTATCATGGTTAATTAGCTAATATTAGCACATTAGCTAATATCTTAATATGGGCAGTTTAATAAAACATTTTATATGTTTTAAAAATTATTGGACTATTACTGGCTGCAAACCATTTTTCATAAATTCATCATTTGTCAGATGGAAAGGAATCATGATTAAATTTACTATCTGCAGATTTTTGCTGGCCTTGCTAAATTCTTTGTAGAAAGTAGAAGCTTAAGTTTTATCACTCATGAAACAAAGTTATTTTCCTGATATTCTTAATTTTGTAAAGAATATCAACTTGAGAAACCTCCAATTCACTGTGAACTATAACAATTAACCTCCATTCCTGATGAAATTTAAAATAATTAAAAAATATATACTTATCAGGGAGTTGAGACACCATATAACATGTGATATTTGGATATTATTTTTTTGAATTTTTTACTTATAAATGTAATTATAAAATTAGATTCTAATAGATTAAAATTCAGAAGTCAGCCATCAGGGGCCATTTCTTTACTTTTAAGGCTATTTTTCAAAGTAACCCTAAAAAGAACAGCAAAAAATAGTGCCAACTCAATTAATTTGAATACAAAAAGATAACTTTTCACAAAATGTTGGTATATCCATCAAATTTTACATGATCAAACCTGAAATCTATAGGTGAGGATAAGAATAAAAGCCTTTCTAGAATTTCCCTTCTCTTGTGTTTACTTGTCTTGATTGCCTACAATGATTCCTTCAAAATTAATTTTAAAAAATTGACACTCTCCAGCAAAAAAAAGGATTGGCAATTAAGAGTTAACATATATTTCTTAAGGGAATGCTTTTAGAGGCCTTGGGTTGAAGGTGAGACTATAGGGTTCATGAAATGTATTATTATCTGTAAGACAAACAATGTGTCAACCTTGTGAATTGGCAGAATGCCAATAAAGAAAACATAACTACATATCTATACTATATATTATAAATATTGAATTCAGTCAAATATTAAAAATAAGAAAAAGAAAAATTATTACCTCAGCATCCTGTTTAGCCCTTTTTTCTTCCTCTTCTCTTTTCTTTTTCAAGCTGTCATTGTCATGCCGTGCTTCACTGAATGCCACAAGAAATCCATCAAATATACCAAAGAAATCATCTGGTTGTACTGATGTCTGGTCCTCTCCAAATAATTTAACAGCACGGTCAAACTAGAGAAAATAATTTATTATAATCAGAAGATAATGATATATCTTGCCAATTTTCTTCAATATTAGTTTTCTTGTAATATTAATTGAAAATAATGCTCAGAGGTTTATATGACACTTAATGTGTTAGAATGATTTTAAACTTATGTTAACTGCATGATTTAAAGAAGTCATTCATCTCATTATCTTAATTAAGTCTTTTAAAGTGTTTTTGATATTTTTCTCTTTCCACACATATTCATGTGGAGAACTTTTCTTTTCTCCCCCTAAGAAGATGTGAAAAAATTCACATCAATAATATAGAATGTCACCTGGTAAACACTGAGACAAATATGGAGAGTATTTACAGAAATTTAATATCAAACTTTAAGCCACTGAGGAAAAAATTTCAAGAGATTCAAAGAAGGGAATGGGGATGCCTAATGGACATAAATAATTTATTGATTAAAAAACTGTAAGTATAGGTTATCAATCTAAACTGTTAAATGAGAGAATTTTGTAAAATATTGAATAAAATTAAATAATGGCCATGACACTTTGAATGTACAAAAGCTTCCTCTAGTGGAAGTAAGGAAAACCTTACCAACACCTATAGTAAACATAGCCGAACTTTTACTCCAGCAGATTCTTTTCTTCATAGAATACATTACAATAATTGCTTTCTATGAAGAATGAAGTTACTTACCCTTGTCTTCATATCTTGGAAAAGGTCTTCCAGCTCAGAGAATCTACAAGTAGCAGATGAGAGGAATTCCTTCATAACAGGAAGGAAGCGGTCCCCAGTAGTTACCACTTGGGATCGATGGAATTCAATCTCTCTCTCTACTTCCTTCAAGCCACTTCTTAGCTGAGCCATATCTTTCTCTAATTCAGCAAGACTGAGCAAATAAAAAAATGAATTAGGTATAATCATATTTTAGGTTGATACTTCAATTCAACCTTTTCTAAGAATTTATTTTATTTAGAACTCTTTAATCATACCTGACTTTGGCAGCTTGTTTCACATGTGGTAAATCTTCATCAAGCTTGAGGATGTCCTTGAACTGGAAAAATATAAATCAAACAATGAACTCTCTACTCTTGCTCTTTTCTCCTCAACAACAAGCAGGATTAACTATAAATTTTACAAAGGAAATAAACAGCAGCACATAAGGTGGGTGGTATATCTGCATTGGTACATGCTGAACCTCTAGTACAAGCTAAGTCCAATCTACAAGCTTGGTAATAAAGATCATGTTTGTTACACTCATAATAAATACAAAATATCTAGCTAAATCAGACCTTTTTAGAATGAAATTTTACTTAATTCTGTCTCATTAAAAGAAATGTAGTATGCTTTATGTTATGAAATGAATAGATTTTTCTCTCTTCAATGTCTCAAACTTTTACAGTTCTTTTTGAGCCCCAACTGTTTTGGAGCATTTTTTCTACTTGCATTTTATACATGCTTCATGGATACTCTCTCTCTCTCTCTCTTGTTTAAAGCAATTTGTTTATTAAGTTTGATATTCACAACTATTTAAAAATTTTTCCAAACTTGGGGTGGCCACCATGATGTTTACTCAAGTATCAGTACCACAAGTACACAAGTATCAGTATGATCACAATATTTTATTCCATTCCTATCAGCCACAAAAGAGTCTAATTTTCTTTGTCCTAAATTGGGTACCTTGATCTAATTCAACAGTAATTTTATGTCAGAGATTCACCTATATTACAAGCTCATATATGTTATTATAGAAACAAACAAATAGTGATAACATATTATTCGAACATCTACATAAAACCATGGTTAGGTGGAATTGGACAGGTTTTGTGCAGAGCCAGGCTTTAAGCCACCAAATGAAATCATAATTTAGACCAAGTAGGGGCTGATCAAATATAAGAATGAGTTGGGCTAAGATTGGGCTTGAAGTGTTGGTCATATCAGACTGCAAGTTTATACAAATGTGATACAGGGTTTCTAGAACATAGTGGCTGAGGTTGATGAACTCATATTATATCTCTCACTTAAGTAAACTAAGAAATTTCATAAACCATCTTCCAAGCCACTTCAGATATATTTTACACTTAATAGCACACTTTGCCAATGGGCATCTCAATTTCCAATCTTTTATGCCAAATCTGCTAGAATTTTTATGATTTCCATACATGGTTTTACTGCTTATTTTGATATTTTGATGGATCTTTAATTTATAATTTCTTTGATGAGATTCATTGATATTTAACTTTCATTTTCTACCTCCTAGCCATTTTTGGAAATCAGATGAAGTAATGTACTATGCTAAAGCTATAAAAGGTTTTATAACTATCTTAACTTCATGAAAGTACTAAAAGGGGTAGAAAAAAAACATGACAGTGATAAGTTCTAACGACTGAGAAATTAAAAACTATCTATAAACCAGTGGCTGAACTACTTTTTAATTCAGTACTTACATATAAGAAAAGTAATGAGAGATTTACCTTAGTTTCAAGAACCTCCACAAGATAATGGAGAAGAGTAGTTCCTTTGGCTGCACTTGACTTAGTATCGACCAATCGATTGAGACTGGCAAGCCTGAAACCACATGCATTGCCTCTAGCACCCCTGTTCATGTAGTTACCAAGGGCTAACACTATTTCAAGCAGTCTTCTTAGACGACGAGACCTTGTGACCTCCCGTGCTCCTTCCATAACAGCCCTAATACGAGGCTCAACTTCACCTACCCAAAATGCAAATCTCTTCTTGTAGTGAAGACACCGTAAACGCTGTTCGTGATGTGGTATTCTGAAAATTAAGCAAATTCCTCCATCTTAGTGATATTCAGATAGATACCATATATACCATAGCAACAAGTTCAAATACAAAGTAGAATGTTCTATGAATCCAATTATACATGCTAATATCAAGAAGCAAGGCTTTTTCTGAAGCTCAAATTGGTTCGTGAAACCTACCTAAAGCAAGAATTTTGAAATATCACAGAGTGAGATTCAAAGAAATAATATTCTAAGACAATTAAAATTTGAATTGGCAAATGCATGTTCCTCTGATGCAATTAGTTAAATGTGTTGATACTTACTTGGAAATTTCATACAGGAAGCGGTCTGCTCTAGCAAGGCTGTCAATTTCATCACTGTGTTCTTCAAGCAAGGCAGATTCCTCTGCACTAGGTGTGAATTTCAATATCTGTTCTACCATGTCAATTGGAAGCTGGTCCTTGCAGTCCATACTTAAGATTGCCCTAAAAACAACACAAAATGTATTAAAATAATAAATAATATATACCTTTTACTGATATTAAGAGTTTTATGTCAACAATAGTTCACATTTAACTGAATTAAGACACATTATACTATATTAAGCTGATGCATAAACTAATGTTTCCTGTGCTATTTAATTAATAATTCAATCTGGTACACTATCAACTCCTAAATTAAGAATTGAATCCTGCCCTAAATTTTGTATTGTACTAGAAGCAAGGTATTGAATTTCCCTAATATAAAATGAATATCTTATTGTTTTTTATATTGAATATCTTATCATTACAATGGATATTTTATGGATGAAGTATTTTAATATGAAGTATAAAATCCACAAATTCATTTCTACTGCAAATAGTGAAATTTTGCAAGTGTAAATGTTTAAGATTCAGCAAAACTGTTTGTTAAAAAAATTAAAGCTATATTTTTCAATCACAAATAATGTTTTCTCAGATCCAAACAGAATTATTTTGAATTATTTCTTTTGACTAAGACATTCAAATAATATTATACTAATGGCAAGTCTTCACAAAGAAAAGGCATTATCAGCAATTGGCTGTATACTAATAATTGTTCAACATATTTTTAATAAAAGATTACCAATTACCAATTTAAAGAAATCAAGAATCTCTTCATAAGAAAAAAGAGAATAGTCACAGGAAAAATAATAATCATAGCAGTAGATACACTGCAGTGATTAGTAAAAAAACTCAAAGCTATATAGCCTAAATACATAATTTGCTTTCTGGCACCCTTGAAATATAAAAAATACAACAGCATATTTTAATACATCAAATACTTACTTGCATATCTCTTCATCAGTCATCTTCAATTTAGAGAGGAGAATAGTACAATTCTGAGCTCTTCTCCCATCAATTACAGATAGTATTTTAGTTCTGTTTTTCCCAATTTGCCTCAAATCTTCCACAGAGCCATCATTCTAAAAATACACAGATTATAAAATTAGATTATATTTGTGCATGAAAACTTAAAGTATACTTCTGTTCTCACCATTTTATAGCTTATAGTGAAACTAATTTAGAACAAAAATGTGGCCATCATTAAGAGATACATCAAAACAAAGCATTAAATGTTAGACCACCGTGATACAAAAATTCAGTGTAGTCCTTTTCCTTATTAAAATCAGTTCAACTATCGAAGAAAGATTCCTTTGTCAAGCAAAAGTATTATTTTTTCATTAGAGGATAAGCATAAAGATAATATGCAAATGAAATAGCATGTCTACAATCTGTCTAAAAGAATCTTGCCTAAATTTCATTTCTGCTTCTACACCTCTTTACATATTAATATCAATGAACATCATTTTAGAGACCTGACAAATATAGTAAAGATGTGATTCTTGGGCCATATGGCTGTGAGATATGGCCATGACCGCAGGATTCTCAAATATTTTAAGGTTCTGAATTTTCTTCTCAGAAGGAAGTCAAATTATCCATTGTCAATCTTTGGTGAAGTATTGAGCCATGTTTATGATTTATACTTATCAGGATTTTGCATAATGCTAAATGAATTTGTATAATGTTTTCAAATGCATCAACTCAAAGCAAAAGAAGTCTCCTTTGTAATTTTAAAAATTAATATTATTTAAAGTTTAGTCAATAAAACTCCGATTTTCCTATACTAGAGTCATCTATGATCAATGCTCTTAAATTTATATTTTCTTTAATTCTATTAAGTTTGATCAAATATTGGAATGCTTCTTATATTATAAAAATTATCATGAGTAAAAATTTAATGTAATCTCTCTTAAGAAAAATGGAAACTTACTTTCTTCCCTATTGAATATTGGGATAGTCAGTTCTTCTATGGAAGATTAGAGCATTGTTTTAAATGACCAAAAAGGTTAAAATATAACACTACAACAGGTATCTAAAATCAAATGTGTTGGAAACATAGACTGAAAGTACAAATCCTTAAAAGCCAAGTAACTTACCACAACTCCATTCTTTTGATATGCACAGAAAAGTTTGTCAATATTTTCAAGGTCCATCACATTGTACAGCTTTGTTTCATCCAATTCTGTCCAAATAGTCCCTGTGACTTTCACATCTGGAAGTTTTGACCAGTTGAAAGACTTCAGAGGATTTGTTGGAATGGGAACATTCTTCTTCTTTATGTCCAATCTTGGTGGTGTAGGAGCAGGTGGTGCTGGCACAGCAGGAGTTATTCCATTGGTGGGTGGTGGTGGGGGAGGAGGAGGCATAGAACTGATGGATTTGCCAAACGATGGTAGAGGAGGTGGTGGTGGAGGGATGCCTGATGAGGGGAAAGGGGGTGGAGGAGGATTTGGACCACTAGTAGACACATAACCTTCAGCTTTAGCATCATCTGGTATACTTCCAGAGGACAGAAGTTGCTGTAAACGCTGACACTCAGCATGCTCCCATGCTGCCTGTTCACTGAGCTCAGACACTTTGTCTGACAATTCAGAAAGCTTCTGCTTGGCCTCTAAGTGACTTTTTGTTTCCTTTTCAAGTCTTTCCTTCACTCGAGCCAAGCTTGTTTCAATGTCTTCCTGTGAAAAGAATATAAAAATTCAGTACAGGTAAATAATTCAGTATGAGAGGGTGATACTCTCTTCAATTTTTCAAAGAACTTTATTCTGAAACTTAAGGTTATTAAACAAAATTGAAGACAACTATCATTTAATGACTAAATAAGAGAGTGTTTGCATATTTGTTAGCAACGGAAACTTCTTCTCCACTTAAATAATCTTCAACATATTTATATTAACAAACCTTTTCCTGGTTTCTGAGATCCAACTCCTGTTCCTTCTTTGCAAGTTTGGTTACTAATTCAGTGTTTTCCTTTTCAAGCTCATCTGCTCTCGTACGAGCAATGACTAATTCTTCCTCTTTAGCAAGTCTAGAAAAATTGTAAAATTCATGTAATGAAAAGGGATAGTATATGTGTGATGGACATTGTAAGTATTTAAATCTTCAAAGGAAATTTCCAAGAAAATGAATAAAAGGCAGAATTCAGAATACAAGGAGCATGAAAAATTACTCACAGATGGACTAGTTTTTTCACATTGATCCTCAAAGCAGAAATGTCAGGATCATCCCCTGACTCAGTCTGTAGTATTATCTGTTGAATTATACGGTCAAAGAGAAGGAAATGCTGAGGACAGGACCCATAATCCACTGAAACAAGAATTTGCAAAATTAGCCTTTTATTAGAAAGTGATAAATGCTTTTGTTATCAGTTATTAATAATTTTCTTAAGATGGATTAACTACTAGTGAAAATTATTTGTCAAGAAAATGATGGAATATTTATTTCATCTTATATTTGAATACGACTATGCATAAATTCTGAAGGGATTAATTAGACAACACATAACCATAATAATCTGTATCTTAATCATTAATTCAATACTTACAAGGTAAAAGCAACATATGTTGGAGAAGAGAAAGAAGGTGAGGATATGCTGCTGTATGACTAAGTTTTTTCCTCAACAGTTCAAACATTGCAGTGGCACTTTTTGTATCAACATGCTCCTGTTGAAAAATATCATAAGTAATTGGTATTATAAAAATATTTGGTGCTAACTAAATGTTATCAGAACAAAAGTTAAGTGAACCAAAAATCATTTACAAATATCTAGCTAATAAATGACAAGTTTCTCACCTTTTCAAACTTTCGGGCTAGTTCCTTTTCATCTTCATTCCGTACCATTTCAAAGAAGTCCAGATGCCTAAGATAGATATCAAATTTCAAAACCAATCCATTCATTGTGTTAGTAATAGAATTCAGAGCTGAATAAATCTGTTGCATGCACATACAGGAAGTATAGTATATAGCATGAATATATTTTTGAAGTCACATACCTATTGAGAGTTTCATTTTCATGTGTACGTAATTTATCAATGATTGGTTGAATCCCCAACATAAGGAATTCATACCGAAGATGTAAACGAAACTCAAGGCTTTCCTGGCCTGGTCCATAATTTAACACAGCATTTACCAAAGACATAATAGCTGTCTTAAGGCCCACTTCATCTCGATAAATACCGGTACTTCGATCAAGATCATTCACTATTCCCTATATATAAAGAATAATTGGTCAATTCATGATTATATTGTTCTTCCATGTAAGGTAAAATAAACACTACTGAGAATAATACAACACCTAGTATAATATATCTATTGTTAGAAAGAATGAGCATTTTTCTTTATTATTAATATTAATATTAATTTACTATCAACAGAGCAACATTCAATGTTAAATTTAAAACTTATTTAGTTTAAGCTTACAAAAAATTATATTTCAATTATTAAAAAACAGGATTAAAATATAACAGCTCTCAGTTCCTTATACATATAAGGTTATTTTATTAATATTTTAAATTTTAATATTGATCTTTCCCATAAAAACAAAAATAGATCTGTGAGTAAAATCAGGCATCAGTTTTAAGTAAGTCATTCAAGTGCTGCATAAGAAAGGTGAAGGGTAAGAATGTACTACTCCAAGTAGTAAGAAAGATATTAAAGAAAAGAGAACAGAGATGACACAGGATGGATTTAAGACTATTTAATCAAGGATTTTCACTTATAATAGGTGTTTTAAACTGAGGTTGTTGATAATTATGAAACAATTATATGCTCCCAAAGGCAAATGAGTAGATATAAATGGTAAGACTGTACCTGAAATCGTGTTCTTTCATTTGCAAAACGTTGATAATGGATCATAGCTTCAAGAACTTTTCGATGGCCACCAGGAACTAAGCATACTGCTCCAAGTATTTCAAGGGCAGCAACCTTGATTTTTATGCTATCTGTAGCTAAACTTTGAGCAATTGTATTTATTCCCGTTGGATGGGCAAGCACATGTGCACGGCCAGTCTGGAAATTAAAAACAGAAGGAATATATGTTAAAACATATCAAACTTTATAAATTCAAAATAATTACTAGTTGGAAACTAGCCAATTTCATTACTATATTTCATAGTATAGTATTAATTAAAAAGGTTGTTTGATAATCAAAACCACCATGAATATTAAGTGGCAACTACTGGTTAGCCGTAAATGGCTCAGAAGGACCAAAACATTCCTTCTGGGTTATATTTAACATTTCTATATTCCTATTTTCTATATCTCAAAATTTAATAATTGATTCAATTCAGCTTGGTGCTTTATTATTGTCAGTAATTCAACAATGGCTAGTCATTTTCCTTGACACCTTTACAGTTTTTTTTAGTTAAAAGGAAATCCTATTTAAATATTCATTACAATTGTACCATACATTATAGTTGACCAACCATTACTCAAATCAATTCATGCTAATGGTAAATATGTAAGACTATGAAATAATTTATTGCAAATTGTATCATCTCCATGATTAAATTATAGTGATAATATCTGTTAGTGCACAGAGCTACTTACAGAGTTGTTCATCAATGCCTTGACACAACCTATGAGTGCAGTGTGAACAGGTGAGTGGGCAGTGGCATGGTCCATCGATGCCAAGAAGCCTAAGAGAGAAGGTAGTCCATCAAGCTCCACAAATCTCAATACAAAACTGTGAGGCTGAGTTCTAAGAGCTGTTTTTAGAGAATCCAGGATTCGAGCTCGGGTTCGAAGCTCTGAGTCCACTTCTTCTCCCTCTCCCATAGGGAATGGCAACTACAATAGAAATTTAATTCCATCATTATAATACACTTCACATATTCTATCGAAGTTTTATTAATTAAATGTCCTTAACATTAAGAAAAATTCTTTCTACTTAAAATTAATTCAATCAATCAATTTTAAGCAAAATATATTACGGAAAGAACTGAATGATCCATATTTTTTCAAATATTTAAAAACACCAACCTTAGCCAAAGCGTTAGCTCTCTCTATGTAGTGTTCTGGAAGATGAGATAAGTCAGTTTCTCCTTCTTGGTCCTGCAACGAAAATTCAATAACTTAACACCACACAATCACTTCATTCAGGTGTATTTTGTAAGATCAAAAGGAAATATCTTCCAAATATTTAATAAAATTTGATGCTGAAGGTCAAAATTGATTTACATCACTGGATGAATAATAAAAATTGTTGATAAGAAGTACTCATAGTTGCCTGTGAATTTTATCAATTATCAAACATATGTACACATTTGGAAAATATTTATTAAATGAATTATAATAGAAATATTTAGAGCTTTTCATATGCATACAAATGTAATATACCCCTTCAGTATACTAATGAAATAAAATATTTGGTTGAGCCCAAATTGTCACTAGTATTATAGTTAGTGTTTTATTTCATTATTCAGAAATATATGCTATGGGTTAAATAAACAAGGGGACTTTAAGGCCTCAATTTCATTCAAAATTAAGACAAAATTTATTTATTAATTTATATAAATGGTATTAAAATTACCTTTTTACGGCTGCAGTATATTTGCCATTTCTTTTCTGACGGAAGACTGAGCATAGCTGCCTTGTTAGGTGCGGTGAGATCCAACTCTTCCTACAAAGATCAAGTAGTAAACAGTCACTAAATTTGATCTTTCAATATACAATTTTTGTTAAAGAAATATTTTAACTGACTGGACTGAATAACAGTCATCCCAACCTTGTATGAAGGAATATCAATTTATTCTCATACTCCAATATAGAAAATATATTATCATATGAGAGCTATTCAATGAAATAGAAGGTAGAGTAATAGTATTTTCTTCAAAGATAGGACCTTTCTGATCAATAAGCCTAGAAAAAATATTTCAGAATGGTTACAGTACACTCAAGATCATCAGTTATTCAGCATTTAGTCTGCCTGTTGCAAATTAATATCAATGATTGAAATATATGATAAAAAACTAGGATTTTACAGAATTTCTGAAAGCTATATTACTTGGCATAAGACATTCGAGAAATCAAGTCTAAGATATTTTTTCAGAATAACGAAAAATTCAATTTTACATAAATGAATAAATAAAAATTTAAATATATAAGATATGAAATATTCCATAAAAATAAACACCATTATTTCCTTCAGAGCAAAAAATACAAGTTTTAATCATAATTCTGAGCAAAGGCGAGTAAAGGTGTCATTAAGTTCTCCTTAGTAAGTTTACATACCACAAGCTCTGCAAATTTGGCATTTAATTCTTCTTCATCTTCTGGCATGGGCTGTGTTGGAGTAAGTGCCTGCAGTGATAGGGTACCAGTCTGGTCCACCACGCAGTAGGTGATCTCTGGTGGTTCATCATTCTGAAAATTAGATTGATTTATAGATTTAGATAGAATTAGATCTTCTCAGTCTCTTTTTTTCTTCTTTAGAATATCAATATACAAAAATATATAGATATTTCAGACTGATAAACTCAATTACTCAAACTCCTAGAAGTAGGAGTATATTCTATATTCTCCTAATGCTTAATCTATGGTAACTATGTTTGAAATAGTGAAGATGATGTTATTAACTTGTAACATGAATTTCAAGCAATTTCACTAGATAGAAATTTTGGAAACTTATGGTGTTTTAATCTATTAGGAAAATTTCACTCTAAAGACAGATGCCTAAGTTCATATGATATTCATACAATATTATTATACAATTATATTTTATAACTATCAGGAATTAAATCTTACAATTTATCAGGAAATAAAAGAACAGAAGAGAAATTACATATGAAGAATACATGGGAATGATTGAAAATTTATACACATTTTTAATGGTCTAAAAATCTCAACGTGGATGTAAAGTTAGAAAGAAGGGAGGACTATGACACAGATACTCTCAACCATTTTCCCTTTAAAAATGGAAATAATGATCATTGACTAATTAAAATATAATGTTATTATTTTATAATAACTATATGCAATGTGTGCATATGTTTCAAAGCTCTCGACTAAGAATGGTTAACTGGGAACTCTGAATTCTTCACTTCTTGTCTAATGTGCATGAATAATTCTATCATTGGATTTTTATCTATGGAGATCATGATACTTTTTTATAACAAAATATTAATTCATGCTGTTCGTGTTTGGTTTATCATGGAACAACCCATGTACTACACTTGCTCTAGAAAAGAAGTTCGAGTTAGTATTCCATCATTCCAGAATCACTAACAGGTAGCTTTCAATGACATGGAAATTGGCACTCAAATAGGAACTTTACATGAAATTCATAGGAAAGATAATAGCAAATAACAACAATCAATTAAAGGAATATCCAAAAATATGCAGTATTGCAAAGGTAGATTATATGCTGTCATATAATGGAAAGCTTTATTGATATGGAAATCTCCATATGAGTATTATAGTAGTATGGTCATAGCTGGTTTTGGTTATAGCTAGTTATGGATACAGCTAGTTAAGTATCCAAAAATAAATTTTACCAAAACAAAAGAACTAAAATGGGGTAGATTGAATTTCAATGGTGAACATAGAAATCAGGCAATGAAGGCAAGATGATCGACAAGTATGTATAAATGTTTCAATAAATTTGTCCTTACTTGGAAGCAGGAGCACCAGCCCCGTCGACCTCTTAGTCCAGGCATGTTGGAAGAGCGGGCTTTAGCTGGTGTGGTGCTTGTAGTGCCTGTGGTGCTACTGGTGGTGGTACTGCACCCGCTGGCGTTTTCAGACCTCCTGGTGCGGCGCAGCGCAGGTGGGAGAGCGCCGGCCAAACGCTGGGATATAGACCCCAGGTCTGGTAATTTTGGTAAGTAATTAGCCAGATTCAGGCTGAGGGGGCACTCTTTGGGTACCACCTGAAAAAGGAAGCAATTTGATAACCTATGTTCCAATACACTGTTTAAATAACTCTAAATATAATAAAGTGGTCTATAGTAACTGTTTAACAATTTTCAAAAACGAATACCAGAGAAAGCAGCATGCTTCTCTATTAAGTGACCTTTAAAAGAGAGTTTAAGATGAAAGATACAAAATAATATCTAAATATATTAAAAGCAGAATTCATAGAAGCTATATCTAACTACTAAACCAATTCAAGAATTACGAACTTTGAAAATCCTTGCAGGATTCAACAACCATCACAATTCAAAGAGTGGTAATGATCATTTGACTGGAAAAACTTTCAACCGTGAACGCTTTACAAAACCACCAATGAATGAATTGATTCATTGAAAACACCTAACTTCAAAGAACACACCACAAAGATCGTTTTGATTCTCATAATGCTAAGAAAAGAAAGAAGAAATAAACGTAAGGATCTTCCATTGATAATCTAAACTCACACGAGACTCAGATCGATTGAAACCACAAAGCGAATTAAATTAATAATATAATTTTCTTAGATTTTGAACGGTGTCATCGAAAAAGGATGGAAGTGGGATATTAAAGAGATACAATGCACCCCGGGCCAGTTCTAGTCGATAATCAGGGTATGCAGCAGAGCAGTGCGGGAGTCAGGGGAGCCCTTCCAAAGTTTTCCTTCATCATTCGCATGAAAAGGTGGTCCATGTAGCGTCTTCGACTTTAAGTAGTAGTAATAGTAGCATTGCTAAATATGTTGAAGTCATTTCGTACGTGGACTCCCACCAGGAATCGAACAAGCGGCAGCTTTTGCCGAAGTCGAGTGCGCTACTCCCTTGACTATCTGGGAACCATTTTCGACTCTGAATAGGGGAGCTTAAGTACAGAGTGCTTAAATCTCAACCCTGAATACAGTAAAGCAAATAACGATCAAAGTAAAACTCTGAAATTTCCACGAAGTAAGAAACCAAGAAAGCCGTCACTTTGCCCAAAAATATTTTGACATGAAAGAATAGAAGTGTCCCTTAAAACGATTTAAAAGGAAAGAAATCAAGATGAGTTAAAGAAAAATCAGCCCATGTGATCGAAAAGGGATTGTGATTTCTCAGGTTAGATATCATCTCCATACCTCCATTTACACCGCGCGCTTATCCCACCATTTCTTCATAATTGCCCACCAGTTAATTCCACTTCCAAAAATTTGTAGCACCTTCAGTAGGAAGGATGAGGTTTTAAATTCTAAATTAGATATTTCCATGATTCCTCCCAACATAAACCATTTCCTTTCTATGACCGATGTCCCACTTATTGCCGTGAAAGTCTCTAACTTTAGTGATATGGCAGCACCCACAGATTCCATGCCGGCTGGACAAGGACGAAAATACATTTCGTTCGCATGAAAGAAAGTGATGGGAGTGTTCGCAGTCGAATCGGAAGATTCCGGAAAGAATTGAGTGGACAGCCAAGGATTAAGTAGGTTGGAGATAAGAATGGTACTGGAAGAAGGTGTGGAAGGAAAGCCGTTGGGAGGGGAGAGAAAGATGCGGGTGAAAGTCAAGTCCTTAAGAAGGCGTTGATAGTCAAGTGGATCGCCGTAAATTACCCTATGTTGGGTGGAGGAGCGGACACGTGATGGCTAGGAAGACAAGGCCAGTTTTTTCACTGACAAGGTCAGCAGTAATGTTCGTCCCGGAGGTATAATGAAAGGGAGGCGTTATTCAATGAGACCTGAGTGATCCCAACATTACTGGAATTCGTTCACGTGAGGAGTAAACGTGTTGGCGGTGGATTTTACCTTGAAGGAATCACGTGCTTCCGAGATTCTTGCATTGATTCGATGAATAAATTTTTACAATGCTAACGGGAACGCAAAAAATGCATCTCCCATGTTAATGCCAAACAAGTTATCTATCCATGGATGGTTATACTCTATGAAATGCACTGTATGGGCTTAGAAATCATAATGAGCAAAAAGATTATAATGTAATGAGGAGAAATATCTTCTCAAATTTCAATAAAATGCATGGAAAATAAATACGAAATTTTGACGGATAAATTTTTCCTAATGAAAGAGCAATTAGTGGTACACATTTGACAGCCTAATATTTTGGTCAATTGTATAAGACGCGAAAATGATGCGTATGATGAAGTCGAAATATATTCGCTCCGTTGATTTGTGTGAGCTGGGTTTCACTTTTAAAGCAATAAGATTTTGTGAAAGTCACGCTGTAACTGAACCCGAAATGAAGTAGTAATATAATAACAATAGGAAACAGATACAACGCAAACTATATTAATAAGTCATTCAAAGAAATATATCAGATAAAATACTTCCAAAAACGAAAATAGGCTCAGACTAAAAATTTTTCAATTAATCCACTTAAATAAATTTTTAGTAAGACTGAGCGCATTTATCTGTATTGAGATGAAAATTAGAGGAATAAATTTCGCGTGGATAATCAAATCCAATAATGAAAATCCAGTGGATCCATGTGCCAAACATTTCCATAAGTCCTTGGAGTAGGAACGAAGCCAAGCGCGGCAAGGCGTAAAAATATCGGTCACGTGGCTTATTATAAGTCGGTTCCATACTTTGTGGTCAATAACTACTATCAGCTTCATCGAGACGCATTTATCGAAATAATTACAGAGAGAATGAAAGATACAAGGGAGACGTAAGAAAAAGAATCAGAAAAGATATACTAATAAGGAAGCGAGCATGAGATGGATGAACACGGGGCACGGATAACGGTTAGTGCCTCTTTTACCCTCGACCCAACTTCCCAATGGATCCGATGAGCACGAGGGTGTAGGGCAGAGGTGGGGAACCAACGGCCTTTTCTTCGCTTCCTGAAGCAAATGCACGTATTTATACACTACTATTTCCCAGTCCTGTTCCATTTTATTGAGTCAAATGGCTCAATAATCAAGATGGTTTGACGTTTCCGTTTGCTGCCTACTGGTTTCTTGATTGACCGAACGGTTAAGGCGGACTTTTGGTGAAATAAGTACTGTTTTGCTCGAATAAAGAGAAAGAAGGAAGGAAATTAAAGGAAGGGTGAATATTCAAAAACGAGAATAGCTAGAGCTCACAGACGCAAAAAGTCTACGAAAATAAGAAATGTCAACGACATTCGAAATGGAGGTGTATCAGCGCTTGCGGTAAAATACGCTTCCTGGTTAGCTCACTCTCATAGGTTATGGAATAGCAGTAAAACAAAATCAGGAGAGAAGAAAACAATCCGCCGGTTTTCCCATTAACGTCGCAGCCGAAATGGACGAGGGGTTTTCGACTAAATGACACCCACAGAAAGTGAAAATCTATAGTTATTTTCAAATTTAAGAGTAGAACAATAGAAAAAGCAGCAACGATCTACATTGGGACAGTCGTTTGAATACAAGAAATGAATTATTTGCAACCCCTGTAAATCCTTTGAAAAACTGAGACGGTTCAAGGAAGAGAGAAATTTGGAGATCCTACCACAGAGTCGGTATTTTCGCTTACGACTAGAGATGAAATTGTGTAATACCAAAATTTTACTATGGGTAAAATTTTGCTCGGTTTCCCTTAACCTATCTGGAATAACTGTCAAAGAAATTGGGGGTTATTTCATACTTATGATTTTCAGCATTATTTTTCCTTCTTTATGGCGTAAGAGAAAATGGAATTAGTAGCAAGTAAAATCGATTATCAGAATAAAAAGAATTCTAATAAATTTAATAATGTTTAAAACAATAATGGAACAATACGATTTTTTATAATCTCTTCTCCAACCAATATAGCAAATGGTATTTAAATTTTGTGGGGAAAATAAATTCTGTTGGTTCAGACAGTTCAGCTTACAAAACCGTATGCGGTGTAGATCTGCAAACTGAATACACTGAGTTAGACTTTGTCAAATTCTCGTCATTCGTCGTGCACATAAGAATAGAACTCATGAATCTGAAACTAAATCCAATTAACTAAGAATGGCGAACTTAAATCCTTATATTTACAACGTTAAATAAATAGTGTAAGAATACCATTCCTTCGCTCCCTTATGGAGAAGGATAATGATAATCGTGGATTATATGCGGATCGAGACAAGGAATCTGGATAAGTTAGTTGGCTCGTGTTTCGTAGTTCTCCGTTACCTTACGAAGCCGTACTATAACCATTCCCAGCCATTCCTTGGGCCATTCCAACTAAAGTTCCATCTGAACACATTTCTCAAATCAACATTCCGTGATAAAATATTTGCACGTGATGTCAAAGGTGGAAATCACGTTATTTACCGTAACTTGAAAATTTTAGGAGACGGTTCAAATCATATAATCGGGACTACTGCATCTCCCGCCAAACACAAATTTACCGAAAAACGGTATTTTCTCGACCGCGGCGGCATTCACTTCTGGAAACGGCACTTACTTCTGGAGACTTCTCTCTTTTCGTGATTCATCTTCCACAAAGAACATTCCTTTGCAGAGGGATAGAGAATTAGGCTTGACCGAAAGAGTGCAGGTGAGAAGAAGATGGTACAGGTGGATTCGTGTCCGCCTGAGGGGATGCTGCGAGAGAGTGGGTTGGAGGAAAGGTCACGCCTCCCTCGACGAGCGGTTCTCTGGAGCCTCTCCCACTGCTTTCCGACCCACTGAGCACACTCTCTCTGGGTCAAACAACTCCAATGAAATGCCTATCGATATTTGTAGTATCTAACTAAGGGCCGCCTCGCAAGTTTTCTCGGTCCACATTTGCCGGTGCGCAAATTCGCGGAACACGTCAATGAAGCCCTTAACGACGGCCGACAATGGTTTTTCGCGAAAAGATACATACTCAGTGAACGAAGGCGTTGATTTCCACAGCAAACAGAGTTCATCAAAGTTAACGCATCCCACAAATTTCAATTCAATCGTTGACGAAAATGTTGGCTCCTGAGATAATTAGTCGCACTATTCGGGCCGAGTTTCTAAATGAATGTAAATAATTTGAAGGTGGAATTCTTTCCTGGAGAGTGCGAAGGAACTGGAATTCGTTTAATTGCTTAAACGACGCTAAAAGAAACTTTAAGCAACACTTTCGCTGGTCGAGCAGAACAGCGAGAATGAAAGATGCGTATAAAAATTGCCCCATTCATTGTCCTTTCAATTCAGCCTTCACCCAATAGCCGACAATAGCGGCTAAACAAACTCAACGAGAATCTCTACCGCATCCATAAAAGTGTGAGGCATAAAATGATAGGAATACAATCACCACATTTTGAAGAGCGGAACCATTCTGAACCATTGTTATCTAATCTAAAGAGATCGTCGTCCTAAATTGGATCGATCGATTTGTAAGTTTGGTGCTGACATTGTCCATAACGTAATCAAAGCGTTCGTCATAGAGGAATTTTCAGAGTACTCTCCGCCGTACATGCTGAGCATATTTCATAGCTACGATTCGCCCTATATTACTTTATAAATTTTCATTTTCTTAATTAACGCGAATTTTAACCTTTAAATATGGCGCAAAGATTAATATTCTATTTCTTAAAAGAATATACTGAGTCCTCTTCAGTGAAGCAAGATCATACTATAACAAAGCGCGTGACAAGATCAATTCGCATGAATTACTAAAAGGAAATTACTTTGCCGTTATCATCGGTAATAGGGCCTATTATAACGGAATAATTTCAAAGAAATCGAAAGTGGCAACTATAAAATGTACTATTAATAAACTGTAAATTTATGCAGCTAATTATAGGAGGACCGGCAACACCTGTCTCATAACTCGAGGCCGAGCAATAAATGTTTATTAAATCGACGGCTTTAGATATTGAGGTGCGCCATTCTAGCGTTTATGAAGATAATCTCATTTCACAATCCCAAAACATGGTATTGATAAACTAAGAGGAAGGATCTTCCTTTGTCAATTCTGTAATAAATGCCTAGTGTAAAATTTCCTTAAGAGTTTTTCATGTAATCTAAATTTACGGTTTATTCCTTAGACTCGCAAAAATGTTTATGATTCGATTATTACGACTTCAAATCTATAAGCTTTTCATCAGAAACCATTGACAATTATGAAGCTGACTTTTCCTCTTTCAAATATTCATTTCGTCTCGCGATGAATTATTTAACTGCGACATTTGCGTGGGCAATGTACGGAAAATATGCGATATTAAAGCACCTCGCGTGACGAAGAGTACAAGAATATTTCTCAAGGTCTTCGGATATAAAACCTCTCACCCGATAAGGATTCAACTCTATGAACCATATTCCGCGTTCAGCAAACATTCCAATGGCTTCATTTCTCTCGTTCCCGCTGCTAGATTACGCTCATAGGCGTACCTTAGGCGAGCCAATCCATCAGATGGGAAAGCAAGGTAAATCGTATCGAAAGAGGATAAATCAGGTTTCCTTAAGAAATGAGAAACGTTGTTTTTATCGAAATATAGGAAATAGGAGGTATTTATTACCACTTCTTAAAGTTCTGTTTTTCCATATTTCTTGCAATAAACGTGAAAAGCCATGATAGACGACAAAATAGGGTATGAGCTGCGTAAACTATTGCTAAGCTCAAACTACTCGTACATTTGACTGCAGTTTTCGCCGAGTTTATTACACCGCAGCGATAAGTGTGTACATAAGTGTACATTGTAAGATATGTCCAAGCCGAATACTCAATTGAGAATTACTATATCGAACGCCCTTTCAAGAGATGCAAAGCAGATTGAGAATGCGACCTTCAAAATTCGCGGATCATTTCCTCCTCCATTTGAGCCATTAGAAGACCTTATGTCGGAAATAAAAGTTGACGCATGTGGAGCGAAATTCCATCACGTCCAAGCTCTTTCCTCGAAACTTCAGGATCGAAAATTAGGGGGTTAGGCTGCGGATATTATCTACTATTTCCGCGACGAACTAAAGACGATTGGACTTCCTCGATTCAAAACGATTGCCTCGATTACATTCCTTTCCGTTTGCATTTTGGTAGCGATCTCGCATTGGTGATCAGAAAAAGACTACCTTAGACGTAACATGTGGTGACCGTGGGCAAATACCGCACGACTTTAGATTGTGAAGCTTTCACCGCGGCAAACGAGGAAATGCGATTTCATGGAACGCGATGCGAAAACTAATTGAGAGACAGATTCGTTCTCTCTCTATACCGGTAGTAGCCCTAATTATAAAGTTTAGAGTCAATCAACGTTTGGTGCCGTGCTGTCACCTCCATGTAATGCAAGATAGATTGATCTTGTGGCTCGTAATCACAGAGTATTTATGAGGGAGGTGGGTATCTTATCAGAGATTTAATTTCAAATTTATTTTCATAAGTAGAAAAAAAATATTTTCCTTATTGGATATCAATATTTACTCATTTTGGTTCGAAATAATGGCTCCTCGCCCGTGCTTTGCTGTTATTGCCGTTAAACGGCATTTAAGGTTTACTTTCTCCTAATTAGCGCGGGAAAATTTATGACACTTGGAAGAATGTCAAAAAGAGAAGAAAATCCGCGAGAAGCAATGAAAAGCCAAATGGGAGGTAGAAAAGGTATGAGCTGAGCTCAAGGGAATCAGTCTTGCAAACGCAATTAAGGAGAAAAAAGCAACGATGCGAAATGCCGCAGGAAATAAGCATTCTATGGACAGAAGCACCTAAGGTACCGACGAAAAAAGAACGATCTAATTAATCCGCAAATATAATTACGACTTCGTCTTGTGGACAAAGAGAATCAATACTGAAAGTTAAATGAAAAAAATCTTTTCGTCGACAGTATACGCAATAAGCTGAACTTAAACGGTTCAGAACTGAAAATAAGCTAACTTCAAACAGAAATGAAATAGATAAAAAAATATTGAAAGTGAAAAAACGGGAGAGTTTAAGACCAAGCAATGATGAGCTTGTAAAAATGATTTCGGAGAAGGAATTCTAAAAGAGGAATCATCTTCATGTTGGAGAGGTACCTCTTGGAATTCCACCGCAACGCCCACATTGTTACCTACTGGAGTTATTAGGATACTTATGAATCAACAGTAGTTACATAAAACCTGAGCGGATGGTTAACGATCAAAGAGAGCGTATTCTAATATTTAGACCGAAATCTGCGAGCTTGAAAACTTTTCCGGGAAATTTCGAAATAACAGAATCATTCAAGTAAATCGATGGCTTCCTCGCGCGTTGAAATCACTCAGCGTGAAGTAGTGGGGTTCCGAAAGAAATAATTTCGGGTGAGCTCTTCTAACGTCGGAAAATCGTAAATAAACGTCCATCTATGAATTCGCACACTCTGGGTATTCCTGCAAAACAATGTTAGGGAACAACAGCGCACGCAGAACTTAAGGGAGAGGCGGGTGTGGCGACCAAAATAGATGCTAATTAGAACGGCGGAGAGACCGGTAAATAGACCATGGCGAAATATACAATAGCCGGAGGTTTAAAAGGGAACAAGGAAAGCATGGATATTTTAGAAAAGCTGTCAACGATTTTCCTTTCGCGTCGTTCTTGAAAAAGTACTTCGGTACAGAAGAACTCCTGGGATATAAAAATAAAAGGATGAAAAGAATTTGATCAGTTTATGAGTTTTGATGAAATCTTTATCCACCTAAGTGACGTTTGGATTTTACGGGAATATTGGCGCGATTATATCAGCGATTCAACAAGGAACGATATATTAGGCCGGTCGAGAGTTGCAAAATTCACCTATACATGGAGAGATAGGAAGGCACGGCCTAATAAGATGAAAATTCCAATAAAAATAAGTTTCCGCTACTAGTAGGCAGAGACGTTTAAGCCAGCATACAAGAGTGAAACGGGTTTCTAAAGGAACTTGCACACTCGTCAATTGGGTAATTTCTACTCTCTCGCCAGCCTTGAACGCAATTCCAATATGGTCAGAGATGACTTGGCCACAATTCCTCCGATTATATAGGCTGCCAGGGGACATTGAAGTCATCAAAAGCATTTAGAGGTAAGTAACACAAAAAAGATTTTTTGTCGTCGTCACCAAACTTACTTTGATTTTTGAAGAGCGAATTTGCATAATATTAGACTAGAGGGTAAATACATATTTAGAAAATTAAGCATTCGACAGTTTCATTACAAAATCGAGAAATGATTTTAGATCTACTTTGAACGGGGATTTTCAACGTCGAAAATTTTGGAATTTATTGGCATTGGTTTTTCATTTTTGATTCGCAGAAATTATGCACGATTCCTAGATTTTCTTATTTGAACATCTTAGATGTCAAAACTATTAGTAAATATTATTTAAAATAAGAGAGGTTATGAAAATATATTATAATGGAGCCTCTCAGTAAAAATTAAATAATAGTAATCCTAAGGAGGATATTGGAATCTTTCAGCCGTGAAAATTATCAAATTTGAAGATCTTAATCAACATAACCGACTTAATTAATACAGGAAGATTGATACTTAATTTCTGAAATCACTGAAATCAAAGAATACCTCACTGCATATAAATCTTAGAGAGAAATTTCTCATATTCTTCGAGAGGAGTGCCTCTCGATACAATCTTTTGATCGCTTTCATCCCTACTAGTTTCTAAAATTCTAAGATAATTCTATTACAGATACGGCACACATGGATATCGCAAGCTTGCATAAAATATCGAAAAAATCCTTTTGGCGGTCTGTAGAAAGATATTGTTTGTAAGGAGATATATACTGTTTTCGAAGCTCTTAGTGTTTAAATGAAACATATCCTTGGCCTCAAGAGAGACGACGAGGACTAACTGATGGTCTCAGACGCTCATACTTACGCCGTCTGCTCAAAGGTCAAATTAAGATGCCATAATATCTTCTTATACTTCACTGACATAATGGTAAACGTCTATAGTTATAACTTGTATGATAACATACTAGAGACTAACTCTACAACGTCTGATACAATCAATGTTTCATAACATAAAATACCAAAGGATCTTAAGTTAAAATTTAAACGATAAAACGCGGAATTTCTAGATGATTGAATGTACTTAACTTATTTCCACTGGAATCCATGTTCGAAACTGGGAAAAAGTTTCAATAGGTTTTCATTTTCACTTTCACTCACTGAAATAAGCATTAAATCACGTGATCCAATTTATCTTTTACTTGGTTTTTACCAAGACAAAAACTCTTACTCCATCGATAAATGTACTACAAATGCTATGCAGTTGATTATCTACTCAATTCGATCTCATTTAACCCTCCTCAGCTACAACTGCGTGCGTCAGTCATTTACATTAAGATTCGAAATAAGTTTTTAAAACATTCCAAAATGCGAAAAGATGACGTTTTCCTATGCTCCAGAATCCAAAAATATTATTGTATAGGCTAAAAATTTACAGGCAGCAATGTAAAAATTCTAACGCTAGGAGAAATGATTTTTTAGTAGATCAGGAAACGTAGTCGCGTATTTAGGATCAAAATTTAAAAGACATATTTTTGGGTTCGTTGTTTTTCAACCGTATTCGCTCACAAGGGAGATCATAGTATGCCTTGTTCTCATTTCAAATGTATGAAAGAAATAGGAAATGAGTTAACAAAAAACGGTAAAAAGTTGAGCTATCGTTTGTAAAAAGGAAAGGAGGAGTATCCATTTTTACATATTGATATATTCATATATATTTATGGTCACTTAAAGTCAACAATTTAAAATTAAACCGGTCGAATGGATTTCCCCTAGAGTTTGTATTTACACACGTTCGTGCATATTATAGAAATTAAATAATTTTGCCAAACATACTCATTTGCGTTTGGAAAATAAAGGAGACTGTAAACTACGTTTATTAACACCGATGCTAGGATGAGAAGACAAATTTGTAGCTGGAAGTATTGAATTTTAAGGGCCGGAATTATGAAAAATGAAGATAGGTATACTGACATTTTTAGATGAGGTTGTGGAGAAAAATCGAAACATGAGAAATCGAATATGTTTAAGAGACATATTGGGAAGGATTTGAGAGGAACGATCGAAGTTAAAAAGTCTAAGGAAGTGAAAGAAAAACTTGTTAGCCTACATCTTCCGGAGAAATTTGCAGATAGTAGATGTAGTTGAGTAAAATGGATGGGAGATGAAGAAACTTTGTAGTACAGACTTATACAGGGAGGATAAACTCAAGGAGTAAAGAATACCTTAGTAAAAGATAAAAATTAGATGAATACTTCATTTTCACTGATACCTATCAGAGGGCGGATTAATGAGTTAGACTGGCATCAAGTTTACAAGAGAATTCTATAAACTTTACAAGGCATTTGCCGTGGAATTGAATACAAAAGCTTTCACTATAGAGAAGCCTCAAGAGACAGATTTCGCCTTTCTGTATTTTGTATAATAAAATGACAAAAATTCACACGTTTATTTCTATAAAATCCCTCTCTAGAGTGAATATGGTATCTATTTGAAGGCCATGATCAGCTAGCGTAGCAAGGTCAACTTAGGTAAAGAAGAGCTGTCATTCTCACGATCTAACAACGATCTACTCCACGACCATTATTCTTAGCGGTTTGAGTAAATCGTTACCCCGAACAATGAATTCTTGAGTGCGTTACTATGACACATAATCCAGCAAATCTCTTAGCAAGATGCATTGTATTCCTCAGCCGTTTCACGTCCTATAAGGACATATGGATCCGAAAACCATATTTAGCTCCATACTCATTGCCTGTTAGAGACGATTAGGTCACAGATACACTATATGACGGAGGAAAGGTTCTAATTGATACCGATTGTCCCTTTTCTAGAAAAAGGGCATAGTTTAAGACTTGTGTGTTCGTCATCGGCGAGGTATAAACAGGGGCATCTGAAATCTTAGGGCTAGAAACTCAAGTCATTTTCTGATTCAGTACCGATTCAAATATTCCATACTAAGTCAAATTTAGGATTTGTTTGTTATAGGTCTAATTATTTAAAGTGGATATGGTTGCTATTTGAAATCCGAATAATAGAAGATGTGAAAGCAAAGAGTAAAAGGGAATTTGAAGAAAGCATCACAATCTAAGATTCCATTTTTAGCGGGAAAAACCTTCCAGTCGTCGAATTACACCCTGACTCCTCCTTCCGCGTTCCTAAAGCAGAAAAATTCTAAATAATGAAAAATGGCGTTAAACTGTATTTGTTATAAACCTCGATAGCGATCAATACCGAAATTTCCGAAAATAGTTTCGCTCCAAAATAAAGCAAATTCCAATGAGCGTATCACTGGTATTGATGCACCACACCCTGGATACTGTATAAGCAATAAGGACTGGAGATATGAAAAATGTTAAGTCATAGTTATTTTATCACCAATCATTCGCCTACGAAGACGAAAAATTGCTTGGAAAGGCATAATGTTAACATAAGGGATACTATCCTAACAGCTATGAGAAACAAAATCTGAAGGTAATTAATTCGGTTATGGAAGGGCTTCAATATTTCCTACTGTTTAAGACGATTAAGCCTTCTACTTCGAGGAAAATAGAAACATAAATGCAGACGATTCGGTGTCTAAAACAGTGACCGGAGCCAAGGAACATTTATCGAGACAAAGGGGCAAATGACCTACTCCCTGCGTTGAATTCACCAGCGCGTGTCTCATTGTGGCCTTTGTATGATAGAATATAAAAAAATAATCGCTTTCTTTATATGGTCCCAATCTTCAAACATTTCCTGAAAGTTTAATCCTACGGAACATTGGAAACATATAAATTGTTTGATGGCTATTAGATGATTGACAAAGGCAAAATGAAGCGAGAATGGAATGTGAAAAAGAGATGTTGAGAAAACTTCGGTGAGCATCACAGTTCAAATTCTGACATAAAAGGTCCCTCACATCGAAACGGAATGTTCGGTAAGACATATCAGAGGGCAAAAATGCATCGGCAAGACAAAGGAAAGCGAAACGTGCGTTCCGCAACTCTCTTGTGGCAAACTGCTTTCCAATATCGGGAGTGAATGGATGCCAGCGGTGGATGGAGAAACTAAATTTCAGAGCGAAAACAAAACTCGTTCCACCAGATTTCAAGCGATATTTCAAGCGCTTGGAAAATTCCTGAATGTTTTACTTGATCACTGATATTCAATGTATTGAAACCGACCCTCGAGGGCAAACATAATATTTTCAAAAGAAATTAGGTAGAACTCTATCATTTAAAACAGCAGTTATAGATTTGCAAAGACGAAACGAGGGGCTGGGACCTTCTCACCGAAAGCAGCGTGTACAGGGTGGGAGGGAAAAGATTTTATTACTACATAAATGAAATTTATGGGCCGCAGTTAAAGTTTACGTATTGTCAACATTCGACATCGAAATTTTACGAAAGAAATAATTTGATTTGCGAGTAAACATAAGAAGATAATTAATTTTCATTAGATGCAATTAAGAAGGATGGTAAATCAGATTATTAACAAACATTTGTATCGAGAAACAAAAATAAATGGCCAAATTATACGCCTGAAAAAGCCAAGATTCCTCAATTATGGTATATACATTAATTGATAAGTGAGCATGGTTTCGGCGCATTGAATCTTTTGGAATTAAAAACCAAGAACTATTAGAATGCTAGAACGTAGAACTTCATCAAATGATACGACCATTGAAAACTACTTCTTTGAAAGCAAAGGCGTTTGCAACCGTTACTCTGATTCCAAATAATCATCTGCATCTTTGAAAATCATTTAATTTGTATTTTTCACGAAAAAGATGCAAATACTGAACCGCCTACCTTTCGGAGAATATTGCAACGGTTAGAGAAACGAACGGGGTAATTAAGGGAGAGAAAGTTAAAACCATAATGCATGCAAGATAGCATATCTTAATAAGGTATATTGAGGTTCCGGGTTGATTCGCGAGCTCCGTTCCGTAAAATGAAAATCCTCCTGAAATATAAGCCCTACATGTGTATATTTCGGTGTTTCTTATGCCGAATTCCTGGAAATGCTGAGCTTGTGTTGGTGATAGAATTATATAATAAAGCCGAAGCAGAGAAAGATTAAATGGGATGATCGAAAAACGACATATGGTTTCAAAGCTGGGGTTTACATCAAAAGGAAACCACCTAACGGATGATAAATGTCTGTGCCAAGAGACACCGTTGATAAGTGCCGAAGGATGGGTTACCACCACCTTGCCTAGCCACCAGCATCGTGCTGTTGACATTTTTCCAAAGACTCATTTTTTCTGCAAGTTTCAAACAACCTCTTTTTCCAGCCTTTAATTATGCGTGAGTTGGGCGTTTAAAGGAGCAGCTTAGAGAAAATGAATGAGGCTTAGTCTTAAGATATCTTATAGCGGTGCATTTTGTGAGCAAAATTAGATAAAAGGTTTTTCTCTGAAGAATGGGGCGAAGTAGAAATCAAGCATATGGGAAGCGACAAAATGTGATAAAAAAACAGCTGGTTAAAACCAACTAAATGGGTCCACGAGATGGCAGTTTGTATGAAACCATACGGAGAAAAATTGATCGTACAGATTGGCACGAAGAATTGAGAAGATTTTAAGATAGAGGAAAATGAATGGAATCGAAGATCAATTTTAGGTTGTCACAGAAACAATATAACCGAGGAAACTAAACAAGTGCGGAAGTAGGACGGCAAGCTTTAATGAAGACACCTTATGCTTATCCTACAATTTGAGAACTATTGAGAAGGAAAATAATAACTTTGATTAGAATTTACCTTCAGAGTAAATTATGATCCTCAACATGTTTATTATACTAAAATACGATACTTTCAAGTTGGCAGGAAAATTTTTCGTCAACTGAATCTCCCTCCGATTTGAACAATTGTAGAATCAGCACTCTACTAGTATAATCAATTGTAGCATTTCCCCCAACTATTACTGTTCGCTGAAGATATCTAGTTAAATACAATAACTTTGCTATTTTATTTATATTTTAAGTATTGAAATTTAATATTTATTATTTACTTAATTTATTTATTGTAAATGGAAGAAAAAGTTTTTCATATTGAAGAGATTTTCAACAGACCACCCGATTCAACCTAACACAGCAAATTAACAGCTCGTTAAAAGACATGATTCAGTTTTAGAATCACCTAAACATAATTCAACTGTAGAATCCTTCTCCCCCGATGCGTCATTGAAGGAAAGATCTTAATTGATATTTTCCAACAAATGAAACTTCATTACAGTATGCAGTCACCGGTGTCTTCACATATGCCAAGGCAGCCTATTTGAACACAACTGGTCTAGGGTAATCCCCTTCTGCTTTCAAAGGTGAAGCCAGAGGCATCGTCGTCTCCGCCGTTTATTTGTGAATGTTTCTGTAATTTTACAGACGCACGTGGTCCAGTTTGGATGCAGTCCTTTGAAGGGTAGTGCATCTGGCCTTCGGGAAATATCTCGGAAAACAGAACTTACATTCAGCATTGGGTGTAAGGGGTACCCGAAGAGTAAACCTTAGCTTCCAAGATTTATGTCTCAATTTTACTATCGAAGGAATGGAAAACGGTACCTTTGAAATGGATTTCCACCAACCATATGTGTTCGATTATGAAAATTCGAAGCGTAAAGTTAATAATAACAAGCATGAAATTAATATTTTCATATCTCATGAGATTCTCATAAACTTTCGCATGGAGAATTTACCATGCTCTTCTTCTGTGTCATATAAGGTGATTTATGCTCTCTCTGGCATTTTAAAAGTGAAAAATCATCTATTAATAATTAGAAGACAAATCTTTAATTGTTGTCAGATAATTTTCTGATAAGGAAAGTCCCAGGAAAAATCTCGAAATCCTAGTTCATGTGGACTCGCATAATTAATAACTGCATAGACTGATGTCCGTTCTTGACAATTATAATGAACAACGAAATTGTTTCCAGCGGCAACGTTTCCTGACATTTCATGAGGAGCTTAATCACTTATTCACTTCGGGTACTGAATAATTATATTTATAGGCTTCACTTATAATAAATAAATTCGCTTATAAGATGATCTAGAAAAAAAACTAGGCAAATTCTGTGAAAACTTTGACAGCATGGACTGCCATGTATAACACGATGGCAAGAGGCAATTTGGAGGCGAAAGAAGAGGCACGAGTCCATGTCAGCTTTCACGGATTGCGCTCTCCCGGATTTCATAAGTACGAGATGCCTCCCGAAGACAGGGGCGTGGGATTCGGTCCGATAGTTGTTTGGGAAAGTAGAGACTGCCGCATACCGCTATTTTGAAGAGCTGAAGAAATACACGAAAAGCATTTTAGGGTTGGTTTATATTATGATTTACTTCACCTGTACAAAAGGAAGTAGACCGTCCGCACATACGAATGAAAGAATCTGAACACATGGATGACTGAATCGGAGAAAACAGACACGAAAATAAATCCACAGAATCGAGATTACAGAATCTGGTAAGGGCTTTTTAATTAATACATTTAAGCATTCACTACCAAAAATGCCTTTCCTGGATATAAAAAATTTTCAACAAAAATTGTAATCGGCCAATTCAACGATCTCCATCATAGTATAGCTTAGCGAAAAAAGAAGATAGAATGACTTTGACAAGGGGTATTTATCTGCCACAGCTAATGCGCTTCCTGAAATAGGCCGCCTTAAAGCATCAATTATTATAGCCATTGCGTGAGGATGGTAAATTGAGAAAGATGTTGTGTTGCATTTGTTTGGAAATAATTTTTATTTATAATACAATAATTCAATGATTGTTTAGGAAGGATAATTCCATGTCAGTTACAAAGGGACAAATTAGGATCTGCTAAATCATTATTTGTATAGTAAGAAACGAATTCATTGCTGGTCGTTTTGAAGAATATTTAAAATGTTTTATGCCGTTAAACGAGTCCTCTATCTTTAAACATTAACACTTAAATTAATTAAATAGACTATAAAAACGTAAAATTAATCACATGAGTTATAAAGCTACTTCGAATCTTTAGTTCGAGACACTCATCTCTTAGTTATCTTATTATAAAAACGGTTATGGCAAAATCAACTATAATGAAACAATGCTATGGTAGCCATTAGGAAATACTCGTACATCAAACTACCTAATCTTTACTTTTTTATTATTACTGTATGAATTTATGACTTGAGCACCAATGGCATTCCGAAACAAAGATTAATGCTGTTTATGTAATAGGATTATACCGCTGTGACTGTAATGGAAAAATCGTGATTCGGTGGCTATAACGGAGAAGTGCAGGACTGAGATGGAAAAATAGGACTCGTATCTAATGAAAAAACATTCCTAAAATCAGAAATTCAACGCGAAACAAAAAAATTCAATTCATCGGACACTTGCAAAAAATGGACCCAGATATACACAAAATCAGCGCATTTAAAAAAAATACAAGACCATTGGATCGATTTGGTAAAGGGGAAAAGAAAAAAAAACCACAACTATTGGAATAAAAAGTTAACAGGATATACAAAAATTCACAAAAAGGTAAGGTTTAGCGGAAGAAAAGAGAAATGTAGCTAAGAAAATGGTCGGAACAACAGAACAACCACTCTTTGCGTACGAAAAATACTGGGATTAATTGGAAGTCAACGACTGTGGCTGAATCGCGTGATCGTATGTAGCTTACTCGCCAGGGAAATATGCATTGAGATTTCCACCTTATTATTACTCTTGGACTATTGGTTTGCTCTGGAGGCTAGCAAAGGAAGCCACACTTCAATGCCAACTCAGCCCGACGCAATTGCTAGATTCAGAACAAGATTTCTCGAGTATGGCCTTCCAAGTTAAAACATTATGACCACGCTCATTTTCACACACTGATAGTTACGAGACTTAAGATACGTATGGTTCGTGATCGCAGAAAAATAGCTCGATCGTACAAAACGATCTTGGAAAAAACCCTTTACAAGTTATCCATTTATTTCAGATCATACGATAACCCGCAAACTGACCGACAACAAATAGGGAGAGGAGTAAATCATATTGCGCTTCGGTCTGGATTCTTGCTCCAGTAGCTTTTCATAATCGTTTCACGATTCTATTCGATTTCACGTTTGTGTTTTCCCCGTAGTTTACCACGTTTAAATATTTAATCTCTGCTAAGGATGCCATAACGCTCGGGAGTATCGCACTGAGAAATATCTGTGCTTGAATGATTCTATATTTTCTTAAACAGCAACACAATCAAAATCTTCGTAAGGATCCGTTCTGACGGTTGGCAGGTTTACTTCATACATTTGACGGCGTTGCTCGAAGTTTCTCAAGAAGAGCGATTTGCTTCAAAAGGATTTACGAGAAGTGATATGCACTCTTAAATTTATCAGGGAAAGTAATTAAAAGGAAACATCGCAAGTTTAAGAAATAATGACTTAGCAAACATAGCTAACGAATGTATTAACGAGTTTATCAATGCCACCAATTGACAAGGCAAAGTTGAAAACCCCAGAAAATCTAGTCCAGAATTCCTCGATTTAAAGTTTTCCTAAATAAGAAAGAGCAGTTTTCTATATATTTCAATGAAATGGAAACATTAAACAATAATTTGGATCCTCTACCGTGAGTGTTGAAAGTGAAATCTAAAGATCCATTTATAGCAGGAAAATACTTCGATTTTTAAAAGCAGTATTAGTAAATGTGTCAGCATATTAATCGATAAGTATTTAACAATAAAGTATAAAGGTATATTTATATGTCTTTATGTCTTTTTTCGATATGAAAAATCAAATTAGCATTTAAGAACCATAGGAACTTAAAGAATTGCGGGATCATAGACACATATTTAGCTAAGTAAGAAACTTTTCTAACGCGAATAAATCAGTTTTAATGGCGTTAGGTATGCGGAAGTAATGCAGTAAGTAGTATTAGATGTTTTTTCCAAGAGAAAGAACGAATGGGTTAATGAGTATCTTTTATCTGATTTTTTTATGAATTGTAGCTTAAGGTATAGACCACTAATTTTAGTCATATCCTAGTCCAAAATAAGGAAACAAGTTACAAAACGCAGAAGAGAGAAATAGATTTGTTTGCATAAAAGCGAGCAAACTGTAGCAAAAAAATAAAGCTGCAAATGACATCTGCAAAGTCTTCCCGTAACATTAATCCAATATTAATCACTTTGGAATAAATACTGTTATGATTCTGAATTTATCCCCAAATAAAACGCAAATCCCAGAGTATAGCACTGATTCCGTGGCGAGAGAAGGGAAAAACAGAGAAATTTTCAGAGCCAAACCATAATACAATTACGTAACGGTAGACTATCGGATTAGATTACGAGAGAGAGAGAAATTCTTTCGAGAAATACATCCACTTTTCCCCGAAACTTCCGAGTGGAAATGCTGTTATGGTTCCCAGCAGCTCCCACGTTTCACATTCTCCGCGTAATTCCCTCTCCAAGTGCATTGTGGTGCCTTCGGAGTTCGCACCACTCCCTCATCAGAGCATTGTTTGTCTCGAAAGGCGAAAGCTCGTTACCACTCTTACATTTTCCGCTGAAAAATTCGAGAAATCTATAAAAGCGACGCGGAAGCGGTATGCTTAACTGCTTTTTTGCTACCGCGAGTTTTACGGCTTTGGAATAATAAGATACCGAATAACTTGGCAGCGAAACACGGGAGCAACGGCGGTAATTGCAAAAGTGTTATACTTTGCCGTAAATATACGCTAAGATGATGAAAGCCAAAAGACACGATTAAGGAGTTCATCCAATCAGTTACGGTCCCGGAAATTCTGATGCCTCCAGAGGAGTTTTTCGGGCGTCCTCGTAAATTGTTAAATTTTGTTGTGAGACTGCAACGATACTAATAAGTCATAATAGACAATTCATTCATAAAAACAATGTCATAAACTTTTCTGGCGATACAAGGTGTTTAGAAAGGACGTATAATTAAATCATACAGAATTAAAGAAGGAAAATTCTCGATTTGTTACACACTTTAATTCAACATATAACCGCTATGAAATTTTCGCAATGATTCCAAGAAGAAAGAAGTTTGGGCCTCATTTCTACTCATTTTAGATAATTCAAACGATATAGCCTAAAATCTCTAACAGCTTCTCTTAATTAGATATCATTCTTGATGCAAACTAAATCAGGCAATAAAAGAAGATTATTGTCTTCCGATGGATGATCTTTGACCCCGAAGACAGCAAGCAATGCTTGGTTCGCTTTTATTGTCGGTCTGGTCCTGCAAATCAAATATTAACAAAGATCGCGGGTGTTGCAAATGAAATAGCGCAATAAGTAAAACATTGAGATATATATTTCAATTTTGCTCAGAGAACTTGATTTTTATTAATGCGCTAAAGATGGGTTTAATGCATCCACCTTCCTTTTAGCGTTCCAAAGAGCCAAACCATCACCAATTCTTCTCTCTGAATTAATGATACTTTCTGTTAGAGTCACCGCTCGGCGACTTCTCCGTTATAGTCACCGTTGTGAAGTCCTACAAAACAATTGACCAAACTGGCCTAACCCAAAACCGCCTCAAAATGCATACTATCATGAAATCATATATTCCTTCGCTAAATATTAAAATATTAAAATTGGTTTAACAGGCAAATTATTCGTAACGCTTACTCTTACTTATGACGACTACCAGACGTGTCACCATACCCTTGTTTTTTTTACGTAATGGAGAAAAATAAGACATGCCATTACTGCTGTTAAAAATTCTAAAAAATGTATTGCCTTTAAGAATGATTTTTGGTAAAAATAAATATTCAATTAACTTTGAAATATTCTTAATTTTTAGAGCAATTTTTTACTTTTTGCAACAGAAAAAAAATTCATAAAATCGGATTTTTATAAGTGACAATGTTTAACTTTAACAATTTACAACTGTTTTGTACGTATGATTTATTTTCGATAATACTAATCCCAGCCTAAATTGAAAGTTACCAAGCGGTCCTACAGTAGATACCGAAATGGCTTACGCGGCCACAGCAAAAGTGCTCACGGAAAAGTACCGAATCCATCCCCGGCATTATATGAAATTATTCAAAGGCCAGTCTAGTGCCAACGAAAAAACGCAAAAATTTTTGGATGATTCCGAAAGAAACCTCTGTAAAACTGCTGAAAGGCTAATTTTGGAGAATTAACATTTCAAAATTTTCAGAATCATTACAGAAAGTCGTTACGGTAAGATTCACCCAAAAGTCATTCACGATAAATATGAGATGCGAAATCATAAATTGGAACAAATGTAAGCAAGTTGCGTCATGATTAGAAGGAAAACATTTTATTCATCCTTTGATCGTTCCTCTATCATAAACTTAGTCCGCCACGGATATTATAAACAGAATTAGAAAATGGCCATTTTTTACGTTTCGCTTCGCAAATTTCAGATGAACATAAATTTAACTCCATAAGTAAGGTCATACATAAAAGTGTTCTCCAATGAAATAAGTTTCCACAATGAATTCAGTGTGGAAAAGTACTAAGTGCTTGCTTTCATTGTATTATGGCTTTCCACGAAATCACGCCAATCCCTTTCCTTTCAATATTTGACCCACCCATCAACCTAGTATACTTCTTAAACTTTGTCACAGTTTATGTAGTATATGTCTAGTAGTCGTGGAAAAAATGGACAGTCTGAATCAGTCTTCTAGCTAGATCCTAAGCAGATTAGTAGTATTGCATAGCCAAATCAATCCAATTCAAGATCATCTACTCTGCTCTTCCCTCCCTGAATCCATAACTACCCTATACCACCTATTACTTGGCAAGCTAAATACATGAGGACCCTTAAAAGTTACGAGCGGCTTTTCCTTGGAAATACTTCTTGCAAAAAGTAGTCGCAATATTACCGAAGCAACGGAACGATGGCAATATTCGAATCGAAGGACAATTAAAGGCGTCATCCGGAACAGTGACGCACGTGTTTGCCCTCAGAAAAGCATCTCCTGCCCAAGAGAACGTAAAATGCAAAAAACAACGCCGCATTCCCTTAGCCAAAATTCTAGAAAGGTGCCAATTGCACGTCTATGGCGTAGAGAATGGAAAAAATCGAAGGAGAAAAAACTGAGGACACGGTTCGATCGCTTTGAAGTCCTACTGTAATTATTTCCGCCTCTGGTGTAGTTCGCAGAGGATGAAAAATGGGTACGGCCCCCTTTTCCACGAAGGAAAATCACAAAAGGAAGGTATCGGTCCTTTGAAGAAAAAGCAAAATCGAACGAGAATTTCCGGTAGTTCCGCGGTTTTCCTGAGAGCGATGAGACACGTGGAGAAATAGATACAAACTTGCCGAGGATCATTAAGTCATTCCGCTTGAATCACTTCCACCGGACAGATCGTTTTTATCCACTCCTGTTTCTGCTTGGAAAAATGGATTCGGCGAAATATTATACCTTCGGGACCACACACAAATTTTTCACTCGAATAGACCACTCCTTTGAGAGACAATGTCTGAAAATAGAACTTTCGCTTTCGGGACGGGATGTACAAGATTTGACATTCTTAATAAGTTTCCTTAGTTTCTTTAGATAAACCTAAAAAATTCTGATGAAAGAAAAGGGAAATTACGCTACCGAGAAAAACTAAGAGGAGAACAATTTTCCTTATTATTTCTTCGATGGTGGAATGGTCGTAATGGTCATCGAAAAGTTAAATGACGGCTCTCTAAAGACAATCTCCAAGGGAGCTGATACTGGATGAAAAAGCTGTCCATAAAATGATCTAATATGTAGCATAATCCAACAACAGAAGGTGTGTAAGTCAGATAATACATCCCTTTACGTCAACTGAAGATTTAATTCAACGATATTGGAATATAACTTTTACGCAATCGGTACGGCTTAGGATTTATGAAAACATCAAAGAGGCAAACCTCATCGTTTAACTACAACCTAAATTTTTGTAGACAATTTCCACTTACGAATCCGTCGGCAAAACCTCAGATTACATCCTCATTCTGCTCTTAAATAAATAATAAACAAAAACAATTTAACTAGCTTGAGGTATTCAGCGGTTTGGAGAATTATTTCACAAAGTTTGAGACTATAAAGATAAATTCAACGGCAATGTGAGCAAAATTTCAGGTTTCCACGCGAGCACAATCCATCAAATAACTATATTGAAAAATGAAAATATTTTTACAGAATTTGATTAAATTTAGTATTACTCGTGAAATGATAAAAATCGTCCCTGTTATTCATAGAGTAACCGGAGAATTCTAAATAAATCGCAAGGCACAAAAATCTAAAAAAAAACAATACAAATTTCTACATTTAGTTTAGATTATATTAACACTTTCCCGACATTTTCGCTGTACTGTAGATACGCTTAAACTTGCCAATGACAAGAACACGAGCCACAAGCTCAAAAGGCAAAATATGTGTAATGTAATGCAATAAATGAAATTTAAAGAGTTCTACGTTTAATAATTATCTTCTGAAGAGCTTCAAAATTCATTTGCATGACAAATGTCGAATCTTCGAAACAATAAATTTCACAGATAAGCGAATTTTACATCGATTTGCCGTGCGTTAGTTTCTGGTGCTAATTTAGATAACTTATTGACTGCATGCAAAATTTGACGTGATATAACAAGTAACCTAAACGGCATATAATAATATATCATGAAAAGGGATTTTTATAGTCTTTTAGTTGGAAAAGATGCATCATCTATTAGCACAATTCTTCCGAACTGGTATGCCGCGGCACACAGATATGCTGTGAATAATCTCTAGGTTCACCCCCTATTATCCGATTCTTCTCATTTCGATTTGCTTATTCACTTTCTATTGCGAGATGTTTCATCGTTTAATGGAAATACAATACGTAACAAAAACGCATTTTGGCGTCTTCTGCCTTTGTATTCTGATTTAAACCGACATTAATATACTTGTGGCGTAATAGCATGCCGCCAATCTTGAATTAAATCTCTTGAATCTCGTTTATCTTGGTAGAAAGCTTGTTTGGAAGAACTGCCATAGTCTTTGACTTCAAACCGCATTAGTAGTCCATCAATAGTTCTCTACTTTTGCAGAAAATGAACTGAATTATAGTAAAAAACTCGAATTTCCAATTAAGAATTATTCTGATAGCCCTTTACTCAAGAGTGTCTTTGAAGGACTACACTTAATTTAGTATTCAAGAATTATATTCGCTCTTAACACCTCAGTTATTGCCCTTTCAGTATCGTTGGATTTAAATAAAGTGGCACCACTAGCATAAGTGTAGTCATTCTCTTTACGTCTTTCCCACAAAGGAAATGATGCTTACAGCATGGAGGTAAGCTTAAATAATTACGGCACAGCGATTTAGCCTTTTCCATCGAAGTGAAACACACCGTCTTTTCGATTACACATTAGCTCCGCAACACGAAGAGTGTCTAACAAAAGGAATTTACCTCATGTATTACGGGCGTACACATTTCAGAAATTACACATCACGCCATTCATCCGAGGCGGCTCATCATTACGAGGAAAAGGGCTTCTTGAGGATCAATCCTTCGACGATTCCGGGAAATGTGGGCTACTGGAGCGATTCCGATACCGGAACGAGTGAGTAGTGAGTGGAGGAATGTTCTCCTCTATCCCAAGGTTTTCATCTATCCCTTCTTTACTCCAATTTTTTCCTTTTTTATCGTGAAATTTCCTGAACCGCGGAATTCTTAAGACGGATGAGTGGTCGCCTTCTTGAAGATGAGATTTGGTACTTTTCATAGCCACCACATGGCGAATATTGTCACTACAGTAATAATGCATTACAGTACAGTGACTTTATTATAGTCGCATTTGTGAAGTCTTTTACAATGTTTAAGATCCTGTCGTAAGTGGTTTATCGTAAGTGTATTTTCTTAAGATTAGAAATAACAATAAGATTTTGAAAGTGATTAATTTAAGTGATCGATTTCAGCTGACATAGCAGAAAGCGTGGGGTCCATAACAAGAGTGCCTCAGGTAAGTGTCGAGTCCGTTATGAGTCAGTCTCAGGGATAAAATTTGAGAGAATATCCATCGAAAGAGAGCTAAGTAGCACTTTCCGCTTGTTCGGCCGCTGCTTGAATACCACAGCGTGACAAGGACAATTTAGAAAAGGAAGGAGCGGTTGGGTTCGTCAATTGAGACTTGAGATTCGACAGTAGCGCATCTGAGGTGTTAAATCTTTCGAGAGAAACTCGTTACGATATAAAAGATTAATATCTTGGGAGAATCTTCACAATAAAATCAACTCCAGCGACAAACGAATCCTCCATCTTTCCGAATGAAAGATGCTTGAGTTGGAGATCAGAGCTTTATGAAGAAATCAATGCCAGAGCGGATAGCTATTTAAAGTAATTTCTCCTTAGTAAATGCAGGGTTTTGTTAAATAGGGAACATTTTATCCTCTTTAAACATACAACCACATGAAACTTTGTAGACACTATCCATAAAAAACCTGTTACTTCCTACAATCAATTAAATGCCTTGCGTATCACTATGACTTCGAAAGGCATTATTACCACTAAAATCGCATTCAAGACATCATGTAAGGTCATTTTCAAATATTTATAACATTTTCCTAAAAAGTAAAGAATACCGGTTAACGGAGGGATGAACAACTCTCAGAGCGTGAATGAAAAGGTTCTTAATCGAAATAAGTTAGTAAGGATACTGAGAATTGAAAATATAATATACCATATTATTTAGATAGGAAGTAAATGCAGTGAATCTTGATTCTTCTCAAAGGAAATTCCAAAACGTTAGCGCTTCAAAAACATACCCCAAGAAAAATTACAAAAGTGCGGAATTTTAAAAAAGTAAATTTATTTACATTCGTTACGATAACTAGTTTAAGCGTCATGATCAGAGGAAGAAATATTAGTATACATCTAAGAGATATCCGTCAAAGAGATGTATACACACTTCAGAAAAAAAGAAATCATGAACAAATATTTCATTATGAAATTTATTGAGGCTTTATGAGACTGATAAGTAGCTTCCCTTGTCCTCCAAAATCATCACAAGTGCCTAATAAAGAGGCTATTATCTTCAAGACAGTTATAAGTATCACGAACATAAGCTACCTCAATGGATAATAATATTATGGTTACTTAAATGGCATTTCACATACTAACAAATGTCTTAAAGGAAATAAACCACTGAGTCAATATTAATATTGTAGACAAAATTGTGTCTCAAAAACTTCAATATTAAAATATTTATACAAGATTTGATGTTTGTGAAGTATTTAAATACATTTTTTGGCGGATTTTGTGTATCAGCATACAATAAATACAAATGTAAAAATATGTCTTGTTTTCTGGCATTCCTAATCTAATAATGAGGCTGTAGGATGGAAACTAGCGGTCGTTTATCTCAATCTCGTGGAAATCCAACCAATCAGTGAAATTTACTAATATAAATGACCGTTTCTAATCGGCGATAAAACAGTCACATCGTCGAGGAATTTGTTTTCCAAACGTCAAATTCCGGCTTCAGACTTTCTCACCGACTACCCCATCATCTGGGAACTGTTGAAAAAGTTGTCAAGCGTTTTTTAATCCTTTTTCCGGTCAGAATTCTGAAAGTCCCCAAACTTCTTCCGCCAATAGGTAAACAAAGCCTTCCCGTTACTTTAGGGAACGTTAAAACACGTTCGCGGAGAAGTAACTTCCACACTCGTAATAGAAACGAGTGTTAAAAAAGAGCGTGAACATTATGCCACGGCATGAGTATTAACTAGCGACGATCACTAACTTCAGCGAATTCAAAATTGAATTTTATCGTCGGGAAGAAGGGAAAGGTAAGCCCGTCTTGGCATTCAGAAACGAGCCTGCTGAGAAATTCTTTCGAGACTAAGTACACGAAAACACAGTTTGCTCACGACGGGCAATTTCTTCGACCCGAACAACTGTCGACAGATGTTAACCCGAAGGAGATATTCGAAGATCAGACCGGATGCACAATTCCATTAATTTTGCTTACGGTCAACGCAGTTCTTAATTAATTACTTACAGACGCAATAACGGGGGAAATACCCTAAGCTTATAAAACAAATCTTTTAAATGGGGTGCGATAAACACATTTCATTATTTTGGCGTAGTATCTACTTCATAAATTAAAAGAATAAAAATTGAGCATTGTATTTCTTTACAATGGCTTCCTAAAAGCAAACTATAAAGACTAGAAATCATAGGATAGGAAAATACAAGAGGAAGATAAAGAAATATTTTCTTGAAATGGACTTTTCAAGGCACGAAAAGAATTTTGTCCTATTCATACACATTCTCATAGGGTAAAAAGCAATTACCATAGAAAGCAAATGAAGTAATCTAAAAGCTAACCATGAAAACACCGAATCCTAAATATGAAAAATTCCATAGGGGATATCCAAATCTACATTATTAATACGGCACACTAGACACAATACTATTCCACCTCAAAGACCAATATTCTTTTTGGTCAGAAAGTTACAAAACACGCAATATCGCGCCGAAGTACAAATAAATTCCGCTTAAGGTGTCTATGGAGCAGAAAATTGGTAAATGCAGAAGAGCGGAACGGAACAATCAGCTGCGCTAGACTAGTTGATAGCGGAAGTGATTAATTAAAACAAAGCGCAATACCGAAAGTGTTAAAAGAGAGAGCGATTGCAGATCTGATAGATTATCATTTTCCCCGAAATTATCTTTTCGGTCATTTCGAGACGCAAGTTACGGTTCGCTATTTTTAAACAAAACACGCGGTGATAGTTTCATTAGAAAAGCGCACCATACAGCATAATTATCGAAAATGGCAACATTTAAAATTATGTTTTCCGATCATCGTTGCAAGTATATTTCACATAAAAAATAAAAGGAAAAAAAGACATTTCATGGCGTGCAATCTGGAAACGACCAAATGATGAACGGAGGAGAAAAACGGAGAAGCCGCATCTTCGGGCGGATGCTCCAACTTGAAAATGTCAAGAAAGTAAAGGGTAACCTAAAGGTAAAGGGTAATTCACATTACTGATTTTTCAAGAATGCGCTGAAGGGCGATCGCTTCCTAAAAGATAGTTCGACCAACGGATTGCCAAAGATAACAGGAGTTAGACTGAAAACAGTGGCGAAATGTTTCTACAATATTAATAATAATAAATACAATAAGTAATTTATAACGGCAGAATGGTATTATGAATACTGTATGGTATAGAATTAAAGCACTAAGATTTTATTTCAAGATGGGTATCGATATCGTCCCCTCCCCTGTCTGCCCGGCGCCTAACAGCCACTCGTAAATCACAATCAGCGGATGAACTTTCCGGAGAAGAGCGGCGTCAGGGTGCATTTAACCCAATGAGAATTGCTCCGATCGCTCCGTGGAGATTATCTTTTGCGGAAAACAAGACGCGAAAAGATGCCTCACGAAAAATTCCAACTTACCATATTGATCTTCCCCATGACTGCCGATGATATTCTGTAACAGCCACTCGAGCAGACGAACCCTTCGTCGGTCGTCATTAAAGCAACATTTCGCGACGATTCTACGAGAAAAAATCTCCTCTTTCACCACAAGTCAAAATCAATCCACGTTCCGAATGCAAAGATCGTTCGCGGACCGAAAGATCACCGCACCGGACTCATTTCGTAACAACTGCATTCACAGCGGAATGGAATCAAAGGTCCACCTCACATTAAAATTAAACTGGGATAACAGCGGGACTCCAGAGGAGCCAAGTCTTAGCGTCACCGTTCACCTCCGCGTCTCGAGAAAGACTGATGGAAGTTGGGGAAGGGCGTGGAAAGGTGAGGAGCGACGGTGGCGCTCCGTGCGGCCGAAAGTCCAAGCGGATAGCGGATTATGCACCCCCGTGTTTTGGAGGACGATTAGGCTGCGTGAAGAGGGATGTTGAAGGGTTTCTCGGATAGCGTGCCGGAGGATTCCCTTCCAACAGCAGAGAAGCGTAGAATAAGACTGCGCAGGATTTCCTTCTCGGGAATGCGAAACATTAGATCCAGAGATCTGTAGCCAGAATAGATGAGACTGGGTACATAATGGATAACAACATAGGCGAAACCTTCTAAGAATGGCATGTGCCCAACGAGTGAAACATCGCTCTTAAGGTAACCAGAGATCAGAAATCCGGGATAAGTGAATGATACGGCACGGCAAAATTCTGTCCTAAACAGATGCTTATTTTTGGATATTTTTTTAAAAGGCAGAAATATTTATTATTGATTTTTACACTAATTGTTATAAGTTAGCTGTTGGCGCCAGAAAGTTCTCTGCTTATGGTGACAAAAATAGTCTCTATTGCTCTGCCGACAGTCTAAACTTTCGAATGCAGGCTTACATAGCATAACGTGAAATATCGGTGTTTAAATATCACGCAGATAATTATCTAATTAATATCATTGCAAAGTTTCCAATAACTGCTTTTAGGCTACGTTTAATCGAAAATCAAAATTTCAATCAGTACATTTTAAACTGAAAGAAACACTCATTCTGCTAATTCTAGTCTAGCTAAACACATCAGCAAATGCTAAAGAACGGAGGAAAACAGCATTTTCAAATCTCATCATAAGAAAGAATAAGTTCATCATCGGAAGGAGACGTTTGGTGACCATAATCGGAGTAAATTATTTATTAGCGAATTTTAAGGTACGTGAGGAGTAGCAGTGTTAGCCTTTTATATAATGCTTACTTTTCATGCCAAAATTGAAATACATAATTCGCCAACACCCTATTGACATGAAAAAGGCCTTAAGCCATCCATCAGGACTTTAAGCTGTACATTTTTCCGTTACTTACTCGACAACGATACACATCGGTCAGAGATATTATCACCCAGAATGAGTACTTCCATTGGTTTACATGCAGAAACCCTTTGAAGTATATCCTCCGTATATTTTCATCCATTATCCACTTTTTATCTCACTCTTACTTCTGAGAACGAGTCATTAACCACATGAGAAGATACTTCGCAAAAGATTTCATAATCCCAATTAGCCGAAATTGGAAACTACGTGAAAAGTTTTTGACTTGAGCACCTATAGACAAGCAATATCTTAGCAGGAAATGAGAGAGTAAATTATTTATGATTTTTTTATTACTTACTGCTTTTAAATTATTTTTTTATTTTACATTAAAACATTCAATATTGGCATTCATATTTCATAAAAGTATAATGTTCTCATTCATTGAAATTCCGGAAAAATTACTTTTTGCAATTTGTAATGAAAAATATTCTTCATATAAATTTTTAATCGCCTGCTAAAATTTAGGTATTAACTAGAAGAAAGGTACAAATAGAGGTGATTCCAATGAATTTCATTTTCAAAAAAAACATTCCATACTCTTGTAATGCTTTTATTGTTATTTTAGCATACTTTCAAATTAATAGCAAAAATTATTGAGGAACTAAGTGATTCTACCAGCAAAGATTTGATCTGAACATTTACTTTACATTAAATGTTATTTTATTCATGCACTTTCTATATTAAATCTTATAAATTTTACGTTTAGCATGTTTCAATATGTGACCTAATAATAATAACCTTATTGGATGATGCTATAAAATAACGGATTAAATTGATACGGATGATTAATGGTGTAAAATACATCAGCGTATGCGACGCTCCTCCTATAATTAATAATGTTTTGTATGATCAGCAATCATGTTCTTTATACGATATTCTTATATCTTCGGTGACGTTTTTGCATGAATGAGTTTCCATGAGTGTTATTCCACTGTGAAACTTATTGATCGCGGAAGCAGTTTAGCACACCTATGTAAGATCGCACTTTATCAGAAAATAATGGCTCTTTCGGAGTAATTGTAAACTAGCGTCGAGAGAAGCGATGGATGAGTATTAGAAAGAAAGTGCAAGCACTTGAAATAACATTCTCCCTTACTTAAGCCGATAAGGTTAACCCTCTTTTCGCATACTTGATCAGAATTCACGGATGGAGGGCATAGCGCAACCGCCATGGAATGAAGCGCACCACTCTCTCGGTCTCCTAAGAATTCATTCATTTTGAACGACTACATATCTCTCACAATGATCATTTGTAGAGCCACTGAACTTAGCAGCGATAACTCTATAGCGCAGAAAAAAGGAGCAATTAATCAAGGCCATCCCGGGGAAGGGAATGCTATACGGCAGCAACCCAGGCATGACGAATGAGACAAGAAGTATCTCGATATTGATAAATGAATGACGAAGTTCTCAATATACAGATATTACATATCGATACACATCTAAAAGTAAAATATATTATATCAAGCTGTTCTACTATAATTATAGATATTTTTATACAGAATAATTCTAGTTGTACAACATCGAGAGAATACCGAAAGATTAAACAACGAAAGGTTAAAAGCCAAAGATGCTTCGTATATTAATCTAAAAAATTCACCGGCATTCTCACGACACTCCATGTAATAAGACCAAGAAGAATGTAAGGAAGCGTAAGGAAAATTCTTTAAAAATTTACTAAGCTTCCTTACCACTAGGCATAAATACAGCTTTGCTATTAAGTCTAACGACCTGGATATACCATACTATATACTTAATCACTGGCCATGTTGGCCAGATACTGGAACAGGGAATAAATGATTTTTCTCCTCGTATATCATTAGATTCTGGTCTCTCGAAGAACAAAATGAGACTACTTCTTGGGAGAGGGGAGATCGCAGCGCTCATTATTCACCTTTCGATTTGGAACGCAGCGAGAGACAATGAAACTGCGGGGGGTCGATCTTCGACATTCTTCGGAAGCTCAACCGGAAAAAATCTTAAGAATGAAACAGGATGCCCGGCATAAAGTAAGGGGATCTTGGCACCAATGGTCGATCAGCAATGAACATCGCTCAGCAAAAATTCCACACGTTTGAAAAGAATGAGAGACATTAGTGCAAAATTCTGAGTCTTAAAATGCATGGAGATGTTTTGAAAGAAGACAAACGAGAGTTTCATATTTCTCTATTTTTTCGCTGATGATATAAAGTTCTCTTACGTAAGTGGACATAAACAGGTATGGTGACTGAAAGTAAATAATAGAGATTGCGATTTTATAGTTTCATTCTCGAAACACTAAAGTTGATTCGATTCAAGGATATGTATTTCAGGTCAGAGAATTATATCAGAAACTGTAATAGAAACGCAACACTTAATCCACAAAGAAGAAACATTGCTACAGAAAACAATTTAAATTTTCTAATATAATCGAAATTAATAGTGTTTTATAAGGGAAAATTGATATTATGTCATCTGCTTAATCTAACCCATCATCAGGACTCGTCCAAAGTATACTGATAAAAGAAACTCACCAAAAATGTAGGAGTAAGTGAAATAACTGCAACACGGATTTAAAAAAGCATAAATCAGATGCTTTGAAAAATTATATTACCCTGGAAAACAAAAGAATGGGGTTCGACTCCCAAGACAAGACTCCCATAACCTTCTGACAGCAATATTTTGAAATTACGTTGTAAACGAGGAAATGAATTTCTCGAAGGTTTGAAGAGAGAATCATAGTGAAAACATCGTATAGTATTATAGAAGCACTCCAATTTCTGTAGTTATTAAGCATTTAATTAGTATTTAGGCAAAAAAGATAATAAATGCAGAAAAAGATCACAGGCGTCACCGCTGTAGTGGCTAGCTCGATTTGTAAAGTAAAGTAAAACTGAAATACAATATTTAATTTTCATCATTCGTAAAATACAATATTTAAAGAATGCCTAAAATTTGTAAGAGAAATATGCGAATTGTAAGGGAGAGGAAAACGAGGAAAAAGTGTTTGAATGTGATAAATTAAATGTTGAAGAGATGTCAAGGATGGCAGATAATGAATGAACACAAGTTTTGATAGGCCTTAAGCGAAAATATAGCGAAGTATGTGGAATAGACGGTGGAAATGGCGTCCTCAAGCTGAAACGTAAAAACCTAAAGGGTATATATATATATATATATATATATATATATATATATATATATATATATATATATATGTAAAACATTTTCAAGGAATATTAACATAACACTGTGGATATAAGATACTAGTTCACTAAATCAATGGGAGAGGTAAAAAAGAAAGAAATCAATTCTGTAATAAGCCAATGATAAGAAAATAAATTACCAAATATGAGATCACCGATATGAATAATTTACAGAAAATCCCGCGGGGGAGAGAAGTCTTCAGGAATTCTATTTATGGATTTATTTCTCCGGGAAAATTGAGGTGGATTGAAGAGAGAATGACGAGCAATGAGCGCATTGGTTTGGAAATAGCCGTGGAGCGGAGGAACAAATACAAGGGGTTGTCGGAGGGGGATGTGGATGGATGCGAGGGAATGGATTAAATCAGGCTTGAAATGATAGTCATTTACGAGCGTTGGTGTCTGCTCAGTGGGGATGGATGCTTTCTACTGCGTAAAATACTTTCACCCGAGCGGGGGGATCCCATATAATAATACATGGCCGCTCTGCATGAGGAATGTTCATCTGAAATATTTCTACCTTCAGAGTAGCGTCTGCGAAAGAAATGCACTTTCACGTTTTAGAAGAGGACCTCTGATATCAAAAACGCTTTCTAATTCATAGACGACTCCCGCATCGTGACAGTTATTCCTCTATTAGTCTTCTATGTCTCGTATATTGTGGTTCCCCGGAACGGCCGATCCAAGCCTATTTTACTATTAGATAATTAGACATAAACTGTTTTCGCAGATATACATTTTCCATACTTGTAAGGAAACATATTTAAATGATCCCACATCTTTTCAGGTTTTGAAATTATGAGGCAGAAATATCTCCTAAAACCTTTGAAATCACGTAACATGAACCATCACTTCGACTAAATTTACTCGCTAATATAGACGGTCTTCAAAACGTAAAGATATGGGGACATTTTCTAAAATGTGTACTGAGTTAAAAACGAACATTTATGAGAGCCTTAGGTAAAGACCAGCAGTGATTTTCGCAGTGAAGTGATATTTTGGTCCTTTCTCAAGGTTGGATATGATGCAACCTATACAAAATTATTCGAGCCGTTTATGATGCCATTTAAGGTATTCTGTTGCCGCCAAGAAATTCCCGTAAAAATCAAAATTAAAATATACTTGTATAAATAAATATAACATGTTTTCTCTACAATTATAGCCAGAATCGGTTGTTATTTTCTGTCGAGAGTTATGTAAGCTTACTGATGTAACGTCGAGGAACAAACGCCTTAGTTAAAGGCTTGTAGGGACTAACCGAGGTTGAATAATGCACATTATTTCCATAGTAAAGTAGCCAAATAAAATGATTGCTCAAATAACAATTCACTGTGAGCAATAGAGTGACGGAAAGGAAATAGTGAAGGACTATTTATTTCCTTAATAATAAATAAATTGATGGAAATGAAGGTACAGTTTCCGCGCAGAATAAAGATTATCTGAAAGAATGAAGATCTGATAAATAATTTACATGAAATTCTTGAAATGGTATTCCAATATCCCATAGGGGAATGGTTGGTACGGTAAATGGTAGGTAAATTCCTTTGAATTTATTCTGAAGAATTGTAACATTGGTAGTTTTGCAACATTAGGTAGTTAGTCTATTATTATACTACCTATCAGTTTAAAGTACTTAATTTTATTTATTTGCATATAAAACGCGATAATTTATATTAACACAATAAATACGATTAATGAACTAAAATATAAGGCAGCAAACTCTTCATCTACACCATTTGCTGTTTTCCACATGATAATTCAGCTGAATAATAAGTGATAGATTTGAACATACTCCTATTTTCTTTAGCAGTGTTTCTCAACCTATGGCACAGATATAAGCTATCACACTTAAAATCTCCCACTTGCTCTATGTTGGAACCTCTCTGAATGGGAGATCAACCCTACATATCCATAACATCGGTATCATTTAGATAGAATGCGTATTATTTCTCCAAAAGGATGAAGGAATTTTTATTCCCCTAAAGGCTTTCGCTGGCATTTTGAGTGCTAAATGATTATGTTCCTCGTAAAACGGCCACAACCAACGCTGAGACACGTCCTTCGATTATCTACCGCACGCTTTCCCCGCCAAGTATTTGCGCCCGTGAAAAAACTGGGACGCAACTCACAAAAGGCGGATACTCCTCCTTGTAAGAATACGCTTCGTGAAGAAGATTAAACGGCTCGTATCCAAATGGGTGAACACAATCGGATGAACCAATCTCAGTATTATCTCCGATGAAAAATTACATCCAAATCGAAGAATACATTACATCCAAAATGCAAATTAGCCATAGAATCTGAAGAATTCTACGAACTTTGCACTGAACTGCTCCAACCTTCTCAAATAAATAATACGATAAATCGTGGAAATAATAAAGTAAGGATAGAGATTTATTTATTATAAGTTTGCGAAATTTTGATAAATCTGTAAATGGGCAATAGGAATGAAAAGGAAAAGGCGTTACTTCAAAGCAAAGAGGGTTGTCAAAGGGAGCGCTCCATCCTTGGCTACTTAGTAGTTCTAGAAATTGATTTGTTTTTTATTTATAATTTAAGACTACAAATCGCCAGGTAGCAGTCATTTGAGGGGTAAATAGAGAAAAAAATCCCTGCTTCGCATTCGCCCTTCCCGAAGGTAGAACGTAACACAAAGATATTTAACAAAACATATAACGCTTTTTATTACATCGATATTATATATCAACAATGTGACTTATTGACTAGATTGAAATACGTTACATTACAACACAACTATAGGTAAATCCAAGTATACCATATTAAGGTAATGAAAGTAAATCTAACTATACTATATTAATACACCCAGGCTGCTAATAAAATTTAGATTTTAAAGCTTTTGAGTTTATTTTTGAAAATTGTATAACTTTTCGGCATAAGAATGAGAAGTTCTTCAGGTAAGTAATTCCATTCCATTAGTCTAAGATCTGACGAGAAGCTTAAAATATGAATGTGAAGTTTTTTTCACGACGACTATATTTATCACGATAACATGGTATTTGAAATTTAAAATTGATTGAAGGTAATTTCAATAGAAAACTGTCTTAAATCTCATATTAAAGAATTCCTAGTCAATAGTCAAGTAAAAAAGAAATGATGTTAGATGATATAATGTGGAAGATTACGTATAAAGTGGTAAAGGATAGAGTATTAAATTGGAAATTCTCGAGAAAAGCTAAAGAGAGATGAAAGAACTGTGTCTATTATTAATTTCTAATGATACTGTATACATTTTTGACAACTGAAGCTATCCGTGGGGTGGATACTTGGCGTAATACTTTTTCCATGCAACTGGATGAATTGATTTTCTCCTCCATATAAGTGTTTTTATTTGCACCAGCATTGAATTTACCGATAAATTGATAAGCATGTGGCTTTCATGAGTTTACCCTCAGGGTATGCAATGTATCCCACAAATTGCGATTCATTGTGAAATAATAATAAAACATGATACAGTTTTTCATGGAGAAAAAGTTTTCGTGGACTATATTTTGGATTTAGTAAAATCGTGTCGTAAAATTCTGGTTCAGAGAAGAAATACGGGCAATTGTCTTTTCTTTGCGTAATCGTTCATGCTTTACAGGCGAAAGTTCAAAACATACACGTAAATCATTCTCTTCAAGGTCAGCAAGACACACAAGAACATGAAAAAGCGATAAATTCACTTCTTGTCCCTTTCATCTCTAATCTGGCTGCTATTCATAGGGCACTCTATTTCATACTATTCATAAAATTTTGACCTACACTTTCTCCACCAAAAGCCGAACTCATGTTATTACTCAATCTCCTCGAGCATTCCAATGCTTTTTAAATCTTTACGTATCCTAAATTTTTTAAATGCCAGAATACAGGAATACTCTGATAATGCATTTTGTATTTCACCCTTTTGGGTACATGGTTTTGTCTGATAACTATTTTCTCCAGCAAAGCAGGTTAATCTCATTAAACATCAACTTGATTTTTCGTTTAATTACCTTTGTTTATTTGAGTAGTTCCTCTAATAATTCACTTATTTATATAATTGCGATATAAAAATAACAGCTGAATTAAAAATAATCTAGAAAGAATCCTAGCTTATCAAACATTGTAGTTCCTGGTGTTATATCTGGCATAGTATCATATAACCTCATACATAAATGGAATATTTAAATTTATCTTATAGTAAAAGATACAGGAAAATGTCTTCTTATACAGTACATTATTTTAATATTTATTATATTTATTTATTATATTCTTATTTTATTTTTTGTAAAATATTAGTCTTGTTTATATAAAAGTGTGTTGGTATGAAAGCTACTAAAGTATGATTGATGCTCATGAATGGTATTCATCTAAGCAAATCTTTGTCATTTTTGGATCTAGGGGGGGGGGGTGAAGAAGGACCCCCTTAATTACTTTGTACTACTAGCAATTTGTTATAATCCGACATGTGATTTGAATTAAGATCAGATTGTGAATTTTTTGCGCGATCACAATAAATCCACTATACATATCACGAAGAAATGGTAATTGAAAGGTTAGTTGAATATGAGAGGGTATATTTTCAAATCGCCGAAACTCTGGTACGTAAAGCCCCCTTATTGACATTTTTATAGACCCGCCCCCACTAATTATTGAACGATTAAAATTTTTATTTATAGGTCCATTCTGATATCTTTTACAGACTTTATAAGTTAAGCTGATTGAGCAGGATTTTCATCGAAAACTAAGAGAAAATATGCTGTTTTCACAAAACTTGGCAATAATCCCACTGTGATTCTGGAACAAAGGTACTTCGTGAGGAATTCGACTTAGTTTGGAACCAATCCGCTAACGTAGCCAGATAATGAATGAAAACACTCCATTTCCTTGCCACCTAAAAGATGAAAGTTGACTGATAAAAATCGTCATTTAATTGGCCTAAGATAGCGCTCAAATCATGTGAAACCGAAAGAGTATTGAGTATTTTCGGAAACGACAACTGAGTTTAGCGTAGAGAGGATTCCGCAAAAATAATAGAAACGTTTTATCAGGATATCCTCAGAATTGCTTATTTTCAATATCCCGGAGAGGAATAGGTTAAGTTATTGCTGAGAGAAACTCGTTTCACCGTGTTAAACAGGAATACAATGGCTTACAGACGATTCTTTGCGAAACATAAATACCTCTCCTCCAATATTTTAACTATTATTTCATTACACAATTATACTCTTGATTCAGAGATGAATAAATAAAAATTACGGATACACAATGTCTGTTTGTTTGTGAAATTATAATTTGTTAGGACATAATCCTCGAAGATAATCGGTTGAAAGGAGGCCACGCAAATTGGGGAAAACGTTTTCGGATTTATCCAAATCCGTAAGCATGAAAATACCAGCTATAGAAAGAGCCAACGTGATGAGTAATGACACACATTTATAGCTTTCATCACACCTGAACAATCTCCGAGGAAATATTTTGGATTAGCTTTCCAAATTCGAAATCACTTCGACATCACAGGGAATTCTGGATTTTGATAGATTTTTTTACATGTTAGGCATTATTTTTGAACAAATACGGTTATCAGCAGGTTATTTATTTTCAATGGAGATGAAGCAATGAAGATTTCTTAACAGCTATGACTCATCGATGCCGATTGATTTTTGAGGACAATAGCCTCCATCAAAACAAATAGCTATCCATTAAGAGATGACCCCGACCGTAGTTCGCGCTGAACACGGCCAAATATTGAAAGGGAACAAAAGCGAGTCACGAGGCGGAAGCGGCGACTTCCTCCGCTGTTGGAGGCGTGATCTGGGCCAAGCAATCGCTCATTGGGCCACCGCCCTCACTGCAACAAACGGCAGCCCATTCTGCGTTTCATGTTTTCTGGAACATATCTCCACGGATACCCTTGCTTGTAGATGGGGAGGAAACTTTCTTTTTTATTCTCGGCATCTCTCCCGTTGATGACTCCTGCGACAGCGGTTTCCAAATACAGCGGTTGATCTAGCAGTTTTCTTTTTTAGAAATGTTACAGGAAGTACACCCTTTAATGTTTATCAAGTCGCAGATAACAATGCCCTCTAACTTTTCACGTAAGTTTAGCGAAAGAAAATGAATAAGATTTAATGTGTTTAACAATGAATTTTTTTAAAGCTTTTGTAATTTTTGGGGACATGCTCGCTCTTGTATATTTTACCCGTCAAATTTTTTCTCAATTTCAAACTATTTCAAAAGATTTTTTTAATTAACTATCAGAGATTTGAAGATTTTTACTCATTCTCAAAATACTACATTTGTCTTTATCCGAGAAATATTTTAAAAAACAACTGAATTTATATGCTTTGAGGTAAATTAAAAGTCTGAAAATTATTTTGTTTTATCTTACCGTCAATTTCTCTCAAAAATTTGAAACCGAGAAAGTATCGGGATACCGGGACTGATAATTTTTTAATCCCAAATCCGGAATAGTTTATTTTCTTGTAAATCGCAACTAGAATATCTTGCTCTTTATTTCTGGTAGAAAATACATCCATTTGTTCAGCCAGACCATTGTATCTTCAAGGATCGGTATCATAAAAAACTTTTGTAATTTATAACTTATTTACCCTACGAAATCTGGAACAACTAACAAATATAGAAAGTCAATAACATCTATTGAAAGGAATGAAAAGTCTTATGAAAAGAACCCCTAAATCACTTCACCCTAGAATCACTGCGACTTGACGGACTGTTTCCTGCATCTGATTACTTCAATGTTCCCCTGTTAAATATCATACCTTTGTAAATGTTCATGCAGAGCTTGATCAAATATTTATCTTAATGGCAGCTGCATAGAAATTACGGAAATTAGCTACTGCTCTCAAATTTAAAGGCAAAATTCTGGCAAAGCAGAAAATTTAATAATCATACAGAATTCCGCGAATATCTGGGTCATGAATGGCGGAAAAATATTATGGAAAGGCACGATCAAAGGTCAAGTGAGGATAATTTTTATTTATTTGCAAAAGAATTAACTTCGATGTTCTCATACTATAGCAAAATGCATTTTGATAGAACTTTATTCACATAATTTGACTTTTTAAGTTTGAGTAAACGATTATAATTTGAATTTTTTTCCCATAAATGTCATAGAATCCATGATTTCATAAAAATGCCTCTAAATACATTTTTAAATATATGGCAATCTTACTCCACCCTGAAGCCATGTTTCACTTTCTATGCCTTCTTATCAAGATCCTCTAAATCAAAACATTGCCATTGCCCACTTTCTAACTCTTTTCCTCCATCTTTGTCGTGCCGCCTTTCTGCCTCCACCCATACATGCCAAATTAATTTTTATAATCTCGCTAAATGTTCCCTAATAAATAGTTAAACTTTGCTAAACTCATAACTCATTACGATAAAAAATTTAAAAATTATAAGCGCTTGAATTCACATGTAAATGACAAATACTAAAATTACACGACAAATATGATGTCTTTTAAGATATCAAAAGAATTCAATACATAGTATGAACTTCAAGTCTCTTATCAAGTAAACGCACTGCTACCTTCGTTTGTAGATAAATTAAACATGTTATGATTCGAACAAGTGGAGGATTGTTAACCTAAAATATCTTGATTGATTAAGCATGAGATATCAGTGACATAGAAAAAGAAATCGTTAAAGCAAGGAAATATTCGCTAGATCTAGCGACAAAAATTGCTGAATTTATGCCTTCACCCACCATCAATAATGACTAAGATTTCAACTATTGATTTAAATATTTACTAAAACTGTGTCAACTTATATTCTAATTTTAAATTGTATTAATTTGTAATCATTTTTTCATATTTTATGGTCTGTTTTTGCAGTTTCTTTCACTACCTTTCTTTTGAGTATTGCCCCTCACAGTAAAGTTTTCTTCTCCAACCGATAGTTGGAAAGATTTTTTCCCCGCAAATATGGTTTTTTATGTTATCACTTTTTTTACTCTTCTAATTTTAAGTTTAAATGAAATATGAGTGAGTTTGGTTGTGGAAGGCCAGCTTGGGCCTAGCCTAACCTAATAAAGAGTTAATTAATTAATTGAATAATCCTATATTTCTAGATTTTCTTCTTTGCCTTTCTGAGATGGAAGGAGCAGGAAGAAATTTCTTTCTATTCTTTCCCGTTCTTAATCCAGCATGTTAGCCCATACACATTTAGAATTTTAACCAAGGGTTTCCTTGAAAAGCATGATATACAAAAATAATTCAATGTTCTCATAGAAAATACTTTTAGCTTTTAAAACCAGAGAATCAGGGATTATTTAAATGAGAGGAATCTTCAATGACCTTCATAATCGCAGATTTTTTATATGCATGACACGAAGTACAGCATTAACCTCAAAAAATATGGAAAATGAATAAAGAAAATAAAATAATCAAAGAAGGCGTAATTTGATGAATAGAACTATTAAAGCAAGATAATAAAAAGCACTAAATAGCGACAAAATTTAAGCAAAAATTAAACCAAATGAGCTGGAAAATACTCATCTCGAAAATGGAAGGCAAAATCGATAAAAATAAGATTTAGCTTTCTTGAGAAGGTTATCAGTCCTAAAGCTCCGAAAGATAAGTATGATAATTTGAGATGGGAATCCACGAAAATCAAAATTATTAGTTAATATAGAATTCATTAAATTTTAGAGTTTAATGGGCAAAGAAACAATGGGTACTAGAAAAGAAATAAGGGTGGTAAACGTAAATTAACATAATCACAAAACCAAAAAAATCGTAGTCCTGTATATTTCGTTGACCTTGTCGCGTGGTCAACGGCCTACTTGAAAAAGAATGACTAAAAAATAACAATTCCTCGTTTCCTCATTGTTTCCATGGAATCTGGCGAATTCAGAGCAAGTCTAATAGGGCTAAACTTTCTCGAAAGAGAGTGTGGACCAGAACACGGTGAATCAGACGCCCTCGGGGAAAGTTCCAGAAGAAAGGAGCTCACGAGCGGCAAAAAGGTGATAAGAAACACGTAGAAAAAAGGATAATAGTATAGGCGTGTAAGTACACGGGGTGGATTTAAGAGACTAGGAAGCACGATTCCCGAAAACTTTCGATTCGCTTCAATGGAACCGCGAATTCCCCAATTTGGCGTGAAATTGGTTTTCTCCGCGCTAATGAGATGGAAGTATTGCATCGAGACCAGGGAATTATGGGTAAATTTCGATAATTACTTCGCAATGAATTATAATGATCGATTTTCCTAAGGAGGATGAGCTCGTGACGGAGAAAAAAATTAATTAATCGAACTGAAGAAAAGAACGCAGAAGTCTACTTTCGTCCTGTTAAAAATTTTACATGTAGTATTGCTGGTAAGGATTAAACGTGCACTGAAAAATTCGGGATGCGTTCCCCAACGTAATAGAACCGAGTACACAAACAAATGCAATTCTTCAAATCTCTTCTATCTGCCACGCCTCTAACAATTCTTATTTTTTCTTACCTTGGAATCTTTTTCTCCCACTCGAGAAAAACACAACTTATCCTTCTTATATTCACTGCTTAACTCCCTTAACTTCGCTTCTCAATTATCATTCTCCAAACATATCTACTCTTTTCAGATCCTTACTTCACTAGTCCTAGACTTTTACTTACTACTTCCTTTCCCTTTTCTTTTTCCTTCTTTCTCTGCTTAACTCAATTCTTCCTTCTGTCGATCCTTTTTCTCTATCTAAATGGAATTTTAAAAAATTATATTTAATATTTATCTTTGTAATTGTTGCACCTACTTTTTATATTTACTTTTATTTTTTCCTCTATTTTCGTTATTTTTTGCTGTTAATGTTGCCATATTTCTATACCTCTAATTGTTAAACCATCACTGTAAATTGGCGATATTACGCTGTATGTGATGAATGTAGAAACTGACATAAATATTCAATTTTTAACAATGAAAATATGTAATAAAACACTCACCATCTCCAAGAATTCCATTCCAAATAATTTTTCTCCAAAAGCAATTAATAAAAGATGAAAGTGAAAAGTCCTATTACCCGCTAATGATTAAGCCACATGATTACAAGGCGCTGACATAAGATTGCTGCAAAGATATACGATATTTAATCACGGGACTGTAGATTTACTCTGCTCGAATATGGAATCTCTATGGAAAGCCGCCTTGCAGTAAAGGAGAGAGGGTAAAGGAAAAAAATGGTAGGCGAGTCGAGACGAGGTAATTGCGAAGCCCAACCGAGGAGAATTATTCAAAAGTAACTTACTTTATAAGATTGACTCCAGCCAGGGGAGGCGATGGAGGAGGTATCTCCCACTTCAGTTTGTTAGCCTAGCAATTTGCGTAGGACTGATTGAATTAAAATCAGACAGTGAAGTTTTTCCACGATCACCATTTATCTACCACATCTATCACGACAAAATAGCATTAAAAAGTTAATTAATGAGTTCATAAGGAAAACTGCCTCCTCTTGGCAGTCAATACGCAATTCTTTCGTAGTAATTAACCCTTAAGATGCGGGAGTATATTTTTTCGCGACAACCGTGTGCGGGAGGAAAGTTAGAGAAACCGTCCCTTCTCCTAGTGCGTCCGACTAGTCGCAGCAGGTAGAAAACCCCCATAATCCGGGTAGACCTTTTTCCGATGACTGCGGTCAACGGTTATTGTTTTGGTTGCTTCTCTAACGTAGAAGCAACTGCCAATGATTTAATTGTTTATTAACGATTTTTGATTAAAATTGGTGTCCTATTTCTTTCCGTTGCTGTTTGCTGATTAATTTGATACCAAAAAGTTAGTAGATACATTGATATTTGGAAATATGAAAGTACGTATGCACTTTCAATTTCTGCAAATCTTGGAATTACCCGGAGGCCGGAAATCCCATAGATAGGGTTTTCCACATTTAGGACAATGAAAAAGATTTTGCGAGGGTGCGTCTCGTTCACAGGCAGGGCCATAAAATTGGGGAAGGCCAAGTATGGGGATGGAAGAGCAGGTCAAACGTTTAAAAACGTTTTCCCGCAGTTCGCTTAGGAAAACGTTTTTAAACGTTCCCCGCAGTTTAAGGGTTAAATATTATATCCTTCGTAATCAAATCTGAGAATCAGAAATACAAAGTATTTGTATTTTATACTCCGAGGTGTAATAGGATGTAATTAAGGATGATCGATGCCTCCATTTTCTTTAGCTTTATTAAGTCTGTTGTCTCAAATACATGGATCTGAAGAGATTGAATTTTTGTGCTAATGTTCAGTTTTAGTATTAAAAAACATTTTAGGATGGACAGTCCAAAATTTTCATTGACTCGAAAGTTATAGTTAAATAGTTGAAAGGGGCGACAATGGCTGTGCAAAGAAGCGTTCTTAACCCCACCTTAGCAATGAAGAAAAATGGGCACAAGAGACCAAACTCATGATCAAACTGAATACTGAGCTACATGAGGGTAATGTGTGTCGAAAACAGGAAAGTCGGAACCAGTAATGACTAAGTAACGAATGAATGTGGAAAAAAGAACGGCTGCGTGGGCAGTACGGAAAGATTATTTACCTTGTCTGACGATTAGAAGTGATGGATGAAGGAAAAATTAATCAAATAGTTGACGAGGAAAATGAAAACGGTTTTAAAAAGAAAATAAAACCAAGAAAGAAAGGTTGTATGCAGTCAAAACAATGAAAGGATTAGATGCATGTAGCACCAAAAAAAAAATCGGAATATGTACAGAAACTACAGAGAGGATAGGAATGTATGAGATAAAGGAGAAAAATAACGCGGTCACATCGAAATGATGCAGTGTCTGCAAGTTTTAGCGTAGATGCACGTCTATTCAATACGCCATTGGAGCTAATTTCACCCTTTATATTTTTAGATGAAATGAGAAGGGAAACCTTTAAAATTCAAGCATAAATGCTTAATATTTTATTTATTTATAATCAGACTTATCCGACGTCCCATTTTGACTAGGACTGCACCGGTATTAAAGAATGGTCAAGGTCTATATTTCCGTTGTCTCAGTTTGGTAGAAAATTTGGAGAGAAACGAAAAGGTATAGAAAGAAATGGACGCAAATTTTCATAAATTTGTAACGATTGTCTCAAGATTGTCTCTCAAGAGCTCTTGGTATTTAACTCAGCCTAAATTTTAAGGCAACATCCGGGTTTCGTCCCGGCTTCGCCCACTTCAGTATTCGACAATCTCGGCTTTTATGCATCAGAATATGGTAACCCTACTTATAATCCCATAAAATTTATGATAGTCCTCATTGAGACCTTTCATAATTTTTCCTTACAAACGAACGTGGCTCTTGAGGAAAAAAAGTTAAATGCGAAACTTGATGCGAACAGATTGTGTTAAGCGAATGAAAACATTTAGCAGTTCCTCTTAACTAGTAACTTACCCGGAGAACTCTTGTGTAGATTCTAAGGGTTAAAAACACGGATATATACTTAGGTTTCGAGCATAAACTTCGTAATCTACCACTTAGGCGTCAAGCGATACGACTGAGAAATAAAATGAAACGTACCGTGATGACCAGAGTGTCAGAGACCATCCTCAACTTTTATCTCATTAAACTTCTATAACAAAATCCACGCGCGGGCTCTCGGGATTTTACGTTATTCATATCAGTCTCTCCAACTCTCTCTTCAATTTACCGGAGGCGCAAAGAGACGTCGATCGCGTAGTACGGGGCGTGCGTACGCTGCCTCGTATAAAATTCACGAGGAGACTCCATTTTTTCCGTAAGAAAAGCAGCCCCTCCACTCCACAGAATACCTCGCCCAGATTTTTCAGCGTTTTTTCCCCCTTTTCCCGAAGAGGAGATCGTTAAAGCGAGCCGTAAACAGAGTCACGACCTTTTCCTCGACTAAAAAATAAAAGTGAATGAGATCTCTCAAATGGGTAGCCGAGAGTCGCTCGACGCGCAGCTATACTCCGCGAGAACACTCCTTTCCACCCTTTTCGATATTTTCCATGCCTTCAAGCAGAAGCGACTGGCGGCCACAACGATGGAAGCCATGTCAAACATAAAGACACGATGTCCAGAGAACAAACAGCTTCATCTCTTTCAAATTTGCGATTAAGAGAAAATGTCATGAAGAAGCGACATCTCTACAGTGTAATTGGGGTTGTATAGTATGTTATTGAAGACAAAAACCATCTAAATTACACGAGAGATAATTAATTCCTATCCAAAGTTAATAATTTTTAATTAAATTAAATTTGTGTTCATGTAAAAACAGCGTTCACGGTACATTATTTCAGATATCGATTCTAAAGTAGGGAACTAGCGGCCTTCTCGGTCTTCGATGCACTATTTTCTTCAGCAATTGAATTCTTATTCCATCGTACACTTTCGATATATAATGACTGCAAAGAGCCACTGAAGTTCTGCTGGTTATTTTATAGAAGCCCAACGATTTCTTATGCTATCAAGTAGTGCATACATACGTATATCCGTCCTTCCAAGAAGATAAGGTTCTTCATTCTACTGGTTTTTCATTGTTTTAAAAATACGTCTCGTAAGAAAGCACAGTAAATTGCGAATTTTATAAGTAATATTTCCCAATGCAAATTTTTATAATAAATTCCAGTTATCCTTTTTCTTGTTATACTTGGCGTTTGATAAATACATATTTGTTATTCACAATATCCGAACTCTGGCGTAGCCAGAAATTTTTACAAACTCCGCGAAATGTGAATTTAATTTTTCGTAGTCCGCGAAGTAGTAGACTATTAACGAAATGAAATACTCCGCGGAGTGAGTATTTTTATTTTTCTCGTATTCGGCAATTGAGAAGATATAATACATATCTAATCTTTGCCATAAGGCTGCTGGTGCAAAATTCACATACGCCAAGAGAGTTTTTGTTATTTTTACAATTTAATTTACAGAGAGAAAGATTTCCACCATTATCTAAATGCTTTGAATATATTCAACCTCTAACAGAGACTCATTAACCCATTTTAGATAACATAAAGATATTGTTGCGCCGGAAAACACAAATATTTATTGAAAGATTGATGACATTTGGTTGGTCTGTATGTATTTTCGCTGTTGGCGATTCACACCAGCTCAATGCAAAAGGGAGAATTCGTAGGAGAATAACTATAGAAAACGTTTTTGGCCGTTCCTACCGTTGGTTTCCAAAGCCATCTTGAGGATAACCTAAGTTACCTGCTCTACGCTGAAGTAGTAGATGCGATTTATTTAAGGGAATAAGAAAAAAATCTAAAAATTATGTTTAACTACCCTGCTGAAATAGAAGTGCCGTAGTTTTAAAAGTGCTTCGACAGCTGAGGTCATTTCCCTCCGGGTATCGAACCTCGGACCGTTTTCACTAAGTCGAAGCGACTTGGGAGGCCCCCTGTTGAAATAGTTCCATTTGGCTTGCAATTGTGTACACGACAGCAATTGGCAGAAGAATGAGTATTTGGGACTTCCGCTTACTCAAGATAACACCTACACAACTGATAACTACTTCCTTGGCCAAATTTTTTTCGCCATCTTAATTTTTTATTTCCTTGCCTCAGCTATGTTTCTCACGAACACTGGTGGTCTCAGGCAGTTGTTTTTCCCCGTGAAACCCTATAAACATAATTAAGATGGACGTGTGACGAATGACGCTACATTTTTTTACTCGGAAATGACCGAAGTTACGATAGTCTAATTTTTGCACTTGAAATTCTAATTCTCGTAGTAGTAGAATTCCGTGAAAGTAATGATTACCCCACTGTCTTACTATTACATTAGGGAAGACTACACCATTTGCAGCTCATAAACTTGAGTAAAAGTGATAAATATAGTAAAAAGTGAAGCATGAAAATGGAATTTATATATATTAATTTAGATTTTCTAACAAAGAAAGATGTTTTTTATCCAAAAGATACTAAAATGAGGAAGCGGAAATGCCGAAAAATCTACAACTTAAACTGTCAAAAATTCATGAGAAAATTCAGGGAACTGGACCTCAATAAATTTAAATGTATTCGACCGACGATACAAAGAAATTTCTACCTCGACAGTGAGTCTTTATTCTCTTAAATTCCTTTATTACTTATGTGCATTAAAAGTTCACGTGGGTCCCAAGAGGTGCAATACTTTTTTCTCTGGTCCTGTTCTTATCCATTCATCGCAAAAAGGAACATGGTCTTTCCTGTTTCCTGGCTCTCATTTTAGGAACTCATTACTTGGTGAAATCAGCCCCCTCCTCATCGTTCTTTTATAAAGACGAATTCTACAGTAAAATTTTAAAAAATAATAAGTATTGAGAAAAAAATTAACAACTTACAAAAATTACGGAAATGTATACGAGAAAACTGGAAAGGTAGCAAAGTTCCATTGATTAATCATAAAGTTGAAGTCCGTCCGGAAGTCAGTGACCTCCGATCCGCCACAGGAAAGAGTGGCGCTGAATGTCACATGAAATTATTTCCGAAGAGGGCTTTTAAACTGGATGGGGGAGAATAAAGAGTCGCTTCCAATTTGAATGCGAAAATGCACGCGACGCGTGATTTTCGTCACTTGCTTTTAAAGAGATTCAAGCACGCTCCAAACACGTTTTCCACTCCTTTTCCATAAATTTTCACTTTTCCGAACATTCACACGTCATAAATCACGCGTGTGGGAAATGAGTCCTTATTTCGAAGAAGACGAGAGGGCAAAAAGTCCATTGTTTCGCCATCCCTTCTCATTATTCGCACCCTCGTGAACCCTTTCCTTGAAGGGGTAGTCGCGAGAGAAAGAATGACGGGATGAACCCTTTTTATGAGGAAAACAGGGATACCAACTGGCCTTCCAATCGGGTTGCAACTTTACCTCCGGACACATCAGACCGCTCTAAATAATCATCTATGAATTACGGACTTGAGAACCGCGGATTATCTTTCGAACCGAAGCGAAACTTGCGATTCGAATTCTAGAAAACATACGCATCGAGTCGAATAAGCATATGATATTTCGGTTTCACATTATTATTTTTACGGACGATTTCGGTAACATTTTATGCAGCCATCATTCACTTGACTGATTTGATCAGTCATTAAAATCATCAGCCCGAAAAACGGACCTCAACTCCGCCAATAAATGCTTTGGAGAAGGAATAATGTATAATAAGCAAGACTAAAAGAGAGGTGTTTTGCCAATGCTTTCTTCACTGAGTCAGAATGCTATTATGGATCCACGTAATGATAACATAATGATTCTACGAACAAAACTTACGTAATTCTCATTTTTCTCTTTAAAATTATAAGTACAAAAATTACAATTGATGGAAGATGAAACTTTTAGTCTCAATCCAGCCAAAATAAAGACGTATATCATTATATCTCTCAATAAGGCGTGGTTAATATTTAGTTATTTAGTTGCTTTATTATTTATTTATTTAGCTGCATTCATATCTCTGTATTTTTCATATCAACACAGCCACGGGTACGTTTTCCTCTACATTATGTTAAAATAAAAGTATCAAATACTGATTTAATCCAGATAAGAAATCAGGAAAGTAGACCTGATATGATTCTCCATTTATCAAAATAATCCTGATGCAATTCTCCCTTCCCCATTTAATGCGTGAAATTTCTTATTTTTCATCCCTCGAATAGGCACAAATAACTTTCTCGTACAATCTCTAAAAAGAAAAAATAACACAAAAGAGAAATTAATGTAAAGAGAACGTGGTAATGAACTTCACTATCTATCCCCGTGTCGATATGAATATGAAAGATGCGAATGACTAACATAAGAAGGGGAGAATCAGGTGAGTAAGAGAGGGGAAGAGATCTTCTGACAAAGAGGCTTAAAAGCTACTCAGCATCTGAGAAAAAATCGGATCCTATTCAGAAAAGAAGAGGGAGAGAGAAAAAAGGGGGAAAGTAACGGAGAGTTTTGACTTGACTCACAGAAAATACTTCCTCATTTTCGTGAATTCTTAATCCCAAGCTAGACTGTTTGGATGCTTGGGAATCTGGCTGATAACCATTGGAATGGTTTCGCAATGAATTTAGCGAAGGGAAACATTGTCCTCGCTATGAAATAAATCAATAAATATCGATTGATGAAATTGAAAGCGAATATGATCATCTCTAATGGGAAATATTGCATTGACTTCGAAGAAGATATCATGGAAAATAAACAGAATGGATTCTCTAATTAATCTGATCAAAGGCATCCTCGAGCAACGCGGGAAACGAAAACACGATCGAAAGCTACGGTGAAAAATACGAAAATGAAAGAAATTAAAGAATTAATAAATAAATGTACAGGTGCGCTGAGTAAAAACTATTTCGGCCAATTTTACGTCTTTTGTAAGGCTTTTTCCTTCCACTGAAATACTAGTTACGAATTTATAAATAGATTTTTGTAGAAAATATATCTCCTTTAGTGATTCTTAGCGAAATTCCATATTTTCAATGCAAAAATTATACGAGGGTGGTCTGAAAAGTTTCCGACCCCAGATTTTTCAGATATCTTAAGAAAATTTTCAGAAAACATGTCGAGAAATGGCGAAATGTTGGAAAATTTTCAGACCACCCATCTATTTCTTTCTTCATTTGATTTTGTAGAAAAATGTTAAGAAAAACTTGACTAAATTTCTTTTGAATGACCAGGAGTACCTTAAGTAGTTTGATATTAAAATATATAATGGTCTCGTTCAAAGTAATTCAGAAACATTGACGCTTGACTTCAGGCTGAATACGATAACTGCGTCCTGAGCATTGGCCTATTTTATTAAATGATTGCACTAGCATTTACTGCTCGCATATAAACTAGCTTTAATTTTATTTTTTGCACCTTGAAAGGAATATTTCGGTAAAGAAGTACAGGATACATGGGTGAAGAATGGAAGGATAGGATGGCGGAAAAACAGATAACGCGGAATCCTCTGTAACCAATTAACCGCCTTTTCTTAGCATTCATTGTACACGAGAAATCACGTAACATTTTAGAGAAACTGCGGACTGTGAAAAGGAATACAATTAAATTGAGGAAAAGTTTTGCTAAGTGTTTCTTAAGAAGAGTAGTTCCACATGTATGTGAAACATGGTCAAAAAACTGCACTAGAAGAATGCTGTCTTTGGGATGATCACGAAGCTTTGGTACATACATTGTAACTTCTTCAGAATACATTAGAGACATGTACCTTGTCTGATACCATTACGAAGTAGTCCACTACATTACGCCTCGGTCGCTTTCATTCAGTTGGCGATGGAGGAAAGGCGAGGAAATCTTACGCAAATTTTATTTATCTTATGCGGTATTTTGAGTGTTGGATATTTAAAGAAGAGGTCATACTCACAGTTACGAGAATTCCATTTATTTCTGCGCAGATTCTGAGAAGAGATTATCCATCGAAGATGCAAACCTGTAAATTCAAAGGAAAACAAGAATATAGAATTTTTAAATAAAAATCACGCATACATTCATACCAACGACTCCATTCCATTCTCACGGCATTTTCCTTTCATATTCATAATACTTGTCCATATTTTTTTATACCGGCATGTACCATTCGCTTCAGACACATTCAAGCATACGTCCATGACCAATGGAAATACAATATTTGATATTCTTGATTACGTTTACGGTTATGAATGAGTAGATAATATTTTTAGCCGACGCAATACATATAATGCTCGTGATGTGGGCAGCCTTACTGCTTTGTTTTGGCATATTTTAGCCAGACCAGCGCGACCGTTTTTTAGAATTATTAATCAGCACGGATATGCGTTTCAACTGAACTGGATCCGCACTCTACATATGAATATCCGCAAAAGATAATAAATTATTCGACCTGATCCTACTCGCAAGAACAAATCCGCTATTCTCGGCGTTATTTTAATTATTCCAACATTTCATCTGCCGAATTTTATGCATAATTCGACGGAAGAAATGTGAGACGATGGAAGAGCGTTTAAGTGTCTCATAGCAGATGTCACAAGAGGAAGAGAAAGAAGATCAGGAAACAGTTAACGAGGTTGCATAAGATACGGAGCGTTCCCTTGGAAGAAATTACTAAACAGATGATTTGCAAAATTCGAACTTGGGTAATTACGGCTAGCGGATGAGAGTAATCAATGAGAATAGACATCAGAGCAGGAATTGAAGTACTTTCCCTCAGGATAAGGAAGAATACTCGAACAGAATAGCTTTCACTCATATAATCAAGAACCGAGGAAGAAATAAAACTCACGATCTGATACGCTAATATAAATTGCTTTGCAGTGCGACAATAAGGAATAGAGCTAGTGCAAGATATATTCATGATGAGGAATGAGGTATATGGATGAGAAATCAATTCCAGAAAAAAATCTGCCATCTTTAGTCTTAAGTTAGAAATTAATGTTTTGTAAAGATTCACCAATATGATTAAATATTCTATTGGATATAATCAACTCCCTACTTGTAAGGCTGATTGTGGTTCCTCGCATATTTTGCAACATATTTACGGCACAGCAGTGTAACGCGGTAGACCGGTATGGAAACACCATCAAATATGAAATAAGACAATCATAATCATAACGCCCAGAATTGGTCAACGGATGGAACGAAGAATAGTACTTAGAAGCAATTGAAAACATATATGCAGAATGATTAGGTAGCGGTCGTGAATTTCTTTTTAGCCACTTACTGGTAGTTAAAGTTTCGTTACCTTATCTAAAAACATTGGTATTTCAGTCACTAAATTGACATATAATTAATGATATAAAAATCAGTCGCAGAAAATTCCATGCGGAACCAACGGTAAACTATTTTCAATAGCGGGCAGATAAAAGCCTGATGTATTATAGAGAGCATATGTTTTATTATATCGCTTGCTCAAAAGAAGAACGCAGATAAGTCATAAGCAAGGTTGTAATTCACTCAATGGATTACCATGGTTTCCATTCAAGTCAATAAACTCCGCTGATTATCTTTAGGCGAGAAGATACCCTTTTCTCCAGACATCGAAATAAGGCAGAAAGATCCATCCGAAATATGAGACCGTATACCCATATCAGTATCAAACATCCAAAATCCATGATATTAACTAAATTTTAGGAAGAGATATGAAACATTACAGAACAGTCATGTACGCATGAAATCTAGTTTCCTCAATGAAGAATTGCGAATTATTATTTTATTCAGCTGTCGTCATTTAGATGCTTTCACAGCATCTCGGATATTGATGACTACCAAGGCACAGCTATAAAAGTAAAAAATTTCAAATTATGAAGTTAGTCTTTTTGGAGCGAACGGTGGAAGGATGTCAAGAAATTCATAAATGAAACGCACGTGAAATATTCAAATTTATCAGTTATCCTAGAAACATGAAACCTAATAGGGTGGTGAAATGGATTATTAGCTTAAAAATCCCAAGGCGCAATAAAGACGCAAAATGCATGAAACAAAGCTGCAAGTTTTATATATTACCCGTAATCCTTATAGAAAAATCTCACGTTCCATCACTATAGTACGATAGTAGTATTGTAAAAAGTGCTTCGACAGCTGAGGTCATTTCACGGGTGGCCCCCATGGGAATCTTCGTTGAGGCTTCCGAAGATTTTTAACCTTATTTAAAACCTTTGGAAACCATGCTACTTGGTAGATTTTTATTAACATAAATAGTATATAGTACACCAAGACTAGTGTTAGGAGAGGTAGTGAATTATATATCCTATTTATGTTGCGCATTCTATGAATTGTAGGGGGTCTCTATTTAAAGAAAAAACTTTCCAGCATTTGTTGTAAAACTTAATTTCAATAAAATCAACTGATTAAACAATTCATCGATTCTTTGCACCCGTAAGCATAATTTCCTAAAGCGTTGCTCTCATATATTTCATGTTCTTTAAGTATATATCCCTTACATTGAATTACCTAGGCCATATAAAATATTAATTTAAATTAATTTTAGGATTATAACTGAAATTCATTAGTTCAGCTTGTTTTATAGACAATTTTAGGAGGAAAGTGATCGAGACTGTGACATTTTTATAGGCAATAATTAAAATCCAAAGATATTAGCCGAGGAATCCAATATGATATGAATATTTCACGTTAAAGTCACACACATTTTTTCAGCCTTCGTCAACTCGTAATTGATTCCTCTTGTATTTGATCCATATGTACGGCCTTGATGGTTTGGAATCCTTCCGAGCAAGTGTGAGTAAAAGCAAGATTTTCTGAGAAACTTAGAACCCTGACTTCATCGTTTTTCCGCTCGGGTATGAATGAGTCGTTTCTGAACAAGGAATTGTGTATCTATTCTACTAATTTTGGGATGAAAAGAAGGCTTAAATATTCCTGCTCCTAAGTCGTAAGAAACGGAGTCTCTTTCATTAAATTAGCGTTTTGAACAGGTAGATAAACGAGATATTATTAATATCACTACCGTGTTTTCCCGAATATATGACAGGACCAATTTTCACCCCTAAAAGACTCCTTAGGGGTTATTTTCAAGGTACCTTATTATCTCTAGTAAAAATATACTTTTCTCGAGCAACATCGAGTACATTTACTCCAGGACTAGAGTCAATAATATCAATTATACATCGATTAATTTATAGTTACGTCTTGTGTTCTAAGGGACCAACGAACCCTGTCCGTCCGGCTGTCTATCCCAAGTAAAACTCATTTCGAATTAAATAAATCATGAAAAGTCTAGTCAGGGCTTATTTTCGGGGTAGTGCGGTATATATTCTATACTTATAATTACATGGGTGGTCTGAAAAGTTTCCGACATTTCGCCATTTCTCTACATGTTTTCTGAAAATTTTCTGAAGACTTCTGAAAAATCTGGGGTCGGAAACTTTTCAGATCACCCTAAATTTACTCCTTTCTGGACTTGGAACAGCCTACCAAATTAATTGTGCTATAAATTAGTACTGCACTAACTCAGGATAATTCCTGTCGATGGAGTGCAGCCTCGAACTCTGAAGTTAGGCTCAATACTTTCCATTTTTCGACGCATACCACAGCGTCTCCCTTCTCCAGTTCGCAGTCCGTGACCGAGCTTTAGCAATCGCCATAAACTCGTGGCTTGTAATTTTTTTCTGTTCCTCCTTTTCTCTTAACTTCGCCAGCTGCGGACTCCCATCCAGCAGCAGCAGCAGCACAGGTGTTCAATATCATTCCGTTCTTCTTAAGAATCTTCCAAGCGTTCCGCTCCGGTCATCCTTGACGCTCTTCCGTTTTCTTATTCCGTTTATCCCGCCCTTCCACCAATCATTTATCGCCGTTGGCTATCGCAAAAACATCTCTCTTTATTCCTCTTTTCTGTTTTGAGGAAAAGTTGTGTACAACACACGCAGTCTTCCGCCCTTTCCTCTGAGCACCTGTGGTTACGCCCAATGAGAGCAAACCGTGCTATTTCTCGCCCATCTCGTGTTGTACCGCTTTTATCGGAAGATCTCTCACAATTGGCCAATGTTGCGATCGGGTTGCTTCGACTGGCTGATAGATTTTTGTTTTCTCCGTATTCTCGGGAAAATATTCATAGCGCAGTAAGTGATAATTCGGTAAGGTAAGTCGCATATACATGGTTTTTCTCGATTAATTAGTAAAGCGACACATAATCACCATATCGTTACCACATTTAAGTAGGAGTAATCATCGAGAAAACGGAGTTTATTTTGAAGAAAGATGCATTTTGAATAGACTGCATGTATCCGCTTTCTAAGCTTTTTGTAAGTCCAGGTTTCTAGCCATCAGAAAATACCAATCCTACCGTCAACCTGTTGAGCCTTATTATTTACTCAGAATGAGAGATCATTTTAACTAGGATGAACTATGAACATTTAACTAAAATGATCTGGTGAACAAACTTTAATACTGAACTAAGAATATTATACCGTACAGAAAGTCACCTATTAAAATGGTGTTTGGGTAAATCTCCTTTTCTAAAAACAGAATACGCAGGAAATGAAACTATTTACGTTTTTAGCAATTCCTCTTCCACAATGTCAGATATGGTTACTTGGAGGTTAAACTGCAAAGTGACAAATTCGGAAAATAATTTTCTCCTTTTTATTGAACCAGTCCCGATCTATACCATTAGTAAAAGAATAATTTTACCGTTTTTTTTTAAATTTTTATTGCCTTAATCTTTTTAATCGACGTAAGTAGCTCTTATTACTTTAATTAAAGCAGCCCCTGTCTACGCTGTAACGTAAAAGTAGTTGACAGATTTGAAAAAAGTTTAGCATCAATATGTATTTTTTAATATTATCGATGAGGAAACGCTTGCTAAGATGTCCGGGAAAGTATTCCAATTCTACCTTTATATCGGAGAAAAGCGGGAGAAAAGAGCAATGAATCTGGAAATGCATTTGAGTTGCCCTTGAAATACCCCGTTGATCGCGCGTTAAATTGCTTCCAAAAGGGAAACAGTTGATGGAAAACGCAAGGCCGGTGGAAGATCTTTAGTCGGAGATATCAGATGGTGCGCCTGCCGTAGAAGATGACCAGTTGGAAAATATAGATTATCATCAGATGGTGATGGGCAGTGATAGAAGAAGAACTTTTCGCAAATTGTAAGTAATCATCTAAACCATTTACTATGACCCTTAGCCTCATATTTTTCCAGGCGATGATATAACATTTTATATTATCTCTAGGATGATTTTATTCATGATTCATGTAACTTGAACGTAAAATATTCATATCATATTGGATTTCTCAACCAATTTATTTGGATTTTAATTCGCGTATGATGAGCTTTAGTTATCATCCTAAATTTTTTATAATAAAAATGTTTTTCTTCCTAAGGAAAGATCTTTTTCGTTTTTCCAATGCGTTTGATGCAAATGGCAATATATTATGCGATTGCTGACTTCTGCGGCTACTTCAATCCGGTATATCTTTCGTATTCCTTGATTCAGGTTTCTATTATTCATCCTGTTTTTCCTAAGCCTGCTTTCCCACATTTGCAGAGCACTTTGTAGACTCGAGGTATTTTCAGTACGAGTGGGTCTTCGACTTTCGACAGATAACTCCCAAGTTTTTTGAGCGTTTGTGTATTTTATTCGTTTATTGCTTTCTACTTCAAATCCGGGCTTGAAGACTAATTAATTTGTACCACGACCAATAAAATGTTTCAGTATTTCTTTCAAATACACTACGGATTTTAAGAAAATCTGAAGATCCTGTGTAACGCTTTTTTTTCAAACTAACACATTTTTCGAAATTCAATCAAGTTTAACTTCATCACCAAGGGAATTGAACCCTGAATTACAAGTTAAGTGACACTTCAATCTATCAACATACTTTTCATAGACAAGCAATAGATCATCATGACGAAGCCTATTTATAGTTCGTTCCATGACTGGAAGTGGGAGGAGAGCTCTAGAACTAGGTTTGCGTTTATCTTTGTTTTAACCACAGCATTTACCACTAAAATTGGCAGATGTGGCAACATGGGAAGAATATGAGATACATATCCGAAATACATAGGTTACAGAGAGAGGGGGAATATTCAATAATTGTGGAATAGACAACAAAAGAAGCTACTCCATCTGGTACGTTAATTTAGATATATCAAACTGTGTATCAATTTCATTTTCTTTCGGATAAACGACCACCTCACTAGAAAAATTCTTTCCGAAGGACATTCCTTAGCATGGGGCAAATAATCTCAACAGTGATTGATAGAATTCCTGAGGCCACTTACTGAGAAGAACCGTAAGTTCCTTATTCTGCTCTCCGATACCTAATCAGGTGCAAAGGTTAGTCGGTGCCCGCATTAGGAAGACTTCCTCGCATCTAAAATGGACACTTCCTTCGCAATTCCATCCCAAACGTGAAAGTGAAGATAAAATCCTTGCCAAGACTTCCTCGACCGATCAACTTCCTGTTCACTGGAAAATGAATTTCGGAGGAAATGTCGATTGGTTCGAAACTTTTACAGTTCGGAGCGCAAGAGACGAAGAAGTGGCTAAAAATCGGATGCGAATAACAGCGAGAATTCATAATCGCAGAAATAAATGCTGTTTATTTCGTGAATAAATGACGGAGATATACTACGCATAAGACTGAATGTCTTCGAATATATTTAATATTGACTCTTTTCGTGTGGATTATATTCCTCACTGTTGGTAGTTGACAAAGATAGAATAAAAGCGGCGTATAGTCCACAACCACTACCTTCATTTCATGTGGTTCATTGGAAATAATGAATAAAACACGACCAGGATGTACAAGTACCATCTTCTTGACTCTTGTCCAAGATGATTATGGAGATATCTAGAATCGACTCATGCATGAGAGCTATTCGAAAAGATAGAGTAAAATGTGTCTCCTTACAGAAATTCAAAATTTTACCAGATAGAAAAGAATTACATTAGGATCATGAAGCCTTAATACCCTACGCCCCTTACGATTGTCGCTTGAGGCAAGGCTCTGTATCTATATTTTAACTGCATGAGCAAAGGAAATATTCAATTGCATGAGCTATATACAAGCGAAAAAATTCACAAAACATTTTCCAAACGCCAGCTGAAATACGGAACGATTTGGAGCTATGATAACAAATCAAAAACCATCCGAGATCAGAAAGAAATATCTTTTTGCTCCGGATAGAGAGAGAAGTATGTGTAGCAGGTGTAAGTTAACGATTCACCCTTTCAGAGTGAGGACAATATCAGATGATCAATATTCGAATCGGAAGAACTTGCGAGGGATAAAGCAAGCATAAATCACTGAGTCAATGAAGCAAATCGTAAACATTCCGCTTGGTCGAGTGTCAGAAAGGCGTGATCCATGTGCATTTGCTAGGTGCAGCATAGCGGACACGCATGTTTGGCGACTGGCATGTACGCACTCTTTTATCACGTTCAGGAAAACAAATGGATTCTCGGAACATCTCCTCGCTTTTGAATCTGAGAACTCAAAACGACAGCCTTCGCTGGCATTTATGCGCATTCAAAAAAACCGAAGAAAAGAAATTATATTCAGAATGACGTCGGCAGGATTTCTGATAGAAAATCTCTTTCATTTCAATCAGCCTATAGAAGTCATACATAGTGCTTTCAGTGAAAATAATAGCAATAGTAAAGTTGTAATAAACACTTTCTCTTAGCTGAATTTGTCTCGGAAGTCATCAGCTGCTTGGATCTCCTCAATCATTAACAACTGATAGCTAAGTATTAAGAGTTAGAGCAAAATCTCGTTTTCTAAAAACGAATTTTAAGTAGATTTTAGAAAGGATTATTGTTTCCGGATGATATTAAAATCTAAGGAGAAATCAGCAACTGAGTAAGTAATTTGCACATACTTTTTCCAAAATAAAAGGGAACGAGTAAATTTCAAACCACGAAAGTCAAAGTGGACCTTTAAAATCGCTCCTTTTTAAAAAAATTATACCGCCTTCACCAATTTTTATAATGCCAGTCAATTTATTTGTAAATGTCTAATAAAGAAAGCGATGTTCGCTAAGTTATAGTGACTTATTGACAAAACCTCAATTAATATAATGATAATCAGTGATTTTATATCTTTTTTATGACCTCTGTTGACTTACGCTTATTATTTGTAATTCTTCTTGCATAAGCTTTAAGCCCTGTAACTTCATTTATAAAATTAATTAAAGTAAAGATACGGAGAAGATTAAGGAATTCGGTATGATCAAGCCCTTAAGAAAAAAGAAACAATGCGACCTTGTGAAATAATCTGTACAATTATTCTTCATAAAACGTACATTGCATCCTCAACAAAAACAACCAAAATACAAAGACCTATAGCCTAAATAGTATAATTACGGCATGTTCTTTTATTGAGAGTCTCTTATAGAAATTTGGCGCCTGAGAAGTTCCCATGAGTAAAGGTGACCCTGAATATAAGGTGAAGATGGGAAAGGTGTTTCGAATGGTATCACAAAAAGAGGCGTAAACTAGATGCTGAAGCCACGTGTTCGAGTATTCATTGTTCTCCGAATGATCGTCCGAAGAGAAACTGAAGATTGATGGAAGAGCCTATTCTACCGGTGGCAGTACAAGGAGAAAGAGAGAGAGTGTTGTATGAAGAGAAAGCATGGAATAGAAGGAACGATGCTTTATTAATCTCATAGAATGGCCTCGGAGTGGCAACGGAGAAAGTGAAGAGATAAGGGAGTGGGTGAGAGAAATGACACATACCAACCCCCAATTCTCACTCCTTATACAATGAGGAAATATTTTCCCTTGATGAGATTTCCAAACAAGAGCGAGCCACGCCACGTTCTCCTTTGAGATGTTTTGGTGAACCTAGCGGCCAGTTAAAATTAACGGGCTCTAGTCTGTATGTATTAGAAGCTGTTAAAGTATGTATCAAGTCTAATTTAAGTCTATACTATTAAGTCTTTATGAATTAAAAGCTATTACAAACTATTAAATTCGTTTCATTTGCCGTGTTTCTTACCTGCTATCCTAATCCTCAGAAGCCTTAATTTGAGACCCTGCTAGTAGAGCTGATAAGAAGCTGAATGAACCAGACCATTCCGAAGCTATCAATAGAGCATTGCAAAGAAAATGCAAACTCCCCACAGCAAAAACAAAACTAGATAAACGTATCTAAAATTAAAGAAAATTTGAATACCACGAATTACGAAAGATACTACGGATGGGATGGGAAATTGTTTTGGAAAAGAGAATATCAACGAGAGAATCGGCAACTTAAAAGGCAGAAAATAAAATTAATTTCAAGAGATTAAGAGACTGTAAGAAATAAAATATAAATACTTGAATACAGAGAGAGAATTGGAAGATATCAGGGTCACAGAACGTATTGTAAAGATTGACAAAATTTATTAATGTAAGGTGTATCCAAGGCTGTGTGTCTTTCTATCTTGTGAAACATACGTAAATCTTATGGTCATGTGAAGCAATTATTTAAATCTGCCTATTTAATTAATGTAATTATTATAAAATAAAATCTTTGTTTTAACTTCGAAGTTCACAGCGATCTATACCAGAGGAATCTTGTGTCTAAATAATAATAAAATAACAATACTTTGTCTTCTTCAAAAGATTCGTATTCGAGAAAATTCAACGCTACGATCAAAATTTCTTTTTGGCCCTTATCTTCAACATCAAGACCTAATAACCCGAGTTTTATCAAATTGCACGAATATGAATATCTACTGCATTCCTCATTATCACCAATGGTAGCTCTACCAAGAGAATTGAGAGAGACGGTTGCATGCGTTACATCGCACGAGAGGATAAATATTGACGGCAGCATATTTTGATGCGCACGAACAGAAAGCATTGTTTTCAGACGATGACTTTCGCAGAGTTGAGCCAGGCGCGTTGCAAAGACTTTGAGGTGTTGGACGATTGCTCTCCAGAGTGCATGGAGGAAAATCTAACGCTGCAGGGCAACCGTTATATAGTATTCCCTACTGGAGCATAAAAGAACAGATACGCCTCTATCTTGGAAAGAAAATGATCAATCAGGCACACTTGTATCAGCAGCGAATTGCACACTTGGGACTTAACGTAATATCCCTGAGGGTAAATTGTCTGTTGATCTCGGACTTCTCTAACCTCAACTATAGTACATACTTTTACTTGACATCCTTCAAAGTATAGAACGAAATAAGAAAATATTGCTTTTAGAATATTTACGACTCTTTTGTGGGGAATATAAAGATTTTCTAATCATTAATGCAAAAAATACTAGAACTGTTTGCATTTAAATTGTTCCCTTTAATTTGGGGAGAGCCGTAATACATTTAAGCATAAATTTCTGTAGAATACTATTTACTGAATCATGGCGTATATAGTTTATATATATAAATATGTGCAAATAGGAATCCATAAAAAATTGGTATCTAAAGGAAAAAGAAAGTGTTATATACCAGAGAGGCTCAAAGTAGGATGTTTTTTCAGTCTCGTTTCCGCTCTGAATTCGCTCCGGATTTTGTCATTAATTATCGGAGAGAAAATTCGCAGATCTAATCAATATTTATAAAGTTTTATAGCATTCGAACCATTTCTTATGGATAACTTAGCGCGAAAAAAAGTTCAGATGGACTTCTTAATATTCCACAAGCAATATAAATCTCACACTAAAATACTCTCCAATCTATCGAAGAATTTAAGTTTCTCTGAGGAAGAGCTCTCCCTATTTTGGATTTTAATGGATGGCAAGAAGATATTAATACCATCAACTATCAGTAATCAATGTTAAGCTTGGCGAAGGAACTTGCAATACCTAAAACTGTAACACAATTTGATTAATCACTTAATATACCACTTGAACCTTCCATCTCTCGGCAGATTCATATCTCTTCAAATTCTCTTATAACACCCTTTGCAATACTTCTTGATGGTTTATTCCGCCCTTTATTTCATTCAATTAGAATATTTCCTCGATTCAATTCGATTGAAGAGCGATGAAAACAATGCGGTTAAGGGATCGAAAAATAGAATGCTAATCTGGCATCCAGTGCCGTAACAAAGAGAGGGCTGACCGCCCCGGGCGAGACTTTTTGTTAATAGCAGTGAGCGGAAAACCGCATAAATTACAAAAAATGGGATAAAAATAAAAATAACTGAGGTAATAAAGGATAATAAACGTAAGAGTAAAATTTTTCATGCATAAATATTCGATTCGAGGTGAATTCCCTTCGTCTTTTTTCCTTCCGTGTATTTAACCCTTGCACAGCCATTCTCAGTAAGATGTAATAAGTGAAGTGTAAATCTTCCTAATGAAACACTGGATGAGCTACAGCTACCTAATAAACCTTAACTGCTTAACTGATAAAAATAATTGCTAATTTTTTTCCAAATAAATAATAGGAATAAAAAGTTTAAAACAGATGCTTCCTATTCGTCGCATTAGCTTCTAAGACAGTTTTTCTATATATTGAACGAACAAATCGGGTGCCATAAAAAGTAGCTATGCCATTTCTATCGAAAAGTATCACAAATCTAGATTGCAAGAAAAGAAATATTACATTTCCAATGAAAACACAACAAAAATAAAAACCAGTTTTGTACATGAATATAACAAATTATGTGGAGGATCTGTCATCTTAACAATTTTATGAACGAAACAAGGTTGAATGGGAAAGTTCATGTCCTAATGATGAGATTAACGTGAAAATTTATGATTAATATGACAGTGGTATGTTGAACCTGATTTATGGACCACGGAAGATGCAGCAATAAAACTGCCGAAGTGGAAAGGTAATCCGATATAATGCTAATAAAAGAGGAATTCCAGTAGGGAATATTAAATAACAAAGCTCAAACATCCGAATTCCTTGTAAATACATAATCATCTCCGCCTTTCATCTTTTACGCAAACGCCAAAGGAAAGCGAGAGCTATCTCAAACGTATTCTAATCGAAAGATACGGAGAGAGTGGAAGAGAAAACAAAATAGAGAAAAGAAGAAAGCTAAGTGTGGTCACGGACTTTTGGAAAATGTTCCCAACGAATTTAAATATGTATTCATATCGAATAAGAAGACAAACTCAACTCAACTTACAGTTCAATAATGCTCTTCGTGACGCAGAGCACGTTTCTTTATGGAGAAAGTGCATATCGAATTTAGGACCAGGATTTGGCTATAGCTTCCGTTAGAGTACATGTTAAGTGGACAGCATATAACAATATCTAAAGAATACGATCGCAACATTCATATCAGATGTATGAATCTCGTTTGAGACGCGCCATTCGAAAATCGCGAAACAATAGACTTTCGTTCAAAACGTGATCGACTTGACAAGCACGCTGGGCCTTGCCAGAATATCAATGTAGCATTCACTTGGAAGATACAGTTATTTACATTAATAAAACAGATGACAACTCCACTCAGACATCAGTAGGATTCAACCTTGCAGGGTCAGACCAATACAGGGGTGAGCAACCGGCTTCACTCACAAGAATTTTCTCCGGCTATCGGTGCGGTTTCAAATTAGTTCCGTCTGCCTTAAGTTCACACTTAGTAACATACAGACAACTTAAGTAAGCGGAACAGAAATATAATAAAGAATACATTTAATTGAAGAGTAATTGAATCAAAGAGTAGAGGTGAATTTTGGTGAAAAAGAGTTTTAGCAGCAAAAAGTTTCTATTTAATTAGTTTTCATTTAAATTTTTAATCCGGCCGGCGAGGATACTGAGACCAATCAATTTGGTCCAATTCGAAATGCTCATTATCGATCTAAATTCTGTTACGGTATTTTTAAAATTCGGATAGTATAAACTAATAATACTATCTATTCAAGTTATTATTTTCTAAGAGAAGATATTGATTCACCTTTTACGTTTCACATGATCACTATTATTCAAGAAGTAAGAGTTGCTCTTATGACGCAGATTCCTCATAAATTCACTCACTCTGAATAATTTTAATTTAAATGTATCATTAATATTTCTTAACTTATTTTTTATAATAAACGGCGAGGAGAATACAGAAGTAAGATATAAAATGTTTCCTAAAATTCACTGACCATTTTCTACACGTACTATTTGTTGCAGGCTTAACTTAAGCTTAAGCTTAAATAAAGAAGCAAAAATTTTCAAATTCTATCAGCAAGACTGTATAAAATATTCCTTAACAAAATAACGATTTCAAACATAAGGGTATGATGATAATTATATACTAGTGTAAAACGTCTTTGAATCATAAAAATTATATTTAAATATTTTTTATTTAAAGCATTCATAAAGTAGGGGATAAAATTACTTTTATATTCAATATACATACAAAAATGTATTTATTGGGGCGAAATTGGAGCTGTATAGCCCCATCGACCATTTAGCACAGAAAGAAAACCCGATGGCAATCATCCTTGCAAGGAAGGTGCAGCCATGAGTCAGACTATGATACAGAAAGATGTCATTGAAAGACCGCAGAGAGATCCATATTCCTTAATGTGTGAGCGGCACTTGTACAGGGAATCCCCATGAATAAAAGCAGCGTTCTGCAGCAAGTCATGCAAGCTGAGGAATCTCGCTTTTCCCTCTCGCAATTCCTTCTAACATTCCGCACAAGAATCGACGGGAAAACGAGACAAAAGAGGAAAATGCATTTTTTTCTGAACAAAGGACACCTTCTACCGTCTGAGTGATGTTCCGAGACAAGAGTGGATCGTTTACTTCAGCATCAAGGTGAGGAATTCCTCATCAACTAGAAATCATACAACTAAAGTTGTTACTTGCATATCATTGTTATTTCAGACGTATATTATCAATGCCATGAATTTATTCAGAAAATAGCAGAAATTTATTAGACAAACTGCCACAATCTGAATTAACACTTAAACGGTAAAGATAGAGCCATTTTGACCAGACTTTTTACTCTTTTCTGATTTTTTTCAATATTCATTAAAAAACCTTATTCCATAGTGCTACGTATTCCTTTTTCAAGACATTTCATGGTAATGACTATGATTTCTCATGATTTGTGGGAAAATGTAAAAGATTTTAAGAGAGCTTACAGACGGTAAAGGCGGACATGACAAAAGGGTGCGGAACACGGAAATTCCCTGCAGATAAAATTACGTGTTCGTAAGCAGTTACATCCTTACACCAATTCATCAATTTTTTTTAATCCTACTCCTTAGCGTATGACAACAAATTCTGAAATAATGTATTTACACAAGTATTATCACGTGTAATTTTAAAATTGTTTTACCATAACTATTTTTAGCATATTTTATGACATTTTATCATTATTTTATTGTTAAAAGAATCAAAATAAGAACACAATAAGAAAAAAGATTGAGTCAAAACTGACCGAATATCCGCCGTTTACGTCCATCGTCCGAGTGTGGAGGAATAAAAACGTACAGCAGCAATTTGTAACTTAGTCCAAGAAACGTGATAAATTATACAGCCTTGCAAGCAAAAAGCATCCAGAGAGAAGAATCATCATGAAACATAGGAGGTTGAAAGATAGACTAAATTCGCGGTTCTATGAATTGGCGACGCTAAACATTTGGAGGATTTTCTTGACCATATTTGAAATTTTGTCCGACATGATTTCCACATTATCAAACGCAAAAAGATGGAGATAGTATAATTCTTCAAGATGGCAGATGAAACGTGAGGATCTCAATAACAATCATCAAAGATTAAAAAAACATGAAATTTAAGAATGAAAAATTCGTCCAGGATGTGGGTCGGCGCACGCCGTAGTGACTTTAGAAAATCGGGAGAAAACAAGAGAACAGCAAAGTCATTCTCAAGAGAAATGAAAGCAGTTAGAGAAGATATAAAAAATCGATGAAACTGATGCCGAAAGGAGAAGGGCCGCGGAAAACTGAAAGTGAAGAACGGTTGCTAATGATACGGGATGAAAAAATGGAGAAAATTCCAGATCAAACAAAAAGCCGCAATTCGCGTGACAGTTTTTAAGTAATTGCAGTGAACGCTGCATTTAAATGAAAACTTTTGCAAAACATACGTAACTATACACCTAGATAGGTAGCCTGAGTATTTCTTATTCAATGCCCTCTCTTTCACTTCTTGGTAATTTATCCCTCCTTTAAAGTCATCTACAATCGTTTTTCTTTGTTTTCCCCTTTGTCATATCCATAATGCTCTTCCTTTCGTTGATTTCTTAAGCAATCCCTCTTCTCAATACATAAATAAATAATATAACTATTATTATTTCCTCTGTCGATGCTTGATTACTTCAATTAAACCCTCTCTTCCCTAACCATCGCTAGCAGCATCATGTTCGTTTATCATTCAACTAAGCTTAATTCTTCTATTAAATTTTACAGTAAGTTCTTGAAATTCTGAAGTCTTTCGAAGAGATAACTGCGTATCTAGCAAGTTAAAACATTGATTGCGTAAGCCATTGATTGTATAAGAACCGTGTAAAATTAAGGTAATGCTTCGTTAAAGTAAAGAAATGTTGTGTAAATAATTATATCAAAATAGTAAAAAAATTGTGATAAGTTGTAGAGAAGGTGAAAAGTAATGAAAGGCTGTACTGAAGTATTTATGTTCCGCTATAACTGAGAAATTTAGTGTTTATAGTGCCGTTTTGTGCAAAGTGCGGGAGGTTTTCAGAGGATTTAATTTTCGTGCGGTGAAAAAGTAGGAAGCCTTTTATTTTGGAAAACGACTTAAAAAGAGATTGAGAGGGTTCCACCGCGTCAACTGCAATTTGAGAACGCTCATTAAAACAAATTTCATAAACGGCTCAGGAAAGTGAACGCAAAGACACTGCGTCAGCGGAATCCTTTAAAGTAGTGATCCTCAACATTCCTTCCTCGACGGAAAACTTCGCAACACACACTGGTAAGGCTAGACGTTGTGTCGCCCTGGATTTTCCCTATCTATGCACTTAAAACTTACGCTAAACGGAATACTAACGTTATTATCGTGCAATACACCGTATCAGGATATTCATTAGAGTACGTGGGTGACAATATATATCTAGTAATTACGCTTAGTAATAGCTGATCCTTCGAGATGTAATAGGAAAGGAGAAAAGGACACTGATATAAGCAATAAGAGCCCTTCGGGTATGTCTATAGAGAGTCTAAGAAATTGCTTATTTTCCACTTGTTCGGCCTAGTTTCAAATAATGCTACGTGATTTGGGATTCACATGAAGTAGTGTTAGCCTAAGATTTAGAGATGGTTCAACGTAGAGCAGCTCGTTTTGTTAGTGGAGGTTTCAAGCTCAACAGTAGCGTTACGGATATAGAAATCTTCGGAATTTTCTCCAGATGATAATATTTGATATTAAAGGTAGCTTCTCGAAAAATTCATTGATATAAAACTTTTAGACTATCTTGTTATGAACAAATATTAATATACTAGTGAAATTCCCCGTCTAAAATGAAGGAAATTAATTTAATTTATACAAAAATGTACTATCATTATTGCTTACATCTGATGTATGCCAAAATACCCCGTCAAATCTGTCAAGGATTAACTATAATGTTTCTGTCATATTAACTGTCATCATCTGGCATGCAGCAGTCTACTTGATCAAGGTTTTTCTTGCGTTATAGCATCAATATGAAAATAGCCGAGTGGTTATGATGTCCGGTAAAAGTTCCGAAATTTCCAAATCAATCCCCCTCCCTTACTAATTAAATGAATCAATGGGGTATTTTTACCTTTTTTAATTATCCCTATATCTACATACCTAACCCTTTCGGGCGTATAGGAGGAGCGCGCACTCTATTTCATTAATAAATTTTAAAAAATTTATCTTAGAACCGACTTGCATTGGCATCTATTTCCCTTTACGCTTTATATCATTTCTGCCTATGTAAGATGGATTTTTCTAAGTATATGAGTGCATAAGATCGGATTCAAGAATCGCATTGGTAGTTATGGGGACTAGTTATGAACAACCACATAATCTCGCGAAATTTTCGTTTATTTCATCAAAATTTTCGCAACTTGGAATTCAATGCAATAACTCATGACAAAATAAGAATTTTTGTTCGATTTCCATTCCTTTTGCACGTGGATTTCGGAGGACCATTACTTCTAATTTGATTCTGCAAATGAAAAAATGTCTGCAATCGATCAAAATGAACTTAACGTGCATTTCTTATGACAGCATTTTCGAATCCTTCTGAGTCGAACCTAGGAAAAATATCGATAGTTGTTAGGTCTAATTATCCTCTAATGAATAGTTAAATTTCATATTTCTATCTCATAGGGAAGTTCCTGAAATTAATGTTCCAATATTTCTCCCATGTAGTTCTTACGGAAGTCAATGGCATCGGATGAATATATACATACACAACGGTGATTATTATAGGAGATGTACGTATTTTAACACTTTATTTAACACACTCGAACATGTACTCAGGAAGAAAAGGTGGTTTTGACTGATATAACTCAGACTTCACATTTTAGACAACTTATTTGTTTGAAAATAACACTTTTATAAATTTAGGCCCTCCAGATGCACTTGCACTGCTTGCCAAGAGGTTATAAATAAAAGCACCTAATAATAAAAAAATGAGATATAGTAGTTCCCAATAATAAACTTTTTAAGCAGGCAATACCGGTATGGATTTTCCTAAATTATCATATTATAATCTCTTCTTGGAGCATGATATTTATGTTATGTATGGGAACTTTTTCTGTTAGCTCTAAACTATAAGCTAGACAAGATATTTCAATGTAGGCGATAAATATTACAAACATGTCCGGAAAATATGTTAGCCTTGAGCCTGTTAAAGGTTGACCAGGCTCTGACTATGCATTTTAGAGATCGTGAGAGCTGACAGAAACGAAGAATTAAAGACAAGGAAGCATGCATGCTTTTGCTTTCGCATAGTAGAAACTGCACACTTCCGATAAATGCAAAATAGCTTCCATTAATGAGCAAACATAGAGTACAATATTGGTAGAAATTTGCGGATATTGTGCAGAGCACCAGAGCATAGCTCCTGCAGAATAAAAAGACCTGAGCTCTTTCCGTTTAAAGAGCGTGCCGAAAATTTGCATCCTCGAGGCACGCAATGCGCAACAAGATAGATTCCCTTCCGTCTCTTAAATTGCTTTCTTGTTTACCAACATGAGTCGGGCTTCCAATCTTTTACCATATTTTTTCTGAAAGATTTACTTTTCGAAAGTTCTTCGCTTCTTAATTTACTTTGCAGCTATCCGTGGACAGTGCTGGTAAGTCTTCCTTCACATATCCTATTTCCTTCAAAATGCTGACGAATCAGTTTTCTTAGTAACACCTTTTTTCTATTTTAAATACATTTGGTCAGCCTTCATAGCAAAGTAGAAGTTAAGAATGATATCGGCAAGATAGCTTTCTGCCGCCATATGCGGATTAGTACAGTATATTTCATTGGTATTTATTATTATTATTTGATCCATTATTCGGCGTTGTTACGCTCAAGTGATTACGCTCTTCCATATAATCACGTATGACATTTTTACATGAGTAATCATAATAAAAGATAAAACGTATGGAAATAGCAGAATATAATATAAAGATTTATTTTGTGAGAAAATCTCCACAACTGACGACTGATAGAGAAAAAGCCCATACTGCAGGAAAACACCCAACGAGTAGAGGGGTGAAATATTTCGAAGGTAGTCAAATAGTAAGTCTAAAAAACTGCATATAGACAATATTTATCAAAGTAACTTCCTTATTAATAAGAAAGGATATTCATTTCACTTTTCTACATATTCACCTGTAAATTTAGACAATTATCCTTCCTTTGTACAAATCCTTGATAGCTGGCAGCTTTGCTGCTTTCAATACTGCCTCTATCCAGTTTGCGATTTACTTATTGACTTACCCTAGCAATAGGATAGATTATGCAAGGATGGAGGACCTCTGCCATGACAGCTCGCGTAGTATAAATCTGACTTGTGGTATTTGGGTACAGGTATAAGAATCATTCGTTACTTATGCTTCAGTCTTATACTGAGATTGCACGAAAGCTGCAGGGGCGTGCGTTTTGCTTAATATTGACATTCATTCCAGTCACTCCTTATTGAACGCTATGAAAACTGTTATTCATGGGGTCATGGTGTTTCAATAACGAGGACTTCACATTATATTCAGCCTATTCATAGATAGACATTAGGTAGAGCAAGGGAAAGCCAACTCACTTTTCATCCTGCATAGTAAAAGCCCTTCCCTCTCAAAAGTTGAAATGAAATTTAGAGGGTGCCCGACTCCTTGGGTAATTTTAACTCTCCAGATCTGTTGATAGCTAACGTTGGAAAGGTTGAGGATTCATTCAGACTTTTAGTCGATGATTTTACAGTCCGTCATCCTCATTTATCAATTATTATACGTCCCTTTCTTACGAATCACTCTAATATACATACCTTTATCCGTTTTTGCTCTGGTTATACAAGCAATTTACAACTACCTGAAATAAATCTAAAGTGAACAATGGAACCAACAGGTAACGATTCAGGATATTTACTTTCCATGGTCGTGGCATTTTTTTACACATTCCACTGAGTTTTTCAAACAACGCCTTCACTGCGCCTCGTTCTAAATGGTTCCCCACGTCAATAATGAGCTACTCCTGCCCTAGGGCAAGTCGAGGCAAAGCACTTCCGGAGACCAAAGATAGGAACGATGGGCAAAGGCGTGGAGAAGGCAGCCGAAAGGAAAGACGCATCGCTTCGGTGCGTAGACCACTTCCCGGAATAGGCGGAGAAATCGCTTACGGACAAAACACGAAGGAAAGTTGTGGAAATTCAAGGAGTGCGGTTACGCGACGGAGAGAATGGATAAAAGAGCTCCATCGGAAGGGTTAAAATTATAGAATGGGAATTATAAAGAACAGGGAACTCCCTTGTCATACATAACGGATATCTATTTATTTTCAAATTTACATACATTATGGTATAAAATAGTTGTATGGCCTGCTGAAACAGGTATATATAGTTAACGAATGAAGTAAATAATTAAATAGAAATTGAGTTACGTCTTATTTATCATAACAAAGCATTGTGTAAGTCTCCCATCGAAACTACAGGCGATGAAATAACACTTCTACTCGGTAGTAAGTTTGTCCTTGCGATTTTTTTAGCGTAATAGCGTAGAGGAGGCAATTCACGGAGAATTGCCTCCTTTTATAAAGATAATTATATCTTCTCATTCATTCTGTAGGGGTCAAAATTCTTCTCGTATTCTTAAGGGTAAATGGATGAGCTCGGATATTACAGTAGTATTGTGAAAAGTGCTTCGACAGCTGAGGTCATTTCACACGAGGGCTCCCACCGGGAATCGAAACCGGGACCGCTTTCATTGAAGTCGAATGCTCTGCCCTCACGGCTATCTAGGAGCCCCTCGGATATAACAATCTCATTGGTCACCGAGAGGCCTGTTTGTTTATAATATTAAGATTTTACAAAATATTCATATATTCTATCAAAATTCTTACGATTTCGAATCGATTACGATATTCAACGACCAAAATAAGATTCTTTACTAGATTTCTTTTAATTCACTGCCTGTCTCAACTTTGTAGGGCAGTTCTTTCTAATTTAATTCCGCAAAGTAAATGAAACATTTAAGAAGACATGAAATGAGTTGAATCAGCATATTTGTAATGTAATATGGTTTTAAGGAGGAGCCGAAAGAAGTAAATCGATTATTATATTTCTGGGAAATCGGGCTATCGATAACAACGGCTTATGTTAAGGTTAATCCTGGAACAGATTACCGTCGATCACCAAGGTAATATTAACTTATAAGTGTATGATTTCCGAAATATTTTCCATTATATTTGTAAATTTTACATATTTTAACATTTCATGAAGTTATTGTTGTCCACAATTTTCGCTATATTGAGGATCCGTAGGCCACCTGGTTATTAACTTACTTGCGGCTCAAAATGAACAAATAATTAAAAATAGTTCCATTAATAAGATAAGAAAAATCAAATGATCTTTATCTCTTTGCCATTAATAATTCTTAAGTGCTCCCATAGATTTGTGGGCTTTTAAGTACTTGAATGTAATGCACGCGACTTACGTTTCCATTATGATAACCATCGGAGAAAATATCGGGTAACTAAAAATCTGAAGGTAATGTTTCTGTTTTGTCGGCCACCGCTAAAAAGAGGGTCGAAGGCACTTTTTGCGTCCTAATACAAAGTTGCTCTTGGACGAGATCCAAAGAGGAAGTCGATGGCAGCTCTTTCGCCGCTCACCCACACTTAAATAACAAAAGACCTTCCCTGTCCCACACAGTAAATAGGCAACACGTATAATTTGTCTCTTCCTCTTTCAAACGATCCATCCAAAACTGCGCCTTTTAGCTGTCAAATCTCAGTCCTAGATTTTTTAATAATTTAAAGACTTACTGACAGCCTTACATAAATGTTGACAGTAATTATTTTAATGGGCGACGTTTTAGCGATGGAGGTTCTTTTTGGACCATCATTTTGCTTTAGTCTAGCAAGTATACCTAAAGAATATATGATCCTACATCTATTTGGAAATTAAAATTCCCAAAAAATAGTTTATTATTGTGCTTGCTTATATGTATCATGAAGGCTGTCCCTCAACTCCGATGATTAAAACTAGTAAATTACTAAATTAAAGAGGAAAATTATGAGTAATCTCTACGTAAAATATAATAGTGTTGACAAAAAACACGCAAGCATATGAACATAGAAGCTATGGGAAAATTATCCCATGATCTAGCTTTCGTAACGCTCTTTACTCTGTAAAGAATAAATGATCATGATTCGTTAAAACTGGACGTACGACTATAACCGCAATTTTCTTTGAAATCGTAGTAGTAAATAATATTTACCGAGATGATGATGCATGCTACCACAGCATCTAAAAGATTTGTACGCAAAATAGTATCAGAGCAAATTTTATGAGGCATTTTATAAAATTAAGATAATAAGAAGGAACGAATAAGTAGTGGAAGTGAGTTGTTTAGTGATTAGTATAATTGGTTAATTTTGATATCGTAATCTTATTTGCTTACTGGCAGAAGAGGCATTATTTTTTGATTTTAAATAAATTTATCTCGTGAATCAATTAGCAGTGTAGGAATGCGGCATCTTAATTCACACATTTCCTCTAATTGAAAAATAAAGGTTAAATTCGTGCCGTTTCTTCCTTTTTTTCCATCCTTTAGCCTTCAAAATATTTCGGGGGCACATATTTGAGACTAGTTTCGTAAAATATTGACAGTTTCAATAATCTTCTGCAATCTTCATAGTTTTAAACATAATGGCCATGATCATTATGATAATTCCTCTTAGAATCACAATATCACTTTTCAAGGAAGTTTCCATGGGATTTTGTTCTTTCTTCTCAGCAATTATCGCTCTCAGAGAAGCAAATCTCCATAAATATAACCTCCAAAAATCTACATTTATAAAAAAATTCGTTTATTTTTAGCTTAATAAGGTCTTTATATTTTGCACTGCCAAAACATTTAATATAAATAATAATCAATGAATATCCTCGCTTACATGATTAACGCTGAAATCACGATGGGATGAAATTCGAATTAATCAGCTAACCAATGAACATGGTAGGATTAACCATAGAGTAAGTATATACCTTACTCTATGGTATTACAGAGAGTAAAAATTTGGATTCATAGACTTCCTGAGTACCAACTGCGAAATCATTTCTTTGACCTTCGTCTACAGACGGTAACTGAACCGTAAACACAAGTTTGTTGTCGCTCTCGAAAATGCAGCGCGGAAATTTTTTGGAGCTTCACTTCCCATAGTTATCTAATTACGTTCACCTGATTAAGGCCAAGGTTTAAAAAAGATGATTACGAGACCTATAACTCCTACTTTCCCTCTAAGGATTCGCTCAAGGGATGGTCCGCTTAAGAAATTAACCCTAATAACCAGACAACAAGGTCATTACTACACCTTGTACCCGAGCTTGTTTCAATTCCTTTAAAAATAAAAAGGAAAGAGGAATCTTGTAGGTGGAGCCAAAAGAGTTCTTCTAAAAGGGACTTTTAAAAAAGTGAGTTAGGGTGGCGGATGTTTTTACTCCAAAAATATAGGCACATTTTAATAGATACAGTTCTTTAGTTTCAGTGAAAACATAGGCAGCAACTGACTTAGATTACTGATTTCATGTCTGTGTTGAAGTCACCATATGTTTTCTAAAATTACATTCCTACAATATGAAATTAAGCCTTAGAGGGAAAATGATGTTTCAATATTTATTGGGACTCAATAAATATTTCGTACATTGAATTATGTTTGGCAACATTTACAGGAGCGTTCACAATAATTCCGTTAAAGAATGCTAATCCTGCGATAATTTATCTATCGATTGAATAATTACATCATTTGGGATAGTGTATTATGAAACCAGCCGGGAGATTTCCTCACTGATATTAACTCTTGTTTATTTATACAATTAAGAAAACACTGATAACATCTTCATTAGGCATTATCCCAATATTTAAACGGAAAAGTCTTCATTATGTATCTCATAGTCAGAGAGAGATACATGGGTGGTCTGAAAAGTTTCCGACATTTCCCCATTTCTCGACATGTTTTCTGAAAATTTTCTTAAGATTTCTGAAAAATCTGGGGTCGGAAACTTTTCAGATCACCCTCGTACATCAAGGAAAATAGTGGAGTTTACTTTAATAACAAGCAATGATACTAAGAAAAAGGTATCCAAAAATGATCAACAAAAGAATGTTAAAAACCTGCGCCAACCTACAACTTACAGAAAGCAATAGCTATGAGATGAGGAAGTTTAAACTTCCATAAAGCACAAAAATAGTAGGATAGCTTTCTCCTGATGATAGATTTTTAGAAATAAAGTTGTTCACGAAAAACTACTTAATCGCCCATTTATTTCTTTTTTGTGCATTAAAATTCATCGTTATCATAGATACAGTCCTGTTGCTCTTCTGAAGTGTGATATTTGAAGATCGTGTATACCTTGTCGATGAGAATTGTAACTGAAGATTTGCGGCTGTTTAATAAAGAAAATTTACTTAACTGTTCGGTTGATTATGAGGTGAGGCCACAGTGCAAGCAATCGCAAGGCATTCCTTCGAACATCAAACAGGATTCTTCCGAAAGAATAGAAGCAGGGCGCAACCATCACGAACGCTGTCACGGATGCGTGCGTGCGGCACAGAACCTCGTGCCGTACGAAGCACGTGCCACAAGACGACACGTCTCTTGAATGAATATGACAACCAGAGTCCGCTTCCTAAGATTTTATATATATAGACGTATCGGAAGGAATTGTTAGCCTGTCTCTACGAACATTGTCACATATCATGAACAAATTACAGCGATTAAGAAGGATTCCTTCACTGTCTGATTTGCAACAAAGTCGATATAAAAGTCGACCTCATTCAGGAGATAAGTATTCGGTTCGTAGACACCCGAATACAGACCGAAAATAATTTATTTCGCAGGGATTCATTTTCCATGCGATTGACTTTTGGAAGCTGGCTGATTTTCTATACTAAACTAAAGTGTGTCTTGAAATAAAAGAAAGAAAATACGTACAAATGCTTACAAATGCCAGTTGAGTGATCGATATTTTATTATTTTCCTGAAAATACTTACAATTACTGTACTTTGTATTGCATCAAATAACCATTCATCGAACCATTGTTAATTTTCTTCGTTAATTGATTGTTTTTGTTAAATAACTGTTTAATTGGTGGACTGGGGGAATTATTTGAAAAATTCTATGACTGCAGTACTTTTATGGACTTAATTCTCTGGTAATGTTGAGTACAGTTCTATCTTGATCATTTATCTATTTTTATATCTCTATTTTTGTGCGACGTGTAAGGTATGTCTCACTTAATTGCGGCTTTGTAACTGCCGCTATTGATAACAGACGGAAAATAAGTTTACGTAAAACATGTAATTTGGAGTGAAAATACGAGGTTGACCAATTCAAGGGTGGATAAGGAAATGATTAAATTTAGTACAACTTATAACAACGAAAGCTTCTAGAATATCATCTACTTTAAAAAGTAATCCAGAATGGTTACGTAAGAATCTATTCTAAAAGGTCTCAAACCTGAACCGACGATCGAAAATCAGATGCGACAATAAGGGAAGAGACAAAAGCACAAAAAAACAAACTGACAGACGGCAAGTTGGAAACCTACGCAAATCGTTCTTGGAATTCCTGAACAAGTTTCAACGCCCAAGTGGATCACATCCGCGAACTGCGAGACACGCAAAAATTAGGCAATGAAAGTGCTTCATTCTCAATTGATACATTCTTTTCTTTACAAAGTTAATTATAGCACAGGGAAATCAAAAACTAATCCAAAATTTTCAATATCGTGTATTTTCTAATAGATTTGAGATGTGCATAAAATTACAAGACTCACATCGGAGTACATATGTATATAAAATATACCAAGGAATATTTGTTGGAGAATATTGGATAGACAAATGGGTAGCGAGCTTGCCTTTGGTGAAAGCGATCCCAGGTTCAACTCTCGGTGGGAACACATATTTGTGGAATGACCTTAACTGTTGAAGAACTTTTAAGAATACTACTTCTGTTTTAAGAGGTATGATCGATTTCGGCGTCTGTCTCAGAGTTCTAAAAATAATGAATGATTATTTGGATTTCTAGGCATTTAAAGGTAAAACCAGTGTATTATGGACTTAATCATTACAACGTTTTTAGCACAACTATCTGCAGAATGAATTCGGGCTGAATGGATCACAGACAAAATTTTATAATACTATATTTTACTTTACTTTTATAGTAAAAGAAGGAAGTCATTACCTTCCAGTTTTCCTAGTCAATTTTCAGATCGAGGAACACCGCATAAAAACGACGCGAAAATCTTTGTAATACTGAAAAATACGTAGGATTTTAACCTGTAAAATACATCATAGCTGAAAAACTGGAGCACGCTCTATAATAAAATTCCATTGCTACAAACAGATTAATATTAATATTTAATTAATGTAGTGTCTATCTGTCTAACTGAATGTTCGTCAGTATACATTTAGAAATAAGAGGCATTTATCTGTGTTTAGCTTCTCAATGGTATGTAGATGGGAAAAACTAATTTAATTTTCGATAAGTTCCGGATTCAAACCCACACTATTACATGAAAGAAAATTAATTTCAAAAAACAAGATGGCAACCCTTGTCGTGGAAAACCAAAACGTTCTATGAGGAAGAGAGGTCATTCATGAACATTTAAATCAAGGACGTTAGGCTTCTTGTTCTCGTCTGAATTCGTATTCCAATTCGTATTGAATCCGTTTTTATTGGTCTGCGAAGGCGTTTTTTGATGAAGACAGTGGGAGAAGGAATAACGGAACTTTGAAATACACTCGCAATGATCAGATAAACGCACCTACGCACGATTTCTTACGGTCATCGAAGAGGAAATTTCTCCTCAAACATGGCTGGATTTTGATGCGATGAATTTACCAATGAGATGACACTTTAACAAATACCAATCTGGAAAGTTTTCCATATACTATATGAGTTTAAGGTGGACACATTCGTAAGGTATGGATGTGGCTTACAGGAAACTAAGGGCTTTATTCATCAGTATTTTACACGTAGAAATTAATTGTGGAAAAGAGAAAAATCATGCAAAATTATATCAAGAGCTCTCGATACTTAGCTTTTAATAAAACGTATGTTTATTTTTATCCCAAAGATGGGTCATCTTGTATCAATTTTATGAATTAGAACTTCTTCATTTACTTTCATGAATTTAAAAGATCATTGTCAGATTAAGTTAGAGATCTTCCAGAGTCCAAGAAGACCAAAACTTTCTGTCAAAAACGCTGTTTTTCGAGTAGCCAAAGATTTTGTTGGACGACAAATAAAATTTTGACTTAGTTCGCTAAAACACCTAGATTACTCAGAATCCTCAGAAATGACAACATTTCTAAAATTAATGTCGTATGAAAGCAGGCCCAAGTGGGTTTGATACGTGGAGCTCAAGAAAGGAGTTGAAACATCGACGGTCTCGAGTTATAATTGTGGCTTTAACTGAAAGATGTAAATTAAATGCATTTAATTTGTAAATGCAAAATGCTGCAGCTGCTGAAAAAGGAAACGTTTCCTCAACAGAAATAAAATTGGTTGTACTATAAGTATAGCAAGTATATAATTTCCTTAAGTAAGGAAGAGGAAGGATAGAAAGCAAGGGAAGAGGTCAGGTCAGGAAGATGAGGGTCTTGCCGTTAAGGGGTGCATTTGTCGTTAACTAAATTAACATTTGTCGTATCCTTAATGTGAGAAATTTTCATGGTAAAGATTCATAGTGATCCTTGCGTCTAGGCGCCCTATTTATAGAAATTCGCTACGTATATGGAGAACAAAGGCAAAAGTGATGAGATGACGTAACCCAGTGGTGACCTAACTATTTACTCCGCGGCCTAGATTACACATTACCTGGGGGTCAATGCGCCTCAGATACGTAAATACATATACTTCAAAGAAAAGTAATAATTTCTATATCCTTTCGCTTCCCGACATTTTTATGCCTATTCTCTACACGAATTATGATTAAGAATTGAATTAAGTGAAATACAGGATGGCATCATGGCTGACAGCACAATTTGCAACATCCTAATCGTTGAATGATCTCTAAAAATTTACGCCACCTTCGCTGGTTAGTAAAAATTTGTAGCAGGCCGGATGTGGCTTACAGACATCACCGCTGATATAGAGGATGACATTTGTTATAAAGAAGTGAAAGTCGTTAAACAGAGAACTTTAGGACCAAAGATCCCAAAGAATGGTATACGGTGTTATTGTTTTCCAACCTCGAAGTTTCTACGTCTGATTAGAAGACAACTTCGTAGTCATTTTTATCACCTGGGAATAAATCTCGATACATAAGATTGGGTCACACACTCCCACTTGGGTCCAAACAAGCAAGAAAAACAAGCAACCGGTAGATTAAATTTTTTTTGAAGAGGAAGCCAAACGGGTCAGTCGCTACCATGATGTAGATAAAGTTCCGATGGATTGGAAGAATGAGAAAGAGTCTGATTGACAACGGACATAAAATTGCGGTGACAATTGTCTTCCACAGCTGGGCGAAAACATGCATAGCGGAGGAAAGTGTGATGAGGCGTGCCAAGTGGGGCACGACAGAGGGCGACACTATTCTCTCGACGGAAGTCCTTTTTTGTCCCGGAAGTAGAGATATAAATTTAGTCGCAACGAGATTCTCAGATAACTATAATACTACAGTAACGCGATCGATAAGGTTCAACACGACAGAAGATATGAATGGAAGAAAAATAAATACTACGAGCTAGGTGCTGATGATGCATTATATTATTGGGAAAAACACATTAATTGACGCGAAATGGTAATTTCTATAAAATTGCAACACAAACTTCTTCAATCTCTATGATATTTTTTCCATCAGTTTTGGAGCCTTGCGATAAGTGTCTTAACATTAAATGCCATATGAGCAAGGTCATGGCCTTTACGAGCTGTCGCACCCCTAAATTAACTATTTTATGCATATTTAACATGAATAAAATTTTCAAAATTTCCCTTGATATTAATCCTATTGTTACATTCGATTTCAAGAAACCTCTTAAAAAATAATTCGAAATTATTCATAACCCCTTCTTACGTCAGATTTAGTTGAATTATTACAAATAGACCGAATTTAACGTTTTCTCTGTAAAGCTAAAGTTTCTAGTTCATCCAATAAAATTTGAGAAGAAGACTAGAAAAATATTATGTATTTCAAATCTATGAAGGTAGTAAAGAGAAAACGTTTAAATTACTCTCCATCATCATTGGTTACAAATGCAACATATGATTTAATGGATTCCTCATGGTCTCGCAGCAGCTCATACGATGAGCTTTTTCAATTTTTTCAGATTGTCTATTCAAACGTGATGAGGAAGTTAGAGACATTGCTATGACAGGTCTCATTCATAATGTATGCGTCGAGTACATGGCGCCCTGCGGATGCATAAGAGAACTTGAGAAGATGCAACGTAAGACCGTACATACATTCAGTTAAGCATCGTTGAGATAAAACAGCAAATGTTACTGTAATGCTATACAACACGGGTTGAAAGTCTTTAGAAGAATGGATATTAGAGGCCGGGTTAGCGATATTAAAGAAATTTAGGTCGAATAGGTTCTTGGAAGACGTAATAGGTGTTACGTGACTCCCTTAGCCGATCCGACGATGATCGTAATTATGAAAGAGGCGGGTGCAAGTAATTTAAAATTCTAGGTTTTCTTCGCAAGCGATGCATGACAGTAATGACAAAATAAATAGGTTAATCGGTAGGTATCAACAATAGACAACAAACATTACCTGGATGTCAGTTGGGCCATCATGATGTATGAAAAATATATTCAAATTAAAATATAAATAACATTCAAAGGTATTTAGTTTTTTAAATAAAATTCTTACGCCTTAAACTGTGCTGTTCTTGCAAGAATAATAGCGAATGGATTGTTCTTATGTTTGTGTATGGGAACAATATTGTATGGCTTAGTCCATACTTTTGGTGTCTGCTAAAGCATCCTTCATTCATCATGGTCATACAACGTTTTCCTTAAGTGAATATTATTGTATATTGTGGTTCTTAAAAATTTTTATTCCTATTTAAGTTATTAGACCAAATTATTACGTAGGGGCTTGATAACCAATGTCCTCTATTAAATGTAAATAAAATTTTATTCCCTCGCAAATATGAGTATCCTATGGAGTAAACAAAATTATTCCAGGCCGAAAACGATACCAACGATATAAATTCAAATTTTAAAAATATATATTTCTATAGTATGGCTATTAATTTTGGATTGCTTATTCAAAGGAAATAAACTCTCCCAGCTAAGAAATTTCATCTAAACCTAGAATTACTTATTTCTTACATAAGGTCCGTAGAGTGAACAGGCATACAATCTGATTTGGATTGAAATAAAAAGTAGCTCATTGATTTATCTCCTAACATTATTTCAAATCTATTATTAGAAATGAAAGCGATAACTCTGGTTTAAAATTCGAATTTTAATTGAGAGGGGTTTATGATACAATGTCATTTATGATGAATGGTTATGTTTATGATGAATGTCTACCAACGCGGTATTTATCCTTATTTTTGCGTTAAATCTGTGCAAAAATGCTTTTCATTACATGCCAATGCTTGAATGAATAAATATAATAGTGAAGGCAGACAAATTATTAACAAAAAATTGAAGAATGCGTATAACATGACCATTAAGATTAGTTGAGCATCAGTCAAAATTAAAGCATGATTCCTTCACTACTCTGAAGACCCAAATATCCTTACCAATGAATGAAAAAAAAGACAAAGTGACGCGAACAATGCGTGACGCACAAATCACGACCCAAAAGAATTCGGAGAAACGATCCGTATTCCGATGCGAGCCTCCAAAGTAGAACGAAATCCGGAACCTATCCAACCCGATTTTCATGGACTTAATCCCTTTCCAAGTAAAAGTGTAGCATCCCAAATACATTCAATTAAATCAATAAAACTCTAAAAATATAGGTTTATATAATGGATGGACCCGATGCAAACAAACAGTAGCATGTCTTGTGTAATTTAACACAATTTTCTATAAAATTAACCGCAGTAAGAGGAAATTTATTTGACATTTATCGACAGCTAGAAAGATTACTCCAGAATCAGAATAGATATATAGACGGATACGCACAGGTCATGTATATTTAGAGAAATTTATCCAAGTTTTTTTTTTAACTTTTGAATAGTATCAATTTCGAAACAGCTTTTAATTCGTGAAATCATAAATAGTTCAGAAAGAGAATAACTCTCAAGAGCTAACGCACGAAAAAATCGAAACTGGGTGTAAATTTATATCTTTTACAAAACTCTTCAATCATGAAACTCACTTCAAGAACCTCCTAATTTAAAACTTTGATTTTAAAGACGTACAGATTCCGATAAAGCAACCGACGCTTTTGGTCCGCAGATAAATGAAACAATAGAGCTTCCTCTTTTAAAGACTTTTAGACTTTAGAAAAAAATGTAGAATCGCATCAATGGTACAGCTGAAATAGACGAATCGCTGGGATATTTTATGAACTCACTCTACTAAGACGTATAAGGCGATGTAATTCATAAATAATTCTAACGGAAGTTGAAAAGAAAACTGTTGGAAAGAATTGCATCCATAATTTAACGACCGTCATTGTAACAAGAAAAGCTAACAAAAAATGTGAAACACTGACTTCGCATACTTGAAATATTTTTCTAACTATCACCATCACAAAACACAATTTAGGAAATTACAAAAAGTAATTAATATTAGTGAGCCGAAAGAAAATGGCACGACTAACCTACATCATATAGATACCGAAAAAATTGTTTGTGGTAGATTGTGAAAACACTAGAAGATCGATTTATTTATTTATTCTCATTTCTTCCATGGACCCTCAAAGATAAGAATAAGTTTTTAAAACGCTTTGCCCTCGCGTCCCTCACTTACACTGTCTCATTGTCGTATCGGCTGGAGTAGCAGGGAAGTCGCATAATTCCTCTTACGTCTTCCCTAAACGTACTTTCTCTGAGTCTATTTAGCAATCGCAACGTTGTTTCTAATCTCCTTTCTTCCAAGGATTCCCGACCTGCATTAGAAGCACTTATGCAACGCTTGCCATTTTATCTTAGTATTTTCTAGCAAAACCCATCTCCTTACGCTGCACCTTTTCGAGTTCGCGGGTGCAGATTTCATTCGCAAGATCCCACACATCTTTCTTGCCCCTTATTCTAAATGAACCCTTCGGAATGCCAAAGTAAGAAATCTGCGCAACATTAGTTAAATAAAAATATAAATAAGGCAATCAAAACGAGAATCACCAGTGACTTGTATTTTACGCACACGCGAATCACAGAAGGAATTAGTGCAACCGTAAACGGTGTTGATAAAGGTTACGTGTGAGTGTGACACCGTAGTACTCAACAGAATCTACTATTTTTATATTTATTCCACGAATTCTCATGGTGATGAATTTTAGGGAGAACCGCTGTCGTTAATGTGAACTCTTCTTGGGGTGAATCGAACCGAGTGACTTTAAAGCTGATCCGAGCTTCTCAGTCCGAGGCCCACATAACGCAGCAGAATTCGAGAAGTCGAATAAGAGAAAAAATCTAAATTTACTGAAGTATACGGGAGAATTTACAGCTCTGGATTTAACACATTGAGAAAAATGGAAACGTTCATAATTTCCTATAAATGTTGAGAAAGGAATGATGACAAAACCAGGGACCGAAAGCCATTAGTTGGGTTGGACAGATTTCCGTCTGCTTACGGACCATACTCATCCGCTTGAAAATCTCAGGCAGGCACGTGGACATCATGCAAAAAATTCCTCAAAAAGAACAAAGAAGAAACGCCAAGCCAAATAGCATCCACCCGCTCTCCAATGGTGAGAAGTGGAGCGTGGACATAATGGAGATCCGGCAGTGTTATCCGAACGAAAAATGAAGCCGGGTCTGCCAGAATACGTGCCACCCAAAGAAGACTTGCATCAAGGTCGCCTTCGGAGTAGTCACTTCCGGTCCGGCGATCGCCCTCCTTGGCTCTCTCATTTGAAAGACAACGGGGGCAAAGGAACTGCGAGAAAACCCCATTTTATGCGGATTCGATCCAGATGACGATATCTGGCGGTGATCGGTGTGGAAGATGACCAAAAGAGAATTGCCAAGTAAAGGAAATATTTTTAAAAATTACACAGAGCAGGAGTGACCAAGATTTTAACTCACTCGTACCTCTTGAGCTCCTTGGAAGAATTCGCGAGCCGCAGATAGTGTTTCTTCTTATTCATTGATAGTATAGATCGAAAGTCGTTACTTTGTAGTTTTATCCCAGCTGTATTTTAACTAATAGTTCATCGATTTATTTCTCTTTTTAAAATTACTTTTTTCCGGTTGTAAAATAAGGTATGAAACCCTAAGGAAATTTACTTGGTTCCGGTGGCATGCGGCCCGTGGGTCTCATGCGGCCCGTGGGTCTCAGGTTGGATAATACTCACACAGAGTAAGTATAATAATAGCCTCCCAATATATGTGTATCAACACCTTGGGAGTTATCCCGTTAAGGATTCTACAACGAAGATATAATAGTAATGAATGAGTTTAACTTTGAATAACTTAACTAGTTTAACTTTAAATAGAGAAAGTCTCTACTTTCTTTTATTACTCTTACAAGGAGAGGTTCCCAGGTGGAATCGCGATTTTAAGTAATAGAGAAATCATTATAAAAATAACCATTTGTTACTAGGGATTTCTCCACACTAGTTTGCAAGATCTAGTTGTTTAAATATACCTTCAAAAGTAGCAGATTAGACACCTACTGCTAAGCTTCTTGCCAGCTATAAACGGATTATTTTTCTCTTCGTTTAAGATATTTTTAATAAACATATTTGCCTTTTATAAATGCACCGCATATATAACCCGCCGCATAACTTGTAAGACATGAATAGGCAAGCCAATTTGGAACCTGAATTATAAGAAATGTGTTATAATGGGTGACGAAAGTTTGTCCGTGAAAACAGGGATGCCCCGGGATGCCGGCGGTTTAGACTTTTGTTGACTGTAACCGATTCGCCGGCCGCTGTGGTTATCATACTAGCGCGAGTAGTAAGCCGTTTCAGTAACGATAAAGCAAACCATAATAAGACCGTTACATTTAGATCAATACATACAATAATTGCATTTAGATTATATGAATGTGTCAGAAGCGTAAGATCAAAGTAAGAATTATAAGTATGAAATCTATGGTGTTTAATGTTGTTTTGGACTCATATAGCGGATGTACGCACAGGATGTTATACTGCCAGACTGAGAAAATCGGAATAGAGATAGGTTAGATAGATAGATAGGAAAGAAAGAAGAAAGAATGTAAGCTGAGTGTGATGGAGAATAATTTGAGAAATGGACGTAATAAGTCTGAAGAGTCGAATGTAATACGTGAGAAGAAGAATGAATCGAGCGAAAAAAGCATATGATGGTGGTAAAAGCGTTAAAGATTATCATGAAATAAAGAAAATACGTAGACTCTTTAACGGAATGAAATAACGAAAAACTTTTGTAGGCAATTAAAAATAAATAATTAAGGACGCTATGGAATTTTAAGTAAGATAGGAAAATAAAACGAACAAATAAAATGGTCATCAAAGAAAAGAAGAGTTGTGAGTAATGTTTGCTTCTATTACATGATTGGAATAAACACAATACAAAGAAATCACAGAATATATTTCCGACTCGAAAACATTTGCAAGTTCGCTTCTGTTCCCGTTGTTTATATGGAATTTTCCCGAAAGCTTTCATTAAGAATGTGAATAACTATTGGTTAATTTTAACTTCAACAAGACATGTATGTATATGTCAATCTGACAGCACATTAAAAAAATTAGTCGCTTTAATAAATATAACTTTTTGCCTTAAAGTTTGCACGGTAGATTTGAGATGATAAAAATATTTTGAAGTATCAAAACGCTGGTCTTTATCGACGGATAGTTTCATGATTCGTAGAAAGTCTCATTCCGTAGTTTGAAACGCAGGATTAGTGGTTAACGATATTGTGGGGCGATCTATTTGCAGGATATTCTTCTCTGGACGGAAAATAAAAGAAAAACTATCTTTTTAACCTCCTAATCTTCCCCAATGTGTCGCTATTGTCTCTGCATTACTTTTATATTTATTTTTCTACCTTGTAATTTCTGTGGATATTACCAGATAAGGTTGCTATAAGGATAAGGGATAACTACAATCTCTATTAAAATAATAATAATCCAATCTCAAAGATATCAACTACCATAAGAAAACAAATAATTGTGTTGAACAATACAGACTTCTTCTTACAGTTCGACCGCCGTTAATCAAACGTAAAGTGAAGCATATGAGAACGTCCTGGATGACTAGATTAAAAGAAATGCACTGAATAAGTCAAAGAAAACATTTAACGATTCAGAGACCCAACCGTACGTATAATGAGAACGCCTGACGAATGAAATTATGGAATTTTCTATCCAACTATTACTTTTCCAGCAAACGGTGGTGTCCGCCTTGAGGGAACTCATTCACTAGCCGACGGCTGAAAAAAGAGCGAGTGGAACGTAAGTTAACTTCGTCAATGTCGTGATTCAAATGATCGCTCGGAGTGAAATGAAGAAAACGTTTCGTAATAGCATTCCGACAATGCATTTCCTGTTACAGATTACGCAATATAAAATAAATTTCCTTTTTGTAATTATCTCATACAATTCATTCCCGAAAGATAAGATATTCGAACTCTAATCGAATCGAAAAAAGCGTTACTTTCACTTGAGCGAGACACGGAACCAAAAACTTAATTTCATTTTTAAATACCAAGCTTTTTGAAAACTATTTCGGATTTTACTGATCGTAAGAGCAGCTGAATTCTCTTTCTCCTCTCCAATGAAAAATCTATACGATTTGTTGATATAAGTTTCTTTTCTAATAGGAACCTAATTTTTCAAAGAAAGGCAGGTGACATACGAGAAAAAGTAATTGGTGGTATTGAAAAGTAGAGTTTACTACTAATTTTCTAGGAAATTTTCGCGCATTGTAAATTCCTTACGATTTAAATAAATATTTTAAGATTATGGTGTAATTAAGGAAGAAATTTGATCACCTAATATGTGAGCTGTAGAGGAAAAATTGTTCTATTTTTTTGGAGAGAAAACCACTTCTGTACATTATCATGGGGAATTTCGAATGAATATCGTTCAAGCTAAGCAGCAATATTTCCAAAACTCCATTGAAATATTCCTCAGAAATTTCTATACATTTGTGTAGATTAAGAAATAGCACTTTTTTCATTCCCTCAGAGGCATTTTTCCTTTCCTTTTCGTATTCGTTTCCACAGGCATTCGAGCAATGTAGTAGTTTACCGGCAAACTCGTTAGGGAAAACCTAACAAACATAGCAAAAAGAATATCAGCCTTAAAAATGCATCCGCGGAAAATAAATTTCCGCAATCATTACCACAATCAGCAACTGGGAAAACAACAATCTTCCTCTTCGAAGAAACGAGCATCAATCAAATAACGGCAAAGGGGACGCCTCGCTTCGAGACAACCTTCGCATAGAAGAAAACAAGCGGCTCCTGTGTTTCTTTTTTTTCTCGTCCAACATAAGCGCGTGAGGGCCTTCCAACTGCGTTTTCGACCGAAACAAAGACTCACGGAAACGGTCACCGTTACGCCATTTCTCTGTCAATGGACGGCCGCAAGTGTCGCCCGACTACCGAAGGACAGGAATGTTAAGTCTTCCTCAAACAAAGCCGTGACCGACTAATGATCTGCCCTGGTTGCGTTGTGTTGGTCCTCGAGGAGACAATAATTATCAAAATAAATGGACACGGAGACAAAAACAACCTATTTTTCTACTTTAAGCGTTAAAAGCATATTAATTACGCGAAATAAATATTATGAACAAAGATTTTGCAACAAATCGACCAAGGGACAGATTGCGGCCTCGACGAAGCTTTACATTTCGCTCGCCAAAATTTTCAAACTTTGATCGCAGAGTTTTTGTCCGTTGATATAACTTTTGAAAGCCTCATGAAATCACTCTTGGCTATAATTTTTGTTTTCATTACTACATTGCTTTTCTTATATGCTGCAAAAATGTCTGCGTAGTAGTTTTAATCTGCTATATTCTTAGCGATATATATCATTACGTGCTATTTAAAGTCGTTTTATATTCTTAAAAGCAGCTATGCATGTTAACGTGACAAACTTCATAAAAATAGTACGGAATTAAATTATTGGAAATGTGAGATGTCTGCTTTAAGGGTTACAGCTGTCTCGTGTTTATTAGGTGGCCCAGAAGCTGATAACTGGACGACTTGGTTATATAGCTATTAATATTATAAAAGTACTGTTAAAGTATATTATATTTAGTTATAATTCTAATAGTAACAAGTAATAGCATTACATTCTACAGTCGTATAACTAATTCTTTTTATTTACAAATTTTGTAAGGCAAATTGCGGATGATATACAATAGAAAATATCGACTATAGCATAGAATATTACAATATTTTATTTATTTAAACCTCCTGTTTGCTGCCCTCAGATTTCTATGGGACCACAGCTGAGAGAACCGATTCCAGATTATTTTCAGAGTGAAAGTACTGATAATTTCATACTTTCACTAACGAAAAATGACTGTTGCTCGGTATAAATCTGTCTCAATTATAGGTTATATTAGGTTGTATATGGTATTATTACACAAAGGGGCTATATAACAACACATAAGTCACACTTTATTAGTTTTTCAACAAAGGAATTATATATTCACATACACATTGAAATTTGCCCTCACGATAATTTGTCATTCATTTTTCTTTTGGTTCGTCCTTCGCTTCATCTTTAGCACATAAACTCAATAAATCTGACCCGTGGTCTCCACGGATTATGAGAGTCATTGCACCTTAAGACGTAGCGAGGCGGACGTGTCTCAAAGAGGGATACGCAATACAGCGATCTCCGCCAACTGTGGAGGTTATGTACCTGAAAACGGCCGGGTTTGAACAGAACTGCGGATGGAGAGGGCAATGCTTTATAAAGAAAGGTTTCAGGCAAAGTTGGAAACAAGCAGTTTATTAAAAGAGAAAATTTAATTTTAAGAGATATTCATCATCGTAGCTGAATGAATATATCTTATATTGGGTATAATCTGTATGCCATGACACCACGCTTCGCAAAAATGACAAAGAAACGATTAAATAAAATTAGTGAACGATATACTGCTTCTATCATAAGTTACACAAAAACTTTCTTTCCTATATCACTTAGGAGTTCCATCAAGCGAAGTCTTTTCTTCAAATTTTTCTGTGATTTTCTATAAAACTTATGAAAGATATTGATTTAAATGTGCATGTCGAACAAAACTATCTATTTATTCATATATTTTATGTATATGGTTATCAAAGCAAATAAATACCGCAGATAGCTAAGTATATCCTCCCACCTAACGGAATAACTAAAATTGTAGTGTAGTGAAGTAATGGAATTATCGAAGGGTATCGAAGAAACAAGAAAAACCGATGGATAGTAAAATTATCTCGTCGGAAAACACATAGGGACGAGTAATATCAAATTCTAAGATATAGTTTCATTAATATATTCAGAGGCATTTCTATGATATCAAGCGAATGAAAACAAGTACTCGACGACGGTAGGTGAAGACGATGACGTCCACGCACAAAATGTCATATGCAGCGGGCGTTGAAGTCTCCACGAGGGGCGAAGAAGAGAGTCGGCCGTTAAAATCGCTGCTCAAAAACGTTGCAACATGTCGATAACCGAGAGTAGTTGGAATCGAACCAGAGTTTGGAAGAGCGATCGGCATACATGATGACTTCCAAATCGGACTCAAACATAAACTAAATAAATAAAGGCCATCGATGGCAAATTTCTCCTTTTCGTAGATTCGCGGAGCTAATAATGAGAACTGATCCGATAAAAGGAATAGCCAAACAGGATGCGAATTGCCCTCGCGATACAGATATCGAAAAGCCATCCGATGAAGTGGCGATAGAAGGCACGTCTCGAGATTAGCAGTCGAAGAAGCACGTCTCTTGGGTACCGTAGGAAGGTCGTTGGTGCCAAGCCCAAGCTGCAGCATTTGGAAGGTCGAACGGAGAAGACGATCGACATTGCGATGGAGAACCAATATGGGAAGTTTTCAACTTGTATATACTTATATAAAATAGATTGGATTCCATACTTCGAAATTAAGAAAATCCTTCAGTTTGTTCTCATGTTACTTTATGCAGGTTAACATATTTCTACTTAGGGGCCAAACTGTTTATTACATTGATATCCTTTAATTTCAGCCAAGGAAAGAACGTTTTTTATTTGCAAATAATAAGCTTTAATGAGAAATCGAAACCTAAATGGATTAGTAAAGTAATTGCATGTGTTACCATATAATTTTATAACGCTTTAAAACTGAGAGCAAGGGGAAACGTCTAAAATTCCAATACATTACTGACTTCCCGACAAGATTTGGAAATTAAATTTACACAGCCCTCAAGGAAAGGAAATGCGCAAAACTATAATTTAATTATCACATACTGACGCATCTGAATATTATTTGAGGGAACTCTAGTAAATCTGCAACCCGGATAATCCGCCCACGGGAATCGACTCTAACTAGAAAATTACTCTAAGAGGACCCATAAATACTTCACAAAGATACATAGAAAGATTTGTTCGACCGTTTCAACAACAATAAAACGCTGACCTTTAAAAAACGATGGATATAATTATATGCAATTGCCTATGACCGTATGTCTGTTCCAACGCATCCTTGCAAAATAACTACTACCATCTCTGTGAGTGCTTGAATTCCTTCCTGAACATAGTAGTCTAACAAATAACATTCAAGACGCTATTCAAGAATTGATTTAGATTAATGACCTGATTAGCATATCAATGAAACAAAAATTATTGATATCTGGTTTCGTGTTGCATGATTCCTCTAGGTTATTCTTCATTCCTTCTCTTTGAACTTTTTGGAGTAGTTTTTTTAGCAAAAGTAACTCGTTATTGAAATTTCTTGAAATTTAATGTAGTATTTCATATGAAATTAGAATGACGAAAATATATATTTTTTTACATTACTTCGGTATATATAGCTAAAATCATGCAGAGTGGCTTGAGTAGCATTGGATATACTGTTGTCATGAGCGTGTAACACGCAACAGTCAATCTTAATTCTATTCAGTTAACCCGCTGAAAGCAGTGGAGCTAAGAAATGCCAGATAAAATAGGAAGCGAATTAGCATCAGTATTTAAGTGCCTTTGACACTGACCATGAAAGGTGTTGGGGGTAAATTGGATTAATTCGGTCTGGAATTAGTGAACTCTACGCTCAGGAAATACATAACGTAAGGAAAAAAGAGCACTATAAAAGATCGATTCAAGGTTTAGCATCCTAGATTCATTCTTAAGTGCAGTAAGGAAAATTTTCCACAATTATATCATAAACATGATTTATAAATCCCTTACAAAACTTTCTTCTTCCAAAATAATTATCTCTGTTAGTGATCACTTGAACGTTAAAAAAATTTACCTACGATACTATTTTCTCTAAAAAAATAATATTAAGCATACCAAAATATTTTAGCGTTACAGAGATATATAAAGAAATCACACCAGCACTATTATTCTTCTAGCCCTGGAAGATGTTTGCATAGCTATTGAAGTACACATTTGACATTATTCTCAGAACACTTATTTTTCTAGAGTGGCAGTCTCCTTTAACTGGTCACCGTGTGAGGACAACCCTCTAAGACTAATATGTTCTAATAAAAGTCATGTACAATTTCTTCTTTTACAGAATGAAAAGGATGGATATCAACAGCGAAAATACCTTTTCAGGTACTCATTAAGCTAAATTGGATGGAGGGATATGAGATGTTATTACACACGAGATTTGAATATATTCGTTAGCGAATTATTCGCTATACAGTATAAACAATTGATGTGATGACCCGAGGGATGGCAGTAATCGTCAATGTATCTAGATATCCCCGTTATCTTAATTACTATTTAGATGCCGCCAAGTGTTTCAGTTCACGATGCAAGGATTTAAGGAGCGTAATCCGAAAATTTTCCATCCATAAAAGAAAGCTGCGCATAATGAGGACTGCTGGAAAGGAGGGACAACGGTGTGGGGGGCGTGCACCCTCTTTACGATGCGTGACCGACGTTCAGATCACGACACCATTTGGATGTGGCGCATTCATTCCTCGAATTTAGTTCCTCTTATGCTGACAGGTCGCCGCACCGATTGTTTCTTTCCGCTGTTTTTAGGGCAAAACGCACTACGTGAATAAGGAGCTACTCCTTGTAACAGTACCACGTTTTATTATGCTACCAAGTGATTACGTGACGCATAGCTTTATAATGCAGCGTTGCCCACTGCTAATTTCGATTAAGGGGGAGTAAAGTATCGTTCAAAGCGGAGTGAGTGAGTTTAGGAATTACAGTGCCAAGTTTTGTAAAGCTTACTACATGTTTCACCTGCGCACTAAAATGTGATTTTCGACAAAATTTATTTAAGATTTTTTACATTACAAATTTAGAAAGAAGTAATCCTATCTCGATGAATACCATGAAGAAATTCCTATATTAATTCCAGATTAACCTTTACGGGGATGAAATTCATTGCAGATATAAAATAAAAATAATGAGAAAATTATGCACTCATGCCCGTGCCTTTTCTGAATTCCCGTTTATGAAAGACAAATTCATGCATAGTATTCTAAGCTCATGGATGACTGAAAATTTTTCTTAATGATTGTAAAATTAGGCATCTAGGCCAAACAGTAGGTATAATTGAGTGGGTAATATTGTTAAATGGCCATTAAATTTAAACTATGGTCTCTCATGAAAATCATCATTTGAGCACGGACTGACTTACTTGTTGATAATTCCCAGCCCAAGGATGGGGACCCAAACTTTTTCTTACCTAAAAAGAAAAATATTAAACAATTAGAAAGAATATTGTATGTGATCGTTAGATTAAATAAAGGGTTAAGATAGAAGTTTCTTATCGATTAAATCCTGGCATTTTTTTCTTCTTTAAAAATTTCGACGATCATTTATTAATATTAATTTTATCCTTTCAAAATTGTTAGATTTATATCAAAAATTATATTAAAAGTATATAATTATATTGAAATATGGAAAATATTATATAAAATTAAAATTATAAAATAATTTCTAAAATTAACTCTAATAAAAAGCACATGCACATTTGGAGAAATGCAAAAGTTCATCACCTGACCGATCTTCTTTTTATAATTAATTCATTTGAGACCTCTTAGCCTAACTCTTGAGCGTATTTCCTACAACTTATCAGCTAAAGGTAAGTTAAAACATTGCATTACAATCGGATTCTTGAGTTCAAAAATAGTCTTCAAATTAAAAATATAGTCACCTTTGCTGTGTCTGTACGTTTATTATAATTTGGATTTGCAATGAGCTTATAAGCTATAAGGGAAAGTAGAAGAATATACACAAAGCTTGCAAACGGAAAAATGATGCGCATGCTACTTTTGATGAAAATAACTAACTATTAATTTCTGATAGATAAATATACGGAACGTTTTAATAAGGAAAACGGAGTTTCCTTATTATTGTGACACCATCGTCTTCCGTTACTTACTGATTTACCACTTCCGTCATTTACACACTCTATAAGCGTATAAGAATGTCTTCCTATTTGACAATATGGAAAAAAGGATGCATGGATGTTCGCAGTGCACAACGTTACATATGTTCACTTTCGAAGTAACATTGCGTGTTATATAAACTCATTAAAAAGAAGTTTGTTATACACTCTTCTAAGGCGCCAAAGAAATTCAATGAAGATATCTTTAAATCAATACCTATTCCTACAGTGAGGAATTTTTTAAAATTTTTCAGTGGTCAAAAAAATATAAAGATCTCCAGGGCACTGCCTTTGTAATTGATTGTGATCCTTGGTAACTTTGGGGCCAACTAAAAATCACCAAAGCGCCTAAAACTAGAAACAAAATGGAGAATAAAAACGAAAATATAGTAAATGTAAGGATAGAGCTTTGAAATAAAGGATTTTTTCTTACAAATAATGGTCGTGCGGTCATAGTTCCCATCACTATTATCCATCGGCAGAAATGTTAAGCGGCTAATAATGATGGAACCTGTGGTGTAAAGGTGAGAGAACGCATCACGGAATTGATCAAATATGCAGTGACGACAAGGTTATCACGGTCACCACCGAAAGCTTAATGCACCTCACGTTAGGAACCACTGCCGCAAAGAGTCGCACTGGTAAGAATGTTAATAGGTAGAAAAAAGGAAAGAAGAGGGGAATGGAGAGTGCACTGCATGGTTAAGTAACTCTCCCATGATAACCTCTCTATTAGTCCAATAATTAAGCTATAATCGTACACTACGTATAAAACATTGGTAATCGTTCTTAGTGCGATCTACCGTCATTAAACTGTAGATGTTCCATTCAAGGGATGTGAAAGTAGCGTTTCACTTTCAAATAAGAGTGAACAAGACGGTAAAAGAGCAGATGAAAAACACGGTATTCTGAATTGGAGGTTTGACTTATTTTTATCCGGCAGTATCACAATATATAATTCTGTTTTTGTACGAGAGAAAAATACATTAAAACCCTGAAAGTTTACAAATAAAAGATATTCATATAAATTATATATAATTATATTATATTTATATAAACAAATTTTTGAATAAAGGTTATTCATAATGAATTCTCAAGGTATTTCGAAATACCAAATCACAGACAACTGTGAAATGAGAAAAAGTTTCAATAACCACAAACTGTAATAAATGTGACGGTAGTGGCCATGATAAGTTTGATATTGCAGGTTAATTTCAGGAAAATAAAGCCCGTAAAGTGAGGTAATGAATATTAGAGTAAAGACGGCTTTCTGATTAGTTCTGATTCTTTCTGGCCAGTAGATGATAAACAGCAAATATAATCTGAGGTCTGCGGTTAGAAATACTGCTCCACAGTAGGGTATCATTATATTTTTATCCAAAAATGAATTTGACGCATGATATTTTTAGTTATAGTGCATAGCAGCATAAATAATTAACTGAGAACAAACCTTGATCAACCGCAGCTTGGAATACTTGCATTTTAATACCATAGGTAAATTTTTACCATACGCGGTTTGATATCCTAAATAACCATAGTTACGTATAACAAATAAATATAAACATGTAGGAGATTTCCAATCATCACTACGCTCATCATTATAAAATAACTGTCAATTTATTTATTAAGACTATTCTATGCCTTTACTCTTTATTCTCTAACCTCTAACGTTTTGTATTTAGACAGTTTATCGGATAGAATACCATAATTTAAGAGACAGCAAAGGAAACTTTGATAAATTTCTATTATTTTTTGTACAATCTACTGTTTCAGTAGAATAGTATTATAATAGCATATAGTAAAAGGCAGATAATCAAATGTTCTATAAATTTATATATTTAGTAACGTAGGCAGAGGAATGGAGAGAAACTCTACAGAAGGCCAAGACACACACCGGGTTGTAGTGCCATAGAAGAAGAAGACAGACATACATTTCATACACGAATTACATACCTCTCACTGCCTCTATCTTCTTGTAGTTTATATTGCTATGAAATATTATTATTATTCAAAGCAATTCTCCTACTTTTCTGTATACGTCTAATCAAAATCTTCAAGGCAGAAAAATCATCTCAGACCTTATATCATTATCATCTAATGTCAATTAATACTTCCATTGCATCTGTATGAAGGTTGAACAACTAGTACCCAAAATATTTTAGCTCCAGTCGAAAATGGTAACTTATGTCTTTTACCTGTAATAACTAAAACGCTATGTCTATAAAAGTGATTTTCTGATGAAAATGTTGAAATGATGTAAAAGAAGTATGGATAAATTAATATGCAGGTTTCATCAGATTTTTATTGCAATATTTTTCTTCGTAAATTCACCAAAGCCTTTTTAACGGGGGTCCTTGGGAGGCGTAGGTCCTAGAAGCACGATCCGTACGATCATATTCGTTCTTTTGTGTGTACAAGAATCACCTGACGGAAACATTCCCGCTAATAAACAATATTCCTTTGCAAACTTTACATGCCCATTCCATATTTTCCACTGCTGCGCTTTTGACGTATCCTTGCTTACTTTCTGGAGACGGCTCCGGACCAAACTCTATCCCTAAGACTGAAAGTGAGTGGAGAAGCGTGACGTTGGAGTGAAGCCAAAGGAATAGAAAGGGTTCTGAGTGAAATCCCATGGAAATGGGATGCAAAAGTAGGATGGGAATGGATCAAAGAGGCAGAAGATGCGACATGGATGGAGGCGGAAACAGGTCGCCATCCAATCCAAGAAAGGATAAACGATACATGGAAGATCCGGTCGTTGGGGTGCTCGGTTTCGAGAAATAAACTCACTAGAAATCCGTAGGTGAAAGAGAAATTACGATCTTCCGCTTCAGAATTGGGAGATACTTTTACATCTTTTTCCCACGAGCCGCCAAAGACGTACATTCTTTTACTAATGTTATCACTCTTCACTAATGTTATCACTTCACTAATGTTATCCTAAACAGCTAATTGATTTATAGGCACTCTCGAATGCTGAAAATATCAGCACTAGCTAATCATTCTAACGTCTCCTCATGAAACTTCTCTCTTATGAAACTCTCTCCTTATGAAACTTCGCTGATGTATCCAGGAGTATCCGATAGAAATAAGGAAAATTTCAATTATTTTTATTTATATCTATACAAGGAATCTCGTCACTACCAAATTTTGATGAATAAAATACGAATTATTTTAACTTAACGCTGGAGAAAAATGATGTATTTGTCCATTAATTCTTCTGATTCATGTTCATGAAGTAATATTAAAGCTACTGAAATATGAAAGAGGCTAAATAATGGCATTCGTTCTGATCATTTGAATTCAATGAATGTTTTACTTATAGGATGATTGTGGAGTGCTTACAGGATGTTTTCTAGTCACAGCACTCTGAGTTCTCGAGGTAAGAAAGAAAAAAAACTACTTCACTCCTCATCTCGCCCAGTGAGCTTCCTTCCCTCCTCAGGGCTTTATTTTAGCTAATGATGGAGGTTTTGAGGTCCTGTTTTTCGGCCTTCTGGCTTTTTTACAATATATCTATCAGAAATATTTTTTTAGAGGGGCTACTAGTTAGCCAAAAGGACGATAAGTTTAACTTCGGTTCCAGTTTCGATTCCCGAAGGGGGTCTATATTTGCGAAATGATCTTAGCTGCTGAAGCACTTCTAAAAATATTACTATAAAGCTTACTTAGAAATTTCATTGATATAAAAACACTTATGAAAAGATACAAGAATACTTTTTCTTATTTCCGTGATCCGTATTTGACTTGAAAAGGGAATACGAATGCAATTTTTATGCTTGTATTTCTTATTTCTCTCTTCCTATTTGTGTGCCTAGTGGTTTACTACAAGGAAGAGTGGTTTTGATGTTTCTTAAGGCCACTAGCCCACTTACAGAATGATTCTTAGTAATAATAATAGTCTGCGAATTAACTCATTCACTACCTTATGCAGTGGGCTGTGACTAGATATCAGGGATAATCTAAAATATAACCGTTTTAGAGCACTTTCATGCCATTTAGGATGGAAGACGAGGCCGCTACGGCGCCCTCATAAAAGAAAGATGAGGGATGATGAAAGTAACATCCTTGTAACCACAAAGCAAGGTGAGTAAACAAAATCGTTGACATTTTTCCAGCGCGAAAGACGATGAATTATTCTTCTCGTTTGAATTAACATCGCATCATGATCTGAATCAATTACGCAGACATCTATCGAAGCAGCTTTCCGTTTGGCTAACTGTTGCGCTGCGAATGACAATTTTGAAAGGAAAAGTTTATCCCTGTCGACCTTGGCTTCCAGGAAAACGGATGACACGCTCTCCAACTAACATATCTTCCACTTGTCGAAGTGGTGTTCTATGAAACGGAAACTGTACGTAACACTCATCTAGTTGATGCATGCTTATGTATGTTTCCGCTATGAAATCGGACTAGTAACTCCGGTGGGAATGATGTAGTGCCTCTCAACTAGCAAGTAATATTCTGTTGCAGCCACTACTCGACGGCTTCTCCATCATAGTTACCATTGCAGAGTCCTAATGATCTTTATACCAAAATTACCTAACCTAACGAAATCTAAGAACGCACCGCTATACCCACATGTATCTTGTCAAAAATAATGGTTGGGTTACTTCAGTTTTCTTAAGAGAAAGAGTTACCATGTAATAGTAACCGTCACCCTTATGCCACGAGACATTTATTAAATTTAAGAATTTGTAAGTATAGAGCAACCTTCTCAAGAATGTCAATCTTGATTGACGGATTCAAAGTATATAATGGTTTCCTTAATTGGCAGGAAGATTGGAAAATTTAAGATCTATCAAAGGCAGGGTGTACGTTTTATAAAAAACTTGAAATAACAATTTAACGGTATTTTCAAAGGTGTTAATGGTTTCCTTTCTATCTTTTTCTGATTAACTATTTTCTATTTTTGTTTGAAATTTATTTGATTCTCTACACTATGGACGTATTGTTTTCTAAGTTCTACATTTGTTTGGCTAATCTACTGGTCTTCATCATTGACATTATGATTTAGGTCATATAGTAGCAACGAAAAGATATGAACGTGACCGATAAAAAATAAAACTCGCGGCGTGTTTGTTAAAACAATAAAATATGAATACAGGATCACAATGTTGAGACCGATGTCAAATGAGATAGCTATCATCGAATTGGTTAAATCAATGAAATCGCTAGCAAAGGAAATGAATGGAAAATTATCTGGTTACATTTTAAGAAGGAATTACCGACTTTGGACATCCAAGATGAAGGAGCGAATATTTGATATGAAGGGAGTACAAAAGAAAGCCATACGATACATTGATAGGACTTTACATATTCCTGATGGAAACAGGGAAAATAAAACCATGGGTTAGTGCTAATAAGAAAATAAATTGGAGTGACCTTCAGGTATATGAGAATCTAAATATGCTAATTATTATTATCATGATGCCAAAAAATGACAGAAAACCCGTCATTTATGAGACACACTGTACATATAGCAATGTATAGTATTCCGATTATTTCCGAAGACAACCAAACATGGTAAAACGCTCCCGCTTTAAGACGCAATTTCATGTAATTTGCGGTTTTGTCTCGTTCCCTAACGGAACATATAATAAAAGGCCGCCAAGAAGCGCTACTAAACCCTAAAAAGGTGAATTTTTCGCTCCGTGCATAGCAACAATTTTCACTTGATTTTCCACCTTATTTGATAGGCCTTCCAATGTCAGCTGAATTCACAGCGATAGATTCTCGTTCTTCTTCATCCCTATTAGTCTCTGAACAGATAGATTAAAAGACGCAAGGAAGGTTATTATTTCGTCTAAAAGATCGAGTTATAAACACAATGAATGAATAAAAGGTAGTATTTCATAAAAGTAAAATAAAATTTCGTGAGATATTTTAAACCGTAAATCACTATTAAAGCTAAGAGCTAAAATTATATTCATATTCTTTGGTTATTCGCAGGAAATGAAGTTTTACTTCACACCGATTAAGAAGGGCCATCCACCCTGATAACGCGATTTTATGCCAGTGCCCCGAAGAATGTTCAAAGTTGGTTTACTTTATTAAAAGTCTAAGTAAATTACTCCTGGAAATATTATCGAAAAATCTGTCGGGAGAAACGGAATTGATTACTGCTCACTATCACGATGAGTTTGAAAAGGAATTCAAAATCAAACTGTTCCTACATTTCTTTTATAAAGCAATGGAATTGCCTACTCCTTCGCGCCTTCAGAGGTCGAAACCCATGACGATATGAGGTGAATAAGCGTGAAACTGCGTGAACCGTTTCTCACGTAGGCAAAAAATGAATAGTAAAAGTATACCGTTAACGGAAGAAAGGCCTATTCATAGGTACTCATTAGACAGCATATGAAATCCATAGAACGTTGTAAAATAAGGAAAAGAAATTATTTCGGTGGCAAAAGCCTGCACTAAAAGGAAAAATAACGCCGATTCATAACCTTCATCATTTTTTGCGAAGTAAAACGAATCAGCCAAGGGTTTTCATCTCATCATAATGCCATACTGGAAAACCGTTTCAACCATCAACTCAAACATCATCCAGAGGTTCTAGAGAATTATAGAATAGAATTTGATCGAGAAAATAAACCGTAAATCTAGGATTGAGTAAATTTAGTTATAGTAAATATATTCGGCGCTTGGAGAATTCCTGTGCCTCTTACTTAAGCATTATAAGACTAAAAAAACTGGCTACAGTTATGTGGCCGTATTTTCTATCAATTAACTGCCGTTTTAGATAAAGGCTTATCCTCCATAGTTGTTTCACATTACCATGTTTTTTTTTCTCGCAAACATATGACACTCGACAAATAATTCAACTCATGTGCTTCCTCATTTACATTTTGCATGTTTATTTTAGTAAAAAATTGACTAATAATACTATGGAAATAATATAATATATGAATTCGATATTAGTACTATAGGTATATTTAGTATAAATCATAATAATTAATTAAAAAATTAACTTAATTAGGCGAGATTTTTCTGCGCATTGTATATTGTTATGGGATCATTATTCGAAGATGTTAATCATTTACTATATTCATCAATTGACCTGTAGATCGTGAGGTGATTGAATCCTTTACCACCTGAGGTTTGCCCTGGTTAAAATCATTACCTATCAAACATTCAAAATCATCTTTATAGTTTAAGAGCCTTCCTGTTGAATTGCAAGTATAAACTACTCTAAGGTTTACCACATGGAATACGATGCAATCCGTCGAAACATCGGTAACAAGAGTGATATCGGAGTCGACGCGTGTGAAATTGTGATTATAATATATTAAACCAGTGAGAGTAGGCTCGCTTCAGTCTCAACCGTTTAGGAAAACAAACCACTAACGCTGACACGGACTTTAGTTTTCATAAGCAGCGCAAGAAAAATGCGTATCCTTCCTTCGAAGTAAATGAAAAAATATCCATATAATTCATCTTGAACGGAAAAGGCACTGGCTTACCTCTGATTGATAAACACAAAACTTGATTAACATGATCCTTGCATTTGATGGGATTCGACGATTCCACTCACGAGAGGAGAGTCACTAATTTTGCTTTGATTATAAATATGTTGCATTTTCAGAGCAGTGAATAACAAGCTATACACTGAGGAAAAAATCCTGAACTGACAGCCCCCACAATTTATCTTTGAGGGACAGGAAGAAAGAAGAGAACTGCTTTATCTTAGCCGGCGGAAGAGATGGTGGCGCCCAATGAAAACCGCAGCACTATCGCTGAATAAAAAGATGATCAGAATCAGCTGTAGAAACTGATATTCCCCAGGTCTCCCTGTCACTATCACCTACCCGGGTCCCAGTAAAGAAATAATGTCAATAATATGCGTATGTATTTATTCTAACATCAATCTTCGCATACAACTGGATTACCATAATTCGCACAATATTCAGACTTCGCAAAGCATTCATCCCAAATGTCTTTGAACCGTCGCTTTTCCTCTTCCTTGGGAGAAATAAAGTAAGGAAAAGACTACTTGGCTAATCTGGCAAGTATTTAGATTGGAATTCATGAAGTTCCTCGTATATTAGAATACCGATAAGAGGCTTATTTTGCAGTGAGATTTGAATTATCAAGGAGGCGCGCTTTTATAGCTTCAGACAGCATTAGGCCACCCCATTCAGCGTGAGCCCTGACTATTCTGTTTACCATTTGAAGCAAACTCTTATTAGGCCTATTACGAATGCATCATGAATGAATATTACACTATTCGATAAGAAAATAATCTATTTATTTTTATTTATCTGTTCATATGTTATTACTATTTACGTAATACTTCCCCATGTATAGTATAACGTTGATGTATTCATTTATTCTGACTTGTTGCTTCTGAATCTGGACACACTACAAGAAAATTAATTTTTCATGTTAAAATATTGTAGAGTAAGGTGGTGGATTGAAAGAAACTTCTGGTACATACATTTCATCGTCACAGCATTTTTGCCTAAAAATAACTTAATGTTACTGCCAGGAAACTCTGGAGACTTCAGCTCGTTATCAATAAAAGAGAAAGTACTTCAGTTACGGAGCAATACGAGAACAGAATTTTTCGCTCCTAATGATCCCGCAATCGTTGCACATAAATTGCCTCAGCTGCGTTACCCGGAAGTTAAGAACTTCTGTCTGAGAAATTTAAGAATGATGTAAAATAGTAACGAATGAATTTTTTCATAACAGTCGACTCAATTTATAATAGACATTTGTAAAATACTGATGATTAATACGAGTGAATCGTTATATTATATCCCCCAATATTTTGGGTTGGGTTATATTACAACGATTAGATGATATTTCAATTACATACACTAATATGCACAATCTGCAAGCCACCGATCGGCGTTTTATGTCAGTTATACGAGTCAAGCAATCAATATATATATTTTGTTGTAATCGGAAAGCCTCTTTGGAATAATGTAATAGCGCATGACTTTTTAAGTTCACATTTATAGTCAGGTTGGCAGACTTATATGGATGGTCGCGAATCTTCCGTTCTTCACGCATTATGCCGTCGGAAGACGATGGTATAATTTTTATTATAGTATTTAGCAACCTTAATTAACTCCAAATTTTATTTCTTTTTCGCAATTCCGAAATTCTCCAGAGAGCATTTTACTATTGTTTCATTTCATTTTAGTAATTTTCCGAATTTTCAACTATTGCACGCTATCAACAATTGCTTAGCAACCTAACTCTTTCTACGCAACACAAGTGATATCAGCACACTGATTGGGTATGATAGAAGAGCACTAGTAGAAGATAAGATATGATGGTAGAATTAGGAGAATGCTATAGATATATTTCTATAATGAGAGAAGCAACACCTGTAGACAACATTGAAGCTTGGTAGGACAGGCAGCGAAAAATTAATTTTCCCTTTCCTCATGTTACGTATTCTTACAATTTACTTTGAAAACTTGAACTATTTGATATCATGTTAAATAGTATCTTCATCTGTTACTTTTGTCTTCTATTGTTTCGTAAGCTACAATCATATCGTCACCTACATGCCAAATTATCATTTTGGGTTAACTTTGAGATTCCATGACGATAAATCTTTCATAATGTACATATAAATATTCCATCCTGATTTCTAAATTAAAACAAAGTGAGTGAAGTAAAAATCAGTCTGTAATTCAGTCGTACTTTTAACTCTCAATTCATTCCAAATTGAAAATCAAAAGATGCGTTTCCTGCAAGGAATTCATTCTCACCATTTCTTATCGGTGTTTCTTTGACAGGAGCAAGCCGAACCCTTTTCTTTGGGCAATCGCCAAGGACACTGCTGGCTGAAGGGCGCCGAACTGATCTGATTAAATAGATTTTACGAATTCAGATGCATAAACCTTGTATTTTGTGCAATTCACGATTTTAATGATTACGAAAACGACTGAATTTAAAAATCAAGAGACATAGACCATCCAAGGTCGCAAGAAAACTGGTTGCATTCTTGTTTATTACGGTGGTTTATTTAGTTTAAGTTACCACGTACACCAACTTAATTAATCTACATTAAATTCTATCCATATGGCTTTCTATTAGAACACAAACATCATTACATGATTTTACATACCACCAATATATTTTCAATTCGGAAAGCCTAATTTTCATATTTCCATACAGACCCTATTTAAATTGAAATTGAGACAGTAATTCCGTTTCCGTTCATTATTGCTGCTACGAGAAAAACAAATAGTCACATTCAGTAAAATACAGTAGAAAGGAACACATAAAAAATATAAAATATTATACAATATATATAAGTAAAAGAGAAAAGGAAGAAAAATATTTGTTCGTAAGTTATAATATTTAAATAAATTAAAATGGATTCACTAAAAAAATCAAAATGAAAATCAGAACCAAAATGAAGACGTTTTGAGAAGACCTGGTGAAAATTAGGAAATGCAATAAAGGAAAAAAGAGAAAATACACATTAAAATCTAAACAATCATATTTACATCGTAAAATTACTAAGAAATTTCATAAATAATATACAACGTATCTACTACAATACTAATCACGAAAAGATATAGAGTTCAAGTATGTCTTATTCACGTTTAGAAAATAATGGGCAAAACTTCAATTTGATAAAAATATAAATATGGAAACTTAACACCATGAGTATCGCGGAAATTAATTATTATAAAGGCTGCTATCAGAAAAGAGTCATAATAAGGTGGTACTTATGTTAAATCTGGCTAGGCTTATATATTGCTAAAGAGACTTATAAATTGTATTTAAAGCGTGCTGAAAATATAAATAAAAAATATGCTGGAAGTGTATATTGTAAAAATAAGGTGCATAAGATTTAAATTTGTAAAATGTACAAAATAATTTTCATCGTAAAATAATAGTATGTATAAGGAAATTTTGTCTTTATATCAGTAAGTCTTTTACAAAACCATGAAGTGGCCTTGAATGGAAGTATTTGTAAATTATTCATGGAGGACTAAAGCTGGTCAGCCACCCCACGCCTGATTTACGATAAGTCAAATATAATAATATTCACAGATTCAGGCGAGGTATTGTGGTAATTCATAATGTGAAATGAATGGAAATGAAATTGAACTTTTTCCATTAATTTCATATAATAAGTACATTTTTTACCCAAAGCAATCAGGTTATACATAGAGTACAAAAGAAAAAAGGCGGTCAAATTAAAAACTATTACTGAATGCTTATAGGTGCTTGCATGATAGTAGGACTGCCATGGAATGAAATCTCTTATATAATACCCATTGCACCTAATCTTTAAGTAAAGACAGCGTACATAAACTCCTTTCACAATTATCATTAACAATTCTACTTGTTTAAAATTTAAAATGAGCCGCATTTCTTTCGAGAAAATGCCTCGAGGTCTTGCTTACCTAAGGCTACTTAACAGCCATTTTACAGGGTTTCTTCGAGGCATAAAAGTACGTATCGATTACTTGGTCACCTTCACCTTCTCTCTCCAGCACAATCAATATGCTACGCTCAAGTAGCAACTCATTTGAGGTCTACAAGTATCCACATTCTTTATCGAAATGTACTATTAAATGGAATGTATGTCAAGAATTCCTCGTTTGAGTTTCTTTTCGGATAAGGAATAAAATCTAAGGCCATTTATAAAAACAAATGACAGAAATTGTCACGGTAATCATGAAGAACGCTTTCAGTTGGTTTTTATTCTAGGGGGAGATGGAAAATATTCCTTATAGTAAATGAAACCATAAGAATCAAAAGTCAATTCAAAGAAAAACCTTAACAAAAATTTCACATGGTTGAATCGAAAATCATGACTAGAACCAAATATATTACTCCATTATTTCGGGTAGAGTTGGGATGGACTTCTCTAGCAAACATAGACAAATACTTACGGGGATTTTAGTCAAGAAAAAAATATCAAAACGGAGCTTACATATGAAAAATAATTAAATTACAACTGGTGAATTAAAAAATGGCATTATTAAAAGTTAAAAACGAAATTCATTCCTGATACGAAGAGTTGAAATTTTAATTATTCCCTTTACTTTCGCTGTTATTATTTTCCTTGTAAGAGTTGTGGTTAGAGTATTAATACTCTGAAAGAGGTAAGCATTCTACGATTGGACTAGCGCAGTATTTAGTACTTACTTACTTTCGTAAAAATCGATGTTTTAGAGCCGAAATTCCTTTTGACTTTAGGATACCCTCTCTTCCTAATTGATGGGGACAATAATAAACGAACTAATTATGTTATGAATCATTAAAATATTAAAAATAAAAGATATTAGCTCATGTTAAACTTGATGGAATTAATTTTTAAACAACTTTCACTTTCTCTCTTAGAAGTTACTTTATTGTTTCAAACAAGATGGAATAAAAACTACTCGACGGGTGCCATAAAAAGGATATCCAATATATTTTTAATTTTTATCGTCGATTTTTGGCCTAAAATATGTAATTCCTTGATTGAATATACTGTAATTTTGTCAATATTAATTTGAATAGACTTGAATTAATTTGAATATCTTGACAAACTAATTTTTTATTAAGACGAATTTATGTTTACCCGTTAATCCTCCCCGAAAGATTGCATAGAAAAACCAGTGTGCATAGAAACTATTAGCGATAAATTAATGACATTTTGTATTTCAAATTGCGTCATCAAAAAGACAAATCGACACATTTCGATCATCATTGAGGTAACTCAATCCTCGAAATGTGTCGGGACAGCAAGAGAAGTGACTCAAAAGAAATGAGAAAGAGTAAACTTTGCAAGTGAGGCATGATTTTCTACGTAAGTAAAACGAAAGATGAGCGGATGTGAAAACGTGAGACGTGACCGGGGGAGAATACCAAAAATAGAGTGAAACTGCTTCAATGGTAGCTGAAATGGAAAAGGCATCCGCAAAGGATCCGGGAGGAACCACTGGTATGGTAGGTACTTTTTCTACTCCCTTTACTTTTTGCTACATCAGTAGAAACTTGAATGAGAATATCCGCTAGTAAATGTGAAATATTGATTTTTACGCAACACCACAGTTGACCTCTGGTATGGTAAGAGATGTAATTGAAGGGGATTCTATTTTAATTTCTCCTGATTTATTCTTAACTTACACGCTTCCTTTAGTCGACCTTCTTATTTTATTGAGATGGTAGTGATAATTAAGGTGTTGATTATGATTACTGAGGTATGATAGTGATTTTCGAAATGACATTGATTTAAGAAGCCGGATGCTCCTTCCTCCATACCATAAGGAGGAACTGAAATGGGATCAAACCCAGGACCTCTTCATAATAACGAAGACGCGCTACTAAAGAAGCTAACGAGCGAGCTCACACTGTTGAGTTTGATTTCAGCTCTCACACGATATATTAATATTAATTCCATTCGGCAATCATTTACAAGCATGAAATTAAGAAAAGGCATTTCATTCCTTGATTACAGGATGTTTACTTCAGCCTTGAAGTTCACAGAGGCTTATTTGTAATATCGCATAGGAATTGGAGTTCAATCTTAGCAATCCAAGGAAAATATTATCATGAATTGCAAATGGCTATCAAATTAAATATTTCAATGCATCGTTCAGTAAAATAAAAGACGCAGCAATGGTTACAAATAAAAGTTATGCAAACAAAATTTATGGCTCAAACAGGTCAAACACAATTTAAATCATTGACAGAAATCTCACTCTTGGGTCATATAGTTCTCTCCCAGATTAAGCTACACAATGCGTCGTTACCAGAATTAGTTATATTGGAAATCTATTATCATTGAGCTGTGAAAATGTACTAAAATTTGCATCCTCTGGTGGACCATTTCGAGAAATCAACACAGAATTTTCATTGTCTTTATACTTTTTAGATTGTCTTATAATATACGATTCCCACCAAACCATCTCACAGATGCGATGATAAAAACTATTTGTTAAAATTTTTTACTGATATTTCTGAGGTGTAAATCACGCTGAAGTAAGAAGCAAAATAGATAAGAATGGTTGCAATACAGGAAAGCAAGCCGAAAAAATAAGGAAGAAAATATCAAAGACGCAATACTTTTAATAATTCTTCGCCTAACCCCTGAGAGCCCCTGGATTATAACACAGAAAAGACGGTAAAGTTTTTTGCCGTTTTGATACTTGTTGAAAAAGATAATTTCCTACATAGGATGTTCTATGACGAATACACCACTTGGCAATTGGGAAAGGGTTAATACAGACTGGATACCTTGAGACACATATGTCGCACCTTTGCTTGCATTTGAGAGTTAAAGAGACAAATGCCAGAGCAATGAGATTCCCTCGCGACAGCTGTTGCTTTAGAAACTTTCCACGAAATGATTTGCACATTATTTTTATGCACGACAACGGATTTAAGAAAGCACGCGCACGGCCATGCTTTCCGGAAAATTATCATTCGGATCACCAGCTGAGGAAATTGCAAAATAAAGCGATATCCCTTGTAAATTTGAAGTCGTGAGTCGGGTTACGGAAAGGGTAGAGAGGAACGAAAAGGAAGAGATATTCTATACACTCCATATCGATCTGGAAGTTACTGAAAACAGCTTGTGAGTCAGAGGAATAGGTGCATTGAGAGAAAATTGATTGAGTTGAGGTTGAGAATTATTCATCCAAAATTCCCAAAAATTAACTTTATCGTTCTAAAGTTATACAAGAAGTGAAATCGTTTCTGTTTATCGTTCTACCTTAAATTCGTGTATTACTAAGTAAGACGTTAGCTATCCTTAAAAGGTGTTAACGGTTTTTACTTTATATTTATCACTACAAAATGCAACAGAAGTGTACACATATCGATAGACTAAATGATAAAATTTTGGTCCATCTATCACAGAAATATTTACGAGGATGCCTGAAAATATGAGGATTGTCAACGTTCCAAGGATGAATTATGAGCACTGAAGATATATTTGTGTGGCTAGATACCCCAATGAACAAACATAGAGTCCCGATACAACTTTTTCAATACCCGTTTAAAACAAAAAAAAAACATTATCTAGTCCTCATCAAACCTTACTGTAACCATGAATTTTAATGTCAATCAAAACTGGCCGAAAGGCATGCAAAAATGTTCCAAAAAATAGCAGAAAATAAGCTTAACTATGATATCCTGACTCAGAAAAAATTTTCAGTGACAAAATTTATCGGAAGATTGCATTGGTACGGAAAATTGCATTGGTACGCCGTCATTATACTTACTCGTGGAATAATCCATGAAATTTTTGCAACTAATTACGCTTATTGATCCTCTGAAAACAGAGCTAACTGTTGAGAATTATGAGAAATAATTTATAAAGTAGATGCAGCGGATAATATTTTTAACTCACCTCTTCTTTCGACGAAAGGGATTTCGTTCCCACATAACCAGGGCTGCCAATGGCACCTGAAATGTACAAAAATTAATTTTGAGACACAGCAAATCAATTTATTTACTGTTCCTAAACGCTGATGCTGAAGGAAAACTAAATTTTATAAACAAGAGTCACTTCGTACACAAGTGTCATCATATATTATTACTGCAGACTGAAAAATCTCCATTGTTATCAGTGGTATTTTTAAAAGTGCTTCGACAGCTAAGGTTATTTACGCACGTGGTCTCCCCCTGGAAATCGAACCCTGGACCGCTTACAACAGAGTCGAAAGCACTGCCCACATGGCTATCCGGGAGCACATTGTTATTTTAAATGCATATGAGATGAGAGAATGCAATAAAATATCAGCTAAAGGAAAGGCACAAGAAGAACAGAAAGTGGTTAAGTTAATAAAATTCATGATACAACGCCAACTTTGCAAATAAGAAGGAAGATTAAAGCATTCTTCACTGCAGCGTAGGATCATAATTGAAATGCCTCACGGCAAGGATTAAAGATCTGTTAAATCAACACGATTGCATCAATCAACATGGATGCAGTCTTTCTTTGTATGAATGATAAATCCTTTCCATAGAACAGTACAAATCATAATAAATACTAGGCTAGATTTTCACATTTCTACAATAACAAGAATTAGTAATTAACGAAATTACTAAAAATAAAATTGCAATATCTATATCTTATACGCCGTTTTTCGATTTTCATAGAGTAAGTTTTTATTGTTTTATTTTCATAGTTTTCCGATTTTCATACCTATTATATACGTAGCAGTGTATAAGTCTTCTTTCATTCAATAAATATACACAAACATAAATATATTTCCATCTCATTCGCTGTTATTGGCGGATTCTAATTCTAAGTAATCATTGGTAATTTTGTTAATTTGTAATTTCAGACGACATTTATCAGATGTTTCGAACTCATTTCGTTCATTGAACGACGGTCATCTGTGTCTCTGTTTTATGATCATATAAAATGACTTTTAAAGAACGTAAGAGAAAAGTGCCATTTCGTAATGTTACTGAATAAGGAATAATTCAATGGTAAACTTATTCCTCTTAGAATTTAAATACTATAGAGAATAAGTTTAAAACTTCTGAAATGAAATATATCCATGTACGAAGCGAATTATACGAGTATTAAACTTATAGAAAAATTTCTCTCGAACGAAACGTATTTCCGACAAGGGGTGTAAATAAAAAAGCTTTCGCGATAGTTAAGAATATGGGTCAAGTATAAGAAAAGGCATATGCCTAAGGACAATATGAAGGGAGTTCTTCATCTAAAAATACACGAAATATGTACCTTGCACTACTTTACTAAACTTTCGGTACTTCTTCGAAAGTCCTTTCTACGATATTTACCGTAAATCGAAAGACGAAATGAAGCGAAGGAATCTCATGCAACTTTCAGCAATCGACTTACGAAACATCGACTTATGAATGTATAATACTATGAACGTTACTTTAGAATCAGTGCGAAAGGTGCGATCACCCACCTTAATTTTATCTGCATAACAATGATTTGAAAACAATAGCAAAGGAGCGGTTCTCTTAGCATACTTTAATAAACGGATATTTTTCCTTTTTATTTTGGCACGGGAGAGTTGAAATATATTTTTGATTTACTTTTGCCACATGGTTGCGATTATAACGTAACGGAGGCATGAGTGAAGCAGTGTAATGATATTCATCTCGTTAATTCCTCATTGAATGACATGAAAAGTTTTATGCATGATATCTTTGTGCTTCATTTACGTAGACTTGTTCCACTTACAATATCATTGTGGCTCAGTAAGGATAGTAATGTAAAGTTACTTTAATCCTTACCTTGCCTCATTCCATCTCCAAATCTTTTGATAGCAAATAGTAGAGGGATCGAAGACCCAACTAGCATTCGGAATGATAATTTTATAGACAAATAAAAGGTGCTAACCAAAGAGGACTCAACAACAAGGTTGAAAGATGTAGATACGATATTTAGAGCATAAGTAGAATAAATATTAATCACACAAATGTAGAGCAGAATAATTAGAAAGCGGAAGACTTGCAAAAATTGGCGTCACAAACAATCGTTTGTTGCTTGTCATCTTCTCACGACATTTAATTCTCAGAATTACTGAAGCCGAACACTTGAGATGCTTTACAAGGAGAAGCGCATTTCAAAATCAGTGATACACGCATAAGAGGTTAATATATCAGATCAGTTCGACGTTGACTACACTATGAAACGAACTCAATGCAAAGCTTCATGTAGAAGCTCATTCCAACCATCTCTCTCTTTTCTTTGAACATTAAGTTAGAAAGCGTTTTGGAAATATAAATAAATCTCTGGATAAATCCTATCGAATTAAGAAATCCAGCGCACGCAATATAACTCTGAAGTGCGCTTGCGCTTTATTAAGCAAATGATAACGATCCAAAGAACGGAATTAGGGTGAGAACTTCATTATGCTAGGAACAATGTGGATTTAGAAAACGAGCGTTATATTTCTAGCATCCGAAAGTGACACAAAAAATAAAAAGTCTCCCATCGTTAACACAACTCCGCCTTTCCCAGCAAAGAAAGGCGTTGGCTGGGTTTAATCAAAATAATTTTCTTCGTTTGAAGGGATGCAATTTCCTCATACATGAAAGCACTATAATCTCATAAATACCTAACATGAATCATACTGTTTTCTTTCGGAGAGAGCACGCCAATAGCATAATTGATCCACAACATTACTACATACTTTCTCAATCCTTGCATATATCTTTCACTTTAGACGATATCTTTTCGTGCAATCGCTTTTATTTTTCCTACCTCTTGCGCCTATTTTTCCCCTCTCTTTAGAACCATTTATATTCTCATCCATCCATCCTTCTATCCTTTCCAAACCAACGTGAAACATCCCCTTCATCACGTGGCTTTTCTTTTAATCCACTCTCATTCATTTTCCAGTCATTACGCACGCTCTTTGTTTGTCACATATGCACTTCAAATAATCTATTCCAAGAGCAAGCAGTTTGCTTGAAATGCTTCTCTCGACACACCGATCTCGGCCATACAGAAAGGTAGAAGCAAGCGTAATTATACACTCCGTTTCGGAAGATTATTCCTCGAGTTTAATCACTGACCATATTGCACTCTTCTACCTGCATACACATGGCTGTACATATCTCCATAAACCACCCTTAGAGAACATTATTTCAAAGTAAGTAAAATCATCCATCCATTTCTATGTGTTCACCGCTCATGCACGAGTGACAACCATTCGATTCATTCATTCTAATAGACATTGCAGAGTTTGTTTTGGTAACTTTTATACACAGCAGCTGTCTGTACAGTCGTCAGCTTAAAGGAAGGCTGGATCCTCAACCCCTCCACCATTAGGTTCCAAAAGCTTCGTGGGGGGAATACGCCAAATAAGGCGAGATGAGGTAGTCTACCAATGCATTTCTCACTAATGGGACAGCTCTCAGTAAGCATCATGACCATGTGAATGCCATAATAGTATTCAATAAGGAAAGACCAGGATGAGATCATTATTCAGCATCTCTAATTCCTCAGTAGTTTATTTCTATAATCACAGCCAAGAACGAGATTGAGAGGAAATTCAATGAAAGATACATTTATCGATAACATTCATCGAAGGAAATGAAATATACTGTATCAATGAAGATCACATTGCAGGATGAATCCTGAGTATTATTAGACATAAAGTAAGAATCATCTGCTTTCCATTAGTGAAAAATCTTTCGAGCTCCATTTCCACCTCTTTCGATATCCACCTTCCTTGGAGACCTCCCCATCCTAGACGAGGATCGTTAGAAGGAAAATATCAATCAATGAAAGAAGATGCTCGAAAATGTGACGTCATGCTTTTTCTTCGTGGAGATCTCTAAGCAATCGATACTGAGAGGGGAAAGAACGCTCACTGCAACGCACACAAACAGCAAGACATGCACCCATCCAATGGCGATTCCATCACTTCTCAGACGGACCCTTCCCTTCATCCGGTGCTTCCCCTTTACTCGACCCTTTCCATAAAAATATATTTCACGGACAGGAAATGAACTGTTGTTGTGACTACGACCAGAGACCAACAGCCTTCAGGCCGTTTCCTCATTTCTTGAAACAAACTCGGGAACTTAAATTATTTTCTTTCCCAGTCTCTTTATTACTCCAAGTGAATGTGATGTGGCAGCAACGGCCCAAGATATTTTGGTGCCTAAACGAGGGGTGTTTCGAGTTACCTCGTCGGTATTTATCTGAAATTCATCCTAATATATTATAAAGCAGTGTTATTTCATAAAATGAAAATCATATGATTCTCTGGTAACTCTCTGTTTGTGGAGGCTTTGTTGATAAATTTTTTGCAAAGAAAGAAGGAAAACATTCTCGTCATGATACATAGCTGCACTTTAACAACTGACCGATGTGAAATATTTGCAAGGATTGAAATTTGGAAAAAGGATTGACTAAATATCCTTAAGCCTTTTACCATTGCCTACGCAACATAATAAGGGTATTGTTCGTGTATATAGTTCTATATAGTTACTTCTCCCAAAACATTTTTTTCTTTCCAAGCGATGAGTGGCTTACTTGTATTGTCAAGCCGGTAATATCAAATGGAAGATAGTCAACTTAACTCGATTTAAATTCGATTAAATTCATTTTTATAATGACCGAATTTTCTTAATATTCCATGACATAGAGGTGAAGAAATAGGAATTACACGGTAAGTTAGCGTAGATATCAAAAGCCCTCACATCTTAAAGAGGATTCTTCTCCTTTAGATTCCAGGGTATCGTTCACGTTCAAGAGGAAGAGTCCGTGTATAACCAGAGATGAGTGTAAAACAATATTACGGATATGTTGCTGCTTATTTAAGTTACAAGAGACAAAGTAATATTAGGTAGAACAATGAACCTTTAACATGCAGTAGTTACAAATGCAAAAAGACCGGGCATTTTAAAGTAATAACTGTCTAAATCCCTAAAATTCATTATAAAACTCGATATTTATGCTAACTTGATATACCATCAATGGAGTGTGTTACGATATAATGTATTCCTACGAATCTATCCGCAAGTCTAAAATATTCTTTTAAGGAGCAAAATTGTACTGTCTCTGACCCTTTCTACTCTATCATATATTTTTATTCCTTGTGCTTTTATAATCCCTCTCTACTATCTTCCACTATTTTATGTAGATAATTATTACGCTATACATATATATGTTATTATATATCTTCGTACATACAATTGATTCCTTTTTACTAAAGAATTCCAATTCGCTTACGCTTATTACAACTAGGAATTTATGTTACCTGATTTATGAACATTTTGTTAAATTATGTATATATCATATCATTTAATGACCATTGTTTATTTCGTCAACTTCCATAACTATCCTTCTAAGTAAATGTTTTGTTTTTTACTATAAAATCGCTACCTTTAACTACGTTTTGACAGACTGACTGACTTTCCTAATAATGTTTTGACTAGTAATGGCATTGATATTTTCTTTTTGTTGACATCCTTGGAATATGCAAATTCTAAATTTGAATACTTGTTATTTTGAAGTTTACTGATTTCCTGTGCTCCTCTTTCTCTATAATTCTACTCATCTAATTTGTATTGGCATTGACAACGCAAAAGTCGAAAATGGAAAGAGTGCAGCTTTAGGTTCCGTTTGAAATATCGAGGGACTCCTGAAAGGATTATATTCCCGTGAAAACTGTGAAGAGATGAACAGAACCTGTCCATGATTTAAGAAGAAACATCGCAATGAATACTCGGCATACGACTATCCCGTTAGCATTAGCCCTTGGAAAGGAATACTGAGTGTTGTTGAAACTCTTGGAAAAAAGTGTGAAATTCTCCAACAGTTAAGCTAGTTTATTTTTATATGCAATCCTGTTATTTCTTCGTTCACGTCAGGTAAATATTTACGTAAGTAAATAACGAGAATGCAGTCCGCCAAAAAAGGTACACGATTCAGAACGAGAAAATCTTGTACAAATATTTTAATATTACATTGATTGGGACATTATGGGATCAATATCAGTTATAATTTCAATTCAAATTTGGCAATGTTGGCCGACTCAATATACTTTACATTCATACATAAAAATTTCAAAATTTGTAGACAACATTAGACACTGGGGTATAGTTGCATTACGATAAAATGGAGCGAAATAATAATTATCATCAATGATTTCTTGTAATGATGATTATCATTATAATTTAACGTCTTCAAGGGCTTGTATAGGGCATGGAATTTCTGCCCGACTTCGTCCAGTTTTGCCTCGATGGCTTTCCTCTGATGTGGAGGCAACCTACTGTGAGTAAAAGTTCCGGAAACGGAATAAAAAAAGTAAAACTCTAAACATGTGCTAACGGTTTTCAGGAGTGACAACAGTAATAAGGGAAATTCCTGAGAGTACCACTCAGTTTCGAAAGTAAACATTTAAATCCATGTAGTGGTAGAAATATTTTGATAACATATCACGGATACTCTTTCAAGAGTGAATATTTACGAGCATGAAGCATCACTAAGGAAAAATCACTTTAGCGTCCACAGCATTACGCGTGATTGACCATAACAGAGATGCTTTTCTTCATTCCGAGAGCTCTAAGTAATCCTCTATCTTTTATAATGACCTATGCCCACAGGAGACGCACCGGCACTCTCATCATCATCACCCGTTCTCCTCTTTTTACCGTTTTCTCAACCATTTCATTTCTCCGCGCGTGGGAGGATGCTAAGCCATTTACATAAATAAGTGCCTCCATTACCTTATTTACTCCTCAAATGCATCTCTTGTTTCAAATTAATTTGTCCTTAATTCGTTAATGACTTTCTATAATTACCTTATTAAGGCTTTCTTCAAAGCCTCGCAAAATTGGACATAATTTCGTCAACTTTCCCTCAGGTCAAGAGACATTGTGGGCGGTAAGAAATTTTCATGGTGTATTCCAGTGTTTTTAGTCAGTAACGATGGATCATATGGGAACGAAATCATTTGCATTTGTATCCGTGTTGCAGAAACTCTATCTGATGGTGAAAATTACGATTCGTAGCTTACGTTAGAATAATCCGACTTTCTAAAAAACTGGAACGCAATATAGACGTATAGCGTGATTTTCGATAATGCTTAAAATTCCCATCGATACATCATAGACAGGCTTATGTTTGGGATGCAGTTCATCCTAAAGTTGTAGAATCAGCAATGCTGGCTTCGCGTTCCTGGTCGAGGTCCTGGTTCCTCGAGGCAACAATTTCCGCTCCCTTAATTGTTAATATTTTTCCTTCAATTCAAATTGAAATGTTTTAGGAGTCATTCACCGTTTCCTATACTTACACTATGATAAAGTCAAACTGTCTGTCTGTAAATTCATTAGGCTGGTTGGATTCTCCTTTTCTAATCCGTTAACTAACAAAACCTTCCAAAAAATCAAAGATAGACGGAGGATACATTTTGCTCTGATGCCAGGCAATATATTTTATTAATTACAAAGTAACAGGAACAAAAGGTGCATAGGTATTTAATTATGTAAGACTGCATTTTTTCAACAATCACTTGTTTTCAATGCAATTTACGATCGTTGATGGGTGTATAATACTTCATTTATACTTTTTTGTTACTCAGTACTCAGTACAGAGTACTCAGTTTTCTGAAACTTAAAACAGCTCTTTAAAAATTCATAATTTTCATTTCATGCAATTTTGACGAAAACATGAAATTAGGTAAAAAAAACTTCGAATGGTACAGCTCGGAATTCCGGATAATACAATGCAGTTTCACAGAGGGAGAATAAAGAGCTCTGCCCCAACTAATCAAAATAGGGTGAGGCAATTACTTCCATACGTTTTGCATCTGCACGTCTCGACGTCCTTCCTTTATCCGGGGAATTTTTTCCCCGTCTGATCCTCTTAAAAATACACGCACCTCACCTCGCCCCTGCATTTGCTCTTCCTCTCCTCTAACTTATTCATCTATTGCAGCCTCCACATTCATCAATCCTTTCCGAATTTCCCCTTCATTGCAATAGTTCCCCCCTCCGCCGTGGGGTGGAGCGCGGGGCAGTCCGATCGATGCCGTTCATCGCACCCGCCATGCAGTGCGAGCGATGAGGTAACAGACTAAAAAGGTAACGCGGAACTGGAGACATCGGCGGAATGATAACTGAGTAACAAATATAGAATGTAACAATTATGATTTTCAAGGGCGCTACGTTGAAAATTACGTTTACATAAGTTAAAATGAGAGGTAAAGGAATAAAAAATGGAATAAAAAGCACCCAACGTCCCCTTCCGCATATTATGGGTGAAAATGCGATTAATTATCCAGATGAGGGGAGCTAAGGAGCCCAAATTTAATTACGTAATGCTCCGCAACGAAATAACGATCCCATAAAACTACAATGAATTCTTATTTATGATGAAATCCAACGCTACGATAGAACGCTAGCGATGGAAGAGGGAGCTGTTAAAATAAAAGTACAATATGGACAGTGCCTTGCTATGTGTCAATTAAGCTGGATAAAGAGAATTACGTAATTTCCGATAATAAATGGAATTCCTAGATCGTGCTCGTAGTTCTATCGTAGATAGAAAAATGAAAACAAAGAAGGGAAAAATCTAAATTCGAAGTTAGAGGATTAGCAATTAACACCTCAGCTAACGTGTGGATATTTCGACATTCCTAAATTAAACGCATAAAATAAAAATGTCTCATGCTCACATTAATTTTATAGAATTCAAAAGCTAACCGGAAAATGATGCATCATATCATAAAATTTACGTTACAGTTTGTTGACATATACAAATACGTAGTTACAAGCATAAATGGGTATAAATTCCCATGCATTTACCAAAGAGACAATTAGGAGGAAACAGAGGCATAAAGACATAGTATGGGCCACCGAGGATGAATTATGAATACTGCGTACACTTGGAATTGCTTTTACATTCTACTGAACAAACATAGGGTTAAATGTTTAATTATCGCTAACCATGAGATGAACGCTCTCACATTCATAGGTTTCAACAAAATTGAAAAAAAATAGACATCGGGTAACGACCACAGAATAAAAAATGGATTTAGTCAACGATGGATTTAATTACGCAAGAATTCGAAAAATACTTTCAAATTAATATGGTCGAATGTATGGACATGTACCGATGAAATTTTTACAGCGAAAGGAAGGATACGCATTCATGTATTGAAAAAAAGGGATAGTAAAGAGCAATTCTTGTTACGGAGGCCTAACGAAATTTCGGGTTTCTTGATCGGAGAGATTGGATCGAGGGGACCTCTTTCGATTTCGTAACTTCCGACATCCATCACCGGGAACTCTCTTTCCCAAACAGCCATTTCCCATTTTATCATCAGACGATTGTCGTTATTTATTTCTTTCCGCCGAAAGAGGGGTGACTAGTTGTAAAGGTGGAGAACAATTGGGTAACTCGATTGTTTTCTTTCATCGAAGAAAGGTTTACTCTGTTTTTCGATGTCTCGCTCATTTTCTTAACTAGTGAATGGACAGTGGAATGAGGTGTTAAACGTGATGGTCCAGCATAACAAAAACGTTATGCCATCTCCATAGTTTGGAATCGCAGCTGTTAAGGTTTATTTATTTAACACCAACAATTTGACTGCAGTCGAGTGACAGTCTTAACTCTCGCTTTGACTAACAATTCCTAATTTATCGTTAAACATGATCTTCTGGAGGAATTTTCAATTTTTTAGTTTCAACTTCTTACAACATTACTGAATATTAACATACAACACATAAACGATATAAAAGCATTTTATACCTTCAATGTAAATGAGGAGGGAACATTCATTGTGTCTATCATGTAACATAGGCCGATCAGACAATGGTTGAAATATCAGGGAATGCTTTCGCTAGTCTTTTCGGGAATTCCTTTCCTCCGAAAAAGTTAAACTAATTAACCGCCGGAAAATATTAAGAATATGGTGGATAAACCCTTTGCAGGAATATTTGAGGATGCAATACATGAGAAACTTATTTCTTCTATTTAATCTATCTTTAGACAGTTCCATAATCAGTTTTTTACGCTAATTCACTCATTCATAATTTAAGATCAATGGACAATCAGTAATAATTCAACACATCTATTTAGCAATATGTTCATCAATTACAGAAATTTAAGTTACATTTGTTAATGAAACACCTCATTCCTGTAAATCCTCCATTTGTTTTCGAAAGGGTTTGAATAACATTTATATGTAATTTATATATGTATACTTGTGTTTTATATAACTTTAGTTAATATATTTCATTCCTCCAAACCAGTTAATGAAGGAGTATTTAGCGATATCAGTCCTTTGCTTTCTTCGCTTTAACTTTATATATTATTATGAAATTTATTACCTCTTCGCGCAATATGATTCAGTTTTCTGTCCTGATTCTGAAATCCACCTAGCATAACTTCCTGGTAACATTTTTCATTCAGTGGCGCCTACAATTCTAGCAAAAGTCAACTTCACTAATGTGCTAAGCCATCAAGGCGAGATTAGACGAGACATTAGTGAAGCTGACTTTTGTTAGAATAATAGGTGCCACTCAATGAGAAATGTTACTACGAAGTTGTATTAGGTAAATTTCGGGATCAGTATAGAGAAGAGTTTTCAAAACGCAGAATTCTACCGATATTGCCAAAAATTTGCATTTTGGAACCATAAATCAAATTATACCGAAAGATTCGAATGAAATTTTCTTTCCTTAAGTTGAGTGATTCGTGTTTTGACAAGATAATTTAATTTCTAAAAATGAATGAATGCTTCAGCTGAAAAAACTTATTTTTGCAAATATTCTGATTCATGCCATAATGGCGGAAATCGAGCTTGGAGCTACCAGGTGATCTGATTTTCAAAGTTATGTGGGTGGACAGCTTTTAAGAATTTCCCGAATTTGACAGCTTCCGTCTTTCGAAAGTATTGAGCGTATAAAATTGTTTTAGATCAGGCGTATAAAAAAATTTTTTGGATTCTTTTCCTATCATTGAAGATGTAATGGAAATTTTTTTCAATTTTGGAATACTTTCTCTTGTTAATTTCCTTCCGTAAAGAAACCTGGGAGGACATAACCGAGATTTTTTCCTCCTCTCGACAGTGGGGGATAAAAACATAATAATCTAGGTAAAACCCGTTGAGGAGTGACGAAATTAAAGATGAGACAAATAATCAGAATCGATAATATCGAAAATATATTGAGTATTGGAATAGACGCATTTTTAACCTAATCCCAAAAACGTTTCTTTTGTATAAAACTTCCATTTATGATGAAAATGACAAGTGGATAAATACTTTCCCATCGGTAAAACTAAAATCTAAACTAAAAACTAAAAACCTTAATACGACTTAATATTGCATTTGATGCGATTTATTTTACTTATATTTTTGTATAAAGTAGGAATGTTTGAGTTTCAAGCATATTCTCGAACTTTCCATCAAGTTCGATAAGTTCTAGTTTAGGTTACAAATAAAATTTTTATTTTAGCATCTTTTCAAACGTTCTTAATTCACTCAATTCGTACTATAAGACATTAATACAAATATAACAGTCAAGATTAGGTAATATTAAAAGGAAACGAACTCAATTTTTTGTTCTGTAGATTCTCTCGCAGTTCTAAACTAAGTGACTTAATAATAATTTAAATTATTGCAGGAATCAAAATTGGGAATCGTATCCGAATCTAAATTTTAGAGAAGTATCGTGAATTGTTCTGAAATCGGTAAAAATTTGGGCACCGTCCCATCACTGGTATAAATGAATGCATAAAATTTTTAGAATGGTAAACATCTAGGTGTACAGAAACATACAATTCAATACATTATAAATAACAAAAGCATTGTGAAATTTGAGGGCAAACGAAAGAAGTATTTTATTTTTAATAAATGTTAATAATGATTAGCACCAAGGGCATCGATACTCGATCCAACCCCAATGAAAATTACATTTGTTCGAAAAAATGATGATTCATTATTTGAAAATATCTTTAGCCTTTTCTAGCTATTCCAAATGCATTTTCTCCGTTAAACTTCTACAGCCCTTCCTAACACTCCTTACTCGGGAATACATACATTTGAGGAAGATTGATTTACTTATTTAATTGCTTTTTTCTTCCGTTTTCTTCCTCAAATCCCACATGTTTAATTATCTACATCTGTGCTGTGCAACATCTTCCATGGCAACACGATGATGGTACTGATACGTTAAAACTTGTTTTCTTTTGATAACCTTTTTGGATACTAAAAACATGATTTCTTTAATTGGATATGGTTTCCAATGTAAGCGCATAACCTGGTGTATCGCGTGTTTTCAGAGAGTCGTCTTCTTTCAAAACTAATTCATACTTAACTTCTCGAGTAATTTGACGCTAATGTGAAATTCGCAGATATTTAAATAACTACATATTTCCATTCCAATCTTTCCCTTTTCTTCTTTAAAAGGAAATTCGAAATTAGAGACTAACAAACTTTTTGGTATGATGCAAAGTTTGAGTTAGAAAGTATGCCACGGATGAAACCAAATAAAGGAGCACCGAGTTAATGTAGAAAAACGAAAGATTTTAAGTAATTTTTAAGAATATGATTGACCGAAACAAGACGGAAGCATCGACTCCCCAATCAGTCACGAAGTACTCTGACCTTTTGTGTTGCACAACTACTTGGCATATAGAAGCGTGGGTGGAGTGGAATGAAAGTTTTAAGGACTGCATTGCTTTTAAGAAGTAGAATTGATGTATCAGCCGAGATTAACTTAATCAATCCAACTCAATCTTTGAGAATGATTGTTTACTGAATAGATTTTGAGATTTATATCGTTTAAATCAAATACCGAAATAAAAGCAATAAGTACACCCAACATTTTAATATACGACCTAATTTTTCCTCAAACAATTTATTATTGAGGATTAAATTTGAGATCTCGACCGTAAAGATCAAAGTAATGGCTTCAAGAGGTAACGTAATTTTAAACTATCAAAGTATGGAACAAGTCACGCCCTTTAACATTATTCGGTTGAATTATTATTACACTACCATGACATATATGTGCAAAAGAAAATGATCGAATTCAACTGTATAAAGGGCAACATTTAGTGAACTTTAAAAGATAAAATGAGGAAAGATACCATATTTAAATTTTAGACAACGATGGAAATTATTTGTAGTATACTTGGAAGTGAGACCAGGAGAATTACGAAAGTATATGAACAAAGACCACAACTATAGGAAATTAAATTTTTAGAGGATTTTGATGGTTGTAAACATACGGACGTAATACAGGAACTCGGTATGCTAGGTTTAAATGAATTAATAAAATATTTCAGAGGCAGTTGGATAGAAAACAAGAAACGAATGGAATAAGAAAAATCGGAATGCAGAGCGAAAGGCAAAGGATCCCTGGGCTGTCCACGCTAAGGATGTTAATATAAAGAAAAAAGAAGTTTTTAACAAGCTTAATATCTGACAGGTGACGAGAGAAAATGAAGACAATGTATTATTGGTGATAATATTATAACCTTTCGAATTATCTAAATATTACTGAAATGGAGAAATTGAGCTTTTTTCGCCTAAAATGTGTATCTATGTATGAGGAACTCCAAACTACCCATGTTTTCCTTCATTTAAAACAATTTTCTGGAGTTTGTCAGCAACCCTGAAAACAGCTGTACCCATGAGATTACCCGTAAAGTTCACTCATACTTTCCGGAATAACGAATCCCTTCTAACGTATGTTCTGGTATTGTCGTAAACAGCTTATTTTGTAATTTCTTTTATACGAGCAGTGATATTTATTTACACTATTATTGTTTACACAAGATCGATTGATGATAGAGCTGATATTACTACCTGCAATTGCTTTAAAGTGTGCTCTCATCGTATTTTTAATTTTATGATACGCCTGAAAGAATTTATATTTCACACTTACAATTAGACTTGAGTAATCTACGGCAACTTTATGATATTATTCTTGTTGATAATCCCTAATTTTCGAGTAATTTCTACTCGATACCAAAATACTCGATCGAAATTTAACATTCCATTTCTTCACGTTGGGAGGCAAATCCTATTTACGATAATAGGAAATCATTAAAAACTACGACTACCGTATGTTATTAGACGACAAAAATTCATGCATAGGATAATGCATTGAAATCTCCAATGAAATCGTTCATACATGGGAAATAAATACACGGGGAAAAGTTTTGGATTTCGCAATAATGACTAGGCTGGCTGGAAATGTACATACATTTAAATCCGTCGCTGTTCATGAGGATAATCAACCAGGAGCCAAAACTCACTACCATTACGCATGTTTCCTTTAGCCACGCCCACTTTCAGCTCAGCAATTAAGTAACGCCACTCCGCTATCCTTCCTAATTACGATTATTTGAAATGTATTTTATCTTGGCAGCGTTAATCATAGGTAACGTTGTCACTATTTTACTTTTCTTTTAGCTTCTAATCCTAACCACACATGAATGATACTTGAGATCCGCTTAGCAAGGTACTGCAACAGAGACAAGAAGACGCCGAATAGGCAAAATATCCTTGTCCTCTCATCTATAAACCGCTTCCCACACTTTGGAAACCACTAAATAATGTAAAAAGCCACAGAAAAGTTTCCGTTTAAGAGTTATCACATCTATGATTATTAGTTTGAATACGGTGAGTCTTTAAAGATCCCAATTTGCATAGACGAGTGATTATGTAAGAAGCATCATCATTATCACGTATTTGACTGAAATTTTAAGGATAGATATTTTCCTTCGGCTAGAGTTTTAGGGATAGATTTGATAAGTCATTAGAACATAATTAAAAATCTGCACATTTTAAGTATCTTCTGCGTATTCTTCCTCTGGCTTTCTTTTCATTGCTTCAAATTCTTGCTTCTTTAAACTCCATCCTTTCATATTTCTTACTCTAAAACCCTTCTCCTAACTTATATTTGGGATGGCGAACTGAAGCAATGAACCGAACTGAAAAACTATCATTTTTGCCGGAGTGAAAAGCGAACCGAAATATTCGAAATTTTTGAACTTGAGCCGAAACCAAAAACTGGAGTTTATCCCGGTTCGATTTTTAGTACTTAATACTGTGACTTAATGTGACTTTTACTTTATTGTTATTGGACTAAGGTTTGAACATTTGTAAATAGTGCTTTCAGCTAACTATTACTAACTATTACTAACTAACTATTACTTAGTATTATTCTAACATTTAGTGTAATCTAATGCAAGTGAGGAAAGCAAGGAATAATAAAACAAATTTTCAGAGGGATATAAACATTACAATGGAAAGAAAAAGAGGAAAATTTCTAACCGGTTTGAAGTTGGCTGAAACATCGAAACCGGAACTGAACCTAAGTTTGGTTTCTTCGATGAACCAGACCAAAACTCAGAACAAAAAATATTACGGTTCGATGCCATGTGGCGAGCCTATGCCACTTGAGAGAATGTTCTTGACATTGGGAACATTGATGCAGCTAACTTGTTGCTCTCTTATATTCCAAAGGAAATAAATGTCGATTCCGTTAAATTATAATGTTAATTGACTTCGTCACAGAAAACATTCTAAATTCAGTTATTGACGTAATAACAAACATATTGACGTATTCAGCACTAAATGCTATATTTTAGCACTGCAAGGACACGAAATGCCTATATTTTTATTATATATACATCACTTTTCTTACAAACGTATCACCATCCCAGCCCCGTATTCTCTCTCCTCAACCCTCTGCGGTTGCAATAACTTTCATTAATTAACTGACCTTTACTCTTCACTTAGTTTCCTCAAACACCTAATCATTCATCTTATTTTCAGCTAGTCCCTCCCACACCATAGTCCAAAAGCCGCGATCGTCAAGAAAAGCAGAGCAGGTAAAAAGAATGATTGTGCTGACTCAGAGAATACAGAAGATTATAAATTGGGCAAAAAAGAAGAACGAGAACTGGAATGGCAAATAAGACAAAGGTAAGGAAAAGAAGGATTTGCAAATAGACATGGATATCGAGGAAAGAAACTTTGAAGTTGGGTGAATTTTTTTGCAGAAGTTAAACGTGATCTGAACTACTATCTGAGAGCAGGATATTAAATAAATAACTCTACCTCGAAGAGATGAAAGCGAAATTTCTATTAACGGTTCCTTCTTCCGCAAACATTCGTCGAGGAAGAGAATATATAAGTGCGGAAGCTTTCTACGTGAGTTAGCGCCCATGAAATACCATCAGAAAAGGTAATTCTCATCTAACATAAGGTAATGTTAAACAGCATCTGGTTAATGAGTGACTCGAGCTTGCTTTGCTATCTCTTTTTATTGAAAGCTACCTGCGGCACTTTTCCTCCGGTTGTTTACACAAATATTCACGAGGGAAAGAAATCCTTTGGAAAAGTCGAAAAAGCCTTTCACCCGAAAAGAAACTGATAAGGTAAATAACTTTCGTGTATCTGTGTCAGTTTTAGGCAAAAGCCAACGTCTCAAAGCCACGTATTCATTTGCATGTATTCGGCAACTCTCTAACGAAGTCGTTTCCGTTCGTCAAAGAATCTTCAATGTTCCGCAAAGGGAAATCGTTAGGAAACGACAAGATTATTTCAAGGGCTTGTAAAACAGAGATTCCTTCCTGAGTGGGATTTCACTGTCGAGGTCAAAGGACAATTATCGACCTCCTTCGATAAATCGTGGGGCGATGGATTGAAAATTCTGGAATTCCAGCTGCCTTAGGGCTCCACTAAGTTAAACACTTGCAGTTAATTATATGGAAAAGGTATGACGTCTCATATTCGCTTTATATGAAACATCATTTCTATTAAAGGTGAATCAATATGATATCTCAAATATCTCTTAAGTCAAAATATGCTATGTGGGTACTTAGATTTATAAGGTGATTGAACAAAAGAGAACCAGGAAATTATAAGGAAAATAAAAGTAAAGAGATAAACAGTATCGACATGTAATGTAGAGTTTTTAGAAAGGGACCAATATTCGGTTCAAACGGAAGGAGATCGATTAATGAACGACAAATCGGATGCAGAAACGCGGTTATGCTTAAGCAGAGGGACCAATAATACCAAAATAAGAATAGTCTTTTTTACACGATTAGAGAAAACTTACGCCGTATAAAACAAACCTGATAAAATATATCCTAAAATACAATTAAATTTTTATTGAAATTACACTTATATTAACTTTTGATTTAAACAGCAATAAATTGTAAAATATTTCGTAAATAAATGTTGAACCAGAAACTAGTCAATAAGTGGGAGTATTTATATAATAAATATTTCTTCACAAGTTTTATCCATTTGAACTCAAATATCTCAGGACATTCATGAAATGTTTCATTTGATTCGGAAAAAAAGTAGCAATCAGAAGGTTCCATTTATGCGGATCAATTTGCTTAGTTACACATACCCGTAATGACAGATTGCCTTTCGATGAGAAATAGAATGAAAATAATAAAAACTTGAGTAAAGAATCCCAAAATTTTCCAATATCCTAAAAATTGTGTCTCTTGATATAATGCTGCCATCTGATATTTAGTGAAAGATGCCGTTAAGTGGTAATTTTATATTATAATTATCTGAAGAATAGTAGAAATACTAACAAAAACCCAAATGGAAGTAGGATCTCGAGTAAATAAAATTCTGTATAAAGCTGTAAATTCAACAGGTACTAAAAAAACAATATATCTAACATCGAAAGACACTTCTTATACTATGAAAAAGTATGCTAATGCTATTATTTGTATTACAACATTGCATTATGAAAACATCAATTAAATAACCAACCTTCAACTCAACGATGAATATTTTTCACGGTCCACAACGGACCAACCCATATGCTGTACCAACTCGAGGATCTCTTCCTCGGCACGTTTATAATTACGTCTCACTCATTTTTCCATCCTTAATTATGAAATCCTTAAATCAACTTCCGGCTCGTAAATTTCCGCAGGTATTTTATTCCAGATTCCATTTTTTAAATGAGGCTTCAATTACATTAATCTCCAATTCAGCATTTTCTACCAAGGAAATGCATCTATAGCTAAATAATAACTCTGCCTCCCTAAATTCCTTTCCGTAGTTTTAGTAAGATTTGTTCCGTATTTTTACTATCTCACAGCTTTCCGAGATTTCAATCAGAGCTTTATCCCGTAATGTCGTTCTTTGGTCATTCAGGAAACACCTTCGTCAATTCTTTCTAAAATAAAGCTAGTAGCATTTTTTTTATACATTTCCCATTTCTTCTTCAGTTCCACTTTCTGCAGAATCCGTAGGAACTATTCTATGGTCTATGGATCTCACAAAAGGGAGATGAAAATCTCAGCGGAATTCAACTTATTTCCCCATATACGATACATCAAACCATAAAGTTTTCCATTACCGCTCGGTTCTTGATTCTGAGAATAACTCCCGGACGTTTCCTTACTTTACTTTACATATTATACTAAAAGAAAAACGAATTGCTTCAGATGTGGCTAGATAAGGCATGATTAGGAAGTAAATGAACGGTCGCAAATGCATTCCAACGCCCTGAAAAATGTAGGCGTTTAGGTTTTATTTATACAAAGGACCACAATAATTCCTAAAAGTAGCCCATGGGGTAGATCTCCATATATTATTTATTCACTACTCAGTCATAAATGTAGTGCTTCACAATTTTATTAGAATGATAGGTCATTTCAGTGCACTGCATTTCAATGCATATGGCGAGTAAAATTGCCTTTTTTCTTCGTCATAAGGAAAAATTTATCCTATAGAAAATATGGCCTAGAGAAAATCTCGAATCTTTCCGGAGTCATTTAAGCATCGGATCGCTCAGAAATTGTTAATTGGTCCAATGCGGCCCTGAGGGGTCACCCTTATCATATGACGAAGCAACATTGAAAATTTTGCAAATTAGCGGAAAACTTTCAAATAATTTTTCAATACTTCGTTACGATCCCTGAAGTACTACAGCGAAGGGAAAATTATAAACCTTATAAAGAAAGAATATCATAAATTGCACTCTTTCTCACAGTGAAGGATGCCTAAATCTACGTAAATTCGAAATAGTTACTAAATGAAATGCCGCATCAACTTTGTAGCGTTAATCTAATTTCATCACAGATAGGTTCGACAGACAAGAACATAGACAGCGGCAAGGGTAATTAATTCTGTGATGTTCACTTAGTTCATAAGCTTTTCACGGAAAACGCCCGTGGCTAACGTATCTCACAACCAGCAAACGTAAGTGCTATCTGGCGGAGTGGTGGTGAAGTTTCAACTTGGATCGATCGTAGCCGAAGGTTTACCACGACACCAAAAGATGGCAGCAGCAAGCGGATGAGAAGGAAAGGAACACTGGAAGAGGGGAGTGAGTGAGATGGATACACGGGACCTCCCACGCCTCCCAAAGAAGAATTTTCCATACGATATTTTACATCAACGAATGACCTCTTCTTAACATCCTATGAATAAAATCAATAATTCTGCAGAAAGAGACCTATCAGAAGGTATTCAATTTACGAAAAAATATTTACTTACAATCTATAGTGTTATGCTGGACTTATTGGAACGAAATTATAAAAAGGTTAACGAAAAACAATGATTTCCGCTTGCTGTTATTCATAAGTCCAATGTCACTAAATCACCATCTTCAGGTAAAAGTAAGAAAAAATCGCATATATTTTCAAATTTGCGATTCAAGGGTAAAGAGGCGGGAAGGAATGGAAAAGGTGATTTTTTAGTTATATGTATTTTCAATATTTTTTTGACTGCATAAACGCTAATTCACTAACCTCAGCACGAAAATCATATAGGAGAGTCCATTCCGGAATATATCTTATTTTCCCCTGATTATTTTGGTCATAAATTTTACTTGGACAAACGGTACATCGCGGAAAATATATTTAGCGCTGAAGGAAGGACAGTTAGTAACTTACACATTTAATTTTTCGCGTCGGTTTCGAATTCAATGTCATCTTGGTCGGAGCAGAAACCGGTCGAAAAAATTAGTGTGAATTACTCACAGTTATTTTCCAACGTTTTCGACACGAAAATATGCACAGAGAGGATGAAGAAGAAATAACTTCATTGATTCCACTCGTTCCAAAAATTCACTCTCCTAAAATTTACATCATACATACAGATAAATCAATAAGGATTCACTGCTTAGCGCAAGCTCGATTTCAAATCAATAGATACAATAATAAGAAAGAAGGTGTTTATCAAGGCGAGGTTGAGACTGAAAAGTTTCTTTTTTGAGCTTACGAGCTTTACTTTATGAGCTTACGTTGTCGGCGATGTTATTGATAAAAACATAAATAATGTACGAGTAAGTAAAAATTAAGAAGAAATAATAAAGAGCTGTGGAAGTAAAAAGAACCAGGAAATATCTAAGAAAAATACTACAACAGCAGAACACCTACTAAGAAGGAGGTGTGAAATACCTGTACAAACGCAGTGATAGTACAAGACAAAATATGTGAAGGAAAACAATGCAAAACATGGAAATCACAAGATCAGTACAATAACAAACATTATATAAAAGGAAATCCATAACTGTACTCGTATGAAATGCGGTAATTCACGTAGAAAGATACACCAATAAAAATCACAAAAAATACTCTTAAAATATACATAATATAATAATATACATAATAACTTTTAAAATATAATTCATTGGAAAATGAAAATCATGTAAAAAAATTAAATGTAGGAATGTTCATTATATAAAGTAAATTGATATATGAGACACAAAAATATCAACCCGTAAATACGAAAAATGTTAAAATAAAGTAACAAATATGCTTGAAAAAGTTTGGACTCAGAGATCTGGAAATATTTTCTTTGTAGACTAGCCAGTAGACTTTGCAGACACCAGTACCACTATCGTAAGCTTGTTAACATGGAAATTCCGTAAGATATCAATACAAATCTAACCGCTTGTAACAATAATGATATTTCTGCTGGGGTGACCAGGCTTATCTTGATTCACAATAATTCTCGGGTTTTTCTTTGTTTATACTTTTTCTTTACGGGTTCATAGAAAAACTTTTCGTATATTTTATTAATCTACTTTTCTCCATAGCCTTCGTACCTCCAAACTAGACATGGGCGCCGTCTTGATTTTGGTCAGCGGCGGCGTAGAGGCGAAATGAAGCCGGCGGCGGCGGCGTGACGGCGTGAACGCCGAATGTTTAATCGGCGGCGGCGGCGCGGCGTAACCGGCGCGTAAAACTTCGTTCGTATACGGCAGAAAAAAGATGAATAACACGAATATCTCAGAGTATTTTATTGTAATTTTATCATACCTATGAAAAAATATAGAGCTACCTTGAATTCTACGCAGCACAGTGGGCTATAATCGAAAAAACCTGGTCAAAAAACCTTTTTCAAAATCTTTTTTTTTGAGTGGGGACTTCAGTACTGGCCATTCTTGAATGAATCCTGCCTTTACAACCAAATTATTTGCGCTGATGACTACGCATTAAAATTCTACAGGGGTCAAAATTAAAATAATGCCTGTTTTTGATATTCGCAAAATTCAGCTTCAAGCCAATGCTGAAACCAAATGAGCACAATCATCGGTTAAAAATCAACGCAGTGTTATAAATCATTCTTTAAGCTTCATTATGATTTGCTTAAGTGATCACAATTGAATATTTGATTTATTAATTCAACAGAATGGTGAACCTTCGTTTTACAGTTAACTTTCACATAAAGCGAGGAAAATAGTAGTGACCTACCACGATGTACACGAGCTAACTTATATCAATATATCATCTAAGCTCTATGAACAGTAATTGAAATAAAAATCTGTGACAATTTGCGACGCCGATAAATAAACCAACTTTTCGTTGGGGATACAGAGCCTTATCCTAATGGTGGATGGCCACCCTCCATGGTGATCTTAGTTTTGAAAGGATTTACCAGCGAACACGCTTCTAAATACTTATTTTTCAGGTATTAATAGCTTAAAGGAAATATTTTAGCAAATAAATACAAATAGATGATAAGATGAATAAAAATTTTCCACACTTTATTCGTTATACAAAAGTAAATATTTCAGTAATGCATCACTGCTATTTTGGTGAACTATTCACTTCATGCAACATGTCATTAAACGGCAAGAATTATTTCCTTTCATATTACAGTCCTACTAAACGATAATCAGTTAAAATCCCAGACCACGTGCGCTCGACTCTAGGAACTTCTTCTTCACAAAATTACAGACAATTTATTCACTCCTTGTAGAGAAGGTAGCAATTTATTCAATATTCTAAAGCTGTGTGATAAATCATCAATATCGATGACTTTGCTTTTAACTTTTACGCTGAAGTTAAGTGCGCTTCTATTTCTCGGTCTGAAGGCACCTCTTGTGGTATTTTTTCTGCATTGTCTTCAAAGAGCATCCCAATATATTTTTTATTAATTTAACATTTCAATGTAATAGAAATACTTCCCAACTGCCTTACGTATAGCTATGGTTGATATCTTCGTGCTTGTAGTTCGCGTTCGTCTTTATTTTCTTCATGGGATGAGCGAATTATCTCTTTCCCATAGAAAAGTGATATTTTCTGTTTTTGCTCCAGATGTTTTGAGTATCATTCACCTTATCTCTGCTATGGGAGAGAGTCCCAAGACGAAAAAAACTGCCCTAAGCGTTATTCGAGCATCAAAGGTGAACAAATAAATTAATCAGTAGATCTCTAATTATAGATCGGAAAAATTTTACATAACCTGAAAACCTTGCATTGATTCAAGTTAAATGATTGTAACAAAATAGAGAAGTTAACAAAGACCCATTTAAAGTCTATGTAAGCTGATATGTTGAAGTTAGTCGAGATCGTCCGTAATCGTCCCTACAGCTGCAGTGAACCGTCAGCCGAAATAAGCTGTAACTTCGTAAACAAGTGGAATATTTATATCGGACCAAAAGATGTACGTAGATAAAAGTTGTTTGCATACTGCAAGCTAACAGATAAATGCAGTACCGTACCAAGTAATGCCTCAAAACAAATTAGAAAACTTCGCGCAAAAGACCACCTGGCGTCGAACTAAGGATCCGATCGTGCGACACAATTGCATATTAATATTAGATAAGTGCCATTCTGACCTGTTCCAAAGTTTCAATTCAATATCCTATCGAGAGGGTCCCAAAATAAGATTACGCTATCCCCCTTTGAAATACATGGTAGAATAGAAAGGACGCTCAGGCATCGAACCAAGAACCGTCAAGGAACGTCGAACAGTGTATATGAAACATATGAATTGCCTCTATGTACATTCCATGTTATATCGTTCCCGGATAAGCATTCAAAGTAATTGTGAAAATTGACCGCCATGCATTTTATACCGGAGATTTTGCTCCCACTTGGCGTCGAACTCACGGTCATTTGGCAATATTTCTTCAGTTAGTACAATAGATAACCACGGCATCTCCAACCTCCGTGGTTTTCACCGTTTTATCGCTCCGAGAAACGACTCGAAACAATTTTCGAAAATTCGCGCGAAAGACTGCCTAGAGTCGAACACAGGACCCGTTCTTGAGAGACAATGGCATACGAATGTTAGGAAAGTGCCACTCTGACGTGTTTCAAAGTTTCGATTCAATATCTTATCGGGAAGGTCCTAAAATAAAATTCCGTTATCCCCCTTTGAAATGCATGGTAGAATCGGAATGACGCTCTAGCATCGAACCAAGGACCATTAGAGGAACGGTGAAACGCGTGAAAGAGTTTGTTGAAACGCCTCTGTTACGATTCCGGGTTTTATCTTTCCATCTCATCGGTAAGGCATTAAAAAAATTTTTCAAAAACTGCAGCAATGCATTTCTTATGGAAGAATTTCGCACCCACCTGGCGTCGAACTCACTGTCATTTTGTAACATTTCTTCCATTCGTAATATAGTAGACTACCTCAACTTCAACCTCCGAGATTTTGGTTCCTCTATCCTACCGATAAGTGCCTCAAAAAAATTTTTCAAAAATCCGCGCAATGCATTCTTATGGGAAAATTGCAATTTTTGGTACCTTCTGGTATCGAACCCATTATAGCTAGCGTAAAAGTCTGAATTATTCTGGTATGTACAGGCTGGGGCCGGTACGTCGTAAAAAATTTGACGACGGCGCTTGAGAATGTTATATGCTGAACTTATTGAAATATGGTCATGTGAAGTTTCAAAGTCCGCGCTCAAAAAAATTATTTTCTCATTTTGGCCAACTTTTATTGGATCCTAGCTCGCTGTGCGCCGTAAAGGGGTTAATTTGGCAAATAAAAATTTAGCAATACGTTGTATTCCTTATTTTCACAAAAGCATGCTAATTGTAATTACGCTACATTACTTTAAAGAGTGGCATCACAAATTGGGCACATACAGCCAGTAGAATGTCGATCAATGGAAGAACTATTGTTGAATTAGTTTTAACATTACATTTGCGCATTATTTTTCAAGTATGCTATCTAGGCATTGACGTTCAAACGAAATTTCCAGAAAATGCTAAATATATAAATGATTAACGCAAATCAAAAAATGTTGGTTTAAACAAACTAAAAGAATAATAAGCAAATGAATGAATAAGAGGAGTGTAAAATATAATAAATATATTAATAAGGACAGCAATAGGTTACACTCTGTGAACAAAATCTTTGCACAAGGCATAGTTTTCGTGGATGAATTCCATTTTATTTAAATGCTGTGGCTCTAGTCTGCTTTTCTTAGCATTGAGAGTGAGCCCACAGATACTAAAACTCCTATCAATAGGAGTGCTTGTGGCAGGGATACGCAAGAACGTAGAGCTGTGAGCGTAGAGAGTGTGAAGGCATAGATTCGTCAGGACCGATGAGATTCTGCTAATATAAAAGAAAATGAACCGCTTTTTAACAGCCACACGGCGAGGCATATTGACAAACTTGTGATTGCAGATCAACACAAGCGAAGCTCATTTTACGTGAGCTGAGTCAAGCCGAAGTCACAACCGAAGCTGCGCGGTCACACGAAGCAAGCAAACTGGCAGTGAGAATGGTGTGCTCGCGAAAATTAATCCTAATCGTAACACTTGTCGATATCACGTATAACTCAGCGCCCTGATGGAAAGCCCGAGATGAGTTCTATCAGTTCAAGGCGAATTTCTTCGAACTACTTGTCAGCACATATTCGAATGTGGGACTTAGTTTTTAAATCCACGCCGCGCCGCCGCGGATAAAATTTCCAGCGGCGGCGTGGCGGCGCGCCGTAGTATTTTCTTCGGCGGCGGCGGCGTGCCTTGTATTGTCGGCGGCGCGGCGTAATCGGCGCGGCGCCCACCTCTACTCCAAACCAACGGAACACAACCATTTCGAACTGTTTTGGACGGACTTACATTCTGTCATTAAAATTCAAGATATAAAGATTGTATCGTATATTGTTCACATCAAAAGTTTGTATTGAATGTTAATGTATAAGACCCTTACATAATTATCCAACGGAAATCACTAGTATTTACATTTGAATGGCTTCTTTCAACACCACGAAACATTCGTGGAATACATCTTTCATCTCTCTTGGATGAGTAGTGAATCCCTATAAAATCTGAAAGAAAAACGAAAACCCATCCGTTGATAAGCTACACTCCAACTTATCCTAGTTTGAATGTAAAGATTAAAAAGGAAGAGCTCAAGACGAGTTTGCCTATTTTTCAACTTTATACCTGAGATTTGCTTATATACGATATAAAAGGGTATATGGGTATAGGATAATATTCCTGATACATCAGGATGAATTTAGTGTTTTTCTATCTAATAAAGAAAATTTAGTTTTAGACAGTCACTTTCATCTTACTTATTTTTATTCGTGATTTGAAAGTAATGAAAATGAGTGTTAACGAATAATGGAATTCCATCCGGTCATTCCTTATTGAATGCTATGAAAAGTGTTATCCTTTGGTTCATTGCACTGTACTTACAGGTACTACTTAATGCACTCTATCTCAGTGAGGAAAGCATGAGCAAACTACTCCAATCCTAGTTTAAGATTCCCTCTCCAAGGCTTTCAATGATCACTAGTGGAGAGGTTAATGATCTTACCTGCTTTCAGGCAGAAGGATAAATAGGCAGAAATATAATGCCAGTTGATTTTGATTTAATTCCAAATTGTGTACAGCTTTAAAACAGATGTCTTCCGACAAGCAAATACCGATTTCGATTACCGGTAGGGGCCTGTATGCGCGAAACGATCTTAGCCGTTGAAGAACTTTAAAATATATTATTGCTACTCTAAAACGCAAACTGTAATGCAATAGATGAGTTCTCTCTGGCATGGATAACTTTTTTAAATTACTTTGAATACATTTGACTGCATTTAGCTCTAAAGTATTCCATGAATATACCATCAAAATTAACTTTCTTAAATTGAGGGGGAACCGAATTTCATATTAACAATTTGATTTGATAGTTCAGTTACGTTTTAGGTCATCCAGATCCATTCTTTGATACATCTTTGGCATTTAAACCGTCCGTCATCGGAAGAGTCCATCCTTTCGTTGATAAGATCAACTGCTATAATTCTCAAGCACGTCTTTATTGTCGAATTCCATTTTATGTTGGTCATGGAGATCTAAATTTACACACCTATTGCCCTTTCTTTCCCTTTCTGATGGTTAACCTTTTCCTTTATAACTTCCAGTAACTTTTGTGTGATCCTTTCATTAGGATGTTATCTTCAATTCCTTTTTTTCACAATCCGTCTCTTCACAGTATCTGTCTCAGTATCCTTCCTTATTCTCGGCGATCAAAATCTTTTCTCTTTCCAAGGAGTGCTTGTTTTTCTATCGGCCTACTTTTTTGGTCAATACCACGAAAAATCAATTCTGAATAGCCTTTAACTTTTCAAAGATCCAGTGTTCATTTCTGCAGGTAAAAAGATCCACACAAGTATATTCCCCGTATTTTTCTATTTAATTCTCAAACCCGTCATTATGCAACAATCCGTAAAATTCTTAATTAAGAACATAGCATTCATCTCCTCGCAAAACACGGAGTTAAACAAAACTGAAAAAATCAATTATTACGCGCAGCTTATTTTATATGAGATAGTATCTGCAGATGAACTCAATGCTGGAGATTACTTGAGATATAGAAGATAGTATCAATGCGATTTCCTTATAGTGTGCTACTTATTATCAATATAACATCCTTCTAGATAAAAAAAAACACGAAGGAGAGAAATTCTGAGGAAATGCACACCTTAAATATCGATTTTTCTATGCTATGAACTCCCGAAAAATATATTAAATAAATTTATTCTCGGCACCTGAAATGATTTTGAAAATCCAAAGTACACACATACATAGATATCGAGCTGAGGATGGCGTCACTGGCAGTGTGTTAACGTTGCGAAGGTAACAAAAAGGATATAGCGATAAGTGCTATACAACTCTATCCTTGGGTATCAATAGGACGGAAGTAGGCGTAATAGACTGAGAAATTTACAATCAAGTACCCTTGTACTTTATGGTAATGATTTCCAACCGGTGAGCCGTATTTAAGCTTGTGATGTGTAGTTCTGCATACGAGGATGATAAATGCCTAAATTTTGCATTATGCCACAGCCTTATTTGAGAAATTGCATCGCTTGATGAGTGTTAGTAATGAAAATATAACGTACTTTATTGAAAACTCAATATTACCTCATATCTAGACGTTATTTAAGCTGATTCTATCAAATGGGTTGAAAATGTAACGCAAATTGTCATAGGTGGATCAAGAAACTTGCTCATGGCGATTTTAGATAATTTTAGCCTAAAAACTGGATTATTCATCTTAAGGTAATAGCAGCAGTTTCTACAATAATCATGTTATCAAGAATAATCTTAGTGACTTTGTTCTCTTTAATCAATAGTGAAAAGCCCATAGGTTAATCATCAAATAAACTTAAATAAACGCAGAAAATGTTTGCTATTGCTTCTTCGTTTGAGTTCTTCGTATTGAGGTAATCACTTATTTTTTACTGTCTTTAACGAAAAGAGGGGGATGATCTGGATGTGCCCAAATGAACTTTGAATTAAAACACAAAATTGCAGCATAAAAAAGCTTTTAAAATATAGATGTCAGATATATTGTGGAATAAAATACGTATTTAGTGGCAACCCTACCCATGAATGTTTTTGAATCATGGAGAGCCGATTTAAAGACTTCTGAATGAAATAACCGACCGAAAAATACCATTCTCTATGTCCACATAAATAGTTTTAATTTTATTAGATTAACGCCTTATCTTAGTTCTAGAGTAGCCGATTAGATGGCGCTCTAAAGCGATCGAATGGCTCTCTCTTTTACAGGCGACGCGGCGGCTAAAAGAACCCTAAAAAACACTTGAGGAGGAAAAAGGGTTACGTGACACTTCGGTCCACAAACCGCAATCTGTCATTGCCCTTGGAGGGAGATCGAATCGCTCTGCGGCGAGAAGCCTCTCGCAGGTACCAAAAGAGAATTTTCTCGAGTGTTTTTAAGAGTTAAGTGTTTGGACATTCTAAGGAGACGGAACGAAAAGAAACACATGAAAGCATCTGCGCCGAGGTTGCAGCTGAAAGGATGAACAAAAACAGTGTCTGTGGAGAAGATGCAATGTGCTCGGATGGAACACGCGATGGAGGAGAAAAAACGCACGGGCTTCTCTGGAAGTCCAGTCCCATAGATAAAGATCTAGCTTTCCTGATAGAACAAGTATGGAAATGTTATGCTCTAAAAAATCAGAATAGGTTTGTTTATTTTCAAATGCAGTCGACGATAAAGTTTATGAAGTCATCAAATTGCAATGCAAAAATTGATAATTTCTACTTGTTTAATGAATATTTATTGATTCAAATGATAAGATTTTGTCGCTAATAATCCCTCTTTTTTACTAAAATTTAATCAAGAAAAAAGACGGAGAAAATACGCGGAATATGCGCGTATTTATCTGCAGAATGGCATGAAATTAAAGATACCACACATTGATGTTTAAATAATAAAAATGAATGTATCCAAAGATTAAAAAGTACCTATTTTCAGATTATTAGAGTGATACTTATTATCTTCTAAGTTATATTCATTACAGACCTATGATGCAATGATTGCGTTATATGATGATACAACGATACGAAATCGAAATATATCGATTCATCAAATGATTACTTCATAGAATTGTCCCTATAAGTTGACGAAGAAAATATTTTACCCTCAAATATGTAAGCAAAGGATAAAAATATATGAAATTTTTTAATAGTATAACAAAAGGAAAATATTAATCATAAAATTTTTCTTTGTTAATTCTTTTTGGAAGAAAAATATGAATTTACAGTTTAATGATATGAAAACAATATTGAATAGTAAGTTTATGCTCGCATGATTATTGATAGTTAATCCACGTATTGATATAATAAACAAAATCGATGTTATTCAAAACTAAACAAATATCTCACTCCTTGATTTTTCTCATTTGAAATATTAGAAAGTGAATTTAATATATTCTCGGACACAACAAAATTCAGACTTTCGCATACTAAAACAGGACATTCCTATAACTGAAATAAGGAATAAACAAAATGTTTGAATGTAATGATTATTTTTAAAAATGAAACAATTTAATTTATCCTGTAGTCTTCTTATGTGGCTGAAAACCGAGGGTCGTGATTTCCGGACGTCTACATAAACATTGATTTCCTTTTTTAATTTTTTACTCTGAAACCATCTCTCGGTATATCCTTCCACCATGGCTCTTTGTTCTCGGGAGCTATTAGGACAGGAAATGCACGATGTTTTGAAGGGAAAGAGTGCAATTAGTTTAGAAATAATTTCCGAGGATACTGTTGGAAACAATATCGACTCCAGTTCGGAGTATGAAGTTGTTCCCTTACAATAAAGACTGTCTCGCTGGATAATGAGTGTACGCCAAATTACAAATGAGCGGAAAACAGAGTTTTTACATCGAGAGGCGACATGGACGCACAACAGATGGCGTTAAAGCAATTAGCGTATTTTTCACTGTACATTCAGTTCCAACAAAAAATTTCGAACTACGAATCGAAATTCTCTCGAGTGAATGCTGGAAGTTAGAGTTAGCAGTGTGGGAGAATCGTTGGAATTGGAGGAAATAATAAATCTCAATAGGCATCGCCGCAGTATTAAAACTATTAATATCTTTCCCGGATAATCTAAATAACACAACACTATCTTTGCATAAAAAGCGATGGAACTTATGTTAAACTTGGAGTAATCTAGCACCAAAATTTAACCCTCGCATGGTAGCAACATAAAAACATTTAGCTAATTTAAAAGTTTATTTTTCTTGGAGACCTCAAATAGGTCTCGGTAAATAGGAACCTGAAAGACTGCAGATATTATACTAAAGGAATTGAAATACAAAAACAAGACTGAAATAAAACGGGTATCAGTTCGAGTAATTGGGTATTTATTGTTCTTTGAGATGGTAAGTTCGCAAATGACAAACTAAACGGCTTTCGTGAAGCCACTGATACGGAAGAGTCCTAAAAATAGCGAAGGATAAAAAGAAAACCTTCCCCAGTCGTCCCCAGTACTTTTGTTGTATGTTAGTAAAGGGTGATACCTTAGAATGAGTGGCATTAAAAGAGATCTTCGAGACGTAAGTGTGAATTAGAATGGAAAAAGTGAGTTGATTGATTGAAAACAAAAGAGGAAATGAAGGAAATGAATGGGTGTCGGAGAGGTGAAATGGAGGCAGAAGGTAAGAGTTAGTCAAACATTTAAATCGTATGAAATTTATCGACTGATATACGGGGAGGAGATTAGTTATAAATAAATGAAAATGGTAAGTGATACTTGGGAAGTTGGAAGTTATCGAGGGACGGAAGACTCAGGTATTCAGATAGAATCCGAATTTATGGAGTCTGACGAACTTCTGGCGACTCTTACATCAATTGACGTTACAATAAGGAAGGTCCGCTTTTCTTAAGACCAAGATCGGTGAGTCGCGAAATCAACCGCCAACTCCCACAGAAGAGATCCACTTTCAGCTCCATCACAAGCGGCATAAGTTAACCTCTCGAATCCACCGAATACACGACATCCATTAGCATAATTGCGATCTCCAAGAAGGATGTCGTTACGGAAAAGGTCAGACGAGAGAGCCTCTTGACCTCCCAAATTAGAACATTTTCCTTTTCAAACAAATTCATCCTAGACATGGACGCACTGAATCGAAAATGGCTCCTCTTGAAGGCGCCATTTTTATTCTATTTTCAGCAGCTGATGCTCACCGGCTAATGGACGTGCAAAACGGAAGGATGAAAGCTGTCACTCAAAACGTAGCGGATAAAAAAGAAGAACGATTTTACTTTGCTAAGTAAACTGAAAGATGCCACGGACGAAGTCCATCGAAAAGATGATCCGTATACTTGCCAAAGAGCATATGGTTTCTCACAGCAAAATTTCTGGCTTATTAACTGCTTTCTTAATGGATCACTTACTTCTCTCGTTGAGCAGCTTCTGGTAGAACATGTGATGGAAATGAAACAAGCCAGCATCGATTTCAGACGCTTGGTCGCCCTCGGTCAACAATATCTCTGTCTTATATGACCTAGAGTTCTGTTGGCTTCTTCATTGAATGATATTTAAACAATCACGGCATTAATTATACTCTTCCGTAATGTTGAATTATTACTCAAATAGTAAGTTGGTCGATCCAATGCTGGCCTCGAGTTCGAAATTACTGATGAATCATTTAAATTCCGCACGAAATGAAAACTTAATTCAGTAGCAAGATATGTTAACAGAAACACGAAGTGCAGTAATTCATTGATAATGTAAAATTAAAATACAGTAGAACCCGGTTAAGAGTCTTTTCTGAGGAACAAGGAAAAACAGCGTTAAAAGCGGGCTAGCGTTATACTAGCGGAACATGGAAACTTTTAATTTCTTTTACATTGGAAGAAAGGGAAGAGTATTTTGGTTGTTTAACTTTGAAATAAGTGCCTTACATCATACAAACAAAAAGGAATCTTCTTTAGTTTGCTTTACTAGCTACAGCTGTAGATAAATAGATAAAGAGAGTTCGTTAACTATTGTGTTGTAATACTGGTTGCCTTTTAGTCACATCTTTTTAAGAATAATCGGCTTTTCGTAAAATGAGAGCGCTTTCCTTTGTAACTTGATTTTGGCCATTTTTCACTCCACAATGAATCAATTTTGCCAGATAAACAATTAGAAAAGACTAATGTTAACAATTTTCGGTCTATTGACTGAGGCGGAGGTTTGGCTGAACCGAGTTACAGGGCACTGAGTTACAGTTACTGAGCACGGGTAATATCCACCTCATATTATAGCAGAACGGCTTAAGCTGTATATTTATCATGGGTTTATTGTGAAAGGAAAATCGAAGGAAAACCGCGTGTTAAGCGGAGTAGCGTCTTAAGCGGGAGCGTTTTAAACAGGTTTTACTAAATGAAGATAAAGTTTATTCGGACGACCGAAGTGATGAAGCAAACTGGTTGGGCAGCAGTGCAGTTAGGGAAAGAAGCTCAAAAAGAAGAGAAGAGTGAGATCTTCCAACACTTTTCCCATCTTCGATCACTCCAAACTGTCCTACCACCGACGATACCCTCATTCCAATCACACGTAAACAATTCGAACCGAAAATAAAAGATTCGGACGCATTGTTTAAAATGGGGTGATTTTTATGCCCTTCCACCCAACTGTCGAAAACATCTGCGATATAAACAGATCTCCACTACTTTCCTATTTTCTCCAATCTGAGTGAACACAGCTTTTTTCGTCGCATCACTGAGAATGGTCAGCCGGTGAGAAGGAAATCATTGCTCGTAAAACTCTCTCTGTAAGGCTTCCGCGGTAAGTACAGAATGCACCGCTATAAAGCGTGAAACATTCACTTCGAAAGCTCCTTTGTCTTCACACCTGCATTCACCAATTTTCTTTTGCGGTAATTTTGGACGTAGATAACCGAAAATAACAGTTGTTAAATGTCTGTGGCTGACTCATAAAGGAATGAATCGAGAAATTTAGTTACCGCAAATTGCAACAGGGATAGGATTGAAAAAATATTACTCACATTATTACAAGCCAGAAAACACAGGGATGAGTAATAAAAGAAAGACACCGAGAAAGAGATATATCCTATGACGGGTACCACCTTTTAGAGTGCATCCAAAAGGCTATGTGAACTATACTAACGGCCTAAGTGTTATCATGTGCTTATGATGAGAATCTCTAGATTATTAAGTAATTCCACCTAATTTATCACTATCAAAATAATTGAGAACATTATTTAGATCTTTCTTGGCTGAGTATTTTCTGGCAAGAATTTAAAATAGAATGATAAAATCAATCTCCTTACAATTCATCTACTAAAGGATACTTCTTTTCAACTCTCACTAGGACTTTAGCTATCGTTGCACGCATAATTGTCCTATCAGCATCTTAAGTGAATTTAAAAAAAAATTTCCTGCACGGTGTTGGTATCGAAACCTTGATAAGAAAAAATTACATTAGAATTTACAACATAAAGATAGATGAGAAGAGGCAAGAGTCGACAAATATGCACAAATTGAAAAGCGAAATTGAATTTTCTTTCCAATGGGTAGCAGAGAAAGACTTTAAAGGAGGAAAAACTCTGGCATAGAGCAACTGTAGAAGTCGTACAAAAAGAACCAAGGTATACTAAAATACAACACCAAGCAGTAATTATCTCCTGAAATTTCAGGATATCTAACACGTAAATGTCTATTATTTTTGGATACAATACATCTCGGATGATAGTTTATAAATTTCTATAGCAAATACATTACACAGAAACAATGATCTCTAATCCTCTCCAATTGTTTACTGTATGTCAGCGAAATTACTATCTTCATACAGAAACATATTTTGACGCCATAATGACTTTCCTGTATTTTTTTTTTCAAAACCACCGCTCCTTTTCACTTTTTTCACTAATTTCTATGGATGGAATCGATTAAGGCTTTACCGAGTTGGTATCCACAACAAGGAAAAGTAGGAATAAAATAAAACTTCGTATTTCCACATATATTTTCAAAACAGTTCCGACTGTCGACCGACTGCTTAGCTATCATTAGGTGCAGAAGACAACCAAAATGATTTGTGTGTATAAGAAAAGAGGGGCATTGTTTCATTTTATCCAACCTCCTTCATTTCCCTATAGAAGTCTTTTTGTTTGTATCTTCCTCTTGATGACGGCAGAGCTGTGCTGATACTGCTACTGCTTCGAAAATATATGTGGTAATATGTTGTTATTTCATTCCTACGATTTCCATTTCAATAGTTTTTAAGGAAATTTAAACAGACTTTGACGAAAATATAAGTAATTTTAAGAGGAGGAATAAACACGGCCTGAACAAGAAGGTAGGATGAGTTGACTGAGACAAATTTTAAATGAACCACTTATCAAGACGTACACACTCGTCAGCGTTATGAGAATGGTCAAATAAACAGTTGAAAACTGATTGCGAAGCGCATTGAATAAAGGCTGTCAGAGAGGGTTGCTGGCAAGACTTTACGTTTATTTACTCGGGCTAGATAAAATCCGAGGCTTGAGCACTTTGATATCATAAGTGAAATCTCAAATCGAAGCGTGAGATGCGGTGTGTCAATACTTCCGGCGTACTTCCGATGGGAAGAGGTCGTCGTCCTCGGAAATCGAGCGGACACAAGCCGCAACAGATCGCGGGAAAAGATGAAACGCTGACCTCGTTTAAGAAATCCTTTTTCGTCCCCTTTCAGCTTCACTCTTCCTGCTGCTTGCACATCCACATGATGACACACTACACCGAAGAATTTTCTTTTCCAGGGTAATTAAATTCTTCATTTACTTCGAGTTCTAAAGTAATTATAAGTATGAATAGCGGAGAGAGTACACGCGATGAAAGGTCGACCTTTGCCCCGCTGCAATTTTTCACGTACTCCATTAGGAAGGCAATTATTTGCACGTGCTAATGTTAATTTTTTCACCAGTAGAGAGCTTGATAACCAATAACTGAGATTTTGCATTACCTTTGCGTCTTATTTTGCGAGGTATAATGCTTCAATAAAATGTTTAAAAATCTTAAGATTTTAGCTACTTTAAATTCGAGCTTAATCCGAATAAGCCTCAAAGAGTGAGATAATGGAAAAGAAAGATAAAAGAGCACCGATGACTTGATAAAAAGCTGTCTGACCTCTCGCTGTACTTCTTAGAGACTGGTTGTGGACTTACGGAGTGAATGTGGACTTAGGCAAATAGGGAGTAAACAGAGAATATTAATTAATATTTTTACATTATGAAGCTTTGTGAAAAATTCGGCTAGAGTTACTTCCAAGATATCTTTCATATAATTCACATACATCTCTTCAAGATACTATCCTCGCTTACTTATGATATACCACATTTCAAAGATAGTTTTAAGACTCTTTAAAGTTTTCTTTAAAGTCATCTTTACTGAAATCCTTTTCTAAATTGATCAGAATACGTTTTATTTTTGTTTTTTATTTTAATTTGAAGCGGGATTTTTTTCTGTGCCTTGCATGTTATATGAGCCTAATTTCATTAACAACTTTTTATGACTTCCTTTCTAAACACAAAAACTGGTCCGTCTTTGTATTTTGAAAATAGCAGTAATCAGGAGAGAGAGGATTAATATGATATACTCGTATTTATTCATATCTTCCTTATTTGGATCCTGAATGATCTGATGATGATGATTATTAATGGAAACCTGGTCGTATTTTAGTATAGAAAAATAGCTTATTGTGGAAAAAGTACAACGTATCTCTTAATTCTATATTGTTATAACGCGAGCACCGGACTGCTTTTCCATGTGCAACAAATGGAATAATAATCACAAGTATATCTTCGCCCACTTTTTGCACGACAGCGAAAGTCGGCCGCATCACAGGAGAAGCATACGAGTAAGTAGATTAAAGATCGTTGAGATGATTATTATTTAAGTTGAATTAATCACTTCAGGTACAATAGGACTTGGCAACAGTTGATACATCACACGAAAGTATGCGGGGCGATGGACAAAACTGCATGGGTAATGAAAGAGTGCGACTAAAAAGCTTCCAATAGGAATGGGGTACAATAGGTCGGGCAGGATATATGGTAAGGATGAATGAACGAAGAATGACTAAGATGGTATAAGAGAAGGAAGTGAATGGATTTAAGGACAAGGAAAGATTTAAGTAAAGCTGGATTAGTCTAGCGCCTCCAAAGACCGGTAATACTTTGAGAGACAATGGTCAATCAATGGATTATCTACATCTACAGTAATGCCCTGAGAGCCGGCAGGGGTGGAGTTGTATTTCCTGATAGGGGTGGATATAGTCAAGGGGAGACGGTACCTGCCAAGGGGGGATTTAAGGCAATTCATTTGTGAACCAATTAACTTTTTAAATGCTATTTTTTCGTGATAAACGTAATAAATGTACAGCGATAGCGGAAGAAACTTCACAATCTGGTTCGAGTTAAAGCTCCTTGTCAAATGCTACGCAAATAGCTAATACAAAAAGTCACCAGGGAAGGATCGCCCCCTTTCGATCGCAAATGTTTCCTGTTAATGAAGATATCTGCTTGGGGGAATGGTGGTTATCTCGTATTCCCGTAATGGGCAATAAATACTTGTTATCTTCTCTTTATTATAATTTTCATCGCTATCCCAAGATGCATAGCTGAAAGCCACGTGCATTTCTCGTAATCACAGCCATATGGTTATTAGAATACGAGGAGCTCGTCTTCGTTATTTATCAAAGTCTTAAGAAGTGTTGCGTTACAGAATATATTGTGTGCAGCGAAGAATAATTGTGGGACAACCGCCCTCTACAGTTCCTGTCCCAAATCGACCACACCCCGTCCCTTCCTAGTCCACCTTCCGAGTCCACACCCTCAGAGCCCATCTTCGTCGCCTCTTTCAGACGAGGGTCGCCCGGAGCGAGGGTCCCTTCCCTTTAATTAGGATTCCGGATACCGTTGTCCTTTTACGGTAGGGGTCTAGAAACCTTTTGGAGGCCATAAGAGCACACGGGAACACTAGCAGGCCTCATCTAAAAGCCATCGATTTCATTTAGTTTTAGATCTAATGTGGTAACATGTGTAAGAGGGAATTTATGGGAAAAATTAAACCCCCTGAATACCTAAAACAGAGCGATATTTTAAAATCAGAAATATAACGTTGTATTCATAGTCACATAAGATAATAATAAGGAAGATTGCGGGAGTATCTAACATATTCGTGAGTCCCCGTGGGCCCCTATATCCGGAGATCCCCCACTTAGGGCCATTTATCTTAAAAGGTAGAACGATGAGGAAATACCAATAACTGAAGACTAACAGGAAGCAATTTAAGATGAAAAGTGATGACTATAGGATTGAAAACTGGAGGGACGTAAATCTATCTAAACAGAGTACCGAAGATTTAACCATGCCTCTTACCAAGACTAGTAAATCTTTTCACAGAATCTTTAGTTCTATCATCATAAACTGATGAAGTATATGACGATTGTTCACTAATGACATGAAAAATACACGGAGTCATATTTACAGTCATGAGCATTGCCGATGACAATCACAAATGCATATATACATACTGTTTATATGCATATTTGAAGTTACAAACATATATGGTGCAGCTCAATTGTGTAAAAAAATTCCTAGAGTATGTGGTTCTCCATGGTAATTCGTCTAGTGGCCCCCGCCTTATATAAAGGATTGAGGAAATTCTTTCGAAAATCATAGGGATCGGCTTTTAATAGAAATATGCACTTGCTATTCAGTCATTAAATATTCCACTCATTTGGTAAACAAATGGCTTTCTTCCTTGCAATTTTGAATACCGCGTATATCAGAAAATCTTTCCCACTTTGAGAAAGGGTTGTGTTGTGGGAGAATCCTTAACTTTAAAGCAATTCCCCTTTAGTCGTCGTTCGCTAAGGATTCAGAATATCTATGATGTGCAATCCTTTAGATAACTTCTCAAATCTAGAACAGTAATATCTATATCACAAACGTGAGAAACCCGAAGCAATTGGTAACCTCTTGAAGGCCAGATTTCTTTTTGAGAAGAAATTCAGATCACTCTGCTTCCTGAGGAAGTTCGTTGGCCTAAGACCTCTCATTTACGAAGGTAAACGTGATTATCTTACGTAAACAGGGGTAACATCTTAGGTCCTCTTCCGAGAAGAAGCTGAGAATAGTAACTCTGGTCAACCCTACGCCCACTCTCACTTACCTCAAAGGCGGACAGCGGGTCGTACTACGTTTTAGGGATTTCCGGTAAAATGATATTCTACCTGAAAATAGCGACGCGGATTGTTTTCTTCGTCATGAAATTCCTAAATAATTTTCAACGGAAATAATGAAACAACGAGGCAGAATTTCACAAAGCAGAGATTCTTGGTTATTCCAAGAGCTTAGCTTCAATTTAAGCATCGGCGATGCATAAATAGTACCTCACAACTTTTGGTCTTTTGCACCACAGCTAGAAGATATCTCAAATTTACGGGATCGATAGGATTACTTGTTGCAGTACAAATTAAAACAGAAAAAAGATAAAACCCACAGAGGAATATAATGTTTCAGTACTTACGATCTCTATCATGTAAGGCGAAATATGACGAATATTCCAAGTGCAATTATCGCCCTCCTTAGTTATGTTTCTTGTTCACTCGCTTTTTAAAATTCCATTTGGTGAAATATCCCTAGGGTGAAATATTCTTAGAGTGAAATATCCTTGGGTTAAAAATTTATTGTACATATATGAGAATCATACTTAAAAATATCAATGATGAAATCATGAAGTAAATATTTACTTAATTCAAATCGAGATGAACAGCTGTTGCAAAATATATTCGAACGTGACGAGCAATCTCTCAATTCAAGAAAATTCATCCCGCAGCTGGACGACAAAAAAATACTCAATTGTACGCAAAAGAAATGATAATGCACAGCAAAGGAATGAATATAAACCCAGATCGTATCTCTCGAGCGTACGACGAAGCGTATTGTATTTCTTTGGCGCCTATTTTCCCGTCTCTGCTACGATGAGAATGTGCGAGATGAACTCCTTTGGCTCGGAGCCCAAGCAAAAGAAAAGATGAAAAATACCACAGGAATCGCAAGGACTGAGTACTGCCGCAACAATCGACCATCTGCAGTTTGGGAGATCGTAAAAGAAAATTCGCAGAAAGTGCTTCAAAAAGGCGACTGAAAAGAGCTTCGAAGAAATCGTCGGAACCGAGAGGCGCATTATGAATTGGAGCGAATGACTCAACGAATGATGGAAAGGTATCAAAGGATACAAAGGATTTTAAAGCACAAATCGTTGCCCAGGTTTATTTAGGTATTGATTCATTGATTTAGTTTGATAAAATTTTACAATTTCAATCGATGCGACTTAAAATATAAAATGAATTTTTTAAACAAGAGTATTTTGGGATAAAGCTACCAAACTCAAGTTAAGCTTCTACTCCAAAATATGGAACATGATAGCTGCATTTCGGCCAGTAGGAGGTCAATGCAAGCATTCATGTCTCCGATTTTTCTAGCAGTACGGTAGGAATGTGTAACTGTATGGACGCATCTACCATATCTATAGGAGACTTGTTAATTCCGCACATTTGTAGAGCCAGGGGGGATTGAAGGAGATAATTTCACCCTTTAGACTTTTTACTACTAGGAATTTTCCTAAGATCTAACACGAAGCTTGAATTAGAATATATCAGTTTGGATAATTTTGCCACGATTACTTCTGCTAACTCCATCTAGACAGAATGACATTTTAAAAGTTAATTGGAGATGAGTTCAAGAGTCAATGTCTCTATTCGCCCTCACCTTGGCAAGTTTCTATATCCGCCCCTGCCTCCGCATTTATCGAGCACATTGAACCATAGTTTTTGTCTTTTTCTTCTAACGATTAGAAGAAAAAAGACTTCTCCAACGCCATCTTTAGAACACTTAGATCTACCATACAAATTCTTGAAAAACGTACTGCGACTTTTCTTATTTAAAAATAAAAATGAGTTAGTTAAGGAATAAAAAAAGTGTATTGTCTTAATTATTGGAAAATTTAATTATATTACCACTTTCCAAAGGTAAGTAAAGTGGTCGGCTATTGAAAGTACACTGTACTTACTCCTCTTATACACGAGTAGTAAGTACAGTACTTCGTCTATACATACCAGTCGCATATGGGAGGAAAAAGTTTTCGGTCCTTCTCTACATATTATATTATTGTTTCCTCAAGTCAAAGACCCTTTCGCACCTGCCATAGTGTACATTTTATCAAAGTCATTTTCTTCTCTGCGGAATTATTTCCTTATTAATTCATCAGAAATTTAAAATTTTCGGATTTATAATGCTTTGATAAACGAAAGGAATATTTTAAGCTTGCGGAATCATGTAAAACTATTTACTCAAAAAGCTTAATTTTTAATTCTTTGATTTTTTAATTTTCCTCGTTTCTGCTGAGAATAGGGTAATAATTTATTTGTTACATCTAACTAAAACGATTTCAGGAATTTTTACGAGGTTTTGTGTTTCAAATGACTAAAATATTTCAAATGGTTTTCTTTACTCACCCTGAGAACAGGCATCCGTCAAAACAGCGGACTTCTCTTCTCCTCCATCCGATCTGAAAACAACAGGAACAGCATACTTTAAAATCATACCCAGACACAAGGTGAAATAATACGATTATATAAGACTGTATAAAGATATTCTATGCTATTAAGAAGTTTGGGAGACCAAAAATTTTCATTAATACGTTATCAATAATATTTCCACAGATAGTACTGCATTTAATTGGCAGTGTATCCTTTGCTATCCTATGGGATAACTAATAAAGCAGAGCGGGATTAAATACGCTGACCTCCGAGCTGTTGCAGTTTAGGTTAAACTTGATATTTTACGCAAATATATTCCAAAATTATAGGAAATAATGTTGCATCAATTTGACAGCTTGTCATGTTTTGTGTGAACAGCGAACTAGAAGTTTAGCTATGAAAGAAAAGAAATTGGAACTTGGCCGTTAAATGAATAAGAGGTTGGAAAAAATTTCCGTTGGCCAAATACGTCAGAGAATCTTCTTCTTCTTCTCCTCTACCCCAAATGAGAAAGAAACCCTGGATTAACGATCTTCTAAGAATCACCCAATGCGCACTTCGGTGGCTATGCCACCATTCAGGGGCTAAATGCAGAATGATAATAAAGTATGGAGTTTTTAATCGTTTGTCATGAATCTTCATTACTTCTACACGTCCCTATCAAAGAGTAAATGAAGAAGCCCAATTTTCATTATTTTGTCACAGGTTTTCGTAATGTCGAGGCTGACCTTTCTTTCTTATGCTATTTTTGCATTATACGGAAACAAAAATAAATCACAGTACATGAGGCATATTTTCTGTTATAAAGATAACACGGAGATATTTGCCGATAAAAATATACATAAAGTATATAATTAAAATGCCGTGATCTTAAAAATTTCACAGTTTTCAAAAACTTAATTTCAAAATAAAACTTCACAGAGAATCGAATCAGAAAAAAATCCTAACCCTAATTCTTATTTAATTACTCGGATATTGAAAAAAATATTTCAGCAGTAAATTCACTAATGAAAGAAATATTGCAAGGAGAGACAGCTCTGACTGAAAAATAATTCGAGCTAATTTTTAGAAACATTCTACTGTCATCCAAGAATTGAAGAATCTTAAAGCACTCCTTGGTATTTCCAACTAGGGCTAAGAGGAAACTTTAAAAGGAAGTAATCACAGAAAGCAGGGGTCAGATTGACTCATTCAGTCAAAAATTTTAAACTGACCCTTTGAGTTTGGGTCGAATACTTGCGGAGGCCGAGTGACATCATTCCCACTAAAGAAAAGCCATCGATCAGCATTGAGGAATTATTAAAGTTTTCCATTCTGACGGAAGAGATGGAGGGCAAGGGAAAAGTAAGAGAAAGGAAGAACATTAATTGGAGGCTCAGTGAAGGGAAAGGAGGCATTGTTAAGACAGATACGTCTTATGGATGGAGATGCTGAACAGGAGCAGGGCCATGAGACAATGGAATGCTGCCAATCGCAGCACAAAAGGATGGAATAGAAAGGAGAATGATTTCCTGAGATGAAAACGGCCACAGGCAAGGACGTGACGGACAGAGGAAACTCGTAGTTACGTGGTGAAAGACGGCTTCTGCAAATGCGAAGGGAATGTAGGTGACAATTATTTGGCAGAGTGAGAGGGAGAAAAAATCACGCGAATAACTGCAATTTCGAGATAATATTCGGAGCGATCTGCTGCCAATTTAGAGGCAATCGTTCATGAGATACGTACGCAGAACACGCACGGAAGGTAAATCGACCAGCTCACTTTGCTGAAGAAACGTGATGGAAATAACTGAGTTGAACGTTGGCCTCAATGCTTCGTTTCTGAAAGAGGTTTTCAGAGAGTTGAGGCTATATTCTTCGGGTTTTAAAGAAGGAAAACTTCTGATGTCGTACATGACAGCTGCTTTTACAGTCGCGAGTGACGTTCCGTCTTCATCTCCGTCCTTAATGAGTGGACCTGTGGATCATGCCGCAAAATTGAAAAGCGAAAAAATAAAAGAAGCTGCCCAGAATAGGGAAAGATGATCAACTTTGCACCTATACGTGTATGCCTTAAAAATTAAAGACATAAAAATGTTATCTGAAACGAGTGTAAGAATGAAAGAGAATGATTTGTTTCCCCTATAAAAGGATAAATATATACGAATTTCTACATTGGCACAGTTGCGATCATTCCGAGCAGAGCTGGTCTTAGAAACGAAGCAAGGGAGGAATATGATTTTCTAAATATCTGACAGTTCTATAAAAGCCGCAGAGGAGAAAACTAGGACATTTCAATCAGTTCGTTGCACAAAACAATGATGTGATGCGAAAATAAGTTGTAATTTAATTGTTAACTGTTTTTGATATCCATCCTAAAATTTCATCTGAAATGAATGTAAGAAAGGAAGATCACTTACGAAATAGCGTTACGTCGCAATTATCAACCCCAAGTTTTGATTTTATGTGGGTGGAAAAAGAGATGGGTCTCAATGGGAACAGGGACAGGCAGGCTCAATGGGAACAGTAAATGGTTTTATAGTCTATTTCGGTCCTTATTTACCACCCTGGTTAAATTTACGGAATAAAACGCCGCTATAACTGTTCATAGAGGTATTGAAAGGTTAAAAGTGAGAAGAAGAAAATCAATATTTAATTTAGATGCATCTCCATGACATATTGATAGATCCAATATACGTAGCAATCGATCTTTTGGTAACGCTCTCTCCAAATTAATCACTCAATTCGCAAGTGTAGATAGCCATCTCTATTCATCACCTTCAACTGAGATGCTGACACGAACATTTCATTTATCATTAAATACTCCCATTCCAATGGAATTTGATTTACTCTAAAATGTTCGCCAATTCTACATAGTATGTAGTTGCGTGTCAAGCCTCTCACATTCCTTTCGAAAAGAAACCATAGAAAAACACTGTGAAATCGAGAAAGGGATTTGTTACGTAATAAATTTGGTAATATGATTCAACGATTATACTCTGTTTCTGTAAGGGAATCACAAGCAGAAGGTTTTTGCCACAAGATCTAACAACTTGTAGCAGGAAAGATCTTTCGTAGTGCTTTTCTTGTTACATGTAGTGGTAAGTATTTCTTGAATTAATTGATTGAGAATCAATGTATTCAAAACATATAGGTTAATAGGAAACACGTGCTATGTTTGAGTACAATTTATCGAGATACTAAAATTGAAATGAATATTATTAATTAAGGGGATTTCTTGTCAGATAAGCTTTCATTATCTAACATCGACTATCCATCGCTAGAGAGATAGAAAGAAGTTATATTTTTAGATGAAATTATTCTTAACAGTACTTTTATGAATAATAAGGCATATTTTAATAAACCCTTTTCATTTTTACATCATTTATGTGACTAATGCCATCCATTGCTATTGCGCGTATTTTTCATGGAACTGGTACGAGTGTTTTGGCTATAGGAGCTCAACATTCATTTACATTTTAAATTTCCGGATTCTGACAGTTCACTTTCCACTTTAATTTAATTTTTAATACCCTTTTTCATTGTACCCAAGACTTTAAAAAGCCTTTTTTGCACATTTGGTGAGTTTTTAATTTAATTAAGAATAGTGTTACATCTCACACTATGGTCTGCCTTTTCTCGTGGTTGTGATACGTCGAAATCCAGTAAATTCCAGTAAATTGAAAGAGAATCAATATACTGGAAGTTTGGTTTTCTAGAAAAAGTTAAAATTCGATTGGATTGATTAAGATTACAAAAGAAGAATGATGGAGGAGAGTGGGAACATGATGTAGATGGGGTGAAATTAAGAGTGAAAATATGCAAGATACACATGGTAAGATTAGATAAGCAAAATGCTCAGACAGTGTTGTAAGGATGAACGCCAATAAACAGAAAAAGAGGAAGACATCAATGATAAAATCATGTAAAATGATAATCATAAAAGCTCTAGTAAAAACAAATATATATATATATATATATATATATATATATATATATATATATATATATATATATATATATATATATACATACAAAGAGTTGAAGGGAAAGACTGGATAAAGAAAGGGACTGAATCTCCCTACGGATTGCTCTCGTAATGTAAGCACCATATGTATAGTCATTATAAAATGTTTCACTCCTAAACCTTTTGTCAGAGGTGTGCCATATTTGATAAAAGGAAGTATTTACATGCTAATTAGGTGCCAAACCGTAGAATAATATCCTGAAATTATCTATAATTCAACTATACCGCATGTAGTCATTGACGAAATTAATTATCAATTTACATTATTAAGCATCAGAATCCAAATAATATTTTGGTGCTTAAATTTCTGAAGTTAAGAATATTTAATGATAGGACCCACAAGGTTTTCGCTCACCAAAGAATTCAAAAGCGTTGAGCATGCGTGCTATGAATTCGCCAGCCCTGCTATAAACAATTATCTATGAGAGATGATAACGCATCATATTTTCTCTTCGGTTATTCAAACGATAACGAAGCTCTGTGGCATGGATTTAAGCTATCGAACTCTAGATTATGGATAACCATCCAATAATAATTTTCAAGAATATTTTCAAACCAAATCAATAACCCTTTTCGAGGAGAAGTAATATTTCCCATCTCAGTATAACTTGAGCTCAAGCGATCTCAAGCTTTCCCATCTCATCTCAGAGTCTGCATCCCACACACTCAACCTCCTCCGTTTTTTCAGACCCTTAAAATAAAAAGAAGAATCCTCGCAGTCGCAGTTACGGGTGTGCCATTGTTCGATCCATAAAAGAGGGAATAGGAAAGCGTGCCTTGGATTTCTTTCTATTTATCCCTGAGGGTAAAAAATAGGAGGAGGCATTGGGAACGAATGAGGGGCCGTGGATGTTAAATGCACGTGCCTTACGATACGTGATTCTGCTCCGTCACCTCGAGTAGGGGGATGAAAAGATCACGAATTTGCATGGGAGTCCATTGACTACAGTGCTCCATTCAGCCCTTTAATCTCTTATCGTTATCCCTCTCTGTTCCGCACTGCATTCACTTAATTTATCATCGCATCTTTTCTTAAGGGCGTCTGGTACCGTTTGAGACCATTCGATCCGAGGATCTCTGACAAGATCTACGCCATCTTTTCCTTCACATCACATTTATAGTCATTAATAATATAAAGTGCATTTACTATTACGCCATTAATGCATTCCTTCTTTACCAAACAACCTGTGAACACATTATTGGCTGTAGGACAAGTTTCCGATTCAAAATTTTTCCTCCGCAAACTAAAAAGCATCTCCATGTTTTATAGGGGCATGCTTGTCACTATTATAACCAAGACATTATAACCAAGCAACTAAGTATTCTGTAGAATTAATCGGATTTATACAAGTAACTTAGAATACGTTTGGGAGATTGATTCGAGTGTGAAATAGCAGAAACTGTAAACAAGGCAGGATTCGCATAGGTTAGAATCATTGTTATAAAAAATGTTTTTATGATTAAGTTGTGCTACCGGTATCTCAAGAGTCATTAACTCTGTTATCAACAAAATAGTACTGGCTAAGATGATGGAGGTATATATGTAACACAGATTTTCATTGATGTTGAGCTACTGAAGTAATTTACATTCGCATAAAATGACCTTCATTGTATCAGTAACAAAGATAAGAAACGAAATGTTTTTCATTAATATTTTGCGTACATTCTAAGAAAAAACACATTATTTCCATTAGTTTCTATTCTTTTTACATGCACTTAGCATAAAAACTACTAATTAAGTCATAAATGTGCGTTTTCCTATTTTTATGAAACCTTAACTTAAGAGATATGTTCGAAAATTGCACATCAACTTCATGTACTTTTAATTTTAGCTAATGTTATTTAGTGTTATTGAGAAAACTTAGATCACTAATTCACTAACTAAGGGGTAATTTTGGTGCCACTTTTCATAAACTTCTCCGTTGCCTTTCTTTTTAATCCATATAACTATTAAGGAACAATATAGGGTCAGCAAAGTCACTATTTAAACAAGCTCGACGATCTTGCACTAGAATTGCTGCTAATTCAAAATTTCGCTACTTGCACTTGTGGTAGGCACAGAGAGCAACATTTGAAGCAACTCTTTCAATTGCTCAAGGATAATGTGCAAAAATTATTTCCTGGGAGAAATCTCTACGCTATAGAAGTCAAACGCCAGCATCTAGTACCAAGAGAAAACTAAAGATTCTCAAAAGGAAGGCGCAAGGCATTCCTCTGGAGAGAATAAGCAGAGATCAGAGTGCCAGCCAGGGTAAAATCTTTTGTTTATAAATTAAGAATCGTTGAAGAGTTGAAAGAAGGGACTTACTGGGTTCTCTCATTTTCCTCGGCCACTATTCTGTTGACTTATTTATCTTTCTAGAGCGTGGTCAGATATTCACGCTAAGCTAATGACCTGCATGGCCATGTGCGAGAATAGTTCTCGCCCTTAAGCATCGAGATATGAAAATAAAAGGAGCCCTCTTCTTTGGAATTAAATTTCGAAGAACGAAGACTGTTCATTATGTCTAAGCATTTCGTAGCATTTGCCCCTATTCCCCCTGGGCCCAGCCCACGGCCCAATAGGCCCTTAATCGCAATCACTTGTATCGAGACGTATAGATCGATTGGAGGTATCTAATCGGATCGAAAGATCAGTTATAAAAGATCGATTCAAAATAATCGAGAATCAGGTTAAAAAATCGATCTAGAAGTAGATCGGATTGTATTCGCCCATCTCTAAATTAGATCGGGCCAAGGGGGAATAGAGGCATATGCTGCTACGCAACACTGAGACAAATATGCAGTCTTCGTTCTTCGAAGTTAATTTTCAAAGAATAAGGCGCCATTCATTTTCACATCACGATGCTTAGGGGCGAGAAGTATTCTCGCCCCTTATGAACTTCGTATCGTCTTATATTTGTGTGAATTTTCGTTTAGAGTCAGTTCTGTAATAAAAGATGCCTAACAAAACTACTTTATAATATTTTATTATTACAAATGCTCAAATTTTAACACTTAGCATAACTAAGAAAAAATGTCCAATACTATAAGCTTTTATTTAGCAAAAATATGATAAATACTTAAAATTCATTAACTGAAAATTTTATTTACGTAACGTTCAACTGAAGTAATATCTACAGGGTTGATATTACAGACACAGATGCTTTAACTTGACCATTCTAGCCAAAAGGCGGCTTTTAAACGATTAGTAAGAGAGATAGCATAACCGATCTCATCCGATCCGATTCGATCGATCTTTCGATCTCGAGCTTGAATCGATTCGAAGCAATTCAATTCGATTCGGGAGATCGATCTTTTCATTGAAAACTCCCATCTCTACTCCAAATGGGAGGGCAAAGCGAGAGCGAGCGGAGGAAAGAGCACACAAATGCCATCATCTTCATCTTTCCAAGTAACCCCTTAAGAGCTACTCATAAGCTCTCCTGGGATAAGAGGGAAAGACTGAAGACGAGACTCTCGTAAAACGAGAAATGCAGGATTCCGGAGAAAGTGGTCAATGAATAAGCTTGATCTATGACTAAACATGACAACCGACATCGAGGCGGTAGCTAGGCGAGGAAAACCGACTGAGGGAACTTAAATCTAGCAGTTGATAGTTTTAAGGTCTTAAAATATCACATACGTCCGCGAATTCAAAACAATAGTTCTGAGATATTAGCGGCTTAAAATAAATGCTGAATATTTCAAAACTAAGATTTAATTTCGCTAAGAGAAATTAGAAGTGTTTAACGTAGCAATAATCTAATGTCAAACAACGAAAGACCCTTCGGAGACTTGAATTCGCCTCAGGGCGGCCACAAATCTAAAGCCGGCTGATTATAATGATTCATTCATTCATTAGTGGTGCCTAAAATTGCCCAAAACTAGGTAAATGTTTCAAGGAATGGGTTTTCTAGCGTAGGGAATGTTTTCTTGTAAGGGGTAAACGAAAAATTAAAATAACAACGACTAAAACGGAACAAATTTAAATAAAAAGCAATAAAGAGTAGATTTCTGCCAAATCTCATAATTCTGACTACTAACGGCTATTAAATATTACTGAATAACCTTCGAAGGGGATTCGGAATTTCTGCGAATATATCTACCTCATTTAATGTGCCGATTCTATGTCATTTAATGGGCGTTAGACATGTAAGCTAGTGAATAATAATAAATATGACTACTGATTAAGATTCATTCATGTCTGCAAATAAATAAAGCCGAAGTCTATTCAGATTCTAACACTCACCGCCATTAGCCACCAAAGGCTTTGAAGACAGAATGAGAAGTCTGGGCAAGATCTGGGAAATGAGATCTCTAGCTTTTTGATCTCATCACATTTCGTGAGCCAGAGTTACATAGACACTATTAGAAAAATGTTATATTAGGTGTAGTACATACATAGAGAATTAAACATGTAGATGTAATGAGTGCTTGTATACAGCTGTAAAGAAATAATAATTCCGATGAGTACCTTCTTGTGGAAAGTTTTTACAAGGGTTTGATCTAGTAAAAGTTGTATTTAATAAGGCATATGGGGTTAAGGTTGTTTCTTGTCGTGAAGTAAATGACAGCAAGGTTGGCAATAAAATAAAAAATACTATTAATGCTAAAAACTACATAGCCAAAGAGTTGCGTACTTGGAATCATTGTTGTGACACGCATACTTATCCCACTTTTTATAAAATGTGAACTAGAACAAGGTCTCCTCAACGGGCGCCGTGAAATAAGTGAACCCCTTTAAAAACTCGCATTCCACTGAAAGAAAAATGAGGCGAACAAGTTTCATTGCTTCAAAGTCGTTGCTGCTGAGTGATTTATTGAAGTTCACTCCGTCCTTCCTAAAAATTTACCACCATTTATGCCGCTAAATCGATTATTCCATCGACTGGGTAATGAATGAATCACAATAGAATACTTTCGAAATGAGTCAGGGATTCGTCTTCACTTAATTAAATTACGAAGGTAAGTCCATACCCATGTCCCTGATTTAATCCCACGAATTTCAGGATTGTCGACCATGGAAGGATTCCTTAGACGCATCTTCCTTTGATGACTCATATAGGCGCCATGATTCTTTCAAACTAAATAGGATTCCACTTGCGTAATTTAGCGCTTGAGATTTATTTATGTGGAAGGATCGTCAGGAGTGTAGGTAGTGACAGAGAAATAAAGGGAAGAATATCTCAAGTAAGGAATATTTAAATAGAAAAATTAATTTGACAACAAAGAATAGAACCATAGAAGAAAATGATTATTAACTATCATACTACGATAACTACCATATTCACACGTGTACAAGTAAAAAAATTTACAATCGAAATACTAATTGAAATTTATTGTCTTGATTTCGTATACATATTGACTTTTAGGTAAAGTATCATAACTTAGAAATTTAAGATTGTATGTATGTACCTTATAGACGCTAAATTATTACTTTTTAGCCCTAATAACTTCATAATATACATTATAATTTATAAAAATTATCATTGATATAAATCGACCAGAATAACGCTACCGGTATTTGATAAAGAAGCAGCACCTTGGGTCGAATTTCTCACGCGATACGGAAAAAACGGAAAACACAAAAATACGTTTACTTAATCTATACACGAGATCGACCTATGCCCAAGTAAATTTGCAGCGCATTTCAGTATGGTTCATATAAAGAGACTAAAGCAGTAACAGAGAGAAGTAAAGGACCAATGGAGACGTGGTGCAACTGAAGAATGATGAAAACATAATAAACTGTCGAAACAACTAATAAAGACGAAGAAAGCACGAAGAGAAGCCTCTAGAAAAGAATGAAGAAAAGAAAATTTAATCGAGCACAAACTAAGGCACGACTGTCTGCTGAAGACATTAATGATAGGGAAGGAAGGGATTATAAATTGAGAACTGCGATGAATTACGAGAGAAAGGAGTTGACAAGTGTTAAAGTATATGGAAATTATGGGAAAATAAGGCAGGAATAGAATGGCTTAGAGAGCGATCAAAAGCCAATCCTCGTATATCTTTATGATGGTATGGAAAACTAGCTAATCAACTTCAAGTTTTTTCGATTTTCTGCTTTCTTTATACAATTCTCCACAAGAGAAAGCTGACGCACGTACATTTTTTGAGGAAAGGATGCACTTATTTTCAATCGGTTATAAAGTAATCTCGGAAACCGCGTTAGCAGAAAAACCCTTAATGATATTCGCCGACCTACTTCTAAAGAAGACAAAGCTGTAAGACCTAAATCTGCGCTCATTTTCCTTCGCAAGAAGAGATTCAACTGCTGAAGATTGTCTTCGATTGAAAGTTACAGGAACCTGCTCTAGCGAGAAATTCTTTCCGAATATTTCTCCGTGAAGCGGAAGTTCGTCGCATGAGTTACAATGCGGTATACAGAAAACTATCTGATTGAACACAAGTGTTTACCCAAATATTTTCGAGAGGCACGTCACGTCTGACGTTTCGCAGCGCATTAAAATCATTCCATCTGTATGATCGTCTGATGAGAAGTTCACACCAAAATAAAAGAAGAACGCAAATGATAATACAGTTACTGAGTACTAAAATAAAACAAATTATTTGCAGATATAAGCCAACAATTAATGTAAAAGGAAAAGCATATGCAGATCTCACTAACTATAGAAGTTGTAAACAGAAATAAAAGAAAAGCACTGTGTAATGATTACTTTTTAAAATTTTATCAACAAACTCCAGTACTACTTGTCATCGTAGTTGAATTAAAGTATCAATGCGGAAAATGCAAACAAAAGAGATGTGAATGGAGTGGTTTAAGCTTTAAGTTTAAGTAGTGGTAAAGCAACAGTTAGCAGGTGCGGAATGAGTCATTCGTTGTTGTTGGAGTCGTTGGAGAGGATATATTATTTATTTTGTTTGTGGTGAATTATGTTGTACTGATGAGAAAAAGAAACAGTTATAAAGTATCGAATTTATGGCATCGAATGAGCTTAGTGAAATCGAAAAAATGTAATTTTGTAACATTCTCCTTTATTTCTGTCTAAATCATGAATCCATTCTTTACAACAATGTTAGCAAACATGCGTTTACATAGTAGGTACTACATACTCTTAGTATTTCGGTTTCAGGAATTTCGAGGTATCGACGTATATAAAACGACTACGCAAAATAAGATATTTTTTTACTACTATAGGTATGTCTTACAGCAATAATAAATGGTGTGAGAGGTGTCATTTTATGTGAGATATCTTCCTTCAACAATGCTGAGTAAAATTTCATTTTCTAAGCTACGCGAATAGAATTTTTTATTATTTTAGGAATTCACTATTACTTCGGCAGATATTTAATTATTTTTATGCGTAGTTTTTCTTCTTGCCTATGTATAATCGAATTCTATACTGCATTCTTCTTTACTTTTATAAAATATGCATACTAACCATTCTATATAATAATAATTGCATAAACTTTACAATAAGCTTCAAGTAAAGTCGATTCTAATCTAATATCTAAAACTAATGAATTCCTAGCTCTTCAGTCATTCCCAACATAGATTTAACTTATACCGCCATTATTAGACATTTTATTTATCAAACGTTTATCTAAAATAGAAAATAACGCTGGAAAATATGGATTCTTGCAACATGCAATGACATTTAGGAGGACTTTTATAGTACGCCATTCTTACGTGGGAGTTAAAAATACTCGAAGAAAGACGTCAAAGACGAATTTTTCCAAAAAACTCCCGACAGATGGTGTCATAAACGAAGAGCGAAGTCATGATATTTCGCGTCGTTCGAATATTTCCGTGACATTTACCTGAAAAAGACACCATTCGCAGGCGTCGGGCGTGCATCGGCGACCGAGTTTACGTCATCCATTCAGAGAGAAGCGATTTGGCGCAGAGAAAATTCCCTCGATTTCTCGAAAGGAATACGACGCCACCGTTGAGAGATAAATGGGACACTTGCCCGACTTGAAAAAGTACTATACTGAGGAAAAGAATACTTGGATTCCAGCCTTGAAAATAGAAATAGGAGTCACCAATAATTCGAAATTCAGAACGATAGTAATAGGGAGTGAAAGAAATGAAATGGGCGTTGTTTTTTCTAAGCCTCGTGAGAAATTGTGGTAAAAAATCCAAAACAGTTTCCAATTATACTCAGTGTATTACAATACTATAATGTAACAAGTGAATTCCCCCGTCAACATCAACGGAAATTAATTTAATTTACAGAAAAATATTCTACTATTATCGCATACACCAGATATATGTCGAAATATACCGTCGAAAATGTCGTGGATTAATTTAAATGTATCTGTCATATTATCTGTCATTATCTGGTCTGCAGTAACCTACTTACATTTTTGTTTAGTTATAACCTAACTTCTACATCATCATCAAAATGGCCGAGTGATTTGCGTGTCTGGTTCCAAATTCTAAATGTAGTTCAATCCAAATACGAGTATTTATCCTCGGTGGTTCAAATCCTATTTAGGTAAAATTTTTTCCGGAAAATTTAGTTTCCGGTTGACTAAAAAGCTTCATAAGATATTTCCATAGCTTGCTCGATTTAAATATAGCAATTCTTTACTTGCTTACGCTAAAGTTTATTTATTGACGCGCAATTGCATAGATGTGTAGCTATTCATTATAACTTCATAATTTTCGTATATTTCGTACTCTAAAATGCATATAAAGTTTACTTTAGTTACCATTTCGTCTCATTTCTTCGTACATCACGCGTTGCCGCGGTTGATTTCTGCAAAACAATCCCTTGTTGCCGATCCCCTACTTATTGAATAAATCAATGGCGTATCTTCTTTAACTACTATTCGTATATCTACTTCCATAACACTTTTGGGCGTATGATAGGAGGGCCTACGCGCACTCTATTTCATTAATAGATTTTAAAATAATTAATCCTAGAACCAACTCGCTTTAGCATCTATTTCCCTTTACTCACTATATCATTTCGGCCTATAAAACATGGATTTTTCTATGTATATTTTCTAAGAATGCATAATATCGGTTTCAAAAATCACATTGATGATCAAGGGTTATGTACAAAATCTCGCGAAATTTTCGTTTATGTTATCAAAATTTTCGAAATTTGGAATCCAAAGCAATAATATATGACAAAAATAGGAATACGTATTCCATTTCCATTCTTTTGGCACTTATGTTGATTTCGTAGGAGCATTACTTCTAATGTGATTCTGCAAAAGAAACATTGTCTGCAATCGATCAAAGTGAACTTCACGTGCATTTCTTATGAGAGCATCTTCTAGCCGTTCAGAGTCGAACCAAGGATACTATTGGTAAAAAATATCAATATGTGTTAAGTCACTTATCCTCAAATTTATCTTTAAATTTCACACTTCCATCTTGTCGGGAAGTGCCTGAAATTAACGTTCCAATATTTCCCCCATACAGAAGTTACTGACATCGGATAAATAAGTACATACACAACGGTGATAATTATATTAAATTATAGGAATGCCACGTATGTATACATGTAAATTTAAAAGCAAATCATAGATAAAATAATGCGTGGATAAGGAGAGTGAGAGTCGAATTTAAGGATCAAAATTGTTCCCCCATGAATTAAGACACAGGAAATTTGCAGCAGATGCCAATTACACCGAATATGCTAACTTTAGAGCGGGAAACCCCACTGAACGTGTACCATGTCATTAGTGGCTCCCACATTGAGCAGTTAAGGAACTGTAACGGAAATTGTTTGAATTCCTATCCCATCTCAGGTATGATTCTGTTCTGTACTTAATATTGAAGCCAGGATACAAGCTCAGCGATGTTCATTGGAGTACATCCTACATCTATACATAGCGGGATAGTCCCCGAAAAATTCTTTGATAAAACTTATGCGGAAGATATGAAACTGCGAAAGTATCGGAATATATGGCATATTTGTCATATAAGATATGATGATATATGAATCAATATCAACCACTGTTGATATTGATTCAATTGCTCAGTAATATTTTAATCTGGATCATTTGTTGCAATTATTTATATCAATAAACAAAAAGATTGGTTTAATGTCTGACCAGGGGCAAGTAGAAGAAGTGCAGAGGATAGCAGGGTCCTAAAATGTTTTTCACCCGAGACAAACTGACAGTTTTAGCATCTATGAATTCGGCTTTCCCTCCGGCTTAAGTAATTAAATCCGTTTTCTTTTGTAGTGATGATAATTTTCCTACTAATAGTATTCATTAGCGGTTCAGCGTTATACTCAGGAGATACAATTTTAGATACATGTAGTGGTTTAAAACTGCTTCGTAAGGTTAAGTCATCCCGCAGATATGGGCCCCACGGGGAATCGAACCCAAGCCCGCTTTCAACAAATTCGAACACACTATCTATGTGGCTTTCTTGGAGCCCCTTGAAGGTATCTTACGATAAATGTTAATGGAATAGATATGTAATATTCTTCCAAAATCTCACAATAAATATTTCAATCCCCATAGAAGTCTTGCCATTTGGAAACGATAAGTCGAATCTTTGAACCGCAAGAAGAGCAAAATGCCAAGAGTTTGCAATGACTGGCGAGGCATAAAATTTGGTTCCATTAGCTCGTGGAATGTCAAGCCGAAAAAGACGCAGAGTACCGTAATGCACAAGCTGCCCTCCAAATACGTCAAGAGCCATGAAAATGTCATCTGTATTAATCTAGGATAATGCGGAAAATACTGCATAACGTCTGGATAATTGAGAGAATTGTTCGTAATGTCGTAAAAGATGGGAAAATATAAAACGTTCTCCGTTTAAAGTTGGTTTTGAACTTTGATCTCACATACATTTTGTTTCGGAGCTTAAATCTTATTAAGAGGCATCAAGGAAATGGCAAACGACAGAAAAGATCACAACGAGCAATCCCAGTGTAAGAAAAGATGGAATGTTCCGAATCATAACCTAGAATCTTTCACAACAGGCACAAAAAGAGTACCCATGATTGTTTCAATACTACAAGCACAATCAATAATAATCGGAAAATAGAATCAACTGATCAAACTTTTACTTTGTAAGACTCTATAAGAAGAAAATCACTCACTGTGTAGATTTTTAAAGAGGTTTTACAAGAATATGTTTCACCCATACGTTGATACAAAAAGATATTTTTTGCAATAGTTTCGCAATATATAGAATGCTATATCTTTTGTACAATGTCTATGCATTAGTACTAACAAATATTTATAAATATTTACATTTACATTTAGATTCTTCAAACTTAAATGATTTCAACCTTGTCTTAAGCATAATCACTTGGGGAGGAAGAATTGGTCTTGGTTAACAGCACCGCTTTAAAATGCTGCTTTATAGGTCAAGGTGTAGATAACAACAGAAATTGTTTTTATTGAAGCGATTTGTCTCTTTTTCACTAATGTAGTATATATGAAAAGTATACTGCAATTTCAATAGCTTCTTTTTTACCAAGGAAGACATATGACTTCTTGCTCAATATATATTGCTTGAATTCAATTTATGTTAAATTGGTAACATATTTACTACCCATTTTATCTCCTTAGTGTGAAAAGTTATATTAAAAAAGAAATAGGCCTTCCATTATTTTATTACTCAGAACATCTCAAATCTATGATTACAAATTGAATGAAAATAGAAAATATGGTTTATTTATTCTATTCCGACAGATTGGACCTATCATTAAGCGCTGCCATATATCCTTGAGTTCAGTAATCGTACGAGTAGATATTAGCACTAAGGAGGTGGACTCACTTAACCCTGGGGAAAGATGCCCGATGCGCTTGCAGAGGACGAATCCCTTAATTCAATCCTTTAATTCTGAAGAGTGACCTGTTGCCAAAGGCGAAGTGGGAATTAACTGAGATGCGATTCTCTCGGGTCGGGTCTCGTCTCGCGTTAAAGTCACGGCGCCGCCGAGAATCTCGTAAATTAAGATAGCTGAGGGGAAAAAAAGACGCGCTCCTTGCTTTTTAAATTTTAGTGAAAAGAGTTTGATTCTCGTCAACCGTGAGCGAATTCCAGACAGTTTCGTGTTTATTAAAGGAAGTTGCACATAGCTCAATATTTATGAAAAGTTAGAATTTAAATTACAACACAAGAGATTTTTTCAGTCCACTATTTTCCCTCTCTCTTTTCAGGTGTTAGACTTACAGAGTTGCAGAATTTATGCCATATTATTAATAGGACAGTACCTAAATTTCAACGGACTAAAATTACGTTACGCTTGATTTAATTTGCTTTTAATTGTATTTTCGCGGGTTCAATTTTGAAAGCCCTCAGCTGAGGAGTCTCAACTCACACCCCAATCTTTCTATCATTTTTCGCTGTTTTTATTTTGTTTATTTTATCATTCCTCCTTTTCCTTTCTGTCTTTTTGTTTTTGCAAATTAATAATATAAATAATAATAATATAAATAATAATAATATAAATAATAATAATAAAATCTAATTTTGTTTTTGCATGTATTAGTACTATCTTTGACTTCAGAGGATTAATGTAAGAGATGCCCAAATGAGCCTACACCAAATGATGATCAAATTATTAGTATTAATATGATTTGTTAACAACAGAATCAAAATGGAAACTTTAAATCAACTTAAAATCATGTGGAAATTTCTAACATTCAGTAACCGCTGTACAAACACAACAAAAAAGGAAATCATAATAATGGACTTACTCCGCTTACGACGCAGAAATGTTATTACCTCTAAACATGCAAAACAAAGCTTATGATAGCAGAAATTGCTGTTTTGAAACTTCTCACGATATGTGCTGAAGATACGGTACTTACGCAGTTCCTCCACAACTCCCACCCGAAGTTCATTATACTGTTTACGTCCGGAAGTATGGCTATAATTCTTTAGTAGGTCGATCAGTATTTCTAGCGGAACTGTTTTTCACGCAGCAAAATACAAAGACAGAGTGTAATTACTCACGAGGAAAATTAATTAACGCGCAGTTTCATTAATCACCGATGACACGGTTACACTTTCCGCTTAATTCCTTCAAGATAGCTTATGAAACTAAATAAAACGAAACAGCCAACTATGCAGAAGGGTATCGAGCCGGAATCGAACCGAAAAACGCTATTTTCGCCGGAGTGGAAAAACCGAACCCAAACCAAAGAATTGAAATTCTTAAACCCTTTTTCTAGTAAAGATATTTACATTTCTCAGAAGAACGATAGAGAATTCAAACAAATTTCTATTTTCGTTTCAAACCACTTTTATGAGCGTCTTGAAACGAGCCTCTCGTAGGTAGAAGGCGTCCAAAATATTTCAACTTTTTGAGAATAAAATTCAACTATTACAGAATGTATCTAGAATTAATCTAACCACGCAAATTTTTTGGTGACAACACGAACAGTAGGTTTGAATAGAATTATTGTTCAGCCAGAGGGAGCTACTAGCACTTTAAAATGAATTGTAATAATCCATCTACATCTATGTGATCACGTTAATATAAACACAAAAATAATTCATTAATCTACAAAAAATAGCAGAAAAGATCGCAAATCCAATGTTCGGGAATTTTAAAGGAAAAAAATTTGTCGGCGGTGCTCGGAATATTGTAGAATTCTATAACAATAAATTTAAACTATTTCTTATGCAGTCGAAATTATAAAATCATCACTCCCTTATACTGTCTGGAGTCTTTTAAAGCTTTTAGTCGCTAATATAGTATAGAATGAGGTTTCAATCAGCCTCCGAGCTGATTGAAACTGAAGACTTTACGGTTAGATGTACTAAACTTCATATACATTTTACACACCTTTTCTTCATATGTAAACTTAGGTATTTATTGTTATTGAAGTTTTCGTATTTAATAAAAACTTCTAAAGACTTTTAATCTACAGGTAATTGAAAATTAATAAAATAAAATATTTTTTCAGTTGACTGTTAACGGCCACAGTAAACACTCAACAGATAAAGAAAAGAAACGAAAAATCTGTGGTAAGTGGCAGAAAAAATAAGTGCAAGAGGGTTGGAATGCCGAGACGAGAGATGACGTAGTCGAGGAAGAAGCGGAGGGAAGGAAAAACGGTGGATGCAGCACTTTTCAAGGCGAGGGGGAATATCATTGGCTCCTTGAATCCTCGAAAGAAACGGAGAAACACAAGGCTGCCGCGCAAATGGGCGAATAACAAATGAAATTAGCCTTTCTCGGAACCCCTTTTCATACTTCCGCTGGCGCCCCTTCTTTTATGTAGACGAAGCAAGAAACAAAACACGCTCGAAGAGCGGGATTCTCTCCCCCACGCCAAAGGTTTCCGCCTTTTGAAGAGCCGTGATTCATCTCCGATTCGAGCTCATTTCGAGACGTGACTTAAAGCGAGTTTAAGCGAGCGTGCACTTCGAGTCAACCTTATGCACGCTTATCTTATTGACTTCGGTAAATCCTATTGTGTGAATCGACCGAGAAAAACAAGGCCGCGCTCGAGATGGCCGAGTGCATATTCATGTACTTTCAGCGAATGCATTCGTGGGGATTTGATTCTCTTTGACGAATGCATTGCTCTCAAGGAAGCAACTTATGATCCATGATGCAATTTTAATGGAATATTGTCCCAAGAATTTCAAAACTGCAATCATCTTCCATCGTTAAGTTTTTTCTCCAAATTACGGTATTCTTTAAAATAATATATTAATTATAAGTTCATGGTATTTAATACAAAGAGGTAATTCAGCGTGGATGGAGTATGATAATATAAAGTACAACTTATGGGATGCTTCTAAATGCATATTCTCAGGTAATTAGGCCCAAGATATGTATATTTTAATGTTTTCATCTAACAGCTTTCAGCAATGTAGGTTAGAAATTCTTTTAAGTATGCCTTGATATGTAATAGTTATAATAATGATAATTTCAATGTTGACTTTCAGATGTCACCCACAAGATAATTAGAACATTTTTGCTAGAAAATACTCGGAAGTTGGCGAAATTCCATGCCTAATTCCTCGACGGTTAATACATTTCATCTGCGAGACCCTGGATCACATAATATTCTAACACTATCACACTAACGCCCTTTCTATTTTAATGATCTTATGCATAGATCGACTCTGGATCTTTTCCATCGAAATTTTGTATTAGAATATCAACCCATAGTCGAGTATATACGGTCTCTATCAGGACACCTTCGTAAAATCTTTATAAAAGAACTCTATATCAAAGTCTCAAATGAAAATGTAAACACAAGCGAAGATTCCCGCGAAATGAATGACCGTCCCCTCAATTTTTAAACCCGGCGCGCTTTTTCTTTAAAAGATGTACTAAAAAGAAGGCAAAGCGCTTCCTTGTTGAGGCGCTCCAGAACCGGTTCATCAGCAATGAGGTGAACCACATCCGGACGATGCAAACCAGTAGCCGAGGAATCGCCGCTATGATTATCTTCCATCGGAAACCTCTTAATGCCGACTTTTTAATTAAGAGTGGGAGGCTGTGAGAAATTTCCAAGCGGCGCCGGGGAAGCAATGAGTCAGGTCGCCGAGGCTGCCCTGATTGCAAAAGGAACATCGAAAGCAGATCGCCAACAGTAAAGAGATTTCATTCTGCCCTCATCGGAAACGAAGAAAAGTTTCCATGCCTCTGGAATCACAGCTTATGGATGACAATCAACAATCCGCGCGATGATCAAAGAAGAATGAAATGTAACGAGACGAGAACTTTGTCAGACAATATTTAATCTTACAGAAGAATATCAGAAGCATATGCCATTATGTATTGCCCCACGACTAGAAAGATGCTTCGTGACCTGTATGAAAGGGATGTTGCACTTTGGAGCGGAGTGGATTGATGTAAGCAAAAGAAAAAAGTGTATGAGTGGAATGTGTTTCTACACCAGGGGTGTTCAAATTTTGACCTCCTGCGGGCCAAATTAATGTTTGTGGCTCTCCGCAGCTTTCACGATATCCTTCACTTTATCTTAGCCGTAAAAATATCGTGAACGAATTTTGACTACAGCAAAGATCCGCAGGATAATTTAATTAGCTTTATTTCAAAATGCAACGCAACTACAATCGCTAATTCAATTGTTTCGCTGCAAGGAAATTTAAAGAAATCGTAGCTTTTCTTTCTCCGAGGTAGGTCAACAATAAATTGCGTTTTTTTACTTTGGTTATCAAGTTTTCAGAAAGAGTGATGAAGGGAACTTTTAGGGATGAATCAGCAACTACGTTGCCCAGAATCGGCGCAAAGGTCGGGGGTTGAACACCCTTTGTCCTAAAGGGAGAGGAAGAGCGAGAGAAAGCTGGTTTAATGTGGCGAATGAGATGATACTCTTAGTGGTTATTAGTGTTTAGTTGATTCTCAATCGGCTATCATCCACTAAGGGTAAGCTGGGAGGTTCACAGTTTTTGGTGTGCGATAACTTTGATTTAATCATTTGTTTAAAATAAAGAGATTCATATCAAATTGCATATGATCCATGACTCATGAGTGAAATACAAAAGTTTTTTCCTGAGAGGGTCCGAGGCATTAAAAGAGTATGTTAAGGAACAATGAGGAGAAATATGGCTGCATTGCGATCTACATTGATTGCGGTCTTGACAACAAGGAATTGAATCTTTCACACGTATGCATCTATGAATATAATTAGATAAAGCGAATGATAGGAATAACTGAAAAGGTCTGTGTACAAAAATTAGGCAGAATTTCGGATACTAACAAAAACTAAAACATAAAATTGAGATATTCGATTTTTATGATCCTTTTTAAAGGGACTATTCCACAAAAATTGTGATGGACCAAAGCCAAACTTTTCTCCACATATGCATCAGGATTTAATTGCAGCACCGTTTCGGGAGACACGATGCACTTCCGCGCGGGGGAAAATATTAGCAATCGGAGACGCTAATTACAAGGACCATTTTGAGGCCTTGCCAAGAGTTTATTCACCATAAATAAACAATAAAACGACTTTTTATGGGTTCCATTAAGAGCGAGGCCCTCAGCTAGCGTCTAATGGCAAATTCCTCTCTGCCTCCGTCTATATTCATCACACTAGTTTGAGAACTGAATTAAATTTTGGAGGAATAATAACAACCTTTCTGAAGATGATATATCCATTCCATCATGTCGCTACTTAAATACTTGAACGGTGACTCAACCAGCCATTATGTGCCTTTAATCGAGGCAGAAGCTTAAATATAGAACGCCCTTGTCTTCGAATAGCCCTTTTATTAAACTTCTTCATTAGATAAATTGGATTTTTAACAACGTATAATGACATTCTCATGTCATGTCATCTCATGAAATTATAATGATTCTTTAAAGTTGAAGCATGTCTACTTTTAATTGCTATAAAATAGCTTTGAAATCACCACTGCACAATAGCTTATGATGCATAATCAGCAAAGCTGAAATATATGGCGTTACTCGCAAAACTATATTTTTTCTACAAAATTCTGTTCTGACCTCAAAATATATATCCAGAAGTGTCAATGTTAAATAAACAACCAAAAAGATAATTTATAGGAGAATTGAAGGGAAGAAAACTGATACCATCATCCGTAGTATTTGAAGGTGTAATGGTACCCGAAATTATAAACCCTTGGAATCTCTAGGTTTGTACATATGAGTTGTGTAGAGTGTTTGAAATGTGTAAAACTATTATACACAAATCATTTACTAGCTTACCATCTCTAGACATAAGCAATGAAACAGGGATTTCTATTAAGAATCATGGAATATAATTTTCAAACAATCACTTATTTCTTCTGACTCTGTAACACGCTAGAAAGAATCAGTGATTTTTACGAATTAATTCGCAAAAAGATGTTAGGATAGCAAATATTTGGCGGAAGTATGCCTTTTGAGATTTATTTTTAAGCGTCAGCGCAAAATTCTTCATTTTCTTTTCGGGTTTCGCCAGATACTTCAGCTCTCTTAATAAAAATTCCTTGATATTGTATTCATTCGGTTTATTTAGTTCCTAAGGTCCCAATTAAGGCATTTATCAGAATGCCGGTTTATCTTAGAGAGGCCCTGAGCCTCTTCAATAATTTCAAGTTGATTTAACCTTTTTCAATGCGAAAATATTCGGGAGATCAGTTGTACCAAATCGTCCAAGCACCACTCCACGTCAAGAGGTCTGCGAATGGAGAATTCTCATTGGCAACGATCCCAAACATCTTCGGGAGTAATTCGTTGGAAAGGGACGAAAGAGGAGTCTCCTGCATCCCTTTTCGGTCCCGAGAAAGCCATTCTTTCACCTCACCACTATCGTCTCCGAGGATCAGGTGGGCGACCCTCCGACGAGTTCAAGGGCGCATTCCTAGTTATACCACACTAAATAACCCCGTACTTTGACTCTTGAGGTCGCCTCCCAACGAAACAGATGCTACTTTCAAAGGCCACTATGATATATGGACCAAAATTAAACTCTTCACAAAATGTATGATTCCGTTCTTTCCAAAAATGCGCAGAGAAGATTAAAAGGACTGATGTGGAATCCGCACGATTGGTCGTCGTGAGGTCAGGGCCGGATACAGATGGTTATCAAAAGAACGACCGCCTCGGGAGGCTGCAATCAATGGGGCGTGAATGAATGAATGTCGCTATGAGTTCCGAGGCGAAATAATAACTGAAAATGTATGGATGAATACAACCCTCGACAATGAAGAAAATACCCAGAAATAACTCAATTTCAATAAAGTATGAGTTATTTATCAAAACTATAAAACTTAAGATTAATCGAGTATTATATTGTCATCCAGGACATTCTCTTTCGGAGTAAGCACGTGATGAGCCTCCTTTATACATAGGCTTACAATAAGTCCCGTTTAGACATGGACTATCCCGGTTTGGAAGTATAATTACGGTCAATTCTTCATCCTATCCCGATTTGAGTGAAAAATTCCAATTAAGAAAAGATATAACTACTAGAAGATGCAACTATTAAAAGACAAAAGAAAAGAAAGACTGCAATTAAATAACTAACTAACTCTACGCAAAAACTGAAGAAGGGGAACGAACTCATTAAATAGAATAAAACTAACTTTGTTTTAACAAATTTTTAAAGCAATGGTTTGACTCTCTTCAAAATATTGTTTTCCGCTATTTATGGTAACCCTATTTATCCATAACTTTAGAATCAAACTAAATCCGCCTGTTGACTGATACTTTAAAAATCGATAGCTTGTGAGGAAAATGGAAATTTTAGAAAAATGATATTATTCCAATTAGTAAATACTAGGAGGAGTGAAAAAATTTCTATTTTTTTAAGATTATTATTTTATATTATATTTATAATATATATTTATAATATATATATTTATAATATATTTATATTATATTATTTTTTATATTATTTATGACAATACTACTTTATAATTGACTTTGTATTACTATTAAATAAAAAATAACCACTATGGACATTTAGAACGCAATTACAACAAGGTATCAGAATGTGTAATCATTGAATCGCAAAAAAGTGTTTGTCAAAATTGTTCATATCCTTTCTATATGGTCCTTTGGTTCGACTTCATTAATTATTCATCTATCTTCCAAAATATTTTTGCTGACAAATGGTAATTCATGGACATTTAAGGAATTTTTCGTGGCATATCATTATAACACAGGTTTCACTATAAGAAATTTTGACGTGAATGAGAAAATCACCCCCCAGATACTACTGCGTGTAAAACCTTTTACTTGCATATTTTTATACTTCATTTACTATATATAATAATCGTTCACAGCATATCTTAAGAACCTTTTGTATATATACATTAAAATCAATAGCTTGCATTATTTATCAATTTTCAATGCTTGATTAAAAAGTATATTTTATAGAGGGGATATCATGATGAAATCTATGTGCAAACTTTTTTTCGAGATGCGTTTCCCGCAATATAGCTAGAAATTTAAGGCACTGTTTGACCCTCCTATTTTAAAAGAAATGCTTCCGTGGACGTGATAATGTAAACAATGACATAAACAGATCATTTAACCTCAGCATAAACCTCTTGATGTCAGGCGACAACTCAGCGGCAATTGACACCTACACTACCCCGTCGAGGAACAGCAGCGCTTTTAAACCTATTTAGCAGAAGCATTTCACTTTCTTGTAAATTAAAATTTTTTCCGCGATATACTTACAGAATGAAATGTCCGCAATATACTTACAGAATGAAATGTTACGTAAAACACAAAGAAAAATGTAAGAATATGTAGCGATGCAGATTGATAATCAAAGAGTATAATTACTTGACATAATATACATCTTATGTTGTCCGAAGAGTGAATGTAATATCTTACGGATATAATAGAGCGAGCATTCTTCTCAGCAAAACTAATGGGCAATTTTTACAGAAAATAATTTCAAGAAAAACCGAAAGGAATTCTATTTACAATAATTAAATGAGGAGGATATATATTTAGTTTATTTTCAGCAGCTTCATTTTCTTAACAACATCCGTCCGAGTTTATATGAAAATACTCCTGGTATAATCGAATCAGAACCGAAACGAAACCCGAAACCTAAAAAACTTTATTTTTTCCGGAGTAAAAACCAAACCAAAACCGTAAAATCAAAATTCGTGAACCATTACGTTCCAAAATTCTGTTCGTTAAAATACCTTTTTACTTCAATGCAAGTCGAAGAAGCTATACTGCAAATATATAACAGCTCCTTGCAACTACTAAAATGAATCTTGATACTTAAAACTCCACGAATAACGTTATCTCTTTATTGTCACAAGTTTCATTATAAAATTTAATCTAATCTCATAATTATGAAAGTTGTCGATATTATGTGAACAGTCGGAAGAAAAACCATTTCGATTGTCTGAATGATAAGACCGGATCGACGTGCAAAACCGGAACTAAACCTAAATGTTTTAATTAAAACTGGAAAGAAAAATATTAAGGTTTGCAGTCCTGCAATATAGAGAATACATGTTTCATTTCATTGATTATATGTTAACTTTCAGATATAACTAACGCTTCCTGGGTCTATATTCGCGGACCTCTTAATTCCAAATAGGAAGGAATACATGTCAAGGAAATGAACTCAAGTGTAATCGTCCCTGAGACATTTGTAGGTGGATCATCTCCGGGCAACGAATCACATTTATTGGCACCAATCGATACAATCGAAGATCGCGAATGGACTCCAGAAGACGATTTAACCTTTCCCAATTCATTCCACTTCGAGTCTCAATAAATCAATCAACGCCACTTCTACCGAATGTTATCGATTGATTGGAAAGACGGAGGAACGAAAATATTTGTCCGACTGAGAATTTGCATGAAAAAGATTACCGAAAGTCGAAAGAGATACATTTCACAAAGATTTATATTTACGCCAGCATAAATAATGACTGGATACCCTTTCCGCTCGGATAAATATTAGAGTATTAGACTATGTGAGTGTAAATTTCCACAATTGTTACTGTCACGATATCAACCTTAACTTACTTTACAATTTCTATACACTCTGAATCTAACTAATAAAAATAATCGGCTAAAAGTGAAGGGAAACCTTATAAACTAAATTTCTCCTTAAGCAATCGCTCTCTAAGATTATCTAATTGAATTCCCGTTTTCTCTTTTCAATTTCCAAACAGCACCTCACATAGTCAGTTATAATGCCCTCAGGAAATCATCATCATTAAAGTAACGTTATTGCAATTTAACCATAGCAATCGAAAGGAAAAGGGCTGAGGGCACTTGAAAAAGTTACGTTATTTCCAGCTGGAGCGAGGAGAGGAATTTGCAACCTTGCGGGAATATGGGACGTAATTTATTGATGGCATTCAAAGGAAAACTTACGATTGATTGGTCACTAGCTCTTACACTCAAAAATCTAAGGTCTCAAGATGCGGGGTTAAAAATCTTTATCCTGCGGTCGTAGGAGTCATTTTCTTTGAATTATTTTCAACCAGGCCGAAAAATGAATCCTTGATTAATTGTAGGACACTGGAACAAGCCGAATTCAATCAATGAAACTCGGGAGAATAACACCTAGGAAAAATGAGTCCAGCTAAATATTATTCAAATCTATAGGTAGTGAAATATCGAATATTTTGGAAGCGGTACCGACAAGAGCTACGAATGACCTGAACAACCGCCGGGTAATTGAATCAAAGGGGGTGCCAATTAATTCTATTCATTCCTGAAAGTGAGGATAAAATTCAGTATTAAAGGAAGATTGGACTTCTTTGCTGAAAGGGCTACAAATAGCTCTATCTCTTAATAATATTTGGATTGCAAACTCTTTGTTAATTGAAGGTTAAATATCTTTTGAAATTTAAAAGTCCAAACGAAAAGAACGCAGCTCAGATATCAATAAAAAGAGGGGTGATCTGAAGTTCCTGTTTAAGTGAAATATATCATATATCAAGTAAAGGTAAATTAATGACGGATCAAATAATTAAAAATGGATCAAATTTACAATGGACAAATAAGAGAAAGTAATCAAATAGTAAAATGGAATAAAATTGCAGAAATATATAAGGTATTAAAATATTCCATGGAATATACTACTTATACGTAATATGACCACGCTAATCTCAGAATAGAGAAAATTGGAAAACAAATGAAGAAGCTTTCATCCGACGTCGGATTGAAAATGCCAGATGATGGTGATAATGGAATCAACGAGTATGAGAAAAGCACCAATTTGCAAATGTATGGAAACCATTTCCTTCTCAGCTGCTGTGTTCTATTTATTTTATTCTTATTTTGATTTCGAAAAATTAATAAATTAAGAATCCCTATTCTGATGTATTTTTTTATCTTTTAAGCGGGTATGTCAAGCGGGTATGTCAAGATACCTGGTACCAAAAAGCGTATACAAAGGTTGTGTGCACAGTCAATTGAGCAAACATAAAATTTACAGACCTTTATTAACTCCACAGAAGCGGGTCTAGGAATGGGATGCAATGAATCATACCTGAAAATAAAAAGACATTTTCATTAAAATCCACCAATAATGTCCATTTGCGTATTTTCAGAGGGACGCGAGATGAGCTTCCCGCTCAGCTAAGTAAATCGAACCGTAATTTTTTGTTTAATTTTCTGTCCGCTTCAATGAAAACGCGGAATTTCGGTTGTTCCGGAACGGCTCAGACAGTCACCATCGAATTTATTTAGTCCATTAAATATAAAAATTCTTCATATTTGTTTCTGTGGTGTGTAACATTATAACAAAATTACGATTTATATATTTAGGAAAATAATTTTTACATCAATATTTCGTATATACAAATTTTGGAATAACACGTTTGATGTTAGGGAAATAAATTGCAAGGTTAGTTCTTAAAACATAAGTATTCACCGTTATACATGATTATCAAATATATCTATTTGATTATAATGCATACAGAAATTCGAGACTTATAAAATACAGTTTCGTTACAGGCAGAATAATTTTCATTTTGGATCAGGTTTGGTTTTCCCTCCGGAAAAATGACGACCTTATTTTCGGTTAAAGGATCGATTCACCGGTTGAATTCATCCTTGTTTGGAGACACTGAATCCATTCCGAGGCACGGTTTCTCCGACATTTCCTCGACTCTTCCCGAATACTATTCCAACCAACGCCGTGGAGATTTTTTTATCTTTTCCCCGAGCGTGACTTCGACGGGTCCCTATTCTTTCCACGCCCACTCGTCTTAACGCCCACGCCAACCTTTCCTTGGCCGCCGACCGCTTTAAAATTTTCTCCATCCTTTCCCCTTTAACGTAGCCGCGGTCACTCGTCTTTTTACTGCCTTCGCTCCGAAAATATTCCTCAAAAGCCCGAGGCAAGCATTTCAGATAAAGCAAGCTTTTACGGGAAAATCGCCTCCCTCGGGGTTTCTGCTAACATACTTCCTGCAAACACTGTGAGTACACAGTAATTATATGCGGTGCGGATAAATAGCGGTGATGCTCATTTCCGATTAGATTCATTATTCCCATTGAATTTCTTCTATATTATAAAGTAAAGGAACTGAATTATCTAGTTTCCTGATGGGAAAATGTTATTTCTTTACGTAAAAACTGGGCTAAGTACAGTAATTCTGGTATCCCTCCCGCAGTAAAAGTCAAACTGGCTCGATCAGTTCTTCGTTGGGATAAATTAGTTCCATTAAAAGGTTAATTTTATGTGGATGTTTTTGCAGAATTATTTAAAAGAAATTTTAGAACAAAATTATTAATGTGAAAGAAATAATGAAAGACTAAACCCAGTTATTAAAATTTAATTGTTAATAAGTGATTTTTAAGTCACTGTATGAATATAACTAATGTTACAGTTGATGAAGACGCCAAGCAATAATCAAAACGAAAAAATAACGGATTCCGGTTTCGGATTAGGTTACAAGATTTTAATTTTCCTTTCTCTGACGCTAATATATACATCTCAGAATTCAAAATACTTGTAATATCCCTCATTTCCTTTACTTTTACATATCTTTCTGTAAATCGTGAGTTTTTTGCTGCATGCTCCAAAATCGATCACAGAAATCCATTTTATTGCTCAACAAATTGAAGGACTAGTGGCATAGTATCCGATGTTGTATAAAGTTATTCATTAATATAACTAAATAATGGTCTTTTAATAAATTTTTGAAAAATTATGATAAGTGTTATGATATTTCATTTTCAGTGTATTTGTACTGTAAATATTTTCCTGTGTCATTTTACGTCACTTCTTGCCAATAAGCTCTTTATTTTTAATCGCAACAATTTACAGATAATCCATGACTTACTGAAATAGTTAACGATCTTTGCTGCACTGACATTTTAAAATACATGGAAATATAGAATCATACTTTTAACTCTTTCTACCAAACTTAAGAAATTTAGGAAGCAGATCAACCTTGTGCAAAGCTAATAGTTTATAGTTCTCGACAGCAGAAGATATTGATCCACGAGAAGTTTCCAAATATTTATTCCGATGTTGGATCAACATTTATTTTTCGTTTCTTAGGTTAAATATATTCTGTGACATATTGAGGTCACTCCACCGATTCAGTATTTATCTTGCCTCCTTTAGAGAATTGAAACTCGATATAGAACATGTGTTCGATAGAATGTGTGCGGAGTGGTGTACATCCACTTAAAAATGATTCTCTTATTCGATATGAACATAAGGGGAAAATCGTAAATGGAACATAAAAGAAAGGTTTAACTGCTCCGAAACAAGGACCACAGATTGGTGATTCCTAAAATAAGATTCGTCTGGTTTAGTAGAAATACATAAACATGATTCATCGATCGCTTTCGTATACATTGGCTACGCTATTTTTGCCAATTCAATGGTCTTAACCTTGCTTCTCAGACTCAGTCGTTCTATGTTGAAAGCTTTTCTCAAATCGCTACAGGTGAACTTGGGTACTATTGCCTCGTCGGAGACTTCTTCAAGACGAAAATAAACAGCTCTTTGCGCAGACTGCACTAGTTTTTATAGCGGCATCTCCTCAGTTACGTAATCTTATCTACCAACGGTGGGTTTATTGCAGCTTATACAGCCACTCTCTGAGACACCCTTAGGGAGGCAGAAATCACCCCTTTTACGTGTATAATGCACTATTTACTGAATTAATGTTACGAAGTACCCCTTTCGTGAAATCTTCAATAGGAAGATAAAAATACCCTATTTGGTGCTACGAAAATGCTACCTGCATGTAACAAATTAAGTTATTTATTATTTATGAAATGAATAAGGTGATATACGTATATCACCACCTCATCCTTGAATCTTTTCATACATTATTTTCATCGTAAAAGAAATTCACAAAGTATTACGGTTCTTGAAATCAATATGTTCTGGCGTAACTTTGTGGAAAGCCATAATAAATTATAAAACTTTGAAATTTTCCACAGATTTTTAATATCGGCTACCGGTTTCGTAAGAAGTTCTTACATCTTCATGTAATATAAAATTTTGTATTACGGTTCTCCTAGATTTTAAGATCAATATTTTATTTAGATCTAAGGAAACCAAGGCCATGATAATGGAAGATATATCGAAGAGAGAGGAGTGACAAATGCATTTCTTTCTTGAAAGGTCCTCCTAAAACAACGACTTGCACCATTCAATGTTCTTTTCATTAGCAAGTGTTTGAGGAGAGTTTTCACACCCTTCTTCCCACTCACTGAGCTACCAAGATCTTCTCTCACTTCAGTCAAGGCGCATCGGTCTCATCTCCTCTCTAGAAAACACGATAGTAGAAAATATAACAAGGAAATGCACATTTTATGAAACATCGCAAAATCTGAGAATGTTTCAGGAAAACCGCGATAATAAATGGATCCGTAAGGATTGTTTTTTTCAGAATGAATTTATGCCCCAAAAGCCAAGTGCATGTTCTAAGACAGTAGGAAAAATGGCGCGACCAAACTTCTATAGTCACATAATAAAAAAAACAATTTACAGTCATTCTCATTGCATACGGCAGTTCCTCGCTTATAATTACAGAATCGCTAACTCCCCCAGTTGAAACTGGTTGTAGAACATTACTTCTGCTCCCAATGAGCTTTTGATGACCCCATAATCAACTGTAATCAATGTCCACTTGAATGACACTTTATTCGACAAGCTGTTTGTAAGACACTGTTATAGACTTGGATGCCGACATTCGTCATTAACTGATCGAGTGATACGTCTAGACTCCATAAAATTACATTTTTTCGCCTAGTAATTGGTATAGCTAAGGATTTTATCAATAGGCCTCACTCACAAAATGTTTCCTCATTTTATAAGGCACCATTCCTGAGGCAGGCTAAGTATGCATATGCTCTTTCGATGCATTCCACCGTCCATATGTTCCAAATCCAATCGTCGCAGTATTTCTCAACATTTGAGGTCTCAAGTTCCACTTTCCGTGTCGTCAATAGAAGTCCCACCATTTTGCAATGAATTCGTGCCACTAATTGATGTGATTAAATATTTTGCTGAAACTCAGTTTATTTTGTGGAATTCTATCTTAGCTATTTTAGAATACTTAATCTATTGAAAGAATTTCTATAATAGCATCACAAACACCTTACACAGGGATTATTTCTTCGGATCCAGAGACAGAGTCGGAGCGATTTGACGGTTGCTGCCGGAGAAAACTGGAACCGAACCAATTTCGTTGAACCTGAGTGACGTACAGACTCACCGATAGCAAAGTGGGCAAGTTCAACTTCAAACCGGGGTTCGATATCCGGTAGGGGCCTTTATATGCGAAATGATCTTAGCTATCGAAGCACTTTTCAAAATTTTACCATCACTGAGTGAAAACGGTACGAAAATGATTGCGGTTCGAAGCAGAAAAAAATTAAATGGTGTACGAGGAGAATAACTGTAGTAGTATAACTACCGGTCATGCGAAGACCGATAGAATGGTGGAGGAATGTGGTGCTAAAGATCAGAGATCCATGCTAGTTTAAGAATGAAGGGGAGAGAGAGAGAAGATGCTAAGATGTCCCTGAAACGATAGATTTATGGAAAGATAAGAATGTGCGGGGGAGTATTGTGAATAAACCAAAGCTGTGGAGTCTTAGTCGCGATCGATTTTGTCTAGAGTCGGAGTCGGATAAAATTTACCGACTCCAACTCCGTTTGATAGATTTGAGGGCAACAATTACAGAGGATTCAATTTATGATATTTTCACACCTGAAGCAAATTTTCAATACATTTGCTAATGATATCATGTGAGTAGCACTATTAGTATAAATTCGTGCTATACTCAGATGTTTAATGAAATTAATATATTTAGTAAATTAATTTTCAGGGAGTCGGGTCGGTGTTGAGGTCGATTGTTGAAAACGGAGGAGTCGGAGACGAAATCAAGGCGACCCGACTCCAAAGCCCAGGAATAAACGAGGTGGATAATTTGCCCCGAAAGTGTTAGTGATATACATTTATGTTTTAGATACCGACCCACGAAGTGTAAACAATTAGAGTGAATGTATCAAAACTTGTGCGAACGCGTTTGAAAAAAACTGAAAAATAACACATAAGATGTGAATAAATGAGTTATACACGATATCTTATTGTTAGTTACCGCATAAGGGCAAAAAAGTTAAAAATATATTCCATGTCTGTATTTGTAAATCAATACATTACTTCAAGCATTTTCATTTCTCATCTTCTACGAGCTCATTTCTCATATCATAGTTCATTTTAAATCACCATATTTCCCGTCCCTTCGATTTCTTCCAAAGAATTAGCAGTTCTTGGTGAAGGTTGGCAAATGCACATGTTTGCATAAAATAGATCGATGAGGACAGAAAGTGTGCTAGCATGTACGGCGCGTCTCACCTGTTAGTCTTCCTTTTCTTCGAAACCCTCATCAATTCCACCTCACGACCGCTGCGAGCCTTGACCTCCGCAGATAGAGAAAAGGGACAAAGTGAGCCCACGGTCCTTAGAAGCTGACATGATGCCCGATACGGAGATGAATTTCTCTTTAGGAGGCCTCCTTAAGAATGTGCGACGAGAGGACCTAAGTCTGCACGGGCCCAAATTCCGATCTATACCAGGTTCCTTCTTTGCTGGCGCCGGGGCAGTCGCCTACTACACTTTCAAGTTCCGCTCAACAGACATTGCGAGCGAGCTTTTGAACGATTATAAGCTTTTTTTGGAGTAATCTCCATCTATTTCTTACGCAATATATATTTATAATAATCGTGAATCCTTTAATGGGATTCCATAGTAATTGATTCAATGTAGAATATCGGAAGTTTGCTATGATTAGTGTTTATCAGTGCGCGAGACCTAGTAATGAAACGCTTCGCACTAAAATTATTATATGATATATTGTTTAATATAATATATTCAACAGAAAAATACTTAACAACTCTTTCTATTTAAGAAAAACATTAACCGAATAAAAAACTTCATAAATTAAAGACAAATAATATGAACTGAAAACTGTAGAAATTTTATGAGCATGTACATGTACTTAGCTATAATGGTCGCACTATAAGGATTCGTATGACCGTTTCCCCGTTTTCGAGTATGAGTTGAAAGCGAAAAGATAAAAAAATTGAGAGGAAACTCGGCTCCATACTATCCATACCCAGCTCTTTCATAAATGAATCTGGATCCAACTCGAAAGTAGAATAAAAACTCATATCTAAAGCTATCCCGCAGCCAGACCAAAAGTAGATCGGCCTCGATATGGTCATGGATTTTATTTTTGAGTTTCCAATACCTTAGAATCTCCGAACTCAGTGCTCTAAAATGAATCTACATACTCTTAACAGCGCAAATAGGAAATAATACGAAAAAAATAAAATATTGTGCTCACAAAAATAATAACAAGACAAAACGTTTCAAATAATTAAACTTTTTTCATAAAAACTTTTATTCGTTGAAATTATGAATTAAAAGATTGACGGAGGAAATGCAAATAGAATATAAATAGTATTTAAATTATTAGATACCAAACATTAAGATGTCATCCGTAATAGGAAGGGTTGGACGGTTTGGTGGAAATTAAACAGAAGAAATTGATGATTAACTAGAGAATAGATGATTTATAGATGAGTGGGACCAATAATAAAAATCTTAAATATTTTACATAGCTTGTTACTAGTAAAGCTTTTCTTTGACACCCTTGAGTCTATGAAGGGATAAGTTTTAAAATCAGTTGAAGTGTTATGATGAAAAAGATGCAGAAAAAAGGAAGGAATATTATTGTTTATAAGAGGAAATTAGTTGCAGTAGTATTGTAGAAAAACCTTCGATAGCGTAGGTCATTTTGATATGGATATGGACACTCACCGAGAATTGAACCCGGGACCGCTTTACCAAAGGTGAACGTGCCACTACCCGGGAGCTCCAGGAATATTGTCTTTCAGCATTTTCTCTAAATTAAATAGTAATCGTAGATACCGAAATAAAGGGTGTATTTTAATTATCGAGTATGATCAATAAAACCCTTAATCTTATTTATATCGATTCCCATTTGCAGTCACGAAGTATCTTTGTAACGATCAATAATTTGACTTTCCATTACGTCTTAAAAGGTGGGAAACGTGAAATTTGGCTTTTCAAGAGGTTGAAAGTCTATGCAGTCTTCCGAAGGAAATGGTTCATTCCTGAACTAGTGTTAATTATCGCAAGTGCAAAGTTAGACTGCAAAACCTTATAAATTGCATGCGTACTCAATATAAAGTATAACCAAAGTGGTCCTGTTACAGCGCTTTATCTTAGTTTCTGCCCAAGACCGAGTTTAAATGAAGAGAAGCCCCAGACCATGAATGGTGAACTTGTGGCACGGACGCCCAAAGTGGCAAGCGAGAGAAGTCTTTTGGCACATAGAACTCTGACAGCATTATCCTTGCTATGTATTTTTCCCTTTCAAAAAAAGGAAGCTATAGAGATAATAAATTGTTTATTGGTAATGATAATTATATATAATTTATATCACTTGCAACATTTAATCCAATCGCCGACATAATAAAATAGATAATAGCTGAATCTCACCCTATGAAATGAAACCAAAATGGCACGCAATTGTTCACTTTTATCAAATGTGGTACTCTCGCCATAAAAGGCTCGCTTAGGGCCATAATGCCCTAGGGCATTTCAGTATTGAAACCCCAACCCCGCCTCAATGACTATAGGAAGACAAGACTGATATAACAACAACAAATTTTTTTGTAGAATATATACAATATTGATTGAAAAAAGTATTTTAAAATTCAATTATGAATATAAACCAAACTTTGTAAGATATTTGAGGAATAAGCAATGTTTTTCAGGAAATGGAATTGGCAAGTTTACCATCAATTAATTTTTAATTATTAAAAAGATTATTATCCAAGAAGTGTTGAAATACTTTCACGGCTCTGTATTTTAGTTATTTTTGTCACTGCTTTCGTCAAAGGTCGAATTACAGGAATCAATGCAGAATTATCGGTTAGAGGAAGAATTTCTCCGAAATTTATCAGATTATGTGAGAATATTTCTGAAGTATTCATTGATATTTCTGAATCATAAAGTTACGAGGAAAATTATTCCGAGACCTTACCTTCTTCTACATAAATGTCAGAAAGACCAATAAGAATGTCAAAAGTATCATAAATCCTGACTGGAGGCCCCCAAGATTTTGAGACAATAGGTTTCAGTCAGTCAAGTATATAGGCAAATCCGGTCCTGGCAAAGATTCATTTCACAAGTCAAACTGATCGTTCGCATAGACGCATGAATCAACGCAATAGTTTATTTTCCCATCACGGAGATGGCTGATCACGGCTTAAAATTTTTATTGGGAAACTGAATTTTTCTAGCGAAAGTTTTTCATCTCATTGCTCGATAGGGATTATAGATGCTTTGACACCATTGAGCAACGTAGAGTCCACTGCCAACTTAAAGCTTATCATTCCATTAAATCGAGTCATAGGAAGGAGACGACTTAATGGCGACATCGGACGCCAACGTTGGCACAGCCGAGTGCAACGCAAAAACTGAACCAATCCCAACCCATAAATACAACTCGTTACCATTCACTCTATCACCTTCACTTTGTTTTCTCCATATCTCGCATAATTACGAGAGATACGGATTCTATTCGCGATGCGGGTTGTATATCTTCCTACGGTCTATTTGCGGCCTCAGATTTGCATTTCGAGAGATGGAGATGGAATTCTCAATACAATCAATTAGTAATCAATCGATCGATTTAAATGTCTTGTGAGAATAGCTAAATAGGGATTGGGAAGTATAATTAGATGGCGATAAATGATGCAGTATTTAGACGAAAGATATCAAACGTCCCGCAGCGCAGGAGACAGTGATGCACAGCAGCGAACTACAAATATTTTACTAATGCCATCAGATTCCATTCCTACCTGCTTAGTTCTTATCCCTCAAAGGGATGTTGCGCCATAGTCTTGAATTTATTTTACAAGTAGTTGTACTGTCAAAAGTATTTCAACAGCTGATGTCATTTCGCACGTGAACTCACACCGGGAACCGAATCCAGAAAAGCTTTCATTAAAGCCAAACGCGCTGCTCAAATGGCTAACCGGGAGCAATTTTCTTTTCTTTAGCAGCACATCGAACCGAGACCGAAACGGAAACCGAAACCTGAAATACCCGTTACATTTCCCGGAGTGAAAACCGGAATCGATCCGAAAAAAATTACCGAACAGAAAGCTTTTATTTACTCCGCTCCAAAAGTTGGTTCCAACGATGCAAATTTTACCGACGTGCAATGCAAGTTAGATTTCCTAAGAGTGTAACTACGACTTTTAAGTTAATTTTATTCTAAAATTCAATGTAATGTAGTGTATATATAAAATGTTAGGCATAAAAATACAAACTTTGAGAAAGATATAATATTACAATAGTCGGAGAGAAAGAGATCCGGTTCGATCTGACAACCGGAATCATGGAGCTGAACCAAAATTTAGTTTTTTAATTTTAGCAGAGCGAAAAACAATACGGTTTGATCACCTGATTGATAGTAAATGGTCCAAAGCAGGGATAAGTTTGATAGCCTGGTATTCATTCCATAATACACACCATAAACTATAGCAATGAGATTTAAATATTTCTTGACTATTCCTATAAGAAAATATTCCTTCAATAAGATAATGGACACAAAATTTATCTCAAAAAGCAACAAATTTGGCAACACTGGAAAGGGGGGAAGGGAATTATGCAGAAATACGTGGTTTAGAGAAAGGAGTAGAGCGTCCGCCTGAATTCTAATTCTTAACTAATATTGGAAGGAGAGATACAATGTAGACGATGAAAAACAACACTCCTCTAAACTGAAGTAAAGCTATACTAAGCGATTTAGTCGTATTCTCTCACGTTTTATTTCTTTGTTCGTTCGATTTGCGGCTTCGGTACTTTTGAGTCTCTCCACCAGGTGATCCAATATCTCCGATGAGTGGAAACGGCCAACCGCAGACGATACGCTCGAGATATTTCTATTCTGCGATGCGTCCAACTTTATGATGGACTTTAGGGTTTATCGTTTGGTTAATCGATAGAAAATTTTCGATACTATTCGGCCCCTCGTTGATTGCTCATTGGAATGGAAGAAGCGGAATCGATCCTTTCTCGGAAGGTCCCATGAATTACGCGGGAGGACACGAATAGTCCTTTCCATTTGAATGTTACGTGATCGGGAACTTAAGGTGCTTTGACAGAGATTTTCGACGCTTTCTACACCGGAACCCGAAAATTAAATTCTCTTTCCTCCGTCGTGACATAATATAGTAGCAATAAAAAGCGCCTCTATAAAGGCAGGATGAAATATAATAATTCTCTTCTTATAATTAACCAATGGTCTTTAAGGATTTAAAAGGAACATTGATTTGTAGGAAAAAAGCTAAATTTACATTTAAAATTATCCGTTGTAAAAACACCCAGATAAACAATGAGGGGTAAACCAGCGAAACATACCGATGGATTATCTAAAATTTAAGAGGAAAGCAATCTATAACAAAAAGGATAAACACAAAAAGCATAGATTCAATTTCACGTAGGTAAAACAATTAAGAACAAAGTGTGCGCATCGTATACATCTGCGTTATTAATTAGGTGCATCTGTTATTAATTTTTATTGTAATGGAGTATAACTATTTACTTTCAAATCTAAAACCGCAGTAATGCTTGTAACTTCGGGTGCTAATTCATGCGAAGAACGTGCGTTTATTCAATCTCAAAATAATTCATCTAGAGGGTAAGAAAAATATAAAAACTTGACTACAATATCCTACAAAGAAAAATTAAACAGCTAAAAGAACCCCCCTTGAAAAGGGCTGTATAAAAGAAAAAGTAAACATTAATTCCTTCGTTAGAGCATATTACTAAAAAACGATTTTTTAATGTTCCAGGCGCCCTCAGGTTCATAATGACATGTTTTCAATACCAGAAGATTTCAGCTCAATATGGAGGAATTACAAATAAGAGCAATGGTTTTATATATTGCCTCCTTGTATAAAATAAACTGAATTACACGCTTCCATTCAATTTCAATGTTTAACCGCATTGGATATAAAAGCACAATTTTCAGTGAAAAACTATTCCTAGATTCCTCATAAGTTTAATTCGTAGAACCAAGTTTCCAAGACCAAGTTTGTAAGACGGAAGTTCGCAAACCTACATCGAATTACTTTTTCATTAAAGATTTATCATTATGGGATTACCGAATTTCTTTCTAATGAATCTTCTTTATTCTTTATTTACCTCATCTTTATTTACCATGTAATGTGGACCGATGCAGGTAGAATTTGTCACGCGTGCCCCGATCGGTGGGAAGATTTTCACAGGTCATTTCGGTGGTCCAAATCTGTCAGAAACCACCGAAGTCGGACCATGATTGGAAGTGGAGTGGCATAAATTACAATGGCCAACCACGACATTCCTGTATACGCGTCACTGCCTCGACAAAAGATGAAAATACAGACATGCAAAGATCTCAAACCGGTTTATGTCAAGGGATTCCAATATCAGCTGATTAACACCGTGGGAAAAGTTGAAACAATGAAACTGGGAATATGATTTATATAACGATCTTGATGGAGAATAATCCAAGACGTCATAATTATGTACAGACAGGAGAGAATCCCATTGCAACTTCGTATACAAATAAATAATCATATGAACAGTCTTGGAAGAAACTTAGATAAGGGTAAGAAAACTATTCAGTCACAATACTTGTGCAATGAAGTGACGGACAAACTTTTATTTATGAAGTTAACAACTATTTTATAGCGGCAAAGTTTGAATGGTATTCAATAAACACTCTTTCTTCTACAATAATGTGCAAATACTGCTATTATATGCAGTAACTAAACAATTTTAATCCAAATTTACCTCATAAAAGTATCCCATCCTCGCTTTAATATTTTTTGACCACCCATATTCTATTAACTAGATATAACTACTTACATTCATATACTCGTTCATACCAGTGGTTTTTGCAGGTAAACCATATCTGTATCACATTTATTGCGAATTTGAAATTTACTTCAATGAAAAGATAAAAAGAACCTAAAACAGACAATGAAAATTAAAGGGACTGATATTTATTATGTTGAACGTGAAGACGAGTGTATAAGTTGATAATATACGATCTAAAATAATATTCGAAACAGAGCTTTTGGTTGAAAAACCATCTCAATTCACTGAAGTAAAAAATCATGAGATACCCGTTGCGATTTAAATACTTTAACTTAATTTTAATACAATAAAAATTACTTATTTCCTCGAGAGACACGCTAGGCTTCCAAATCACTCTATATATAGGTAGCCGAGTACTCGAATTACAAAGGTAAACAATTACTTATAAATTTATAAGAATATTAAACCATTCAAAAGAAGAAGCTAAAATAAGATGATTGGTGACCAAGTACGTTTGGTAATGCAATTATCTATCCCAATGAATGGTTGCATAATAAATTTAAAAGATGACACCGTGTGAATCGCAATTATAAGTATTCACATTCTATGGTGCACCCAGAGAGAGAGGGCTTTACCGCCTCCAAAGATTCTACAAGTATCTTAAGTTTTGTCGCTTTCAAGTTTTCGGTATGACGTAGACTCAGTAAGTAAGTTGCAGTAAAATTACACCTTTCCTTCATATTTTATCGTGAGAGTTCGTCAACCAACTGAAACTGTAAGATGTTCTATGTACTCGTATTATTTGTGACAATCCTTTAGTTACCTCACAAGCGAGAATCCTGGATGCGCGCCTGTTCACATCGTTTCGAAATTTCGGCGAGAAAGTATGTACCAGTTCAAACATGATACACCCTCGGAAGCAATGGAAATCGGCTACGCTTGATTAAATACGTCCAGTTTGGAGCTCATTTTTCCCTTTCATGCAATCTCAACTTAAGCCGTTGTGATACCTTTGCTGCAAAATTGGGTCGATTTTATTTTAAGGATTATGAAAAGATTAGGAAAAAATAACTGCGTTTATGAATTTTACAACGCCAAATGAGACGGTTATCTATCGGGAGACAAGTAAATTTAAATTATAAATTTTTTAGTAATATTCGGATGCTGTATCTAAATTATTGCAGTACTAAGTACATAATAATACTAATAATATCGCCTACACAGTAATCCATACTAAACCACCAATCTAAGCATTTTTGCATCCACTACACCAAACATGAAACGCATTTTGGATTCTATTAGAGCAGCTCTACTTTACGTTGTAGTCTCTTTGGATAATCCTCCTGCATAGCATGATTCACCGATCAATACTTCTTAACCACAGCGAGGAAGATTGCTATTGGAAAGCCGGAGACGGGAAGGAAAAAATTCACTAAACTGCTAGGAACGATAAATATCCCAATTTTATTTGGAATAATGTGGAATGGAAAAGAAAATCAATAAAATATTTTGTTATTAGAATATGTTCGAATGAATAGGAGGCCCAACCCAGGTTTTCAATGTACCTTTTCGACTCCTCCTTAGTAATATCGGATTCGTACCTCAGAGTTTTTCCCAGATATTTGAGTATTGAAGCTCAATATTGGTGCATTCATTCGGAAAGTGGAAGAATCGTCGTAACGGAATTGAGCTCGAGCTTTGAAAATGGAACAAGATATTTCACGAACCTAAACTGTCTGAAACAGAACGTTAGTAATATATACCTTAATAAATTGGTTATTATGAATATTAGGAATACTGTTTAATTATATAACAGTTCAGTATTCTCTTCTCCACTTTCTGTCGCGATATTTGTGTGTTGCGGAAAGAGTAAAAGTACTTTTTTAAATGCACGTTTCGAAACAGATATTGCACTAAGACTTTTAATTTAACCACGTGAATTCCCTCGAAATACGTGAAAGTGTAGGAATTTAGTGTCCGATAACCGAGGCTACAAGTCAACCGAAATTATACTCAAGTAATTTAACAAATTTTTAACGGTTTGATACAGAAGATACAATTCGACGTCAATAGTAATAAACGTATAATATCTGCTTTTTCCATGATGTATCTCTGGAATTAGTTCGATCGTTATATTTGTTATAATTTCGCAAAAGAAGTAAGATCTACAAGAGATGAAAATGAACTTAACGTGTATTCCGTATGGAATTCTAAGTGAATCATTTGGTAACAACTCTATGCTTTATGTTTATAGAAAATAAACTTTTTCTCATTGATTGGCGAAACTTAATGTATGAAAATTAAACTGCTTCTTTCTCGGTCTTCGATTGCGTTGAGCAATGCAAGAATGTTTATTATATAAGGATAATAAATTGCACTTTCAGTATATTATTTATGCATGTATTTCAATTGGTCCATAGATTAACTTCCTTTATATAGACTGCTGCAACGTGAGTTATTTTCTATCAACCTTCAATTGAGGAAATATTTTCCAAAAAAGCCAATTTTTCTTAGTTTTTCTTTTCTTTTCCTCCTCTCTTTAAACACGGATTATTTTTCCGTCTCCTTCTTATCGTCTTTGTAAAAATGTCTGACGAGGTTATGTGGAATAGAGATCCCTCGTGCCTTACCTAATACGGTCGAATAATGACAATACTTGTAGGTTTTCTTTGTTTGCTGCATCAATTATAGATTATTTCTCCTCACAAACTGCTCTGTTAAGACCCATCTATTTTTTTCAGATGGTAAAACTGCATACTGGCAGGAGATTCGTTACATACCTTCAAAGAATAGGGACGAAGCAAAATCATCTTCCAAGCAATCTCAGACCTCGATAAACAGATCTCTGAGTGATGCTCACCGATCAACTCCATTTTGGGTACAGCAATGCGACAGTTTGGCCACAACATGCCTTTATTTATGGAACAAATACCATAGAGACGTCGTGTTTCACAAGAATTCCGTCGCGGAGTTGATACGCTCACCGACTTCGCTGGATAAGGTTACGTGCACGAAACCGTCAATTTTTTGCTTTCATTTTCTTCTCTACGTCTCTTTCAAGCTTTAACCCGATCTGTAACCGAATTTTGAGCTGTCCCCTCGTAATTTTTCAATACGGAAAACGAGTATTACATACTAGTGGTGATCGGTTAACGAAAATGATTCGTTCAAAATAGACGTTGGCTACTCGAATCTTTCGCTAAAACACCACTGATTGACCTTTACGGCAACCAAATTGATTAGATAATGAGAGAGAAACAAAGAAATGAAAAATTTTATGCTTTTAAATTGTATATTTTTTCATAGTATTGCTTTGTGGACCAAAGTCGTACTCGGCGCGATGAGGAGTAAAGTATGTTACCTTTGCTTTGCTCACTGAGCTAGAATTTTGAATCCATTTAGATATAGTAGCAGAAAGAGCAAATATCCATGAAGATAAAAGGTAGGTTATCTCCGTTAATTTCTGCAACCACATCCTGATACTGGGACCGTTTTTCGAATGTCTTCTGGCATTAATATGCATATTTTCGGCACTCTTTGCCTCATCTGCGGTCGGTTCTTAGATTAAATATATGCATTATGGAAAGCGAGACGTTGGATTTCAATAAAGTGCAAGAACTTATATTAATCCTTCTCTTTTTACCCTACAATCAAAGCTGCTTTACATCAATGAATAATTGATAAAATCCATGAATGTGGAAATAAGTAATCCTTCGCCAACCAACGAAAGTGTCGCGGCTGGCAAGACCAGGTTTTTGTAGAAAAAGTATAGGTTTGAGGATAAAAATTTAATCGGCATCGTAACATTAAAGAGCTGAAAGGATATTTACAATAAAAATATCAATCGAATTTCTCGAATATAAAATTGTGTTAAGGAAATCATTGAAGAAAGGCACGACTCCTTTAGAAAATCTGCAAAACATTCAGCAAGTCTTATATAATCGTCAAAATTTAGGAAAAATGAAAATGTGTTCGGGAAATAATTGAAGCACACTTAATGAATCTCAAACCGTGTATACCCAATGAGTAATGTTGATATTCTCGTTATTCCTTAAAAATGTTATCCATAGAGTCGTTGCGCTGCATGAAATTCGTTCTAATCACAGCATTCATTCTCAGCGGGGAAGGCGAGGGTAAAATACCTCACTCCTCATCTTGCATAGCTGTCTCATTCCCCCTGTCTAACTTTTGGTAGTCAATGGTAGCTTATGGGCCAAACAGCCTTCGAGCTGATAATACGATACGAAGATGTTGAAAAAAATACTGGAAAAGTTAGTCCGACGTTATTTGGTCCTACTATTGATTAAAGAGAATAGAATCCGGGAAATCAAGTGGTACTCACGGCATTCGCTGCACGGAAATGACATGAGGCGAATAGATTGAAGAGAGTTGGCAGAGGGATGCGGTAAAGAGAAGGGGATATATTTCCCACGAAGCGGAAAAGAGGAATTGGAAGCTTTCTTCAATCCAGTCTCACTTCTTCTCTTCCTCTTTTTCCGATATCCCTTCTCATCTGAATTTCTCTCGTGGATCCTACTATTTTTTACCGAGTTAACTGACCTGCTTCCTCCTACTTTTCTTATAAAGGAGTAATACAAACAAGTAATGATACGCGGCAGCTATTAACCGGGTACAGATGGAAACGTGCTTCCGTAACGGAGAGTCCGTGCTTTTTTCTATCTCACAATCTAGTTTTAATCTAAACCAGTCTAAGGCAATCATAGGGAGAGTAATAGGGACATTTTAAGTGCCTATCGTTTTTGAATCGCAGCTAGCATAAGCTTAAAAATAATTATTAGAAAAATGTACCGTAACTGAATGTTGAAAATTGTTTGAATCAGAATGAAAAGTCCAAAAAACAGCCGAAGTAGAATACGTGAATTACTAACAGAATATATGCAGAAAGTGAGCCTATATTCCGGCCACCGGCTTAAATCATGATTATTTATTATTCGATAATCATAATTTATGAGATTTGGTAATGTTATTTCCATCCATTTACTCTACCATAGTTATTTTGAGATCAGTAATTTCTTTGGTTGGTCTCCTTTTAACTCACCTTTTTCTGTGTTCCATTATCATGAAATTTGAATTGCATTTTATTATTTATCTTTAGTTCTCCGATGTATCTTTATTACATTATATTGTGCCATTCTATTTTACTGTAATGCCGTAGTTATTTTTACTTTCTTCTCTGTGTTATCGCAACATGGGTTTTATCTTAGTCTGCCCTTGGTTGCAAAGATTTTTCCCAAACTTTTAACTTTTACTTTGACACACACCTCTTAACTTTTACTTTGACCATATTGTAATACCATACTTGGTTAGTTGAAAGAGAAGCCTAAACTCGCCAAAAATGATCAATCTAATTATTTATCGAACTACTTCTGTCCGATTTGTGAAGAGAGGAAAATATAAACATTGCAGGTAAGACAAATAAGAGGCAGGATTCAGAGGTTAGAGGAAAATTAAAGAAAGTAGACTTCGCATTAAATACATCGAAGCCCAGGAAAAATATTTCACCGCGGAGCCTAGCCGAATAGATATGTCTCTATTTCGGGCAATATTAAAATTTAATATTGGCAAGTGAGAGTCGAAAAGGCGCCTAAAAATAAAGAGAAATGCGGAAAATATTATAATGATAACGGTGATACAATAGGACTGTTTCATCTCTCCTTAAACATGCCTTTGAACTGAATCGTTTGGAAACGTTCACTCAGAATGACAGTATAATTGACTTAGGAATTTTGTATATCTCAAAACATGGGAGTAGTTTACATTCAGCTTGCGATGAAATCGCGTTTTCTGGTCCTCTAACTGTCGCGGATGTAGAAAGGAGATAGAGAGTAAAATACATTCTAAGAAGAGAGGGGAAGATGAAAGAGGACAAGAGAGGCAAGGGGAGGAAATATACATATGATTTGGGAAGAAGAGTGATGCAAAGGAAGAGCAAAACTGAGGAAGTTGGTCAATGGAAATGAAAAGGAGGGGAAGAAGTAGGCTACTCGGGAACCCCGATATGAAAGGGATACCAGAAATCAAAGGTCCCCGCTGCGAATGATATGGTCCCTCCATGAGTAACAGTTGGGATACTTAAATCAAGAGGGTTGACAGGGGTTGGGGACATATCCTCGCCTTGCTTCCAAACAGGTTAAAAGTAAATTGCTTGACCACGACCAGATAAAATGTACGTGGCGTAATTTTTAATATGGCCGAGATTGGCTAGGATTTTTAAATGGCTAAACTATTAAGGCCACCAATAGACGACGAGTGAAATAGTACAGTGAGTTCTTCCATGTCAGATATACCAACATCAGAGAAGGGAATGAGATGATATACATCAGGGAGACCTTCTTCAGGACAATAGGAACGTAAGTTCTGCTGTTCTGGAATAATTAAAAGAGCAGTCATATTCCATGAAAGACGGTCAGGGTTTACATTTTGCCAAACAAAAGTTGATAAAATCGATGTATACCATCAATCAATTTGAGCTCTATTAAGATAAACAACAATCGCTAATATTACAATTTTTCTTGTGTTTAGTAAATTTGCTAAAACCAGTAATATTGAATCTCTTCTTTCAATGCCAATGTATTTTTTGATTATGTTGCTACATGCACCCTAAAAAGTCGCTAAATTAAAGAAAAATGTTGCTAAAAAGTGATTCAAAATTGACGTGAATTTCTTCTAGTACAGATATCAAACAAATTAGTCAGATTATATAAACTTTAGGGCTTTCATCGAGTAAGCGAAAGAATTAATCTACCTCCATTTATTTCGAATGGCTTTCTAAGTACGTTTATTTGGACTTCGAATTAAGTTCTTAGTCCGTTTCGTCACTGCACTGACATAACTCTGAAAATCAATCAAAACGCAAGTTTTACATTTTAAAGAAAGGTTAACTTAAGTTGAACGAAGGCAAGTTAAACGTCTTCACTTCACTAGACTAGCGTCTAATTTTTCTCCCATCCTATCCTTCACCACCGCCCACTACAGAAGTAAGAGAATTCCACAGACCGCTCGTAAATCTAACTAGACCCATGCCGCTTTCCAATGAAGACTGACGTAGAAAGATTCACAACATCTCTTTACCTTCATCGCGAGCCATACAAGACAACGACTGCAATTTCCGAGTTCATGAACTTCAATTTATTGTCCTTCTAGATATATATGGCTAGATGTTTTTATTCCGCACTAAAATTTTCACACAAGATGAATGCAACTTAAACGGCTTAAAAAACAAAACCAAGATGAGTAGTTTATTTATAGAAAGTTGACTAGGCTAGTTTCAAACAGTAATGAATACGGCACAGTCAGAGATAAAATGATTAATATACCAAAAAGTCCTATTACAAAGATCAATCTAACTTTCAAGATGATTTTCAGACGTATGAATAGCTAAAAATAAGTATGATAAATCGATTATTATTTTTGATATAGGATATGATAGTTTGAAGAGGGCAAATAAAATCTTCGGAAAGATATCCATATAAAATCCTACGTTTTTGGAAGGTGATGTAAATATCATTCGATTTCCCTAGGACATAGAATAATAAGATACAGCTAGAAAAGTCAGGGTAATAGATTCTATGATAAATCGCTTCAAAAAATTCGTTTTTTCCGCAAACGATACGCTGTATTCACGGTCCAGGAAATTAGAATGAACGGAGCAAGTGACGAACACCGAAAGGATGCTAGGTTATATATACTGGAACCCTATACAACTACAGCTATCCTAACATTGGTAACGTAAAATTGCGATATAATTATGAAAAAAACAAACTTTGTACAAATAATAAAAAACAATTCGAAAAACTTCCGTGTCTTTGACTGCAAAGGAAGGCTAGAAATAGAGCGGGGCTTTCTCAGCCGTGATACGATTCCACTATTCCTGGACATCACGTCTCAAGATGCGCAGAATGAGATCATTGAGGAGAGCAACTTTTTCCTCGGAGCGTGAGAGCAATGCTGAATTCTAATCAAAGTCACTTGAACTTAGAGCTGCCCTTCAAGTTCTATTTCCTCTCGGCTCAGCAGACTTCATCCATGTTTCATGACAACACTTATTTTTCGGTTAGGAGAAGGCAGTTTGGCTCAGCGGATACCGCATAAATCACCAAATTATGCAATGAAAACGAAGTTGCACAAAGAATAATTTTAATAACGAAAGATTTCATAAAGAGGCAACTAGTATAGGCACTCTATTCCTAAGTTAACCTTGATTCGGTAGAGTTAAGAATTAATCTTCATTCCTCTAATTTGTCATAAGGGTTGTATATATGTACGTTTTATTCGAGAGCTGTACATCATTAAGCCTTCAATCAATCTTAAATCTAGGTAAAGTTCACCATGGTACAGATTATGAGCTACTCCTATATCTTTCCGATAGTCCCGGATTCAATGTCGAAGCAATTAGAATGTCCTCCCTCAGAGATGCATAAAATTTAGTATTCGCGGTTGATTTCATTCTTGAATTGGAAGCAATTATTGCACGAGATCAAAATAAAGGATTATCAGCGGAGTAATTCATTCCTAATTTCATTTTGCTACCATGAAGGCTGTTTGTGATGGCGCAAACTTTCAAAAATATGCCTCGATTTTGTCAATTTTCATTCATTTTAAATAACTTTGTTTAGGCGATCAGTATCTTTGTTAGAGTGAGGATAATGATTACTCTCTCACCTTTCTGATAAGATCGAATGGAGAAAGCTACCTTTACCTTTCTTCCCTAAATTGATTAAAAGCTACAGATAGGTGACTTTTGATAATAATTACCATTATATTAAGGCCTCCACGGTTCCACGTATAATATAAACCATCCTCTGTGTGTGTTGTTAGGTTTATCGCGGATCAACAGGATAAAGAAAGTTTTTTCACGCTGCGTTGAAAAATATTTCTCTATACTTGTCCTGAAATATTTGCAGGTCCCTTGGTTCAAAACTTTTCAAGTTTATTAAATAATTTGCCATAATTTTATCATATTTTGAGTATTTCTTACCTCCTACTCAGTATCTTAAATTTCCTCGGTATATCGTTAGTATCGATAGAAAAGTCCTGAATTCCTTAATTTTTAACGATATGCATTTTTTATTGTTTTTCTAGTATGTTTAAAATGCTAATGTCATTGTGGTTTTTCTTGTTTTCTCTTTCTTAGCGAAAGATCGTAATGAGTACAGTTATGGTTCTCAAATTTATGTAATTTTTGTTTTACATAGTACTGTTCTTGTGTTATCTTAATTATAAACAGTTTTCTTTACATCTTTTAGTTTCCCTATCAGTAGGTTTGCGCATGTTTATTCATACTCCCTTCTTTGTGGGTGTTTTCTTGCTATGGATCCTTTTTCCTAATATATTTCCGAAGATCTTGTTACAGCTCCGTCTTAAATTTTCCTCTCTGTTTCTATTTTAATATATGTTACTTTTTTAACTTTATACCAATAAAGACAGGTTAGATAGATGAAGAGACTTTTCTCAATCTCAATTTCGCCTGAGAAATACCTTTAAGCTATGTGATTTTAACAAATGGTATCCACGCACAATAAACTTGTGACTGGCATCCCATTTCACTCGGCTGTTAAGTTAATCTAAAGGAGAAGATTTGAAGAGATACCCGAATTAATCTTTTGGCCAAGTTAGATATTAAATCTCAACGACAGCGCATTCGCGCATAGCGCTCGCGACAGCCCATGAGGAAGAAAACCCGTCTGCCAACTTCCTCTCTTGGAACACATTCCCTCTCACCTTTTCCAATCCTCCTCTTCACCTCTTGAGAGAGAGTCAAAGGAAAGGGACAGGACAAAATGCACACTTGTATCCCTATGTATGTACAAAATGCCTTGGGTAGTTTCATATAGCAGTAGTTCCCACGGGCCGATACCTGCCCTCACATACTTTTATCATAAAAAGCAGACTGTTTCATCCAATGGAAAAAATCCCAACCCCATGGAAAAACGAATAAATTAATAAAATGAAGATAGAAATATGCGGAGGACTTTTATAGGATGCTGGAAATTAATCCTGCACACGTTAAAAGATGATTTTCTCCCGAAAACAGCATTTAATGAGGGATATATTGTGGAAGGTGGTAAATGGACTTTGGTCTCATCTAAGATTTTACAAATAATTCCGAAAGAACTTAGATCTTGAAGGTTTTATGAATGAATTAATGGAAACTTCATTAAATATCCATATTAATGTCTTACAATTTTCTATGACTCCCCAAAGCAGAAATTCTGTATGGCTTCAAAAGTTCTATATTTATTTAGTCAGCCAAAACTGCACATATGAAAGCGCCTTGCAAAAGAAAAACATATTTCACAATTAAAGTTAACTTAAAAATATCAAATCAAATAAACGAGATCCGGCTAACATATTTTGTCGAGGGCATTTGTACTTGTATTCGTCGTCAGTATTTGTAATTCTATAAACAATTTTATCAGATTTAATTGGAGGTTCCTGTTTCCGTTACAGAAATAATAATAATATAGAAACTATTTAAATGTCCAAGACTACCCAAAGAAGCTAAGAAAAAGCCGCACGCCGGTTTCCCTCACACATCCAGTTTCTTAAAATAAAATCTAATAACATTTCCAAGAAAGTAAAATGACCGATGACACAGGGAAAAGGATGATCATAGCCACTTCCACCAGTAAACATGGGATATAAAAGATAATACGAATCGCTCCGGACACGGGCAACATCTGCCCGTGTGACTGTTGTATATCGTGCCTCTCTCGCTTGCTTTTAGCAACTTCATCGCCGCTAAAGACTTGCTTTTTCCCGATAACGGCACTGGGATACAGAGTATCTTGTTCGGCAAACATTTAGCAGTGTTCATTGGTTGTTTTCTACCTGAAAGTATTTCCTTTCATGGGCAATAAGCGCCCTCCGGGAAACCCGCTAAGTGTCACGGGCTTTTTATGGAGCCTAACCTTTGGCTCGCCGGCGACACTACTCCCTTTCGCTAACTCCATAAACCTATTTAAACAGCGTTTGTGCATACTACAGTGCATCCTCTCACTGTCTGACCAATGATATATTGAGTCCTTTAACAACTGACCACCCATATCGGCGAACACAACGTCTGTTATTATTTAAGAGGATTATTTTTCTTAATTTCGTCTCATTAAATTGACGAAACCAACTGCATTTGATTCCCATGTTGGTACTTTTATGATATTCTTCAAGTGTTGAATCGTAAACTATCTTGTCTGCAAAGTGTGCCATTTATTACGTACTTCTACAGGAGAATTGATTAGAAGAGATAATAATTACTTCAAAGTTCTCAATTATATAACGTTTGACCGAATCTTGCGTATAAATGTTTACACTATAAAAGGTTATTTTTCGTCTTTTTACTTCTATGGCTTCCTTGAATTTGGATATTGATATCAATGGATATTGAAAGTGTTTCACAGCATATTTTATTCATTTTCCTAAATTGGATGACAATATTACTAAAGCAGCTGGATAAATTTTATGAATCAACTTGGTTGTTCTCATGTTCTCATCCTTCTCTTTCACTTGCTTAAATTCTGCTATTTATTTATTTAATGGGATACACCCTTGTTTACAATCAATGTACAATCACTAAAATCACTTCAATAGAAATGAAAAGATATGATGCAGTAAACTACATGATTTTACAAGAACATAATGTCACTAATATCGAAATATATATTACAAATTACTTGAGTTGAAAGCCTAAAATAACTATCATAAATATTAAAATTTACGTTTACAATGATACAAAGAATAAAGCAAGTTAATAGATAAATACAAAATTTGCAAATAGAATAGTTATAAAAAAGTTGTAGTTTATATAAACAATAATAAATGCTAAAGATTAAAATGAATTGTTACACAAAAGGTATGGTAGAAAATAAAAAATACACATCAATGATACAATAATTATTACTATTTACTTCTAATGTTATATTACTATTATAATACTATAAATTTGACTTATTTTTACTTAGTCCTAATTTACAAGTTATTTAATCTAATTTACGATTTAAAAATTTTTGTAATACTTTATTTGAATGAAATATAACCAAAATAGGGAAGTTCACAATCAGAATAATCGAATGGACAAATTGGAACGAGAAGATTTTGCTACTTGATAGAAAGATCGATCAGAAGAAATAGCTATTAACATTAATTAATATTGAATGATTTATGAAGAGAATAAATGAGAGCTGTTGGACATAGGAAGTTCATAAAAAGACTTTTATTGGGGCAAGATTGAGACTAATGAGTCTCTTTTATATATTACCCTTCGTCATATGAAATTCAAGAGCAAGGAATACCCGAAAAAAATTGCACAGAAGACAACTACTATGTGGATTAAAAACCTAAGGGGAAAAGATTATTATTAACTAAAACAGGGAAACACCCGCAAAATGGGGTGTGTGGAAAGACTTGCCAAAGATACGAAGAGATTAAGAGAAAAAAAAAACAAAAGGACAGATGGGACCGATGCATCCTCAAGCACTTATGATTAACCTGATTACGAGAAGCTTCGCATAGAGATAGCGGAAAAAAATTATTAGATTGGAACCAACGAATTATTTGAGACGGTTATCTCAAATATGACTTCATTTAGCAATACGTAAATGGCAACAGCATCTTTTAACTTTCATTTCTTTCAAACGTTAGGCGTAAAACTTTTCAAGAGTTCAGTATTCACGCCTTACTGACTTGAGTGTCTTGAAGGCTCTTGCCTCGCATGCGCGATGCCTTATTCCCGACCCAGGCAATTTTGAAGAAAAGATACCACCAAGAAGGATCAAGTTTGACAGGTAAAATGGTGAGTTTCCAAGAGAAATTCTTGCGAAAAATCGAGTGAGGGATTGCGAGAATTTTTTTGGAATTGGGTCTTGAGTAACGTATCTTTCTCAAGAGTAACGGATCAATAGCGGACGAATAAAAGAGAGGGATGGAAATGAAGAGAGTACCGGAGGGCAATGAACAGTAACGGCGTGTCCCAGACTCAAGCAAAGAGAGTGAAAAATCGAGTTTCCAGACAGAAAGCAGACGATCCACAGAGAGTAGACGCCAAAGGTTGCCAGACGGAATAGAACATCCACACGAAAAAAAAAACAGCCGAATTGCATTGGATTGCAGTCTCTGTGAAATATAGCCGCCCGCTTGTTTCGATAGAAGAACACACACAATTCAGAGCAGCTTTTGTTGGCGATTGTCCTCTCTCTTCAGTAGATATCATACCATAAGGTTTAACTTAAGTCGATTCCAATAGAATTGCAGTTCAGAACAATCTGAATGACGTTGAGCCATTGCGCTTTTTTCCCAGCAAAGAGAACGCAGTGCCCAGTTACCTCGCAACTTCAGTATTGATCGAGTGCAAAAGAAATTTATGAGAGGACTGGTTCACAGAGAGGAAAATAGCATCGAATTTTATAAGCGCATTTTATAATAAACTAAGCAAAGCCAACGTGGAAATAAATTAACTTCGAGTTTGAGGAATAACATGAAAATTACAATTCTCGAAATGACGGAACTAATACACATTAAATGACAGCAATTAAACCTTTATGAGCTCTATGAATTCCATATGGGCTGAAAAATGCGAATAAAATAACTTAAAAGTAAGATAGCCTAGAAAAAACTAAGTAAACAAGCAAATAGCAAATCAAAATCTATGCAATCGTAAAAAATCAAACTTAAGGATTCTGAGCCTTAGAAAAACAAACAGGAAGCAGATGTTTATTTTCGTTCCTAGACTTCAACTGGTAAAAATTGAATGGGTTGCTGACAAAAAGAAAGGGAAAGATATTTGTCAATAAGAAAGCAAACGTTTCAATCATGAAAACAACTGGTTCTAAAAACGATCGGCTCATTGACAATTAAGTATTTACGTTAGATTTACCCTTCATTTGTGGAGTTTATGAACGACAATGCCTTTATTCCTTCTGCCTTCATGTATCGTTTCAAAGTATTTTACAAGCATTAATGAGAATAGAGAGTAGAACATGAGATTAAATCTTCGCAACTTGAGCTAAAGGAGAAAGGTACCCACGGAGCAAGAATCGAAGTGACTATAGGAGCAGAGTATAAGTACAAAATCCAGTAATAAAATGAAAATGCAAATAAAATAATGATTCTTAAGGCACGAAATAATAAAGAATCGGAGACAAAAAAATATAACATTTGATCATTGAGTTTAGTTTACCGGCAATGATTCTATGCAAAATTTACTGAGAGGATTCCACTGACTGAGTATATAATTGATAATTCATATCATATATTTCTCACATATAAGTCTATTGCAACATATTCCTGAGTTAGATATTGACCTTTGTGACATCATGAGTTGAAGGATTTGAAATTCGATATTGATTCCGATATTATTCTTTAAACTGATTAAAAAGGGAGACTTAACCAAAAGAGGAGCTTGGATTAATATGGCGATCTATTCGAAGATCAGTGAGGTTCGTCGTTCCGTTTTCCACATATTACTCAGTCGATGGTCTACATCCTCTTTAGCGGCACTTAATTCTCCTCCGTGTCTCAAAGGGCAGCTTTCATCGTGGACATTCGACAAAATCACTCTTTTGCCCTATTTCTGCGTAATTGATGTCGCGAGATGTTTTTGCGCTTCGCATCCCTCCTTGGAAACGGCGCTCCTTATCTCTTGGCATTCTCAACGCCACGAACCTATCTCTGGAAGATCTTCGCTGCATCTGAATAACTCTTTATCCATGCCAGACTTCTCGCGCCGCATTAATTCATCCGTCGTCGGGAACTTTTTCTCAAGGTTACACTCTGCTGATTAAGTTAACTTCAGTAATCAACACCCATAAATTATTGAAGAGACGATTACTGAAATTTAGGAGATCTATGAGTTCTATGCATACAAAAACAGTTAATGATAAAGGAAGAGTGTCATTAATTATTAATAAATACCATTAAAATTACTATGTATTCATGTGAAGGCTTTATTCAATTGTGCTGAATTTAAACAGAATTTTTAAAATTTGGTCGTTCTAGCTCAGTGAGGAAAGCAAGGGAAAACCACCTCACTCTTCATCTTGCCTAGTATGTTTCATTCTCTCTCCAAGGCTTTCTATTGCCAAGGGTAGATTAAGCTTAACAAGCATTTAAGCTGATGGGTTCATTGACAGAAAAAGATTGATATAACTTGGAAAATCCACAGTTCTGACTATAATTAAGTATAATAATGACTATAATTAAGTACCTATAACTTTCTACCATAAAAGTCTTCCATACGCTAGACAAGATCGTCATTGAAAACTGAGGACAAATATGATTTTACGTTTATTTTCACATTTTAAATAATTAATTGCTGAGTTTTGAAAAAGATTTTTCCTATAAATGTTGACCCAGATTTTGAGGAGAGAAAATCGAATATTAAAAAACTTAGTGAGATATTAATATTAGTGACTAAAGGGGTAACATTTCTCCATCCTAATGTATATCACGTATTTTTTCATGATTCCTCCACACTTAAATGTGGATCTTGTCCCATCACACTTCCCTTTGTTCCATTCCATCCTCACTTCAGCTGAGAATGGCTCTTTACCCGAAGATGTAAACTCGACATTTGAGTGTCTCCTTTTAATGCTCTTGCCCCAATTCCTCACCCATTAGACGATCCAATTTCATTCCCTTGAGTACGTAACTTATGGAGTCTTAGGTTTTTACCTCGCTGCAACTCCAACCAAACGGAAGCTAGGGTTTACGAAGTTTTTCTTATTTAGAATTCTTAATTTTTACTCATACGCTACATGTTAAATGCTTTTATACTAATGCATGCTAACGAGTGGACTGAAATATTGAAGTACATCGGATTCTGGTTCGATGCAGGAAAACGAACGAAATCATTCGATTGTGTTCATTCCTAACTTTGTAAGGGCAAACCCCGTCTAAAATGATGTACTATTCCTTTAGCGGCAATAGTAAGTCATTTAAGATGGGTTGGTGCCCAAGGCCTTAAAACACGATTATATGATCAATCAATGGATACAGATACAAATACATACTGAAAGATTTATTGTAGAGAAAACTCCTCTACTAAAAGTTTACGGAGATAAACCTACGGTGGAGTAAAACGCCCACACAAGAAGGGGGCGGGGCGAAATATTGTAAAATCAGAGGGATGATAACGCATACGATATAATCAGAATATTTATTATTGCATTAATGAAGACCTCTAAGACCTTAATTTGTATCCTCTGGTCTATAATGTCTCTGGATAATGGATCGGTAAATGCGTCCTCGGATAACTATTCATATTTCATAGAATAGTTAGCTTTTAATTCTATAATAAATGAAAATTAGTATTAAATCAAGGTTTCTTATTCTTTTTGGAAAGATTTCTCAAAGAAATTTCAGGAAGGAATCAAACTAAAATGAGGAAATATTTTCCCAACGGTTTTCTATAGTCTTCATCTGAGACTTTTACTCAGAACTTAGAATACTTTTAGGAATTAAAGTGATATAAGATTTCTAACTTTGAAATCATGACCATGATATAGGTGACATATATCCTCCAGGCGATCAAAATCAAAAAATGACCCGATGAACACGTCAGATGTTAAGGCCGCCAGATTTCCAGGCGAATGGCCAAAAATTGCACTAATTTCACAGGTGTTGAAGACGGAACAGGTGTTTTGGCAGCATTGTGTACTCGAGAGCAATGAGAAGCAGAGAAAAGGCTCTTAATAAATAGCAGTCATTAAGCAAGCCGTGAAGTTGGAAGCTGAGATAGCGGTTTACTTTTAGAGATTGACTTTCGATAAGTGACTCCATAATGATGATGATGGGCAATTAAGTGAAGCTTCGGTTGTTTGTCCCCATATATCTCTACACACAGTGATTTCGCTAAAGATCCTTGCTTTCAGAACACATCATTTCCCAACATAAATGCATTTTCTTATATAGCAAAATTCCAATTTTGTCCCTCTTCCCCTGCTTTTTATTACTGAATAGTCTCTTCAATCATCCTTCAGTTATTATTTTTCTCTTCTTCTATATTCCCCATGCATGCTACTTCTATTACTTTTACTAGCGATCCATCCTTTCACATTATCTTCAATTAAATCTCTTTTATCTCCAGGCTTCCTCAATTCTGCCTCATTTGTTTTCACGGCAAATATACTCTTTCCCCATTTCCCGCCACGCCCACATCTTGAGGGCCTCTTTCAAGTCACTCTACCAAAAGGCTTCATCCTTCTCTCCTCGACTCGACTCAATTCAATACTCAGGATATGGGGCAAAACATTGAAAATATTACGATGTAATTTTGGAGGCCCTTTGTTTCCTATACTTCATTAAGACTTCCAAAGCTATAGCCGTTTTTCTTTTTAACCCTTAAAATTTTAACTTTCAACTTTTCATGCACCTTTCATTGAAAGTGCCCTTTCCTCAATATCCAGGTGGCTAGTATAATTATTTAAGTAATGGTCCCCATATACAGTGTATAGTTCGCCTGATTTGGTTTTTCTTCCCCCACCTTCATTTTTATTTACTTCTTAGAAGTAAAAGTAACTTGGAAGATATAACTTGGAATCTTAACACTGAATATGTAGAATCGCACATGACCAGAAAGTTATACATTTCATTCTCTTTCTGATGATGAATTACCAAGTTTTATTGACCTTCTTTGGAAATATATATAAAGTGTTCTACCTTTCGGTAGGTTCATGTGCCCCCACATTCCCTATTTAATTCCCTCCCCTTCAATTCCCGGTAACTTATCCCACCCCTTAATTCGTCTAATAACTTCTGTCTTTGTCTTCCCCTCTGTCTTTTCCCTAGCATTCTTCCCTCGATCGCTTTCTTCAATAATCCCTCTCCTCTTAATATTTGACCCACCCATTTCTTTTGTCTATTTTTAATTACTTCAATCATTACTATTTTCTCCCCAACCATCTCTAGGACCTCCTCGTTCGTTTTTCTATCGACCCAACTTAGAAATAGTCAAGCGCAAAAGAAAAAGGATCAATTTCAAGGAAGAGAGATAAAAGAGTGGCTTTATGTTTGAAGTATTTTTTATATACAGACCGATGGCCGCTGAATAGAGTTGTTATTTGAGCAGAAATTCGTACAGACGATCAAGGATACGACTTGCATGACCAGATTCGAATAAGACCTCATCTCTCCATTAAAAACTCAAGATAGTTAAATGGTAGCCTCAGGACAAATTTAATGAGAATCGATCCGAAGCCAATTATTTTGGGTAGAACAAAACATTTTTATGATGGAAAGTATGTACTTCTCATGGGAAAATGTTATCTAGAGTGCAATCGTACAGTGCATAGAAAATTCTTGAATTTCTATAAAATCGCATGATAAAGGGAAAATAAAAATAAGAAAGATGCGAAACTGAAACTTAACGAGGGAATGATAGTCGTAAAAAAAGGAGAGCAGAAAATGCGAAGAATGGAATTCTGGGTCGAGTCGACGTTCGCGTAGTAAATACGCTTCCGGACATAAATACGAAAAACAAGAGAAAATATAAATGCGGAATAGGTCTGAAATGTGAGTTGAGGTAAGATTTTAAATACGGACGAAAAAGAGATACCATACTTCCACAGAAATCCTAACGCAGCAATAGTGATCACTGCACATGAAAGTAAAGTATCGACAAACGTTTCGTGATTTCAAGCCCTAACAGAAGTTTGTGAAGATGCTAAAGTATTTGGGGTGAATCGGAGATATTGAATAAAAAGAGGTCGATCTACAGCACGGAGAATGAAAGAATTGCTATTCAATGAAATGAAACACTATGAAATATCTTGCAAGATATCCTTCACGTAATTCAAATAGGATAAAGAAATTGGAAAGTATAGAGCAATATTGTGTTAATTCATTCGTTAAAACCGCACGCAATCTTCTAATTTAAAGCTCGATTATTAAAGTAGAGAGTGGCAATGGTTATGTTGGAGCCCAATCCAAATAGAAAACACTTCTCTTTTAAAATACCGTCGCGATTCCATAAAGGATTTCCGATGAATTATTTCTATTGAAGAGCATGGAGAAGTACATCATGAGGCCAGCGAAGTCCTTGTAGGAGATAATGCGACCCACAGGAGGTGGATACCCCAAAAGAATAATATGGGAAAGAAATGAAGCCTACTAAGATCAGGATAGAAAAGGAACAGGAAGTAGAAGAATACGGTGTAGGGCCATGAATGAAATTGAAAGAGCGTTGCATGAAAGAGAATAAAGGAATGGGGTAGGCGATATTCCGGTTGAGTTTCTTAAGAACCTAAAGAAGGGGTAGAGAAACCTTACTTCATCCTAAGGCCGCTTGTGTACTTAGTGGTCAGCATCAGGCCGCACTTAAGCTGCGAGTTGCATTTATACATACATAATCCTGCACATAAACGGTTTCAAAAAGAATTAAGCAAAGAGAAGATATCTTCTCATTTCTTCGTTCTTATATACGTATCCTAATTAGAAATTTGGATAAGACAGAGCTCGACGGAAAAATTAAAATAAGAATGGCTATTTCAGAACAGACATATAGTTAAGCATGGGGTTATAGAATACGGCACCAAAGAAATTCGAGATAGTTGTTTACAGTGTCATTAAATATATATTTTGAAAGCAAGATAAGAAAATGAATTACAACATATATTACAAAAATATTTCCATAGATGTATCGGAATATTTTGGATGCTGAAAGTGATGGTAGAACTAGAATTATAGATAGCAAACAAAAGCATCATTTTTAGTCCATATCAACGATCGTGAATAACCTAATATCCAATTCAATTTTATCTACTTATGTCCCAGCCGTTTTCCAAGCCAATTGCTGCTGCGACTAGTTCATAGAAAAATAATTTTCAAGAACCTTGTGCCAGTGTGTATGTCTCTAATATTTTCGTAATTGAATTAATCGATTTGTCACCCTATCTTTAGTACGCCGAACAACCGAATGATTGTATACGATTTTTCACTCGCTACTCCCCTTCGAGTGGACCATATAATATTTCACTCGTATACTCTATAACTTAAAATAGTGGAGAGCATCTAGAACGAATTACATGATTTCCTATAAAAATCTATGGGAAATCAAGATAAGAATAAAGAATATTTAGGCCGAAGAGATGATATCGGTACAAATTATCTCCATTAACGTCTCACTGTACTTTCTGATAACAGAGGGAAAATACAAGTAAAAAAAGGAAAATCAACAGCTTGGAGTGCATTGCTGAATGGGTGTGAAACCCAAGAAGGGAGGGCATTAATGTATTGGAGGCTTCTGAGAAGTGAGTTTGGCGTGGATTGGAAGTTGTGTCGATAGAAAGACAAAAAGGAAGAGTGGTAGTTTAGTGAATGGTTCATTTCTCAGAAAAAAATAGAGACAATGGAAATGGGTGGGTCAAATATTGAGAGGGGATGGTTGGATGATGGGGCGGAGGATATTGGGGAAATGATGGATGGGGATGCGAAACAACAGGAGGAAGATGATATAAAGGGAGGGGTTAGTCATCATCAGTGAATAAAGGAGTGCTTTTCAAAGGGAATTTAAGGGCACATGAGCCTACCAAAAGTTAGGACACATGCGATAATTTTCATCGCAACGCAAATCAAGCATGGAAGGAATTAGGGAAGCTGTGGATATTGGTTCTTTTATCTCTTTGATTATTGGGTAAGTTAATAATATCCTTTACGACTTAAGATGGAACTTGTCAGCTGAAGGAGGGTTTAATTTGATGCAATTAGGAGTAAATATAATGCAAGATATATATTAGCTGAAGTATAATAGTCTACATTAAGGGTTCTTTCATGTACGTTGGAAGATCTGATATGGCGAGAAACTGCACAAAATATATGGTATGTTACATCCCAGTTTTTCTAGTCAGTACTTGTAGTACGTGAGGGAACAATAATTATATATTATGCTGAGAAAATAGTCTCCAACCTGGTTTAATTTATGCTGAGTTACAGGATCGAACGAATAAATTTATGATTCAGTTTTCAAATTAAATTTCAACTGCAGTTTCCTTTTACAATACTCGCTACGAATCTGCAACGCGGTATAAGTTTAATTATAGTTTTAGTTCAGTCCCTAAGTCGATTGGTCCAAAACGTAAGAATGACAAACAAAAGAAGCTGACTATGAAAATAAGTTTAATCGCAAAATGCATTACCAGCAAGCTGCAAATTGTTGCTTTCTTGGATATATTCGCAGATGTTTTGGAAAAATACGAAAGACCTTGAGCACAAAAGAAATTTGACAATATTAGCCATTTGAGAGAGTAGTTTAAATTACCAGAAAATAAAATTATTTTGAGGTTATAATCCGATTTCTCCCACAAATTAACTTACATGGTCTCACTACCAGTCTTTAAGCGGCTCTAGAACAAAGGAAAGAGAGGATATCTTTCGCTAAAACGTATATTTCGCACAAAGATAATACATATAATAAATTTTGCACTGAAACTGAATTAAAAATTAACTAAACAAATAATGTCGCCGAAAAACTCCATCCGTTCCAAAAGTGCAAAGAAGCCTAATAGGAAGCAAGTCCCCACAAAATTAGTACCCACGGAAGCCCGCTTACTATTTCCACTTCCGGGAGGATTTTTTTTTTCGTTGCCTTTTCCCTACACTGTAAGAAAACTGGTTAATGTTTCAGGGTTTGAGTTACTAGTGACAATAGTTTCGCCGTGGTATTTAAATTATTCTCACTCATATCACTTAGGAAGCTGAATAAGCTATTATCGTTGTTTAATTATAGGTACATATTATACTAACAGTAAAAATGCGACATTATACTATTTACCATGGCATCCAATTACTTAAAGAAAAAATTACGCAATTAGTCTGTTGTCTAGTTATTCTACTCGATCGGATCTAAAAGACTAATAAGTCTATTCGTGGAGGAAGAAATACAATGACAGTATATAAATGTAAAAATTTGTTAAAACAACCTATATAAGGTCAAATTTACCCAATGTATTCGAATGAGATTAATCATTTTCATTTTCCGAAACAACACAAATTGCAGCAGAAGTTCATTTAAATCGGTATTCTTTTCAATTAATACGTGTTTAGATCCATGTCCTTGTTTCGTCTTCGCTAGAGAAATTTCATCTGACAACAGCAATACGTAAAATCGCTCAGACGGAACGAGAAAAATATTGAGATGCAGCCGGAAGTCATTTGGCAAGTTCAGAGACCGTAGAATGAGCGATCTTTCATGGTCAGCATTCTGCCATTACACCTATATTTGTAAATAAATCAACTCTACACTGATCGGTCAAGGGCATGCAGCAGATCATCTTGCATGAAGTCGATTTGGCAAAATCCTTGGTAGAATATAATAACAGGAGTGTGCCGTAAAATTCACAGCGTTGCAAATGGATAACTTTAACTACTTATTTTCACGGTATTATGGAAAACTTGTAAATTAATTACGGCGGATTCGAAGAGATGAGACAGAAGGAAAACTGCTGCAATATCACGCATATAGGTTGAAACTGTTTGAAATTTTTCAGCAGCATTTGGGTAGAAGAACTCACAATAAACTGACTGGAAAAGGAGAGATGTGTTGAACAACAATACTGACTAGAAAAACTGTAACTGCAGAAGAGGTTTAGTTGCTTGAAATATTTAATCTTCAACTTCTTTAATGGCCTTTTTGGAAATTTTTTAAAAATTTCTGGTGTGTTTATAAGACACAGAGAGAATTTTTTGATGATATAAATCTAAAAGGATTAGATAATTACTTTTAAACTAATGAAATCCGCGCGGACCAATTTACTAATGTTTTAAGAATGAAATGACTGAATCATCATTCGTGCGATATGCACATATCTTCTGTATTTTGTAACTTGACGCGATACCGAAAGGCAAACAAACATTTTCTGTTAATAACGTAATTAATTTAATTTATATAACATGGAATTAATCAATAAAAATATCCCATTCATTTCTACGTTTCCTCCCTACACTACGCAGGGAAGTTCATCTGAAAAGAAAGGAAGATTTAACTTTTATTTCGCACATTACTTCCTCAAGAATTACACCAAATTCTCATAGAAAATAAGCGCGATCTTACCGTTTTAATAAATTCTTTGTTTGTTGTAGTTTCCCTTTCAGGAATAGGAAAAAAATTAAGTTGCTAATTTCTTGATTTCTGTTCGAGGAAGGTAAGCTGGGGCGTTTGGGACACTGTTGTACTACAAACGCCTAGAAATCACGAATCACGAGTGCACTTAATAAGAATGCACGTGGATTAAAATTAATATTTGTAGCTTCCTATAAGACATGGGCTTTTATTGAACCCCACGTACTTGCTGCTAGAGTTATGATATGGAATATATCCACTATTGGATCTATGAATAGTTTTAAAACCTCAAACTTCACATATTTTTACATGGTTTACCTGAAAAGGGGCTATAAATGTAAAGCGGGATTTTTAATCTCGATTCCATCAATGAAAACCATTTGTGCCTGCATCTTAAGAGAGAAAGGAGAACAAGAAATCTGATTTACATAAAGAAAAGATTTCCCTGGAGATCCTTAAGATACCGCACGATCTAAGATTTCCACCATTATAAATCATATATACAGAATATTGGATTCAAAAACTTGCGCTTGTTCAGCAATAACTCGCTCGCCCGTCGACTTACGTATCAACATTATCGTCTTCGATAATGTAGCAATCGATTGCTATTCGTCTACCAATAGTGCAACATTGTTTATACTATTTCAAATTTCATCGATCACGACCAAATTAGGAACTTTGTCACTGCTGCGCGTAACATGCACTCAATCTAATGTTTTTGTTTGAGGCGTTGGTAGCACCACCCGATAATCAAGTATTGACGCCCAACTTGCTTACTCTCTGAATCCGGCCCTGCTTTTATATTACGGGCTCCGTCATAAAAGTAATGAACACCCATCCATTTCGAGGTGGAGGAGCCGATAGAGCATGAAAACGGTCTCTGCTTACCTGCGGGAAGCCACACCGCTCTCGGAAGAAAAAAGCGCCCCTCGTATCCAGATGCGAGGAAGGGCAGCTGATAGGGGAGGGGCACTCTTCGCAGGGGACCGGGCCTCGATGCTCTATCCCGACAAAGCCCGCGAGACATTCACCTCATTCATCTCCTTAACTCTCCTGGGCACAGATCCAAGGACCACGGGAGGATGTTAGATCACTCCCTTAGATGACTTCACCCACGATACGTCTTCGAATCTGGAGGATGGCTAAGGGGGTTATCGATTCGTTCGATACAAACACACGAGAGGAAATCGTACAGTGCGAACCCGCCCTCTATTAGCACATCGGATCGCACAAACGCGGGAAAACATGCACTGGATTCACTCGCGAGTTTCCATCCGCCACTCGAGAAAACACACTGGTTCGGAGGCAACTGGGTGAAACTCAGTGGGTCGCGTCGATAGAAGGGCGGGAAGGAGCGCGCCTCCCCAAATGGACGTCGGTAGGGGAATCCCAAAGCGAGAGCGAGGGAAGCACAAGAGCACTCCTTCAGTACGACTCGCCCGATCCCAGGCTCGGGGAAGACTGCTGCTCGCTAGGGGTCGCTTCGATCGCTCGCGCACCAACCCTCTTCCCCCACCACGGCTGTCCCTTTCGATACGCCGGAGTTCGATAGCCTGCTGCCCTCCGAAAAAGCGCGTCGGTAAGACCCCGTAGGAATGCTCTTCAATGAGACCTTAGCGAGATTATTTTTAAACGACGCGGTGGTCTTATTGGCGTGTTTAGCCGTGACCTTTCCGAGGAAGATTCCTGTTTCGCTGGCGAGCGACCGTTATGGAATAACGAAGAAGGTCGTTGGTCGTGCACGTTGGCCGTGTTTGTGGTGTACTCCGCGGTGTGATGTATCCCTCGCAGGGCCGGCTCTGGGCAAGTAAAGTATACGCCCCAGGATGTCGATACAGTACCAGAAAGAGTTATAACTTTAGTTTGTAATCCTGAGTGTGCAGTGGACTAAGTTAAGGGGTGGATAACCTTTGATTCCTCTAGAAGGTTGCGTGTATTATTCGGATCCGTAAGAAACCATTAGACTATTTATGTAAACATCAGGCTGTATATGAAATCATTAAGTCGTACATGAAAACATCACATCGTAAATGAAACCATCGGACCGCAGTATAGTGGCTTATTGCTTAAATGAAAAAAATCTAATATCGGAATTGCACGAAGAAAAACGAATTTAATCACCGAGTTAACCTTATATTATTTCCATTTAATTTTTACTCGCGGTAATAAATTTTATTGGGAAAGTAACTTGTTTAAATACCGTAAATTATTTCAGGAAGTGACGAAAATGCCGCAGTTTCTCCACTGATGAATTGATAATTTTGATATAGAAAGGAATTCAACGAATCCACCGAATTTTCCATAAGTAGAATCAGTATATTGTTATTTATAAATACGAAATATAATATATTCAATGTTCTATTTTTCATTAAATGAAAAACATAGTTATTCAAAGCGTAAAACTTCCCTTATCAGACTGACATTAAGTTTCATGATCCATTTGTTTAAACTATCTTTCTAAATAGATCTTTCCAGTTCGAATGATTTTATCTAAAATAATTTCCGAAGAGTGCATCTTTCATTGGCAAAATTCATTGCATGATAAAACTCTATGTACAATCACTAATATATCAGTACTGCCCTGAATAATTAGTACTTCTGGTTACCAAATTTGGAAGATTTAACTTGTACTATTGGCTCTTCAAAATAAATTAATTACAAATTGAAAGTAGTTCATCGTACGTAATATCAAGAGTATGCCAATTACAGTTGTGATTACTGAACAATTACTTAAGCCTGAGATTAATAAAACATTGATTAACAAAGGAATTAATAATGAAATAAAGTACGACAATAGTAAGAATTACAGAGGCAGTGAGGTTTAACATAATTAAAACGAAGAGTAATACATCAATAGTAGGAGTAGGGATCTCTAATTTTCGGATATCCGGTTCCCTAATCTTTAGCCGCCTATGCATTACGATTTCAAACTATATTTTCATCAAAAATGTTGTCTAAAGTCATGAATTAAATAAGCTCAGAAATAGGGGTAAATTTGAGCAATCTGAGGTCCTAGACGCAAGGGATATTCTAAGAACCCTTCAAATGATTATTCATTTTAACAACCGATAAAACGTCCTTTTTGAACTAAATGGCAAATACCCCCCAGCTAGGAAAAATTGAGGATTGACCTTTACACTTTTGATGACAAATTGAATAAATTTTAGTTCTAATTTGAAAGTCAGTCACTCCTTTTTCATGGATTTTGGCCACATTAATTCCACTTATATGTCAAAGAAACGTCCGCGCCAATCATATGAAATATTCTTAGTAACAAATATTCTTAGTACATACATTATTTCTGATGAATTCTATCTATAAAGTCCTATTTAGTCGAAAGTAGTACTTTGTGTTAGCATAGCATTCAAAAGGTTCCAATATTTATTTTAATTTAACGGAATTAGATTTGCAGCGTTTAAGTCCTACGTAAAACCAAGAATCGCATAGTTAACGGAAATTTTTATTCAAAATTTGTGATGTCGACCTAAACGGGATTATATACAGTATATCAAATTAGTCCCTTAAATAGGAGCACCGAAATATTATAAAAAACATTATAAAATGACCAAATTATTATGATATTATCTTCAACATTTTTTCAGATTTTTTGACATTTGTTGAAAATCTTTCATAATTCCTCCTAAAAAGCATTAATTCTTAATGTTTATGAAATGGAACAAATATATTTTCAATGATTTTATAAAATAAATTTCTACTAATGTTATATATAATCGAGGTAAATTATTATCAATATTTTATATATTTATTTTTAAATATATATTTAATTATTAATAATCATATTTATAATTAACAATAAGTATCGGTCTTGTAAACATAAGATAATTTCAGCATTACGTTAGCATGGCGTAGGGTATGATGCACAAGGGTGATCCGTAGCGATACTACTAGGGGAGAAAATACGAGGGATGCTGATCATAGCTATGACAACATCTTCACTGAAAGGGAAAGCCATTTTAAAATGGAAAGAAAAGATAAAAAAAAAGAATTCAAGGCTAGGCTAAAATTAGTCGAATCGGCAAGGAAGTGCGGAGCTATAGTCTTCGGTGAGGAATCCAAAATGTCGGAAGACGTCTTTATTTATACCTCGGCGGCAAAATGATGAGTGGTCAAAACACACGTGTGTACTGGGGATGAAAATAAAGAGTGAGAAGAAGAAATTGTGACAACGGAGGAGAAAGAATTCCTTCGCTAGACTCCGATGACACAACTCATAGCGAAGAATTTGATTGCCTGCGCATGCGTAATATTTATTTCTCACGTATCCCTAGCGAAGGAAAACAAGAATCGTAAACAATGAAAAAATATGCTGGATCAAGTTCCATAGCTTATCATGCAAGAAGGATATCAGAATGTCAAGAGCTATAATTCAAGAATCACTCGGATATAAATATCATCTCATACATGTGCGAAAAAACACGACAGCATCCCTACTAGTGAAACAGCAAGTATGCAAATTTTCACTTAAAGTGGAGGCATAAAGTTATTTATTGTCCTGGATTTAATTTTTTAATCGGAAATCAATAGCATATTCCTATTCTACATTCAACATTGAAGCTCGATGCGAAGTTTGGACAGGAAAAAACCTATCAAACCGGAGCCAAATCGAAATCCGAACTCGAGAAATCAATATTCTTGTACCAGAACCGAAACCGTTTATTACTTTCCTTCGACTTTCGGTTTGTATTCATATAAAGTTTAACAGTAGTGTTGCTAATAATGGATAACGACGACTTGAAACTCACTAATTAACATTTATTTTTTAACAACTAATCCTATTTCTCACAAGATCCAAGAAGTTTAATTTTAAATTTTCATTATATATTATGTACAGAATTAGATAGTAGAATATTGTGCCGGATGGATTATAATATTTAAAGCGAAAAAACGGCTTAAGCCTGTATTCCCCGATAGACGGTGGCTCCAAGAGGAAAACGAAAAAGAATCGATACTTGAAATTTTCATTGAAGCGGAACGAAAATAATTACAGTTCGATGCCCTGTGCGAAACGTGGTCGCTAATAAAGGAGGATATTAAAAGATTAAAGGCCTCTTAGATGGGGGAGAGGCTCAGCTCAATCTCATTTGACGACCCAAGCGAAAGCTTCTGGAGTACTTACTGTTAAAATCCCAAGTAATTGAATTCATTATCAGCATATTATAAGATATTAACGATAAGTAGCGAGTGAACCTGTTCTATGCTCGAGTGGCAAGTATTTTCATTGGCTATCTTTCATTTTCATTGACGATCAATAATCGTTATTACGCTAAATACAGCTGTCTTTATGCGCAAAGGCTTTATTGTCCAGTGGCCAGAATACTTCAAAACCGGAGAATGCATTGCTGCCAAAATAATTGTTAATTTCATCGCATTTCATCATTGAAGAGTAAGAGTGTAAGACGTGTGCTTGCACCCCCTGCCACACGCCGAAAGGCGGCTTGCAGGGTACATATGTAGATGTAGACGTACTTCGTTTTCAAAACTAATTAGTATTAAATTTCAGGAGTACGTTATCAATTGGCGCTTCCGTTATGAAACTTTTGTCAATTATGTTATTAATTTCGAAACATGTAAATAAATAGCGTATGTGACTTTAATCTCAAGTGAATTTGAGATGACACGGTGATGTTATAAATACATAGAAAGTGAAATCTCTATAGGGGTAAAAAATGACGGACGTCGTAAAAGCAATACATTGCTTGATTGATTATGGTTTCCGGAGCTAGTCACAGTCTTTATCGTTCCTCTCTTTCCATATAACTTTCAACATATCCCTCTACAATATACTTTAGATGATAAACTTTAAAATTACGAACTTTCGCGAATACAAAGTTACACCCTAACACTTTTCCGTCCCAAACGGCGCTTGGATCACGTGCTTTGTTTCGCCGGCCTAAAGTGTGGCGTAGAAAGGAAAAGTAAGCTGACGAAAATACAAGCGAGGAAGAGGGAGAAGTTCTGTCAGAGAAAAGAGTTTTGATTGAAGATATAGAGGCGGGTGGAATAGCTGGGTTAAATGATTGAAGTGGTCGAAGTATTCAAGTAATTGAAGGTAAAATCCATGGTAAAAAGACATTGAGGAAGGCAAGCAAAGCTTTTTAGATTACGAAAATAATGGTGGTATTTTAAGGTACGAAAACCAACCGTGAAATGAAAGATTCACATTATTTCACTCATTGCAAGACTTTGTTCGGATATCATCATAGATGTCAGTACAGCGATATCACCAAGGAACGCTCTCTGATCTGTAAAGAGGAGTGTAATATATGATACGGTAACTCGCGGATGACGTCACAGGAGAAGAACGAGGACTATTTTAATTTTTAACTTTGACCTTATAATGACTTGACCACCGCTGACCTGATGCATTGACCTTACCTCACTTAGCGGCGAATCTCATTTTGTAAAATGAGAAAAAAATCACGAAGAAATGATTACATAAGAGGAGGAAAAGACTGATGTATTGGACGTTTAAAATATGCATTTGAATTTTAAGAATCACTTAAAAATACTCCAGTAAATGATATACGTCGGTATTTCCTCAGCCACCTTCGATTATCCGTGGTTAATGAAATATTAATTACTACATTAACTTATCCGTGAAACTTAATGGTAAACTTTTCCATAAAAAGAGCAATATATTTTTACACAATGTTTTTCTACTTTCTTCAAAAAACAATCGAGTATATTTGCACATGTTCCATGCAAGACATCTTTCGGCGAAAGACGCAGCCTGAACTTAATTTCCTAGGAAAATCCTTCGTTTGCATTAACAACGCATTTATGAATCGAGAAGTCCTAGTTTACATTTTTCCAGTTTGTTGACTGCTCAGCGTACGTAAGGTGACAAGGACTTGTATTACCTACTCCCTCTTGCGAGAGCGTAGAACATACCCTTAAAATTATTAAGTTAGCCATATCTATTAATGATTCACTATCTAAGCTTTTATCTTGTTTTTGTTTTGTGACGATTTAAGAAGTAATATCTTGATAACGCTAAACGTATCCTTATCGCAATCAACCGCGAATTTTCAAATTTTTAAGCGATTCAAGTTGGGACAAAACTGTGAAGTTGCCTTAAAACTTAGTCTCAGCTAATTTCACATTATTTCAAGCCCCTTTGAGTGTGTGTAGCGTTACAAATTTGTGAAATTTTTCGTTTAAATAATTTTCATATTTAAAACCCCGTTTCTTCAATTATATCATTTAGGGGTTCTTTTCTTCAAACCTGGACGGCTTAAAAATTGACCAGGACCATATGTTAAAAACGGGTTGGTAACCTGCGTCAACATTAGTAATATTTCTATAGAGCCTAAAGAGAAAGAAATTTGCTAAAGCCTTGGTCCACCATACAAGAAGGGCGCTTTTGTCCTCTGGGGTTGACGGAGGGTCCATATCCATGATTTATGCGTTATTATAGCACTGTACGATCCAGGAAACACGAAACACGTCAGTAAAAGGAGGCGTCTCGCACATGAGCTGGCAAAAAGGCGGGAAAAAGAGCCGAGCGAGCAGTAAAAATAAGCATCAAGTTGGCGTGAATGCTGAGGAAGTCAGAGAGCGAAAAATTAAGCGTGAGCGAACGGGACGTGCGTTCTCCCAGAAGAAAGAGGCGCCTCACGCATGTCTTTTGTTTGGAGCGAAAATGGAGTTAGCTGGAAATGCCCCTAATAATCACGCGAGAACGAGGAAGGAGAGAAAAACGAAGAATTAATGCAGAGAAGAAGACGGAATAAGAGAGAAGAAGCGAGTGACGCTAGAAGATGCTCTAAAAGAGTGCCTAACTCCAAAGGAAATCGGCGATTTAATTCATCTTTTCTTTCTTGTCTTTGTCGTTATGATTGCAGCAAATATTTCCCAGCTTAGTATTAGATTTTCTCTCGTTAAACGTTCAGTACCGAAGATACTTAGCCATTCACTACAAAGACAAAAATCTGTCTCGAGAAGACAGGAGGGTTTCAGCCACAAGACCGGCTTAATACACATATCCTCCACAATTGATGGAGAAGTAATGGAAACTTATTACTTATGAGAGAAAAACTTATTACTAACTTAATTCCACGAGAGATTTTTATCGCCGACTAGTTTCGTCAATGAGTTGACACCTTCAGGTGAACCTGATATCAATCACATTATCATTAAATGATGCTTCAATTAATAAAGAGTGTTTAAATATATAGAATAGATAGATATAGATTACTCCTAGAAGGAGTAAATGGAATGAATGCCGTTTTTAGCATCACTTATGTATCAATAACATTCATAGAATAGTAGGCATGAAAGAGACTGAGAAAAAATTATATGAGAGATATATGTTTCTATCCCGACCAATTAAGCACACGTAAAATATTCAATTTATCAAGATATTGTGTCATGAAAGTGAAGAAAGAATTTACGGCAATATCGCTGCGGCAATATGTGCGGGGACATTAAAATATTCTAGTTTCTGAAAATGTTATACTTTCAGAGAGGCACTTGATTATTAAAGCCGGATGTGAAATATTGCATTACCTCCGTGTAGAGACGAACTTGAGCCATTCGAGAGCATGAAGCTGCTAGGTAGGTGGGTGAGGGAAATGTAGTAGGATATGCTTCTCAGAGACCTTAACAAACCACCGGACGCTCTTCATTCACTAACACTGTAATGGAGTTTTTCTCAAGAATTGTATGCAATGGCAGCTCGAACATCCCAATCGGTGCAGTGTGAGCAGGATCCTCCCGAAGAATGTTGGCAGTGACCCATTCAAGATATTCCGTATAGTTATTCTAAATGATGTATAATTTAAATGATTCTATGGTTTTCCAGCTATCAATGGGTGCTATTAATACGGAAGAATCCAGTAATATGATAATTCCGACAAAAATTTATACACACTTCAGAAAGAAAAACTCATATCTTTGTTTTAATACTGAATTTATCGAGAAATCATGGTGCTTAAATAATCACTTTAGTCCTCTGCTATAGTAATAACCGCCTAATGTTGTCACTATTTTACAAACATTTATTAATATTCCGTACTAAAGCTATCTAAACGGATAATAGCACTATGATTACTCAAGTGAATGCTTCCCTTGCTGATAACCGCCTTAAAGGTAATTAACCATCGCAATGAGAAATTATTGATATTATAGAGGCTATGGGTAACTTGCATAAATCTAGTTGACTCTCGAAAAATACAGTATTAAATTTCTTTTACAAGATTTTCTTTTCCCCAAGTTTGTATACATTTTTGGCGGAATCTGCATTTAAAAAGGTAATTTCATTATTGTTGAATATATGAGTAGTAATAATTTCAATATTATTTCATAACTTATTGACTCTACAAAGCGAAAAATCATCAAAATGAGCTGATCAGCAACTAGCTAAACCCCGTAAGAATGGACGATTAGTATTTCTGGCGCTCGATTGATAATCGCTGAATTTGAGATTAATATGACAATTTCCCTAACGGAGCCCTCGCACCAACGTTATACTTGTTTGACAACTTTCTTTTAATTAATCATCACATCTTAAATATTTTGTGAAAGCCAAACAAATTCCTTGACGAAATTTCTGCGCAACGCCGAAGATTCGATAGAACAATTTAATCCACCCCTTGGACCGATTATGAACCTTTCGTGGAAAGAGTGCCATATTTGAAGAAATAAATAACTAGAGTGCCAATTTTTTGCTAAACCATAGTATGAATTGTTGAATTTACCTATAATATTACGTCAATAGCGCGCTAGAGACAGCAAAACATAACAGTAATTATAATATTGACGAAGACATAATGTTAACATCCGGGATTCATAGTCTTTGAAGCTTTGACAGTTTTGACGTCTTTTGCTTGAAGCTTATTTCTTTAAGTAAGGAACACATAACAAGGATATGGCCACTGAGGTTCCACGTGCCAAAATAACTCTCTCGCGTGCCATTTTGGGCACGTGTGCCGTAGGTTCGCCACCCCCGCCTTCTCCACACGACCTCCCGGCTCGCCCGCGTCTCTTGACGGATCTAACTGATAATATACATTAAATCTCTTTAGTCTAAAGCAGCTGGTCCTTGTTTTTCGTAATTCCAGGAAGAGTGACTGTTTGTCCATCGACGACAAATTTATGACTTGTAAAACGACCATATGGTTTCAAACTATCAATAGAATCGATCAAACTGTCAAGGAAGATTGTAATATTCAACGTAGATAAATTTTCCAAAAGAAGCTCCTGGCGAACAGATATTACGCAGGAATAAGCAATCGATCACGGCAAGGAATATATTGCTTTTCGATAAAATGTATCTCCTCCTGAAAGTGGTATTAAGGGTGCAAATGCTCTGGAGCCCCAGACAAAACAAAAGGCATAGGTCACCGATATGCCAGGTAGCACACTGAAATTATAAATATAATTTTCTATTACCTTAGCAAGTACAAATTGAAACGAAAAAAATGCAAGCTTCGAAGACTAGGAAGTAGACCATATTAGGTTTTTCGCACATCAATAATTAGTATATTTCATTTAGACGAACATCATAAAACTAAATCTCATGCTATGGTAAATAAACTTATAATACAAATAATGATTCTAACCGCTTTCATTTCACGTATATGGAGACTAGATTTTTCCACTAAAGTTTCGTACTCTAAGGTCAGCTTATACACGAGTAAGTACGGTACTTGCCAAACGATCTTATGAAAATTACTATATTATTAATCGGCGGATCAAAGAGGTGGAGGATATGGGGCTACCGTGTCCCCCCCTCCGATTTGACTTTGTGATATTAGCAATTTACTTAGGATGTGAGGAGAATCTTGATTAAAATTCGATTGCTAAGTTCTTCTATGATCATTACACTTATTCCGTATTTGTTACCTCAAAACGGCGTTTTAAAAGTTAATTGGAGACGAATTCATAGGGGATCTTGTTATAAACCTCTCAAGGAAGGGGGCAGTATGGCGTTCTGCTGTTTAACTCAAGTAAAAGCACTGGACTAAATTTCTGAGGCGTAAATTCCCCATCATTTCGGAACATAAATGTGTCAGAGGGCGACGACAAACTTACCTGCCCAGGGATAGCCGAAGGACAGAACCGGCTCTGGGCACGACACGTGCTAATTTAAGCCATTAACGCAGTCTCCGAGATATTGCCGTCCAATATATTTCCATCAAGATAATTGATGCAGTCATCAGCGGAAAATTATTCCCTCGAAGAACAGAGGCAGGAACCCCTTTTTAGTGGAAGCGCACGCCAAAAATCAGACAATCAGCGGATGCATCGGTCGAGGACGTCATCTGCTTTTACGTTCAAGGCCACAACTGCTCGAGCAGCTGAGGGGGCAATCTCCGAAAGACCCTTTTCCACTGCTCTAACAGCTGCTCGCGGACGAAACCGGAGGCCGGCCGATACTCGCTCTTTTCTTCTAATGCTTAATTAGGTTTTAGAGAGGTTCTTGGTATTTCACTAGGCATCCTTCGCGGGATGCAGCACGGCCTTCGCACGCGTGGCAGGCCTCAAGTAGCAACAGCCTCCCTTTTGTTCAATTTGTTGATTTCAATTCCAACAACAGCGTCAATTATTCTTTCGTAACGCTGTACGTATTTGTTGGGATCTCGCTTTCCTTATTACGGACTTTATCTTCACTCACACGATTTGTTGCTACAGTATTTTGTTAGCAGAGTTATTAATTCAGATGAAGTTCCATCGCCAAAAACTTCATCACGGCAAGGATTCGCAGGGATTCAGTAAATCAACCACTCTCGGTGACGGCTTAACGAGAACAACTTTATTTACAAGCACATTTCCGGTTTTAGAACACTTAGTTTCCTAATTACTCGCCAGGGTTAACTAGCCGCTAGATGGTGTGAAAATTACTGCAAGCTTACAACACTATTTAATAACAACAGGATCTATAAATATAATGTAAATGATCGCACACAACAAATTACATTATTACCAACATATTTTTCGTCATATCCTTGATTTTATGCGCGCCATTATTCGATTGCTTCGCAAATTACAAATCTCCTTATAAGCTTCTCATTGTTTCGTAGAGTGAACTCCTTTAATTTCAGTTTTCTGGTCAGAAGCATTCAATTTTCCCTCCCGATATTCAATTAATGTTGCCCCATTGATTGTCGGGCCCTGAGGCTTACTTATGAAGCGACTCTACCGGAAAGATCTTGACAGGATATCCCAACGAAAAGAGCGGGCGGGCTCTCAAATAAATTCACTTTTTATTCGATAAAATACTTGGACACGAAGGTATTTGTCGTCAAGAAAACGGCGCTTGACCGAGATAAAAATGAATATCTTTCTTGAATTACCTCTCTTTTGATACTTATCTCGACTTCATTCAATTATACAATTTCCTTTAATTTTGCGAAAGAAACGGAGCCTTCAAACGGTAAAAAGGAACTTTATGTGTATTTCCTATGGGAAGGCTTTGACTTGTGTGGGATCGTAACGGATTCTGTTCGACATATTAAAAATAACCGATTAAAAGCTGAGGGAAGACATTTAATGACGCGCGAAGCTTTGAAATGGAGCAGAGTTTGATAATTGGGTGATACATAAATATACCATATTTTATAAATGTATATAAAGATTAATAGTATATATTTGATCTTAAAATTAGAACTAAATATACATGATCGGAGAAATTCAAAATCACAACGGGAAGAAACGATATTAGGAAGAGATGTAAGCGCAAGCATCAGCTAAATAAGACCTGCTGCGGATGAAATTTATATTTAAGCTGACAATTTGTCTGCTTATCTAAGTTTATTTTAGAATCTTGGAGGTGAAAAAAAAGTGATTTTCATTTATGGGGTACATGAGTTATAATCTTTTGCAATCTAATCATGAAATACTTTGATTTAAAGAAGTGTGTGTCTATATATATATATATATATATATATATATATATATATATATATATATATATATATATATATATCATCATCATCATCATCATCAGCCATTTTCAATCCGATGTCGGATGTAGGCCTCCCCAAGCGCTTTCCAATTCTCTCTATTCTGAGCTTCTCTTTGCCATGTCACACCTAAGTACTTAATGATGTCTCTGTTCCATCGGTCCTTTGGTCTTCTTCTTGGTCTCTTCACATCTCTTGGTGTCCAGTTCAGAACCGCTTTTGTCCAACGGTTGTCGTTTCTTCTCGCCACATGGCCTGCCCACATCCATTTCAGTGATCTTACTTTATCTATGATGTCTGTCACTCCGGTCTTCATCCTCACCCAGGTGTTGCGTTTCCTGTCTCTTCTTGTGATCCCAAGCATACACCTTTCCATACTTCTTTGCGTTGTCTGAAGTCGCTGGGTTATTGCTGCGTTTAACACCCAGGTTTCACTTCCATATGTCAACACTGGTAGAATGCATTGGTTGAAGACCTTTCTCTTCAAGACCATTGGCATTTGTGACTTTAGAATGCGTGCATTTCTTCCGAAGGCACTCCAGCCGAGTTTAATTCTTCTGTTTACTTCGTTAATCCTGTTGTTCTCTCCTGTGGTTACTAGTTGTCCTAGGTATGTGTATTCTGAGCAGACATCCAGAGGCGTCCCTTCAAATTTGATTGTTTCTTGTGCTGCAAAAGAGTTATACATTACCTTTGTTTTTGTTAAATTTATCCTGAGTCCTATCTTCTGTCCTGCTGTGTTCAGTTCATGAAGTCTTGAAGCTAGATCTTCTCCGTTGGTTGCGAAGAGTACTATATCATCTGCAAAGCGCAGATGACTGATGTGTTCCCCATTAATCCGCAGACCTTTCTGCTCCCAGTCCAAGGTTTTAAAAACTTCCTCCAGAACAGCTGTGAAAAGAATTGGGGAAAGGCAATCTCCTTGTCTAACTCCCTTCTCAATCTTGAATTCTTCAGTAACTTCGTGTAGCATTACTGAGGCTGTGGCATTTTTATAAATGCTGCGTAGGAGTCGGATGTACTCTGCATCTACTCCTTGTTTTTCCAGAGCTTCTAGTGTAGAGGAGGTACTTACTGAGTCGAAGGCCTGAGCATAGTCTACAAAGCATAGTACTAGTGGCATCTCATATTCATTCGTCCTGCTGATTATTTCTTGTAGTGTGTGGATGTGGTCCATAGTACTGAAGCCCTTCCGGAATCCTGCTTGTTCTCTAGGCTGGGCAGATGATAGAATAATCTTTATCCGTTCAGCTATTATCCTCATGAATGTTTTGTAAACAACAGGAAGGAGACTGATGGGGCGGTAATTCTTCAGCTCTTCCTTGCTTCCTTTCTTGTGCAAGAGGACTATTCTTGCATGATTCCAGTCCTGGGGGATTCTTCCTTGTTTCATGCAAGTTGTGAATAACTGCGCTAAAACGTGTGCAACTTCTGTTCCACCAAGTTTTAAATATTCTGATAACACTCCATCTATGCCTCCTGCTTTTCCGTTCTTCGTCTGCTTTATTGCTGCAGTTACTTCTCCTGGGAGAATAGAGAGGGGATCTCGTTGGTTTTGGCTTTCTTCTTGGTTTTCCTCTTCAGTATTTTCTTCCTTCTTGTATAGGTTGCCAAAGTATTCTGCTACCGTCCTTAGTATTGCTTGTCTGTTGCAAGTTCTTGTACCATCTTCCTTCTGTATGGCTAAAATCTGTTTTCTTCCAATTGCTAGGCGTTGTCTGGTCTTCTTCATACTTTTGCTGTTTTCTATAGCCTCTTGCACAATTCTCTCATTGAATTTTCTCACGTCTTCCTTAATTGCCATCCTGATAGCCTTACTAAGCTCGGCGTATTCGATGTTATCCTTTTGTGTATCTGAATTCTTCAGTTCCTTACGTCGTTTCATCATTTGTCGGGTGCTGTCACTTAGCTTTCTATCTTTAGCTCTTCTTGGTGTGCTTGCTACTTCTTCTGCTGCTTCCTTAACAGCTTGCATGACTTTGGTTTCTAGTTCTTCTTCTTGAAGTGCTGAGAATCTATTTTTTAGCTCAAACTGATATTTATTCTTGTTTTCCTCTAGTTTTTTGATGCTTATTTCATGTTTCTTGCATGAAATCAACTTCTTGCGTTCCATTTGGAGATTAATCTTCAATCTGCATCTTACGATCCTGTGGTCACTTCCAGTGCTAAAGTTATTCAAGACTTCACAGTCTGTCACTGTGTAGAGTTTATTAACCAATATGTAATCTATTTCATTTTTTGCTCCGTTGGGTCCTCTCCAAGTCCACTTCCTTTTTGGGTTCTTCTTGTAATATGTATTTGTTATGTACAGCTAGTTCCAAAAAAAACTTACCACCTAAGCCGCAACCCGCATAACAGACGTGAAGCTCGGTGAGAGCGAGTCTAGAGTTTTCCACGCATTCTATTGGCTCTCGGAAGGAGGAGCATTCTGACGGCGCCTTTTTAAACCGTTGTGAAACGCGTTGAAAGTATTTGTACCGTCATTATTAGCACGAAATCTAGTTTAAATTTAGTGTTACGTTTTACTATGTCAGCAACAGTATTAAAAAATGAATGAAAATCGGATCTCCTTATTTCGACCTGAAATTTCTGCATAATTCACCTTTTTCTGGAGGCATCGGGTAAACTTACTTTAGCTGCTTCAATTATCCAATAAAAAATTATGTCATTGCAAGATTAAAAAGGATTATATTATTACGTTTTTTATTCTCTTGACGCCTACAGGAAGAACTTTTAAATTTATTTAGAGGAAATTCACGACTATGACTCAAATAGAAAGATGAACGAAAACTCTGCAAGGAGATAAAGAATAATTAGGAATAAGAACACAATCAACTGTATGTCAACTAATTTATGTTGCAGAAAAATGCTATCGAGAAGGGGAGTATGAAAAAACTTCGAAACCTACTGAGGAAAGCAAAGATGAAAAGAAACTTTATCTGGACGAATACACCGAGAAAGAATCATTTAAAGTCAAACTGGTAGAGAGCTCTGAAAATTAGACCCAAAACATATTACAATAAAGTAAACCAAGTAAATTACGATCAACTACATCAGATAATTACATCAAATAGTATAAAAATTTTAAATACCACCAAATCATATGATATAAAGTAAAATATATATTGGTGTGCTTTCATCATTTTCTAAGGTAATTGTTTAAAATTCAAATTGCTAATTTAATATTTTAGAAAATAACATAGATATTAGAATAGTAGCACAATTTAAATACTGAGGGCTACAAAATTTTTTCACGTATCGAATAAAAAATTAATTTATCACGAAATTAACGCCAGCATCTCGTGACATTTTTCCGAATATATTGTTCATTGCCAGTCCCAGAAAAACTATCCCTTTAATTAAATCAAGTTCATGTTACTTGCAAAATTAAGCTGTCCCAACTTTTATCTGATGCTAAATCTCTTTCTTGCCACGTGGTGCAAATTTTGACTCGATTTCTTCGCAGTTGAATTATTCTGCAATACAGAGAAGTATAAAATTTGCTTGATACGACAATTAACAGAGCATTAGGTATTTCAGAATATATGCATCAACATGTCATTCTGTTCTTACTTCCACCAGGCATTCGTGGTGACGGTATCAGATGAAGCATTATGATTTTGAGATGAGATTTTTCTGTTTCTGACCAATTCGCGTCTGAGGTTTCACTAATTCTTCCATAGAGAAAGGAGGTCTTTCCTTCCCTCCACCCTGGCCCTAGGAGTATCCCCTATTCATTCCTTTGTTGTTTCTTTTTCTTTTGTTGCGTCCATCGAAAGGTATTGTCTATTTTCTCAGAAGAACCATAAAACGGCCGATGGGTGAAGGTGAACTCCGCTCTGAGAAGAAAAACCCCTTTTCGGAAGATTGTGGATGGTCGTATGTATCCGGGGTAGCGAATTTGAAAGCGCTAATGAGGATTCCTGACCGCACCCCTGCTGAGCAGGTATCAAAAGTTAGGGTATGGTGGCGGCGACCGATCACAAGTAAGGTGGGAAATGGTGGATCCGCGATTTGTAATCTTCGCCACGGGTATTCCCTTAGGGAATGAAGATATTCAAATCTATTTTTGAGGTAGACGACCTTTCAGGACTTCTTGTAAGGAATACAGTTTAAGATGGTTAAGAAACAACAGTTAGTATGGCAAATTAGAACCTTAAGACTGATTTGCATATTGCATATAAACTCCAGGTTTCCTATACTTGCATATTGCAGGTTTACACGTTAACACCTGGTTTATTTACATTTACATTAATACCCCGCGAGCCGCCGTATGACGTATGTCAGGGGGTGTGAAAACAACCACAACAGGATTTCCAATGTTACTGAAATGATTTTCAGAACTATGCGCTAGACTAATGTTTAATAAGACTAATGATTAATGATTGCTGCTTCGGTTTCTGAATGCCTCAAGTAAGCTATATAACCCGAATTGTTTGAATGGTGCATAATATGTATAATAATTAAAAGAAAATTCACTATCAATAATTATGAATGATGGGTAAAAGGAGTCATGGAAGAACACGTTAAAAATAGAAACCAACGGATGGTAACCGGAGTTACATGAGAATATTCCTCTAATTCTCATGATTCATACGCAAGCTGTTAAAATATTCTTGGTTCTATATGTAATCCATTACTCCAACATTCACTCCAAGGACCTTCGTAACACCCTCATCCTAGGCACATCATAATTCTCTACGAACTTTGCGAAGATGTTTTTTAAATTTTTTATAGTATTTTTAAATAGTAATGCAAGGAAGATCATTCCAGTTAAAATAGGACCTTCGGAAAATCTGAACGATAACATAAAGTTGACAATGTTTGGGTGCATCATATCAGAATTAGTATCTCTATATTCTGCTTTTAAAGTGAATGGTATAAACTGTATTAGCTTATACTAAATAACTAATTCAACAACGAAAATGAAAAAATAAGTAATGCTGCCTATCGTCAATTTATATCGATCAAGCTCTTCGTCAATGATTGTTTACTTTATTTATATAAATTGTTTTTTATGCTTTATTTTGTCCCTACATTGAGCTAAAAATTTCGTAGTTTGAAATAACTTGAGAAATGAACAATGAACTAGAGAAATGCCATCTAATATTTATTCCTTACGCTTACGAGAACCAAATCGTTTCACTTCTCTTATAACATCTATGATACAAAATAGATAGAGCGTTGAAGATGATCTTACTACATCGACTAAAGTTTCTATTATCATGTCACTAACATATGAATTGAAACGTAAATATGGAATTTTAGATACTCCGCATATTCAGTGTCGCAGAAACTTGAAGTTTATACGCCGATTACAGGTAAATTACATCTCTAAAGTTAGGTAAGATTTAGAATAAACCATTGGCTTGCATAGATAGTAATACCAATGTTAGCAATTTTTATCGGTTTGAAAAAACCGAACTCTCTTTCCAAAATAAATTGCTGATAAGAAGATGGTTTAGGTTCTGGCTTAGTAAACTACTCGACCTTTCTTATAGAATTAAAAGGTTGGTACGATACATTGAACATCGCTATTGTATACAATTTCGGAGATCCTGGGAATTACTGATGCATCAGAAGGAAATTTCTGAAAGTATGATAAGCCATGGGCGTTATATCCTGTATATTTGAATGTTAACCATGTTTGACTAAGATATTACTTAAATTGGATAAATGAGTAGTTTCTCTGGCTGTCATAAACGGAAGAAATATATGTTGGATGAGAAAATTGAGAAGGTGAGTGAGTGGGTTATACTTTTAAAAGAGGTCGTTGCTCCTACTCAAAGTAACCAATTGGTCAACGAGGAACGCAAAAAATGCCATTACCTATTGTGATTTATCCAAAAATCTGGAATTAACATACCTCTTACACTTTCGGTTGTTAAATTCATGTGAGTGTATATATTACTGTTGCCGTCGTTTCTCACTCCCCTATCTCTATCAAAACAGTCCCCCTCTTGAAGTCCTGGTGAATTCATTGCCTTAATCACTTCTTCCAATCACTCCTCTATCTTGCTATTTTCAAATTTGTCATGGAATGTGGAGAGATGAAAAGTTTCTCATAGCCATACATTTTAACTACGAAGGAATATTTTCAATATCACCGAGCGATAAATATGTAGATAGACTATTCATACCAAACCACCGCCCATTCATCTCAATCATTAAAATTCTGTCGAAAAATATGAGAGTTACGTAGGGCCAGCCATCAACCGAGGGGAGCAAAATTTCAACATGAGCCTCATATGCGCTTCTTATCCCCGTGTGATACTTACAGGGTTGGAATTACAGGTAAAAAGGCCCTAAAACTATTTCACTAAGTCCCTATTATTTCGCGTATTTTTAACGTTTTCTACATTATAATAATTGTTAACGTGATAATAAACAGTTGAAATATAAACAATGCAAGTAGTTTTGTATGCATTCAAAATTAATTGAAAATTTTACATTCATAGCTTACAGTAGCATTCAATGAGCATTATGACAAAACCTCATTCGCCCTATCTTTTTGCGTATTTTAGAACTTGATAAATACGAGAGAAGAACGTTTAAGAACGTAATGGTTTGTGACTGCAACCATTTCAAGAGGAATCCACAGAAGAAATCACGTTTATTCGATTCACACTTCAATGACACCAAAAAAATTCATTTTGGATTCAAAATTAATGTGAAAGATGGTTGTCTCGTATCCGTCATCTTTATTAATTCAGGAAAATCGATCCTAGCACATTTTCTCTCAATTGATTTGGATGGTATATTAAAAATACCAACTGCATAGATGATAAAATTTACTGATTTTTTACCGATCGAGTTTTAATTTTGATGCTTATCAAATGAAACAAAATGTATCTAAAATACGCAGAGAATGCCTCAAGACTTCATACTACATATTTACTTATAGATTTTTTATGTATTTAAAGTAATAGCGTAGATATGGCCATGAGTTCGCCTTACTTTACTTTTGTAGATTGCATTCACACAGGCTGTGATAAAACAGGTGATCGATATGGACTCCTTAGGTATATAATTTATAGGCTAATAACTCTTCTCTTGAACGATGTATAATATTATCTACTATTATAATATATAATACGACCCATTATAACCGCAGAATTTTGCAAGCGAAGGCGTCGAATTCGAGGTCTATACATTTTGGGTCCGACACTGATTCAAACTGCGCGGAAATTTTCTTCCTCCCATCTCAGCCCTAAACATAAGCTCAGAGCGGCTCAGAGGCAGATTTTACAAAAATTTCCTTCGTCCTGCTTGTGCCTTTCGTCTCAGACTCAAATTTTATGAGGGGAAGGGGGTTTGCCTCGGTTTCCTAGGAATAACGGGACCTCGTGTGCGCCGGTTCCCTCGGTGCGAGAAGCAAAGCTAGAATATATACTGATTTGTAATAACCATTTTATAATAACTGAATTCTTGCATTACAACATCCATATTGTTATAATACTATTCTGCTACGCCAATGCCACCAAACTAAGGATACTAATAAATCTTTGCAATATCAATAATGCAAATAAATCCATTTCAACTCTGCAAGCGGAGCCAGGACAGAAGCAGACTATCTCCTCCATGTTTTCCCTCTCTCTCTCTCTCACTTCTTAAGGCTCGCTCGGAGGAAATTCACTGCCTGTTATGCGGGTTGCGGCTTAGGTGGTAAGTTTTTTTTGGAACTAGCTGTACATATTGGTGCATTCAGCAAACTCTACCAGGCGGTGACCACGTTCGTTTCTCTGGCCCAGTCCGTATTGTCCTGCGACGGTGTCATCGGCTTCCTGTTGACCTACACGAGCGTTAAAATCGCCCATTATTATTTTATAGTAGTGGGCTTCCTTATCGTGCTCAGTGCCGAGAGTTTGGTAAAATTTTTCAATTTCTTCTTCGCTGCTTGCTGCTGTTGGTGCGTAGACTTGTATGATCTGAACAGAGTAACGCTCATTTATCTTTAGTATGAGCTTGCAAATTCTCTCAGATATACTTTCTATCTTCTGTACATTGTTTTTCCATCTCTTGTTGATCAGGAACCCGACACCTCCTAGTCTTCCATCCTTAGTACCCCTGTAATAAAATAAATTACCTTCCTTGAGTGTAATCAAGTCTTCTGATTTTCTTCTAACTTCGCTGAGTCCGATGACGTCCCAGTTTATCTTCTCTGCTTCATTCAGTAGTTCCAGTAGTCTGTCTTCACTCTTCAAGCTGCGGCAATTGTAAGTCGCAAAGTGGAGGGTGGTAGCTCTTTTCCTCATGATGGACCTCTGTAATGCCACCACCTCCCGGACATCCGAATGGGTGGTGCTTTTACGTCCGGATAAATTTCCATTACAGAAGCTCATCATGAAAATTGTAATTGCATTTGGGGGATGAAGGACATTAATTCACCAGGCTGTCCTACTGCCGGTTGGTGAATACCACTTTCACAATTTGGCCGAAGATATTGTTGAAGCCTTCTTAGCATGGTTGAACCTGGGCTATGCATCGCCTCCAACCTCCGTTAACACCCCTCCGCCCCGTTGAGGCAATGAACTGTGGCAGTGTGAGGAGGGGATATATATATATATATATATATATTATAATTCATAAATTTTTCATAACTTGTATTTTGTATCACCTCTGTGAAATTCTGCTACTCTGCCAAGGAATGCAAATTATTATTATTATTACTATCGAAGTACCGTCGACGACGCGTCGTTACTGTAATTTATTATCTCGTATGAGTGCATCGCCACTAAAATTATAATTTATTTAATTTACAAAAATAAGATAACCTTTTTTACAAAGAACGAATGTGGTCTTATACACGGATAATACGTTAATTTCTTACCGGAATGGATATTGAACGCTGTTGAAGTAGGTTTCAGAGGTTAGGCTTCGCTAATTATCTTTAATTACATCTTATTACCGGTACAACTCCTTCGTACTTCCCTTGACAATTCCCTTAATTCCCTTGGCAATTCAAAAAGACATTCTTGTAAATAATGTCTACCTAACAATAGTAGGAACATCTTTCGAAAATTTTGCGAAGGACCTATCCTATTTTTCTAAAAAAAACCTGTTTTTCGTATACGCTGCAAGCGGAGTTTGATATGTGGGACATAATTACTTGATAAAATTGCTCACTGATCTCTTCAAGACATTGGCTAACATCTGTTCCACTAAATCATAAGTAGGACTGTTTATTAATGAGTGGTAGTGACTTTACATACTATTTTTTATTTTACTGAATTTCATTCAATCAGGGTCATAGAAATCACGATGAAAATGATTAGTCAATAAGTAAATACCAGAATGCTGTGCGAAAGCTTCAACCTAAAAATAATCGAATTTTGGGTTTTGTTCGGTACACAGCAATGATTAGAAGGTATATTGATTTGCAGTTCATAAAAGCATTTTGAGTAATCGTCCTTAATTTTACTCTTGTGTTAAATATATTATCGAATTAAAATTATTGTTTCGACTAATGTAGCGTTGCGTAACAACAACAGAAGCCAAGATCTTTGAAACTTGGGTCGAAAAAGTTGACAGCCGAGGGGATTTCTAAATCAAAGATATAAGAATCAATCCATTTCCTATCGACGAAGTAGAATTATTCTTCCATCAATCCTCCCGTAAGTCCCGTAAGAAAGGAATGGAAGCTACTTTTCCAAATTTTTACGACGATAATATTTTCATCAAACGGGGAAATCTACATTAGTGACATTCAGACTGAGAACTCATCACTTAAATTAGCGAGTCAATGCTACCCGAGGGTGGCTAAGCATCTTTAGTCGGTAGAACCTTCAACTATTGCAGCCGAACGAAGTCCACCTAAGGTGAATGGACTTCATAATTTACAGGCGTCGAAATCCCTCATGAAATGAATGTTTTGGTTGGAATCAAAGGAGCTTTAAAATTCAGTTTGTTGTTTGGCACGCCGCAGACCCCGTTGAGGAAGTCCTCCCGTTACGTTTCCGCACTGCCCCACAGTAGTTTCGCTGCTGTGTTTTTTCTCCGAATCCAAATATAGAGACGTCCCGAAGCATCTGCCGCCATCGGGGGTAAGCCCACCGTCTGCAACGCAAGGAATTGCTGCTTTTAGCGCTGGCGCTCGTAACGAAAGCTGACAGCCTCGTTATTCTGTCCACTCCAGACACCAACTGCAGAGATACATCATGGAAATTCATCTCCGTCTCTTGCATGAAGCTTGCATGAAGGAGAGTTTTCCAATAATGGAATACAAATTGTGAATGGGTTTCGTTGTGAGTAGTCTTGATTATTTCCAACATATTCATAAAATATTTCGTCCCATCCACAGACCGAAATCTATCGGTTATCGGGGTACATATACATATAACATATTTATACAGTGTTTACTCATTTAAAGTTAATGGAATGTAAGACATATCTTAACGATCAAAAGAATAAACTTTATGAGGAATCGTCTGGAGATTTTATTTCTGAAATCTTTCTAAAATGTCCGTTTCTATGAATTACCATCATTGTAACCAAAAAATTACATTATTCTAAATTATGATACAAAATAGCTTATATTTAATCGGAAGAAATCATTTTTAGAAATATGGAAAAACTGGTGAATGAGATGCGAATGGAATTTACCACACGAGAGTAAGTACGAAAGTTTTAAGGGAGACTGTTTTACACCTTATTTTTAGACATCATAAGGCCAATGGAAAGTTGAGTGTAAGGTAGCTTGATAAATGTTAGTCAATGATAAGACTTCTGGGGAGTTTCGCGTCATGACGATGGTCTTATTACACAGCCAACCGACTACCGATTAGATGGTGATTATCCAATTCCTTGAGTCCACTGAGGTTCATATTCTTATTTATCCACTTGAGATCTGTTACCGGGCTCTAAATGATTATTTTCTACCGGTAGAAAACTCACATACGTTGAAAAAATTTTCTATTCTGAAATAAAAGTTGAACCCTTCCTATGCGAGCTATAAGGCCATTATTTAGGCATAATTTAGCTTGATGGTTATTTGCTACATCCAGTATTTGCTACAAACTTCACAGGTGTGATGAGGGGACTAGGCCATATGAAGAGTATCTTCGCCATTGCTTTTCTTATTGAGTCTCATTAAAATGCTATCCGTACATTTAATTCAAGCATGAACAATGGCAATATGAACAAAACTTATCATAGTATTAAAAAAGAAGAGACTGAGACGTACTATATTCCATCATTCAACATCACTAACACCTCGTCAGCTTTCATATTATTATAGGAATGTACAAGATTGAGTCGGAAGTTCTACATAAAACGGGCGTATTTCTTTTTCATATGCCAAAATAGAAATGAAGAGTGTAGTATTTATGATGGATTCTGAACTAAAATAATATCAGTGGAAAGGGGGTGTTCAAATGGTTTGCAATTAGTTTGAGATAATGCGGATATGAAAATAATATTTTATCTTTATTTGATCCTTTAATCATCTCAGAAATTTCGTTGAAACCTCCGCGTTAATATATGAAGAAAGAGGAATATGACAGATATTAAAGGAGTAATTTTCTCTGCCATAAAAATCTATGTTTGATAATTTTCAATACCCATGCTCTTTCCTCTACGTTCATAATCGGAAAAAGTGTTTTCAGTTTTTGAAACCATCGCAATACCTCACGAACTGACTTCATGCACATGTGTAGGTTCCAATCCCCCCGATTGTGGTTCCCGATTCTTTTATCTGCCTTACCCTTTCCACCCGAACAATGCTTTTAAAAAGCCATAGGATTCCATGATGCCGTCTGGGGCTACAAAAAACTCTAACCCCTTTTTCTGAAGTGGATCAGTTGAAATGGTCTTCGGTTAGTCCTATTTATTGCCCCTTTGATTCGCACGAAATATCGCTCGAATTACGTAAATAATATTTCGATAAAGTAAACTTAATATTCTCCAACAAATTTTCAATTTATGACAGATTTCACATATTTGACAGAAAAATTCCAGAATACCTGAAGAGGCAATCAATATCAGCTTCTGATGCACGACCACCGTAAAATTACCCGAACTCGTTGTCTTAATTTTTTGTCTCATATTTCTACAATCTCTTAGAAGTTTCGTACGTAACTCTGAGTATTTGCAACAATGATTTGATATTCAATATTTTATCAAATCAAGAGCGAAAATCGATACATCAAAATATCCGAAATTACGACAATTTTGCAATTTTTATTTACGATGAAGACTAAATTATCTACATCTAGAGAAATTATCATTATCTGTGATCTATGTTTCTATCTCTTCCGATGTTTAAGCATTCATTGATTAGTATGCCCTCATGGTTTCCCCTTTAGCTAATTTGCATGATCCTGGATGAAAGCACGCTTTTGAAACCGGTTTAGCAATAAACAAATTTAGAATAGCATAAAGCATATTGTTATCTTAATGTCTTCCTTTGAAGTCACGCATTCATGCATTGATTTCAAAAATGTGATAATTAATTATCAAGGAATTTTCTTCAAGTTTATCAATATCATGATAAAATGATAAAATTTTCATAAGCCAAAAGCCTGCGATGATTACTAGCATTTGAAAAGAAATAAATGAAATGAAGCGGCTGTTTCGGAGAAGCTGTCCATTTTTCTTTTATGTATTTCCCCGCACTTCTTAATCTCAACGCTATAACTAGACGGAGCCTTTTAGATTGACCCCTCATCATTTATTTTAATTTTTTTAGCCTTATACCTAACATGTTTCTTTCACATTCTTCTTTGAATGCCTTTTATATACTTCAACACATAGTGGAAGGATATCCTTCTAATAGGATATCCTCCAAATATTCCTCTCGCACGGAGCAACGTCCGCCTCCACCGTTTGGCTACTAAATACTTCGTTAGTGGTTTGGTCAACGGAATCTGCCAGCCAATTACTCGAATGGGACTCGATATGTGTGGGGAAGAAACCGGAAGGGCAAGCAGGGAGAGTTCTTTTGCTACTGTTTCAAATACGGTCTCGTGGTGCCTTGGCTTCATCGTCACTTCCTGCTAATGAGTATGCACGAAGAGAAGTCGTTCAGGAACCCACCGAGAAGTTAAATTTATCGCATCATTCGTATTGTAGCTGTTGGGTTCAGCTGTCACCTCAGTTCGTGGAGTGTCTGTTTCATTTTTATCACGGAAGGTTTTCATTATCATCACTTATTGGTTGTATCAAAGCAGCCGAATCGTTATATTAGGATTGAAAACTTAAAAGAAAAAGAGTAATTGACACATAAGATGTAAAACCTAAGGTATTAAAACGTGACTTGAGTGAGAAAGGGAAAAAGGCAGGAGCGATCGCCGCATAAGGGCGACCACGATTCTGAAGCCGGTATTCTATAAATTGATCATTTTCTTCTTTCATTATTCATAAAATAGATGAATGAATCACTGGCAGATCAGGTATGCTGATTCAGCGGTCTATCTTTTGTACCCGTCAATATTGTCCGCAGAAGGGCGTTTCGATAGAACTCGAATTATTTCGAAACTGACACATATTTCGGTGAATTTCTACAAGATAGTTTGAATTGTCTCTACAAAATTTCTATTTTTTAGAATTTCTATATTACATTAACAGAAGAATTTTTGATTACGAATTAAATATAGCTCTTCCAACAGCTATTTTTAATTGCTTTAAGCCAGTGCTTGTAAACGTTTACACTAACGAACTAAATGAAAATTGAAGTTCCCATAGTCGCATAAATGCTTTTAATCTAAATTCGAATTAATTTCACAGATAAATGTAAGTTAGAAGGAAATTGTTCGAATAATTTAATGAATATTTCTAAACTTAAGTATTATTTGAAAATTTCCGTTTAATGACAAAAACAGAGTTAATATAAACTTTTACAATCAACTAAAATACAATTGAACCAAACGTTTGCTTGTTTCAAAGATAATGCTGCAGTCAAGGAACCAGGAAAAATATGAAGAGATATTAGATGAGCAAAGAGAATGAGAATTCAGATGAGCAAAGGGGAGTGTTGGAACATTAGATATAGACAGGAAATAAAATATAGAGAATAGTTACATAAAAGTAAAATGAGGATTAAATATATATCATATTGGGAAGGGGGAGGATGAAAAAAGTCAACATTAATAGCAGTGAGTTTTAGTGTGCTAAAACTCATCAGCAAATGTGACGGATTGAAATTTAGATAAGCAGACCCAAAGTGCCTCTAAGTCAGACTAATATCTTGTTTTTAGACCCTTGTTAAGTCTCAGAAGTCATAAGTTCCACATGAATACATAGTTTTTATAAAAATTGCAGTATCAATAATTAACCCACCCTACTATAATAATGTCAGTGGTAAAGATTTTTATTGCATATGTTAATATTACATTTAGATTGCCATCAATGCATAATTCCAGTACAACAGGAATACCAATTCAGTTAAAACAATATAACTGCAACTCTTAAATACATGATTTAATGTTTTTGAAAAGATGCATTTTAAAATATAGTATCTATGCATAAAAGGAGAAATAATAAGTAGAGCAGGCCATGTAAAGAGGTCATTTATCATGGAAGATCAACTATTAACAACAGATGATTACAGCTGAAACATGTGAAAATGGTTCATAAAATGGTCTCTATAAATTAATAATCCATTTATAAGTCAAAAATCTTATAATAGATTTTTTGTATGATAATGGAGCATGGTGTTATGACCAAAATTCCTCGATTAGTCCTTGATCCCAATTACACAAAATTTAATGTATATACGTATACAAATTATACTCCTACTGACACGCAACCGACTTTAAGTTTTCGTAGGTCCCACCTATTGCATATATATTTCCGCACAGCTCTGTAAATGGTTTGCTGTAGTAAATAATGGAATGTATATACGATCACTCATCGCTGCTAAAAAGATTCGCGTACAATTGAATAAAAGTCGTAATGAGTCCCAGAAACGATCGAAACTAAAGGACTATGCGTAAATGTAATAATTAATTCTTTATTTACGTCAATTATGAACATTATAAGAAAAGTAAAAGTTTGGATTATCCGTATTCTCTCATTATTCGTGTATCTGTTCCCCATCATTAGCCCGGATAATCGCAAGTAAATGTATTTGTATAAATGGTTTTTGATTTTCGACATACAGACAATCAAATTTGGATATAAATGTTTAAAATTCATTTTCCTCTTATTTTTATGAGATTGTATTATCACAATATTACCACACTTGTCCACTTAATTTCCGGCAATGCCAGGAACGGCATTTTCGGTCGGGTTTAATATCAGTTCAGTATATAAAGCAGGGGTTCTTAACCATGGGTATGTATACACCTCTAGGGTTTCAAGAAGCTTGTTTAGGGTGCAAGATGTTATGATAAAAGGGAATTACTTATTCGTTATTTATTAGTTAGTTATATTTTAATAAATAAAGATGATTTTTCATAAGGATATTTAGAGGTTTATTTCCGTTTATAGATACATTTTCCTCTAAGATTTTACATCGCACAAATCACAAATTTTTCTCAATTGTTCATATAAATTTGAAATTTGATTGATAAGTGCGAGAACACAATGAGAGGATTCACGAGGTCCAGCAGCTGAGAAGGATAAGAACTATTTATCTAAAGGAGTTAATCTCTTCAGATGATTTATTTACGTGCTATTATATTGCCGTTTACGAATATTTTGCGGCTCCTGTTATCTATCGCGTTCTTTTTTGCGTATAATTGGTAAATAAAGCAGAACTTACTCCCCATATACATTAGCCACCTGTATTTTTATATTTATTTCAAAGATAAAGAAGTAGGTACTGGAGGCATGAATTAGACGAAATGAATTTTATGATTAAAACGAACTGCTTTCAAACAATAAATACCTTTCATTCGTTTGTGACTTAAGATTTGATCTTTCCAAACAGTTTGAAAATTTATACAAATACAGAATTCGATTTTTGTCGATGATGAATTTTTATCCGTACAAATCGAAAACTGTCTCAATATCGTCTCCAATGGAGATGAATCTCGGTGAGATTACATCTTCAACAAGAAAAAATCACAGTAAAATGGAAATAGTCGTTTTTCTTGATGAAGACATGAATTGAAATATTATCTCTTTCATAGGGGGAGATCTCTTACGATTTTCAAAGAAGTTCTCTCAAATCCTCCATCATCATTTGCTCCAAAAGCCTTTAACTAAATAATCGCATCAAGAAAAAAGCTGACGACTCCGGGACTTGAACCCTGGTCCTCCATTTGCGAGGCTATTGCTCATCTCATTGATCTATCTCGCAGATTGGTATTGGAAGACTTAATGTTGCATAGTCAAAGCATAAAATTTCTTTAAAATATTTTCACTTTTCAAATTCCTTTTCCCTACACATTTGATATTCGAAATATTGTATCATTAAATTAAACATTTCCTTTAAATTTTTAAGGGTATAAAGTTTTTCACGACAATTATCCCAAAACTCTAGTCTCTATCATTTGAATTTAAACAGCAAAGCGACGCTGTAATTTGGCTGAATAACATAGAGTGCTAGATTAGGACGCGCCCCAATGTGCTGGCACACAATACGGTCAAGCGCATCCTTGGGCCGCTAGAACCCTACCATCTCTATCATAATCCATTATAAATCTCTAAAAATGTATCGTCATATCCTGAAATTTCAAGCTTTAGCAATGGAGATATCAGCTAAGTATTCCTCAATAGTTATTATTTCCTTGCGATGCTATCTTTTCTAACTTGCATTTAATCAGTCTGCAGATTCTCACATTCCTGCTTCCCTTACATATGACCCTCGGTGTGTTTTGAAGAAAAGTTGGGTCACACACTCCGGTTCGGTGGAGGATCCTGATTCTTTCTCTATTCACTTTCAAACTCCTTAAATGGCTCCGAGGAGGCCATCCTATCATGGACATCACCACTGCCAATTGGACCATCGAACCTGTCATATTAGAGACGCAACCTGCCTTGCTGCAAATGCAGGGGGAGAGGGAGAATCTGCCAATGTGTTAGTTGAAGTCTTTGGTGAGTGAATAGCTGTTTTGTGGAACTTTTGGTCTCTTATTTTTCTTAATTTTTAACTCACATCTATTCATATTTAGGCTGAAAAAGAAATGAAATGTTATAAATAAACATTATATACAACAACAAAAGGAAGGCTAAGATGTGTTTAAAGTGTACTGCAACAAGATCATGAATTAAGAGTGAAATAAACAATGATAAAAATTCCAATTCACGATAGTGTTGTAATTCACAATAGATCTGAAAATCAACTCTCAAAATGTTTTAATCTGGCATTAAGTTTTAATTTAAGGAAAAATAAATTTGTCATAAAAAATCAAAACTTTGTCATGACAATTCTAAGATTAGGTTCATAAAATAAAATCACAAATTACCGTAAAACTACGTAGTAGTTAATGACACCGATCAGTTATTGAAATTTGTGTATCAAAATTCTCTAAAGCTAAGTTACAAGCCTTGCATCTCATGCTGAAAATAGACTTCTGGAAAATTAATAAATTAAGAAAATATTGTAGCCTTAATCAAAATGACAAAAACTTTTTTCTCTTCAGTTTCTTCTGCATTTGTAAAGAGATTGCCTTCTTATAATGATGCTCTGATGCAAGCAGAGTATGTGAGTGCTTCCTGAAGAGTGGAATGTTCACCAATATGTCAAGAGAGGAGGCAGAAGAATAGAAAGACTCTCCTTGAAAACAGCACACAGTCTTCACACTATGCCACCAGAACAAGCATCCTGTCTCCAGATCGAAGGACAAATGACTTTGAATGTTGTTTCAACTTAGCTGTGGAACATGTCAGCATGGCCTAATGACAAGCTTCACAGGGTGCTGAACAATGCCAATTATACATGTGAAAGCAGAGAAAATTCTGTGGAATGAGGTGTAACAAGCACCATTTCTTCGGTGTTGAGCGTAAGATTTCTATTTTCATAACTCCTATTAACCAATTTTCTAGTCTTAATTACAAAATCTGTTTATCATTTTGTATATTTCACATTCTTATATTCAGTTATTTTTAATTTCCACCTTAATTATTAATATTTAGATATCAAACCATCAAAGATATCCTAAAATTTATCTTTCATTTAGCATTTTTAGAGGCTAAAATAATTATCATTTATAAATCTGTGAGCATATATTAGATACCCTTTCTTCAATTTCTCTGCCAAATTTCAGGATGCCAAAACCGTTTTCTTTATTTTCTCTCTTCTGGACAACTATTCATTCAAAGTTCATCTACTACCTAATTATCTTTAGAGCAATGAAAAAATATGACTATATTTTCCTTATATCCTTGTTCTTCAAAATTTGTAAGGTACACTTACATTTTTAATGCTATGTTTTCTAAATTGTATTTCATGAGAAATCTAAATTACTTTTGATTGAGCTAATTAGCTAAATCTATCACATAGGAAGCAATCAACAGTACTGATGAATAAATTTGATATTGCATATTTAATTTTGATTATATTTGATATTTATAAATTTTATAAAATAAAAGTTTGTTTTCCTGAGCAGTTCCTCCTGAGAATATTACTCTTTTATCACAAGTTGTGAGTTTGGTGGAAGGACAGATACATGAGAAAGTCGTCTGTAAAGCTAAAGCTTATCCCAAAGCCTCATACCATTAATGGAGACAGAAATCCTCTGACAGTGATTCAGGAAATAATTTCATGATAGCTCCATTGTAGCGAAAGGCACTCTCTGGTTTTAAAATATCCAATACCAAGGACAGATGGTGAAGAGTATATCCCATGTGAAGAATACAATCAACATGGAAATGCAACAATGAAGACTTATGTTAATTTGCTACATGTTTTCCTATAAGTTTTCATAAATCACAAGCATGTTTAACAAAAATATAAAAAATCTGTTCAACAATAGTACGTTATTGTAACATATTGATAAAAAAATCCCTTTTTATATGAGACTAACATAACTGAGGCTATTCTATCTATAAATCTCCGAATATACCATGAAATGTCAGTGCAGTTGATGCAATTCATTTGATCATAATATCAAATCTTATGGGGTGCCACATAACTGAATGATAAACTAGAGACAGAAATATTTGTTAATTATCTCCAGTTATTAACCTTAAATGACAACATTCCAAGTTTAAATTGAAATAGTGATGATTCTCTGAAATTAGATAAATTGCTTATCTCTGTAAAGAATTTTGAGGAAGAATCAGAAAATTGATACTTAGAGTAGTTTCTGGGGATTAATTTTTGGCACAAAATTTTATATGACGAATTTATCATCATCATTATTTCCTTTTTCCAACTACTTATATGATTTGCTAAAGTAGTTAGTCAATAACTTTCTTTTCTTAAGTATTTTTTGTATTATAAATTGAAAAAAAAACTATTACTAAAAACACAAAATAGAATGTTCAGAAAACACCTACTATGAAAATGAGAAAAATATATTTAAAATTTAAATATACATGCATATAGTTTAGTTTTTTCTGTTTTTATTTTTCATCTTCCATTCTCATTTAATCTTTGATCATCCTATTATTTTTGGTTAAAAATTGCATTGCTACATATTTTTACCTCTTGCATATTATTTCCAGTTTCAGCTTGGTAAAATGAATTTTAAGCTTTACATTGTTTAATTACAATTAATCAATGCCTACAGACAAACCAGACTGTGGCATTACTCCAACAGAAGTCAAGGGAAAACTGGTGCTGATATGCAGAACCAGTGCTAATCCTGATGAAGTTGACTTGTTTTGTAGAATCAAAAAGGCAGTGAGAATGAAACAGTTGAAGAGAATGTAGAATCCATATATATAATGAGAATATTCATTCCAAGAAATTAAAAGTTACTCATACAATAAAAACTATTCTAAAGTCTTAAGTTCAGCTAAATAAAATATTACAAAAATAAAATGTGAAACCTGCATAATGGTCTACAAGCATAGATTATCCAACATCCCCAAGGTTATTCATTTCTTTAGTGTTTCAGTCGCATTAATGTTACTGCTGTAATCATCAATTGTGCTTGAAAAAATGTTGTATTCTGAGATCAACACAGAACTATTGAGTTTGTAACTGTTATTAAAAAGCATGCCTTATTAATGAGAGAAATATTTTTAGAAAAGTGAATCATTAAAAAGTTAAATAGAAGACTATACGAAAGAGAATTGTAACAGCCAGTGAAAAAAAATTCCTAAATATTGTCACACATACAGGAATTAAAAGTATTTTACGAAAAGTTAGCTCTCCAAATAACATTTTCTCAAGAAAAAAATAAATTAACTGTTGATGAATAAATACCTACCAACTATTCCAGACACAGATACAATCATTTGAAAATTAAGGGGATCCAATTTCATAATTAAAATATGGAAAATAAACTGAAATTTAGAGATTTAATTCCATTGAGATATTTTTCATGAACTCAGTTGGCCTAGAAATTTTTTGAAATCTTTCCTATTAACTCCACAGTATTGAAAAAGGATGGTGAACTCTGAGAAAATTCAAGAAAATGAACATTTAATACTAGAAAGCAATTTTATATATTTGATATCACTTTGTTTTCAAGGTAATTTATTTCTTAAAAGTTTAAGTCATCTAATTCTAATTGCTTAACCCTTCTGCTGCAGGAGCTGCTTTGTGCCTTCTTGAACAGGCCAGTGGTAGTAGATATAAACCTTCATAATCTGGATAGACCATTTTCCTGAGGGTTCGGTCATCAGTTATTGCCGAGAAATTTGATTACTTGCGTATAGAAAATGCCATTGCCAATTTTTATTTACTTAATAATAATTTTTGATTCAATATTCAGTTCAGAGTCATTTTATAAGCAGCTTTTTGATTATTTTGATACCAAACAATATGCATATATCTCAATTTTTAACAATCATAACTAATCAAAAAGAAAATAAAACATGCTCAAAGGCAGTCAAAGCATGGAGAGTGGGTAAAGATGGAACCTGTTAAACTTGGGTTTTCCCAGATAAGGGATAACCCTTCAGAGATATTCCCAACCCAGAATAATAGAGAGGAGCAAGGGATCGGGCGCTGCATTGAGAGGCATGGTCATAAAATTGAAGGAGCAGGTCAAACGTTTAAAAACGTTTTTCCCACAGTTTAAGGGTTAGTCAATAACTTGCACTCATTGAAAAATTCTGCAATCAGAGTTGAATACTATATAAATAATTCACAAATTGCACATTAATTAAAATAAATCATTAAGAAATTGAAATTATTACTTCTAAGTCTTATAAGAGTCTAAAGAAAGAAAAAAATGAATTTTGTATGTATGAATACCTAACAGCAATACAAGCAAACATGCACATTTTAAAATGCTGGACCTTAAAAATAAATTTAGCTAAACAGCTTAACATAAAGAAAATGAGATTTCTCAATAATATCAATACTTTCCTTATGAATCTCTATTTCAACTGAGCATATTTCTAGTCACTTTTCAAGAAGTTTACTTACAATAACAAATTGATATATTATAACTAAAAGAGTCTATATGAAGAACAAAGGCTTATTGAAAAGACGAAGAATAACAGGAATCGACTATACTCTTGTGGATGATAATGGCTTTTATCCTAGAAATTTTACTGCAAATGTTGAAAATATGATTGATAAATCAATATGGAAAGGAGTATGTTGAAGACAAGTATGATTTAACTTGACATAATGGAAACGGAATCGATAAAATAAAGACTATGACAACATATACATGATATCTATTCAAAGTCAAAATATATGGATATACAACTCACTGGTAATTAATGAACCTTGTTAGGAATATTCACAATGTAAAAAAGTTTAAATGCATGAAATTATGAAATAATTATAATTGTCATTAGAGGATGAAAGAATAAGCTGACGCTAGTCTTGAATCAGAGACTCAAGCAATGCATTAACAAGAGAACTAACTGCCAACTTCTGCGTGAAGTATAAGAATCAATCTGAAAAAGTAAATTTAAAATCTAGGCCAATACCCTATCCAATATACTGGATCAGCAGATTGGAATGTCTTACTTGAAGAAGTTGAAATGTAAGAGATTATGGCTATAGATATTTGCAAACACTTCTTAAATGAAAGAATAAACAACAGATAACGACAACAATTTCTGAATAACAATGAATACACGATTATTTGCAACATGGAAAACTTATCCAAAGACTGCACTAGCCTTTTTTTAAGAAAAGATGCCTTTGAGTAACCAAGGGAAGATAAGATATAAATCCAAACACAAGAAGGGAGAACCTGACTGCAACTAGCATTATACATTTCAGAAGAATTTAGAGCCTGTCTTCATGACAAGAATATGAAATGAAGAGAGAAAGTTACAACATACTTCCATGATTGTTTACTCAAAAGCAGTGAGGAACTGAACACCTCTTAGCATACTGCAAAAAGTCCTCCAGATGATATAACAACACTGCTTGCTTATCACACCACTCATTCGCCACATCACTATGTTCTCCTACTTGCAGATGCAAGTTTTCATTAGCATGATGCTCTCACGACTCATGAGATTTCATCCTCTTGCTCAACTTGATGTTGAACCCCAAATTACTAACGATGACACGAAGGGAAAGGTTTGACAAAGAAGAAAACATCAAGTTCGGCGAAGAATCAACCACCAGTGGCATAAATAACAGCTACCTTTCCACATAGATACCCTGCAAAAATATCATTTACTTTCACTTTAATAACGAGTAATTAAGTATAAATTACTTTTTATAAAATAAATCCAAACTATAGTTAACTATACATTGATTGACAGGATTTGATCGAGTGAAAAAACTAGGTCAATCACATCTATCACGCCGATTTTAAAACCAGAATAAATTTACTGGAGTAAACATTCGCTTAAAGATTAAATCCACATGTAAAATCTATCGGAAGTTTTCTCTACGAAATCAAAAGTTTCAAAGTTTATACATAATCGCTTTCTCGTTTGACAGAACACATCTAGCATTTCAAAACATTCGAAAGCGATAGACAGCCTTCAACAATTTGAAAGATTGCGTTAAAAAGATCATTTGTAACGTTAAACAGCGGAATTGCATTTATTCTGTTGGCCAAAATGGGCATAAACATATCGAACAAGTGGCAAGATATTAAAAAGGCGTAGGAAATTTATCTCTATAATGAAACGTTTCCCTTAATTTTTGATGTTACTCCTCGATATCATTTCTTAGAATTGGTAGGACGTTTGATTCTGATGTAAATAAAAAATCATTCTTCGAAGAAAAAATATTTCCATTGTAAAGAGGAGTATACCGAAGTCGAGCAACAGTCATGCGATTCTGACATAGAACGCGCCGTGAAATTCTCAGTGTACTGAGACAGTAGAGTAGCGATAAGTGTGTTTCTTACCGGTAAACACGAAAGTTAATTTTCTGCAATCATTGAACATTGCACTGTTCTACAGCGTTCTGATTGCGCAGTGTACAGTGATACCGTATGAATCTCAATAGAATACACACGAGTATTTACTTCCTTTTTTCTTATTTGAAACGGTAGAATTCACATCGCTACATATTGAATCAATGTCAGGCAAAATTTATGATCTCTTTGCGTTTAATTGAGATGAAGCTTATTATTATTTTTTTTTAATTCAGCTAGGATTAAGCAATAATTAAGTTTAATAGTTTTTTCCCGAATGCAATTGAATTCATGCGAATTAATTATCTTAATAAAGTATTTATTAAGCAATTTATACAAATAAAAAATTTAACATAATTTATTTCAGATTCAAATGCAAAGCTGAAACTTCTATTACAATATTTTGAAATATTTCTCCAAGTCAAACTTGAGAGCAATGTAAAATATTCTACGTCTAATTTAGACTACAAAGTTCAAATCCCTGGAGATAATAATAATGTCAGAAGCTACTCCTTTTCCAGGAATGAATTGAATACACAAAAAATTTGAGCAAATATTTTTTATTTACTTGTATCATTTTAAATGTTTTTTTACAAGTGATTTTATAAATTTAAAATTACACAATGTATTTTCAATTACAATTAAAAGACAATTATTAACACTACAACTGTTGATGACTGAGCGTATAGTAAACTACTATCTGCGCTTTGAGTACTAATTAATTGATTCTAAGACATCGAAAGTATGAAAGTCGCGCATATATTGGCACTAGAATAAAAACGATCATGCACTAATTCACACACATCCTTCTTATTCGTATTTTATCATGTAATTATTTGTATTCAAACATTGGAGCAGCGATAACGGGAGCACAGCATTGACGTCTATAGTATGACATTCATAATATTGAATGCTAATTATTTAAACGAAAGCATTGTATTTATACAGCGACATAATTCAAAATATGATTTTTGAAATAGTTAATTATTCCATCAGAAGTCATTAAAAATTTAATGAAAATAGTTTTTGTTTTGACCGACAGGTACTACTAGAGTCAAAGTTTGGCGGAAATCTATTTTCATAACTTTTTAATCAAGTGTTACGATCGAAAGTATTGCGTTGTAAAATCGAGTTACATTAAAATAAGATCACTGATATAGTCCATTGGCTGTTCCCAAATAATATAAAATATAACAAGTATTGATTTGACTTCCGGGCACGGTCGGAGCCAAGGCTCTTCGGAATGCTATTCGCAATACATCCAACAGAAAAGTTACAATGGGAACTTATGTATTCGTTATGTTGCTGTTTATGAATAAACAAATCGAGAAATGGATTTTAATTCGGTAGTTTATGGCAGCCAAGCTGAAATGCCCCTCGATACTCGTGATGAGAAATTAACCATCTATTTTACGGGTTGATCTATTAATTAGGCTTACGCTCGCCACGGATTTATATTGAGACTTATTGATCTATCTATAAAATTTCTATGGAGATCAAGAATTGGGCACAGTAGAGTAGTTCCTGCTAATTTCAATTTGGGTAATCTAATATTTCTGTATCACCTTCCACGCACTGGCTAAGTCACAGTTTTTCGTATAGAAAACTTCACCACAGGGAATATATTTAAATAGTCTGATGGTTGCCATCAGTATGGAAAATTTGATAAATAACATACTAATCGAGACTTACTAGACCATAATTATACGAGATTATTGCAGGTGTTAACATTGATACCTTGATTTATGATGTTAGTCACCGAAAACGCCTATATGATAGCGCGGCAATACCCTATGAACTCAGAATGTAGCAGAGGAATCCTTCATCCACGATTCATATATAAGGCATTCATTATGAATAAAAGGTTTTTTTATTAGAAGAATTCAAATTGTTTTAATCAATGATTCTAACATCCCTAACGGATGTGTTAAGAGTAGGACATGTAAATTATGTGAATCCTCCGTGATTTTTAATCGGCGAAGCAAATCTAGTTTCGGTAAGGTAATCGGAAATAATCATCAGCTAAATGGAATGCCTTTAGCTTTCTTAGGGTGATCATAAAAACACTATTCGCTCCAATCTCGTTGTTTCACAGGAAAAATGTAGCACGATGAGGAAGCCCCCTTCCCCCTTTAAAATTTCAAATCCAACCCTTGCACCGGGTGTTAAACAAGGAAAAGAAAAATTAGTTGAGCTCAAGACCGCGGGGCAGGTATTTGAGTATTGCATAAAGAGGTGTATGGGATACCATAGTCAAACATTGCAGGGACGTCTTAGAACCTAGCACTGCTTCTGGAATGACCTCTGATGCCTATCACCTAATAATATGAGGATGTAAAGTAAGAATATTAACTTACCTTCCAATAATCATTGCATGAGTTCGCGTATAACACCGAATACTACACACACTGACCACTGAAAACTGCACACAATTCAAATCACGATTCACTAACTTTTCCACTCGCAGAGCACTCACTACACCCAAATATCACTCCCCTATCTCTTCGCGGTCACCTGAATTGTGCCGGGTCGTTCTTCTCGCCCTGGAGAGGATCTCACCGCTGGTGAGGACCTCTGGTCAAATTATAACCATGAATCCCGAGGCCAATTCCTGCAATCCTTCCTTCAGCTGTGGAATCCCATCCCAGCGGTCGAAGACGCCAAGGTTGATGTCTTTGTGAAACTCGTAGGCCTCCGAGATAAATTGAGAAAGGAATGCATTGAAATTATCTTGCTATGTAAGATCTTACGAAAAGAGCTCAAAACAACGTGATTTTCTTGAATGTGCATTTAAGAAGTCAGTCTCAACACTCAAAATTTCTCTATGGCACTCATTTAAAATTTACCACGCCATCGAACATTGTCAAATGATGCAACAAAAAGAAATTAAATGGGTGAGAAAGGCTTTATATCCTGGGGTTATTTACATTATGAACTCTGCATATGGAAAATTAAAATGAAACTATACTCAGCAATAACGAGAGGAGGTTTTTATGCAATGAAAATGTATTACGAGATATGCACAAGCATAATCATTTTTCATTTTCTAAGTTAATCAAAAGCCGCTCATGAAGTTTCTAAAAGGCCTCAATCATATAATGTTAATGCTTTTGTGGAACGACATGCTAATTTGAAAGAAAAAGAAATTCATATATTTCCACATTCGTGGATTTTATCAATTATTCATTGATGTAAAGCAGCTTTGATTGTAGGGTAAAAAGAGAAGGATTAATATAAGTTCTTGCACTTTATTGAAATCCAACGTCTCGCTTTCCATAATGCATATATTTAATCTAAGAACCGAACGCAGATGAGGCAAAGAGTGCCGAAAATATGCATATTAAGTTCATTTAAACTCTTTGAAAGAATTATTCTGTCGGAAAATTGAAAGGAAAACATTAACCAGAATACCTTGAGCCAAGTTCGAATCAGAGGGAAATTCCTCACAGTCTGATAATTTCTCTCATAGAATTAAGGGAACGTGAGAGATGCTTCATGTACTTCTTTAAATTATTTTTAAAACTAACAACCTACATCTTTTGCCCCCGGGAGAATCAACTACTCTGGAGTAGGAACTTCAGTTTCTCTTACACATATTTAGACGGCACTCTCTCCAACGAGATTTCAATACCATGATTTCATCGAGAAGATATTATAACGTTTAGGATATTCTTACACTACAAGAGGCAAACTGTAAAGTACGTACCCATCTTCCGAGAAGGAGAGCGCTGACAGCCTCCTAAAACCTCAACGTCCGGCGACTTTGCTTGCAACATAGTGAAGAATTATTATTTAGCGCGGGCGAATAGCACAGTGCAAACTGCCGCTCAGAGACGAAGTTATCAGGACACTAGAATGGGAATAAGGCCTAGGAGTAATATAAAATCATCGAATCGGAAGTTCGTTGCAATCGCGAAGAGTCATCCGTAAGATATAACACCGATAAATGTTGAAAAACTAGATGTATAGACTTCTCAAAAGTTCTTACATTTCCAAGGAGTCCAACTCCAGCACAGACAGGTTCGCTCCGTTCAAATGCTCCGACTTTTATGAGTCAACTGCACAAAAGTGACCGCACCGATTCCGCCAAAATTGACTTCCTGAACACTCATACCATCGCTACGAATTCATACTGGAGAAGGGCGGTATATGATTTCTCTTGTTCTATCATGGAGAAGCGTGAACAAATATATCTGGGAGTGTAAGGATACGGTTTAATCATTTGAATGCATATTGTTTATTGTGTTTTCATAAAAGACTTTTTTATGCGATATATAAGTAATGTTCATTATCTTAACTTCTCCGATTCTTCAATCAATGAATTTACAGAGTGTTTATGGGACTCCCGGATAGCTGTGTGGGCAGCGAGTTCGACTTCAATGAAAGCGGTCCGGGTTCGATTCCCGGTGGGATCTCACGTGACCTCGGCTGTCGAAGCATTTTCCACAATAGCACTACTACAACTACAGTGTGTTTGAGTAGGCCGCTAATGAATGAATTTTGACGAATTTACTCTTCTCAATGTATTATCAATAAGGATTGGCGAGTTAAAATTTTAACAATCTTTCTACATTACGTTGAAAATTATAAGGATTATTGAATGAAGATCTTGGAAATAATGATTGTATCAATTTCATATTCCCTCCAAGTGGAATCATTTGGGTTTCCCCAAAATAGCCACCTAAAACTTTTCTTTGAAACTTTTCAGTTAAGCAGTTATACTGCCTAAAATTTTATAAGAGATGCTGAATTTTCCTACATTCTTTATTTCAGACTAAGGTATGCAGAACAGGGAAATGTAATTGCCTATAAATATCCACAGGGATCCAGTGAGTGTGGGTTATAGATTTCATAGTCAAGTCAAGAAGGCCGTCTTGGGTATGAAGTCACTCCTCATCCCATTCGAGAAATGAAGAAACATCATAAGCAATCACATGTTCCTAAGAGACGAGTGAGCAGAGAAAAACAGCTTTCCAGTAAACAGTAATTTTTGTGAAGTACTCTCCTGCAGTTTTGAGCATTTGAGACAGAAATGTGGTAATATTTACACGGTTTTGTTCGTTTATACTTTGAAGAATCCCAACCTGTATACTCATTTTAAATCATATTGTATCATTGAAAATTATCACTAAATTGTTGAGGTATTTATCAATGGCTTGATCAAAACATTCCAAGGACATTTGGACATTATTAATAACTTGTAATATTGCATTTAAAAGCCCTTAGCACGAGAGTACCTGGCCAGCAAAGAGAAGTGATTGCTTCTACATCTCATATTGTGTCCAGTTCTTGTGAGAGTGCAGCACTTTGTGTGATGCAGGATCCATCTTTTGCTACTCCGCCACCTCATAAAAGGTCTACACAAAAAGGTTAATTGCTGCACTAAAATGGAATTTCATTCTATGCTTTATTACTTCAGCTGACTCGAAGGCAGCAATTCCTTTTAAGATGAGTTTTGATAAGGTTTTATAAATTTTACTATATGAAGTTTGGAGTAGAACCTTCATGTTAACTTACGTGTTGGAGAAAATAAATTGGAAGTGTACTTTGTTTGCAATGATATGATAATATCTAAGGATAGTAGAACATAATCTAAGGCTGAGAAGGAAAGGAAATTTATAAATAACATTGTTCAATTCCATTCTGTTTTTATTTACCACTATAGCCATGTACTGGGACAGACGTATACTCTGGAAGGTCATACATACAAAATAATACATGGATATAAAATACACGCATACTTACAATAAAAATTGTATACATACAAACATACTATTCCTCTACATACCCCTTACATACGTTAGCTTTAAATTCATGATCTTAGTTGTCGTACCATACATTGGACATAAGGTACAATATTTTGTACTATTTTGTATGATCTTTTCAGATTAAGGAACCTAAGGAAATAAGTTTACATATGTATCTTTTATTTGGATATTCTATGATTGATTTTTTTATTGTTATTATCTTTAAAGAAGCAGGTTTTTTATATAAAATTATTTTTACTATAAAGCAGAAGCCATTTCTTAATTTTTATTTTGAAGCAGTCTCTCTTTTGTCATAAAATTGAGATATTTTTTTATCATTACTATACAGGGCCCATTTCCATTACTTTTATCTATTTCATTTATCACTTTATATAACAGGATATTTATTTTTATTTTATAGCAGGTACTATTTTGTTTTTCTTCATATTAGTGTTTTTTACTGTCATATGATACAATTTTCTTTATTTTAATGCTGAGGACTGTGCTGCCAGTGATAATCATTTACTTTCCTTTGAATAAATTTGTTATATAGAGAATGAATATTTATATTCTAATGACCCAAGGGGATGAAAATAAATGAATTGCCTATAGCATGGAAAAGGCGTACTTTTCAATGTATTGTTTCCTTTCTAAGGGACTGTTAGGGATTACAATCCACCTTGTTCTTACATCCAGTATGTTCTGGGTTTTTGTCACGTCCTCTGTAGGCCTAACACTGGCATGCCTGAGGCTGACATTAGCACTGCTTCCCAATGATTTTTGGTATCAGCCTTGTGCATAAAAATGCAATGCACAAAGGACAAAGGCCCAAAGGAATTATTCCAGTTATTAATACCATATATATTTGGTTATATCTATTGTAATGTATCTATATCGTATTATATCTATATGGTTACAATAATCATTTCATTCATCATTAATTATTTTATTTCGAAGACAGAAATGATTAATCTTCCATCATAATTAAATTATTCCAATACAATATATATATATATTATTTACTATTACCTACTTTTTTAATACAATACTTACTTTTGGATTTTGTGAGTCATTTGCCTATGGTGCAGTCATGTCTTACTTGAGTTCCTATATATTATTGAATTATTTACTAATTGTATCATACTAATAACTTGTGGTACGTAATACAATTATCCTCCAAAGATTATGAGTAAAGAAGAATCCATGGAATATGAATCATCTGCATGAAAAGCCTTAGCTAATTCTCATGGTCATGTTTTGCTGAAATTCCAACTACATTATTTATTTTATTTTTTAAGCTACTTTATTTCCTTGAAATGTATCATATTTTGTTTTGAAAAGTAAGAAGTCAGGCAGAATTTTGTGTATGTTTAACCTCTATGTTGAAACTTAGTCTGTTATTTATTAAAAATAACTTTTTATGATGCTGATCCAGGATATTGATTGAAATATGATATAAAAATGAAAAAAATAAATTAATTGCTAAGGATATACTTCCATAAGTTGTTGCTTTGAAAAGAATACCCAATTTTAACTATGAATGTTATTTATGATATATTATAACTAAAAGAGTCTTTATGAAGAACAAAGGCTTATGGAAATGAAGAAAAATAATAGGAATCGACTATATTCTTCTGGATGATAATGGCTTTTATCCTAGAAATTTTACTGCAAATGTTGAAAATATGATTGATAAATCAATATGGAATGGAGTATGTTGAAGACAAGTATGATTTAACTTGACATAATGGAAACTGAATCGATAAAATAAAGACTATGACAACATATTCAGATATCTATCCAAAGTCAAAATATTTGGAAATACAACTCACTGGTAATTAATGAACCTTGTTAGGAATATTCACAATGTAAAAAAGTTTAAATGCATGAAATTATGAAATAATTGTCATTAGAGGATGAAAGAATAAGTCGACGCTAGTCTTGAATCAGAAACTCAAGCAACCCAGTAACAAGAGAACTAACTGCCAACTTCTGAATGAACTATAAGAATCAATCTGACAAAGAAAATTTAAAATCTAGGCCAATACCCTATCCAATATACTGGATCAGCAGATTGGAATGTCTTACTTGAAGAAGTTGAAATGTAAGAGATTATGGCTATAGATATTTGCAAACACTTCTTAAATGCAAGAATAAACAACAGATAACCACAACAATTTCTGAATAACCATGAATACACGATTAATTGCAACATATGTAATTATTTGCAACATGCAAAACCTATCCAAAGACTGCACTAGCCTTTTGTAAAGAAATGATGCCTTTGAGAAACCAAGGGAAGATAAGCTATAAATCAAAACACAAGAAGGGAGAACCTAACTGCAACTATCATTATACATTTCAGAAGAATTTAGAGCCTGGCTTCATGACAAGAATATGAAATGAAGAGAGAAAGTTACAACATACTTCCATGATTGTTTACTCAAAAGCAGTGAGGAACTGAACACCTCTTAGCATACTGCAAAAAGTCCTCCAGATGATATAACAACACTGCTTGCTTATCACACCACTCATTCGCCACATCACTATGTTCTCCTACTTGCAGATGCAAGTTTTCATTAGCATGATGCTCTCACGACTCATGAGATTTCATCCTCTTGCTCAACTTGATGTTGAACCCCAAATTACTAACGATGACACGAAGGGAAAGGTTTGACAAAGAAGAAAACATCAAGTTCGGCGAAGAATCAACCACCAGTGGCATAAATAACAGCTACCTTTCCACATAGATACCCTGCAAAAATATCATTTACTTTCACTTTAATAACGAGTAATTAAGTATAAATTACTTTTTATAAAATAAATCCAAACTATAGTTAACTATACATTGATTGACAGGATTTGATCGAGTGAAAAAACTAGGTCAATCACATCTATCACGCCGATTTTAAAACCAGAATAAATTTACTGGAGTAAACATTCGCTTAAAGATTAAATCCACATGTAAAATCTATCGGAAGTTTTCTCTACGAAATCAAAAGTTTCAAAGTTTATACATAATCGCTTTCTCGTTTGACAGAACACATCTAGCATTTCAAAACATTCGAAAGCGATAGACAGCCTTCAACAATTTGAAAGATTGCGTTAAAAAGATCATTTGTAACGTTAAACAGCGGAATTGCATTTATTCTGTTGGCCAAAATGGGCATAAACATATCGAACAAGTGGCAAGATATTAAAAAGGCGTAGGAAATTTATCTCTATAATGAAACGTTTCCCTTAATTTTTGATGTTACTCCTCGATATCATTTCTTAGAATTGGTAGGACGTTTGATTCTGATGTAAATAAAAAATCATTCTTCGAAGAAAAAATATTTCCATTGTAAAGAGGAGTATACCGAAGTCGAGCAACAGTCATGCGATTCTGACATAGAACGCGCCGTGAAATTCTCAGTGTACTGAGACAGTAGAGTAGCGATAAGTGTGTTTCTTACCGGTAAACACGAAAGTTAATTTTCTGCAATCATTGAACATTGCACTGTTCTACAGCGTTCTGATTGCGCAGTGTACAGTGATACCGTATGAATCTCAATAGAATACACACGAGTATTTACTTCCTTTTTTCTTATTTGAAACGGTAGAATTCACATCGCTACATATTGAATCAATGTCAGGCAAAATTTATGATCTCTTTGCGTTTAATTGAGATGAAGCTTATTATTATTTTTTTTTAATTCAGCTAGGATTAAGCAATAATTAAGTTTAATAGTTTTTTCCCGAATGCAATTGAATTCATGCGAATTAATTATCTTAATAAAGTATTTATTAAGCAATTTATACAAATAAAAAATTTAACATAATTTATTTCAGATTCAAATGCAAAGCTGAAACTTCTATTACAATATTTTGAAATATTTCTCCAAGTCAAACTTGAGAGCAATGTAAAATATTCTACGTCTAATTTAGACTACAAAGTTCAAATCCCTGGAGATAATAATAATGTCAGAAGCTACTCCTTTTCCAGGAATGAATTGAATACACAAAAAATTTGAGCAAATATTTTTTATTTACTTGTATCATTTTAAATGTTTTTTTACAAGTGATTTTATAAATTTAAAATTACACAATGTATTTTCAATTACAATTAAAAGACAATTATTAACACTACAACTGTTGATGACTGAGCGTATAGTAAACTACTATCTGCGCTTTGAGTACTAATTAATTGATTCTAAGACATCGAAAGTATGAAAGTCGCGCATATATTGGCACTAGAATAAAAACGATCATGCACTAATTCACACACATCCTTCTTATTCGTATTTTATCATGTAATTATTTGTATTCAAACATTGGAGCAGCGATAACGGGAGCACAGCATTGACGTCTATAGTATGACATTCATAATATTGAATGCTAATTATTTAAACGAAAGCATTGTATTTATACAGCGACATAATTCAAAATATGATTTTTGAAATAGTTAATTATTCCATCAGAAGTCATTAAAAATTTAATGAAAATAGTTTTTGTTTTGACCGACAGGTACTACTAGAGTCAAAGTTTGGCGGAAATCTATTTTCATAACTTTTTAATCAAGTGTTACGATCGAAAGTATTGCGTTGTAAAATCGAGTTACATTAAAATAAGATCACTGATATAGTCCATTGGCTGTTCCCAAATAATATAAAATATAACAAGTATTGATTTGACTTCCGGGCACGGTCGGAGCCAAGGCTCTTCGGAATGCTATTCGCAATACATCCAACAGAAAAGTTACAATGGGAACTTATGTATTCGTTATGTTGCTGTTTATGAATAAACAAATCGAGAAATGGATTTTAATTCGGTAGTTTATGGCAGCCAAGCTGAAATGCCCCTCGATACTCGTGATGAGAAATTAACCATCTATTTTACGGGTTGATCTATTAATTAGGCTTACGCTCGCCACGGATTTATATTGAGACTTATTGATCTATCTATAAAATTTCTATGGAGATCAAGAATTGGGCACAGTAGAGTAGTTCCTGCTAATTTCAATTTGGGTAATCTAATATTTCTGTATCACCTTCCACGCACTGGCTAAGTCACAGTTTTTCGTATAGAAAACTTCACCACAGGGAATATATTTAAATAGTCTGATGGTTGCCATCAGTATGGAAAATTTGATAAATAACATACTAATCGAGACTTACTAGACCATAATTATACGAGATTATTGCAGGTGTTAACATTGATACCTTGATTTATGATGTTAGTCACCGAAAACGCCTATATGATAGCGCGGCAATACCCTATGAACTCAGAATGTAGCAGAGGAATCCTTCATCCACGATTCATATATAAGGCATTCATTATGAATAAAAGGTTTTTTTATTAGAAGAATTCAAATTGTTTTAATCAATGATTCTAACATCCCTAACGGATGTGTTAAGAGTAGGACATGTAAATTATGTGAATCCTCCGTGATTTTTAATCGGCGAAGCAAATCTAGTTTCGGTAAGGTAATCGGAAATAATCATCAGCTAAATGGAATGCCTTTAGCTTTCTTAGGGTGATCATAAAAACACTATTCGCTCCAATCTCGTTGTTTCACAGGAAAAATGTAGCACGATGAGGAAGCCCCCTTCCCCCTTTAAAATTTCAAATCCAACCCTTGCACCGGGTGTTAAACAAGGAAAAGAAAAATTAGTTGAGCTCAAGACCGCGGGGCAGGTATTTGAGTATTGCATAAAGAGGTGTATGGGATACCATAGTCAAACATTGCAGGGACGTCTTAGAACCTAGCACTGCTTCTGGAATGACCTCTGATGCCTATCACCTAATAATATGAGGATGTAAAGTAAGAATATTAACTTACCTTCCAATAATCATTGCATGAGTTCGCGTATAACACCGAATACTACACACACTGACCACTGAAAACTGCACACATTTCAAATCACGATTCACTAACTTTTCCACTCGCAGAGCACTCACTACACCCAAATATCACTCCCCTATCTCTTCGCGGTCACCTGAATTGTGCCGGGTCGTTCTTCTCGCCCTGGAGAGGATCTCACCGCTGGTGAGGACCTCTGGTCAAATTATAACCATGAATCCCGAGGCCAATTCCTGCAATCCTTCCTTCAGCTGTGGAATCCCATCCCAGCGGTCGAAGACGCCAAGGTTGATGTCTTTGTGAAACTCGTAGGCCTCCGAGATAAATTGAGAAAGGAATGCATTGAAATTATCTTGCTATGTAAGATCTTACGAAAAGAGCTCAAAACAACGTGATTTTCTTGAATGTGCATTTAAGAAGTCAGTCTCAACACTCAAAATTTCTCTATGGCACTCATTTAAAATTTACCACGCCATCGAACATTGTCAAATGATGCAACAAAAAGAAATTAAATGGGTGAGAAAGGCTTTATATCCTGGGGTTATTTACATTATGAACTCTGCATATGGAAAATTAAAATGAAACTATACTCAGCAATAACGAGAGGAGGTTTTTATGCAATGAAAATGTATTACGAGATATGCACAAGCATAATCATTTTTCATTTTCTAAGTTAATCAAAAGCCGCTCATGAAGTTTCTAAAAGGCCTCAATCATATAATGTTAATGCTTTTGTGGAACGACATGCTAATTTGAAAGAAAAAGAAATTCATATATTTCCACATTCGTGGATTTTATCAATTATTCATTGATGTAAAGCAGCTTTGATTGTAGGGTAAAAAGAGAAGGATTAATATAAGTTCTTGCACTTTATTGAAATCCAACGTCTCGCTTTCCATAATGCATATATTTAATCTAAGAACCGAACGCAGATGAGGCAAAGAGTGCCGAAAATATGCATATTAAGTTCATTTAAACTCTTTGAAAGAATTATTCTGTCGGAAAATTGAAAGGAAAACATTAACCAGAATACCTTGAGCCAAGTTCGAATCAGAGGGAAATTCCTCACAGTCTGATAATTTCTCTCATAGAATTAAGGGAACGTGAGAGATGCTTCATGTACTTCTTTAAATTATTTTTAAAACTAACAACCTACATCTTTTGCCCCCGGGAGAATCAACTACTCTGGAGTAGGAACTTCAGTTTCTCTTACACATATTTAGACGGCACTCTCTCCAACGAGATTTCAATACCATGATTTCATCGAGAAGATATTATAACGTTTAGGATATTCTTACACTACAAGAGGCAAACTGTAAAGTACGTACCCATCTTCCGAGAAGGAGAGCGCTGACAGCCTCCTAAAACCTCAACGTCCGGCGACTTTGCTTGCAACATAGTGAAGAATTATTATTTAGCGCGGGCGAATAGCACAGTGCAAACTGCCGCTCAGAGACGAAGTTATCAGGACACTAGAATGGGAATAAGGCCTAGGAGTAATATAAAATCATCGAATCGGAAGTTCGTTGCAATCGCGAAGAGTCATCCGTAAGATATAACACCGATAAATGTTGAAAAACTAGATGTATAGACTTCTCAAAAGTTCTTACATTTCCAAGGAGTCCAACTCCAGCACAGACAGGTTCGCTCCGTTCAAATGCTCCGACTTTTATGAGTCAACTGCACAAAAGTGACCGCACCGATTCCGCCAAAATTGACTTCCTGAACACTCATACCATCGCTACGAATTCATACTGGAGAAGGGCGGTATATGATTTCTCTTGTTCTATCATGGAGAAGCGTGAACAAATATATCTGGGAGTGTAAGGATACGGTTTAATCATTTGAATGCATATTGTTTATTGTGTTTTCATAAAAGACTTTTTTATGCGATATATAAGTAATGTTCATTATCTTAACTTCTCCGATTCTTCAATCAATGAATTTACAGAGTGTTTATGGGACTCCCGGATAGCTGTGTGGGCAGCGAGTTCGACTTCAATGAAAGCGGTCCGGGTTCGATTCCCGGTGGGATCTCACGTGACCTCGGCTGTCGAAGCATTTTCCACAATAGCACTACTACAACTACAGTGTGTTTGAGTAGGCCGCTAATGAATGAATTTTGACGAATTTACTTTTCTCAATGTATTATCAATAAGGATTGGCGAGTTAAAATTTTAACAATCTTTCTACATTACGTTGAAAATTATAAGGATTATTGAATGAAGATCTTGGAAATAATGATTGTATCAATTTCATATTCCCTCCAAGTGGAATCATTTGGGTTTCCCCAAAATAGCCACCTAAAACTTTTCTTTGAAACTTTTCAGTTAAGCAGTTATACTGCCTAAAATTTTATAAGAGATGCTGAATTTTCCTACATTCTTTATTTCAGACTAAGGTATGCAGAACAGGGAAATGTAATTGCCTATAAATATCCACAGGGATCCAGTGAGTGTGGGTTATAGATTTCATAGTCAAGTCAAGAAGGCCGTCTTGGGTATGAAGTCACTCCTCATCCCATTCGAGAAATGAAGAAACATCATAAGCAATCACATGTTCCTAAGAGACGAGTGAGCAGAGAAAAACAGCTTTCCAGTAAACAGTAATTTTTGTGAAGTACTCTCCTGCAGTTTTGAGCATTTGAGACAGAAATGTGGTAATATTTACACGGTTTTGTTCGTTTATACTTTGAAGAATCCCAACCTGTATACTCATTTTAAATCATATTGTATCATTGAAAATTATCACTAAATTGTTGAGGTATTTATCAATGGCTTGATCAAAACATTCCAAGGACATTTGGACATTATTAATAACTTGTAATATTGCATTTAAAAGCCCTTAGCACGAGAGTACCTGGCCAGCAAAGAGAAGTGATTGCTTCTACATCTCATATTGTGTCCAGTTCTTGTGAGAGTGCAGCACTTTGTGTGATGCAGGATCCATCTTTTGCTACTCCGCCACCTCATAAAAGGTCTACACAAAAAGGTTAATTGCTGCACTAAAATGGAATTTCATTCTATGCTTTATTACTTCAGCTGACTCGAAGGCAGCAATTCCTTTTAAGATGAGTTTTGATAAGGTTTTATAAATTTTACTATATGAAGTTTGGAGTAGAACCTTCATGTTAACTTACGTGTTGGAGAAAATAAATTGGAAGTGTACTTTGTTTGCAATGATATGATAATATCTAAGGATAGTAGAACATAATCTAAGGCTGAGAAGGAAAGGAAATTTATAAATAACATTGTTCAATTCCATTCTGTTTTTATTTACCACTATAGCCATGTACTGGGACAGACGTATACTCTGGAAGGTCATACATACAAAATAATACATGGATATAAAATACACGCATACTTACAATAAAAATTGTATACATACAAACATACTATTCCTCTACATACCCCTTACATACGTTAGCTTTAAATTCATGATCTTAGTTGTCGTACCATACATTGGACATAAGGTACAATATTTTGTACTATTTTGTATGATCTTTTCAGATTAAGGAACCTAAGGAAATAAGTTTACATATGTATCTTTTATTTGGATATTCTATGATTGATTTTTTTATTGTTATTATCTTTAAAGAAGCAGGTTTTTTATATAAAATTATTTTTACTATAAAGCAGAAGCCATTTCTTAATTTTTATTTTGAAGCAGTCTCTCTTTTGTCATAAAATTGAGATATTTTTTTATCATTACTATACAGGGCCCATTTCCATTACTTTTATCTATTTCATTTATCACTTTATATAACAGGATATTTATTTTTATTTTATAGCAGGTACTATTTTGTTTTTCTTCATATTAGTGTTTTTTACTGTCATATGATACAATTTTCTTTATTTTAATGCTGAGGACTGTGCTGCCAGTGATAATCATTTACTTTCCTTTGAATAAATTTGTTATATAGAGAATGAATATTTATATTCTAATGACCCAAGGGGATGAAAATAAATGAATTGCCTATAGCATGGAAAAGGCGTACTTTTCAATGTATTGTTTCCTTTCTAAGGGACTGTTAGGGATTACAATCCACCTTGTTCTTACATCCAGTATGTTCTGGGTTTTTGTCACGTCCTCTGTAGGCCTAACACTGGCATGCCTGAGGCTGACATTAGCACTGCTTCCCAATGATTTTTGGTATCAGCCTTGTGCATAAAAATGCAATGCACAAAGGACAAAGGCCCAAAGGAATTATTCCAGTTATTAATACCATATATATTTGGTTATATCTATTGTAATGTATCTATATCGTATTATATCTATATGGTTACAATAATCATTTCATTCATCATTAATTATTTTATTTCGAAGACAGAAATGATTAATCTTCCATCATAATTAAATTATTCCAATACAATATATATATATTATTTACTATTACCTACTTTTTTAATACAATACTTACTTTTGGATTTTGTGAGTCATTTGCCTATGGTGCAGTCATGTCTTACTTGAGTTCCTATATATTATTGAATTATTTACTAATTGTATCATACTAATAACTTGTGGTACGTAATACAATTATCCTCCAAAGATTATGAGTAAAGAAGAATCCATGGAATATGAATCATCTGCATGAAAAGCCTTAGCTAATTCTCATGGTCATGTTTTGCTGAAATTCCAACTACATTATTTATTTTATTTTTTAAGCTACTTTATTTCCTTGAAATGTATCATATTTTGTTTTGAAAAGTAAGAAGTCAGGCAGAATTTTGTGTATGTTTAACCTCTATGTTGAAACTTAGTCTGTTATTTATTAAAAATAACTTTTTATGATGCTGATCCAGGATATTGATTGAAATATGATATAAAAATGAAAAAAATAAATTAATTGCTAAGGATATACTTCCATAAGTTGTTGCTTTGAAAAGAATACCCAATTTTAACTATGAATGTTATTTATGATATATTATAACTAAAAGAGTCTTTATGAAGAACAAAGGCTTATGGAAATGAAGAAAAATAATAGGAATCGACTATATTCTTCTGGATGATAATGGCTTTTATCCTAGAAATTTTACTGCAAATGTTGAAAATATGATTGATAAATCAATATGGAAAGGAGTATGTTGAAGACAAGTATGATTTAACTTGACATAATGGAAACTGAATCGATAAAATAAAGACTATGACAACATATTCAGATATCTATCCAAAGTCAAAATATTTGGAAATACAACTCACTGGTAATTAATGAACCTTGTTAGGAATATTCACAATGTAAAAAAGTTTAAATGCATGAAATTATGAAATAATTGTCATTAGAGGATGAAAGAATAAGTCGACGCTAGTCTTGAATCAGAAACTCAAGCAACCCAGTAACAAGAGAACTAACTGCCAACTTCTGAATGAACTATAAGAATCAATCTGACAAAGAAAATTTAAAATCTAGGCCAATACCCTATCCAATATACTGGATCAGCAGATTGGAATGTCTTACTTGAAGAAGTTGAAATGTAAGAGATTATGGCTATAGATATTTGCAAACACTTCTTAAATGAAAGAATAAACAACAGATAACCACAACAATTTCTGAATAACAATGAATACACGATTAATTGCAACATATGTAATTATTTGCAACATGCAAAACCTATCCAAAGACTGCACTAGCCTTTTGTAAAGAAATGATGCCTTTGAGAAACCAAGGGAAGATAAGCTATAAATCAAAACACAAGAAGGGAGAACCTAACTGCAACTAGCATTATACATTTCAGAAGAATTTAAAGCCTGGCTTCATGACAAGAATATGAAATGAAGAGAGAAAGTTACAACATACTTCCATGATTGTTTACTCAAAAGCAGTGAGGAACTGAACACCTCTTAGCATACTGCAAAAAGTCCTCCAGATGATATAACAACACTGCTTGCTTATCACACCACTCATTCGCCACATCACTATGTTCTCCTACTTGCAGATGCAAGTTTTCATTAGCATGATGCTCTCACGACTCATGAGATTTCATCCTCTTGCTCAACTTGATGTTGAACCCCAAATTACTAACGATGACACGAAGGGAAAGGTTTGACAAAGAAGAAAACATCAAGTTCGGCGAAGAATCAACCACCAGTGGCATAAATAACAGCTACCTTTCCACATAGATACCCTGCAAAAATATCATTTACTTTCACTTTAATAACGAGTAATTAAGTATAAATTACTTTTTATAAAATAAATCCAAACTATAGTTAACTATACATTGATTGACAGGATTTGATCGAGTGAAAAAACTAGGTCAATCACATCTATCACGCCGATTTTAAAACCAGAATAAATTTACTGGAGTAAAAATGCGCTTAAAGATTAAATCCACATGTAAAATCTATCGGAAGTTTTCTCTACGAAATCAAAAGTTTCAAAGTTTATACATAATCGCTTTCTCGTTTGACAGAACACATCTAGCATTTCAAAACATTCGAAAGCGATAGACAGCCTTCAACAATTTGAAAGATTGCGTTAAAAAGATCATTTGTAACGTTAAACAGCGGAATTGCATTTATTCTGTTGGCCAAAATGGGCATAAACATATCGAACAAGTGGCAAGATATTAAAAAGGCGTAGGAAATTTATCTCTATAATGAAACGTTTCCCTTAATTTTTGATGTTACTCCTCGATATCATTTCTTAGAATTGGTAGGACGTTTGATTCTGATGTAAATAAAAAATCATTCTTCGAAGAAAAAATATTTCCATTGTAAAGAGGAGTATACCGAAGTCGAGCAACAGTCATGCGATTCTGACATAGAACGCGCCGTGAAATTCTCAGTGTACTGAGACAGTAGAGTAGCGATAAGTGTGTTTCTTACCGGTAAACACGAAAGTTAATTTTCTGCAATCATTGAACATTGCACTGTTCTACAGCGTTCTGATTGCGCAGTGTACAGTGATACCGTATGAATCTCAATAGAATACACACGAGTATTTACTTCCTTTTTTCTTATTTGAAACGGTAGAATTCACATCGCTACATATTGAATCAATGTCAGGCAAAATTTATGATCTCTTTGCGTTTAATTGAGATGAAGCTTATTATTATTTTTTTTTAATTCAGCTAGGATTAAGCAATAATTAAGTTTAATAGTTTTTTCCCGAATGCAATTGAATTCATGCGAATTAATTATCTTAATAAAGTATTTATTAAGCAATTTATACAAATAAAAAATTTAACATAATTTATTTCAGATTCAAATGCAAAGCTGAAACTTCTATTACAATATTTTGAAATATTTCTCCAAGTCAAACTTGAGAGCAATGTAAAATATTCTACGTCTAATTTAGACTACAAAGCTCAAATCCCTGGAGATAATAATAATGTCAGAAGCTACTCCTTTTCCAGGAATGAATTGAATACACAAAAAATTTGAGCAAATATTTTTTATTTACTTGTATCATTTTAAATGTTTTTTTACAAGTGATTTTATAAATTTAAAATTACACAATGTATTTTCAATTACAATTAAAAGACAATTATTAACACTACAACTGTTGATGACTGAGCGTATAGTAAACTACTATCTGCGCTTTGAGTACTAATTAATTGATTCTAAGACATCGAAAGTATGAAAGTCGCGCATATATTGGCACTAGAATAAAAACGATCATGCACTAATTCACACACATCCTTCTTATTCGTATTTTATCATGTAATTATTTGTATTCAAACATTGGAGCAGCGATAACGGGAGCACAGCATTGACGTCTATAGTATGACATTCATAATATTGAATGCTAATTATTTAAACGAAAGCATTGTATTTATACAGCGACATAATTCAAAATATGATTTTTGAAATAGTTAATTATTCCATCAGAAGTCATTAAAAATTTAATGAAAATAGTTTTTGTTTTGACCGACAGGTACTACTAGAGTCAAAGTTTGGCGGAAATCTATTTTCATAACTTTTTAATCAAGTGTTACGATCGAAAGTATTGCGTTGTAAAATCGAGTTACATTAAAATAAGATCACTGATATAGTCCATTGGCTGTTCCCAAATAATATAAAATATAACAAGTATTGATTTGACTTCCGGGCACGGTCGGGGCCAAGGCTCTTCGGAATGCTATTCGCAATACATCCAACAGAAAAGTTACAATGGGAACTTATGTATTCGTTATGTTGCTGTTTATGAATAAACAAATCGAGAAATGGATTTTAATTCGGTAGTTTATGGCAGCCAAGCTGAAATGCCCCTCGATACTCGTGATGAGAAATTAACCATCTATTTTACGGGTTGATCTATTAATTAGGCTTACGCTCGCCACGGATTTATATTGAGACTTATTGATCTATCTATAAAATTTCTATGGAGATCAAGAATTGGGCACAGTAGAGTAGTTCCTGCTAATTTCAATTTGGGTAATCTAATATTTCTGTATCACCTTCCACGCACTGGCTAAGTCACAGTTTTTCGTATAGAAAACTTCACCACAGGGAATATATTTAAATAGTCTGATGGTTGCCATCAGTATGGAAAATTTGATAAATAACATACTAATCGAGACTTACTAGACCATAATTATACGAGATTATTGCAGGTGTTAACATTGATACCTTGATTTATGATGTTAGTCACCGAAAACGCCTATATGATAGCGCGGCAATACCCTATGAACTCAGAATGTAGCAGAGGAATCCTTCATCCACGATTCATATATAAGGCATTCATTATGAATAAAAGGTTTTTTTATTAGAAGAATTCAAATTGTTTTAATCAATGATTCTAACATCCCTAACGGATGTGTTAAGAGTAGGACATGTAAATTATGTGAATCCTCCGTGATTTTTAATCGGCGAAGCAAATCTAGTTTCGGTAAGGTAATCGGAAATAATCATCAGCTAAATGGAATGCCTTTAGCTTTCTTAGGGTGATCATAAAAACACTATTCGCTCCAATCTCGTTGTTTCACAGGAAAAATGTAGCACGATGAGGAAGCCCCCTTCCCCCTTTAAAATTTCAAATCCAACCCTTGCACCGGGTGTTAAACAAGGAAAAGAAAAATTAGTTGAGCTCAAGACCGCGGGGCAGGTATTTGAGTATTGCATAAAGAGGTGTATGGGATACCATAGTCAAACATTGCAGGGACGTCTTAGAACCTAGCACTGCTTCTGGAATGACCTCTGATGCCTATCACCTAATAATATGAGGATGTAAAGTAAGAATATTAACTTACCTTCCAATAATCATTGCATGAGTTCGCGTATAACACCGAATACTACACACACTGACCACTGAAAACTGCACACAATTCAAATCACGATTCACTAACTTTTCCACTCGCAGAGCACTCACTACACCCAAATATCACTCCCCTATCTCTTCGCGGTCACCTGAATTGTGCCGGGTCGTTCTTCTCGCCCTGGAGAGGATCTCACCGCTGGTGAGGACCTCTGGTCAAATTATAACCATGAATCCCGAGGCCAATTCCTGCAATCCTTCCTTCAGCTGTGGAATCCCATCCCAGCGGTCGAAGACGCCAAGGTTGATGTCTTTGTGAAACTCGTAGGCCTCCGAGATAAATTGAGAAAGGAATGCATTGAAATTATCTTGCTATGTAAGATCTTACGAAAAGAGCTCAAAACAACGTGATTTTCTTGAATGTGCATTTAAGAAGTCAGTCTCAACACTCAAAATTTCTCTATGGCACTCATTTAAAATTTACCACGCCATCGAACATTGTCAAATGATGCAACAAAAAGAAATTAAATGGGTGAGAAAGGCTTTATATCCTGGGGTTATTTACATTATGAACTCTGCATATGGAAAATTAAAATGAAACTATACTCAGCAATAACGAGAGGAGGTTTTTATGCAATGAAAATGTATTACGAGATATGCACAAGCATAATCATTTTTCATTTTCTAAGTTAATCAAAAGCCGCTCATGAAGTTTCTAAAAGGCCTCAATCATATAATGTTAATGCTTTTGTGGAACGACATGCTAATTTGAAAGAAAAAGAAATTCATATATTTCCACATTCGTGGATTTTATCAATTATTCATTGATGTAAAGCAGCTTTGATTGTAGGGTAAAAAGAGAAGGATTAATATAAGTTCTTGCACTTTATTGAAATCCAACGTCTCGCTTTCCATAATGCATATATTTAATCTAAGAACCGAACGCAGATGAGGCAAAGAGTGCCGAAAATATGCATATTAAGTTCATTTAAACTCTTTGAAAGAATTATTCTGTCGGAAAATTGAAAGGAAAACATTAACCAGAATACCTTGAGCCAAGTTCGAATCAGAGGGAAATTCCTCACAGTCTGATAATTTCTCTCATAGAATTAAGGGAACGTGAGAGATGCTTCATGTACTTCTTTAAATTATTTTTAAAACTAACAACCTACATCTTTTGCCCCCGGGAGAATCAACTACTCTGGAGTAGGAACTTCAGTTTCTCTTACACATATTTAGACGGCACTCTCTCCAACGAGATTTCAATACCATGATTTCATCGAGAAGATATTATAACGTTTAGGATATTCTTACACTACAAGAGGCAAACTGTAAAGTACGTACCCATCTTCCGAGAAGGAGAGCGCTGACAGCCTCCTAAAACCTCAACGTCCGGCGACTTTGCTTGCAACATAGTGAAGAATTATTATTTAGCGCGGGCGAATAGCACAGTGCAAACTGCCGCTCAGAGACGAAGTTATCAGGACACTAGAATGGGAATAAGGCCTAGGAGTAATATAAAATCATCGAATCGGAAGTTCGTTGCAATCGCGAAGAGTCATCCGTAAGATATAACACCGATAAATGTTGAAAAACTAGATGTATAGACTTCTCAAAAGTTCTTACATTTCCAAGGAGTCCAACTCCAGCACAGACAGGTTCGCTCCGTTCAAATGCTCCGACTTTTATGAGTCAACTGCACAAAAGTGACCGCACCGATTCCGCCAAAATTGACTTCCTGAACACTCATACCATCGCTACGAATTCATACTGGAGAAGGGCGGTATATGATTTCTCTTGTTCTATCATGGAGAAGCGTGAACAAATATATCTGGGAGTGTAAGGATACGGTTTAATCATTTGAATGCATATTGTTTATTGTGTTTTCATAAAAGACTTTTTTATGCGATATATAAGTAATGTTCATTATCTTAACTTCTCCGATTCTTCAATCAATGAATTTACAGAGTGTTTATGGGACTCCCGGATAGCTGTGTGGGCAGCGAGTTCGACTTCAATGAAAGCGGTCCGGGTTCGATTCCCGGTGGGATCTCACGTGACCTCGGCTGTCGAAGCATTTTCCACAATAGCACTACTACAACTACAGTGTGTTTGAGTAGGCCGCTAATGAATGAATTTTGACGAATTTACTCTTCTCAATGTATTATCAATAAGGATTGGCGAGTTAAAATTTTAACAATCTTTCTACATTACGTTGAAAATTATAAGGATTATTGAATGAAGATCTTGGAAATAATGATTGTATCAATTTCATATTCCCTCCAAGTGGAATCATTTGGGTTTCCCCAAAATAGCCACCTAAAACTTTTCTTTGAAACTTTTCAGTTAAGCAGTTATACTGCCTAAAATTTTATAAGAGATGCTGAATTTTCCTACATTCTTTATTTCAGACTAAGGTATGCGGAACAGGGAAATGTAATTGCCTATAAATATCCACAGGGATCCAGTGAGTGTGGGTTATAGATTTCATAGTCAAGTCAAGAAGGCCGTCTTGGGTATGAAGTCACTCCTCATCCCATTCGAGAAATGAAGAAACATCATAAGCAATCACATGTTCCTAAGAGACGAGTGAGCAGAGAAAAACAGCTTTCCAGTAAACAGTAATTTTTGTGAAGTACTCTCCTGCAGTTTTGAGCATTTGAGACAGAAATGTGGTAATATTTACACGGTTTTGTTCGTTTATACTTTGAAGAATCCCAACCTGTATACTCATTTTAAATCATATTGTATCATTGAAAATTATCACTAAATTGTTGAGGTATTTATCAATGGCTTGATCAAAACATTCCAAGGACATTTGGACATTATTAATAACTTGTAATATTGCATTTAAAAGCCCTTAGCACGAGAGTACCTGGCCAGCAAAGAGAAGTGATTGCTTCTACATCTCATATTGTGTCCAGTTCTTGTGAGAGTGCAGCACTTTGTGTGATGCAGGATCCATCTTTTGCTACTCCGCCACCTCATAAAAGGTCTACACAAAAAGGTTAATTGCTGCACTAAAATGGAATTTCATTCTATGCTTTATTACTTCAGCTGACTCGAAGGCAGCAATTCCTTTTAAGATGAGTTTTGATAAGGTTTTATAAATTTTACTATATGAAGTTTGGAGTAGAACCTTCATGTTAACTTACGTGTTGGAGAAAATAAATTGGAAGTGTACTTTGTTTGCAATGATATGATAATATCTAAGGATAGTAGAACATAATCTAAGGCTGAGAAGGAAAGGAAATTTATAAATAACATTGTTCAATTCCATTCTGTTTTTATTTACCACTATAGCCATGTACTGGGACAGACGTATACTCTGGAAGGTCATACATACAAAATAATACATGGATATAAAATACACGCATACTTACAATAAAAATTGTATACATACAAACATACTATTCCTCTACATACCCCTTACATACGTTAGCTTTAAATTCATGATCTTAGTTGTCGTACCATACATTGGACATAAGGTACAATATTTTGTACTATTTTGTATGATCTTTTCAGATTAAGGAACCTAAGGAAATAAGTTTACATATGTATCTTTTATTTGGATATTCTATGATTGATTTTTTTATTGTTATTATCTTTAAAGAAGCAGGTTTTTTATATAAAATTATTTTTACTATAAAGCAGAAGCCATTTCTTAATTTTTATTTTGAAGCAGTCTCTCTTTTGTCATAAAATTGAGATATTTTTTTATCATTACTATACAGGGCCCATTTCCATTACTTTTATCTATTTCATTTATCACTTTATATAACAGGATATTTATTTTTATTTTATAGCAGGTACTATTTTGTTTTTCTTCATATTAGTGTTTTTTACTGTCATATGATACAATTTTCTTTATTTTAATGCTGAGGACTGTGCTGCCAGTGATAATCATTTACTTTCCTTTGAATAAATTTGTTATATAGAGAATGAATATTTATATTCTAATGACCCAAGGGGATGAAAATAAATGAATTGCCTATAGCATGGAAAAGGCGTACTTTTCAATGTATTGTTTCCTTTCTAAGGGACTGTTAGGGATTACAATCCACCTTGTTCTTACATCCAGTATGTTCTGGGTTTTTGTCACGTCCTCTGTAGGCCTAACACTGGCATGCCTGAGGCTGACATTAGCACTGCTTCCCAATGATTTTTGGTATCAGCCTTGTGCATAAAAATGCAATGCACAAAGGACAAAGGCCCAAAGGAATTATTCCAGTTATTAATACCATATATATTTGGTTATATCTATTGTAATGTATCTATATCGTATTATATCTATATGGTTACAATAATCATTTCATTCATCATTAATTATTTTATTTCGAAGACAGAAATGATTAATCTTCCATCATAATTAAATTATTCCAATACAATATATATATATATTATTTACTATTACCTACTTTTTTAATACAATACTTACTTTTGGATTTTGTGAGTCATTTGCCTATGGTGCAGTCATGTCTTACTTGAGTTCCTATATATTATTGAATTATTTACTAATTGTATCATACTAATAACTTGTGGTACGTAATACAATTATCCTCCAAAGATTATGAGTAAAGAAGAATCCATGGAATATGAATCATCTGCATGAAAAGCCTTAGCTAATTCTCATGGTCATGTTTTGCTGAAATTCCAACTACATTATTTATTTTATTTTTTAAGCTACTTTATTTCCTTGAAATGTATCATATTTTGTTTTGAAAAGTAAGAAGTCAGGCAGAATTTTGTGTATGTTTAACCTCTATGTTGAAACTTAGTCTGTTATTTATTAAAAATAACTTTTTATGATGCTGATCCAGGATATTGATTGAAATATGATATAAAAATGAAAAAAATAAATTAATTGCTAAGGATATACTTCCATAAGTTGTTGCTTTGAAAAGAATACCCAATTTTAACTATGAATGTTATTTATGATATATTATAACTAAAAGAGTCTTTATGAAGAACAAAGGCTTATGGAAATGAAGAAAAATAATAGGAATCGACTATATTCTTCTGGATGATAATGGCTTTTATCCTAGAAATTTTACTGCAAATGTTGAAAATATGATTGATAAATCAATATGGAAAGGAGTATGTTGAAGACAAGTATGATTTAACTTGACATAATGGAAACTGAATCGATAAAATAAAGACTATGACAACATATTCAGATATCTATCCAAAGTCAAAATATTTGGAAATACAACTCACTGGTAATTAATGAACCTTGTTAGGAATATTCACAATGTAAAAAAGTTTAAATGCATGAAATTATGAAATAATTGTCATTAGAGGATGAAAGAATAAGTCGACGCTAGTCTTGAATCAGAAACTCAAGCAACCCAGTAACAAGAGAACTAACTGCCAACTTCTGAATGAACTATAAGAATCAATCTGACAAAGAAAATTTAAAATCTAGGCCAATACCCTATCCAATATACTGGATCAGCAGATTGGAATGTCTTACTTGAAGAAGTTGAAATGTAAGAGATTATGGCTATAGATATTTGCAAACACTTCTTAAATGAAAGAATAAACAACAGATAACCACAACAATTTCTGAATAACAATGAATACACGATTAATTGCAACATATGTAATTATTTGCAACATGCAAAACCTATCCAAAGACTGCACTAGCCTTTTGTAAAGAAATGATGCCTTTGAGAAACCAAGGGAAGATAAGCTATAAATCAAAACACAAGAAGGGAGAACCTAACTGCAACTAGCATTATACATTTCAGAAGAATTTAAAGCCTGGCTTCATGACAAGAATATGAAATGAAGAGAGAAAGTTACAACATACTTCCATGATTGTTTACTCAAAAGCAGTGAGGAACTGAACACCTCTTAGCATACTGCAAAAAGTCCTCCAGATGATATAACAACACTGCTTGCTTATCACACCACTCATTCGCCACATCACTATGTTCTCCTACTTGCAGATGCAAGTTTTCATTAGCATGATGCTCTCACGACTCATGAGATTTCATCCTCTTGCTCAACTTGATGTTGAACCCCAAATTACTAACGATGACACGAAGGGAAAGGTTTGACAAAGAAGAAAACATCAAGTTCGGCGAAGAATCAACCACCAGTGGCATAAATAACAGCTACCTTTCCACATAGATACCCTGCAAAAATATCATTTACTTTCACTTTAATAACGAGTAATTAAGTATAAATTACTTTTTATAAAATAAATCCAAACTATAGTTAACTATACATTGATTGACAGGATTTGATCGAGTGAAAAAACTAGGTCAATCACATCTATCACGCCGATTTTAAAACCAGAATAAATTTACTGGAGTAAAAATGCGCTTAAAGATTAAATCCACATGTAAAATCTATCGGAAGTTTTCTCTACGAAATCAAAAGTTTCAAAGTTTATACATAATCGCTTTCTCGTTTGACAGAACACATCTAGCATTTCAAAACATTCGAAAGCGATAGACAGCCTTCAACAATTTGAAAGATTGCGTTAAAAAGATCATTTGTAACGTTAAACAGCGGAATTGCATTTATTCTGTTGGCCAAAATGGGCATAAACATATCGAACAAGTGGCAAGATATTAAAAAGGCGTAGGAAATTTATCTCTATAATGAAACGTTTCCCTTAATTTTTGATGTTACTCCTCGATATCATTTCTTAGAATTGGTAGGACGTTTGATTCTGATGTAAATAAAAAATCATTCTTCGAAGAAAAAATATTTCCATTGTAAAGAGGAGTATACCGAAGTCGAGCAACAGTCATGCGATTCTGACATAGAACGCGCCGTGAAATTCTCAGTGTACTGAGACAGTAGAGTAGCGATAAGTGTGTTTCTTACCGGTAAACACGAAAGTTAATTTTCTGCAATCATTGAACATTGCACTGTTCTACAGCGTTCTGATTGCGCAGTGTACAGTGATACCGTATGAATCTCAATAGAATACACACGAGTATTTACTTCCTTTTTTCTTATTTGAAACGGTAGAATTCACATCGCTACATATTGAATCAATGTCAGGCAAAATTTATGATCTCTTTGCGTTTAATTGAGATGAAGCTTATTATTATTTTTTTTTAATTCAGCTAGGATTAAGCAATAATTAAGTTTAATAGTTTTTTCCCGAATGCAATTGAATTCATGCGAATTAATTATCTTAATAAAGTATTTATTAAGCAATTTATACAAATAAAAAATTTAACATAATTTATTTCAGATTCAAATGCAAAGCTGAAACTTCTATTACAATATTTTGAAATATTTCTCCAAGTCAAACTTGAGAGCAATGTAAAATCTTCTACGTCTAATTTAGACTACAAAGTTCAAATCCCTGGAGATAATAATAATGTCAGAAGCTACTCCTTTTCCAGGAATGAATTGAATACACAAAAAATTTGAGCAAATATTTTTTATTTACTTGTATCATTTTAAATGTTTTTTTACAAGTGATTTTATAAATTTAAAATTACACAATGTATTTTCAATTACAATTAAAAGACAATTATTAACACTACAACTGTTGATGACTGAGCGTATAGTAAACTACTATCTGCGCTTTGAGTACTAATTAATTGATTCTAAGACATCGAAAGTATGAAAGTCGCGCATATATTGGCACTAGAATAAAAACGATCATGCACTAATTCACACACATCCTTCTTATTCGTATTTTATCATGTAATTATTTGTATTCAAACATTGGAGCAGCGATAACGGGAGCACAGCATTGACGTCTATAGTATGACATTCATAATATTGAATGCTAATTATTTAAACGAAAGCATTGTATTTATACAGCGACATAATTCAAAATATGATTTTTGAAATAGTTAATTATTCCATCAGAAGTCATTAAAAATTTAATGAAAATAGTTTTTGTTTTGACCGACAGGTACTACTAGAGTCAAAGTTTGGCGGAAATCTATTTTCATAACTTTTTAATCAAGTGTTACGATCGAAAGTATTGCGTTGTAAAATCGAGTTACATTAAAATAAGATCACTGATATAGTCCATTGGCTGTTCCCAAATAATATAAAATATAACAAGTATTGATTTGACTTCCGGGCACGGTCGGAGCCAAGGCTCTTCGGAATGCTATTCGCAATACATCCAACAGAAAAGTTACAATGGGAACTTATGTATTCGTTATGTTGCTGTTTATGAATAAACAAATCGAGAAATGGATTTTAATTCGGTAGTTTATGGCAGCCAAGCTGAAATGCCCCTCGATACTCGTGATGAGAAATTAACCATCTATTTTACGGGTTGATCTATTAATTAGGCTTACGCTCGCCACGGATTTATATTGAGACTTATTGATCTATCTATAAAATTTCTATGGAGATCAAGAATTGGGCACAGTAGAGTAGTTCCTGCTAATTTCAATTTGGGTAATCTAATATTTCTGTATCACCTTCCACGCACTGGCTAAGTCACAGTTTTTCGTATAGAAAACTTCACCACAGGGAATATATTTAAATAGTCTGATGGTTGCCATCAGTATGGAAAATTTGATAAATAACATACTAATCGAGACTTACTAGACCATAATTATACGAGATTATTGCAGGTGTTAACATTGATACCTTGATTTATGATGTTAGTCACCGAAAACGCCTATATGATAGCGCGGCAATACCCTATGAACTCAGAATGTAGCAGAGGAATCCTTCATCCACGATTCATATATAAGGCATTCATTATGAATAAAAGGTTTTTTTATTAGAAGAATTCAAATTGTTTTAATCAATGATTCTAACATCCCTAACGGATGTGTTAAGAGTAGGACATGTAAATTATGTGAATCCTCCGTGATTTTTAATCGGCGAAGCAAATCTAGTTTCGGTAAGGTAATCGGAAATAATCATCAGCTAAATGGAATGCCTTTAGCTTTCTTAGGGTGATCATAAAAACACTATTCGCTCCAATCTCGTTGTTTCACAGGAAAAATGTAGCACGATGAGGAAGCCCCCTTCCCCCTTTAAAATTTCAAATCCAACCCTTGCACCGGGTGTTAAACAAGGAAAAGAAAAATTAGTTGAGCTCAAGACCGCGGGGCAGGTATTTGAGTATTGCATAAAGAGGTGTATGGGATACCATAGTCAAACATTGCAGGGACGTCTTAGAACCTAGCACTGCTTCTGGAATGACCTCTGATGCCTATCACCTAATAATATGAGGATGTAAAGTAAGAATATTAACTTACCTTCCAATAATCATTGCATGAGTTCGCGTATAACACCGAATACTACACACACTGACCACTGAAAACTGCACACAATTCAAATCACGATTCACTAACTTTTCCACTCGCAGAGCACTCACTACACCCAAATATCACTCCCCTATCTCTTCGCGGTCACCTGAATTGTGCCGGGTCGTTCTTCTCGCCCTGGAGAGGATCTCACCGCTGGTGAGGACCTCTGGTCAAATTATAACCATGAATCCCGAGGCCAATTCCTGCAATCCTTCCTTCAGCTGTGGAATCCCATCCCAGCGGTCGAAGACGCCAAGGTTGATGTCTTTGTGAAACTCGTAGGCCTCCGAGATAAATTGAGAAAGGAATGCATTGAAATTATCTTGCTATGTAAGATCTTACGAAAAGAGCTCAAAACAACGTGATTTTCTTGAATGTGCATTTAAGAAGTCAGTCTCAACACTCAAAATTTCTCTATGGCACTCATTTAAAATTTACCACGCCATCGAACATTGTCAAATGATGCAACAAAAAGAAATTAAATGGGTGAGAAAGGCTTTATATCCTGGGGTTATTTACATTATGAACTCTGCATATGGAAATTTAAATGAAACTATACTCAGCAATAACGAGAGGAGGTTTTTATGCAATGAAAATGTATTACGAGATATGCACAAGCATAATCATTTTTCATTTTCTAAGTTAATCAAAAGCCGCTCATGAAGTTTCTAAAAGGCCTCAATCATATAATGTTAATGCTTTTGTGGAACGACATGCTAATTTGAAAGAAAAAGAAATTCATATATTTCCACATTCGTGGATTTTATCAATTATTCATTGATGTAAAGCAGCTTTGATTGTAGGGTAAAAAGAGAAGGATTAATATAAGTTCTTGCACTTTATTGAAATCCAACGTCTCGCTTTCCATAATGCATATATTTAATCTAAGAACCGAACGCAGATGAGGCAAAGAGTGCCGAAAATATGCATATTAAGTTCATTTAAACTCTTTGAAAGAATTATTCTGTCGGAAAATTGAAAGGAAAACATTAACCAGAATACCTTGAGCCAAGTTCGAATCAGAGGGAAATTCCTCACAGTCTGATAATTTCTCTCATAGAATTAAGGGAACGTGAGAGATGCTTCATGTACTTCTTTAAATTATTTTTAAAACTAACAACCTACATCTTTTGCCCCCGGGAGAATCAACTACTCTGGAGTAGGAACTTCAGTTTCTCTTACACATATTTAGACGGCACTCTCTCCAACGAGATTTCAATACCATGATTTCATCGAGAAGATATTATAACGTTTAGGATATTCTTACACTACAAGAGGCAAACTGTAAAGTACGTACCCATCTTCCGAGAAGGAGAGCGCTGACAGCCTCCTAAAACCTCAACGTCCGGCGACTTTGCTTGCAACATAGTGAAGAATTATTATTTAGCGCGGGCGAATAGCACAGTGCAAACTGCCGCTCAGAGACGAAGTTATCAGGACACTAGAATGGGAATAAGGCCTAGGAGTAATATAAAATCATCGAATCGGAAGTTCGTTGCAATCGCGAAGAGTCATCCGTAAGATATAACACCGATAAATGTTGAAAAACTAGATGTATAGACTTCTCAAAAGTTCTTACATTTCCAAGGAGTCCAACTCCAGCACAGACAGGTTCGCTCCGTTCAAATGCTCCGACTTTTATGAGTCAACTGCACAAAAGTGACCGCACCGATTCCGCCAAAATTGACTTCCTGAACACTCATACCATCGCTACGAATTCATACTGGAGAAGGGCGGTATATGATTTCTCTTGTTCTATCATGGAGAAGCGTGAACAAATATATCTGGGAGTGTAAGGATACGGTTTAATCATTTGAATGCATATTGTTTATTGTGTTTTCATAAAAGACTTTTTTATGCGATATATAAGTAATGTTCATTATCTTAACTTCTCCGATTCTTCAATCAATGAATTTACAGAGTGTTTATGGGACTCCCGGATAGCTGTGTGGGCAGCGAGTTCGACTTCAATGAAAGCGGTCCGGGTTCGATTCCCGGTGGGATCTCACGTGACCTCGGCTGTCGAAGCATTTTCCACAATAGCACTACTACAACTACAGTGTGTTTGAGTAGACCGCTAATAAATGAATTTTGATGAATTTACTCTTCTCAATGTATTATCAATAAGGATTGGCGAGTTAAAATTTTAACAATCTTTCTACATTACGTTGAAAATTATAAGGATTATTGAATGAAGATCTTGGAAATAATGATTGTATCAATTTCATATTCCCTCCAAGTGGAATCATTTGGGTTTCCCCAAAATAGCCACCTAAAACTTTTCTTTGAAACTTTTCAGTTAAGCAGTTATACTGCCTAAAATTTTATAAGAGATGCTGAATTTTCCTACATTCTTTATTTCAGACTATGGTATGCGGAACAGGGAAATGTAATTGCCTATAAATATCCACAGGGATCCAGTGAGTGTGGGTTATAGATTTCATAGTCAAGTCAAGAAGGCCGTCTTGGGTATGAAGTCACTCCTCATCCCATTCGAGAAATGAAGAAACATCATAAGCAATCACATGTTCCTAAGAGACGAGTGAGCAGAGAAAAACAGCTTTCCAGTAAACAGTAATTTTTGTGAAGTACTCTCCTGCAGTTTTGAGCATTTGAGACAGAAATGTGGTAATATTTACACGGTTTTGTTCGTTTATACTTTGAAGAATCCCAACCTATATACTCATTTTAAATCATATTGTATCATTGAAAATTATCACTAAATTGTTGAGGTATTTATCAATGGCTTGATCAAAACATTCCAAGGACATTTGGACATTATTAATAACTTGTAATATTGCATTTAAAAGCCCTTAGCACGAGAGTACCTGGCCAGCAAAGAGAAGTGATTGCTTCTACATCTCATATTGTGTCCAGTTCTTGTGAGAGTGCAGCACTTTGTGTGATGCAGGATCCATCTTTTGCTACTCCGCCACCTCATAAAAGGTCTACACAAAAAGGTTAATTGCTGCACTAAAATGGAATTTCATTCTATGCTTTATTACTTCAGCTGACTCGAAGGCAGCAATTCCTTTTAAGATGAGTTTTGATAAGGTTTTATAAATTTTACTATATGAAGTTTGGAGTAGAACCTTCATGTTAACTTGCGTGTTGGAGAAAATAAATTGGAAGTGTACTTTGTTTGCAATGATATGATAATATCTAAGGATAGTAGAACATAATCTAAGGCTGAGAAGGAAAGGAAATTTATAAATAACATTGTTCAATTCCATTCTGTTTTTATTTACCACTATAGCCATGTACTGGGACAGACGTATACTCTGGAAGGTCATACATACAAAATAATACATGGATATAAAATACACGCATACTTACAATAAAAATTGTATACATACAAACATACTATTCCTCTACATACCCCTTACATACGTTAGCTTTAAATTCATGATCTTAGTTGTCGTACCATACATTGGACATAAGGTACAATATTTTGTACTATTTTGTATGATCTTTTCAGATTAAGGAACCTAAGGAAATAAGTTTACATATGTATCTTTTATTTGGATATTCTATGATTGATTTTTTTATTGTTATTATCTTTAAAGAAGCAGGTTTTTTATATAAAATTATTTTTACTATAAAGCAGAAGCCATTTCTTAATTTTTATTTTGAAGCAGTCTCTCTTTTGTCATAAAATTGAGATATTTTTTTATCATTACTATACAGGGCCCATTTCCATTACTTTTATCTATTTCATTTATCACTTTATATAACAGGATATTTATTTTTATTTTATAGCAGGTACTATTTTGTTTTTCTTCATATTAGTGTTTTTTACTGTCATATGATACAATTTTCTTTATTTTAATGCTGAGGACTGTGCTGCCAGTGATAATCATTTACTTTCCTTTGAATAAATTTGTTATATAGAGAATGAATATTTATATTCTAATGACCCAAGGGGATGAAAATAAATGAATTGCCTATAGCATGGAAAAGGCGTACTTTTCAATGTATTGTTTCCTTTCTAAGGGACTGTTAGGGATTACAATCCACCTTGTTCTTACATCCAGTATGTTCTGGGTTTTTGTCACGTCCTCTGTAGGCCTAACACTGGCATGCCTGAGGCTGACATTAGCACTGCTTCCCAATGATTTTTGGTATCAGCCTTGTGCATAAAAATGCAATGCACAAAGGACAAAGGCCCAAAGGAATTATTCCAGTTATTAATACCATATATATTTGGTTATATCTATTGTAATGTATCTATATCGTATTATATCTATATGGTTACAATAATCATTTCATTCATCATTAATTATTTTATTTCGAAGACAGAAATGATTAATCTTCCATCATAATTAAATTATTCCAATACAATATATATATACTATTTACTATTACCTACTTTTTTAATACAATACTTACTTTTGGATTTTGTGAGTCATTTGCCTATGGTGCAGTCATGTCTTACTTGAGTTCCTATATATTATTGAATTATTTACTAATTGTATCATACTAATAACTTGTGGTACGTAATACAATTATCCTCCAAAGATTATGAGTAAAGAAGAATCCATGGAATATGAATCATCTGCATGAAAAGCCTTAGCTAATTCTCATGGTCATGTTTTGCTGAAATTCCAACTACATTATTTATTTTATTTTTTAAGCTACTTTATTTCCTTGAAATGTATCATATTTTGTTTTGAAAAGTAAGAAGTCAGGCAGAATTTTGTGTATGTTTAACCTCTATGTTGAAACTTAGTCTGTTATTTATTAAAAATAACTTTTTATGATGCTGATCCAGGATATTGATTGAAATATGATATAAAAATGAAAAAAATAAATTAATTGCTAAGGATATACTTCCATAAGTTGTTGCTTTGAAAAGAATACCCAATTTTAACTATGAATGTTATTTATGATATATTATAACTAAAAGAGTCTTTATGAAGAACAAAGGCTTATGGAAATGAAGAAAAATAATAGGAATCGACTATATTCTTCTGGATGATAATGGCTTTTATCCTAGAAATTTTACTGCAAATGTTGAAAATATGATTGATAAATCAATATGGAAAGGAGTATGTTGAAGACAAGTATGATTTAACTTGACATAATGGAAACTGAATCGATAAAATAAAGACTATGACAACATATTCAGATATCTATCCAAAGTCAAAATATTTGGAAATACAACTCACTGGTAATTAATGAACCTTGTTAGGAATATTCACAATGTAAAAAAGTTTAAATGCATGAAATTATGAAATAATTGTCATTAGAGGATGAAAGAATAAGTCGACGCTAGTCTTGAATCAGAAACTCAAGCAACCCAGTAACAAGAGAACTAACTGCCAACTTCTGAATGAACTATAAGAATCAATCTGACAAAGAAAATTTAAAATCTAGGCCAATACCCTATCCAATATACTGGATCAGCAGATTGGAATGTCTTACTTGAAGAAGTTGAAATGTAAGAGATTATGGCTATAGATATTTGCAAACACTTCTTAAATGAAAGAATAAACAACAGATAACCACAACAATTTCTGAATAACAATGAATACACGATTAATTGCAACATATGTAATTATTTGCAACATGCAAAACCTATCCAAAGACTGCACTAGCCTTTTGTAAAGAAATGATGCCTTTGAGAAACCAAGGGAAGATAAGCTATAAATCAAAACACAAGAAGGGAGAACCTAACTGCAACTAGCATTATACATTTCAGAAGAATTTAAAGCCTGGCTTCATGACAAGAATATGAAATGAAGAGAGAAAGTTACAACATACTTCCATGATTGTTTACTCAAAAGCAGTGAGGAACTGAACACCTCTTAGCATACTGCAAAAAGTCCTCCAGATGATATAACAACACTGCTTGCTTATCACACCACTCATTCGCCACATCACTATGTTCTCCTACTTGCAGATGCAAGTTTTCATTAGCATGATGCTCTCACGACTCATGAGATTTCATCCTCTTGCTCAACTTGATGTTGAACCCCAAATTACTAACGATGACACGAAGGGAAAGGTTTGACAAAGAAGAAAACATCAAGTTCGGCGAAGAATCAACCACCAGTGGCATAAATAACAGCTACCTTTCCACATAGATACCCTGCAAAAATATCATTTACTTTCACTTTAATAACGAGTAATTAAGTATAAATTACTTTTTATAAAATAAATCCAAACTATAGTTAACTATACATTGATTGACAGGATTTGATCGAGTGAAAAAACTAGGTCAATCACATCTATCACGCCGATTTTAAAACCAGAATAAATTTACTGGAGTAAAAATGCGCTTAAAGATTAAATCCACATGTAAAATCTATCGGAAGTTTTCTCTACGAAATCAAAAGTTTCAAAGTTTATACATAATCGCTTTCTCGTTTGACAGAACACATCTAGCATTTCAAAACATTCGAAAGCGATAGACAGCCTTCAACAATTTGAAAGATTGCGTTAAAAAGATCATTTGTAACGTTAAACAGCGGAATTGCATTTATTCTGTTGGCCAAAATGGGCATAAACATATCGAACAAGTGGCAAGATATTAAAAAGGCGTAGGAAATTTATCTCTATAATGAAACGTTTCCCTTAATTTTTGATGTTACTCCTCGATATCATTTCTTAGAATTGGTAGGACGTTTGATTCTGATGTAAATAAAAAATCATTCTTCGAAGAAAAAATATTTCCATTGTAAAGAGGAGTATACCGAAGTCGAGCAACAGTCATGCGATTCTGACATAGAACGCGCCGTGAAATTCTCAGTGTACTGAGACAGTAGAGTAGCGATAAGTGTGTTTCTTACCGGTAAACACGAAAGTTAATTTTCTGCAATCATTGAACATTGCACTGTTCTACAGCGTTCTGATTGCGCAGTGTACAGTGATACCGTATGAATCTCAATAGAATACACACGAGTATTTACTTCCTTTTTTCTTATTTGAAACGGTAGAATTCACATCGCTACATATTGAATCAATGTCAGGCAAAATTTATGATCTCTTTGCGTTTAATTGAGATGAAGCTTATTATTATTTTTTTTTAATTCAGCTAGGATTAAGCAATAATTAAGTTTAATAGTTTTTTTCCCGAATGCAATTGAATTCATGCGAATTAATTATCTTAATGGTGCGGTTGGTGCGTAGACTTGTATGCACCAACAAGCAAGCAGCGAAGAAGAAATTGAAAAATTTTACCAAACTCTCGGCACTGAGCACGATAAGGAAGCCCACTACTATAAAATAATTATGGGCGATTTTAACGCTCGTGTAGGTCAACAGGAAGCCGATGACACCGTCGCAGGACAATACGGACTGTGCCAGAGAAACGAACGTGGTCACCGCCTGGTAGAGTTTGCTGAATGCACCAATATGTACATAACAAATACATATTACAAGAAGAATCCAAAAAGGAAGTGGACTTGGAGAGGACCCAACGGAGCAAAAAATGAAATTGATTACATATTGGTTAATAAACTCTACACAGTGACAGACTGTGAAGTCTTGAATAACTTTAGCACTGGAAGTGACCACAGGATCGTAAGATGCAGATTGAAGATTAATCCCCAAATGGAACGCAAGAAGTTGATTTCATGCAAGAAACATGAAATAAGCATCAAAAAACTAGAAGAAAACAAGAATAAATATCAGCTTGAGCTAAAAAATAGATTCTCAGCACTTCAAGAAGAAGAACTAGAAACCAAAGTCATGCAAGCTGTTAAGGAAGCAGCAGAAGAAGTAGCAAGCACACCAAGAAGAGCTAAAGATAGAAAGCTAAGTGACAGCACCCGACAAATGATGAAACGACGTAAGGAACTGAAGAATTCAGATACACAAAAGGATAACATCGAATACGCCGAGCTTAGTAAGGCTATCAGAAGGGCAATTAAGGAAGACGTGAGAAAATTCAATGAGAGAATTGTGCAAGAGGCTATAGAAAACAGCAAAAGTATGAAGAAGACCAGACAACGCCTAGCAATTGGAAGGAAACAGATTCTAGCCATACAGAAGGAAGATGGTACAAGAACTTGCAACAGACAAGCAATACTAAGGACGGTAGCAGAATACTTTGTCAACCTATACAAGAAGGAAGAAAATGATGAAGAGGAAAACCAAGAAGAAAGCCAAAACCAACGAGATCCCCTCTCTATTCTCCCAGAAGAAGTAACTGCAGCAATAAAGCAGACGAAGAACGGAAAAGCAGGAGGCATAGATGGAGTGTTAGCAGAATATCTAAAACTTGGTGGAACAGAAGTTGCACACGTTTTAGCGCAGCTATTCACAACTTGCCTGAAACAAGGAAGAATCCCCCAGGACTGGAATCATGCAAGAATAGTCCTTTTGCATAAGAAAGGAAGCAAGGAAGAGCTGAAGAATTACCGCCCCATCAGTCTCCTTCCTGTTGTTTACAAAACATTCATGAGGATAATAGCTGAACGGATAAAGATTATTCTATCATCTGCCCAGCCTAGAGAACAAGCAGGATTCCGGAAGGGCTTCAGTACTATGGACCACATCCACACACTACAAGAAATAATCAGCAGGACGAATGAATATGAGATGCCACTAGTACTATGCTTTGTGGACTATGCTCAGGCCTTCGACTCAGTAAGTACCTCCTCTACACTAGAAGCTCTGGAAAAACAAGGAGTAGATGCAGAGTACATCCGACTCCTACGCAGCATTTATAAAAATGCCACAGCCTCAGTAATGCTACACGAAGTTACTGAAGAATTCAAGATTGAGAAGGGAGTTAGACAAGGAGATTGCCTCTCCCCAATTCTTTTCACAGCTGTTCTGGAGGAAGTTTTTAAAACCTTGGACTGGGAGCAGAAAGGTCTGCGGATTAATGGGGAACACATCAGTCATCTGCGCTTTGCAGATGATATAGTACTCTTCGCAACCAACGGAGAAGATCTAGCTTCAAGACTTCATGAACTGAACACAGCAGGACAGAAGATAGGACTCAGGATAAATTTAACAAAAACAAAGGTAATGTATAACTCTTTTGCAGCACAAGAAACAATCAAATTTGAAGGGACGCCTCTGGATGTCTGCTCAGAATACACATACCTAGGACAACTAGTAACCACAGGAGAGAACAACAGGATTAACGAAGTAAACAGAAGAATTAAACTCGGCTGGAGTGCCTTCGGAAGAAATGCACGCATTCTAAAGTCACAAATGCCAATGGTCTTGAAGAGAAAGGTCTTCAACCAATGCATTCTACCAGTGTTGACATATGGAAGCGAAACCTGGGTGTTAAACGCAGCAATAACCCAGCGACTTCAGACAACGCAAAGAAGTATGGAAAGGTGTATGCTTGGGATCACAAGAAGAGACAGGAAACGCAACACCTGGGTGAGGATGAAGACCGGAGTGACAGACATCGTAAATAAAGTAAGGTCACTGAAATGGATGTGGGCAGGCCATGTGGCCAGAAGAAACGACAACCGTTGGACAAGAGCGGTTCTGAACTGGACACCAAGAGATGTGAAGAGACCAAGAAGAAGACCAAAGGACCGATGGAACAGAGACATCATTAAGTACTTAGGTGTGACATGGCAAAGAGAAGCTCAGAATAGAGAGAATTGGAAAGCGCTTGGGGAGGCCTACATCCGACATCGGATTGAAAATGGCTGATGATGATGATGATGATGATGATGAATTATCTTAATAAAGTATTTATTAAGCAATTTATACAAATAAAAAATTTAACATAATTTATTTCAGATTCAAATGCAAAGCTGAAACTTCTATTACAATATTTTGAAATATTTCTCCAAGTCAAACTTGAGAGCAATGTAAAATCTTCTACGTCTAATTTAGACTACAAAGTTCAAATCCCTGGAGATAATAATAATGTCAGAAGCTACTCCTTTTCCAGGAATGAATTGAATACACATAAAATTTGAGCAAATATTTTTTATTTACTTGTATCATTTTAAATGTTTTTTTACAAGTGATTTTATAAATTTAAAATTACACAATGTATTTTCAATTACAATTAAAAGACAATTATTAACACTACAACTGTTGATGACTGAGCGTATAGTAAACTACTATCTGCGCTTTGAGTACTAATTAATTGATTCTAAGACATCGAAAGTATGAAAGTCGCGCATATATTGGCACTAGAATAAAAACGATCATGCACTAATTCACACACATCCTTCTTATTCGTATTTTATCATGTAATTATTTGTATTCAAACATTGGAGCAGCGATAACGGGAGCACAGCATTGACGTCTATAGTATGACATTCATAATATTGAATGCTAATTATTTAAACGAAAGCATTGTATTTATACAGCGACATAATTCAAAATATGATTTTTGAAATAGTTAATTATTCCATCAGAAGTCATTAAAAATTTAATGAAAATAGTTTTTGTTTTGACCGACAGGTACTACTAGAGTCAAAGTTTGGCGGAAATCTATTTTCATAACTTTTTAATCAAGTGTTACGATCGAAAGTATTGCGTTGTAAAATCGAGTTACATTAAAATAAGATCACTGATATAGTCCATTGGCTGTTCCCAAATAATATAAAATATAACAAGTATTGATTTGACTTCCGGGCACGGTCGGAGCCAAGGCTCTTCGGAAAGCTATTCGACATACATCCAACAGAAAAGTTACAATGGGAACTTATGTATTCGTTATGTTGCTGTTTATGAATAAACAAATCGAGAAATAGATTTTAATTCGGTAGTTTATGGCAGCCAAGCTGAAATGCCCCTCGATACTCGTTGTGATGAGAAATTAACCATCTTTTTTACGGGTTGATCTATTAATTAGGCTTACGCTCGCCACGGATTTATATTGAGACTTATTGATCTATCTATAAAATTTCTATGGAGATCAAGAATTGGGTACAGTAGAGTAGTTCCTGCTAATTTCAATTTGGGTAATCTAATATTTCTGTATCACCTTCCACGCACTGGCTAAGTCACAGTTTTTCGTATAGAAAACTTCACCACAGGGAATATATTTAAATAGTCTGATGGTTGCCATCAGTATGGAAAATTTGATAAATAACATACTAATCGAGACTTACTCGACCATAATTATACGAAATTATTGCAGGTGTTAACTTTGATACCTTGATTTATGATGTTAGTCACCGAAAACGCCTATATGATAGCGAGGCGATACCCTATGAAATCAGAATGTAGCAGAGGAATCCTTCATCCACGATTCATATATAAGGCATTCATTATGAATAAAAGGTTTTTTTATAAGAAGAATTCAAATTGTTTTAATCAATGATTCTAACATCCCTAACGGATGTGTTAAGAGTAGGACATGTAAATTATGTGAATCCTCCGTGATTTTTAATCGGCGAAGCAAATCTAGTTTCGGTAAGGTAATCGGAAATAATCATCAGCTAAATGGAATGCCTTTAGCTTTCTTAGGGTGATCATAAAAACACTATTCGCTCCAATCGCGTTGTTTCACAGGAAAAATGTAGCACGATGAGGAATAGCCCCATTCCCCCTTTAAAATTTCAAATCCAACCCTTGCACCGGGTGTTAAACAAGGAAAAGAAAAATTAGTTGAGCTCAAGACCGCGGGGCAGGTATTTGAGTATTGCATAAAGAGGTGTATGGGATACCATAGTCAAACATTGCAGGGACGTCTTAGAACCTAGCACTGCTTCTGGAATGACCTCTGATGCCTATCACCTAATAATATGAGGATGTAAAGTAAGAATATTAACTTACCTTCCAATAATCATTGCATGAGTTCGCGTATAACACCGAATACTACACACACTGACCACTGAAAACTGCACACAATTCAAATCACGATTCACTAACTTTTCCACTCGCAGAGCACTCACTACACACAAATATCACTCCCCTATCTCTTCGCGGTCACCTGAATTGTGCCGGGTCGTTCTTCTCGCCCTGGAGAGGATCTCACCGCTGGTGAGGACCTCTGGTCAAATTATAACCATGAATCCCGAGGCCAATTCCTGCAATCCTTCCTTCAGCTGTGGAATCCCATCCCAGCGGTCGAAGACGCCAAGGTTGATGTCTTTGTGAAACTCGTAGGCCTCCGAGATAAATTGAGAAAGGAATGCATTGAAATTATCTTGCTATGTAAGATCTTACGAAAAGAGCTCAAAACAACGTGATTTCCTTGAATGTGCATTTAAGAAGTCAGTCTCAACACTCAAAATTTCTCTATGGCACTCATTTAAAACTTACCCCGCCATCGAACATTGTCAAATGATGCAACAAAAAGAAATTAAATGGGTGAGAAAGGCTTTATATCCTGGGGTTATTTACATTATGAACTCTGCATATGGAAAATTAAAATGAAACTATACTCAGCAATAACGAGAGGAGGTTTTTATGCAATGAAAATGTATTACGAGATATGCACAAGCATAATCATTTCTATTTTCTAAGTTAATCAAAAGCCGCTCATGAAGTTTCTAAAAGGCCTCAATCATATAATTTTAATGCTTTTGTGGAACGACATGCTAATTTGAAAGAAAAAGAAATTCATATATTTCCACATTCATGGATTTTATCAATTATTCATTGATGTAAAGCAGCTTTGATTGTAGGGTAAAAAGAGAAGGATTAATATAAGTTCTTGCACTTTATTGAAATCCAACGTCTCGCTTTCCATAATGCATATATTTAATCTAAGAACCGAACGCAGATGAGGCAAAGAGTGCCGAAAATATGCATATTAAGTTCATTTAAACTCTTTGAAAGATTTATTCTGTCGGAAAATTGAAAGGAAAACATTAACCAGAATACCTTGAGCCAAGTTCGAATCAGAGGGAAATTCCTCACAGTCTGATAATTTCTCTCATAGAATTAAGGGAACGTGAGAGATGCTTCATGTACTTCTTTAAATTATTTTTAAAACTAACAACCTACATCTTTTGCCCCCGGGAGAATCAACTACTCTGGAGTAGGAACTTCAGTTTCTCTTACACATATTTAGACGGCACTCTCTCCAACGAGATTTCAATACCATGATTTCATCGAGAAGATATTATAACGTTTAGGATATTCTTACACTACAAGAGGCAAACTGTAAAGTACGTACCCATCTTCCGAGAAGGAGAGCGCTGACAGCCTCCTAAAACCTCAACGTCCGGCGACTTTGCTTGCAACATAGTGAAGAATTATTATTTAGCGCGGGCGAATAGCACAGTGCAAACTGCCGCTCAGAGACGAAGTTATCAGGACACTAGAATGGGAATAAGGCCTAGGAGTAATATAAAATCATCGAATCGGAAGTTCGTTGCAATCGCGAAGAGTCATCCGTAAGATATAACACCGATAAATGTTGAAAAACTAGATGTATAGACTTCTCAAAAGTTCTTACATTGCCAAGGAGTCCAACTCCAGCACAGACAGGTTCGCTCCGTTCAAATGCTCCGACTTTTATGAGTCAACTGCACAAAAGTGACCGCACCGATTCCGCCAAAATTGACTTCCTGAACACTCATACCATCGCTACGAATTCATACTGGAGAAGGGCGGTATATGATTTCTCTTGTTCTATCATGGAGAAGCGTGAACAAATATATCTGGGAGTGTAAGGATACGGTTTAATCATTTGAATGCATATTGTTTATTGTGTTTTCATAAAAGACTTTTTTATGCGATATATAAGTAATGTTCATTATCTTAACTTCTCCGATTCTTCAATCAATGAATTTACAGAGTGTTTATGGGACTCCCGGATAGCTGTGTGGGCAGCGAGTTCGACTTCAATGAAAGCGGTCCGGGTTCGATTCCCGGTGGGATCTCACGTGACCTCGGCTGTCGAAGCATTTTCCACAATAGCACTACTACAACTACAGTGTGTTTGAGTAGGCCGCTAATGAATGAATTTTGACGAATTTACTCTTCTCAATGTATTATCAATAAGGATTGGCGAGTTAAAATTTTAACAATCTTTCTACATTACGTTGAAAATTATAAGGATTATTGAATGAAGATCTTGGAAATAATGATTGTATCAATTTCATATTCCCTCCAAGTGGAATCATTTGGGTTTCCCCAAAATAGCCACCTAAAACTTTTCTTTGAAACTTTTCAGTTAAGCAGTTATACTGCCTAAAATTTTATAAGAGATGCTGAATTTTCCTACATTCTTTATTTCAGACTAAGGTATGCGGAACAGGGAAATGTAATTGCCTATAAATATCCACAGGGATCCAGTGAGTGTGGGTTATAGATTTCATAGTCAAGTCAAGAAGGCCGTCTTGGGTATGAAGTCACTCCTCATCCCATTCGAGAAATGAAGAAACATCATAAGCAATCACATGTTCCTAAGAGACGAGTGAGCAGAGAAAAACAGCTTTCCAGTAAACAGTAATTTTTGTGAAGTACTCTCCTGCAGTTTTGAGCATTTGAGACAGAAATGTGGTAATATTTACACGGTTTTGTTCGTTTATACTTTGAAGAATCCCAACCTGTATACTCATTTTAAATCATATTGTATCATTGAAAATTATCACTAAATTGTTGAGGTATTTATCAATGGCTTGATCAAAACATTCCAAGGACATTTGGACATTATTAATAACTTGTAATATTGCATTTAAAAGCCCTTAGCACGAGAGTACCTGGCCAGCAAAGAGAAGTGATTGCTTCTACATCTCATATTGTGTCCAGTTCTTGTGAGAGTGCAGCACTTTGTGTGATGCAGGATCCATCTTTTGCTACTCCGCCACCTCATAAAAGGTCTACACAAAAAGGTTAATTGCTGCACTAAAATGGAATTTCATTCTATGCTTTATTACTTCAGCTGACTCGAAGGCAGCAATTCCTTTTAAGATGAGTTTTGATAAGGTTTTATAAATTTTACTATATGAAGTTTGGAGTAGAACCTTCATGTTAACTTACGTGTTGGAGAAAATAAATTGGAAGTGTACTTTGTTTGCAATGATATGATAATATCTAAGGATAGTAGAACATAATCTAAGGCTGAGAAGGAAAGGAAATTTATAAATAACATTGTTCAATTCCATTCTGTTTTTATTTACCACTATAGCCATGTACTGGGACAGACGTATACTCTGGAAGGTCATACATACAAAATAATACATGGATATAAAATACACGCATACTTACAATAAAAATTGTATACATACAAACATACTATTCCTCTACATACCCCTTACATACGTTAGCTTTAAATTCATGATCTTAGTTGTCGTACCATACATTGGACATAAGGTACAATATTTTGTACTATTTTGTATGATCTTTTCAGATTAAGGAACCTAAGGAAATAAGTTTACATATGTATCTTTTATTTGGATATTCTATGATTGATTTTTTTATTGTTATTATCTTTAAAGAAGCAGGTTTTTTATATAAAATTATTTTTACTATAAAGCAGAAGCCATTTCTTAATTTTTATTTTGAAGCAGTCTCTCTTTTGTCATAAAATTGAGATATTTTTTTATCATTACTATACAGGGCCCATTTCCATTACTTTTATCTATTTCATTTATCACTTTATATAACAGGATATTTATTTTTATTTTATAGCAGGTACTATTTTGTTTTTCTTCATATTAGTGTTTTTTACTGTCATATGATACAATTTTCTTTATTTTAATGCTGAGGACTGTGCTGCCAGTGATAATCATTTACTTTCCTTTGAATAAATTTGTTATATAGAGAATGAATATTTATATTCTAATGACCCAAGGGGATGAAAATAAATGAATTGCCTATAGCATGGAAAAGGCGTACTTTTCAATGTATTGTTTCCTTTCTAAGGGACTGTTAGGGATTACAATCCACCTTGTTCTTACATCCAGTATGTTCTGGGTTTTTGTCACGTCCTCTGTAGGCCTAACACTGGCATGCCTGAGGCTGACATTAGCACTGCTTCCCAATGATTTTTGGTATCAGCCTTGTGCATAAAAATGCAATGCACAAAGGACAAAGGCCCAAAGGAATTATTCCAGTTATTAATACCATATATATTTGGTTATATCTATTGTAATGTATCTATATCGTATTATATCTATATGGTTACAATAATCATTTCATTCATCATTAATTATTTTATTTCGAAGACAGAAATGATTAATCTTCCATCATAATTAAATTATTCCAATACAATATATATATATTATTTACTATTACCTACTTTTTTAATACAATACTTACTTTTGGATTTTGTGAGTCATTTGCCTATGGTGCAGTCATGTCTTACTTGAGTTCCTATATATTATTGAATTATTTACTAATTGTATCATACTAATAACTTGTGGTACGTAATACAATTATCCTCCAAAGATTATGAGTAAAGAAGAATCCATGGAATATGAATCATCTGCATGAAAAGCCTTAGCTAATTCTCATGGTCATGTTTTGCTGAAATTCCAACTACATTATTTATTTTATTTTTTAAGCTACTTTATTTCCTTGAAATGTATCATATTTTGTTTTGAAAAGTAAGAAGTCAGGCAGAATTTTGTGTATGTTTAACCTCTATGTTGAAACTTAGTCTGTTATTTATTAAAAATAACTTTTTATGATGCTGATCCAGGATATTGATTGAAATATGATATAAAAATGAAAAAAATAAATTAATTGCTAAGGATATACTTCCATAAGTTGTTGCTTTGAAAAGAATACCCAATTTTAACTATGAATGTTATTTATGATATATTATAACTAAAAGAGTCTTTATGAAGAACAAAGGCTTATGGAAATGAAGAAAAATAATAGGAATCGACTATATTCTTCTGGATGATAATGGCTTTTATCCTAGAAATTTTACTGCAAATGTTGAAAATATGATTGATAAATCAATATGGAAAGGAGTATGTTGAAGACAAGTATGATTTAACTTGACATAATGGAAACTGAATCGATAAAATAAAGACTATGACAACATATTCAGATATCTATCCAAAGTCAAAATATTTGGAAATACAACTCACTGGTAATTAATGAACCTTGTTAGGAATATTCACAATGTAAAAAAGTTTAAATGCATGAAATTATGAAATAATTGTCATTAGAGGATGAAAGAATAAGTCGACGCTAGTCTTGAATCAGAAACTCAAGCAACCCAGTAACAAGAGAACTAACTGCCAACTTCTGAATGAACTATAAGAATCAATCTGACAAAGAAAATTTAAAATCTAGGCCAATACCCTATCCAATATACTGGATCAGCAGATTGGAATGTCTTACTTGAAGAAGTTGAAATGTAAGAGATTATGGCTATAGATATTTGCAAACACTTCTTAAATGAAAGAATAAACAACAGATAACCACAACAATTTCTGAATAACAATGAATACACGATTAATTGCAACATATGTAATTATTTGCAACATGCAAAACCTATCCAAAGACTGCACTAGCCTTTTGTAAAGAAATGATGCCTTTGAGAAACCAAGGGAAGATAAGCTATAAATCAAAACACAAGAAGGGAGAACCTAACTGCAACTAGCATTATACATTTCAGAAGAATTTAAAGCCTGGCTTCATGACAAGAATATGAAATGAAGAGAGAAAGTTACAACATACTTCCATGATTGTTTACTCAAAAGCAGTGAGGAACTGAACACCTCTTAGCATACTGCAAAAAGTCCTCCAGATGATATAACAACACTGCTTGCTTATCACACCACTCATTCGCCACATCACTATGTTCTCCTACTTGCAGATGCAAGTTTTCATTAGCATGATGCTCTCACGACTCATGAGATTTCATCCTCTTGCTCAACTTGATGTTGAACCCCAAATTACTAACGATGACACGAAGGGAAAGGTTTGACAAAGAAGAAAACATCAAGTTCGGCGAAGAATCAACCACCAGTGGCATAAATAACAGCTACCTTTCCACATAGATACCCTGCAAAAATATCATTTACTTTCACTTTAATAACGAGTAATTAAGTATAAATTACTTTTTATAAAATAAATCCAAACTATAGTTAACTATACATTGATTGACAGGATTTGATCGAGTGAAAAAACTAGGTCAATCACATCTATCACGCCGATTTTAAAACCAGAATAAATTTACTGGAGTAAAAATGCGCTTAAAGATTAAATCCACATGTAAAATCTATCGGAAGTTTTCTCTACGAAATCAAAAGTTTCAAAGTTTATACATAATCGCTTTCTCGTTTGACAGAACACATCTAGCATTTTAAAACATTCGAAAGCGATAGACAGCCTTCAACAATTTGAAAGATTGCGTTAAAAAGATCATTTGTAACGTTAAACAGCGGAATTGCATTTATTCTGTTGGCCAAAATGGGCATAAACATATCGAACAAGTGGCAAGATATTAAAAAGGCGTAGGAAATTTATCTCTATAATGAAACGTTTCCCTTAATTTTTGATGTTACTCCTCGATATCATTTCTTAGAATTGGTAGGACGTTTGATTCTGATGTAAATAAAAAATCATTCTTCGAAGAAAAAATATTTCCATTGTAAAGAGGAGTATACCGAAGTCGAGCAACAGTCATGCGATTCTGACATAGAACGCGCCGTGAAATTCTCAGTGTACTGAGACAGTAGAGTAGCGATAAGTGTGTTTCTTACCGGTAAACACGAAAGTTAATTTTCTGCAATCATTGAACATTGCACTGTTCTACAGCGTTCTGATTGCGCAGTGTACAGTGATACCGTATGAATCTCAATAGAATACACACGAGTATTTACTTCCTTTTTTCTTATTTGAAACGGTAGAATTCACATCGCTACATATTGAATCAATGTCAGGCAAAATTTATGATCTCTTTGCGTTTAATTGAGATGAAGCTTATTATTATTTTTTTTTAATTCAGCTAGGATTAAGCAATAATTAAGTTTAATAGTTTTTTTCCCGAATGCAATTGAATTCATGCGAATTAATTATCTTAATGGTGCGGTTGGTGCGTAGACTTGTATGCACCAACAAGCAAGCAGCGAAGAAGAAATTGAAAAATTTTACCAAACTCTCGGCACTGAGCACGATAAGGAAGCCCACTACTATAAAATAATTATGGGCGATTTTAACGCTCGTGTAGGTCAACAGGAAGCCGATGACACCGTCGCAGGACAATACGGACTGGGCCAGAGAAACGAACGTGGTCACCGCCTGGTAGAGTTTGCTGAATGCACCAATATGTACATAACAAATACATATTACAAGAAGAATCCAAAAAGGAAGTGGACTTGGAGAGGACCCAACGGAGCAAAAAATGAAATTGATTACATATTGGTTAATAAACTCTACACAGTGACAGACTGTGAAGTCTTGAATAACTTTAGCACTGGAAGTGACCACAGGATCGTAAGATGCAGATTGAAGATTAATCCCCAAATGGAACGCAAGAAGTTGATTTCATGCAAGAAACATGAAATAAGCATCAAAAAACTAGAAGAAAACAAGAATAAATATCAGCTTGAGCTAAAAAATAGATTCTCAGCACTTCAAGAAGAAGAACTAGAAACCAAAGTCATGCAAGATGTTAAGGAAGCAGCAGAAGAAGTAGCAAGCACACCAAGAAGAGCTAAAGATAGAAAGCTAAGTGACAGCACCCGACAAATGATGAAACGACGTAAGGAACTGAAGAATTCAGATACACAAAAGGATAACATCGAATACGCCGAGCTTAGTAAGGCTATCAGAAGGGCAATTAAGGAAGACGTGAGAAAATTCAATGAGAGAATTGTGCAAGAGGCTATAGAAAACAGCAAAAGTATGAAGAAGACCAGACAACGCCTAGCAATTGGAAGGAAACAGATTCTAGCCATACAGAAGGAAGATGGTACAAGAACTTGCAACAGACAAGCAATACTAAGGACGGTAGCAGAATACTTTGTCAACCTATACAAGAAGGAAGAAAATGATGAAGAGGAAAACCAAGAAGAAAGCCAAAACCAACGAGATCCCCTCTCTATTCTCCCAGAAGAAGTAACTGCAGCAATAAAGCAGACGAAGAACGGAAAAGCAGGAGGCATAGATGGAGTGTTAGCAGAATATCTAAAACTTGGTGGAACAGAAGTTGCACACGTTTTAGCGCAGCTATTCACAACTTGCCTGAAACAAGGAAGAATCCCCCAGGACTGGAATCATGCAAGAATAGTCCTTTTGCATAAGAAAGGAAGCAAGGAAGAGCTGAAGAATTACCGCCCCATCAGTCTCCTTCCTGTTGTTTACAAAACATTCATGAGGATAATAGCTGAACGGATAAAGATTATTCTATCATCTGCCCAGCCTAGAGAACAAGCAGGATTCCGGAAGGGCTTCAGTACTATGGACCACATCCACACACTACAAGAAATAATCAGCAGGACGAATGAATATGAGATGCCACTAGTACTATGCTTTGTGGACTATGCTCAGGCCTTCGACTCAGTAAGTACCTCCTCTACACTAGAAGCTCTGGAAAAACAAGGAGTAGATGCAGAGTACATCCGACTCCTACGCAGCATTTATAAAAATGCCACAGCCTCAGTAATGCTACACGAAGTTACTGAAGAATTCAAGATTGAGAAGGGAGTTAGACAAGGAGATTGCCTTTCCCCAATTCTTTTCACAGCTGTTCTGGAGGAAGTTTTTAAAACCTTGGACTGGGAGCAGAAAGGTCTGCGGATTAATGGGGAACACATCAGTCATCTGCGCTTTGCAGATGATATAGTACTCTTCGCAACCAACGGAGAAGATCTAGCTTCAAGACTTCATGAACTGAACACAGCAGGACAGAAGATAGGACTCAGGATAAATTTAACAAAAACAAAGGTAATGTATAACTCTTTTGCAGCACAAGAAACAATCAAATTTGAAGGGACGCCTCTGGATGTCTGCTCAGAATACACATACCTAGGACAACTAGTAACCACAGGAGAGAACAACAGGATTAACGAAGTAAACAGAAGAATTAAACTCGGCTGGAGTGCCTTCGGAAGAAATGCACACATTCTAAAGTCACAAATGCCAATGGTCTTGAAGAGAAAGGTCTTCAACCAATGCATTCTACCAGTGTTGACATATGGAAGCGAAACCTGGGTGTTAAACGCAGCAATAACCCAGCGACTTCAGACAACGCAAAGAAGTATGGAAAGGTGTATGCTTGGGATCACAAGAAGAGACAGGAAACGCAACACCTGGGTGAGGATGAAGACCGGAGTGACAGACATCGTAAATAAAGTAAGGTCACTGAAATGGATGTGGGCAGGCCATGTGGCCAGAAGAAACGACAACCGTTGGACAAGAGCGGTTCTGAACTGGACACCAAGAGATGTGAAGAGACCAAGAAGAAGACCAAAGGACCGATGGAACAGAGACATCATTAAGTACTTAGGTGTGACATGGCAAAGAGAAGCTCAGAATAGAGAGAATTGGAAAGCGCTTGGGGAGGCCTACATCCGACATCGGATTGAAAATGGCTGATGATGATGATGATGATGATGATGATGAATTATCTTAATAAAGTATTTATTAAGCAATTTATACAAATAAAAAATTTAACATAATTTATTTCAGATTCAAATGCAAAGCTGAAACTTCTATTACAATATTTTGAAATATTTCTCCAAGTCAAACTTGAGAGCAATGTAAAATATTCTACGTCTAATTTAGACTACAAAGTTCAAATCCCTGGAGATAATAATAATGTCAGAAGCTACTCCTTTTCCAGGAATGAATTGAATACACAAAAAATTTGAGCAAATATTTTTTATTTACTTGTATCATTTTAAATGTTTTTTTACAAGTGATTTTATAAATTTAAAATTACACAATGTATTTTCAATTACAATTAAAAGACAATTATTAACACTACAACTGTTGATGACTGAGCGTATAGTAAACTACTATCTGCGCTTTGAGTACTAATTAATTGATTCTAAGACATCGAAAGTATGAAAGTCGCGCATATATTGGCACTAGAATAAAAACGATCATGCACTAATTCACACACATCCTTCTTATTCGTATTTTATCATGTAATTATTTGTATTCAAACATTGGAGCAGCGATAACGGGAGCACAGCATTGACGTCTATAGTATGACATTCATAATATTGAATGCTAATTATTTAAACGAAAGCATTGTATTTATACAGCGACATAATTCAAAATATGATTTTTGAAATAGTTAATTATTCCATCAGAAGTCATTAAAAATTTAATGAAAATAGTTTTTGTTTTGACCGACAGGTACTACTAGAGTCAAAGTTTGGCGGAAATCTATTTTCATAACTTTTTAATCAAGTGTTACGATCGAAAGTATTGCGTTGTAAAATCGAGTTACATTAAAATAAGATCACTGATATAGTCCATTGGCTGTTCCCAAATAATATAAAATATAACAAGTATTGATTTGACTTCCGGGCACGGTCGGAGCCAAGGCTCTTCGGAAAGCTATTCGACATACATCCAACAGAAAAGTTACAATGGGAACTTATGTATTCGTTATGTTGCTGTTTATGAATAAACAAATCGAGAAATAGATTTTAATTCGGTAGTTTATGGCAGCCAAGCTGAAATGCCCCTCGATACTCGTTGTGATGAGAAATTAACCATCTTTTTTACGGGTTGATCTATTAATTAGGCTTACGCTCGCCACGGATTTATATTGAGACTTATTGATCTATCTATAAAATTTCTATGGAGATCAAGAATTGGGTACAGTAGAGTAGTTCCTGCTAATTTCAATTTGGGTAATCTAATATTTCTGTATCACCTTCCACGCACTGGCTAAGTCACAGTTTTTCGTATAGAAAACTTCACCACAGGGAATATATTTAAATAGTCTGATGGTTGCCATCAGTATGGAAAATTTGATAAATAACATACTAATCGAGACTTACTCGACCATAATTATACGAAATTATTGCAGGTGTTAACTTTGATACCTTGATTTATGATGTTAGTCACCGAAAACGCCTATATGATAGCGAGGCGATACCCTATGAAATCAGAATGTAGCAGAGGAATCCTTCATCCACGATTCATATATAAGGCATTCATTATGAATAAAAGGTTTTTTTATAAGAAGAATTCAAATTGTTTTAATCAATGATTCTAACATCCCTAACGGATGTGTTAAGAGTAGGACATGTAAATTATGTGAATCCTCCGTGATTTTTAATCGGCGAAGCAAATCTAGTTTCGGTAAGGTAATCGGAAATAATCATCAGCTAAATGGAATGCCTTTAGCTTTCTTAGGGTGATCATAAAAACACTATTCGCTCCAATCGCGTTGTTTCACAGGAAAAATGTAGCATGATGAGGAATAGCCCCCTTCCCCCTTTAAAATTTCAAATCCAACCCTTGCACCGGGTGTTAAACAAGGAAAAGAAAAATTAGTTGAGCTCAAGACCGCGGGGCAGGTATTTGAGTATTGCATAAAGAGGTGTATGGGATACCATAGTCAAACATTGCAGGGACGTCTTAGAACCTAGCACTGCTTCTGGAATGACCTCTGATGCCTATCACCTAATAATATGAGGATGTAAAGTAAGAATATTAACTTACCTTCCAATAATCATTGCATGAGTTCGCGTATAACACCGAATACTACACACACTGACCACTGAAAACTGCACACAATTCAAATCACGATTCACTAACTTTTCCACTCGCAGAGCACTCACTACACACAAATATCACTCCCCTATCTCTTCGCGGTCACCTGAATTGTGCCGGGTCGTTCTTCTCGCCCTGGAGAGGATCTCACCGCTGGTGAGGACCTCTGGTCAAATTATAACCATGAATCCCGAGGCCAATTCCTGCAATCCTTCCTTCAGCTGTGGAATCCCATCCCAGCGGTCGAAGACGCCAAGGTTGATGTCTTTGTGAAACTCGTAGGCCTCCGAGATAAATTGAGAAAGGAATGCATTGAAATTATCTTGCTATGTAAGATCTTACGAAAAGAGCTCAAAACAACGTGATTTTCTTGAATGTGCATTTAAGAAGTCAGTCTCAACACTCAAAATTTCTCTATGGCACTCATTTAAAACTTACCCCGCCATCGAACATTGTCAAATGATGCAACAAAAAGAAATTAAATGGGTGAGAAAGGCTTTATATCCTGGGGTTATTTACATTATGAACTCTGCATATGGAAAATTAAAATGAAACTATACTCAGCAATAACGAGAGGAGGTTTTTATGCAATGAAAATGTATTACGTGATATGCACAAGCATAATCATTTCTATTTTCTAAGTTAATCAAAAGCCGCTCATGAAGTTTCTAAAAGGCCTCAATCATATAATTTTAATGCTTTTGTGGAACGACATGCTAATTTGAAAGAAAAAGAAATTCATATATTTCCACATTCATGGATTTTATCAATTATTCATTGATGTAAAGCAGCTTTGATTGTAGGGTAAAAAGAGAAGGATTAATATAAGTTCTTGCACTTTATTGAAATCCAACGTCTCGCTTTCCATAATGCATATATTTAATCTAAGAACCGAACGCAGATGAGGCAAAGAGTGCCGAAAATATGCATATTAAGTTCATTTAAACTCTTTGAAAGATTTATTCTGTCGGAAAATTGAAAGGAAAACATTAACCAGAATACCTTGAGCCAAGTTCGAATCAGAGGGAAATTCCTCACAGTCTGATAATTTCTCTCATAGAATTAAGGGAACGTGAGAGATGCTTCATGTACTTCTTTAAATTATTTTTAAAACTAACAACCTACATCTTTTGCCCCCGGGAGAATCAACTACTCTGGAGTAGGAACTTCAGTTTCTTTTACACATATTTAGACGGCACTCTCTCCAACGAGATTTCAATACCATGATTTCATCGAGAAGATATTATAACGTTTAGGATATTCTTACACTACAAGAGGCAAACTGTAAAGTACGTACCCATCTTCCGAGAAGGAGAGCGCTGACAGCCTCCTAAAACCTCAACGTCCGGCGACTTTGCTTGCAACATAGTGAAGAATTATTATTTAGCGCGGGCGAATAGCACAGTGCAAACTGCCGCTCAGAGACGAAGTTATCAGGACACTAGAATGGGAATAAGGCCTAGGAGTAATATAAAATCATCGAATCGGAAGTTCGTTGCAATCGCGAAGAGTCATCCGTAAGATATAACACCGATAAATGTTGAAAAACTAGATGTATAGACTTCTCAAAAGTTCTTACATTGCCAAGGAGTCCAACTCCAGCACAGACAGGTTCGCTCTGTTCAAATGCTCCGACTTTTATGAGTCAACTGCACAAAAGTGACCGCACCGATTCCGCCAAAATTGACTTCCTGAACACTCATACCATCGCTACGAATTCATACTGGAGAAGGGCGGTATATGATTTCTCTTGTTCTATCATGGAGAAGCGTGAACAAATATATCTGGGAGTGTAAGGATACGGTTTAATCATTTGAATGCATATTGTTTATTGTGTTTTCATAAAAGACTTTTTTATGCGATATATAAGTAATGTTCATTATCTTAACTTCTCCGATTCTTCAATCAATGAATTTACAGTGTTTTTATGGGACTCCCGGATAGCTGTGTGGGCAGCGAGTTCGACTTCAATGAAAGCGGTCCGGGTTCGATTCCCGGTGGGATCTCACGTGACCTCGGCTGTCGAAGCATTTTCCACAATAGCACTACTACAACTACAGTGTGTTTGAGTAGGCCGCTAATGAATGAATTTTGACGAATTTACTCTTCTCAATGTATTATCAATAAGGATTGGCGAGTTAAAATTTTAACAATCTTTCTACATTACGTTGAAAATTATAAGGATTATTGAATGAAGATCTTGGAAATAATGATTGTATCAATTTCATATTCCCTCCAAGTGGAATCATTTGGGATTCCCCAAAATAGCCACCTAAAACTTTTCTTTGAAACTTTTCAGTTAAGCAGTTATACTGCCTAAAATTTTATAAGAGATGCTGAATTTTCCTACATTCTTTATTTCAGACTAAGGTATGCGGAACAGGGAAATGTAATTGCCTATAAATATCCACAGGGATCCAGTGAGTGTGGGTTATAGATTTCATAGTCAAGTCAAGAAGGCCGTCTTGGGTATGAAGTCACTCCTCATCCCATTCGAGAAATGAAGAAACATCATAAGCAATCACATGTTCCTAAGAGACGAGTGAGCAGAGGAAAACAGCTTTCCAGTAAACAGTAATTTTTGTGAAGTACTCTCCTGCAGTTTTGAGCATTTGAGACAGAAATGTGGTAATATTTACACGGTTTTGTTCGTTTATACTTTGAAGAATCCCAACCTATATACTCATTTTAAATCATATTGTATCATTGAAAATTATCACTAAATTGTTGAGGTATTTATCAATGGCTTGATCAAAACATTCCAAGGACATTTGGACATTATTAATAACTTGTAATATTGCATTTAAAAGCCCTTAGCACGAGAGTACCTGGCCAGCAAAGAGAAGTGATTGCTTCTACATCTCATATTGTGTCCAGTTCTTGTGAGAGTGCAGCACTTTGTGTGATGCAGGATCCATCTTTTGCTACTCCGCCACCTCGTAAAAGGTCTACACAAAAAGGTTAATTGCTGCACTAAAATGGAATTTCATTCTATGCTTTATTACTTCAGCTGACTCGAAGGCAGCAATTCCTTTTAAGATGAGTTTTGATAAGGTTTTATAAATTTTACTATATGAAGTTTGGAGTAGAACCTTCATGTTAACTTACGTGTTGGAGAAAATAAATTGGAAGTGTACTTTGTTTGCAATGATATGATAATATCTAAGGATAGTAGAACATAATCTAAGGCTGAGAAGGAAAGGAAATTTATAAATAACATTGTTCAATTCCATTCTGTTTTTATTTACCACTATAGCCATGTACTGGGACAGACGTATACTCTGGAAGGTCATACATACAAAATAATACATGGATATAAAATACACGCATACTTACAATAAAAATTGTATACATACAAACATACTATTCCTCTACATACCCCTTACATACGTTAGCTTTAAATTCATGATCTTAGTTGTCGTACCATACATTGGACATAAGGTACAATATTTTGTACTATTTTGTATGATCTTTTCAGATTAAGGAACCTAAGGAAATAAGTTTACATATGTATCTTTTATTTGGATATTCTATGATTGATTTTTTTATTGTTATTATCTTTAAAGAAGCAGGTTTTTTATATAAAATTATTTTTACTATAAAGCAGAAGCCATTTCTTAATTTTTATTTTGAAGCAGTCTCTCTTTTGTCATAAAATTGAGATATTTTTTTATCATTACTATACAGGGCCCATTTCCATTACTTTTATCTATTTCATTTATCACTTTATATAACAGGATATTTATTTTTATTTTATAGCAGGTACTATTTTGTTTTTCTTCATATTAGTGTTTTTTACTGTCATATGATACAATTTTCTTTATTTTAATGCTGAGGACTGTGCTGCCAGTGATAATCATTTACTTTCCTTTGAATAAATTTGTTATATAGAGAATGAATATTTATATTCTAATGACCCAAGGGGATGAAAATAAATGAATTGCCTATAGCATGGAAAAGGCGTACTTTTCAATGTATTGTTTCCTTTCTAAGGGACTGTTAGGGATTACAATCCACCTTGTTCTTACATCCAGTATGTTCTGGGTTTTTGTCACGTCCTCTGTAGGCCTAACACTGGCATGCCTGAGGCTGACATTAGCACTGCTTCCCAATGATTTTTGGTATCAGCCTTGTGCATAAAAATGCAATGCACAAAGGACAAAGGCCCAAAGGAATTATTCCAGTTATTAATACCATATATATTTGGTTATATCTATTGTAATGTATCTATATCGTATTATATCTATATGGTTACAATAATCATTTCATTCATCATTAATTATTTTATTTCGAAGACAGAAATGATTAATCTTCCATCATAATTAAATTATTCCAATACAATATATATATATTATTTACTATTACCTACTTTTTTAATACAATACTTACTTTTGGATTTTGTGAGTCATTTGCCTATGGTGCAGTCATGTCTTACTTGAGTTCCTATATATTATTGAATTATTTACTAATTGTATCATACTAATAACTTGTGGTACGTAATACAATTATCCTCCAAAGATTATGAGTAAAGAAGAATCCATGGAATATGAATCATCTGCATGAAAAGCCTTAGCTAATTCTCATGGTCATGTTTTGCTGAAATTCCAACTACATTATTTATTTTATTTTTTAAGCTACTTTATTTCCTTGAAATGTATCATATTTTGTTTTGAAAAGTAAGAAGTCAGGCAGAATTTTGTGTATGTTTAACCTCTATGTTGAAACTTAGTCTGTTATTTATTAAAAATAACTTTTTATGATGCTGATCCAGGATATTGATTGAAATATGATATAAAAATGAAAAAAATAAATTAATTGCTAAGGATATACTTCCATAAGTTGTTGCTTTGAAAAGAATACCCAATTTTAACTATGAATGTTATTTATGATATATTATAACTAAAAGAGTCTTTATGAAGAACAAAGGCTTATGGAAATGAAGAAAAATAATAGGAATCGACTATATTCTTCTGGATGATAATGGCTTTTATCCTAGAAATTTTACTGCAAATGTTGAAAATATGATTGATAAATCAATATGGAAAGGAGTATGTTGAAGACAAGTATGATTTAACTTGACATAATGGAAACTGAATCGATAAAATAAAGACTATGACAACATATTCAGATATCTATCCAAAGTCAAAATATTTGGAAATACAACTCACTGGTAATTAATGAACCTTGTTAGGAATATTCACAATGTAAAAAAGTTTAAATGCATGAAATTATGAAATAATTGTCATTAGAGGATGAAAGAATAAGTCGACGCTAGTCTTGAATCAGAAACTCAAGCAACCCAGTAACAAGAGAACTAACTGCCAACTTCTGAATGAACTATAAGAATCAATCTGACAAAGAAAATTTAAAATCTAGGCCAATACCCTATCCAATATACTGGATCAGCAGATTGGAATGTCTTACTTGAAGAAGTTGAAATGTAAGAGATTATGGCTATAGATATTTGCAAACACTTCTTAAATGAAAGAATAAACAACAGATAACCACAACAATTTCTGAATAACAATGAATACACGATTAATTGCAACATATGTAATTATTTGCAACATGCAAAACCTATCCAAAGACTGCACTAGCCTTTTGTAAAGAAATGATGCCTTTGAGAAACCAAGGGAAGATAAGCTATAAATCAAAACACAAGAAGGGAGAACCTAACTGCAACTAGCATTATACATTTCAGAAGAATTTAAAGCCTGGCTTCATGACAAGAATATGAAATGAAGAGAGAAAGTTACAACATACTTCCATGATTGTTTACTCAAAAGCAGTGAGGAACTGAACACCTCTTAGCATACTGCAAAAAGTCCTCCAGATGATATAACAACACTGCTTGCTTATCACACCACTCATTCGCCACATCACTATGTTCTCCTACTTGCAGATGCAAGTTTTCATTAGCATGATGCTCTCACGACTCATGAGATTTCATCCTCTTGCTCAACTTGATGTTGAACCCCAAATTACTAACGATGACACGAAGGGAAAGGTTTGACAAAGAAGAAAACATCAAGTTCGGCGAAGAATCAACCACCAGTGGCATAAATAACAGCTACCTTTCCACATAGATACCCTGCAAAAATATCATTTACTTTCACTTTAATAACGAGTAATTAAGTATAAATTACTTTTTATAAAATAAATCCAAACTATAGTTAACTATACATTGATTGACAGGATTTGATCGAGTGAAAAAACTAGGTCAATCACATCTATCACGCCGATTTTAAAACCAGAATAAATTTACTGGAGTAAAAATGCGCTTAAAGATTAAATCCACATGTAAAATCTATCGGAAGTTTTCTCTACGAAATCAAAAGTTTCAAAGTTTATACATAATCGCTTTCTCGTTTGACAGAACACATCTAGCATTTTAAAACATTCGAAAGCGATAGACAGCCTTCAACAATTTGAAAGATTGCGTTAAAAAGATCATTTGTAACGTTAAACAGCGGAATTGCATTTATTCTGTTGGCCAAAATGGGCATAAACATATCGAACAAGTGGCAAGATATTAAAAAGGCGTAGGAAATTTATCTCTATAATGAAACGTTTCCCTTAATTTTTGATGTTACTCCTCGATATCATTTCTTAGAATTGGTAGGACGTTTGATTCTGATGTAAATAAAAAATCATTCTTCGAAGAAAAAATATTTCCATTGTAAAGAGGAGTATACCGAAGTCGAGCAACAGTCATGCGATTCTGACATAGAACGCGCCGTGAAATTCTCAGTGTACTGAGACAGTAGAGTAGCGATAAGTGTGTTTCTTACCGGTAAACACGAAAGTTAATTTTCTGCAATCATTGAACATTGCACTGTTCTACAGCGTTCTGATTGCGCAGTGTACAGTGATACCGTATGAATCTCAATAGAATACACACGAGTATTTACTTCCTTTTTTCTTATTTGAAACGGTAGAATTCACATCGCTACATATTGAATCAATGTCAGGCAAAATTTATGATCTCTTTGCGTTTAATTGAGATGAAGCTTATTATTATTTTTTTTTAATTCAGCTAGGATTAAGCAATAATTAAGTTTAATAGTTTTTTTCCCGAATGCAATTGAATTCATGCGAATTAATTATCTTAATGGTGCGGTTGGTGCGTAGACTTGTATGCACCAACAAGCAAGCAGCGAAGAAGAAATTGAAAAATTTTACCAAACTCTCGGCACTGAGCACGATAAGGAAGCCCACTACTATAAAATAATTATGGGCGATTTTAACGCTCGTGTAGGTCAACAGGAAGCCGATGACACCGTCGCAGGACAATACGGACTGGGCCAGAGAAACGAACGTGGTCACCGCCTGGTAGAGTTTGCTGAATGCACCAATATGTACATAACAAATACATATTACAAGAAGAATCCAAAAAGGAAGTGGACTTGGAGAGGACCCAACGGAGCAAAAAATGAAATTGATTACATATTGGTTAATAAACTCTACACAGTGACAGACTGTGAAGTCTTGAATAACTTTAGCACTGGAAGTGACCACAGGATCGTAAGATGCAGATTGAAGATTAATCCCCAAATGGAACGCAAGAAGTTGATTTCATGCAAGAAACATGAAATAAGCATCAAAAAACTAGAAGAAAACAAGAATAAATATCAGCTTGAGCTAAAAAATAGATTCTCAGCACTTCAAGAAGAAGAACTAGAAACCAAAGTCATGCAAGATGTTAAGGAAGCAGCAGAAGAAGTAGCAAGCACACCAAGAAGAGCTAAAGATAGAAAGCTAAGTGACAGCACCCGACAAATGATGAAACGACGTAAGGAACTGAAGAATTCAGATACACAAAAGGATAACATCGAATACGCCGAGCTTAGTAAGGCTATCAGAAGGGCAATTAAGGAAGACGTGAGAAAATTCAATGAGAGAATTGTGCAAGAGGCTATAGAAAACAGCAAAAGTATGAAGAAGACCAGACAACGCCTAGCAATTGGAAGGAAACAGATTCTAGCCATACAGAAGGAAGATGGTACAAGAACTTGCAACAGACAAGCAATACTAAGGACGGTAGCAGAATACTTTGTCAACCTATACAAGAAGGAAGAAAATGATGAAGAGGAAAACCAAGAAGAAAGCCAAAACCAACGAGATCCCCTCTCTATTCTCCCAGAAGAAGTAACTGCAGCAATAAAGCAGACGAAGAACGGAAAAGCAGGAGGCATAGATGGAGTGTTAGCAGAATATCTAAAACTTGGTGGAACAGAAGTTGCACACGTTTTAGCGCAGCTATTCACAACTTGCCTGAAACAAGGAAGAATCCCCCAGGACTGGAATCATGCAAGAATAGTCCTTTTGCATAAGAAAGGAAGCAAGGAAGAGCTGAAGAATTACCGCCCCATCAGTCTCCTTCCTGTTGTTTACAAAACATTCATGAGGATAATAGCTGAACGGATAAAGATTATTCTATCATCTGCCCAGCCTAGAGAACAAGCAGGATTCCGGAAGGGCTTCAGTACTATGGACCACATCCACACACTACAAGAAATAATCAGCAGGACGAATGAATATGAGATGCCACTAGTACTATGCTTTGTGGACTATGCTCAGGCCTTCGACTCAGTAAGTACCTCCTCTACACTAGAAGCTCTGGAAAAACAAGGAGTAGATGCAGAGTACATCCGACTCCTACGCAGCATTTATAAAAATGCCACAGCCTCAGTAATGCTACACGAAGTTACTGAAGAATTCAAGATTGAGAAGGGAGTTAGACAAGGAGATTGCCTTTCCCCAATTCTTTTCACAGCTGTTCTGGAGGAAGTTTTTAAAACCTTGGACTGGGAGCAGAAAGGTCTGCGGATTAATGGGGAACACATCAGTCATCTGCGCTTTGCAGATGATATAGTACTCTTCGCAACCAACGGAGAAGATCTAGCTTCAAGACTTCATGAACTGAACACAGCAGGACAGAAGATAGGACTCAGGATAAATTTAACAAAAACAAAGGTAATGTATAACTCTTTTGCAGCACAAGAAACAATCAAATTTGAAGGGACGCCTCTGGATGTCTGCTCAGAATACACATACCTAGGACAACTAGTAACCACAGGAGAGAACAACAGGATTAACGAAGTAAACAGAAGAATTAAACTCGGCTGGAGTGCCTTCGGAAGAAATGCACACATTCTAAAGTCACAAATGCCAATGGTCTTGAAGAGAAAGGTCTTCAACCAATGCATTCTACCAGTGTTGACATATGGAAGCGAAACCTGGGTGTTAAACGCAGCAATAACCCAGCGACTTCAGACAACGCAAAGAAGTATGGAAAGGTGTATGCTTGGGATCACAAGAAGAGACAGGAAACGCAACACCTGGGTGAGGATGAAGACCGGAGTGACAGACATCGTAAATAAAGTAAGGTCACTGAAATGGATGTGGGCAGGCCATGTGGCCAGAAGAAACGACAACCGTTGGACAAGAGCGGTTCTGAACTGGACACCAAGAGATGTGAAGAGACCAAGAAGAAGACCAAAGGACCGATGGAACAGAGACATCATTAAGTACTTAGGTGTGACATGGCAAAGAGAAGCTCAGAATAGAGAGAATTGGAAAGCGCTTGGGGAGGCCTACATCCGACATCGGATTGAAAATGGCTGATGATGATGATGATGATGATGATGATGAATTATCTTAATAAAGTATTTATTAAGCAATTTATACAAATAAAAAATTTAACATAATTTATTTCAGATTCAAATGCAAAGCTGAAACTTCTATTACAATATTTTGAAATATTTCTCCAAGTCAAACTTGAGAGCAATGTAAAATATTCTACGTCTAATTTAGACTACAAAGTTCAAATCCCTGGAGATAATAATAATGTCAGAAGCTACTCCTTTTCCAGGAATGAATTGAATACACAAAAAATTTGAGCAAATATTTTTTATTTACTTGTATCATTTTAAATGTTTTTTTACAAGTGATTTTATAAATTTAAAATTACACAATGTATTTTCAATTACAATTAAAAGACAATTATTAACACTACAACTGTTGATGACTGAGCGTATAGTAAACTACTATCTGCGCTTTGAGTACTAATTAATTGATTCTAAGACATCGAAAGTATGAAAGTCGCGCATATATTGGCACTAGAATAAAAACGATCATGCACTAATTCACACACATCCTTCTTATTCGTATTTTATCATGTAATTATTTGTATTCAAACATTGGAGCAGCGATAACGGGAGCACAGCATTGACGTCTATAGTATGACATTCATAATATTGAATGCTAATTATTTAAACGAAAGCATTGTATTTATACAGCGACATAATTCAAAATATGATTTTTGAAATAGTTAATTATTCCATCAGAAGTCATTAAAAATTTAATGAAAATAGTTTTTGTTTTGACCGACAGGTACTACTAGAGTCAAAGTTTGGCGGAAATCTATTTTCATAACTTTTTAATCAAGTGTTACGATCGAAAGTATTGCGTTGTAAAATCGAGTTACATTAAAATAAGATCACTGATATAGTCCATTGGCTGTTCCCAAATAATATAAAATATAACAAGTATTGATTTGACTTCCGGGCACGGTCGGAGCCAAGGCTCTTCGGAAAGCTATTCGACATACATCCAACAGAAAAGTTACAATGGGAACTTATGTATTCGTTATGTTGCTGTTTATGAATAAACAAATCGAGAAATAGATTTTAATTCGGTAGTTTATGGCAGCCAAGCTGAAATGCCCCTCGATACTCGTTGTGATGAGAAATTAACCATCTTTTTTACGGGTTGATCTATTAATTAGGCTTACGCTCGCCACGGATTTATATTGAGACTTATTGATCTATCTATAAAATTTCTATGGAGATCAAGAATTGGGTACAGTAGAGTAGTTCCTGCTAATTTCAATTTGGGTAATCTAATATTTCTGTATCACCTTCCACGCACTGGCTAAGTCACAGTTTTTCGTATAGAAAACTTCACCACAGGGAATATATTTAAATAGTCTGATGGTTGCCATCAGTATGGAAAATTTGATAAATAACATACTAATCGAGACTTACTCGACCATAATTATACGAAATTATTGCAGGTGTTAACTTTGATACCTTGATTTATGATGTTAGTCACCGAAAACGCCTATATGATAGCGAGGCGATACCCTATGAAATCAGAATGTAGCAGAGGAATCCTTCATCCACGATTCATATATAAGGCATTCATTATGAATAAAAGGTTTTTTTATAAGAAGAATTCAAATTGTTTTAATCAATGATTCTAACATCCCTAACGGATGTGTTAAGAGCAGGACATGTAAATTATGTGAATCCTCCGTGATTTTTAATCGGCGAAGCAAATCTAGTTTCGGTAAGGTAATCGGAAATAATCATCAGCTAAATGGAATGCCTTTAGCTTTCTTAGGGTGATCATAAAAACACTATTCGCTCCAATCGCGTTGTTTCACAGGAAAAATGTAGCATGATGAGGAATAGCCCCCTTCCCCCTTTAAAATTTCAAATCCAACCCTTGCACCGGGTGTTAAACAAGGAAAAGAAAAATTAGTTGAGCTCAAGACCGCGGGGCAGGTATTTGAGTATTGCATAAAGAGGTGTATGGGATACCATAGTCAAACATTGCAGGGACGTCTTAGAACCTAGCACTGCTTCTGGAATGACCTCTGATGCCTATCACCTAATAATATGAGGATGTAAAGTAAGAATATTAACTTACCTTCCAATAATCATTGCATGAGTTCGCGTATAACACCGAATACTACACACACTGACCACTGAAAACTGCACACAATTCAAATCACGATTCACTAACTTTTCCACTCGCAGAGCACTCACTACACACAAATATCACTCCCCTATCTCTTCGCGGTCACCTGAATTGTGCCGGGTCGTTCTTCTCGCCCTGGAGAGGATCTCACCGCTGGTGAGGACCTCTGGTCAAATTATAACCATGAATCCCGAGGCCAATTCCTGCAATCCTTCCTTCAGCTGTGGAATCCCATCCCAGCGGTCGAAGACGCCAAGGTTGATGTCTTTGTGAAACTCGTAGGCCTCCGAGATAAATTGAGAAAGGAATGCATTGAAATTATCTTGCTATGTAAGATCTTACGAAAAGAGCTCAAAACAACGTGATTTCCTTGAATGTGCATTTAAGAAGTCAGTCTCAACACTCAAAATTTCTCTATGGCACTCATTTAAAACTTACCCCGCCATCGAACATTGTCAAATGATGCAACAAAAAGAAATTAAATGGGTGAGAAGGCTTTATATCCTGGGGTTATTTACATTATGAACTCTGCATATGGAAAATTAAAATGAAACTATACTCAGCAATAACGAGAGGAGGTTTTTATGCAATGAATATGTATTACGAGATATGCACAAGCATAATCATTTCCATTTTCTAAGTTAATCAAAAGCCGCTCATGAAGTTTCTAAAAGGCCTCAATCATATAATTTTAATGCTTTTGTGGAACGACATGCTAATTTGAAAGAAAAAGAAATTCATATATTTCCACATTCATGGATTTTATCAATTATTCATTGATGTAAAGCAGCTTTGATTGTAGGGTAAAAAGAGAAGGATTAATATAAGTTCTTGCACTTTATTGAAATCCAACGTCTCGCTTTCCATAATGCATATATTTAATCTAAGAACCGACCGCAGATGAGGCAAAGAGTGCCGAAAATATGCATATTAAGTTCATTTAAACTCTTTGAAAGAATTATTCTGTCGGAAAATTGAAAGGAAAACATTAACCAGAATACCTTGAGCCAAGTTCGAATCAGAGGGAAATTCCTCACAGTCTGATAATTTCTCTCATAGAATTAAGGGAACGTGAGAGATGCTTCATGTACTTCTTTAAATTATTTTTAAAACTAACAACCTACATCTTTTGCCCCCGGGAGAATCAACTACTCTGGAGTAGGAACTTCAGTTTCTCTTACACATATTTAGACGGCACTCTCTCCAACGAGATTTCAATACCATGATTTCATCGAGAAGATATTATAACGTTTAGGATATTCTTACACTACAAGAGGCAAACTGTAAAGTACGTACCCATATTCCGAGAAGGAGAGCGCTGACAGCCTCCTAAAACCTCAACGTCCGGCGACTTTGCTTGCAACATAGTGAAGAATTATTATTTGGCGCGGGCGAATAGCACAGTGCAAACTGCCGCTCAGAGACGAAGTTATCAGGACACTAGAATGGGAATAAGGCCTAGGAGTAATATAAAATCATCGAATCGGAAGTTCGTTGCAATCGCGAAGAGTCATCCGTAAGATATAACACCGATAAATGTTGAAAAACTAGATGTATAGACTTCTCAAAAGTTCTTACATTTCCAAGGAGTCCAACTCCAGCACAGACAGGTTCGCTCCGTTCAAATGCTCCGACTTTTATGAGTCAACTGCACAAAAGTGACCGCACCGATTCCGCCAAAATTGACTTCCTGAACACTCATACCATCGCTACGAATTCATACTGGAGAAGGGCGGTATATGATTTCTCTTGTTCTATCATGGAGAAGCGTGAACAAATATATCTGGGAGTGTAAGGATACGGTTTAATCATTTGAATGCATATTGTTTATTGTGTTTTCATAAAAGACTTTTTTATGCGATATATAAGTAATGTTCATTATCTTAACTTCTCCGATTCTTCAATCAATGAATTTACAGAGTGTTTATGGGACTCCCGGATAGCTGTGTGGGCAGCGAGTTCGACTTCAATGAAAGCGGTCCGGGTTCGATTCCCGGTGGGATCTCACGTGACCTCGGCTGTCGAAGCATTTTCCACAATAGCACTACTACAACTACAGTGTGTTTGAGTAGGCCGCTAATGAATGAATTTTGACGAATTTACTCTTCTCAATGTATTATCAATAAGGATTGGCGAGTTAAAATTTTAACAATCTTTCTACATTACGTTGAAAATTATAAGGATTATTGAATGAAGATCTTGGAAATAATGATTGTATCAATTTCATATTCCCTCCAAGTGGAATCATTTGGGTTTCCCCAAAATAGCCACCTAAAACTTTTCTTTGAAACTTTTCAGTTAAGCAGTTATACTGCCTAAAATTTTATAAGAGATGCTGAATTTTCCTACATTCTTTATTTCAGACTAAGGTATGCGGAACAGGGAAATGTAATTGCCTATAAATATCCACAGGGATCCAGTGAGTGTGGGTTATAGATTTCATAGTCAAGTCAAGAAGGCCGTCTTGGGTATGAAGTCACTCCTCATCCCATTCGAGAAATGAAGAAACATCATAAGCAATCACATGTTCCTAAGAGACGAGTGAGCAGAGAAAAACAGCTTTCCAGTAAACAGTAATTTTTGTGAAGTACTCTCCTGCAGTTTTGAGCATTTGAGACAGAAATGTGGTAATATTTACACGGTTTTGTTCGTTTATACTTTGAAGAATCCCAACCTATATACTCATTTTAAATCATATTGTATCATTGAAAATTATCACTAAATTGTTGAGGTATTTATCAATGGCTTGTTCAAAACATTCCAAGGACATTTGGACATTATTAATAACTTGTAATATTGCATTTAAAAGCCCTTAGCACGAGAGTACCTGGCCAGCAAAGAGAAGTGATTGCTTCTACATCTCATATTGTGTCCAGTTCTTGTGAGAGTGCAGCACTTTGTGTGATGCAGGATCCATCTTTTGCTACTCCGCCACCTCGTAAAAGGTCTACACAAAAAGGTTAATTGCTGCACTAAAATGGAATTTCATTCTATGCTTTATTACTTCAGCTGACTCGAAGGCAGCAATTCCTTTTAAGATGAGTTTTGATAAGGTTTTATAAATTTTACTATATGAAGTTTGGAGTAGAACCTTCATGTTAACTTACGTGTTGGAGAAAATAAATTGGAAGTGTACTTTGTTTGCAATGATATGATAATATCTAAGGATAGTAGAACATAATCTAAGGCTGAGAAGGAAAGGAAATTTATAAATAACATTGTTCAATTCCATTCTGTTTTTATTTACCACTATAGCCATGTACTGGGACAGACGTATACTCTGGAAGGTCATACATACAAAATAATACATGGATATAAAATACACGCATACTTACAATAAAAATTGTATACATACAAACATACTATTCCTCTACATACCCCTTACATACGTTAGCTTTAAATTCATGATCTTAGTTGTCGTACCATACATTGGACATAAGGTACAATATTTTGTACTATTTTGTATGATCTTTTCAGATTAAGGAACCTAAGGAAATAAGTTTACATATGTATCTTTTATTTGGATATTCTATGATTGATTTTTTTATTGTTATTATCTTTAAAGAAGCAGGTTTTTTATATAAAATTATTTTTACTATAAAGCAGAAGCCATTTCTTAATTTTTATTTTGAAGCAGTCTCTCTTTTGTCATAAAATTGAGATATTTTTTTATCATTACTATACAGGGCCCATTTCCATTACTTTTATCTATTTCATTTATCACTTTATATAACAGGATATTTATTTTTATTTTATAGCAGGTACTATTTTGTTTTTCTTCATATTAGTGTTTTTTACTGTCATATGATACAATTTTCTTTATTTTAATGCTGAGGACTGTGCTGCCAGTGATAATCATTTACTTTCCTTTGAATAAATTTGTTATATAGAGAATGAATATTTATATTCTAATGACCCAAGGGGATGAAAATAAATGAATTGCCTATAGCATGGAAAAGGCGTACTTTTCAATGTATTGTTTCCTTTCTAAGGGACTGTTAGGGATTACAATCCACCTTGTTCTTACATCCAGTATGTTCTGGGTTTTTGTCACGTCCTCTGTAGGCCTAACACTGGCATGCCTGAGGCTGACATTAGCACTGCTTCCCAATGATTTTTGGTATCAGCCTTGTGCATAAAAATGCAATGCACAAAGGACAAAGGCCCAAAGGAATTATTCCAGTTATTAATACCATATATATTTGGTTATATCTATTGTAATGTATCTATATCGTATTATATCTATATGGTTACAATAATCATTTCATTCATCATTAATTATTTTATTTCGAAGACAGAAATGATTAATCTTCCATCATAATTAAATTATTCCAATACAATATATATATATATTATTTACTATTACCTACTTTTTTAATACAATACTTACTTTTGGATTTTGTGAGTCATTTGCCTATGGTGCAGTCATGTCTTACTTGAGTTCCTATATATTATTGAATTATTTACTAATTGTATCATACTAATAACTTGTGGTACGTAATACAATTATCCTCCAAAGATTATGAGTAAAGAAGAATCCATGGAATATGAATCATCTGCATGAAAAGCCTTAGCTAATTCTCATGGTCATGTTTTGCTGAAATTCCAACTACATTATTTATTTTATTTTTTAAGCTACTTTATTTCCTTGAAATGTATCATATTTTGTTTTGAAAAGTAAGAAGTCAGGCAGAATTTTGTGTATGTTTAACCTCTATGTTGAAACTTAGTCTGTTATTTATTAAAAATAACTTTTTATGATGCTGATCCAGGATATTGATTGAAATATGATATAAAAATGAAAAAAATAAATTAATTGCTAAGGATATACTTCCATAAGTTGTTGCTTTGAAAAGAATACCCAATTTTAACTATGAATGTTATTTATGATATATTATAACTAAAAGAGTCTTTATGAAGAACAAAGGCTTATGGAAATGAAGAAAAATAATAGGAATCGACTATATTCTTCTGGATGATAATGGCTTTTATCCTAGAAATTTTACTGCAAATGTTGAAAATATGATTGATAAATCAATATGGAAAGGAGTATGTTGAAGACAAGTATGATTTAACTTGACATAATGGAAACTGAATCGATAAAATAAAGACTATGACAACATATTCAGATATCTATCCAAAGTCAAAATATTTGGAAATACAACTCACTGGTAATTAATGAACCTTGTTAGGAATATTCACAATGTAAAAAAGTTTAAATGCATGAAATTATGAAATAATTGTCATTAGAGGATGAAAGAATAAGTCGACGCTAGTCTTGAATCAGAAACTCAAGCAACCCAGTAACAAGAGAACTAACTGCCAACTTCTGAATGAACTATAAGAATCAATCTGACAAAGAAAATTTAAAATCTAGGCCAATACCCTATCCAATATACTGGATCAGCAGATTGGAATGTCTTACTTGAAGAAGTTGAAATGTAAGAGATTATGGCTATAGATATTTGCAAACACTTCTTAAATGAAAGAATAAACAACAGATAACCACAACAATTTCTGAATAACAATGAATACACGATTAATTGCAACATATGTAATTATTTGCAACATGCAAAACCTATCCAAAGACTGCACTAGCCTTTTGTAAAGAAATGATGCCTTTGAGAAACCAAGGGAAGATAAGCTATAAATCAAAACACAAGAAGGGAGAACCTAACTGCAACTAGCATTATACATTTCAGAAGAATTTAAAGCCTGGCTTCATGACAAGAATATGAAATGAAGAGAGAAAGTTACAACATACTTCCATGATTGTTTACTCAAAAGCAGTGAGGAACTGAACACCTCTTAGCATACTGCAAAAAGTCCTCCAGATGATATAACAACACTGCTTGCTTATCACACCACTCATTCGCCACATCACTATGTTCTCCTACTTGCAGATGCAAGTTTTCATTAGCATGATGCTCTCACGACTCATGAGATTTCATCCTCTTGCTCAACTTGATGTTGAACCCCAAATTACTAACGATGACACGAAGGGAAAGGTTTGACAAAGAAGAAAACATCAAGTTCGGCGAAGAATCAACCACCAGTGGCATAAATAACAGCTACCTTTCCACATAGATACCCTGCAAAAATATCATTTACTTTCACTTTAATAACGAGTAATTAAGTATAAATTACTTTTTATAAAATAAATCCAAACTATAGTTAACTATACATTGATTGACAGGATTTGATCGAGTGAAAAAACTAGGTCAATCACATCTATCACGCCGATTTTAAAACCAGAATAAATTTACTGGAGTAAAAATGCGCTTAAAGATTAAATCCACATGTAAAATCTATCGGAAGTTTTCTCTACGAAATCAAAAGTTTCAAAGTTTATACATAATCGCTTTCTCGTTTGACAGAACACATCTAGCATTTTAAAACATTCGAAAGCGATAGACAGCCTTCAACAATTTGAAAGATTGCGTTAAAAAGATCATTTGTAACGTTAAACAGCGGAATTGCATTTATTCTGTTGGCCAAAATGGGCATAAACATATCGAACAAGTGGCAAGATATTAAAAAGGCGTAGGAAATTTATCTCTATAATGAAACGTTTCCCTTAATTTTTGATGTTACTCCTCGATATCATTTCTTAGAATTGGTAGGACGTTTGATTCTGATGTAAATAAAAAATCATTCTTCGAAGAAAAAATATTTCCATTGTAAAGAGGAGTATACCGAAGTCGAGCAACAGTCATGCGATTCTGACATAGAACGCGCCGTGAAATTCTCAGTGTACTGAGACAGTAGAGTAGCGATAAGTGTGTTTCTTACCGGTAAACACGAAAGTTAATTTTCTGCAATCATTGAACATTGCACTGTTCTACAGCGTTCTGATTGCGCAGTGTACAGTGATACCGTATGAATCTCAATAGAATACACACGAGTATTTACTTCCTTTTTTCTTATTTGAAACGGTAGAATTCACATCGCTACATATTGAATCAATGTCAGGCAAAATTTATGATCTCTTTGCGTTTAATTGAGATGAAGCTTATTATTATTTTTTTTTAATTCAGCTAGGATTAAGCAATAATTAAGTTTAATAGTTTTTTTCCCGAATGCAATTGAATTCATGCGAATTAATTATCTTAATGGTGCGGTTGGTGCGTAGACTTGTATGCACCAACAAGCAAGCAGCGAAGAAGAAATTGAAAAATTTTACCAAACTCTCGGCACTGAGCACGATAAGGAAGCCCACTACTATAAAATAATTATGGGCGATTTTAACGCTCGTGTAGGTCAACAGGAAGCCGATGACACCGTCGCAGGACAATACGGACTGGGCCAGAGAAACGAACGTGGTCACCGCCTGGTAGAGTTTGCTGAATGCACCAATATGTACATAACAAATACATATTACAAGAAGAATCCAAAAAGGAAGTGGACTTGGAGAGGACCCAACGGAGCAAAAAATGAAATTGATTACATATTGGTTAATAAACTCTACACAGTGACAGACTGTGAAGTCTTGAATAACTTTAGCACTGGAAGTGACCACAGGATCGTAAGATGCAGATTGAAGATTAATCCCCAAATGGAACGCAAGAAGTTGATTTCATGCAAGAAACATGAAATAAGCATCAAAAAACTAGAAGAAAACAAGAATAAATATCAGCTTGAGCTAAAAAATAGATTCTCAGCACTTCAAGAAGAAGAACTAGAAACCAAAGTCATGCAAGATGTTAAGGAAGCAGCAGAAGAAGTAGCAAGCACACCAAGAAGAGCTAAAGATAGAAAGCTAAGTGACAGCACCCGACAAATGATGAAACGACGTAAGGAACTGAAGAATTCAGATACACAAAAGGATAACATCGAATACGCCGAGCTTAGTAAGGCTATCAGAAGGGCAATTAAGGAAGACGTGAGAAAATTCAATGAGAGAATTGTGCAAGAGGCTATAGAAAACAGCAAAAGTATGAAGAAGACCAGACAACGCCTAGCAATTGGAAGGAAACAGATTCTAGCCATACAGAAGGAAGATGGTACAAGAACTTGCAACAGACAAGCAATACTAAGGACGGTAGCAGAATACTTTGTCAACCTATACAAGAAGGAAGAAAATGATGAAGAGGAAAACCAAGAAGAAAGCCAAAACCAACGAGATCCCCTCTCTATTCTCCCAGAAGAAGTAACTGCAGCAATAAAGCAGACGAAGAACGGAAAAGCAGGAGGCATAGATGGAGTGTTAGCAGAATATCTAAAACTTGGTGGAACAGAAGTTGCACACGTTTTAGCGCAGCTATTCACAACTTGCCTGAAACAAGGAAGAATCCCCCAGGACTGGAATCATGCAAGAATAGTCCTTTTGCATAAGAAAGGAAGCAAGGAAGAGCTGAAGAATTACCGCCCCATCAGTCTCCTTCCTGTTGTTTACAAAACATTCATGAGGATAATAGCTGAACGGATAAAGATTATTCTATCATCTGCCCAGCCTAGAGAACAAGCAGGATTCCGGAAGGGCTTCAGTACTATGGACCACATCCACACACTACAAGAAATAATCAGCAGGACGAATGAATATGAGATGCCACTAGTACTATGCTTTGTGGACTATGCTCAGGCCTTCGACTCAGTAAGTACCTCCTCTACACTAGAAGCTCTGGAAAAACAAGGAGTAGATGCAGAGTACATCCGACTCCTACGCAGCATTTATAAAAATGCCACAGCCTCAGTAATGCTACACGAAGTTACTGAAGAATTCAAGATTGAGAAGGGAGTTAGACAAGGAGATTGCCTTTCCCCAATTCTTTTCACAGCTGTTCTGGAGGAAGTTTTTAAAACCTTGGACTGGGAGCAGAAAGGTCTGCGGATTAATGGGGAACACATCAGTCATCTGCGCTTTGCAGATGATATAGTACTCTTCGCAACCAACGGAGAAGATCTAGCTTCAAGACTTCATGAACTGAACACAGCAGGACAGAAGATAGGACTCAGGATAAATTTAACAAAAACAAAGGTAATGTATAACTCTTTTGCAGCACAAGAAACAATCAAATTTGAAGGGACGCCTCTGGATGTCTGCTCAGAATACACATACCTAGGACAACTAGTAACCACAGGAGAGAACAACAGGATTAACGAAGTAAACAGAAGAATTAAACTCGGCTGGAGTGCCTTCGGAAGAAATGCACACATCCTAAAGTCACAAATGCCAATGGTCTTGAAGAGAAAGGTCTTCAACCAATGCATTCTACCAGTGTTGACATATGGAAGCGAAACCTGGGTGTTAAACGCAGCAATAACCCAGCGACTTCAGACAACGCAAAGAAGTATGGAAAGGTGTATGCTTGGGATCACAAGAAGAGACAGGAAACGCAACACCTGGGTGAGGATGAAGACCGGAGTGACAGACATCGTAAATAAAGTAAGGTCACTGAAATGGATGTGGGCAGGCCATGTGGCCAGAAGAAACGACAACCGTTGGACAAGAGCGGTTCTGAACTGGACACCAAGAGATGTGAAGAGACCAAGAAGAAGACCAAAGGACCGATGGAACAGAGACATCATTAAGTACTTAGGTGTGACATGGCAAAGAGAAGCTCAGAATAGAGAGAATTGGAAAGCGCTTGGGGAGGCCTACATCCGACATCGGATTGAAAATGGCTGATGATGATGATGATGATGATGATGAATTATCTTAATAAAGTATTTATTAAGCAATTTATACAAATAAAAAATTTAACATAATTTATTTCAGATTCAAATGCAAAGCTGAAACTTCTATTACAATATTTTGAAATATTTCTCCAAGTCAAACTTGAGAGCAATGTAAAATATTCTACGTCTAATTTAGACTACAAAGTTCAAATCCCTGGAGATAATAATAATGTCAGAAGCTACTCCTTTTCCAGGAATGAATTGAATACACAAAAAATTTGAGCAAATATTTTTTATTTACTTGTATCATTTTAAATGTTTTTTTACAAGTGATTTTATAAATTTAAAATTACACAATGTATTTTCAATTACAATTAAAAGACAATTATTAACACTACAACTGTTGATGACTGAGCGTATAGTAAACTACTATCTGCGCTTTGAGTACTAATTAATTGATTCTAAGACATCGAAAGTATGAAAGTCGCGCATATATTGGCACTAGAATAAAAACGATCATGCACTAATTCACACACATCCTTCTTATTCGTATTTTATCATGTAATTATTTGTATTCAAACATTGGAGCAGCGATAACGGGAGCACAGCATTGACGTCTATAGTATGACATTCATAATATTGAATGCTAATTATTTAAACGAAAGCATTGTATTTATACAGCGACATAATTCAAAATATGATTTTTGAAATAGTTAATTATTCCATCAGAAGTCATTAAAAATTTAATGAAAATAGTTTTTGTTTTGACCGACAGGTACTACTAGAGTCAAAGTTTGGCGGAAATCTATTTTCATAACTTTTTAATCAAGTGTTACGATCGAAAGTATTGCGTTGTAAAATCGAGTTACATTAAAATAAGATCACTGATATAGTCCATTGGCTGTTCCCAAATAATATAAAATATAACAAGTATTGATTTGACTTCCGGGCACGGTCGGAGCCAAGGCTCTTCGGAAAGCTATTCGACATACATCCAACAGAAAAGTTACAATGGGAACTTATGTATTCGTTATGTTGCTGTTTATGAATAAACAAATCGAGAAATAGATTTTAATTCGGTAGTTTATGGCAGCCAAGCTGAAATGCCCCTCGATACTCGTTGTGATGAGAAATTAACCATCTTTTTTACGGGTTGATCTATTAATTAGGCTTACGCTCGCCACGGATTTATATTGAGACTTATTGATCTATCTATAAAATTTCTATGGAGATCAAGAATTGGGTACAGTAGAGTAGTTCCTGCTAATTTCAATTTGGGTAATCTAATATTTCTGTATCACCTTCCACGCACTGGCTAAGTCACAGTTTTTCGTATAGAAAACTTCACCACAGGGAATATATTTAAATAGTCTGATGGTTGCCATCAGTATGGAAAATTTGATAAATAACATACTAATCGAGACTTACTCGACCATAATTATACGAAATTATTGCAGGTGTTAACTTTGATACCTTGATTTATGATGTTAGTCACCGAAAACGCCTATATGATAGCGAGGCGATACCCTATGAAATCAGAATGTAGCAGAGGAATCCTTCATCCACGATTCATATATAAGGCATTCATTATGAATAAAAGGTTTTTTTATAAGAAGAATTCAAATTGTTTTAATCAATGATTCTAACATCCCTAACGGATGTGTTAAGAGCAGGACATGTAAATTATGTGAATCCTCCGTGATTTTTAATCGGCGAAGCAAATCTAGTTTCGGTAAGGTAATCGGAAATAATCATCAGCTAAATGGAATGCCTTTAGCTTTCTTAGGGTGATCATAAAAACACTATTCGCTCCAATCGCGTTGTTTCACAGGAAAAATGTAGCATGATGAGGAATAGCCCCCTTCCCCCTTTAAAATTTCAAATCCAACCCTTGCACCGGGTGTTAAACAAGGAAAAGAAAAATTAGTTGAGCTCAAGACCGCGGGGCAGGTATTTGAGTATTGCATAAAGAGGTGTATGGGATACCATAGTCAAACATTGCAGGGACGTCTTAGAACCTAGCACTGCTTCTGGAATGACCTCTGATGCCTATCACCTAATAATATGAGGATGTAAAGTAAGAATATTAACTTACCTTCCAATAATCATTGCATGAGTTCGCGTATAACACCGAATACTACACACACTGACCACTGAAAACTGCACACAATTCAAATCACGATTCACTAACTTTTCCACTCGCAGAGCACTCACTACACACAAATATCACTCCCCTATCTCTTCGCGGTCACCTGAATTGTGCCGGGTCGTTCTTCTCGCCCTGGAGAGGATCTCACCGCTGGTGAGGACCTCTGGTCAAATTATAACCATGAATCCCGAGGCCAATTCCTGCAATCCTTCCTTCAGCTGTGGAATCCCATCCCAGCGGTCGAAGACGCCAAGGTTGATGTCTTTGTGAAACTCGTAGGCCTCCGAGATAAATTGAGAAAGGAATGCATTGAAATTATCTTGCTATGTAAGATCTTACGAAAAGAGCTCAAAACAACGTGATTTCCTTGAATGTGCATTTAAGAAGTCAGTCTCAACACTCAAAATTTCTCTATGGCACTCATTTAAAACTTACCCCGCCATCGAACATTGTCAAATGATGCAACAAAAAGAAATTAAATGGGTGAGAAGGCTTTATATCCTGGGGTTATTTACATTATGAACTCTGCATATGGAAAATTAAAATGAAACTATACTCAGCAATAACGAGAGGAGGTTTTTATGCAATGAATATGTATTACGAGATATGCACAAGCATAATCATTTCCATTTTCTAAGTTAATCAAAAGCCGCTCATGAAGTTTCTAAAAGGCCTCAATCATATAATTTTAATGCTTTTGTGGAACGACATGCTAATTTGAAAGAAAAAGAAATTCATATATTTCCACATTCATGGATTTTATCAATTATTCATTGATGTAAAGCAGCTTTGATTGTAGGGTAAAAAGAGAAGGATTAATATAAGTTCTTGCACTTTATTGAAATCCAACGTCTCGCTTTCCATAATGCATATATTTAATCTAAGAACCGACCGCAGATGAGGCAAAGAGTGCCGAAAATATGCATATTAAGTTCATTTAAACTCTTTGAAAGAATTATTCTGTCGGAAAATTGAAAGGAAAACATTAACCAGAATACCTTGAGCCAAGTTCGAATCAGAGGGAAATTCCTCACAGTCTGATAATTTCTCTCATAGAATTAAGGGAACGTGAGAGATGCTTCATGTACTTCTTTAAATTATTTTTAAAACTAACAACCTACATCTTTTGCCCCCGGGAGAATCAACTACTCTGGAGTAGGAACTTCAGTTTCTCTTACACATATTTAGACGGCACTCTCTCCAACGAGATTTCAATACCATGATTTCATCGAGAAGATATTATAACGTTTAGGATATTCTTACACTACAAGAGGCAAACTGTAAAGTACGTACCCATATTCCGAGAAGGAGAGCGCTGACAGCCTCCTAAAACCTCAACGTCCGGCGACTTTGCTTGCAACATAGTGAAGAATTATTATTTGGCGCGGGCGAATAGCACAGTGCAAACTGCCGCTCAGAGACGAAGTTATCAGGACACTAGAATGGGAATAAGGCCTAGGAGTAATATAAAATCATCGAATCGGAAGTTCGTTGCAATCGCGAAGAGTCATCCGTAAGATATAACACCGATAAATGTTGAAAAACTAGATGTATAGACTTCTCAAAAGTTCTTACATTTCCAAGGAGTCCAACTCCAGCACAGACAGGTTCGCTCCGTTCAAATGCTCCGACTTTTATGAGTCAACTGCACAAAAGTGACCGCACCGATTCCGCCAAAATTGACTTCCTGAACACTCATACCATCGCTACGAATTCATACTGGAGAAGGGCGGTATATGATTTCTCTTGTTCTATCATGGAGAAGCGTGAACAAATATATCTGGGAGTGTAAGGATACGGTTTAATCATTTGAATGCATATTGTTTATTGTGTTTTCATAAAAGACTTTTTTATGCGATATATAAGTAATGTTCATTATCTTAACTTCTCCGATTCTTCAATCAATGAATTTACAGAGTGTTTATGGGACTCCCGGATAGCTGTGTGGGCAGCGAGTTCGACTTCAATGAAAGCGGTCCGGGTTCGATTCCCGGTGGGATCTCACGTGACCTCGGCTGTCGAAGCATTTTCCACAATAGCACTACTACAACTACAGTGTGTTTGAGTAGGCCGCTAATGAATGAATTTTGACGAATTTACTCTTCTCAATGTATTATCAATAAGGATTGGCGAGTTAAAATTTTAACAATCTTTCTACATTACGTTGAAAATTATAAGGATTATTGAATGAAGATCTTGGAAATAATGATTGTATCAATTTCATATTCCCTCCAAGTGGAATCATTTGGGTTTCCCCAAAATAGCCACCTAAAACTTTTCTTTGAAACTTTTCAGTTAAGCAGTTATACTGCCTAAAATTTTATAAGAGATGCTGAATTTTCCTACATTCTTTATTTCAGACTAAGGTATGCGGAACAGGGAAATGTAATTGCCTATAAATATCCACAGGGATCCAGTGAGTGTGGGTTATAGATTTCATAGTCAAGTCAAGAAGGCCGTCTTGGGTATGAAGTCACTCCTCATCCCATTCGAGAAATGAAGAAACATCATAAGCAATCACATGTTCCTAAGAGACGAGTGAGCAGAGAAAAACAGCTTTCCAGTAAACAGTAATTTTTGTGAAGTACTCTCCTGCAGTTTTGAGCATTTGAGACAGAAATGTGGTAATATTTACACGGTTTTGTTCGTTTATACTTTGAAGAATCCCAACCTATATACTCATTTTAAATCATATTGTATCATTGAAAATTATCACTAAATTGTTGAGGTATTTATCAATGGCTTGTTCAAAACATTCCAAGGACATTTGGACATTATTAATAACTTGTAATATTGCATTTAAAAGCCCTTAGCACGAGAGTACCTGGCCAGCAAAGAGAAGTGATTGCTTCTACATCTCATATTGTGTCCAGTTCTTGTGAGAGTGCAGCACTTTGTGTGATGCAGGATCCATCTTTTGCTACTCCGCCACCTCGTAAAAGGTCTACACAAAAAGGTTAATTGCTGCACTAAAATGGAATTTCATTCTATGCTTTATTACTTCAGCTGACTCGAAGGCAGCAATTCCTTTTAAGATGAGTTTTGATAAGGTTTTATAAATTTTACTATATGAAGTTTGGAGTAGAACCTTCATGTTAACTTACGTGTTGGAGAAAATAAATTGGAAGTGTACTTTGTTTGCAATGATATGATAATATCTAAGGATAGTAGAACATAATCTAAGGCTGAGAAGGAAAGGAAATTTATAAATAACATTGTTCAATTCCATTCTGTTTTTATTTACCACTATAGCCATGTACTGGGACAGACGTATACTCTGGAAGGTCATACATACAAAATAATACATGGATATAAAATACACGCATACTTACAATAAAAATTGTATACATACAAACATACTATTCCTCTACATACCCCTTACATACGTTAGCTTTAAATTCATGATCTTAGTTGTCGTACCATACATTGGACATAAGGTACAATATTTTGTACTATTTTGTATGATCTTTTCAGATTAAGGAACCTAAGGAAATAAGTTTACATATGTATCTTTTATTTGGATATTCTATGATTGATTTTTTTATTGTTATTATCTTTAAAGAAGCAGGTTTTTTATATAAAATTATTTTTACTATAAAGCAGAAGCCATTTCTTAATTTTTATTTTGAAGCAGTCTCTCTTTTGTCATAAAATTGAGATATTTTTTTATCATTACTATACAGGGCCCATTTCCATTACTTTTATCTATTTCATTTATCACTTTATATAACAGGATATTTATTTTTATTTTATAGCAGGTACTATTTTGTTTTTCTTCATATTAGTGTTTTTTACTGTCATATGATACAATTTTCTTTATTTTAATGCTGAGGACTGTGCTGCCAGTGATAATCATTTACTTTCCTTTGAATAAATTTGTTATATAGAGAATGAATATTTATATTCTAATGACTCAAGGGGATGAAAATAAATGAATTGCCTATAGCATGGAAAAGGCGTACTTTTCAATGTATTGTTTCCTTTCTAAGGGACTGTTAGGGATTACAATCCACCTTGTTCTTACATCCAGTATGTTCTGGGTTTTTGTCACGTCCTCTGTAGGCCTAACACTGGCATGCCTGAGGCTGACATTAGCACTGCTTCCCAATGATTTTTGGTATCAGCCTTGTGCATAAAAATGCAATGCACAAAGGACAAAGGCCCAAAGGAATTATTCCAGTTATTAATACCATATATATTTGGTTATATCTATTGTAATGTATCTATATCGTATTATATCTATATGGTTACAATAATCATTTCATTCATCATTAATTATTTTATTTCGAAGACAGAAATGATTAATCTTCCATCATAATTAAATTATTCCAATACAATATATATATATTATTTACTATTACCTACTTTTTTAATACAATACTTACTTTTGGATTTTGTGAGTCATTTGCCTATGGTGCAGTCATGTCTTACTTGAGTTCCTATATATTATTGAATTATTTACTAATTGTATCATACTAATAACTTGTGGTACGTAATACAATTATCCTCCAAAGATTATGAGTAAAGAAGAATCCATGGAATATGAATCATCTGCATGAAAAGCCTTAGCTAATTCTCATGGTCATGTTTTGCTGAAATTCCAACTACATTATTTATTTTATTTTTTAAGCTACTTTATTTCCTTGAAATGTATCATATTTTGTTTTGAAAAGTAAGAAGTCAGGCAGAATTTTGTGTATGTTTAACCTCTATGTTGAAACTTAGTCTGTTATTTATTAAAAATAACTTTTTATGATGCTGATCCAGGATATTGATTGAAATATGATATAAAAATGAAAAAAATAAATTAATTGCTAAGGATATACTTCCATAAGTTGTTGCTTTGAAAAGAATACCCAATTTTAACTATGAATGTTATTTATGATATATTATAACTAAAAGAGTCTTTATGAAGAACAAAGGCTTATGGAAATGAAGAAAAATAATAGGAATCGACTATATTCTTCTGGATGATAATGGCTTTTATCCTAGAAATTTTACTGCAAATGTTGAAAATATGATTGATAAATCAATATGGAAAGGAGTATGTTGAAGACAAGTATGATTTAACTTGACATAATGGAAACTGAATCGATAAAATAAAGACTATGACAACATATTCAGATATCTATCCAAAGTCAAAATATTTGGAAATACAACTCACTGGTAATTAATGAACCTTGTTAGGAATATTCACAATGTAAAAAAGTTTAAATGCATGAAATTATGAAATAATTGTCATTAGAGGATGAAAGAATAAGTCGACGCTAGTCTTGAATCAGAAACTCAAGCAACCCAGTAACAAGAGAACTAACTGCCAACTTCTGAATGAACTATAAGAATCAATCTGACAAAGAAAATTTAAAATCTAGGCCAATACCCTATCCAATATACTGGATCAGCAGATTGGAATGTCTTACTTGAAGAAGTTGAAATGTAAGAGATTATGGCTATAGATATTTGCAAACACTTCTTAAATGAAAGAATAAAAAACAGATAACCAAAACAATTTCTGAATAACAATGAATACACGATTAATTGCAACATATGTAATTATTTGCAACATGCAAAACCTATCCAAAGACTGCACTAGCCTTTTGTAAAGAAATGATGCCTTTGAGAAACCAAGGGAAGATAAGCTATAAATCAAAACACAAGAAGGGAGAACCTAACTGCAACTAGCATTATACATTTCAGAAGAATTTAAAGCCTGGCTTCATGACAAGAATATGAAATGAAGAGAGAAAGTTACAACATACTTCCATGATTGTTTACTCAAAAGCAGTGAGGAACTGAACACCTCTTAGCATACTGCAAAAAGTCCTCCAGATGATATAACAACACTGCTTGCTTATCACACCACTCATTCGCCACATCACTATGTTCTCCTACTTGCAGATGCAAGTTTTCATTAGCATGATGCTCTCACGACTCATGAGATTTCATCCTCTTGCTCAACTTGATGTTGAACCCCAAATTACTAACGATGACACGAAGGGAAAGGTTTGACAAAGAAGAAAACATCAAGTTCGGCGAAGAATCAACCACCAGTGGCATAAATAACAGCTACCTTTCCACATAGATACCCTGCAAAAATATCATTTACTTTCACTTTAATAACGAGTAATTATGTATAAATTACTTTTTATAAAATAAATCCAAACTATAGTTAACTATACATTGATTGACAGGATTTGATCGAGTGAAAAAACTAGGTCAATCACATCTATCACGCCGATTTTAAAACCAGAATAAATTTACTGGAGTAAAAATGCGCTTAAAGATTAAATCCACATGTAAAATCTATCGGAAGTTTTCTCTACGAAATCAAAAGTTTCAAAGTTTATACATAATCGCTTTCTCGTTTGACAGAACACATCTAGCATTTTAAAACATTCGAAAGCGATAGACAGCCTTCAACAATTTGAAAGATTGCGTTAAAAAGATCATTTGTAACGTTAAACAGCGGAATTGCATTTATTCTGTTGGCCAAAATGGGCATAAACATATCGAACAAGTGGCAAGATATTAAAAAGGCGTAGGAAATTTATCTCTATAATGAAACGTTTCCCTTAATTTTTGATGTTACTCCTCGATATCATTTCTTAGAATTGGTAGGACGTTTGATTCTGATGTAAATAAAAAATCATTCTTCGAAGAAAAAATATTTCCATTGTAAAGAGGAGTATACCGAAGTCGAGCAACAGTCATGCGATTCTGACATAGAACGCGCCGTGAAATTCTCAGTGTACTGAGACAGTAGAGTAGCGATAAGTGTGTTTCTTACCGGTAAACACGAAAGTTAATTTTCTGCAATCATTGAACATTGCACTGTTCTACAGCGTTCTGATTGCGCAGTGTACAGTGATACCGTATGAATCTCAATAGAATACACACGAGTATTTACTTCCTTTTTTCTTATTTGAAACGGTAGAATTCACATCGCTACATATTGAATCAATGTCAGGCAAAATTTATGATCTCTTTGCGTTTAATTGAGATGAAGCTTATTATTCTTTTTTTTTTTTCAGCTAGGATTAAGCAATAATTAAGTTAAATAGTTTTTTTCCCGAACGCAATTGAATTCATGCGAATTAATTATCTTAATAAAGTATTTATTAAGCAATTTATACAAATAAAAAATATAACATAATTTATTTCAGATTCAAATGCAAAGCTGAAACTTCTATTACAATATTTTGAAATATTTCTCCAAGTCAAACTTGAGAGCAATGTAAAATATTCTACGTCTAATTTAGACTACAAAGTTCAAATCCCTGGAGATAATAATAATGTCAGAAGCTACTCCTTTTCCAGGAATGAATTGAATACACAAAAAATTTGAGCAAATATTTTTTATTTACTTGTATCATTTTAAATGTTTTTTTACAAGTGATTTTATAAATTTAAAATTACACAATGTATTTTCAATTACAATTAAAAGACAATTATTAACACTACAACTGTTGATGACTGAGCGTATAGTAAACTACTATCTGCGCTTTGAGTACTAATTAATTGATTCTAAGACATCGAAAGTATGAAAGTCGCGCATATATTGGCACTAGAATAAAAACGATCATGCACTAATTCACACACATCCTTCTTATTCGTATTTTATCATGTAATTATTTGTATTCAAACATTGGAGCAGCGATAACGGGAGCACAGCATTGACGTCTATAGTATGACATTCATAATATTGAATGCTAATTATTTAAACGAAAGCATTGTATTTATACAGCGACATAATTCAAAATATGATTTTTGAAATAGTTAATTATTCCATCAGAAGTCATTAAAAATTTAATGAAAATAGTTTTTGTTTTGACCGACAGGTACTACTAGAGTCAAAGTTTGGCGGAAATCTATTTTCATAACTTTTTAATCAAGTGTTACGATCGAAAGTATTGCGTTGTAAAATCGAGTTACATTAAAATAAGATCACTGATATAGTCCATTGGCTGTTCCCAAATAATATAAAATATAACAAGTATTGATTTGACTTCCGGGCACGGTCGGAGCCAAGGCTCTTCGGAAAGCTATTCGACATACATCCAACAGAAAAGTTACAATGGGAACTTATGTATTCGTTATGTTGCTGTTTATGAATAAACAAATCGAGAAATGGATTTTAATTCGGTAGTTTATGGCAGCCAAGCTGAAATGCCCCTCGATACTCGTTGTGATGAGAAATTAACCATCTTTTTTACGGGTTGATCTATTAATTAGGCTTACGCTCGCCACGGATTTATATTGAGACTTATTGATCTATCTATAAAATTTCTATGGAGATCAAGAATTGGGTACAGTAGAGTAGTTCCTGCTAATTTCAATTTGGGTAATCTAATATTTCTGTATCACCTTCCACGCACTGGCTAAGTCACAGTTTTTCGTATAGAAAACTTCACCACAGGGAATATATTTAAATAGTCTGATGGTTGCCATCAGTATGGAAAATTTGATAAATAACATACTAATCGAGACTTACTAGACCATAATTATACGAGATTATTGCAGGTGTTAACATTGATACCTTGATTTATGATGTTAGTCACCGAAAACGCCTATATGATAGCGCGGCAATACCCTATGAACTCAGAATGTAGCAGAGGAATCCTTCATCCACGATTCATATATAAGGCATTCATTATGAATAAAAGGTTTTTTTATTAGAAGAATTCAAATTGTTTTAATCAATGATTCTAACATCCCTAACGGATGTGTTAAGAGTAGGACATGTAAATTATGTGAATCCTCCGTGATTTTTAATCGGCGAAGCAAATCTAGTTTCGGTAAGGTAATCGGAGATAATCATCAGCTAAATGGAATGCCTTCAGCTTTCTTAGGGCGATCATAAAAACACTATTCGCTCCAATCTCGTTGTTTCACAGGAAAAATGTAGCACGATGAGGAAGCCCCCTTCCCCCTTTAAAATTTCAAATCCAACCCTTGCACCGGGTGTTAAACAAGGAAAAGAAAAATTAGTTGAGCTCAAGACCGCGGGGCAGGTATTTGAGTATTGCATAAAGAGGTGTATGGGATACCATAGTCAAACATTGCAGGGACGTCTTAGAACCTAGCACTGCTTCTGGAATGACCTCTGATGCCTATCACCTAATAATATGAGGATGTAAAGTAAGAATATTAACTTACCTTCCAATAATCATTGCATGAGTTCGCGTATAACACCGAATACTACACACACTGACCACTGAAAACTGCACACAATTCAAATCACGATTCACTAACTTTTCCACTCGCAGAGCACTCACTACACACAAATATCACTCCCCTATCTCTTCGCGGTCACCTGAATTGTGCCGGGTCGTTCTTCTCGCCCTGGAGAGGATCTCACCGCTGGTGAGGACCTCTGGTCAAATTATAACCATGAATCCCGAGGCCAATTCCTGCAATCCTTCCTTCAGCTGTGGAATCCCATCCCAGCGGTCGAAGACGCCAAGGTTGATGTCTTTGTGAAACTCGTAGGCCTCCGAGATAAATTGAGAAAGGAATGCATTGAAATTATCTTGCTATGTAAGATCTTACGAAAAGAGCTCAAAACAACGTGATTTCCTTGAATGTGCATTTAAGAAGTCAGTCTCAACACTCAAAATTTCTCTATGGCACTCATTTAAAACTTACCCCGCCATCGAACATTGTCAAATGATGCAACAAAAAGAAATTAAATGGGTGAGAAAGGCTTTATATCCTGGGGTTATTTACATTATGAACTCTGCATATGGAAAATTAAAATGAAACTATACTCAGCAATAACGAGAGGAGGTTTTTATGCAATGAAAATGTATTACGAGATATGCACAAGCATAATCATTTCCATTTTCTAAGTTAATCAAAAGCCGCTCAGTAAGTTTCTAAAAGGCCTCAATCATATAATTTTAATGCTTTTGTGGAACGACATGCTAATTTGAAAGAAAAAGAAATTCATATATTTCCACATTCATGGATTTTATCAATTATTCATTGATGTAAAGCAGCTTTGATTGTAGGGTAAAAAGAGAAGGATTAATATAAGTTCTTGCACTTTATTGAAATCCAACGTCTCGCTTTCCATAATGCATATATTTAATCTAAGAACCGAACGCAGATGAGGCAAAGAGTGCCGAAAATATGCATATTAAGTTCATTTAAACTCTTTGAAAGAATTATTCTGTCGGAAAATTGAAAGGAAAACATTAACCAGAATACCTTGAGCCAAGTTCGAATCAGAGGGAAATTCCTCACAGTCTGATAATTTCTCTCATAGAATTAAGGGAACGTGAGAGATGCTTCATGTACTTCTTTAAATTATTTTTAAAACTAACAACCTACATCTTTTGCCCCCGGGAGAATCAACTACTCTGGAGTAGGAACTTCAGTTTCTCTTACACATATTTAGACGGCACTCTCTCCAACGAGATTTCAATACCATGATTTCATCGAGAAGATATTATAACGTTTAGGATATTCTTACACTACAAGAGGCAAACTGTAAAGTACGTACCCATCTTCCGAGAAGGAGAGCGCTGACAGCCTCCTAAAACCTCAACGTCCGGCGACTTTGCTTGCAACATAGTGAAGAATTATTATTTAGCGCGGGCGAATAGCACAGTGCAAACTGCCGCTCAGAGACGAAGTTATCAGGACACTAGAATGGGAATAAGGCCTAGGAGTAATATAAAATCATCGAATCGGAAGTTCGTTGCAATCGCGAAGAGTCATCCGTAAGATATAACACCGATAAATATTGAAAAACTAGATGTATAGACTTCTCAAAAGTTCTTACATTGCCAAGGAGTCCAACTCCAGCACAGACAGGTTCGCTCCGTTCAAATGCTCCGACTTTTATGAGTCAACTGCACAAAAGTGACCGCACCGATTCCGCCAAAATTGACTTCCTGAACACTCATACCATCGCTACGAATTCATACTGGAGAAGGGCGGTATATGATTTCTCTTGTTCTATCATGGAGAAGCGTGAACAAATATATCTGGGAGTGTAAGGATACGGTTTAATCATTTGAATGCATATTGTTTATTGTGTTTTCATAAAAGACTTTTTTATGCGATATATAAGTAATGTTCATTATCTTAACTTCTCCGATTCTTCAATCAATGAATTTACAGAGTGTTTATGGGACTCCCGGATAGCTGTGTGGGCAGCGAGTTCGACTTCAATGAAAGCGGTCCGGGTTCGATTCCCGGTGGGATCTCACGTGACCTCGGCTGTCGAAGCATTTTCCACAATAGCACTACTACAACTACAGTGTGTTTGAGTAGACCGCTAATAAATGAATTTTGATGAATTTACTCTTCTCAATGTATTATCAATAAGGATTGGCGAGTTAAAATTTTAACAATCTTTCTACATTACGTTGAAAATTATAAGGATTATTGAATGAAGATCTTGGAAATAATGATTGTATCAATTTCATATTCCCTCCAAGTGGAATCATTTGGGTTTCCCCAAAATAGCCACCTAAAACTTTTCTTTGAAACTTTTCAGTTAAGCAGTTATACTGCCTAAAATTTTATAAGAGATGCTGAATTTTCCTACATTCTTTATTTCAGACTATGGTATGCGGAACAGGGAAATGTAATTGCCTATAAATATCCACAGGGATCCAGTGAGTGTGGGTTATAGATTTCATAGTCAAGTCAAGAAGGCCGTCTTGGGTATGAAGTCACTCCTCATCCCATTCGAGAAATGAAGAAACATCATAAGCAATCACATGTTCCTAAGAGACGAGTGAGCAGAGAAAAACAGCTTTCCAGTAAACAGTAATTTTTGTGAAGTACTCTCCTGCAGTTTTGAGCATTTGAGACAGAAATGTGGTAATATTTACACGGTTTTGTTCGTTTATACTTTGAAGAATCCCAACCTATATACTCATTTTAAATCATATTGTATCATTGAAAATTATCACTAAATTGTTGAGGTATTTATCAATGGCTTGATCAAAACATTCCAAGGACATTTGGACATTATTAATAACTTGTAATATTGCATTTAAAAGCCCTTAGCACGAGAGTACCTGGCCAGCAAAGAGAAGTGATTGCTTCTACATCTCATATTGTGTCCAGTTCTTGTGAGAGTGCAGCACTTTGTGTGATGCAGGATCCATCTTTTGCTACTCCGCCACCTCATAAAAGGTCTACACAAAAAGGTTAATTGCTGCACTAAAATGGAATTTCATTCTATGCTTTATTACTTCAGCTGACTCGAAGGCAGCAATTCCTTTTAAGATGAGTTTTGATAAGGTTTTATAAATTTTACTATATGAAGTTTGGAGTAGAACCTTCATGTTAACTTACGTGTTGGAGAAAATAAATTGGAAGTGTACTTTGTTTGCAATGATATGATAATATCTAAGGATAGTAGAACATAATCTAAGGCTGAGAAGGAAAGGAAATTTATAAATAACATTGTTCAATTCCATTCTGTTTTTATTTACCACTATAGCCATGTACTGGGACAGACGTATACTCTGGAAGGTCATACATACAAAATAATACATGGATATAAAATACACGCATACTTACAATAAAAATTGTATACATACAAACATACTATTCCTCTACATACCCCTTACATACGTTAGCTTTAAATTCATGATCTTAGTTGTCGTACCATACATTGGACATAAGGTACAATATTTTGTACTATTTTGTATGATCTTTTCAGATTAAGGAACCTAAGGAAATAAGTTTACATATGTATCTTTTATTTGGATATTCTATGATTGATTTTTTTATTGTTATTATCTTTAAAGAAGCAGGTTTTTTATATAAAATTATTTTTACTATAAAGCAGAAGCCATTTCTTAATTTTTATTTTGAAGCAGTCTCTCTTTTGTCATAAAATTGAGATATTTTTTTATCATTACTATACAGGGCCCATTTCCATTACTTTTATCTATTTCATTTATCACTTTATATAACAGGATATTTATTTTTATTTTATAGCAGGTACTATTTTGTTTTTCTTCATATTAGTGTTTTTTACTGTCATATGATACAATTTTCTTTATTTTAATGCTGAGGACTGTGCTGCCAGTGATAATCATTTACTTTCCTTTGAATAAATTTGTTATATAGAGAATGAATATTTATATTCTAATGACCCAAGGGGATGAAAATAAATGAATTGCCTATAGCATGGAAAAGGCGTACTTTTCAATGTATTGTTTCCTTTCTAAGGGACTGTTAGGGATTACAATCCACCTTGTTCTTACATCCAGTATGTTCTGGGTTTTTGTCACGTCCTCTGTAGGCCTAACACTGGCATGCCTGAGGCTGACATTAGCACTGCTTCCCAATGATTTTTGGTATCAGCCTTGTGCATAAAAATGCAATGCACAAAGGACAAAGGCCCAAAGGAATTATTCCAGTTATTAATACCATATATATTTGGTTATATCTATTGTAATGTATCTATATCGTATTATATCTATATGGTTACAATAATCATTTCATTCATCATTAATTATTTTATTTCGAAGACAGAAATGATTAATCTTCCATCATAATTAAATTATTCCAATACAATATATATATATTATTTACTATTACCTACTTTTTTAATACAATACTTACTTTTGGATTTTGTGAGTCATTTGCCTATGGTGCAGTCATGTCTTACTTGAGTTCCTATATATTATTGAATTATTTACTAATTGTATCATACTAATAACTTGTGGTACGTAATACAATTATCCTCCAAAGATTATGAGTAAAGAAGAATCCATGGAATATGAATCATCTGCATGAAAAGCCTTAGCTAATTCTCATGGTCATGTTTTGCTGAAATTCCAACTACATTATTTATTTTATTTTTTAAGCTACTTTATTTCCTTGAAATGTATCATATTTTGTTTTGAAAAGTAAGAAGTCAGGCAGAATTTTGTGTATGTTTAACCTCTATGTTGAAACTTAGTCTGTTATTTATTAAAAATAACTTTTTATGATGCTGATCCAGGATATTGATTGAAATATGATATAAAAATGAAAAAAATAAATTAATTGCTAAGGATATACTTCCATAAGTTGTTGCTTTGAAAAGAATACCCAATTTTAACTATGAATGTTATTTATGATATATTATAACTAAAAGAGTCTTTATGAAGAACAAAGGCTTATGGAAATGAAGAAAAATAATAGGAATCGACTATATTCTTCTGGATGATAATGGCTTTTATCCTAGAAATTTTACTGCAAATGTTGAAAATATGATTGATAAATCAATATGGAAAGGAGTATGTTGAAGACAAGTATGATTTAACTTGACATAATGGAAACTGAATCGATAAAATAAAGACTATGACAACATATTCAGATATCTATCCAAAGTCAAAATATTTGGAAATACAACTCACTGGTAATTAATGAACCTTGTTAGGAATATTCACAATGTAAAAAAGTTTAAATGCATGAAATTATGAAATAATTGTCATTAGAGGATGAAAGAATAAGTCGACGCTAGTCTTGAATCAGAAACTCAAGCAACCCAGTAACAAGAGAACTAACTGCCAACTTCTGAATGAACTATAAGAATCAATCTGACAAAGAAAATTTAAAATCTAGGCCAATACCCTATCCAATATACTGGATCAGCAGATTGGAATGTCTTACTTGAAGAAGTTGAAATGTAAGAGATTATGGCTATAGATATTTGCAAACACTTCTTAAATGAAAGAATAAAAAACAGATAACCACAACAATTTCTGAATAACAATGAATACACGATTAATTGCAACATATGTAATTATTTGCAACATGCAAAACCTATCCAAAGACTGCACTAGCCTTTTGTAAAGAAATGATGCCTTTGAGAAACCAAGGGAAGATAAGCTATAAATCAAAACACAAGAAGGGAGAACCTAACTGCAACTAGCATTATACATTTCAGAAGAATTTAAAGCCTGGCTTCATGACAAGAATATGAAATGAAGAGAGAAAGTTACAACATACTTCCATGATTGTTTACTCAAAAGCAGTGAGGAACTGAACACCTCTTAGCATACTGCAAAAAGTCCTCCAGATGATATAACAACACTGCTTGCTTATCACACCACTCATTCGCCACATCACTATGTTCTCCTACTTGCAGATGCAAGTTTTCATTAGCATGATGCTCTCACGACTCATGAGATTTCATCCTCTTGCTCAACTTGATGTTGAACCCCAAATTACTAACGATGACACGAAGGGAAAGGTTTGACAAAGAAGAAAACATCAAGTTCGGCGAAGAATCAACCACCAGTGGCATAAATAACAGCTACCTTTCCACATAGATACCCTGCAAAAATATCATTTACTTTCACTTTAATAACGAGTAATTATGTATAAATTACTTTTTATAAAATAAATCCAAACTATAGTTAACTATACATTGATTGACAGGATTTGATCGAGTGAAAAAACTAGGTCAATCACATCTATCACGCCGATTTTAAAACCAGAATAAATTTACTGGAGTAAAAATGCGCTTAAAGATTAAATCCACATGTAAAATCTATCGGAAGTTTTCTCTACGAAATCAAAAGTTTCAAAGTTTATACATAATCGCTTTCTCGTTTGACAGAACACATCTAGCATTTTAAAACATTCGAAAGCGATAGACAGCCTTCAACAATTTGAAAGATTGCGTTAAAAAGATAATTTGTAACGTTAAACAGCGGAATTGCATTTATTCAGTTGGCCAAAATGGGCATAAACATATCGAACAAGTGGCAAGATATTAAAAAGGCGTAGGAAATTTATCTCTATAATGAAACGTTTCCCTTAATTTTTGATGTTACTCCTCGATATCATTTCTTAGAATTGGTAGGACGTTTGATTCTGATGTAAATAAAAAATCATTCTTCGAAGAAAAAATATTTCCATTGTAAAGAGGAGTATACCGAAGTCGAGCAACAGTCATGCGATTCTGACATAGAACGCGCCGTGAAATTCTCAGTGTACTGAGACAGTAGAGTAGCGATAAGTGTGTTTCTTACCGGTAAACACGAAAGTTAATTTTCTGCAATCATTGAACATTGCACTGTTCTACAGCGTTCTGATTGCGCAGTGTACAGTGATACCGTATGAATCTCAATAGAATACACACGAGTATTTACTTCCTTTTTTCTTATTTGAAACGGTAGAATTCACATCGCTACATATTGAATCAATGTCAGGCAAAATTTATGATCTCTTTGCGTTTAATTGAGATGAAGCTTATTATTCTTTTTTTTTAATTCAGCTAGGATTAAGCAATAATTAAGTTAAATAGTTTTTTTCCCGAACGCAATTGAATTCATGCGAATTAATTATCTTAATAAAGTATTTATTAAGCAATTTATACAAATAAAAAATATAACATAATTTATTTCAGATTCAAATGCAAAGCTGAAACTTCTATTACAATATTTTGAAATATTTCTCCAAGTCAAACTTGAGAGCAATGTAAAATATTCTACGTCTAATTTAGACTACAAAGTTCAAATCCCTGGAGATAATAATAATGTCAGAAGCTACTCCTTTTCCAGGAATGAATTGAATACACAAAAAATTTGAGCAAATATTTTTTATTTACTTGTATCATTTTAAATGTTTTTTTACAAGTGATTTTATAAATTTAAAATTACACAATGTATTTTCAATTACAATTAAAAGACAATTATTAACACTACAACTGTTGATGACTGAGCGTATAGTAAACTACTATCTGCGCTTTGAGTACTAATTAATTGATTCTAAGACATCGAAAGTATGAAAGTCGCGCATATATTGGCACTAGAATAAAAACGATCATGCACTAATTCACACACATCCTTCTTATTCGTATTTTATCATGTAATTATTTGTATTCAAACATTGGAGCAGCGATAACGGGAGCACAGCATTGACGTCTATAGTATGACATTCATAATATTGAATGCTAATTATTTAAACGAAAGCATTGTATTTATACAGCGACATAATTCAAAATATGATTTTTGAAATAGTTAATTATTCCATCAGAAGTCATTAAAAATTTAATGAAAATAGTTTTTGTTTTGACCGACAGGTACTACTAGAGTCAAAGTTTGGCGGAAATCTATTTTCATAACTTTTTAATCAAGTGTTACGATCGAAAGTATTGCGTTGTAAAATCGAGTTACATTAAAATAAGATCACTGATATAGTCCATTGGCTGTTCCCAAATAATATAAAATATAACAAGTATTGATTTGACTTCCGGGCACGGTCGGAGCCAAGGCTCTTCGGAAAGCTATTCGACATACATCCAACAGAAAAGTTACAATGGGAACTTATGTATTCGTTATGTTGCTGTTTATGAATAAACAAATCGAGAAATGGATTTTAATTCGGTAGTTTATGGCAGCCAAGCTGAAATGCCCCTCGATACTCGTTGTGATGAGAAATTAACCATCTTTTTTACGGGTTGATCTATTAATTAGGCTTACGCTCGCCACGGATTTATATTGAGACTTATTGATCTATCTATAAAATTTCTATGGAGATCAAGAATTGGGTACAGTAGAGTAGTTCCTGCTAATTTCAATTTGGGTAATCTAATATTTCTGTATCACCTTCCACGCACTGGCTAAGTCACAGTTTTTCGTATAGAAAACTTCACCACAGGGAATATATTTAAATAGTCTGATGGTTGCCATCAGTATGGAAAATTTGATAAATAACATACTAATCGAGACTTACTAGACCATAATTATACGAGATTATTGCAGGTGTTAACATTGATACCTTGATTTATGATGTTAGTCACCGAAAACGCCTATATGATAGCGCGGCAATACCCTATGAACTCAGAATGTAGCAGAGGAATCCTTCATCCACGATTCATATATAAGGCATTCATTATGAATAAAAGGTTTTTTTATTAGAAGAATTCAAATTGTTTTAATCAATGATTCTAACATCCCTAACGGATGTGTTAAGAGTAGGACATGTAAATTATGTGAATCCTCCGTGATTTTTAATCGGCGAAGCAAATCTAGTTTCGGTAAGGTAATCGGAGATAATCATCAGCTAAATGGAATGCCTTCAGCTTTCTTAGGGCGATCATAAAAACACTATTCGCTCCAATCTCGTTGTTTCACAGGAAAAATGTAGCACGATGAGGAAGCCCCCTTCCCCCTTTAAAATTTCAAATCCAACCCTTGCACCGGGTGTTAAACAAGGAAAAGAAAAATTAGTTGAGCTCAAGACCGCGGGGCAGGTATTTGAGTATTGCATAAAGAGGTGTATGGGATACCATAGTCAAACATTGCAGGGACGTCTTAGAACCTAGCACTGCTTCTGGAATGACCTCTGATGCCTATCACCTAATAATATGAGGATGTAAAGTAAGAATATTAACTTACCTTCCAATAATCATTGCATGAGTTCGCGTATAACACCGAATACTACACACACTGACCACTGAAAACTGCACACAATTCAAATCACGATTCACTAACTTTTCCACTCGCAGAGCACTCACTACACACAAATATCACTCCCCTATCTCTTCGCGGTCACCTGAATTGTGCCGGGTCGTTCTTCTCGCCCTGGAGAGGATCTCACCGCTGGTGAGGACCTCTGGTCAAATTATAACCATGAATCCCGAGGCCAATTCCTGCAATCCTTCCTTCAGCTGTGGAATCCCATCCCAGCGGTCGAAGACGCCAAGGTTGATGTCTTTGTGAAACTCGTAGGCCTCCGAGATAAATTGAGAAAGGAATGCATTGAAATTATCTTGCTATGTAAGATCTTACGAAAAGAGCTCAAAACAACGTGATTTCCTTGAATGTGCATTTAAGAAGTCAGTCTCAACACTCAAAATTTCTCTATGGCACTCATTTAAAACTTACCCCGCCATCGAACATTGTCAAATGATGCAACAAAAAGAAATTAAATGGGTGAGAAAGGCTTTATATCCTGGGGTTATTTACATTATGAACTCTGCATATGGAAAATTAAAATGAAACTATACTCAGCAATAACGAGAGGAGGTTTTTATGCAATGAAAATGTATTACGAGATATGCACAAGCATAATCATTTCCATTTTCTAAGTTAATCAAAAGCCGCTCATGAAGTTTCTAAAAGGCCTCAATCATATAATTTTAATGCTTTTGTGGAACGACATGCTAATTTGAAAGAAAAAGAAATTCATATATTTCCACATTCATGGATTTTATCAATTATTCATTGATGTAAAGCAGCTTTGATTGTAGGGTAAAAAGAGAAGGATTAATATAAGTTCTTGCACTTTATTGAAATCCAACGTCTCGCTTTCCATAATGCATATATTTAATCTAAGAACCGAACGCAGATGAGGCAAAGAGTGCCGAAAATATGCATATTAAGTTCATTTAAACTCTTTGAAAGAATTATTCTGTCGGAAAATTGAAAGGAAAACATTAACCAGAATACCTTGAGCCAAGTTCGAATCAGAGGGAAATTCCTCACAGTCTGATAATTTCTCTCATAGAATTAAGGGAACGTGAGAGATGCTTCATGTACTTCTTTAAATTATTTTTAAAACTAACAACCTACATCTTTTGCCCCCGGGAGAATCAACTACTCTGGAGTAGGAACTTCAGTTTCTCTTACACATATTTAGACGGCACTCTCTCCAACGAGATTTCAATACCATGATTTCATCGAGAAGATATTATAACGTTTAGGATATTCTTACACTACAAGAGGCAAACTGTAAAGTACGTACCCATCTTCCGAGAAGGAGAGCGCTGACAGCCTCCTAAAACCTCAACGTCCGGCGACTTTGCTTGCAACATAGTGAAGAATTATTATTTAGCGCGGGCGAATAGCACAGTGCAAACTGCCGCTCAGAGACGAAGTTATCAGGACACTAGAATGGGAATAAGGCCTAGGAGTAATATAAAATCATCGAATCGGAAGTTCGTTGCAATCGCGAAGAGTCATCCGTAAGATATAACACCGATAAATATTGAAAAACTAGATGTATAGACTTCTCAAAAGTTCTTACATTGCCAAGGAGTCCAACTCCAGCACAGACAGGTTCGCTCCGTTCAAATGCTCCGACTTTTATGAGTCAACTGCACAAAAGTGACCGCACCGATTCCGCCAAAATTGACTTCCTGAACACTCATACCATCGCTACGAATTCATACTGGAGAAGGGCGGTATATGATTTCTCTTGTTCTATCATGGAGAAGCGTGAACAAATATATCTGGGAGTGTAAGGATACGGTTTAATCATTTGAATGCATATTGTTTATTGTGTTTTCATAAAAGACTTTTTTATGCGATATATAAGTAATGTTCATTATCTTAACTTCTCCGATTCTTCAATCAATGAATTTACAGAGTGTTTATGGGACTCCCGGATAGCTGTGTGGGCAGCGAGTTCGACTTCAATGAAAGCGGTCCGGGTTCGATTCCCGGTGGGATCTCACGTGACCTCGGCTGTCGAAGCATTTTCCACAATAGCACTACTACAACTACAGTGTGTTTGAGTAGGCCGCTAATGAATGAATTTTGACGAATTTACTCTTCTCAATGTATTATCAATAAGGATTGGCGAGTTAAAATTTTAACAATCTTTCTACATTACGTTGAAAATTATAAGGATTATTGAATGAAGATCTTGGAAATAATGATTGTATCAATTTCATATTCCCTCCAAGTGGAATCATTTGGGTTTCCCCAAAATAGCCACCTAAAACTTTTCTTTGAAACTTTTCAGTTAAGCAGTTATACTGCCTAAAATTTTATAAGAGATGCTGAATTTTCCTACATTCTTTATTTCAGACTAAGGTATGCGGAACAGGGAAATGTAATTGCCTATAAATATCCACAGGGATCCAGTGAGTGTGGGTTATAGATTTCATAGTCAAGTCAAGAAGGCCGTCTTGGGTATGAAGTCACTCCTCATCCCATTCGAGAAATGAAGAAACATCATAAGCAATCACATGTTCCTAAGAGACGAGTGAGCAGAGAAAAACAGCTTTCCAGTAAACAGTAATTTTTGTGAAGTACTCTCCTGCAGTTTTGAGCATTTGAGACAGAAATGTGGTAATATTTACACGGTTTTGTTCGTTTATACTTTGAAGAATCCCAACCTATATACTCATTTTAAATCATATTGTATCATTGAAAATTATCACTAAATTGTTGAGGTATTTATCAATGGCTTGATCAAAACATTCCAAGGACATTTGGACATTATTAATAACTTGTAATATTGCATTTAAAAGCCCTTAGCACGAGAGTACCTGGCCAGCAAAGAGAAGTGATTGCTTCTACATCTCATATTGTGTCCAGTTCTTGTGAGAGTGCAGCACTTTGTGTGATGCAGGATCCATCTTTTGCTACTCCGCCACCTCGTAAAAGGTCTACACAAAAAGGTTAATTGCTGCACTAAAATGGAATTTCATTCTATGCTTTATTACTTCAGCTGACTCGAAGGCAGCAATTCCTTTTAAGATGAGTTTTGATAAGGTTTTATAAATTTTACTATATGAAGTTTGGAGTAGAACCTTCATGTTAACTTACGTGTTGGAGAAAATAAATTGGAAGTGTACTTTGTTTGCAATGATATGATAATATCTAAGGATAGTAGAACATAATCTAAGGCTGAGAAGGAAAGGAAATTTATAAATAACATTGTTCAATTCCATTCTGTTTTTATTTACCACTATAGCCATGTACTGGGACAGACGTATACTCTGGAAGGTCATACATACAAAATAATACATGGATATAAAATACACGCATACTTACAATAAAAATTGTATACATACAAACATACTATTCCTCTACATACCCCTTACATACGTTAGCTTTAAATTCATGATCTTAGTTGTCGTACCATACATTGGACATAAGGTACAATATTTTGTACTATTTTGTATGATCTTTTCAGATTAAGGAACCTAAGGAAATAAGTTTACATATGTATCTTTTATTTGGATATTCTATGATTGATTTTTTTATTGTTATTATCTTTAAAGAAGCAGGTTTTTTATATAAAATTATTTTTACTATAAAGCAGAAGCCATTTCTTAATTTTTATTTTGAAGCAGTCTCTCTTTTGTCATAAAATTGAGATATTTTTTTATCATTACTATACAGGGCCCATTTCCATTACTTTTATCTATTTCATTTATCACTTTATATAACAGGATATTTATTTTTATTTTATAGCAGGTACTATTTTGTTTTTCTTCATATTAGTGTTTTTTACTGTCATATGATACAATTTTCTTTATTTTAATGCTGAGGACTGTGCTGCCAGTGATAATCATTTACTTTCCTTTGAATAAATTTGTTATATAGAGAATGAATATTTATATTCTAATGACCCAAGGGGATGAAAATAAATGAATTGCCTATAGCATGGAAAAGGCGTACTTTTCAATGTATTGTTTCCTTTCTAAGGGACTGTTAGGGATTACAATCCACCTTGTTCTTACATCCAGTATGTTCTGGGTTTTTGTCACGTCCTCTGTAGGCCTAACACTGGCATGCCTGAGGCTGACATTAGCACTGCTTCCCAATGATTTTTGGTATCAGCCTTGTGCATAAAAATGCAATGCACAAAGGACAAAGGCCCAAAGGAATTATTCCAGTTATTAATACCATATATATTTGGTTATATCTATTGTAATGTATCTATATCGTATTATATCTATATGGTTACAATAATCATTTCATTCATCATTAATTATTTTATTTCGAAGACAGAAATGATTAATCTTCCATCATAATTAAATTATTCCAATACAATATATATATATATTATTTACTATTACCTACTTTTTTAATACAATACTTACTTTTGGATTTTGTGAGTCATTTGCCTATGGTGCAGTCATGTCTTACTTGAGTTCCTATATATTATTGAATTATTTACTAATTGTATCATACTAATAACTTGTGGTACGTAATACAATTATCCTCCAAAGATTATGAGTAAAGAAGAATCCATGGAATATGAATCATCTGCATGAAAAGCCTTAGCTAATTCTCATGGTCATGTTTTGCTGAAATTCCAACTACATTATTTATTTTATTTTTTAAGCTACTTTATTTCCTTGAAATGTATCATATTTTGTTTTGAAAAGTAAGAAGTCAGGCAGAATTTTGTGTATGTTTAACCTCTATGTTGAAACTTAGTCTGTTATTTATTAAAAATAACTTTTTATGATGCTGATCCAGGATATTGATTGAAATATGATATAAAAATGAAAAAAATAAATTAATTGCTAAGGATATACTTCCATAAGTTGTTGCTTTGAAAAGAATACCCAATTTTAACTATGAATGTTATTTATGATATATTATAACTAAAAGAGTCTTTATGAAGAACAAAGGCTTATGGAAATGAAGAAAAATAATAGGAATCGACTATATTCTTCTGGATGATAATGGCTTTTATCCTAGAAATTTTACTGCAAATGTTGAAAATATGATTGATAAATCAATATGGAAAGGAGTATGTTGAAGACAAGTATGATTTAACTTGACATAATGGAAACTGAATCGATAAAATAAAGACTATGACAACATATTCAGATATCTATCCAAAGTCAAAATATTTGGAAATACAACTCACTGGTAATTAATGAACCTTGTTAGGAATATTCACAATGTAAAAAAGTTTAAATGCATGAAATTATGAAATAATTGTCATTAGAGGATGAAAGAATAAGTCGACGCTAGTCTTGAATCAGAAACTCAAGCAACCCAGTCACAAGAGAACTAACTGCCAACTTCTGAATGAACTATAAGAATCAATCTGACAAAGAAAATTTAAAATCTAGGCCAATACCCTATCCAATATACTGGATCAGCAGATTGGAATGTCTTACTTGAAGAAGTTGAAATGTAAGAGATTATGGCTATAGATATTTGCAAACACTTCTTAAATGAAAGAATAAACAACAGATAACCACAACAATTTCTGAATAACAATGAATACACGATTAATTGCAACATATGTAATTATTTGCAACATGCAAAACCTATCCAAAGACTGCACTAGCCTTTTGTAAAGAAATGATGCCTTTGAGAAACCAAGGGAAGATAAGCTGTAAATCAAAACACAAGAAGGGAGAACCTAACTGCAACTAGCATTATACATTTCAGAAGAATTTAAAGCCTGGCTTCATGACAAGAATATGAAATGAAGAGAGAAAGTTACAACATACTTCCATGATTGTTTACTCAAAAGCAGTGAGGAACTGAACACCTCTTAGCATACTGCAAAAAGTCCTCCAGATGATATAACAACACTGCTTGCTTATCACACCACTCATTCGCCACATCACTATGTTCTCCTACTTGCAGATGCAAGTTTTCATTAGCATGATGCTCTCACGACTCATGAGATTTCATCCTCTTGCTCAACTTGATGTTGAACCCCAAATTACTAACGATGACACGAAGGGAAAGGTTTGACAAAGAAGAAAACATCAAGTTCGGCGAAGAATCAACCACCAGTGGCATAAATAACAGCTACCTTTCCACATAGATACCCTGCAAAAATATCATTTACTTTCACTTTAATAACGAGTAATTAAGTATAAATTACTTTTTATAAAATAAATCCAAACTATAGTTAACTATACATTGATTGACAGGATTTGATCGCGTGAAAAAACTAGGTCAATCACATCTATCACGCCGATTTTAAAACCAGAATAAATTTACTGGAGTAAAAATGCGCTTAAAGATTAAATCCACATGTAAAATCTATCGGAAGTTTTCTCTACGAAATCAAAAGTTTCAAAGTTTATACATAATCGCTTTCTCGTTTGACAGAACACATCTAGCATTTCAAAACATTCGAAAGCGATAGACAGCCTTCAACAATTTGAAAGATTGCGTTAAAAAGATCATTTGTAACGTTAAACAGCGGAATTGCATTTATTCTGTTGGCCAAAATGGGCATAAACATATCGAACAAGTGGCAAGATATTAAAAAGGCGTAGGAAATTTATCTCTATAATGAAACGTTTCCCTTAATTTTTGATGTTACTCCTCGATATCATTTCTTAGAATTGGTAGGACGTTTGATTCTGATGTAAATAAAAAATCATTCTTCGAAGAAAAAATATTTCCATTGTAAAGAGGAGTATACCGAAGTCGAGCAACAGTCATGCGATTCTGACATAGAACGCGCCGTGAAATTCTCAGTGTACTGAGACAGTAGAGTAGCGATAAGTGTGTTTCTTACCGGTAAACACGAAAGTTAATTTTCTGCAATCATTGAACATTGCACTGTTCTACAGCGTTCTGATTGCGCAGTGTACAGTGATACCGTATGAATCTCAATAGAATACACACGAGTATTTACTTCCTTTTTTCTTATTTGAAACGGTAGAATTCACATCGCTACATATTGAATCAATGTCAGGCAAAATTTATGATCTCTTTGCGTTTAATTGAGATGAAGCTTATTATTATTTTTTTTAATTCAGCTAGGATTAAGCAATAATTAAGTTTAATAGTTTTTTTCCCGAATGCAATTGAATTCATGCGAATTAATTATCTTAATGGTGCGGTTGGTGCGTAGACTTGTATGCACCAACAAGCAAGCAGCGAAGAAGAAATTGAAAAATTTTACCAAACTCTCGGCACTGAGCACGATAAGGAAGCCCACTACTATAAAATAATTATGGGCGATTTTAACGCTCGTGTAGGTCAACAGGAAGCCGATGACACCGTCGCAGGACAATACGGACTGTGCCAGAGAAACGAACGTGGTCACCGCCTGGTAGAGTTTGCTGAATGCACCAATATGTACATAACAAATACATATTACAAGAAGAATCCAAAAAGGAAGTGGACTTGGAGAGGACCCAACGGAGCAAAAAATGAAATTGATTACATATTGGTTAATAAACTCTACACAGTGACAGACTGTGAAGTCTTGAATAACTTTAGCACTGGAAGTGACCACAGGATCGTAAGATGCAGATTGAAGATTAATCCCCAAATGGAACGCAAGAAGTTGATTTCATGCAAGAAACATGAAATAAGCATCAAAAAACTAGAAGAAAACAAGAATAAATATCAGCTTGAGCTAAAAAATAGATTCTCAGCACTTCAAGAAGAAGAACTAGAAACCAAAGTCATGCAAGCTGTTAAGGAAGCAGCAGAAGAAGTAGCAAGCACACCAAGAAGAGCTAAAGATAGAAAGCTAAGTGACAGCACCCGACAAATGATGAAACGACGTAAGGAACTGAAGAATTCAGATACACAAAAGGATAACATCGAATACGCCGAGCTTAGTAAGGCTATCAGAAGGGCAATTAAGGAAGACGTGAGAAAATTCAATGAGAGAATTGTGCAAGAGGCTATAGAAAACAGCAAAAGTATGAAGAAGACCAGACAACGCCTAGCAATTGGAAGGAAACAGATTCTAGCCATACAGAAGGAAGATGGTACAAGAACTTGCAACAGACAAGCAATACTAAGGACGGTAGCAGAATACTTTGTCAACCTATACAAGAAGGAAGAAAATGATGAAGAGGAAAACCAAGAAGAAAGCCAAAACCAACGAGATCCCCTCTCTATTCTCCCAGAAGAAGTAACTGCAGCAATAAAGCAGACGAAGAACGGAAAAGCAGGAGGCATAGATGGAGTGTTAGCAGAATATCTAAAACTTGGTGGAACAGAAGTTGCACACGTTTTAGCGCAGCTATTCACAACTTGCCTGAAACAAGGAAGAATCCCCCAGGACTGGAATCATGCAAGAATAGTCCTTTTGCATAAGAAAGGAAGCAAGGAAGAGCTGAAGAATTACCGCCCCATCAGTCTCCTTCCTGTTGTTTACAAAACATTCATGAGGATAATAGCTGAACGGATAAAGATTATTCTATCATCTGCCCAGCCTAGAGAACAAGCAGGATTCCGGAAGGGCTTCAGTACTATGGACCACATCCACACACTACAAGAAATAATCAGCAGGACGAATGAATATGAGATGCCACTAGTACTATGCTTTGTGGACTATGCTCAGGCCTTCGACTCAGTAAGTACCTCCTCTACACTAGAAGCTCTGGAAAAACAAGGAGTAGATGCAGAGTACATCCGACTCCTACGCAGCATTTATAAAAATGCCACAGCCTCAGTAATGCTACACGAAGTTACTGAAGAATTCAAGATTGAGAAGGGAGTTAGACAAGGAGATTGCCTTTCCCCAATTCTTTTCACAGCTGTTCTGGAGGAAGTTTTTAAAACCTTGGACTGGGAGCAGAAAGGTCTGCGGATTAATGGGGAACACATCAGTCATCTGCGCTTTGCAGATGATATAGTACTCTTCGCAACCAACGGAGAAGATCTAGCTTCAAGACTTCATGAACTGAACACAGCAGGACAGAAGATAGGACTCAGGATAAATTTAACAAAAACAAAGGTAATGTATAACTCTTTTGCAGCACAAGAAACAATCAAATTTGAAGGGACGCCTCTGGATGTCTGCTCAGAATACACATACCTAGGACAACTAGTAACCACAGGAGAGAACAACAGGATTAACGAAGTAAACAGAAGAATTAAACTCGGCTGGAGTGCCTTCGGAAGAAATGCACACATCCTAAAGTCACAAATGCCAATGGTCTTGAAGAGAAAGGTCTTCAACCAATGCATTCTACCAGTGTTGACATATGGAAGCGAAACCTGGGTGTTAAACGCAGCAATAACCCAGCGACTTCAGACAACGCAAAGAAGTATGGAAAGGTGTATGCTTGGGATCACAAGAAGAGACAGGAAACGCAACACCTGGGTGAGGATGAAGACCGGAGTGACAGACATCGTAAATAAAGTAAGGTCACTGAAATGGATGTGGGCAGGCCATGTGGCCAGAAGAAACGACAACCGTTGGACAAGAGCGGTTCTGAACTGGACACCAAGAGATGTGAAGAGACCAAGAAGAAGACCAAAGGACCGATGGAACAGAGACATCATTAAGTACTTAGGTGTGACATGGCAAAGAGAAGCTCAGAATAGAGAGAATTGGAAAGCGCTTGGGGAGGCCTACATCCGACATCGGATTGAAAATGGCTGATGATGATGATGATGATGATGATGAATTATTTTAATAAAGTATTTATTAAGCAATTTATACAAATAAAAAATTTAACATAATTTATTTCAGATTCAAATGCAAAGCTGAAACTTCTATTACAATATTTTGAAATATTTCTCCAAGTCAAACTTGAGAGCAATGTAAAATCTTCTACGTCTAATTTAGACTACAAAGTTCAAATCCCTGGAGATAATAATAATGTCAGAAGCTACTCCTTTTCCAGGAATGAATTGAATACACAAAAAATTTGAGCAAATATTTTTTATTTACTTGTATCATTTTAAATGTTTTTTTACAAGTGATTTTATAAATTTAAAATTACACAATGTATTTTCAATTACAATTAAAAGACAATTATTAACACTACAACTGTTGATGACTGAGCGTATAGTAAACTACTATCTGCGCTTTGAGTACTAATTAATTGATTCTAAGACATCGAAAGTATGAAAGTCGCGCATATATTGGCACTAGAATAAAAACGATCATGCACTAATTCACACACATCTTTCTTATTCGTATTTTATCATGTAATTATTTGTATTCAAACATTGGAGCAGCGATAACGGGAGCACAGCATTGACGTCTATAGTATGACATTCATAATATTGAATGCTAATTATTTAAACGAAAGCATTGTATTTATACAGCGACATAATTCAAAATATGATTTTTGAAATAGTTAATTATTCCATCAGAAGTCATTAAAAATTTAATGAAAATAGTTTTTGTTTTGACCGACAGGTACTACTAGAGTCAAAGTTTGGCGGAAATCTATTTTCATAACTTTTTAATCAAGTGTTACGATCGAAAGTATTGCGTTGTAAAATCGAGTTACATTAAAATAAGATCACTGATATAGTCCATTGGCTGTTCCCAAATAATATAAAATATAACAAGTATTGATTTGACTTCCGGGCACGGTCGGAGCCAAGGCTCTTCGGAAAGCTATTCGACATACATCCAACAGAAAAGTTACAATGGGAACTTATGTATTCGTTATGTTGCTGTTTATGAATAAACAAATCGAGAAATAGATTTTAATTCGGTAGTTTATGGCAGCCAAGCTGAAATGCCCCTCGATACTCGTTGTGATGAGAAATTAACCATCTTTTTTACGGGTTGATCTATTAATTAGGCTTACGCTCGCCACGGATTTATATTGAGACTTATTGATCTATCTATAAAATTTCTATGGAGATCAAGAATTGGGTACAGTAGAGTAGTTCCTGCTAATTTCAATTTGGGTAATCTAATATTTCTGTATCACCTTCCACGCACTGGCTAAGTCACAGTTTTTCGTATAGAAAACTTCACCACAGGGAATATATTTAAATAGTCTGATGGTTGCCATCAGTATGGAAAATTTGATAAATAACATACTAATCGAGACTTACTAGACCATAATTATACGAGATTATTGCAGGTGTTAACATTGATACCTTGATTTATGATGTTAGTCACCGAAAACGCCTATATGATAGCGCGGCAATACCCTATGAACTCAGAATGTAGCAGAGGAATCCTTCATCCACGATTCATATATAAGGCATTCATTATGAATAAAAGGTTTTTTATTAGAAGAATTCAAATTGTTTTAATCAATGATTCTAACATCCCTAACGGATGTGTTAAGAGTAGGACATGTAAATTATGTGAATCCTCCGTGATTTTTAATCGGCGAAGCAAATCTAGTTTCGGTAAGGTAATCGGAAATAATCATCAGCTAAATGGAATGCCTTTAGCTTTCTTAGGGCGATCATAAAAACACTATTCGCTCCAATCGCGTTGTTTCACAGGAAAAATGTAGCACGATGAGGAAGCCCCCTTCCCCCTTTAAAATTTCAAATCCAACCCTTGCACCGGGTGTTAAACAAGGAAAAGAAAAATTAGTTGAGCTCAAGACCGCGGGGCAGGTATTTGAGTATTGCATAAAGAGGTGTATGGGATACCATAGTCAAACATTGCAGGGACGTCTTAGAACCTAGCACTGCTTCTGGAATGACCTCTGATGCCTATCACCTAATAATATGAGGATGTAAAGTAAGAATATTAACTTACCTTCCAATAATCATTGCATGAGTTCGCGTATAACACCGAATACTACACACACTGACCACTGAAAACTGCACACAATTCAAATCACGATTCACTAACTTTTCCACTCGCAGAGCACTCACTACACACAAATATCACTCCCCTATCTCTTCGCGGTCACCTGAATTGTGCCGGGTCGTTCTTCTCGCCCTGGAGAGGATCTCACCGCTGGTGAGGACCTCTGGTCAAATTATAACCATGAATCCCGAGGCCAATTCCTGCAATCCTTCCTTCAGCTGTGGAATCCCATCCCAGCGGTCGAAGACGCCAAGGTTGATGTCTTTGTGAAACTCGTAGGCCTCCGAGATAAATTGAGAAAGGAATGCATTGAAATTATCTTGCTATGTAAGATCTTACGAAAAGAGCTCAAAACAACGTGATTTTCTTGAATGTGCATTTAAGAAGTCAGTCTCAACACTCAAAATTTCTCTATGGCACTCATTTAAAATTTACCACGCCATCGAACAATGTCAAATGATGCAACAAAAAGAAATTAAATGGGTGAGAAAGGCTTTATATCCTGGGGTTATTTACATTATGAACTCTGCATATGGAAAATTAAAATGAAACTATACTCAGCAATAACGAGAGGAGGTTTTTATGCAATGAAAATGTATTACGAGATATGCACAAGCATAATCATTTCCATTTTCTAAGTTAATCAAAAGCCGCTCATGAAGTTTCTAAAAGGCCTCAATCATATAATTTTAATGCTTTTGTGGAACGACATGCTAATTTGAAAGAAAAAGAAATTCATATATTTCCACATTCATGGATTTTATCAATTATTCATTGATGTAAAGCAGCTTTGATTGTAGGGTAAAAAGAGAAGGATTAATATAAGTTCTTGCACTTTATTGAAATCCAACGTCTCGCTTTCCATAATGCATATATTTAATCTAAGAACCGAACGCAGATGAGGCAAAGAGTGCCGAAAATATGCATATTAAGTTCATTTAAACTCTTTGAAAGAATTATTCTGTCGGAAAATTGAAAGGAAAACATTAACCAGAATACCTTGAGCCAAGTTCGAATCAGAGGGAAATTCCTCACAGTCTGATAATTTCTCTCATAGAATTAAGGGAACGTGAGAGATGCTTCATGTACTTCTTTAAATTATTTTTAAAACTAACAACCTACATCTTTTGCCCCCGGGAGAATCAACTACTCTGGAGTAGGAACTTCAGTTTCTCTTACACATATTTAGACGGCACTCTCTCCAACGAGATTTCAATACCATGATTTCATCGAGAAGATATTATAACGTTTAGGATATTCTTACACTACAAGAGGCAAACTGTAAAGTACGTACCCATCTTCCGAGAAGGAGAGCGCTGACAGCCTCCTAAAACCTCAACGTCCGGCGACTTTGCTTGCAACATAGTGAAGAATTATTATTTAGCGCGGGCGAATAGCACAGTGCAAACTGCCGCTCAGAGACGAAGTTATCAGGACACTAGAATGGGAATAAGGCCTAGGAGTAATATAAAATCATCGAATCGGAAGTTCGTTGCAATCGCGAAGAGTCATCCGTAAGATACAACACCGATAAATGTTGAAAAACTAGATGTATAGACTTCTCAAAAGTTCTTACATTGCCAAGGAGTCCAACTCCAGCACAGACAGGTTCGCTCCGTTCAAATGCTCCGACTTTTATGAGTCAACTGCACAAAAGTGACCGCACCGATTCCGCCAAAATTGACTTCCTGAACACTCATACCATCGCTACGAATTCATACTGGAGAAGGGCGGTATATGATTTCTCTTGTTCTATCATGGAGAAGCGTGAACAAATATATCTGGGAGTGTAAGGATACGGTTTAATCATTTGAATGCATATTGTTTATTGTGTTTTCATAAAAGACTTTTTTATGCGATATATAAGTAATGTTCATTATCTTAACTTCTCCGATTCTTCAATCAATGAATTTACAGAGTGTTTATGGGACTCCCGGATAGCTGTGTGGGCAGCGAGTTCGACTTCAATGAAAGCAGGCCGGGTTCGATTCCCGGTGGGATCTCACGTGACCTCGGCTGTCGAAGCATTTTCCACAATAGCACTACTACAACTACAGTGTGTTTGAGTAGGCCGCTAATGAATGAATTTTGACGAATTTACTCTTCTCAATGTATTATCAATAAGGATTGGCGAGTTAAAATTTTAACAATCTTTCTACATTACGTTGAAAATTATAAGGATTATTGAATGAAGATCTTGGAAATAATGATTGTATCAATTTCATATTCCCTCCAAGTGGAATCATTTGGGTTTCCCCAAAATAGCCACCTAAAACTTTTCTTTGAAACTTTTCAGTTAAGCAGTTATACTGCCTAAAATTTTATAAGAGATGCTGAATTTTCCTACATTCTTTATTTCAGACTAAGGTATGCGGAACAGGGAAATGTAATTGCCTATAAATATCCACAGGGATCCAGTGAGTGTGGGTTATAGATTTCATAGTCAAGTCAAGAAGGCCGTCTTGGGTATGAAGTCACTCCTCATCCCATTCGAGAAATGAAGAAACATCATAAGCAATCACATGTTCCTAAGAGACGAGTGAGCAGAGAAAAACAGCTTTCCAGTAAACAGTAATTTTTGTGAAGTACTCTCCTGCAGTTTTGAGCATTTGAGACAGAAATGTGGTAATATTTACACGGTTTTGTTCGTTTATACTTTGAAGAATCCCAACCTATATACTCATTTTAAATCATATTGTATCATTGAAAATTATCACTAAATTGTTGAGGTATTTATCAATGGCTTGATCAAAACATTCCAAGGACATTTGGACATTATTAATAACTTGTAATATTGCATTTAAAAGCCCTTAGCACGAGAGTACCTGGCCAGCAAAGAGAAGTGATTGCTTCTACATCTCATATTGTGTCCAGTTCTTGTGAGAGTGCAGCACTTTGTGTGATGCAGGATCCATCTTTTGCTACTCCGCCACCTCGTAAAAGGTCTACACAAAAAGGTTAATTGCTGCACTAAAATGGAATTTCATTCTATGCTTTATTACTTCAGCTGACTCGAAGGCAGCAATTCCTTTTAAGATGAGTTTTGATAAGGTTTTATAAATTTTACTATATGAAGTTTGGAGTAGAACCTTCATGTTAACTTACGTGTTGGAGAAAATAAATTGGAAGTGTACTTTGTTTGCAATGATATGATAATATCTAAGGATAGTAGAACATAATCTAAGGCTGAGAAGGAAAGGAAATTTATAAATAACATTGTTCAATTCCATTCTGTTTTTATTTACCACTATAGCCATGTACTGGGACAGACGTATACTCTGGAAGGTCATACATACAAAATAATACATGGATATAAAATACACGCATACTTACAATAAAAATTGTATACATACAAACATACTATTCCTCTACATACCCCTTACATACGTTAGCTTTAAATTCATGATCTTAGTTGTCGTACCATACATTGGACATAAGGTACAATATTTTGTACTATTTTGTATGATCTTTTCAGATTAAGGAACCTAAGGAAATAAGTTTACATATGTATCTTTTATTTGGATATTCTATGATTGATTTTTTTATTGTTATTATCTTTAAAGAAGCAGGTTTTTTATATAAAATTATTTTTACTATAAAGCAGAAGCCATTTCTTAATTTTTATTTTGAAGCAGTCTCTCTTTTGTCATAAAATTGAGATATTTTTTTATCATTACTATACAGGGCCCATTTCCATTACTTTTATCTATTTCATTTATCACTTTATATAACAGGATATTTATTTTTATTTTATAGCAGGTACTATTTTGTTTTTCTTCATATTAGTGTTTTTTACTGTCATATGATACAATTTTCTTTATTTTAATGCTGAGGACTGTGCTGCCAGTGATAATCATTTACTTTCCTTTGAATAAATTTGTTATATAGAGAATGAATATTTATATTCTAATGACCCAAGGGGATGAAAATAAATGAATTGCCTATAGCATGGAAAAGGCGTACTTTTCAATGTATTGTTTCCTTTCTAAGGGACTGTTAGGGATTACAATCCACCTTGTTCTTACATCCAGTATGTTCTGGGTTTTTGTCACGTCCTCTGTAGGCCTAACACTGGCATGCCTGAGGCTGACATTAGCACTGCTTCCCAATGATTTTTGGTATCAGCCTTGTGCATAAAAATGCAATGCACAAAGGACAAAGGCCCAAAGGAATTATTCCAGTTATTAATACCATATATATTTGGTTATATCTATTGTAATGTATCTATATCGTATTATATCTATATGGTTACAATAATCATTTCATTCATCATTAATTATTTTATTTCGAAGACAGAAATGATTAATCTTCCATCATAATTAAATTATTCCAATACAATATATATATATATTATTTACTATTACCTACTTTTTTAATACAATACTTACTTTTGGATTTTGTGAGTCATTTGCCTATGGTGCAGTCATGTCTTACTTGAGTTCCTATATATTATTGAATTATTTACTAATTGTATCATACTAATAACTTGTGGTACGTAATACAATTATCCTCCAAAGATTATGAGTAAAGAAGAATCCATGGAATATGAATCATCTGCATGAAAAGCCTTAGCTAATTCTCATGGTCATGTTTTGCTGAAATTCCAACTACATTATTTATTTTATTTTTTAAGCTACTTTATTTCCTTGAAATGTATCATATTTTGTTTTGAAAAGTAAGAAGTCAGGCAGAATTTTGTGTATGTTTAACCTCTATGTTGAAACTTAGTCTGTTATTTATTAAAAATAACTTTTTATGATGCTGATCCAGGATATTGATTGAAATATGATATAAAAATGAAAAAAATAAATTAATTGCTAAGGATATACTTCCATAAGTTGTTGCTTTGAAAAGAATACCCAATTTTAACTATGAATGTTATTTATGATATATTATAACTAAAAGAGTCTTTATGAAGAACAAAGGCTTATGGAAATGAAGAAAAATAATAGGAATCGACTATATTCTTCTGGATGATAATGGCTTTTATCCTAGAAATTTTACTGCAAATGTTGAAAATATGATTGATAAATCAATATGGAAAGGAGTATGTTGAAGACAAGTATGATTTAACTTGACATAATGGAAACTGAATCGATAAAATAAAGACTATGACAACATATTCAGATATCTATCCAAAGTCAAAATATTTGGAAATACAACTCACTGGTAATTAATGAACCTTGTTAGGAATATTCACAATTTAAAAAAGTTTAAATGCATGAAATTATGAAATAATTGTCATTAGAGGATGAAAGAATAAGTCGACGCTAGTCTTGAATCAGAAACTCAAGCAACCCAGTAACAAGAGAACTAACTGCCAACTTCTGAATGAACTATAAGAATCAATCTGACAAAGAAAATTTAAAATCTAGGCCAATACCCTATCCAATATACTGGATCAGCAGATTGGAATGTCTTACTTGAAGAAGTTGAAATGTAAGAGATTATGGCTATAGATATTTGCAAACACTTCTTAAATGAAAGAATAAACAACAGATAACCACAACAATTTCTGAATAACAATGAATACACGATTAATTGCAACAAATGTAATTATTTGCAACATGCAAAACCTATCCAAAGACTGCACTAGCCTTTTGTAAAGAAATGATGCCTTTGAGAAACCAAGGGAAGATAAGCTATAAATCAAAACACAAGAAGGGAGAACCTAACTGCAACTAGCATTATACATTTCAGAAGAATTTAAAGCCTGGCTTCATGACAAGAATATGAAATGAAGAGAGAAAGTTACAACATACTTCCATGATTGTTTACTCAAAAGCAGTGAGGAACTGAACACCTCTTAGCATACTGCAAAAAGTCCTCCAGATGATATAACAACACTGCTTGCTTATCACACCACTCATTCGCCACATCACTATGTTCTCCTACTTGCAGATGCAAGTTTTCATTAGCATGATGCTCTCACGACTCATGAGATTTCATCCTCTTGCTCAACTTGATGTTGAACCCCAAATTACTAACGATGACACGAAGGGAAAGGTTTGACAAAGAAGAAAACATCAAGTTCGGCGAAGAATCAACCACCAGTGGCATAAATAACAGCTACCTTTCCACATAGATACCCTGCAAAAATATCATTTACTTTCACTTTAATAACGAGTAATTAAGTATAAATTACTTTTTATAAAATAAATCCAAACTATAGTTAACTATACATTGATTGACAGGATTTGATCGCGTGAAAAAACTAGGTCAATCACATCTATCACGCCGATTTTAAAACCAGAATAAATTTACTGGAGTAAAAATGCGCTTAAAGATTAAATCCACATGTAAAATCTATCGGAAGTTTTCTCTACGAAATCAAAAGTTTCAAAGTTTATACATAATCGCTTTCTCGTTTGACAGAACACATCTAGCATTTCAAAACATTCGAAAGCGATAGACAGCCTTCAACAATTTGAAAGATTGCGTTAAAAAGATCATTTGTAACGTTAAACAGCGGAATTGCATTTATTCTGTTGGCCAAAATGGGCATAAACATATCGAACAAGTGGCAAGATATTAAAAAGGCGTAGGAAATTTATCTCTATAATGAAACGTTTCCCTTAATTTTTGATGTTACTCCTCGATATCATTTCTTAGAATTGGTAGGACGTTTGATTCTGATGTAAATAAAAAATCATTCTTCGAAGAAAACATATTTCCATTGTAAAGAGGAGTATACCGAAGTCGAGCATGCGATTCTGACATAGAACGCGCCGTGAAATTCTCAGTGTACTGAGACAGTAGAGTAGCGATAAGTGTGTTTCTTACCGGTAAACACGAAAGTTAATTTTCTGCAATCATTGAACATTGCACTGTTCTACAGCGTTCTGATTGCGCAGTGTACAGTGATACCGTATGAATCTCAATAGAATACACACGAGTATTTACTTCCTTTTTTCTTATTTGAAACGGTAGAATTCACATCGCTACATATTGAATCAATGTCAGGCAAAATTTATGATCTCTTTGCGTTTAATTGAGATGAAGCTTATTATTATTTTTTTTTAATTCAGCTAGGATTAAGCAATAATTAAGTTTAATAGTTTTTTCCCGAATGCAATTGAATTCATGCGAATTAATTATCTTAATAAAGTATTTATTAAGCAATTTATACAAATAAAAAATTTAACATAATTTATTTCAGATTCAAATGCAAAGCTGAAACTTCTATTACAATATTTTGAAATATTTCTCCAAGTCAAACTTGAGAGCAATGTAAAATATTCTACGTCTAATTTAGACTACAAAGTTCAAATCCCTGGAGATAATAATAATGTCAGAAGCTACTCCTTTTCCAGGAATGAATTGAATACACAAAAAATTTGAGCAAATATTTTTTATTTGCTTGTATCATTTTAAATGTTTTTTTACAAGTGATTTTATAAATTTAAAATTACACAATGTATTTTCAATTACAATTAAAAGACAATTATTAACACTACAACTGTTGATGACTGAGCGTATAGTAAACTACTATCTGCGCTTTGAGTACTAATTAATTGATTCTAAGACATCGAAAGTATGAAAGTCGCGCATATATTGGCACTAGAATAAAAACGATCATGCACTAATTCACACACATCCTTCTTATTCGTATTTTATCATGTAATTATTTGTATTCAAACATTGGAGCAGCGATAACGGGAGCACAGCATTGACGTCTATAGTATGACATTCATAATATTGAATGCTAATTATTTAAACGAAAGCATTGTATTTATACAGCGACATAATTCAAAATATGATTTTTGAAATAGTTAATTATTCCATCAGAAGTCATTAAAAATTTAATGAAAATAGTTTTTGTTTTGACCGACAGGTACTACTAGAGTCAAAGTTTGGCGGAAATCTATTTTCATAACTTTTTAATCAAGTGTTACGATCGAAAGTATTGCGTTGTAAAATCGAGTTACATTAAAATAAGATCACTGATATAGTCCATTGGCTGTTCCCAAATAATATAAAATATAACAAGTATTGATTTGACTTCCGGGCACGGTCGGAGCCAAGGCTCTTCGGAAAGCTATTCGACATACATCCAACAGAAAAGTTACAATGGGAACTTATGTATTCGTTATGTTGCTGTTTATGAATAAACAAATCGAGAAATAGATTTTAATTCGGTAGTTTATGGCAGCCAAGCTGAAATGCCCCTCGATACTCGTGATGAGAAATTAACCATCTATTTTACGGGTTGATCTATTAATTAGGCTTACGCTCGCCACGGATTTATATTGAGACTTATTGATCTATCTATAAAATTTCTATGGAGATCAAGAATTGGGCACAGTAGAGTAGTTCCTGCTAATTTCAATTTGGGTAATCTAATATTTCTGTATCACCTTCCACGCACTGGCTAAGTCACAGTTTTTCGTATAGAAAACTTCACCACAGGGAATATATTTAAATAGTCTGATGGTTGCCATCAGTATGGAAAATTTGATAAATAACATACTAATCGAGACTTAACTAGACCATAATTATACGAGATTATTGCAGGTGTTAACATTGATACCTTGATTTATGATGTTAGTCACCGAAAACGCCTATATGATAGCGCGGCAATACCCTATGAACTCAGAATGTAGCAGAGGAATCCTTCATCCACGATTCATATATAAGGCATTCATTATGAATAAAAGGTTTTTTTATTAGAAGAATTCAAATTGTTTTAATCAATGATTCTAACATCCCTAACGGATGTGTTAAGAGTAGGACATGTAAATTATGTGAATCCTCCGTGATTTTTAATCGGCGAAGCAAATCTAGTTTCGGTAAGGTAATCGGAGATAATCATCAGCTAAATGGAATGCCTTCAGCTTTCTTAGGGCGATCATAAAAACACTATTCGCTCCAATCTCGTTGTTTCACAGGAAAAATGTAGCACGATGAGGAAGCCCCCTTCCCCCTTTAAAATTTCAAATCCAACCCATGCACCGGGTGTTAAACAAGGAAAAGAAAAATTAGTTGAGCTCAAGACCGCGGGGCAGGTATTTGAGTATTGCATAAAGAGGTGTATGGGATACCATAGTCAAACATTGCAGGGACGTCTTAGAACCTAGCACTGCTTCTGGAATGACCTCTGATGCCTATCACCTAATAATATGAGGATGTAAAGTAAGAATATTAACTTACCTTCCAATAATCATTGCATGAGTTCGCGTATAACACCGAATACTACACACACTGACCACTGAAAACTGCACACAATTCAAATCACGATTCACTAACTTTTCCACTCGCAGAGCACTCACTACACACAAATATCACTCCCCTATCTCTTCGCGGTCACCTGAATTGTGCCGGGTCGTTCTTCTCGCCCTGGAGAGGATCTCACCGCTGGTGAGGACCTCTGGTCAAATTATAACCATGAATCCCGAGGCCAATTCCTGCAATCCTTCCTTCAGCTGTGGAATCCCATCCCAGCGGTCGAAGACGCCAAGGTTGATGTCTTTGTGAAACTCGTAGGCCTCCGAGATAAATTGAGAAAGGAATGCATTGAAATTATCTTGCTATGTAAGATCTTACGAAAAGAGCTCAAAACAACGTGATTTTCTTGAATGTGCATTTAAGAAGTCAGTCTCAACACTCAAAATTTCTCTATGGCACTCATTTAAAATTTACCACGCCATCGAACATTGTCAAATGATGCAACAAAAAGAAATTAAATGGGTGAGAAAGGCTTTATATCCTGGGGTTATTTACATTATGAACTCTGCATATGGAAAATTAAAATGAAACTATACTCAGCAATAACGAGGGGAGGTTTTTATGCAATGAAAATGTATTACGAGATATGCACAAGCATAATCATTTCCATTTTCTAAGTTAATCAAAAGCCGCTCATGAAGTTTCTAAAAGGCCTCAATCATATAATTTTAATGCTTTTGTGGAACGACATGCTAATTTGAAAGAAAAAGAAATTCATATATTTCCACATTCATGGATTTTATCAATTATTCATTGATGTAAAGCAGCTTTGATTGTAGGGTAAAAAGAGAAGGATTAATATAAGTTCTTGCACTTTATTGAAATCCAACGTCTCGCTTTCCATAATGCATATATTTAATCTAAGAACCGACCGCAGATGAGGCAAAGAGTGCCGAAAATATGCATATTAAGTTCATTTAAACTCTTTGAAAGAATTATTCTGTCGGAAAATTGAAAGGAAAACATTAACCAGAATACCTTGAGCCAAGTTCGAATCAGAGGGAAATTCCTCACAGTCTGATAATTTCTCTCATAGAATTAAGGGAACGTGAGAGATGCTTCATGTACTTCTTTAAATTATTTTTAAAACTAACAACCTACATCTTTTGCCCCCGGGAGAATCAACTACTCTGGAGTAGGAACTTCAGTTTCTCTTACACATATTTAGACGGCACTCTCTCCAACGAGATTTCAATACCATGATTTCATCGAGAAGATATTATAACGTTTAGGATATTCTTACACTACAAGAGGCAAACTGTAAAGTACGTACCCATCTTCCGAGAAGGAGAGCGCTGACAGCCTCCTAAAACCTCAACGTCCGGCGACTTTGCTTGCAACATAGTGAAGAATTATTATTTAGCGCGGGCGAATAGCACAGTGCAAACTGCCGCTCAGAGACGAAGTTATCAGGACACTAGAATGGGAATAAGGCCTAGGAGTAATATAAAATCATCGAATCGGAAGTTCGTTGCAATCGCGAAGAGTCATCCGTAAGATACAACACCGATAAATGTTGAAAAACTAGATGTATAGACTTCTCAAAAGTTCTTACATTGCCAAGGAGTCCAACTCCAGCACAGACAGGTTCGCTCCGTTCAAATGCTCCGACTTTTATGAGTCAACTGCACAAAAGTGACCGCACCGATTCCGCCAAAATTGACTTCCTGAACACTCATACCATCGCTACGAATTCATACTGGAGAAGGGCGGTATATGATTTCTCTTGTTCTATCATGGAGAAGCGTGAACAAATATATCTGGGAGTGTAAGGATACGGTTTAATCATTTGAATGCATATTGTTTATTGTGTTTTCATAAAAGACTTTTTTATGCGATATATAAGTAATGTTCATTATCTTAACTTCTCCGATTCTTCAATCAATGAATTTACAGAGTGTTTATGGGACTCCCGGATAGCTGTGTGGGCAGCGAGTTCGACTTCAATGAAAGCAGGCCGGGTTCGATTCCCGGTGGGATCTCACGTGACCTCGGCTGTCGAAGCATTTTCCACAATAGCACTACTACAACTACAGTGTGTTTGAGTAGGCCGCTAATGAATGAATTTTGACGAATTTACTCTTCTCAATGTATTATCAATAAGGATTGGCGAGTTAAAATTTTAACAATCTTTCTACATTACGTTGAAAATTATAAGGATTATTGAATGAAGATCTTGGAAATAATGATTGTATCAATTTCATATTCCCTCCAAGTGGAATCATTTGGGTTTCCCCAAAATAGCCACCTAAAACTTTTCTTTGAAACTTTTCAGTTAAGCAGTTATACTGCCTAAAATTTTATAAGAGATGCTGAATTTTCCTACATTCTTTATTTCAGACTAAGGTATGCGGAACAGGGAAATGTAATTGCCTATAAATATCCACAGGGATCCAGTGAGTGTGGGTTATAGATTTCATAGTCAAGTCAAGAAGGCCGTCTTGGGTATGAAGTCACTCCTCATCCCATTCGAGAAATGAAGAAACATCATAAGCAATCACATGTTCCTAAGAGACGAGTGAGCAGAGAAAAACAGCTTTCCAGTAAACAGTAATTTTTGTGAAGTACTCTCCTGCAGTTTTGAGCATTTGAGACAGAAATGTGGTAATATTTACACGGTTTTGTTCGTTTATACTTTGAAGAATCCCAACCTATATACTCATTTTAAATCATATTGTATCATTGAAAATTATCACTAAATTGTTGAGGTATTTATCAATGGCTTGATCAAAACATTCCAAGGACATTTGGACATTATTAATAACTTGTAATATTGCATTTAAAAGCCCTTAGCACGAGAGTACCTGGCCAGCAAAGAGAAGTGATTGCTTCTACATCTCATATTGTGTCCAGTTCTTGTGAGAGTGCAGCACTTTGTGTGATGCAGGATCCATCTTTTGCTACTCCGCCACCTCGTAAAAGGTCTACACAAAAAGGTTAATTGCTGCACTAAAATGGAATTTCATTCTATGCTTTATTACTTCAGCTGACTCGAAGGCAGCAATTCCTTTTAAGATGAGTTTTGATAAGGTTTTATAAATTTTACTATATGAAGTTTGGAGTAGAACCTTCATGTTAACTTACGTGTTGGAGAAAATAAATTGGAAGTGTACTTTGTTTGCAATGATATGATAATATCTAAGGATAGTAGAACATAATCTAAGGCTGAGAAGGAAAGGAAATTTATAAATAACATTGTTCAATTCCATTCTGTTTTTATTTACCACTATAGCCATGTACTGGGACAGACGTATACTCTGGAAGGTCATACATACAAAATAATACATGGATATAAAATACACGCATACTTACAATAAAAATTGTATACATACAAACATACTATTCCTCTACATACCCCTTACATACGTTAGCTTTAAATTCATGATCTTAGTTGTCGTACCATACATTGGACATAAGGTACAATATTTTGTACTATTTTGTATGATCTTTTCAGATTAAGGAACCTAAGGAAATAAGTTTACATATGTATCTTTTATTTGGATATTCTATGATTGATTTTTTTATTGTTATTATCTTTAAAGAAGCAGGTTTTTTATATAAAATTATTTTTACTATAAAGCAGAAGCCATTTCTTAATTTTTATTTTGAAGCAGTCTCTCTTTTGTCATAAAATTGAGATATTTTTTTATCATTACTATACAGGGCCCATTTCCATTACTTTTATCTATTTCATTTATCACTTTATATAACAGGATATTTATTTTTATTTTATAGCAGGTACTATTTTGTTTTTCTTCATATTAGTGTTTTTTACTGTCATATGATACAATTTTCTTTATTTTAATGCTGAGGACTGTGCTGCCAGTGATAATCATTTACTTTCCTTTGAATAAATTTGTTATATAGAGAATGAATATTTATATTCTAATGACCCAAGGGGATGAAAATAAATGAATTGCCTATAGCATGGAAAAGGCGTACTTTTCAATGTATTGTTTCCTTTCTAAGGGACTGTTAGGGATTACAATCCACCTTGTTCTTACATCCAGTATGTTCTGGGTTTTTGTCACGTCCTCTGTAGGCCTAACACTGGCATGCCTGAGGCTGACATTAGCACTGCTTCCCAATGATTTTTGGTATCAGCCTTGTGCATAAAAATGCAATGCACAAAGGACAAAGGCCCAAAGGAATTATTCCAGTTATTAATACCATATATATTTGGTTATATCTATTGTAATGTATCTATATCGTATTATATCTATATGGTTACAATAATCATTTCATTCATCATTAATTATTTTATTTCGAAGACAGAAATGATTAATCTTCCATCATAATTAAATTATTCCAATACAATATATATATATTATTTACTATTACCTACTTTTTTAATACAATACTTACTTTTGGATTTTGTGAGTCATTTGCCTATGGTGCAGTCATGTCTTACTTGAGTTCCTATATATTATTGAATTATTTACTAATTGTATCATACTAATAACTTGTGGTACGTAATACAATTATCCTCCAAAGATTATGAGTAAAGAAGAATCCATGGAATATGAATCATCTGCATGAAAAGCCTTAGCTAATTCTCATGGTCATGTTTTGCTGAAATTCCAACTACATTATTTATTTTATTTTTTAAGCTACTTTATTTCCTTGAAATGTATCATATTTTGTTTTGAAAAGTAAGAAGTCAGGCAGAATTTTGTGTATGTTTAACCTCTATGTTGAAACTTAGTCTGTTATTTATTAAAAATAACTTTTTATGATGCTGATCCAGGATATTGATTGAAATATGATATAAAAATGAAAAAAATAAATTAATTGCTAAGGATATACTTCCATAAGTTGTTGCTTTGAAAAGAATACCCAATTTTAACTATGAATGTTATTTATGATATATTATAACTAAAAGAGTCTTTATGAAGAACAAAGGCTTATGGAAATGAAGAAAAATAATAGGAATCGACTATATTCTTCTGGATGATAATGGCTTTTATCCTAGAAATTTTACTGCAAATGTTGAAAATATGATTGATAAATCAATATGGAAAGGAGTATGTTGAAGACAAGTATGATTTAACTTGACATAATGGAAACTGAATCGATAAAATAAAGACTATGACAACATATTCAGATATCTATCCAAAGTCAAAATATTTGGAAATACAACTCACTGGTAATTAATGAACCTTGTTAGGAATATTCACAATTTAAAAAAGTTTAAATGCATGAAATTATGAAATAATTGTCATTAGAGGATGAAAGAATAAGTCGACGCTAGTCTTGAATCAGAAACTCAAGCAACCCAGTAACAAGAGAACTAACTGCCAACTTCTGAATGAACTATAAGAATCAATCTGACAAAGAAAATTTAAAATCTAGGCCAATACCCTATCCAATATACTGGATCAGCAGATTGGAATGTCTTACTTGAAGAAGTTGAAATGTAAGAGATTATGGCTATAGATATTTGCAAACACTTCTTAAATGAAAGAATAAACAACAGATAACCACAACAATTTCTGAATAACAATGAATACACGATTAATTGCAACATATGTAATTATTTGCAACATGCAAAACCTATCCAAAGACTGCACTAGCCTTTTGTAAAGAAATGATGCCTTTGAGAAACCAAGGGAAGATAAGCTATAAATCAAAACACAAGAAGGGAGAACCTAACTGCAACTAGCATTATACATTTCAGAAGAATTTAAAGCCTGGCTTCATGACAAGAATATGAAATGAAGAGAGAAAGTTACAACATACTTCCATGATTGTTTACTCAAAAGCAGTGAGGAACTGAACACCTCTTAGCATACTGCAAAAAGTCCTCCAGATGATATAACAACACTGCTTGCTTATCACACCACTCATTCGCCACATCACTATGTTCTCCTACTTGCAGATGCAAGTTTTCATTAGCATGATGCTCTCACGACTCATGAGATTTCATCCTCTTGCTCAACTTGATGTTGAACCCCAAATTACTAACGATGACACGAAGGGAAAGGTTTGACAAAGAAGAAAACATCAAGTTCGGCGAAGAATCAACCACCAGTGGCATAAATAACAGCTACCTTTCCACATAGATACCCTGCAAAAATATCATTTACTTTCACTTTAATAACGAGTAATTAAGTATAAATTACTTTTTATAAAATAAATCCAAACTATAGTTAACTATACATTGATTGACAGGATTTGATCGAGTGAAAAAACTAGGTCAATCACATCTATCACGCCGATTTTAAAACCAGAATAAATTTACTGGAGTAAAAATGCGCTTAAAGATTAAATCCACATGTAAAATCTATCGGAAGTTTTCTCTACGAAATCAAAAGTTTCAAAGTTTATACATAATCGCTTTCTCGTTTGACAGAACACATCTAGCATTTCAAAACATTCGAAAGCGATAGACAGCCTTCAACAATTTGAAAGATTGCGTTAAAAAGATCATTTGTAACGTTAAACAGCGGAATTGCATTTATTCTGTTGGCCAAAATGGGCATAAACATATCGAACAAGTGGCAAGATATTAAAAAGGCGTAGGAAATTTATCTCTATAATGAAACGTTTCCCTTAATTTTTGATGTTACTCCTCGATATCATTTCTTAGAATTGGTAGGACGTTTGATTCTGATGTAAATAAAAAATCATTCTTCGAAGAAAAAATATTTCCATTGTAAAGAGGAGTATACCGAAGTCGAGCAACAGTCATGCGATTCTGACATAGAACGCGCCGTGAAATTCTCAGTGTACTGAGACAGTAGAGTAGCGATAAGTGTGTTTCTTACCGGTAAACACGAAAGTTAATTTTCTGCAATCATTGAACATTGCACTGTTCTACAGCGTTCTGATTGCGCAGTGTACAGTGATACCGTATGAATCTCAATAGAATACACACGAGTATTTACTTCCTTTTTTCTTATTTGAAACGGTAGAATTCACATCGCTACATATTGAATCAATGTCAGGCAAAATTTATGATCTCTTTGCGTTTAATTGAGATGAAGCTTATTATTATTTTTTTTTAATTCAGCTAGGATTAAGCAATAATTAAGTTTAATAGTTTTTTTCCCGAATGCAATTGAATTCATGCGAATTAATTATCTTAATAAAGTATTTATTAAGCAATTTATACAAATAAAAAATTTAACATAATTTATTTCAGATTCAAATGCAAAGCTGAAACTTCTATTACAATATTTTGAAATATTTCTCCAAGTCAAACTTGAGAGCAATGTAAAATATTCTACGTCTAATTTAGACTACAAAGTTCAAATCCCTGGAGATAATAATAATGTCAGAAGCTACTCCTTTTCCAGGAATGAATTGAATACACAAAAAATTTGAGCAAATATTTTTTATTTACTTGTATCATTTTAAATGTTTTTTTACAAGTGATTTTATAAATTTAAAATTACACAATGTATTTTCAATTACAATTAAAAGACAATTATTAACACTACAACTGTTGATGACTGAGCGTATAGTAAACTACTATCTGCGCTTTGAGTACTAATTAATTGATTCTAAGACATCGAAAGTATGAAAGTCGCGCATATATTGGCACTAGAATAAAAACGATCATGCACTAATTCACACACATCCTTCTTATTCGTATTTTATCATGTAATTATTTGTATTCAAACATTGGAGCAGCGATAACGGGAGCACAGCATTGACGTCTATAGTATGACATTCATAATATTGAATGCTAATTATTTAAACGAAAGCATTGTATTTATACAGCGACATAATTCAAAATATGATTTTTGAAATAGTTAATTATTCCATCAGAAGTCATTAAAAATTTAATGAAAATAGTTTTTGTTTTGACCGACAGGTACTACTAGAGTCAAAGTTTGGCGGAAATCTATTTTCATAACTTTTTAATCAAGTGTTACGATCGAAAGTATTGCGTTGTAAAATCGAGTTACATTAAAATAAGATCACTGATATAGTCCATTGGCTGTTCCCAAATAATATAAAATATAACAAGTATTGATTTGACTTCCGGGCACGGTCGGAGCCAAGGCTCTTCGGAAAGCTATTCGACATACATCCAACAGAAAAGTTACAATGGGAACTTATGTATTCGTTATGTTGCTGTTTATGAATAAACAAATCGAGAAATAGATTTTAATTCGGTAGTTTATGGCAGCCAAGCTGAAATGCCCCTCGATACTCGTGATGAGAAATTAACCATCTATTTTACGGGTTGATCTATTAATTAGGCTTACGCTCGCCACGGATTTATATTGAGACTTATTGATCTATCTATAAAATTTCTATGGAGATCAAGAATTGGGCACAGTAGAGTAGTTCCTGCTAATTTCAATTTGGGTAATCTAATATTTCTGTATCACCTTCCACGCACTGGCTAAGTCACAGTTTTTCGTATAGAAAACTTCACCACAGGGAATATATTTAAATAGTCTGATGGTTGCCATCAGTATGGAAAATTTGATAAATAACATACTAATCGAGACTTAACTAGACCATAATTATACGAGATTATTGCAGGTGTTAACATTGATACCTTGATTTATGATGTTAGTCACCGAAAACGCCTATATGATAGCGCGGCAATACCCTATGAACTCAGAATGTAGCAGAGGAATCCTTCATCCACGATTCATATATAAGGCATTCATTATGAATAAAAGGTTTTTTTATTAGAAGAATTCAAATTGTTTTAATCAATGATTCTAACATCCCTAACGGATGTGTTAAGAGTAGGACATGTAAATTATGTGAATCCTCCGTGATTTTTAATCGGCGAAGCAAATCTAGTTTCGGTAAGGTAATCGGAGATAATCATCAGCTAAATGGAATGCCTTCAGCTTTCTTAGGGCGATCATAAAAACACTATTCGCTCCAATCTCGTTGTTTCACAGGAAAAATGTAGCACGATGAGGAAGCCCCCTTCCCCCTTTAAAATTTCAAATCCAACCCATGCACCGGGTGTTAAACAAGGAAAAGAAAAATTAGTTGAGCTCAAGACCGCGGGGCAGGTATTTGAGTATTGCATAAAGAGGTGTATGGGATACCATAGTCAAACATTGCAGGGACGTCTTAGAACCTAGCACTGCTTCTGGAATGACCTCTGATGCCTATCACCTAATAATATGAGGATGTAAAGTAAGAATATTAACTTACCTTCCAATAATCATTGCATGAGTTCGCGTATAACACCGAATACTACACACACTGACCACTGAAAACTGCACACAATTCAAATCACGATTCACTAACTTTTCCACTCGCAGAGCACTCACTACACACAAATATCACTCCCCTATCTCTTCGCGGTCACCTGAATTGTGCCGGGTCGTTCTTCTCGCCCTGGAGAGGATCTCACCGCTGGTGAGGACCTCTGGTCAAATTATAACCATGAATCCCGAGGCCAATTCCTGCAATCCTTCCTTCAGCTGTGGAATCCCATCCCAGCGGTCGAAGACGCCAAGGTTGATGTCTTTGTGAAACTCGTAGGCCTCCGAGATAAATTGAGAAAGGAATGCATTGAAATTATCTTGCTATGTAAGATCTTACGAAAAGAGCTCAAAACAACGTGATTTTCTTGAATGTGCATTTAAGAAGTCAGTCTCAACACTCAAAATTTCTCTATGGCACTCATTTAAAATTTACCACGCCATCGAACATTGTCAAATGATGCAACAAAAAGAAATTAAATGGGTGAGAAAGGCTTTATATCCTGGGGTTATTTACATTATGAACTCTGCATATGGAAAATTAAAATGAAACTATACTCAGCAATAACGAGGGGAGGTTTTTATGCAATGAAAATGTATTACGAGATATGCACAAGCATAATCATTTCCATTTTCTAAGTTAATCAAAAGCCGCTCATGAAGTTTCTAAAAGGCCTCAATCATATAATTTTAATGCTTTTGTGGAACGACATGCTAATTTGAAAGAAAAAGAAATTCATATATTTCCACATTCATGGATTTTATCAATTATTCATTGATGTAAAGCAGCTTTGATTGTAGGGTAAAAAGAGAAGGATTAATATAAGTTCTTGCACTTTATTGAAATCCAACGTCTCGCTTTCCATAATGCATATATTTAATCTAAGAACCGACCGCAGATGAGGCAAAGAGTGCCGAAAATATGCATATTAAGTTCATTTAAACTCTTTGAAAGAATTATTCTGTCGGAAAATTGAAAGGAAAACATTAACCAGAATACCTTGAGCCAAGTTCGAATCAGAGGGAAATTCCTCACAGTCTGATAATTTCTCTCATAGAATTAAGGGAACGTGAGAGATGCTTCATGTACTTCTTTAAATTATTTTTAAAACTAACAACCTACATCTTTTGCCCCCGGGAGAATCAACTACTCTGGAGTAGGAACTTCAGTTTCTCTTACACATATTTAGACGGCACTCTCTCCAACGAGATTTCAATACCATGATTTCATCGAGAAGATATTATAACGTTTAGGATATTCTTACACTACAAGAGGCAAACTGTAAAGTACGTACCCATCTTCCGAGAAGGAGAGCGCTGACAGCCTCCTAAAACCTCAACGTCCGGCGACTTTGCTTGCAACATAGTGAAGAATTATTATTTAGCGCGGGCGAATAGCACAGTGCAAACTGCCGCTCAGAGACGAAGTTATCAGGACACTAGAATGGGAATAAGGCCTAGGAGTAATATAAAATCATCGAATCGGAAGTTCGTTGCAATCGCGAAGAGTCATCCGTAAGATACAACACCGATAAATGTTGAAAAACTAGATGTATAGACTTCTCAAAAGTTCTTACATTGCCAAGGAGTCCAACTCCAGCACAGACAGGTTCGCTCCGTTCAAATGCTCCGACTTTTATGAGTCAACTGCACAAAAGTGACCGCACCGATTCCGCCAAAATTGACTTCCTGAACACTCATACCATCGCTACGAATTCATACTGGAGAAGGGCGGTATATGATTTCTCTTGTTCTATCATGGAGAAGCGTGAACAAATATATCTGGGAGTGTAAGGATACGGTTTAATCATTTGAATGCATATTGTTTATTGTGTTTTCATAAAAGACTTTTTTATGCGATATATAAGTAATGTTCATTATCTTAACTTCTCCGATTCTTCAATCAATGAATTTACAGAGTGTTTATGGGACTCCCGGATAGCTGTGTGGGCAGCGAGTTCGACTTCAATGAAAGCAGGCCGGGTTCGATTCCCGGTGGGATCTCACGTGACCTCGGCTGTCGAAGCATTTTCCACAATAGCACTACTACAACTACAGTGTGTTTGAGTAGGCCGCTAATGAATGAATTTTGACGAATTTACTCTTCTCAATGTATTATCAATAAGGATTGGCGAGTTAAAATTTTAACAATCTTTCTACATTACGTTGAAAATTATAAGGATTATTGAATGAAGATCTTGGAAATAATGATTGTATCAATTTCATATTCCCTCCAAGTGGAATCATTTGGGTTTCCCCAAAATAGCCACCTAAAACTTTTCTTTGAAACTTTTCAGTTAAGCAGTTATACTGCCTAAAATTTTATAAGAGATGCTGAATTTTCCTACATTCTTTATTTCAGACTAAGGTATGCGGAACAGGGAAATGTAATTGCCTATAAATATCCACAGGGATCCAGTGAGTGTGGGTTATAGATTTCATAGTCAAGTCAAGAAGGCCGTCTTGGGTATGAAGTCACTCCTCATCCCATTCGAGAAATGAAGAAACATCATAAGCAATCACATGTTCCTAAGAGACGAGTGAGCAGAGAAAAACAGCTTTCCAGTAAACAGTAATTTTTGTGAAGTACTCTCCTGCAGTTTTGAGCATTTGAGACAGAAATGTGGTAATATTTACACGGTTTTGTTCGTTTATACTTTGAAGAATCCCAACCTATATACTCATTTTAAATCATATTGTATCATTGAAAATTATCACTAAATTGTTGAGGTATTTATCAATGGCTTGATCAAAACATTCCAAGGACATTTGGACATTATTAATAACTTGTAATATTGCATTTAAAAGCCCTTAGCACGAGAGTACCTGGCCAGCAAAGAGAAGTGATTGCTTCTACATCTCATATTGTGTCCAGTTCTTGTGAGAGTGCAGCACTTTGTGTGATGCAGGATCCATCTTTTGCTACTCCGCCACCTCGTAAAAGGTCTACACAAAAAGGTTAATTGCTGCACTAAAATGGAATTTCATTCTATGCTTTATTACTTCAGCTGACTCGAAGGCAGCAATTCCTTTTAAGATGAGTTTTGATAAGGTTTTATAAATTTTACTATATGAAGTTTGGAGTAGAACCTTCATGTTAACTTACGTGTTGGAGAAAATAAATTGGAAGTGTACTTTGTTTGCAATGATATGATAATATCTAAGGATAGTAGAACATAATCTAAGGCTGAGAAGGAAAGGAAATTTATAAATAACATTGTTCAATTCCATTCTGTTTTTATTTACCACTATAGCCATGTACTGGGACAGACGTATACTCTGGAAGGTCATACATACAAAATAATACATGGATATAAAATACACGCATACTTACAATAAAAATTGTATACATACAAACATACTATTCCTCTACATACCCCTTACATACGTTAGCTTTAAATTCATGATCTTAGTTGTCGTACCATACATTGGACATAAGGTACAATATTTTGTACTATTTTGTATGATCTTTTCAGATTAAGGAACCTAAGGAAATAAGTTTACATATGTATCTTTTATTTGGATATTCTATGATTGATTTTTTTATTGTTATTATCTTTAAAGAAGCAGGTTTTTTATATAAAATTATTTTTACTATAAAGCAGAAGCCATTTCTTAATTTTTATTTTGAAGCAGTCTCTCTTTTGTCATAAAATTGAGATATTTTTTTATCATTACTATACAGGGCCCATTTCCATTACTTTTATCTATTTCATTTATCACTTTATATAACAGGATATTTATTTTTATTTTATAGCAGGTACTATTTTGTTTTTCTTCATATTAGTGTTTTTTACTGTCATATGATACAATTTTCTTTATTTTAATGCTGAGGACTGTGCTGCCAGTGATAATCATTTACTTTCCTTTGAATAAATTTGTTATATAGAGAATGAATATTTATATTCTAATGACCCAAGGGGATGAAAATAAATGAATTGCCTATAGCATGGAAAAGGCGTACTTTTCAATGTATTGTTTCCTTTCTAAGGGACTGTTAGGGATTACAATCCACCTTGTTCTTACATCCAGTATGTTCTGGGTTTTTGTCACGTCCTCTGTAGGCCTAACACTGGCATGCCTGAGGCTGACATTAGCACTGCTTCCCAATGATTTTTGGTATCAGCCTTGTGCATAAAAATGCAATGCACAAAGGACAAAGGCCCAAAGGAATTATTCCAGTTATTAATACCATATATATTTGGTTATATCTATTGTAATGTATCTATATCGTATTATATCTATATGGTTACAATAATCATTTCATTCATCATTAATGATTTTATTTCGAAGACAGAAATGATTAATCTTCCATCATAATTAAATTATTCCAATACAATATATATATATTATTTACTATTACCTACTTTTTTAATACAATACTTACTTTTGGATTTTGTGAGTCATTTGCCTATGGTGCAGTCATGTCTTACTTGAGTTCCTATATATTATTGAATTATTTACTAATTGTATCATACTAATAACTTGTGGTACGTAATACAATTATCCTCCAAAGATTATGAGTAAAGAAGAATCCATGGAATATGAATCATCTGCATGAAAAGCCTTAGCTAATTCTCATGGTCATGTTTTGCTGAAATTCCAACTACATTATTTATTTTATTTTTTAAGCTACTTTATTTCCTTGAAATGTATCATATTTTGTTTTGAAAAGTAAGAAGTCAGGCAGAATTTTGTGTATGTTTAACCTCTATGTTGAAACTTAGTCTGTTATTTATTAAAAATAACTTTTTATGATGCTGATCCAGGATATTGATTGAAATATGATATAAAAATGAAAAAAATAAATTAATTGCTAAGGATATACTTCCATAAGTTGTTGCTTTGAAAAGAATACCCAATTTTAACTATGAATGTTATTTATGATATATTATAACTAAAAGAGTCTTTATGAAGAACAAAGGCTTATGGAAATGAAGAAAAATAATAGGAATCGACTATATTCTTCTGGATGATAATGGCTTTTATCCTAGAAATTTTACTGCAAATGTTGAAAATATGATTGATAAATCAATATGGAAAGGAGTATGTTGAAGACAAGTATGATTTAACTTGACATAATGGAAACTGAATCGATAAAATAAAGACTATGACAACATATTCAGATATCTATCCAAAGTCAAAATATTTGGAAATACAACTCACTGGTAATTAATGAACCTTGTTAGGAATATTCACAATTTAAAAAAGTTTAAATGCATGAAATTATGAAATAATTGTCATTAGAGGATGAAAGAATAAGTCGACGCTAGTCTTGAATCAGAAACTCAAGCAACCCAGTAACAAGAGAACTAACTGCCAACTTCTGAATGAACTATAAGAATCAATCTGACAAAGAAAATTTAAAATCTAGGCCAATACCCTATCCAATATACTGGATCAGCAGATTGGAATGTCTTACTTGAAGAAGTTGAAATGTAAGAGATTATGGCTATAGATATTTGCAAACACTTCTTAAATGAAAGAATAAACAACAGATAACCACAACAATTTCTGAATAACAATGAATACACGATTAATTGCAACATATGTAATTATTTGCAACATGCAAAACCTATCCAAAGACTGCACTAGCCTTTTGTAAAGAAATGATGCCTTTGAGAAACCAAGGGAAGATAAGCTATAAATCAAAACACAAGAAGGGAGAACCTAACTGCAACTAGCATTATACATTTCAGAAGAATTTAAAGCCTGGCTTCATGACAAGAATATGAAATGAAGAGAGAAAGTTACAACATACTTCCATGATTGTTTACTCAAAAGCAGTGAGGAACTGAACACCTCTTAGCATACTGCAAAAAGTCCTCCAGATGATATAACAACACTGCTTGCTTATCACACCACTCATTCGCCACATCACTATGTTCTCCTACTTGCAGATGCAAGTTTTCATTAGCATGATGCTCTCACGACTCATGAGATTTCATCCTCTTGCTCAACTTGATGTTGAACCCCAAATTACTAACGATGACACGAAGGGAAAGGTTTGACAAAGAAGAAAACATCAAGTTCGGCGAAGAATCAACCACCAGTGGCATAAATAACAGCTACCTTTCCACATAGATACCCTGCAAAAATATCATTTACTTTCACTTTAATAACGAGTAATTAAGTATAAATTACTTTTTATAAAATAAATCCAAACTATAGTTAACTATACATTGATTGACAGGATTTGATCGAGTGAAAAAACTAGGTCAATCACATCTATCACGCCGATTTTAAAACCAGAATAAATTTACTGGAGTAAAAATGCGCTTAAAGATTAAATCCACATGTAAAATCTATCGGAAGTTTTCTCTACGAAATCAAAAGTTTCAAAGTTTATACATAATCGCTTTCTCGTTTGACAGAACACATCTAGCATTTCAAAACATTCGAAAGCGATAGACAGCCTTCAACAATTTGAAAGATTGCGTTAAAAAGATCATTTGTAACGTTAAACAGCGGAATTGCATTTATTCTGTTGGCCAAAATGGGCATAAACATATCGAACAAGTGGCAAGATATTAAAAAGGCGTAGGAAATTTATCTCTATAATGAAACGTTTCCCTTAATTTTTGATGTTACTCCTCGATATCATTTCTTAGAATTGGTAGGACGTTTGATTCTGATGTAAATAAAAAATCATTCTTCGAAGAAAAAATATTTCCATTGTAAAGAGGAGTATACCGAAGTCGAGCAACAGTCATGCGATTCTGACATAGAACGCGCCGTGAAATTCTCAGTGTACTGAGACAGTAGAGTAGCGATAAGTGTGTTTCTTACCGGTAAACACGAAAGTTAATTTTCTGCAATCATTGAACATTGCACTGTTCTACAGCGTTCTGATTGCGCAGTGTACAGTGATACCGTATGAATCTCAATAGAATACACACGAGTATTTACTTCCTTTTTTCTTATTTGAAACGGTAGAATTCACATCGCTACATATTGAATCAATGTCAGGCAAAATTTATGATCTCTTTGCGTTTAATTGAGATGAAGCTTATTATTATTTTTTTTTAATTCAGCTAGGATTAAGCAATAATTAAGTTTAATAGTTTTTTTCCCGAATGCAATTGAATTCATGCGAATTAATTATCTTAATAAAGTATTTATTAAGCAATTTATACAAATAAAAAATTTAACATAATTTATTTCAGATTCAAATGCAAAGCTGAAACTTCTATTACAATATTTTGAAATATTTCTCCAAGTCAAACTTGAGAGCAATGTAAAATATTCTACGTCTAATTTAGACTACAAAGTTCAAATCCCTGGAGATAATAATAATGTCAGAAGCTACTCCTTTTCCAGGAATGAATTGAATACACAAAAAATTTGAGCAAATATTTTTTATTTGCTTGTATCATTTTAAATGTTTTTTTACAAGTGATTTTATAAATTTAAAATTACACAATGTATTTTCAATTACAATTAAAAGACAATTATTAACACTACAACTGTTGATGACTGAGCGTATAGTAAACTACTATCTGCGCTTTGAGTACTAATTAATTGATTCTAAGACATCGAAAGTATGAAAGTCGCGCATATATTGGCACTAGAATAAAAACGATCATGCACTAATTCACACACATCCTTCTTATTCGTATTTTATCATGTAATTATTTGTATTCATACATTGGAGCAGCGATAACGGGAGCACAGCATTGACGTCTATAGTATGACATTCATAATATTGAATGCTAATTATTTAAACGAAAGCATTGTATTTATACAGCGACATAATTCAAAATATGATTTTTGAAATAGTTAATTATTCCATCAGAAGTCATTAAAAATTTAATGAAAATAGTTTTTGTTTTGACCGACAGGTACTACTAGAGTCAAAGTTTGGCGGAAATCTATTTTCATAACTTTTTAATCAAGTGTTACGATCGAAAGTATTGCGTTGTAAAATCGAGTTACATTAAAATAAGATCACTGATATAGTCCATTGGCTGTTCCCAAATAATATAAAATATAACAAGTATTGATTTGACTTCCGGGCACGGTCGGAGCCAAGGCTCTTCGGAAAGCTATTCGACATACATCCAACAGAAAAGTTACAATGGGAACTTATGTATTCGTTATGTTGCTGTTTATGAATAAACAAATCGAGAAATGGATTTTAATTCGGTAGTTTATGGCAGCCAAGCTGAAATGCCCCTCGATACTCGTGATGAGAAATTAACCATCTATTTTACGGGTTGATCTATTAATTAGGCTTACGCTCGCCACGGATTTATATTGAGACTTATTGATCTATCTATAAAATTTCTATGGAGATCAAGAATTGGGCACAGTAGAGTAGTTCCTGCTAATTTCAATTTGGGTAATCTAATATTTCTGTATCACCTTCCACGCACTGGCTAAGTCACAGTTTTTCGTATAGAAAACTTCACCACAGGGAATATATTTAAATAGTCTGATGGTTGCCATCAGTATGGAAAATTTGATAAATAACATACTAATCGAGACTTACTAGACCATAATTATACGAGATTATTGCAGGTGTTAACATTGATACCTTGATTTATGATGTTAGTCACCGAAAACGCCTATATGATAGCGCGGCAATACCCTATGAACTCAGAATGTAGCAGAGGAATCCTTCATCCACGATTCATATATAAGGCATTCATTATGAATAAAAGGTTTTTTTATTAGAAGAATTCAAATTGTTTTAATCAATGATTCTAACATCCCTAACGGATGTGTTAAGAGTAGGACATGTAAATTATGTGAATCCTCCGTGATTTTTAATCGGCGAAGCAAATCTAGTTTCGGTAAGGTAATCGGAGATAATCATCAGCTAAATGGAATGCCTTCAGCTTTCTTAGGGCGATCATAAAAACACTATTCGCTCCAATCTCGTTGTTTCACAGGAAAAATGTAGCACGATGAGGAAGCCCCCTTCCCCCTTTAAAATTTCAAATCCAACCCATGCACCGGGTGTTAAACAAGGAAAAGAAAAATTAGTTGAGCTCAAGACCGCGGGGCAAGTATTTGAGTATTGCATAAAGAGGTGTATGGGATACCATAGTCAAACATTGCAGGGACGTCTTAGAACCTAGCACTGCTTCTGGAATGACCTCTGATGCCTATCACCTAATAATATGAGGATGTAAAGTAAGAATATTAACTTACCTTCCAATAATCATTGCATGAGTTCGCGTATAACACCGAATACTACACACACTGACCACTGAAAACTGCACACAATTCAAATCACGATTCACTAACTTTTCCACTCGCAGAGCACTCACTACACACAAATATCACTCCCCTATCTCTTCGCGGTCACCTGAATTGTGCCGGGTCGTTCTTCTCGCCCTGGAGAGGATCTCACCGCTGGTGAGGACCTCTGGTCAAATTATAACCATGAATCCCGAGGCCAATTCCTGCAATCCTTCCTTCAGCTGTGGAATCCCATCCCAGCGGTCGAAGACGCCAAGGTTGATGTCTTTGTGAAACTCGTAGGCCTCCGAGATAAATTGAGAAAGGAATGCATTGAAATTATCTTGCTATGTAAGATCTTACGAAAAGAGCTCAAAACAACGTGATTTTCTTGAATGTGCATTTAAGAAGTCAGTCTCAACACTCAAAATTTCTCTATGGCACTCATTTAAAATTTACCACGCCATCGAACATTGTCAAATGATGCAACAAAAAGAAATTAAATGGGTGAGAAAGGCTTTATATCCTGGGGTTATTTACATTATGAACTCTGCATATGGAAAATTAAAATGAAACTATACTCAGCAATAACGAGAGGAGGTTTTTATGCAATGAAAATGTATTACGAGATATGCACAAGCATAATCATTTCCATTTTCTAAGTTAATCAAAAGCCGCTCATGAAGTTTCTAAAAGGCCTCAATCATATAATTTTAATGCTTTTGTGGAACGACATGCTAATTTGAAAGAAAAAGAAATTCATATATTTCCACATTCATGGATTTTATCAATTATTCATTGATGTAAAGCAGCTTTGATTGTAGGGTAAAAAGAGAAGGATTAATATAAGTTCTTGCACTTTATTGAAATCCAACGTCTCGCTTTCCATAATGCATATATTTAATCTAAGAACCGACCGCAGATGAGGCAAAGAGTGCCGAAAATATGCATATTAAGTTCATTTAAACTCTTTGAAAGAATTATTCTGTCGGAAAATTGAAAGGAAAACATTAACCAGAATACCTTGAGCCAAGTTCGAATCAGAGGGAAATTCCTCACAGTCTGATAATTTCTCTCATAGAATTAAGGGAACGTGAGAGATGCTTCATGTACTTCTTTAAATTATTTTTAAAACTAACAACCTACATCTTTTGCCCCCGGGAGAATCAACTACTCTGGAGTAGGAACTTCAGTTTCTCTTACACATATTTAGACGGCACTCTCTCCAACGAGATTTCAATACCATGATTTCATCGAGAAGATATTATAACGTTTAGGATATTCTTACACTACAAGAGGCAAACTGTAAAGTACGTACCCATCTTCCGAGAAGGAGAGCGCTGACAGCCTCCTAAAACCTCAACGTCCGGCGACTTTGCTTGCAACATAGTGAAGAATTATTATTTAGCGCGGGCGAATAGCACAGTGCAAACTGCCGCTCAGAGACGAAGTTATCAGGACACTAGAATGGGAATAAGGCCTAGGAGTAATATAAAATCATCGAATCGGAAGTTCGTTGCAATCGCGAAGAGTCATCCGTAAGATACAACACCGATAAATGTTGAAAAACTAGATGTATAGACTTCTCAAAAGTTCTTACATTGCCAAGGAGTCCAACTCCAGCACAGACAGGTTCGCTCCGTTCAAATGCTCCGACTTTTATGAGTCAACTGCACAAAAGTGACCGCACCGATTCCGCCAAAATTGACTTCCTGAACACTCATACCATCGCTACGAATTCATACTGGAGAAGGGCGGTATATGATTTCTCTTGTTCTATCATGGAGAAGCGTGAACAAATATATCTGGGAGTGTAAGGATACGGTTTAATCATTTGAATGCATATTGTTTATTGTGTTTTCATAAAAGACTTTTTTATGCGATATATAAGTAATGTTCATTATCTTAACTTCTCCGATTCTTCAATCAATGAATTTACAGAGTGTTTATGGGACTCCCGGATAGCTGTGTGGGCAGCGAGTTCGACTTCAATGAAAGCAGGCCGGGTTCGATTCCCGGTGGGATCTCACGTGACCTCGGCTGTCGAAGCATTTTCCACAATAGCACTACTACAACTACAGTGTGTTTGAGTAGGCCGCTAATGAATGAATTTTGACGAATTTACTCTTCTCAATGTATTATCAATAAGGATTGGCGAGTTAAAATTTTAACAATCTTTCTACATTACGTTGAAAATTATAAGGATTATTGAATGAAGATCTTGGAAATAATGATTGTATCAATTTCATATTCCCTCCAAGTGGAATCATTTGGGTTTCCCCAAAATAGCCACCTAAAACTTTTCTTTGAAACTTTTCAGTTAAGCAGTTATACTGCCTAAAATTTTATAAGAGATGCTGAATTTTCCTACATTCTTTATTTCAGACTAAGGTATGCGGAACAGGGAAATGTAATTGCCTATAAATATCCACAGGGATCCAGTGAGTGTGGGTTATAGATTTCATAGTCAAGTCAAGAAGGCCGTCTTGGGTATGAAGTCACTCCTCATCCCATTCGAGAAATGAAGAAACATCATAAGCAATCACATGTTCCTAAGAGACGAGTGAGCAGAGAAAAACAGCTTTCCAGTAAACAGTAATTTTTGTGAAGTACTCTCCTGCAGTTTTGAGCATTTGAGACAGAAATGTGGTAATATTTACACGGTTTTGTTCGTTTATACTTTGAAGAATCCCAACCTATATACTCATTTTAAATCATATTGTATCATTGAAAATTATCACTAAATTGTTGAGGTATTTATCAATGGCTTGATCAAAACATTCCAAGGACATTTGGACATTATTAATAACTTGTAATATTGCATTTAAAAGCCCTTAGCACGAGAGTACCTGGCCAGCAAAGAGAAGTGATTGCTTCTACATCTCATATTGTGTCCAGTTCTTGTGAGAGTGCAGCACTTTGTGTGATGCAGGATCCATCTTTTGCTACTCCGCCACCTCGTAAAAGGTCTACACAAAAAGGTTAATTGCTGCACTAAAATGGAATTTCATTCTATGCTTTATTACTTCAGCTGACTCGAAGGCAGCAATTCCTTTTAAGATGAGTTTTGATAAGGTTTTATAAATTTTACTATATGAAGTTTGGAGTAGAACCTTCATGTTAACTTACGTGTTGGAGAAAATAAATTGGAAGTGTACTTTGTTTGCAATGATATGATAATATCTAAGGATAGTAGAACATAATCTAAGGCTGAGAAGGAAAGGAAATTTATAAATAACATTGTTCAATTCCATTCTGTTTTTATTTACCACTATAGCCATGTACTGGGACAGACGTATACTCTGGAAGGTCATACATACAAAATAATACATGGATATAAAATACACGCATACTTACAATAAAAATTGTATACATACAAACATACTATTCCTCTACATACCCCTTACATACGTTAGCTTTAAATTCATGATCTTAGTTGTCGTACCATACATTGGACATAAGGTACAATATTTTGTACTATTTTGTATGATCTTTTCAGATTAAGGAACCTAAGGAAATAAGTTTACATATGTATCTTTTATTTGGATATTCTATGATTGATTTTTTTATTGTTATTATCTTTAAAGAAGCAGGTTTTTTATATAAAATTATTTTTACTATAAAGCAGAAGCCATTTCTTAATTTTTATTTTGAAGCAGTCTCTCTTTTGTCATAAAATTGAGATATTTTTTTATCATTACTATACAGGGCCCATTTCCATTACTTTTATCTATTTCATTTATCACTTTATATAACAGGATATTTATTTTTATTTTATAGCAGGTACTATTTTGTTTTTCTTCATATTAGTGTTTTTTACTGTCATATGATACAATTTTCTTTATTTTAATGCTGAGGACTGTGCTGCCAGTGATAATCATTTACTTTCCTTTGAATAAATTTGTTATATAGAGAATGAATATTTATATTCTAATGACCCAAGGGGATGAAAATAAATGAATTGCCTATAGCATGGAAAAGGCGTACTTTTCAATGTATTGTTTCCTTTCTAAGGGACTGTTAGGGATTACAATCCACCTTGTTCTTACATCCAGTATGTTCTGGGTTTTTGTCACGTCCTCTGTAGGCCTAACACTGGCATGCCTGAGGCTGACATTAGCACTGCTTCCCAATGATTTTTGGTATCAGCCTTGTGCATAAAAATGCAATGCACAAAGGACAAAGGCCCAAAGGAATTATTCCAGTTATTAATACCATATATATTTGGTTATATCTATTGTAATGTATCTATATCGTATTATATCTATATGGTTACAATAATCATTTCATTCATCATTAATTATTTTATTTCGAAGACAGAAATGATTAATCTTCCATCATAATTAAATTATTCCAATACAATATATATATATATTATTTACTATTACCTACTTTTTTAATACAATACTTACTTTTGGATTTTGTGAGTCATTTGCCTATGGTGCAGTCATGTCTTACTTGAGTTCCTATATATTATTGAATTATTTACTAATTGTATCATACTAATAACTTGTGGTACGTAATACAATTATCCTCCAAAGATTATGAGTAAAGAAGAATCCATGGAATATGAATCATCTGCATGAAAAGCCTTAGCTAATTCTCATGGTCATGTTTTGCTGAAATTCCAACTACATTATTTATTTTATTTTTTAAGCTACTTTATTTCCTTGAAATGTATCATATTTTGTTTTGAAAAGTAAGAAGTCAGGCAGAATTTTGTGTATGTTTAACCTCTATGTTGAAACTTAGTCTGTTATTTATTAAAAATAACTTTTTATGATGCTGATCCAGGATATTGATTGAAATATGATATAAAAATGAAAAAAATAAATTAATTGCTAAGGATATACTTCCATAAGTTGTTGCTTTGAAAAGAATACCCAATTTTAACTATGAATGTTATTTATGATATATTATAACTAAAAGAGTCTTTATGAAGAACAAAGGCTTATGGAAATGAAGAAAAATAATAGGAATCGACTATATTCTTCTGGATGATAATGGCTTTTATCCTAGAAATTTTACTGCAAATGTTGAAAATATGATTGATAAATCAATATGGAAAGGAGTATGTTGAAGACAAGTATGATTTAACTTGACATAATGGAAACTGAATCGATAAAATAAAGACTATGACAACATATTCAGATATCTATCCAAAGTCAAAATATTTGGAAATACAACTCACTGGTAATTAATGAACCTTGTTAGGAATATTCACAATGTAAAAAAGTTTAAATGCATGAAATTATGAAATAATTGTCATTAGAGGATGAAAGAATAAGTCGACGCTAGTCTTGAATCAGAAACTCAAGCAACCCAGTCACAAGAGAACTAACTGCCAACTTCTGAATGAACTATAAGAATCAATCTGACAAAGAAAATTTAAAATCTAGGCCAATACCCTATCCAATATACTGGATCAGCAGATTGGAATGTCTTACTTGAAGAAGTTGAAATGTAAGAGATTATGGCTATAGATATTTGCAAACACTTCTTAAATGAAAGAATAAACAACAGATAACCACAACAATTTCTGAATAACAATGAATACACGATTAATTGCAACATATGTAATTATTTGCAACATGCAAAACCTATCCAAAGACTGCACTAGCCTTTTGTAAAGAAATGATGCCTTTGAGAAACCAAGGGAAGATAAGCTATAAATCAAAACACAAGAAGGGAGAACCTAACTGCAACTAGCATTATACATTTCAGAAGAATTTAAAGCCTGGCTTCATGACAAGAATATGAAATGAAGAGAGAAAGTTACAACATACTTCCATGATTGTTTACTCAAAAGCAGTGAGGAACTGAACACCTCTTAGCATACTGCAAAAAGTCCTCCAGATGATATAACAACACTGCTTGCTTATCACACCACTCATTCGCCACATCACTATGTTCTCCTACTTGCAGATGCAAGTTTTCATTAGCATGATGCTCTCACGACTCATGAGATTTCATCCTCTTGCTCAACTTGATGTTGAACCCCAAATTACTAACGATGACACGAAGGGAAAGGTTTGACAAAGAAGAAAACATCAAGTTCGGCGAAGAATCAACCACCAGTGGCATAAATAACAGCTACCTTTCCACATAGATACCCTGCAAAAATATCATTTACTTTCACTTTAATAACGAGTAATTAAGTATAAATTACTTTTTATAAAATAAATCCAAACTATAGTTAACTATACATTGATTGACAGGATTTGATCGAGTGAAAAAACTAGGTCAATCACATCTATCACGCCGATTTTAAAACCAGAATAAATTTACTGGAGTAAAAATGCGCTTAAAGATTAAATCCACATGTAAAATCTATCGGAAGTTTTCTCTACGAAATCAAAAGTTTCAAAGTTTATACATAATCGCTTTCTCGTTTGACAGAACACATCTAGCATTTCAAAACATTCAAAAGCGATAGACAGCCTTCAACAATTTGAAAGATTGCGTTAAAAAGATAATTTGTAACGTTAAACAGCGGAATTGCATTTATTCTGTTGGCCAAAATGGGCATAAACATATCGAACAAGTGGCAAGATATTAAAAAGGCGTAGGAAATTTATCTCTATAATGAAACGTTTCCCTTAATTTTTGATGTTACTCCTCGATATCATTTCTTAGAATTGGTAGGACGTTTGATTCTGATGTAAATAAAAAATCATTCTTCGAAGAAAAAATATTTCCATTGTAAAGAGGAGTATACCGAAGTCGAGCAACAGTCATGCGATTCTGACATAGAACGCGCCGTGAAATTCTCAGTGTACTGAGACAGTAGAGTAGCGATAAGTGTGTTTCTTACCGGTAAACACGAAAGTTAATTTTCTGCAATCATTGAACATTGCACTGTTCTACAGCGTTCTGATTGCGCAGTGTACAGTGATACCGTATGAATCTCAATAGAATACACACGAGTATTTACTTCCTTTTTTCTTATTTGAAACGGTAGAATTCACATCGCTACATATAATAAAGTATTTATTAAGCAATTTATACAAATAAAAAATTTAACATAATTTATTTCAGATTCAAATGCAAAGCTGAAACTTCTATTACAATATTTTGAAATATTTCTCCAAGTCAAACTTGAGAGCAATGTAAAATCTTCTACGTCTAATTTAGACTACAAAGTTCAAATCCCTGGAGATAATAATAATGTCAGAAGCTACTCCTTTTCCAGGAATGAATTGAATACACAAAAAATTTGAGCAAATATTTTTTATTTACTTGTATCATTTTAAATGTTTTTTTACAAGTGATTTTATAAGTTTAAAATTACACAATGTATTTTCAATTACAATTAAAAGACAATTATTAACACTACAACTGTTGATGACTGAGCGTATAGTAAACTACTATCTGCGCTTTGAGTACTAATTAATTGATTCTAAGACATCGAAAGTATGAAAGTCGCGCATATATTGGCACTAGAATAAAAACGATCATGCACTAATTCACACACATCCTTCTTATTCGTATTTTATCATGTAATTATTTGTATTCAAACATTGGAGCAGCGATAACGGGAGCACAGCATTGACGTCTATAGTATGACATTCATAATATTGAATGCTAATTATTTAAACGAAAGCATTGTATTTATACAGCGACATAATTCAAAATATGATTTTTGAAATAGTTAATTATTCCATCAGAAGTCATTAAAAATTTAATGAAAATAGTTTTTGTTTTGACCGACAGGTACTACTAGAGTCAAAGTTTGGCGGAAATCTATTTTCATAACTTTTTAATCAAGTGTTACGATCGAAAGTATTGCGTTGTAAAATCGAGTTACATTAAAATAAGATCACTGATATAGTCCATTGGCTGTTCCCAAATAATATAAAATATAACAAGTATTGATTTGACTTCCGGGCACGGTCGGAGCCAAGGCTCTTCGGAAAGCTATTCGACATACATCCAACAGAAAAGTTACAATGGGAACTTATGTATTCGTTATGTTGCTGTTTATGAATAAACAAATCGAGAAATAGATTTTAATTCGGTAGTTTATGGCAGCCAAGCTGAAATGCCCCTCGATACTCGTTGTGATGAGAAATTAACCATCTTTTTTACGGGTTGATCTATTAATTAGGCTTACGCTCGCCACGGATTTATATTGAGACTTATTGATCTATCTATAAAATTTCTATGGAGATCAAGAATTGGGTACAGTAGAGTAGTTCCTGCTAATTTCAATTTGGGTAATCTAATATTTCTGTATCACCTTCCACGCACTGGCTAAGTCACAGTTTTTCGTATAGAAAACTTCACCACAGGGAATATATTTAAATAGTCTGATGGTTGCCATCAGTATGGAAAATTTGATAAATAACATACTAATCGAGACTTACTAGACCATAATTATACGAGATTATTGCAGGTGTTAACATTGATACCTTGATTTATGATGTTAGTCACCGAAAACGCCTATATGATAGCGCGGCAATACCCTATGAACTCAGAATGTAGCAGAGGAATCCTTCATCCACGATTCATATATAAGGCATTCATTATGAATAAAAGGTTTTTTTATTAGAAGAATTCAAATTGTTTTAATCAATGATTCTAACATCCCTAACGGATGTGTTAAGAGTAGGACATGTAAATTATGTGAATCCTCCGTGATTTTTAATCGGCGAAGCAAATCTAGTTTCGGTAAGGTAATCGGAGATAATCATCAGCTAAATGGAATGCCTTCAGCTTTCTTAGGGCGATCATAAAAACACTATTCGCTCCAATCTCGTTGTTTCACAGGAAAAATGTAGCACGATGAGGAAGCCCCCTTCCCCCTTTAAAATTTCAAATCCAACCCTTGCACCGGGTGTTAAACAAGGAAAAGAAAAATTAGTTGAGCTCAAGACCGCGGGGCAGGTATTTGAGTATTGCATAAAGAGGTGTATGGGATACCATAGTCAAACATTGCAGGGACGTCTTAGAACCTAGCACTGCTTCTGGAATGACCTCTGATGCCTATCACCTAATAATATGAGGATGTAAAGTAAGAATATTAACTTACCTTCCAATAATCATTGCATGAGTTCGCGTATAACACCGAATACTACACACACTGACCACTGAAAACTGCACACAATTCAAATCACGATTCACTAACTTTTCCACTCGCAGAGCACTCACTACACACAAATATCACTCCCCTATCTCTTCGCGGTCACCTGAATTGTGCCGGGTCGTTCTTCTCGCCCTGGAGAGGATCTCACCGCTGGTGAGGACCTCTGGTCAAATTATAACCATGAATCCCGAGGCCAATTCCTGCAATCCTTCCTTCAGCTGTGGAATCCCATCCCAGCGGTCGAAGACGCCAAGGTTGATGTCTTTGTGAAACTCGTAGGCCTCCGAGATAAATTGAGAAAGGAATGCATTGAAATTATCTTGCTATGTAAGATCTTACGAAAAGAGCTCAAAACAACGTGATTTTCTTGAATGTGCATTTAAGAAGTCAGTCTCAACACTCAAAATTTCTCTATGGCACTCATTTAAAATTTACCACGCCATCGAACATTGTCAAATGATGCAACAAAAAGAAATTAAATGGGTGAGAAAGGCTTTATATCCTGGGGTTATTTACATTATGAACTCTGCATATGGAAAATTAAAATGAAACTATACTCAGCAATAACGAGAGGAGGTTTTTATGCAATGAAAATGTATTACGAGATATGCACAAGCATAATCATTTCCATTTTCTAAGTTAATCAAAAGCCGCTCATGAAGTTTCTAAAAGGCCTCAATCATATAATTTTAATGCTTTTGTGGAACGACATGCTAATTTGAAAGAAAAAGAAATTCATATATTTCCACATTCATGGATTTTATCAATTATTCATTGATGTAAAGCAGCTTTGATTGTAGGGTAAAAAGAGAAGGATTAATATAAGTTCTTGCACTTTATTGAAATCCAACGTCTCGCTTTCCATAATGCATATATTTAATCTAAGAACCGACCGCAGATGAGGCAAAGAGTGCCGAAAATATGCATATTAAGTTCATTTAAACTCTTTGAAAGAATTATTCTGTCGGAAAATTGAAAGGAAAACATTAACCAGAATACCTTGAGCCAAGTTCGAATCAGAGGGAAATTCCTCACAGTCTGATAATTTCTCTCATAGAATTAAGGGAACGTGAGAGATGCTTCATGTACTTCTTTAAATTATTTTTAAAACTAACAACCTACATCTTTTGCCCCCGGGAGAATCAACTACTCTGGAGTAGGAACTTCAGTTTCTCTTACACATATTTAGACGGCACTCTCTCCAACGAGATTTCAATACCATGATTTCATCGAGAAGATATTATAACGTTTAGGATATTCTTACACTACAAGAGGCAAACTGTAAAGTACGTACCCATCTTCCGAGAAGGAGAGCGCTGACAGCCTCCTAAAACCTCAACGTCCGGCGACTTTGCTTGCAACATAGTGAAGAATTATTATTTAGCGCGGGCGAATAGCACAGTGCAAACTGCCGCTCAGAGACGAAGTTATCAGGACACTAGAATGGGAATAAGGCCTAGGAGTAATATAAAATCATCGAATCGGAAGTTCGTTGCAATCGCGAAGAGTCATCCGTAAGATACAACACCGATAAATGTTGAAAAACTAGATGTATAGACTTCTCAAAAGTTCTTACATTGCCAAGGAGTCCAACTCCAGCACAGACAGGTTCGCTCCGTTCAAATGCTCCGACTTTTATGAGTCAACTGCACAAAAGTGACCGCACCGATTCCGCCAAAATTGACTTCCTGAACACTCATACCATCGCTACGAATTCATACTGGAGAAGGGCGGTATATGATTTCTCTTGTTCTATCATGGAGAAGCGTGAACAAATATATCTGGGAGTGTAAGGATACGGTTTAATCATTTGAATGCATATTGTTTATTGTGTTTTCATAAAAGACTTTTTTATGCGATATATAAGTAATGTTCATTATCTTAACTTCTCCGATTCTTCAATCAATGAATTTACAGAGTGTTTATGGGACTCCCGGATAGCTGTGTGGGCAGCGAGTTCGACTTCAATGAAAGCAGGCCGGGTTCGATTCCCGGTGGGATCTCACGTGACCTCGGCTGTCGAAGCATTTTCCACAATAGCACTACTACAACTACAGTGTGTTTGAGTAGGCCGCTAATGAATGAATTTTGACGAATTTACTCTTCTCAATGTATTATCAATAAGGATTGGCGAGTTAAAATTTTAACAATCTTTCTACATTACGTTGAAAATTATAAGGATTATTGAATGAAGATCTTGGAAATAATGATTGTATCAATTTCATATTCCCTCCAAGTGGAATCATTTGGGTTTCCCCAAAATAGCCACCTAAAACTTTTCTTTGAAACTTTTCAGTTAAGCAGTTATACTGCCTAAAATTTTATAAGAGATGCTGAATTTTCCTACATTCTTTATTTCAGACTAAGGTATGCGGAACAGGGAAATGTAATTGCCTATAAATATCCACAGGGATCCAGTGAGTGTGGGTTATAGATTTCATAGTCAAGTCAAGAAGGCCGTCTTGGGTATGAAGTCACTCCTCATCCCATTCGAGAAATGAAGAAACATCATAAGCAATCACATGTTCCTAAGAGACGAGTGAGCAGAGAAAAACAGCTTTCCAGTAAACAGTAATTTTTGTGAAGTACTCTCCTGCAGTTTTGAGCATTTGAGACAGAAATGTGGTAATATTTACACGGTTTTGTTCGTTTATACTTTGAAGAATCCCAACCTATATACTCATTTTAAATCATATTGTATCATTGAAAATTATCACTAAATTGTTGAGGTATTTATCAATGGCTTGATCAAAACATTCCAAGGACATTTGGACATTATTAATAACTTGTAATATTGCATTTAAAAGCCCTTAGCACGAGAGTACCTGGCCAGCAAAGAGAAGTGATTGCTTCTACATCTCATATTGTGTCCAGTTCTTGTGAGAGTGCAGCACTTTGTGTGATGCAGGATCCATCTTTTGCTACTCCGCCACCTCGTAAAAGGTCTACACAAAAAGGTTAATTGCTGCACTAAAATGGAATTTCATTCTATGCTTTATTACTTCAGCTGACTCGAAGGCAGCAATTCCTTTTAAGATGAGTTTTGATAAGGTTTTATAAATTTTACTATATGAAGTTTGGAGTAGAACCTTCATGTTAACTTACGTGTTGGAGAAAATAAATTGGAAGTGTACTTTGTTTGCAATGATATGATAATATCTAAGGATAGTAGAACATAATCTAAGGCTGAGAAGGAAAGGAAATTTATAAATAACATTGTTCAATTCCATTCTGTTTTTATTTACCACTATAGCCATGTACTGGGACAGACGTATACTCTGGAAGGTCATACATACAAAATAATACATGGATATAAAATACACGCATACTTACAATAAAAATTGTATACATACAAACATACTATTCCTCTACATACCCCTTACATACGTTAGCTTTAAATTCATGATCTTAGTTGTCGTACCATACATTGGACATAAGGTACAATATTTTGTACTATTTTGTATGATCTTTTCAGATTAAGGAACCTAAGGAAATAAGTTTACATATGTATCTTTTATTTGGATATTCTATGATTGATTTTTTTATTGTTATTATCTTTAAAGAAGCAGGTTTTTTATATAAAATTATTTTTACTATAAAGCAGAAGCCATTTCTTAATTTTTATTTTGAAGCAGTCTCTCTTTTGTCATAAAATTGAGATATTTTTTTATCATTACTATACAGGGCCCATTTCCATTACTTTTATCTATTTCATTTATCACTTTATATAACAGGATATTTATTTTTATTTTATAGCAGGTACTATTTTGTTTTTCTTCATATTAGTGTTTTTTACTGTCATATGATACAATTTTCTTTATTTTAATGCTGAGGACTGTGCTGCCAGTGATAATCATTTACTTTCCTTTGAATAAATTTGTTATATAGAGAATGAATATTTATATTCTAATGACCCAAGGGGATGAAAATAAATGAATTGCCTATAGCATGGAAAAGGCGTACTTTTCAATGTATTGTTTCCTTTCTAAGGGACTGTTAGGGATTACAATCCACCTTGTTCTTACATCCAGTATGTTCTGGGTTTTTGTCACGTCCTCTGTAGGCCTAACACTGGCATGCCTGAGGCTGACATTAGCACTGCTTCCCAATGATTTTTGGTATCAGCCTTGTGCATAAAAATGCAATGCACAAAGGACAAAGGCCCAAAGGAATTATTCCAGTTATTAATACCATATATATTTGGTTATATCTATTGTAATGTATCTATATCGTATTATATCTATATGGTTACAATAATCATTTCATTCATCATTAATTATTTTATTTCGAAGACAGAAATGATTAATCTTCCATCATAATTAAATTATTCCAATACAATATATATATATTATTTACTATTACCTACTTTTTTAATACAATACTTACTTTTGGATTTTGTGAGTCATTTGCCTATGGTGCAGTCATGTCTTACTTGAGTTCCTATATATTATTGAATTATTTACTAATTGTATCATACTAATAACTTGTGGTACGTAATACAATTATCCTCCAAAGATTATGAGTAAAGAAGAATCCATGGAATATGAATCATCTGCATGAAAAGCCTTAGCTAATTCTCATGGTCATGTTTTGCTGAAATTCCAACTACATTATTTATTTTATTTTTTAAGCTACTTTATTTCCTTGAAATGTATCATATTTTGTTTTGAAAAGTAAGAAGTCAGGCAGAATTTTGTGTATGTTTAACCTCTATGTTGAAACTTAGTCTGTTATTTATTAAAAATAACTTTTTATGATGCTGATCCAGGATATTGATTGAAATATGATATAAAAATGAAAAAAATAAATTAATTGCTAAGGATATACTTCCATAAGTTGTTGCTTTGAAAAGAATACCCAATTTTAACTATGAATGTTATTTATGATATATTATAACTAAAAGAGTCTTTATGAAGAACAAAGGCTTATGGAAATGAAGAAAAATAATAGGAATCGACTATATTCTTCTGGATGATAATGGCTTTTATCCTAGAAATTTTACTGCAAATGTTGAAAATATGATTGATAAATCAATATGGAAAGGAGTATGTTGAAGACAAGTATGATTTAACTTGACATAATGGAAACTGAATCGATAAAATAAAGACTATGACAACATATTCAGATATCTATCCAAAGTCAAAATATTTGGAAATACAACTCACTGGTAATTAATGAACCTTGTTAGGAATATTCACAATGTAAAAAAGTTTAAATGCATGAAATTATGAAATAATTGTCATTAGAGGATGAAAGAATAAGTCGACGCTAGTCTTGAATCAGAAACTCAAGCAACCCAGTCACAAGAGAACTAACTGCCAACTTCTGAATGAACTATAAGAATCAATCTGACAAAGAAAATTTAAAATCTAGGCCAATACCCTATCCAATATACTGGATCAGCAGATTGGAATGTCTTACTTGAAGAAGTTGAAATGTAAGAGATTATGGCTATAGATATTTGCAAACACTTCTTAAATGAAAGAATAAACAACAGATAACCACAACAATTTCTGAATAACAATGAATACACGATTAATTGCAACATATGTAATTATTTGCAACATGCAAAACCTATCCAAAGACTGCACTAGCCTTTTGTAAAGAAATGATGCCTTTGAGAAACCAAGGGAAGATAAGCTATAAATCAAAACACAAGAAGGGAGAACCTAACTGCAACTAGCATTATACATTTCAGAAGAATTTAAAGCCTGGCTTCATGACAAGAATATGAAATGAAGAGAGAAAGTTACAACATACTTCCATGATTGTTTACTCAAAAGCAGTGAGGAACTGAACACCTCTTAGCATACTGCAAAAAGTCCTCCAGATGATATAACAACACTGCTTGCTTATCACACCACTCATTCGCCACATCACTATGTTCTCCTACTTGCAGATGCAAGTTTTCATTAGCATGATGCTCTCACGACTCATGAGATTTCATCCTCTTGCTCAACTTGATGTTGAACCCCAAATTACTAACGATGACACGAAGGGAAAGGTTTGACAAAGAAGAAAACATCAAGTTCGGCGAAGAATCAACCACCAGTGGCATAAATAACAGCTACCTTTCCACATAGATACCCTGCAAAAATATCATTTACTTTCACTTTAATAACGAGTAATTAAGTATAAATTACTTTTTATAAAATAAATCCAAACTATAGTTAACTATACATTGATTGACAGGATTTGATCGAGTGAAAAAACTAGGTCAATCACATCTATCACGCCGATTTTAAAACCAGAATAAATTTACTGGAGTAAAAATGCGCTTAAAGATTAAATCCACATGTAAAATCTATCGGAAGTTTTCTCTACGAAATCAAAAGTTTCAAAGTTTATACATAATCGCTTTCTCGTTTGACAGAACACATCTAGCATTTCAAAACATTCGAAAGCGATAGACAGCCTTCAACAATTTGAAAGATTGCGTTAAAAAGATCATTTGTAACGTTAAACAGCGGAATTGCATTTATTCTGTTGGCCAAAATGGGCATAAACATATCGAACAAGTGGCAAGATATTAAAAAGGCGTAGGAAATTTATCTCTATAATGAAACGTTTCCCTTAATTTTTGATGTTACTCCTCGATATCATTTCTTAGAATTGGTAGGACGTTTGATTCTGATGTAAATAAAAAATCATTCTTCGAAGAAAAAATATTTCCATTGTAAAGAGGAGTATACCGAAGTCGAGCAACAGTCATGCGATTCTGACATAGAACGCGCCGTGAAATTCTCAGTGTACTGAGACAGTAGAGTAGCGATAAGTGTGTTTCTTACCGGTAAACACGAAAGTTAATTTTCTGCAATCATTGAACATTGCACTGTTCTACAGCGTTCTGATTGCGCAGTGTACAGTGATACCGTATGAATCTCAATAGAATACACACGAGTATTTACTTCCTTTTTTCTTATTTGAAACGGTAGAATTCACATCGCTACATATTGAATCAATGTCAGGCAAAATTTATGATCTCTTTGCGTTTAATTGAGATGAAGCTTATTATTATTTTTTTTTAATTCAGCTAGGATTAAGCAATAATTAAGTTTAATAGTTTTTTTCCCGAATGCAATTGAATTCATGCGAATTAATTATCTTAATAAAGTATTTATTAAGCAATTTATACAAATAAAAAATTTAACATAATTTATTTCAGATTCAAATGCAAAGCTGAAACTTCTATTACAATATTTTGAAATATTTCTCCAAGTCAAACTTGAGAGCAATGTAAAATATTCTACGTCTAATTTAGACTACAAAGTTCAAATCCCTGGAGATAATAATAATGTCAGAAGCTACTCCTTTTCCAGGAATGAATTGAATACACAAAAAATTTGAGCAAATATTTTTTATTTACTTGTATCATTTTAAATGTTTTTTTACAAGTGATTTTATAAATTTAAAATTACACAATGTATTTTCAATTACAATTAAAAGACAATTATTAACACTACAACTGTTGATGACTGAGCGTATAGTAAACTACTATCTGCGCTTTGAGTACTAATTAATTGATTCTAAGACATCGAAAGTATGAAAGTCGCGCATATATTGGCACTAGAATAAAAACGATCATGCACTAATTCACACACATCCTTCTTATTCGTATTTTATCATGTAATTATTTGTATTCAAACATTGGAGCAGCGATAACGGGAGCACAGCATTGACGTCTATAGTATGACATTCATAATATTGAATGCTAATTATTTAAACGAAAGCATTGTATTTATACAGCGACCTAATTCAAAATATGATTTTTGAAATAGTTAATTATTCCATCAGAAGTCATTAAAAATTTAATGAAAATAGTTTTTGTTTTGACCGACAGGTACTACTAGAGTCAAAGTTTGGCGGAAATCTATTTTCATAACTTTTTAATCAAGTGTTACGATCGAAAGTATTGCGTTGTAAAATCGAGTTACATTAAAATAAGATCACTGATATAGTCCATTGGCTGTTCCCAAATAATATAAAATATAACAAGTATTGATTTGACTTCCGGGCACGGTCGGAGCCAAGGCTCTTCGGAAAGCTATTCGCAATACATCCAACAGAAAAGTTACAATGGGAACTTATGTATTCGTTATGTTGCTGTTTATGAATAAACAAATCGAGAAATGGATTTTAATTCGGTAGTTTATGGCAGCCAAGCTGAAATGCCCCTCGATACTCGTGATGAGAAATTAACCATCTATTTTACGGGTTGATCTATTAATTAGGCTTACGCTCGCCACGGATTTATATTGAGACTTATTGATCTATCTATAAAATTTCTATGGAGATCAAGAATTGGGCACAGTAGAGTAGTTCCTGCTAATTTCAATTTGGGTAATCTAATATTTCTGTATCACCTTCCACGCACTGGCTAAGTCACAGTTTTTCGTATAGAAAACTTCACCACAGGGAATATATTTAAATAGTCTGATGGTTGCCATCAGTATGGAAAATTTGATAAATAACATACTAATCGAGACTTAACTAGACCATAATTATACGAGATTATTGCAGGTGTTAACATTGATACCTTGATTTATGATGTTAGTCACCGAAAACGCCTATATGATAGCGCGGCAATACCCTATGAACTCAGAATGTAGCAGAGGAATCCTTCATCCACGATTCATATATAAGGCATTCATTATGAATAAAAGGTTTTTTTATTAGAAGAATTCAAATTGTTTTAATCAATGATTCTAACATCCCTAACGGATGTGTTAAGAGTAGGACATGTAAATTATGTGAATCCTCCGTGATTTTTAATCGGCGAAGCAAATCTAGTTTCGGTAAGGTAATCGGAGATAATCATCAGCTAAATGGAATGCCTTCAGCTTTCTTAGGGCGATCATAAAAACACTATTCGCTCCAATCTCGTTGTTTCACAGGAAAAATGTAGCACGATGAGGAAGCCCCCTTCCCCCTTTAAAATTTCAAATCCAACCCTTGCACCGGGTGTTAAACAAGGAAAAGAAAAATTAGTTGAGCTCAAGACCGCGGGGCAGGTATTTGAGTATTGCATAAAGAGGTGTATGGGATACCATAGTCAAACATTGCAGGGACGTCTTAGAACCTAGCACTGCTTCTGGAATGACCTCTGATGCCTATCACCTAATAATATGAGGATGTAAAGTAAGAATATTAACTTACCTTCCAATAATCATTGCATGAGTTCGCGTATAACACCGAATACTACACACACTGACCACTGAAAACTGCACACAATTCAAATCACGATTCACTAACTTTTCCACTCGCAGAGCACTCACTACACACAAATATCACTCCCCTATCTCTTCGCGGTCACCTGAATTGTGCCGGGTCGTTCTTCTCGCCCTGGAGAGGATCTCACCGCTGGTGAGGACCTCTGGTCAAATTATAACCATGAATCCCGAGGCCAATTCCTGCAATCCTTCCTTCAGCTGTGGAATCCCATCCCAGCGGTCGAAGACGCCAAGGTTGATGTCTTTGTGAAACTCGTAGGCCTCCGAGATAAATTGAGAAAGGAATGCATTGAAATTATCTTGCTATGTAAGATCTTACGAAAAGAGCTCAAAACAACGTGATTTTCTTGAATGTGCATTTAAGAAGTCAGTCTCAACACTCAAAATTTCTCTATGGCACTCATTTAAAATTTACCACGCCATCGAACATTGTCAAATGATGCAACAAAAAGAAATTAAATGGGTGAGAAAGGCTTTATATCCTGGGGTTATTTACATTATGAACTCTGCATATGGAAAATTAAAATGAAACTATACTCAGCAATAACGAGAGGAGGTTTTTATGCAATGAAAATGTATTACGAGATATGCACAAGCATAATCATTTCCATTTTCTAAGTTAATCAAAAGCCGCTCATGAAGTTTCTAAAAGGCCTCAATCATATAATTTTAATGCTTTTGTGGAACGACATGCTAATTTGAAAGAAAAAGAAATTCATATATTTCCACATTCATGGATTTTATCAATTATTCATTGATGTAAAGCAGCTTTGATTGTAGGGTAAAAAGAGAAGGATTAATATAAGTTCTTGCACTTTATTGAAATCCAACGTCTCGCTTTCCATAATGCATATATTTAATCTAAGAACCGACCGCAGATGAGGCAAAGAGTGCCGAAAATATGCATATTAAGTTCATTTAAACTCTTTGAAAGAATTATTCTGTCGGAAAATTGAAAGGAAAACATTAACCAGAATACCTTGAGCCAAGTTCGAATCAGAGGGAAATTCCTCACAGTCTGATAATTTCTCTCATAGAATTAAGGGAACGTGAGAGATGCTTCATGTACTTCTTTAAATTATTTTTAAAACTAACAACCTACATCTTTTGCCCCCGGGAGAATCAACTACTCTGGAGTAGGAACTTCAGTTTCTCTTACACATATTTAGACGGCACTCTCTCCAACGAGATTTCAATACCATGATTTCATCGAGAAGATATTATAACGTTTAGGATATTCTTACACTACAAGAGGCAAACTGTAAAGTACGTACCCATCTTCCGAGAAGGAGAGCGCTGACAGCCTCCTAAAACCTCAACGTCCGGCGACTTTGCTTGCAACATAGTGAAGAATTATTATTTAGCGCGGGCGAATAGCACAGTGCAAACTGCCGCTCAGAGACGAAGTTATCAGGACACTAGAATGGGAATAAGGCCTAGGAGTAATATAAAATCATCGAATCGGAAGTTCGTTGCAATCGCGAAGAGTCATCCGTAAGATACAACACCGATAAATGTTGAAAAACTAGATGTATAGACTTCTCAAAAGTTCTTACATTGCCAAGGAGTCCAACTCCAGCACAGACAGGTTCGCTCCGTTCAAATGCTCCGACTTTTATGAGTCAACTGCACAAAAGTGACCGCACCGATTCCGCCAAAATTGACTTCCTGAACACTCATACCATCGCTACGAATTCATACTGGAGAAGGGCGGTATATGATTTCTCTTGTTCTATCATGGAGAAGCGTGAACAAATATATCTGGGAGTGTAAGGATACGGTTTAATCATTTGAATGCATATTGTTTATTGTGTTTTCATAAAAGACTTTTTTATGCGATATATAAGTAATGTTCATTATCTTAACTTCTCCGATTCTTCAATCAATGAATTTACAGAGTGTTTATGGGACTCCCGGATAGCTGTGTGGGCAGCGAGTTCGACTTCAATGAAAGCAGGCCGGGTTCGATTCCCGGTGGGATCTCACGTGACCTCGGCTGTCGAAGCATTTTCCACAATAGCACTACTACAACTACAGTGTGTTTGAGTAGGCCGCTAATGAATGAATTTTGACGAATTTACTCTTCTCAATGTATTATCAATAAGGATTGGCGAGTTAAAATTTTAACAATCTTTCTACATTACGTTGAAAATTATAAGGATTATTGAATGAAGATCTTGGAAATAATGATTGTATCAATTTCATATTCCCTCCAAGTGGAATCATTTGGGTTTCCCCAAAATAGCCACCTAAAACTTTTCTTTGAAACTTTTCAGTTAAGCAGTTATACTGCCTAAAATTTTATAAGAGATGCTGAATTTTCCTACATTCTTTATTTCAGACTAAGGTATGCGGAACAGGGAAATGTAATTGCCTATAAATATCCACAGGGATCCAGTGAGTGTGGGTTATAGATTTCATAGTCAAGTCAAGAAGGCCGTCTTGGGTATGAAGTCACTCCTCATCCCATTCGAGAAATGAAGAAACATCATAAGCAATCACATGTTCCTAAGAGACGAGTGAGCAGAGAAAAACAGCTTTCCAGTAAACAGTAATTTTTGTGAAGTACTCTCCTGCAGTTTTGAGCATTTGAGACAGAAATGTGGTAATATTTACACGGTTTTGTTCGTTTATACTTTGAAGAATCCCAACCTATATACTCATTTTAAATCATATTGTATCATTGAAAATTATCACTAAATTGTTGAGGTATTTATCAATGGCTTGATCAAAACATTCCAAGGACATTTGGACATTATTAATAACTTGTAATATTGCATTTAAAAGCCCTTAGCACGAGAGTACCTGGCCAGCAAAGAGAAGTGATTGCTTCTACATCTCATATTGTGTCCAGTTCTTGTGAGAGTGCAGCACTTTGTGTGATGCAGGATCCATCTTTTGCTACTCCGCCACCTCGTAAAAGGTCTACACAAAAAGGTTAATTGCTGCACTAAAATGGAATTTCATTCTATGCTTTATTACTTCAGCTGACTCGAAGGCAGCAATTCCTTTTAAGATGAGTTTTGATAAGGTTTTATAAATTTTACTATATGAAGTTTGGAGTAGAACCTTCATGTTAACTTACGTGTTGGAGAAAATAAATTGGAAGTGTACTTTGTTTGCAATGATATGATAATATCTAAGGATAGTAGAACATAATCTAAGGCTGAGAAGGAAAGGAAATTTATAAATAACATTGTTCAATTCCATTCTGTTTTTATTTACCACTATAGCCATGTACTGGGACAGACGTATACTCTGGAAGGTCATACATACAAAATAATACATGGATATAAAATACACGCATACTTACAATAAAAATTGTATACATACAAACATACTATTCCTCTACATACCCCTTACATACGTTAGCTTTAAATTCATGATCTTAGTTGTCGTACCATACATTGGACATAAGGTACAATATTTTGTACTATTTTGTATGATCTTTTCAGATTAAGGAACCTAAGGAAATAAGTTTACATATGTATCTTTTATTTGGATATTCTATGATTGATTTTTTTATTGTTATTATCTTTAAAGAAGCAGGTTTTTTATATAAAATTATTTTTACTATAAAGCAGAAGCCATTTCTTAATTTTTATTTTGAAGCAGTCTCTCTTTTGTCATAAAATTGAGATATTTTTTTATCATTACTATACAGGGCCCATTTCCATTACTTTTATCTATTTCATTTATCACTTTATATAACAGGATATTTATTTTTATTTTATAGCAGGTACTATTTTGTTTTTCTTCATATTAGTGTTTTTTACTGTCATATGATACAATTTTCTTTATTTTAATGCTGAGGACTGTGCTGCCAGTGATAATCATTTACTTTCCTTTGAATAAATTTGTTATATAGAGAATGAATATTTATATTCTAATGACCCAAGGGGATGAAAATAAATGAATTGCCTATAGCATGGAAAAGGCGTACTTTTCAATGTATTGTTTCCTTTCTAAGGGACTGTTAGGGATTACAATCCACCTTGTTCTTACATCCAGTATGTTCTGGGTTTTTGTCACGTCCTCTGTAGGCCTAACACTGGCATGCCTGAGGCTGACATTAGCACTGCTTCCCAATGATTTTTGGTATCAGCCTTGTGCATAAAAATGCAATGCACAAAGGACAAAGGCCCAAAGGAATTATTCCAGTTATTAATACCATATATATTTGGTTATATCTATTGTAATGTATCTATATCGTATTATATCTATATGGTTACAATAATCATTTCATTCATCATTAATTATTTTATTTCGAAGACAGAAATGATTAATCTTCCATCATAATTAAATTATTCCAATACAATATATATATATTATTTACTATTACCTACTTTTTTAATACAATACTTACTTTTGGATTTTGTGAGTCATTTGCCTATGGTGCAGTCATGTCTTACTTGAGTTCCTATATATTATTGAATTATTTACTAATTGTATCATACTAATAACTTGTGGTACGTAATACAATTATCCTCCAAAGATTATGAGTAAAGAAGAATCCATGGAATATGAATCATCTGCATGAAAAGCCTTAGCTAATTCTCATGGTCATGTTTTGCTGAAATTCCAACTACATTATTTATTTTATTTTTTAAGCTACTTTATTTCCTTGAAATGTATCATATTTTGTTTTGAAAAGTAAGAAGTCAGGCAGAATTTTGTGTATGTTTAACCTCTATGTTGAAACTTAGTCTGTTATTTATTAAAAATAACTTTTTATGATGCTGATCCAGGATATTGATTGAAATATGATATAAAAATGAAAAAAATAAATTAATTGCTAAGGATATACTTCCATAAGTTGTTGCTTTGAAAAGAATACCCAATTTTAACTATGAATGTTATTTATGATATATTATAACTAAAAGAGTCTTTATGAAGAACAAAGGCTTATGGAAATGAAGAAAAATAATAGGAATCGACTATATTCTTCTGGATGATAATGCCTTTTATCCTAGAAATTTTACTGCAAATGTTGAAAATATGATTGATAAATCAATATGGAATGGAGTATGTTGAAGACAAGTATGATTTAACTTGACATAATGGAAACTGAATCGATAAAATAAAGACTATGACAACATATTCAGATATCTATCCAAAGTCAAAATATTTGGAAATACAACTCACTGGTAATTAATGAACCTTGTTAGGAATATTCACAATGTAAAAAAGTTTAAATGCATGAAATTATGAAATAATTGTCATTAGAGGATGAAAGAATAAGTCGACGCTAGTCTTGAATCAGAAACTCAAGCAACCCAGTAACAAGAGAACTAACTGCCAACTTCTGAATGAACTATAAGAATCAATCTGACAAAGAAAATTTAAAATCTAGGCCAATACCCTATCCAATATACTGGATCAGCAGATTGGAATGTCTTACTTGAAGAAGTTGAAATGTAAGAGATTATGGCTATAGATATTTGCAAACACTTCTTAAATGAAAGAATAAACAACAGATAACCACAACAATTTCTGAATAACAATGAATACACGATTAATTGCAACATATGTAATTATTTGCAACATGCAAAACCTATCCAAAGACTGCACTAGCCTTTTGTAAAGAAATGATGCCTTTGAGAAACCAAGGGAAGATAAGCTATAAATCAAAACACAAGAAGGGAGAACCTAACTGCAACTAGCATTATACATTTCAGAAGAATTTAAAGCCTGGCTTCATGACAAGAATATGAAATGAAGAGAGAAAGTTACAACATACTTCCATGATTGTTTACTCAAAAGCAGTGAGGAACTGAACACCTCTTAGCATACTGCAAAAAGTCCTCCAGATGATATAACAACACTGCTTGCTTATCACACCACTCATTCGCCACATCACTATGTTCTCCTACTTGCAGATGCAAGTTTTCATTAGCATGATGCTCTCACGACTCATGAGATTTCATCCTCTTGCTCAACTTGATGTTGAACCCCAAATTACTAACGATGACACGAAGGGAAAGGTTTGACAAAGAAGAAAACATCAAGTTCGGCGAAGAATCAACCACCAGTGGCATAAATAACAGCTACCTTTCCACATAGATACCCTGCAAAAATATCATTTACTTTCACTTTAATAACGAGTAATTAAGTATAAATTACTTTTTATAAAATAAATCCAAACTATAGTTAACTATACATTGATTGACAGGATTTGATCGAGTGAAAAAACTAGGTCAATCACATCTATCACGCCGATTTTAAAACCAGAATAAATTTACTGGAGTAAAAATGCGCTTAAAGATTAAATCCACATGTAAAATCTATCGGAAGTTTTCTCTACGAAATCAAAAGTTTCAAAGTTTATACATAATCGCTTTCTCGTTTGACAGAACACATCTAGCATTTCAAAACATTCGAAAGCGATAGACAGCCTTCAACAATTTGAAAGATTGCGTTAAAAAGATCATTTGTAACGTTAAACAGCGGAATTGCATTTATTCTGTTGGCCAAAATGGGCATAAACATATCGAACAAGTGGCAAGATATTAAAAAGGCGTAGGAAATTTATCTCTATAATGAAACGTTTCCCTTAATTTTTGATGTTACTCCTCGATATCATTTCTTAGAATTGGTAGGACGTTTGATTCTGATGTAAATAAAAAATCATTCTTCGAAGAAAAAATATTTCCATTGTAAAGAGGAGTATACCGAAGTCGAGCAACAGTCATGCGATTCTGACATAGAACGCGCCGTGAAATTCTCAGTGTACTGAGACAGTAGAGTAGCGATAAGTGTGTTTCTTACCGGTAAACACGAAAGTTAATTTTCTGCAATCATTGAACATTGCACTGTTCTACAGCGTTCTGATTGCGCAGTGTACAGTGATACCGTATGAATCTCAATAGAATACACACGAGTATTTACTTCCTTTTTTCTTATTTGAAACGGTAGAATTCACATCGCTACATATTGAATCAATGTCAGGCAAAATTTATGATCTCTTTGCGTTTAATTGAGATGAAGCTTATTATTATTTTTTTTTAATTCAGCTAGGATTAAGCAATAATTAAGTTTAATAGTTTTTTTCCCGAATGCAATTGAATTCATGCGAATTAATTATCTTAATAAAGTATTTATTAAGCAATTTATACAAATAAAAAATTTAACATAATTTATTTCAGATTCAAATGCAAAGCTGAAACTTCTATTACAATATTTTGAAATATTTCTCCAAGTCAAACTTGAGAGCAATGTAAAATATTCTACGTCTAATTTAGACTACAAAGTTCAAATCCCTGGAGATAATAATAATGTCAGAAGCTACTCCTTTTCCAGGAATGAATTGAATACACAAAAAATTTGAGCAAATATTTTTTATTTACTTGTATCATTTTAAATGTTTTTTTACAAGTGATTTTATAAATTTAAAATTACACAATGTATTTTCAATTACAATTAAAAGACAATTATTAACACTACAACTGTTGATGACTGAGCGTATAGTAAACTACTATCTGCGCTTTGAGTACTAATTAATTGATTCTAAGACATCGAAAGTATGAAAGTCGCGCATATATTGGCACTAGAATAAAAACGATCATGCACTAATTCACACACATCCTTCTTATTCGTATTTTATCATGTAATTATTTGTATTCAAACATTGGAGCAGCGATAACGGGAGCACACCATTGACGTCTATAGTATGACATTCATAATATTGAATGCTAATTATTTAAACGAAAGCATTGTATTTATACAGCGACATAATTCAAAATATGATTTTTGAAATAGTTAATTATTCCATCAGAAGTCATTAAAAATTTAATGAAAATAGTTTTTGTTTTGACCGACAGGTACTACTAGAGTCAAAGTTTGGCGGAAATCTATTTTCATAACTTTTTAATCAAGTGTTACGATCGAAAGTATTGCGTTGTAAAATCGAGTTACATTAAAATAAGATCACTGATATAGTCCATTGGCTGTTCCCAAATAATATAAAATATAACAAGTATTGATTTGACTTCCGGGCACGGTCGGAGCCAAGGCTCTTCGGAAAGCTATTCGACATACATCCAACAGAAAAGTTACAATGGGAACTTATGTATTCGTTATGTTGCTGTTTATGAATAAACAAATCGAGAAATGGATTTTAATTCGGTAGTTTATGGCAGCCAAGCTGAAATGCCCCTCGATACTCGTGATGAGAAATTAACCATCTATTTTACGGGTTGATCTATTAATTAGGCTTACGCTCGCCACGGATTTATATTGAGACTTATTGATCTATCTATAAAATTTCTATGGAGATCAAGAATTGGGCACAGTAGAGTAGTTCCTGCTAATTTCAATTTGGGTAATCTAATATTTCTGTATCACCTTCCACGCACTGGCTAAGTCACAGTTTTTCGTATAGAAAACTTCACCACAGGGAATATATTTAAATAGTCTGATGGTTGCCATCAGTATGGAAAATTTGATAAATAACATACTAATCGAGACTTACTAGACCATAATTATACGAGATTATTGCAGGTGTTAACATTGATACCTTGATTTATGATGTTAGTCACCGAAAACGCCTATATGATAGCGCGGCAATACCCTATGAACTCAGAATGTAGCAGAGGAATCCTTCATCCACGATTCATATATAAGGCATTCATTATGAATAAAAGGTTTTTTTATTAGAAGAATTCAAATTGTTTTAATCAATGATTCTATCATCCCTAACGGATGTGTTAAGAGTAGGACATGTAAATTATGTGAATCCTCCGTGATTTTTAATCGGCGAAGCAAATCTAGTTTCGGTAAGGTAATCGGAGATAATCATCAGCTAAATGGAATGCCTTCAGCTTTCTTAGGGCGATCATAAAAACACTATTCGCTCCAATCTCGTTGTTTCACAGGAAAAATGTAGCACGATGAGGAAGCCCCCTTCCCCCTTTAAAATTTCAAATCCAACCCATGCACCGGGTGTTAAACAAGGAAAAGAAAAATTAGTTGAGCTCAAGACCGCGGGGCAAGTATTTGAGTATTGCATAAAGAGGTGTATGGGATACCATAGTCAAACATTGCAGGGACGTCTTAGAACCTAGCACTGCTTCTGGAATGACCTCTGATGCCTATCACCTAATAATATGAGGATGTAAAGTAAGAATATTAACTTACCTTCCAATAATCATTGCATGAGTTCGCGTATAACACCGAATACTACACACACTGACCACTGAAAACTGCACACATTTCAAATCACGATTCACTAACTTTTCCACTCGCAGAGCACTCACTACACCCAAATATCACTCCCCTATCTCTTCGCGGTCACCTGAATTGTGCCGGGTCGTTCTTCTCGCCCTGGAGAGGATCTCACCGCTGGTGAGGACCTCTGGTCAAATTATAACCATGAACCCCGAGGCCAATTCCTGCAATCCTTCCTTCAGCTGTGGAATCCCATCCCAGCGGTCGAAGACGCCAAGGTTGATGTCTTTGTGAAACTCGTAGGCCTCCGAGATAAATTGAGAAAGGAATGCATTGAAATTATCTTGCTATGTAAGATCTTACGAAAAGAGCTCAAAACAACGTGATTTTCTTGAATGTGCATTTAAGAAGTCAGTCTCAACACTCAAAATTTCTCTATGGCACTCATTTAAAATTTACCACGCCATCGAACATTGTCAAATGATGCAACAAAAAGAAATTAAATGGGTGAGAAAGGCTTTATATCCTGGGGTTATTTACATTATGAACTCTGCATATGGAAAATTAAAATGAAACTATACTCAGCAATAACGAGAGGAGGTTTTTATGCAATGAAAATGTATTACGAGATATGCACAAGCATAATCATTTCCATTTTCTAAGTTAATCAAAAGCCGCTCATGAAGTTTCTAAAAGGCCTCAATCATATAATGTTAATGCTTTTGTGGAACGACATGCTAATTTGAAAGAAAAAGAAATTCATATATTTCCACATTCGTGGATTTTATCAATTATTCATTGATGTAAAGCAGCTTTGATTGTAGGGTAAAAAGAGAAGGATTAATATAAGTTCTTGCACTTTATTGAAATCCAACGTCTCGCTTTCCATAATGCATATATTTAATCTAAGAACCGAACGCAGATGAGGCAAAGAGTGCCGAAAATATGCATATTAAGTTCATTTAAACTCTTTGAAAGAATTATTCTGTCGGAAAATTGAAAGGAAAACATTAACCAGAATACCTTGAGCCAAGTTCGAATCAGAGGGAAATTCCTCACAGTCTGATAATTTCTCTCATAGAATTAAGGGAACGTGAGAGATGCTTCATGTACTTCTTTAAATTATTTTTAAAACTAACAACCTACATCTTTTGCCCCCGGGAGAATCAACTACTCTGGAGTAGGAACTTCAGTTTCTCTTACACATATTTAGACGGCACTCTCTCCAACGAGATTTCAATACCATGATTTCATCGAGAAGATATTATAACGTTTAGGATATTCTTACACTACAAGAGGCAAACTGTAAAGTACGTACCCATCTTCCGAGAAGGAGAGCGCTGACAGCCTCCTAAAACCTCAACGTCCGGCGACTTTGCTTGCAACATAGTGAAGAATTATTATTTAGCGCGGGCGAATAGCACAGTGCAAACTGCCGCTCAGAGACGAAGTTATCAGTACACTAGAATGGGAATAAGGCCTAGGAGTAATATAAAATCATCGAATCGGAAGTTCGTTGCAATCGCGAAGAGTCATCCGTAAGATATAACACCGATAAATGTTGAAAAACTAGATGTATAGACTTCTCAAAAGTTCTTACATTGCCAAGGAGTCCAACTCCAGCACAGACAGGTTCGCTCCGTTCAAATGCTCCGACTTTTATGAGTCAACTGCACAAAAGTGACCGCACCGATTCCGCCAAAATTGACTTCCTGAACACTCATACCATCGCTACGAATTCATACTGGAGAAGGGCGGTATATGATTTCTCTTGTTCTATCATGGAGAAGCGTGAACAAATATATCTGGGAGTGTAAGGATACGGTTTAATCATTTGAATGCATATTGTTTATTGTGTTTTCATAAAAGACTTTTTTATGCGATATATAAGTAATGTTCATTATCTTAACTTCTCCGATTCTTCAATCAATGAATTTACAGAGTGTTTATGGGACTCCCGGATAGCTGTGTGGGCAGCGAGTTCGACTTCAATGAAAGCAGGCCGGGTTCGATTCCCGGTGGGATCTCACGTGACCTCGGCTGTCGAAGCATTTTCCACAATAGCACTACTACAACTACAGTGTGTTTGAGTAGGCCGCTAATGAATGAATTTTGACGAATTTACTCTTCTCAATGTATTATCAATAAGGATTGGCGAGTTAAAATTTTAACAATCTTTCTACATTACGTTGAAAATTATAAGGATTATTGAATGAAGATCTTGGAAATAATGATTGTATCAATTTCATATTCCCTCCAAGTGGAATCATTTGGGTTTCCCCAAAATAGCCACCTAAAACTTTTCTTTGAAACTTTTCAGTTAAGCAGTTATACTGCCTAAAATTTTATAAGAGATGCTGAATTTTCCTACATTCTTTATTTCAGACTAAGGTATGCGGAACAGGGAAATGTAATTGCCTATAAATATCCACAGGGATCCAGTGAGTGTGGGTTATAGATTTCATAGTCAAGTCAAGAAGGCCGTCTTGGGTATGAAGTCACTCCTCATCCCATTCGAGAAATGAAGAAACATCATAAGCAATCACATGTTCCTAAGAGACGAGTGAGCAGAGAAAAACAGCTTTCCAGTAAACAGTAATTTTTGTGAAGTACTCTCCTGCAGTTTTGAGCATTTGAGACAGAAATGTGGTAATATTTACACGGTTTTGTTCGTTTATACTTTGAAGAATCCCAACCTATATACTCATTTTAAATCATATTGTATCATTGAAAATTATCACTAAATTGTTGAGGTATTTATCAATGGCTTGATCAAAACATTCCAAGGACATTTGGACATTATTAATAACTTGTAATATTGCATTTAAAAGCCCTTAGCACGAGAGTACCTGGCCAGCAAAGAGAAGTGATTGCTTCTACATCTCATATTGTGTCCAGTTCTTGTGAGAGTGCAGCACTTTGTGTGATGCAGGATCCATCTTTTGCTACTCCGCCACCTCGTAAAAGGTCTACACAAAAAGGTTAATTGCTGCACTAAAATGGAATTTCATTCTATGCTTTATTACTTCAGCTGACTCGAAGGCAGCAATTCCTTTTAAGATGAGTTTTGATAAGGTTTTATAAATTTTACTATATGAAGTTTGGAGTAGAACCTTCATGTTAACTTACGTGTTGGAGAAAATAAATTGGAAGTGTACTTTGTTTGCAATGATATGATAATATCTAAGGATAGTAGAACATAATCTAAGGCTGAGAAGGAAAGGAAATTTATAAATAACATTGTTCAATTCCATTCTGTTTTTATTTACCACTATAGCCATGTACTGGGACAGACGTATACTCTGGAAGGTCATACATACAAAATAATACATGGATATAAAATACACGCATACTTACAATAAAAATTGTATACATACAAACATACTATTCCTCTACATACCCCTTACATACGTTAGCTTTAAATTCATGATCTTAGTTGTCGTACCATACATTGGACATAAGGTACAATATTTTGTACTATTTTGTATGATCTTTTCAGATTAAGGAACCTAAGGAAATAAGTTTACATATGTATCTTTTATTTGGATATTCTATGATTGATTTTTTTATTGTTATTATCTTTAAAGAAGCAGGTTTTTTATATAAAATTATTTTTACTATAAAGCAGAAGCCATTTCTTAATTTTTATTTTGAAGCAGTCTCTCTTTTGTCATAAAATTGAGATATTTTTTTATCATTACTATACAGGGCCCATTTCCATTACTTTTATCTATTTCATTTATCACTTTATATAACAGGATATTTATTTTTATTTTATAGCAGGTACTATTTTGTTTTTCTTCATATTAGTGTTTTTTACTGTCATATGATACAATTTTCTTTATTTTAATGCTGAGGACTGTGCTGCCAGTGATAATCATTTACTTTCCTTTGAATAAATTTGTTATATAGAGAATGAATATTTATATTCTAATGACCCAAGGGGATGAAAATAAATGAATTGCCTATAGCATGGAAAAGGCGTACTTTTCAATGTATTGTTTCCTTTCTAAGGGACTGTTAGGGATTACAATCCACCTTGTTCTTACATCCAGTATGTTCTGGGTTTTTGTCACGTCCTCTGTAGGCCTAACACTGGCATGCCTGAGGCTGACATTAGCACTGCTTCCCAATGATTTTTGGTATCAGCCTTGTGCATAAAAATGCAATGCACAAAGGACAAAGGCCCAAAGGAATTATTCCAGTTATTAATACCATATATATTTGGTTATATCTATTGTAATGTATCTATATCGTATTATATCTATATGGTTACAATAATCATTTCATTCATCATTAATTATTTTATTTCGAAGACAGAAATGATTAATCTTCCATCATAATTAAATTATTCCAATACAATATATATATATTATTTACTATTACCTACTTTTTTAATACAATACTTACTTTTGGATTTTGTGAGTCATTTGCCTATGGTGCAGTCATGTCTTACTTGAGTTCCTATATATTATTGAATTATTTACTAATTGTATCATACTAATAACTTGTGGTACGTAATACAATTATCCTCCAAAGATTATGAGTAAAGAAGAATCCATGGAATATGAATCATCTGCATGAAAAGCCTTAGCTAATTCTCATGGTCATGTTTTGCTGAAATTCCAACTACATTATTTATTTTATTTTTTAAGCTACTTTATTTCCTTGAAATGTATCATATTTTGTTTTGAAAAGTAAGAAGTCAGGCAGAATTTTGTGTATGTTTAACCTCTATGTTGAAACTTAGTCTGTTATTTATTAAAAATAACTTTTTATGATGCTGATCCAGGATATTGATTGAAATATGATATAAAAATGAAAAAAATAAATTAATTGCTAAGGATATACTTCCATAAGTTGTTGCTTTGAAAAGAATACCCAATTTTAACTATGAATGTTATTTATGATATATTATAACTAAAAGAGTCTTTATGAAGAACAAAGGCTTATGGAAATGAAGAAAAATAATAGGAATCGACTATATTCTTCTGGATGATAATGGCTTTTATCCTAGAAATTTTACTGCAAATGTTGAAAATATGATTGATAAATCAATATGGAAAGGAGTATGTTGAAGACAAGTATGATTTAACTTGACATAATGGAAACTGAATCGATAAAATAAAGACTATGACAACATATTCAGATATCTATCCAAAGTCAAAATATTTGGAAATACAACTCACTGGTAATTAATGAACCTTGTTAGGAATATTCACAATGTAAAAAAGTTTAAATGCATGAAATTATGAAATAATTGTCATTAGAGGATGAAAGAATAAGTCGACGCTAGTCTTGAATCAGAAACTCAAGCAACCCAGTAACAAGAGAACTAACTGCCAACTTCTGAATGAACTATAAGAATCAATCTGACAAAGAAAATTTAAAATCTAGGCCAATACCCTATCCAATATACTGGATCAGCAGATTGGAATGTCTTACTTGAAGAAGTTGAAATGTAAGAGATTATGGCTATAGATATTTGCAAACACTTCTTAAATGAAAGAATAAACAACAGATAACCACAACAATTTCTGAATAACAATGAATACACGATTAATTGCAACATATGTAATTATTTGCAACATGCAAAACCTATCCAAAGACTGCACTAGCCTTTTGTAAAGAAATGATGCCTTTGAGAAACCAAGGGAAGATAAGCTATAAATCAAAACACAAGAAGGGAGAACCTAACTGCAACTAGCATTATACATTTCAGAAGAATTTAAAGCCTGGCTTCATGACAAGAATATGAAATGAAGAGAGAAAGTTACAACATACTTCCATGATTGTTTACTCAAAAGCAGTGAGGAACTGAACACCTCTTAGCATACTGCAAAAAGTCCTCCAGATGATATAACAACACTGCTTGCTTATCACACCACTCATTCGCCACATCACTATGTTCTCCTACTTGCAGATGCAAGTTTTCATTAGCATGATGCTCTCACGACTCATGAGATTTCATCCTCTTGCTCAACTTGATGTTGAACCCCAAATTACTAACGATGACACGAAGGGAAAGGTTTGACAAAGAAGAAAACATCAAGTTCGGCGAAGAATCAACCACCAGTGGCATAAATAACAGCTACCTTTCCACATAGATACCCTGCAAAAATATCATTTACTTTCACTTTAATAACGAGTAATTAAGTATAAATTACTTTTTATAAAATAAATCCAAACTATAGTTAACTATACATTGATTGACAGGATTTGATCGAGTGAAAAAACTAGGTCAATCACATCTATCACGCCGATTTTAAAACCAGAATAAATTTACTGGAGTAAAAATGCGCTTAAAGATTAAATCCACATGTAAAATCTATCGGAAGTTTTCTCTACGAAATCAAAAGTTTCAAAGTTTATACATAATCGCTTTCTCGTTTGACAGAACACATCTAGCATTTCAAAACATTCGAAAGCGATAGACAGCCTTCAACAATTTGAAAGATTGCGTTAAAAAGATCATTTGTAACGTTAAACAGCGGAATTGCATTTATTCTGTTGGCCAAAATGGGCATAAACATATCGAACAAGTGGCAAGATATTAAAAAGGCGTAGGAAATTTATCTCTATAATGAAACGTTTCCCTTAATTTTTGATGTTACTCCTCGATATCATTTCTTAGAATTGGTAGGACGTTTGATTCTGATGTAAATAAAAAATCATTCTTCGAAGAAAAAATATTTCCATTGTAAAGAGGAGTATACCGAAGTCGAGCAACAGTCATGCGATTCTGACATAGAACGCGCCGTGAAATTCTCAGTGTACTGAGACAGTAGAGTAGCGATAAGTGTGTTTCTTACCGGTAAACACGAAAGTTAATTTTCTGCAATCATTGAACATTGCACTGTTCTACAGCGTTCTGATTGCGCAGTGTACAGTGATACCGTATGAATCTCAATAGAATACACACGAGTATTTACTTCCTTTTTTCTTATTTGAAACGGTAGAATTCACATCGCTACATATTGAATCAATGTCAGGCAAAATTTATGATCTCTTTGCGTTTAATTGAGATGAAGCTTATTATTATTTTTTTTAATTCAGCTAGGATTAAGCAATAATTAAGTTTAATAGTTTTTTTCCCGAATGAAATTGAATTCATGCGAATTAATTATCTTAATAAAGTATTTATTAAGCAATTTATACAAATAAAAAATTTAACATAATTTATTTCAGATTCAAATGCAAAGCTGAAACTTCTATTACAATATTTTGAAATATTTCTCCAAGTCAAACTTGAGAGCAATGTAAAATATTCTACGTCTAATTTAGACTACAAAGTTCAAATCCCTGGAGATAATAATAATGTCAGAAGCTACTCCTTTTCCAGGAATGAATTGAATACACAAAAAATTTGAGCAAATATTTTTTATTTACTTGTATCATTTTAAATGTTTTTTTACAAGTGATTTTATAAATTTAAAATTACACAATGTATTTTCAATTACAATTAAAAGACAATTATTAACACTACAACTGTTGATGACTGAGCGTATAGTAAACTACTATCTGCGCTTTGAGTACTAATTAATTGATTCTAAGACATCGAAAGTATGAAAGTCGCGCATATATTGGCACTAGAATAAAAACGATCATGCACTAATTCACACACATCCTTCTTATTCGTATTTTATCATGTAATTATTTGTATTCATACATTGGAGCAGCGATAACGGGAGCACAGCATTGACGTCTATAGTATGACATTCATAATATTGAATGCTAATTATTTAAACGAAAGCATTGTATTTATACAGCGACATAATTCAAAATATGATTTTTGAAATAGTTAATTATTCCATCAGAAGTCATTAAAAATTTAATGAAAATAGTTTTTGTTTTGACCGACAGGTACTACTAGAGTCAAAGTTTGGCGGAAATCTATTTTCATAACTTTTTAATCAAGTGTTACGATCGAAAGTATTGCGTTGTAAAATCGAGTTACATTAAAATAAGATCACTGATATAGTCCATTGGCTGTTCCCAAATAATATAAAATATAACAAGTATTGATTTGACTTCCGGGCACGGTCGGAGCCAAGGCTCTTCGGAAAGCTATTCGCAATACATCCAACAGAAAAGTTACAATGGGAACTTATGTATTCGTTATGTTGCTGTTTATGAATAAACAAATCGAGAAATGGATTTTAATTCGGTAGTTTATGGCAGCCAAGCTGAAATGCCCCTCGATACTCGTGATGAGAAATTAACCATCTATTTTACGGGTTGATCTATTAATTAGGCTTACGCTCGCCACGGATTTATATTGAGACTTATTGATCTATCTATAAAATTTCTATGGAGATCAAGAATTGGGCACAGTAGAGTAGTTCCTGCTAATTTCAATTTGGGTAATCTAATATTTCTGTATCACCTTCCACGCACTGGCTAAGTCACAGTTTTTCGTATAGAAAACTTCACCACAGGGAATATATTTAAATAGTCTGATGGTTGCCATCAGTATGGAAAATTTGATAAATAACATACTAATCGAGACTTACTAGACCATAATTATACGAGATTATTGCAGGTGTTAACATTGATACCTTGATTTATGATGTTAGTCACCGAAAACGCCTATATGATAGCGCGGCAATACCCTATGAACTCAGAATGTAGCAGAGGAATCCTTCATCCACGATTCATATATAAGGCATTCATTATGAATAAAAGGTTTTTTTATTAGAAGAATTCAAATTGTTTTAATCAATGATTCTAACATCCCTAACGGATGTGTTAAGAGTAGGACATGTAAATTATGTGAATCCTCCGTGATTTTTAATCGGCGAAGCAAATCTAGTTTCGGTAAGGTAATCGGAGATAATCATCAGCTAAATGGAATGCCTTCAGCTTTCTTAGGGCGATCATAAAAACACTATTCGCTCCAATCTCGTTGTTTCACAGGAAAAATGTAGCACGATGAGGAAGCCCCCTTCCCCCTTTAAAATTTCAAATCCAACCCATGCACCGGGTGTTAAACAAGGAAAAGAAAAATTAGTTGAGCTCAAGACCGCGGGGCAAGTATTTGAGTATTGCATAAAGAGGTGTATGGGATACCATAGTCAAACATTGCAGGGACGTCTTAGAACCTAGCACTGCTTCTGGAATGACCTCTGATGCCTATCACCTAATAATATGAGGATGTAAAGTAAGAATATTAACTTACCTTCCAATAATCATTGCATGAGTTCGCGTATAACACCGAATACTACACACACTGACCACTGAAAACTGCACACATTTCAAATCACGATTCACTAACTTTTCCACTCGCAGAGCACTCACTACACCCAAATATCACTCCCCTATCTCTTCGCGGTCACCTGAATTGTGCCGGGTCGTTCTTCTCGCCCTGGAGAGGATCTCACCGCTGGTGAGGACCTCTGGTCAAATTATAACCATGAATCCCGAGGCCAATTCCTGCAATCCTTCCTTCAGCTGTGGAATCCCATCCCAGCGGTCGAAGACGCCAAGGTTGATGTCTTTGTGAAACTCGTAGGCCTCCGAGATAAATTGAGAAAGGAATGCATTGAAATTATCTTGCTATGTAAGATCTTACGAAAAGAGCTCAAAACAACGTGATTTTCTTGAATGTGCATTTAAGAAGTCAGTCTCAACACTCAAAATTTCTCTATGGCACTCATTTAAAATTTACCACGCCATCGAACATTGTCAAATGATGCAACAAAAAGAAATTAAATGGGTGAGAAAGGCTTTATATCCTGGGGTTATTTACATTATGAACTCTGCATATGGAAAATTAAAATGAAACTATACTCAGCAATAACGAGAGGAGGTTTTTATGCAATGAAAATGTATTACGAGATATGCACAAGCATAATCATTTCCATTTTCTAAGTTAATCAAAAGCCGCTCATGAAGTTTCTAAAAGGCCTCAATCATATAATGTTAATGCTTTTGTGGAACGACATGCTAATTTGAAAGAAAAAGAAATTCATATATTTCCACATTCGTGGATTTTATCAATTATTCATTGATGTAAAGCAGCTTTGATTGTAGGGTAAAAAGAGAAGGATTAATATAAGTTCTTGCACTTTATTGAAATCCAACGTCTCGCTTTCCATAATGCATATATTTAATCTAAGAACCGAACGCAGATGAGGCAAAGAGTGCCGAAAATATGCATATTAAGTTCATTTAAACTCTTTGAAAGAATTATTCTGTCGGAAAATTGAAAGGAAAACATTAACCAGAATACCTTGAGCCAAGTTCGAATCAGAGGGAAATTCCTCACAGTCTGATAATTTCTCTCATAGAATTAAGGGAACGTGAGAGATGCTTCATGTACTTCTTTAAATTATTTTTAAAACTAACAACCTACATCTTTTGCCCCCGGGAGAATCAACTACTCTGGAGTAGGAACTTCAGTTTCTCTTACACATATTTAGACGGCACTCTCTCCAACGAGATTTCAATACCATGATTTCATCGAGAAGATATTATAACGTTTAGGATATTCTTACACTACAAGAGGCAAACTGTAAAGTACGTACCCATCTTCCGAGAAGGAGAGCGCTGACAGCCTCCTAAAACCTCAACGTCCGGCGACTTTGCTTGCAACATAGTGAAGAATTATTATTTAGCGCGGGCGAATAGCACAGTGCAAACTGCCGCTCAGAGACGAAGTTATCAGTACACTAGAATGGGAATAAGGCCTAGGAGTAATATAAAATCATCGAATCGGAAGTTCGTTGCAATCGCGAAGAGTCATCCGTAAGATATAACACCGATAAATATTGAAAAACTAGATGTATAGACTTCTCAAAAGTTCTTACATTGCCAAGGAGTCCAACTCCAGCACAGACAGGTTCGCTCCGTTCAAATGCTCCGACTTTTATGAGTCAACTGCACAAAAGTGACCGCACCGATTCCGCCAAAATTGACTTCCTGAACACTCATACCATCGCTACGAATTCATACTGGAGAAGGGCGGTATATGATTTCTCTTGTTCTATCATGGAGAAGCGTGAACAAATATATCTGGGAGTGTAAGGATACGGTTTAATCATTTGAATGCATATTGTTTATTGTGTTTTCATAAAAGACTTTTTTATGCGATATATAAGTAATGTTCATTATCTTAACTTCTCCGATTCTTCAATCAATGAATTTACAGAGTGTTTATGGGACTCCCGGATAGCTGTGTGGGCAGCGAGTTCGACTTCAATGAAAGCAGGCCGGGTTCGATTCCCGGTGGGATCTCACGTGACCTCGGCTGTCGAAGCATTTTCCACAATAGCACTACTACAACTACAGTGTGTTTGAGTAGGCCGCTAATGAATGAATTTTGACGAATTTACTCTTCTCAATGTATTATCAATAAGGATTGGCGAGTTAAAATTTTAACAATCTTTCTACATTACGTTGAAAATTATAAGGATTATTGAATGAAGATCTTGGAAATAATGATTGTATCAATTTCATATTCCCTCCAAGTGGAATCATTTGGGTTTCCCCAAAATAGCCACCTAAAACTTTTCTTTGAAACTTTTCAGTTAAGCAGTTATACTGCCTAAAATTTTATAAGAGATGCTGAATTTTCCTACATTCTTTATTTCAGACTAAGGTATGCGGAACAGGGAAATGTAATTGCCTATAAATATCCACAGGGATCCAGTGAGTGTGGGTTATAGATTTCATAGTCAAGTCAAGAAGGCCGTCTTGGGTATGAAGTCACTCCTCATCCCATTCGAGAAATGAAGAAACATCATAAGCAATCACATGTTCCTAAGAGACGAGTGAGCAGAGAAAAACAGCTTTCCAGTAAACAGTAATTTTTGTGAAGTACTCTCCTGCAGTTTTGAGCATTTGAGACAGAAATGTGGTAATATTTACACGGTTTTGTTCGTTTATACTTTGAAGAATCCCAACCTATATACTCATTTTAAATCATATTGTATCATTGAAAATTATCACTAAATTGTTGAGGTATTTATCAATGGCTTGATCAAAACATTCCAAGGACATTTGGACATTATTAATAACTTGTAATATTGCATTTAAAAGCCCTTAGCACGAGAGTACCTGGCCAGCAAAGAGAAGTGATTGCTTCTACATCTCATATTGTGTCCAGTTCTTGTGAGAGTGCAGCACTTTGTGTGATGCAGGATCCATCTTTTGCTACTCCGCCACCTCGTAAAAGGTCTACACAAAAAGGTTAATTGCTGCACTAAAATGGAATTTCATTCTATGCTTTATTACTTCAGCTGACTCGAAGGCAGCAATTCCTTTTAAGATGAGTTTTGATAAGGTTTTATAAATTTTACTATATGAAGTTTGGAGTAGAACCTTCATGTTAACTTACGTGTTGGAGAAAATAAATTGGAAGTGTACTTTGTTTGCAATGATATGATAATATCTAAGGATAGTAGAACATAATCTAAGGCTGAGAAGGAAAGGAAATTTATAAATAACATTGTTCAATTCCATTCTGTTTTTATTTACCACTATAGCCATGTACTGGGACAGACGTATACTCTGGAAGGTCATACATACAAAATAATACATGGATATAAAATACACGCATACTTACAATAAAAATTGTATACATACAAACATACTATTCCTCTACATACCCCTTACATACGTTAGCTTTAAATTCATGATCTTAGTTGTCGTACCATACATTGGACATAAGGTACAATATTTTGTACTATTTTGTATGATCTTTTCAGATTAAGGAACCTAAGGAAATAAGTTTACATATGTATCTTTTATTTGGATATTCTATGATTGATTTTTTTATTGTTATTATCTTTAAAGAAGCAGGTTTTTTATATAAAATTATTTTTACTATAAAGCAGAAGCCATTTCTTAATTTTTATTTTGAAGCAGTCTCTCTTTTGTCATAAAATTGAGATATTTTTTTATCATTACTATACAGGGCCCATTTCCATTACTTTTATCTATTTCATTTATCACTTTATATAACAGGATATTTATTTTTATTTTATAGCAGGTACTATTTTGTTTTTCTTCATATTAGTGTTTTTTACTGTCATATGATACAATTTTCTTTATTTTAATGCTGAGGACTGTGCTGCCAGTGATAATCATTTACTTTCCTTTGAATAAATTTGTTATATAGAGAATGAATATTTATATTCTAATGACCCAAGGGGATGAAAATAAATGAATTGCCTATAGCATGGAAAAGGCGTACTTTTCAATGTATTGTTTCCTTTCTAAGGGACTGTTAGGGATTACAATCCACCTTGTTCTTACATCCAGTATGTTCTGGGTTTTTGTCACGTCCTCTGTAGGCCTAACACTGGCATGCCTGAGGCTGACATTAGCACTGCTTCCCAATGATTTTTGGTATCAGCCTTGTGCATAAAAATGCAATGCACAAAGGACAAAGGCCCAAAGGAATTATTCCAGTTATTAATACCATATATATTTGGTTATATCTATTGTAATGTATCTATATCGTATTATATCTATATGGTTACAATAATCATTTCATTCATCATTAATTATTTTATTTCGAAGACAGAAATGATTAATCTTCCATCATAATTAAATTATTCCAATACAATATATATATATATTATTTACTATTACCTACTTTTTTAATACAATACTTACTTTTGGATTTTGTGAGTCATTTGCCTATGGTGCAGTCATGTCTTACTTGAGTTCCTATATATTATTGAATTATTTACTAATTGTATCATACTAATAACTTGTGGTACGTAATACAATTATCCTCCAAAGATTATGAGTAAAGAAGAATCCATGGAATATGAATCATCTGCATGAAAAGCCTTAGCTAATTCTCATGGTCATGTTTTGCTGAAATTCCAACTACATTATTTATTTTATTTTTTAAGCTACTTTATTTCCTTGAAATGTATCATATTTTGTTTTGAAAAGTAAGAAGTCAGGCAGAATTTTGTGTATGTTTAACCTCTATGTTGAAACTTAGTCTGTTATTTATTAAAAATAACTTTTTATGATGCTGATCCAGGATATTGATTGAAATATGATATAAAAATGAAAAAAATAAATTAATTGCTAAGGATATACTTCCATAAGTTGTTGCTTTGAAAAGAATACCCAATTTTAACTATGAATGTTATTTATGATATATTATAACTAAAAGAGTCTTTATGAAGAACAAAGGCTTATGGAAATGAAGAAAAATAATAGGAATTGACTATATTCTTCTGGATGATAATGGCTTTTATCCTAGAAATTTTACTGCAAATGTTGAAAATATGATTGATAAATCAATATGGAAAGGAGTATGTTGAAGACAAGTATGATTTAACTTGACATAATGGAAACTGAATCGATAAAATAAAGACTATGACAACATATTCAGATATCTATCCAAAGTCAAAATATTTGGAAATACAACTCACTGGTAATTAATGAACCTTGTTAGGAATATTCACAATGTAAAAAAGTTTAAATGCATGAAATTATGAAATAATTGTCATTAGAGGATGAAAGAATAAGTCGACGCTAGTCTTGAATCAGAAACTCAAGCAACCCAGTAACAAGAGAACTAACTGCCAACTTCTGAATGAACTATAAGAATCAATCTGACAAAGAAAATTTAAAATCTAGGCCAATACCCTATCCAATATACTGGATCAGCAGATTGGAATGTCTTACTTGAAGAAGTTGAAATGTAAGAGATTATGGCTATAGATATTTGCAAACACTTCTTAAATGAAAGAATAAACAACAGATAACCACAACAATTTCTGAATAACAATGAATACACGATTAATTGCAACATATGTAATTATTTGCAACATGCAAAACCTATCCAAAGACTGCACTAGCCTTTTGTAAAGAAATGATGCCTTTGAGAAACCAAGGGAAGATAAGCTATAAATCAAAACACAAGAAGGGAGAACCTAACTGCAACTAGCATTATACATTTCAGAAGAATTTAAAGCCTGGCTTCATGACAAGAATATGAAATGAAGAGAGAAAGTTACAACATACTTCCATGATTGTTTACTCAAAAGCAGTGAGGAACTGAACACCTCTTAGCATACTGCAAAAAGTCCTCCAGATGATATAACAACACTGCTTGCTTATCACACCACTCATTCGCCACATCACTATGTTCTCCTACTTGCAGATGCAAGTTTTCATTAGCATGATGCTCTCACGACTCATGAGATTTCATCCTCTTGCTCAACTTGATGTTGAACCCCAAATTACTAACGATGACACGAAGGGAAAGGTTTGACAAAGAAGAAAACATCAAGTTCGGCGAAGAATCAACCACCAGTGGCATAAATAACAGCTACCTTTCCACATAGATACCCTGCAAAAATATCATTTACTTTCACTTTAATAACGAGTAATTAAGTATAAATTACTTTTTATAAAATAAATCCAAACTATAGTTAACTATACATTGATTGACAGGATTTGATCGAGTGAAAAAACTAGGTCAATCACATCTATCACGCCGATTTTAAAACCAGAATAAATTTACTGGAGTAAAAATGCGCTTAAAGATTAAATCCACATGTAAAATCTATCGGAAGTTTTCTCTACGAAATCAAAAGTTTCAAAGTTTATACATAATCGCTTTCTCGTTTGACAGAACACATCTAGCATTTCAAAACATTCGAAAGCGATAGACAGCCTTCAACAATTTGAAAGATTGCGTTAAAAAGATCATTTGTAACGTTAAACAGCGGAATTGCATTTATTCTGTTGGCCAAAATGGGCATAAACATATCGAACAAGTGGCAAGATATTAAAAAGGCGTAGGAAATTTATCTCTATAATGAAACGTTTCCCTTAATTTTTGATGTTACTCCTCGATATCATTTCTTAGAATTGGTAGGACGTTTGATTCTGATGTAAATAAAAAATCATTCTTCGAAGAAAAAATATTTCCATTGTAAAGAGGAGTATACCGAAGTCGAGCAACAGTCATGCGATTCTGACATAGAACGCGCCGTGAAATTCTCAGTGTACTGAGACAGTAGAGTAGCGATAAGTGTGTTTCTTACCGGTAAACACGAAAGTTAATTTTCTGCAATCATTGAACATTGCACTGTTCTACAGCGTTCTGATTGCGCAGTGTACAGTGATACCGTATGAATCTCAATAGAATACACACGAGTATTTACTTCCTTTTTTCTTATTTGAAACGGTAGAATTCACATCGCTACATATTGAATCAATGTCAGGCAAAATTTATGATCTCTTTGCATTTAATTGAGATGAAGCTTATTATTATTTTTTTTTAATTCAGCTAGGATTAAGCAATAATTAAGTTTAATAGTTTTTTTCCCGAATGCAATTGAATTCATGCGAATTAATTATCTTAATGGTGCGGTTGGTGCGTAGACTTGTATGCACCAACAAGCAAGCAGCGAAGAAGAAATTGAAAAATTTTACCAAACTCTCGGCACTGAGCACGATAAGGAAGCCCACTACTATAAAATAATTATGGGCGATTTTAACGCTCGTGTAGGTCAACAGGAAGCCGATGACACCGTCGCAGGACAATACGGACTGGGCCAGAGAAACGAACGTGGTCACCGCCTGGTAGAGTTTGCTGAATGCACCAATATGTACATAACAAATACATATTACAAGAAGAATCCAAAAAGGAAGTGGACTTGGAGAGGACCCAACGGAGCAAAAAATGAAATTGATTACATATTGGTTAATAAACTCTACACAGTGACAGACTGTGAAGTCTTGAATAACTTTAGCACTGGAAGTGACCACAGGATCGTAAGATGCAGATTGAAGATTAATCCCCAAATGGAACGCAAGAAGTTGATTTCATGCAAGAAACATGAAATAAGCATCAAAAAACTAGAAGAAAACAAGAATAAATATCAGCTTGAGCTAAAAAATAGATTCTCAGCACTTCAAGAAGAAGAACTAGAAACCAAAGTCATGCAAGCTGTTAAGGAAGCAGCAGAAGAAGTAGCAAGCACACCAAGAAGAGCTAAAGATAGAAAGCTAAGTGACAGCACCCGACAAATGATGAAACGACGTAAGGAACTGAAGAATTCAGATACACAAAAGGATAACATCGAATACGCCGAGCTTAGTAAGGCTATCAGAAGGGCAATTAAGGAAGACGTGAGAAAATTCAATGAGAGAATTGTGCAAGAGGCTATAGAAAACAGCAAAAGTATGAAGAAGACCAGACAACGCCTAGCAATTGGAAGAAAACAGATTTTAGCCATACAGAAGGAAGATGGTACAAGAACTTGCAACAGACAAGCAATACTAAGGACGGTAGCAGAATACTTTGGCAACCTATACAAGAAGGAAGAAAATACTGAAGAGGAAAACCAAGAAGAAAGCCAAAACCAACGAGATCCCCTCTCTATTCTCCCAGGAGAAGTAACTGCAGCAATAAAGCAGACGAAGAACGGAAAAGCAGGAGGCATAGATGGAGTGTTATCAGAATATTTAAAACTTGGTGGAACAGAAGTTGCACACGTTTTAGCGCAGTTATTCACAACTTGCATGAAACAAGGAAGAATCCCCCAGGACTGGAATCATGCAAGAATAGTCCTTTTGCATAAGAAAGGAAGCAAGGAAGAGCTGAAGAATTACCGCCCCATCAGTCTCCTTCCTGTTGTTTACAAAACATTCATGAGGATAATAGCTGAACGGATAAAGATTATTCTATCATCTGCCCAGCCTAGAGAACAAGCAGGATTCCGGAAGGGCTTCAGTACTATGGACCACATCCACACACTACAAGAAATAATCAGCAGGACGAATGAATATGAGATGCCACTAGTACTATGCTTTGTGGACTATGCTCAGGCCTTCGACTCAGTAAGTACCTCCTCTACACTAGAAGCTCTGGAAAAACAAGGAGTAGATGCAGAGTACATCCGACTCCTACGCAGCATTTATAAAAATGCCACAGCCTCAGTAATGCTACACGAAGTTACTGAAGAATTCAAGATTGAGAAGGGAGTTAGACAAGGAGATTGCCTTTCCCCAATTCTTTTCACAGCTGTTCTGGAGGAAGTTTTTAAAACCTTGGACTGGGAGCAGAAAGGTCTGCGGATTAATGGGGAACACATCAGTCATCTGCGCTTTGCAGATGATATAGTACTCTTCGCAACCAACGGAGAAGATCTAGCTTCAAGACTTCATGAACTGAACACAGCAGGACAGAAGATAGGACTCAGGATAAATTTAACAAAAACAAAGGTAATGTATAACTCTTTTGCAGCACAAGAAACAATCAAATTTGAAGGGACGCCTCTGGATGTCTGCTCAGAATACACATACCTAGGACAACTAGTAACCACAGGAGAGAACAACAGGATTAACGAAGTAAACAGAAGAATTAAACTCGGCTGGAGTGCCTTCGGAAGAAATGCACACATTCTAAAGTCACAAATGCCAATGGTCTTGAAGAGAAAGGTCTTCAACCAATGCATTCTACCAGTGTTGACATATGGAAGCGAAACCTGGGTGTTAAACGCAGCAATAACCCAGCGACTTCAGACAACGCAAAGAAGTATGGAAAGGTGTATGCTTGGGATCACAAGAAGAGACAGGAAACGCAACACCTGGGTGAGGATGAAGACCGGAGTGACAGACATCGTAAATAAAGTAAGGTCACTGAAATGGATGTGGGCAGGCCATGTGGCCAGAAGAAACGACAACCGTTGGACAAGAGCGGTTCTGAACTGGACACCAAGAGATGTGAAGAGACCAAGAAGAAGACCAAAGGACCGATGGAACAGAGACATCATTAAGTACTTAGGTGTGACATGGCAAAGAGAAGCTCAGAATAGAGAGAATTGGAAAGCGCTTGGGGAGGCCTACATCCGACATCGGATTGAAAATGGCTGATGATGATGATGATGATGATGATGATGAATTATCTTAATAAAGTATTTATTAAGCAATTTATACAAATAAAAAATTTAACATAATTTATTTCAGATTCAAATGCAAAGCTGAAACTTCTATTACAATATTTTGAAATATTTCTCCAAGTCAAACTTGAGAGCAATGTAAAATATTCTACGTCTAATTTAGACTACAAAGTTCAAATCCCTGGAGATAATAATAATGTCAGAAGCTACTCCTTTTCCAGGAATGAATTGAATACACAAAAAATTTGAGCAAATATTTTTTATTTACTTGTATCATTTTAAATGTTTTTTTACAAGTGATTTTATAAATTTAAAATTACACAATGTATTTTCAATTACAATTAAAAGACAATTATTAACACTACAACTGTTGATGACTGAGCGTATAGTAAACTACTATCTGCGCTTTGAGTACTAATTAATTGATTCTAAGACATCGAAAGTATGAAAGTCGCGCATATATTGGCACTAGAATAAAAACGATCATGCACTAATTCACACACATCCTTCTTATTCGTATTTTATCATGTAATTATTTGTATTCAAACATTGGAGCAGCGATAACGGGAGCACAGCATTGACGTCTATAGTATGACATTCATAATATTGAATGCTAATTATTTAAACGAAAGCATTGTATTTATACAGCGACATAATTCAAAATATGATTTTTGAAATAGTTAATTATTCCATCAGAAGTCATTAAAAATTTAATGAAAATAGTTTTTGTTTTGACCGACAGGTACTACTAGAGTCAAAGTTTGGCGGAAATCTATTTTCATAACTTTTTAATCAAGTGTTACGATCGAAAGTATTGCGTTGTAAAATCGAGTTACATTAAAATAAGATCACTGATATAGTCCATTGGCTGTTCCCAAATAATATAAAATATAACAAGTATTGATTTGACTTCCGGGCACGGTCGGAGCCAAGGCTCTTCGGAAAGCTATTCGACATACATCCAACAGAAAAGTTACAATGGGAACTTATGTATTCGTTATGTTGCTGTTTATGAATAAACAAATCGAGAAATAGATTTTAATTCGGTAGTTTATGGCAGCCAAGCTGAAATGCCCCTCGATACTCGTTGTGATGAGAAATTAACCATCTTTTTTACGGGTTGATCTATTAATTAGGCTTACGCTCGCCACGGATTTATATTGAGACTTATTGATCTATCTATAAAATTTCTATGGAGATCAAGAATTGGGTACAGTAGAGTAGTTCCTGCTAATTTCAATTTGGGTAATCTAATATTTCTGTATCACCTTCCACGCACTGGCTAAGTCACAGTTTTTCGTATAGAAAACTTCACCACAGGGAATATATTTAAATAGTCTGATGGTTGCCATCAGTATGGAAAATTTGATAAATAACATACTAATCGAGACTTACTCGACCATAATTATACGAAATTATTGCAGGTGTTAACTTTGATACCTTGATTTATGATGTTAGTCACCGAAAACGCCTATATGATAGCGAGGCGATACCCTATGAAATCAGAATGTAGCAGAGGAATCCTTCATCCACGATTCATATATAAGGCATTCATTATGAATAAAAGGTTTTTTTATAAGAAGAATTCAAATTGTTTTAATCAATGATTCTAACATCCCTAACGGATGTGTTAAGAGTAGGACATGTAAATTATGTGAATCCTCCGTGATTTTTAATCGGCGAAGCAAATCTAGTTTCGGTAAGGTAATCGGAAATAATCATCAGCTAAATGGAATGCCTTTAGCTTTCTTAGGGTGATCATAAAAACACTATTCGCTCCAATCGCGTTGTTTCACAGGAAAAATGTAGCATGATGAGGAATAGCCCCCTTCCCCCTTTAAAATTTCAAATCCAACCCTTGCACCGGGTGTTAAACAAGGAAAAGAAAAATTAGTTGAGCTCAAGACCGCGGGGCAGGTATTTGAGTATTGCATAAAGAGGTGTATGGGATACCATAGTCAAACATTGCAGGGACGTCTTAGAACCTAGCACTGCTTCTGGAATGACCTCTGATGCCTATCACCTATTAATATGAGGATGTAAAGTAAGAATATTAACTTACCTTCCAATAATCATTGCATGAGTTCGCGTATAACACCGAATACTACACACACTGACCACTGAAAACTGCACACAATTCAAATCACGATTCACTAACTTTTCCACTCGCAGAGCACTCACTACACACAAATATCACTCCCCTATCTCTTCGCGGTCACCTGAATTGTGCCGGGTCGTTCTTCTCGCCCTGGAGAGGATCTCACCGCTGGTGAGGACCTCTGGTCAAATTATAACCATGAATCCCGAGGCCAATTCCTGCAATCCTTCCTTCAGCTGTGGAATCCCATCCCAGCGGTCGAAGACGCCAAGGTTGATGTCTTTGTGAAACTCGTAGGCCTCCGAGATAAATTGAGAAAGGAATGCATTGAAATTATCTTGCTATGTAAGATCTTACGAAAAGAGCTCAAAACAACGTGATTTCCTTGAATGTGCATTTAAGAAGTCAGTCTCAACACTCAAAATTTCTCTATGGCACTCATTTAAAACTTACCCCGCCATCGAACATTGTCAAATGATGCAACAAAAAGAAATTAAATGGGTGAGAAAGGCTTTATATCCTGGCGTTATTTACATTATGAACTCTGCATATGGAAAATTAAAATGAAACTATACTCAGCAATAACGAGAGGAGGTTTTTATGCAATGAAAATGTATTACGAGATATGCACAAGCATAATCATTTCCATTTTCTAAGTTAATCAAAAGCCGCTCATGAAGTTTCTAAAAGGCCTCAATCATATAATTTTAATGCTTTTGTGGAACGACATGCTAATTTGAAAGAAAAAGAAATTCATATATTTCCACATTCATGGATTTTATCAATTATTCATTGATGTAAAGCAGCTTTGATTGTAGGGTAAAAAGAGAAGGATTAATATAAGTTCTTGCACTTTATTGAAATCCAACGTCTCGCTTTCCATAATGCATATATTTAATCTAAGAACCGACCGCAGATGAGGCAAAGAGTGCCGAAAATATGGATATTAAGTTCATTTAAACTCTTTGAAAGAATTATTCTGTCGGAAAATTGAAAGGAAAACATTAACCAGAATACCTTGAGCCAAGTTCGAATCAGAGGGAAATTCCTCACAGTCTGATAATTTCTCTCATAGAATTAAGGGAACGTGAGAGATGCTTCATGTACTTCTTTAAATTATTTTTAAAACTAACAACCTACATCTTTTGCCCCCGGGAGAATCAACTACTCTGGAGTAGGAACTTCAGTTTCTCTTACACATATTTAGACGGCACTCTCTCCAACGAGATTTCAATACCATGATTTCATCGAGAAGATATTATAACGTTTAGGATATTCTTACACTACAAGAGGCAAACTGTAAAGTACGTACCCATCTTCCGAGAAGGAGAGCGCTGACAGCCTCCTAAAACCTCAACGTCCGGCGACTTTGCTTGCAACATAGTGAAGAATTATTATTTAGCGCGGGCGAATAGCACAGTGCAAACTGCCGCTCAGAGACGAAGTTATCAGGACACTAGAATGGGAATAAGGCCTAGGAGTAATATAAAATCATCGAATCGGAAGTTCGTTGCAATCGCGAAGAGTCATCCGTAAGATATAACACCGATAAATATTGAAAAACTAGATGTATAGACTTCTCAAAAGTTCTTACATTGCCAAGGAGTCCAACTCCAGCACAGACAGGTTCGCTCCGTTCAAATGCTCCGACTTTTATGAGTCAACTGCACAAAAGTGACCGCACCGATTCCGCCAAAATTGACTTCCTGAACACTCATACCATCGCTACGAATTCATACTGGAGAAGGGCGGTATATGATTTCTCTTGTTCTATCATGGAGAAGCGTGAACAAATATATCTGGGAGTGTAAGGATACGGTTTAATCATTTGAATGCATATTGTTTATTGTGTTTTCATAAAAGACTTTTTTATGCGATATATAAGTAATGTTCATTATCTTAACTTCTCCGATTCTTCAATCAATGAATTTACAGAGTGTTTATGGGACTCCCGGATAGCTGTGTGGGCAGCGAGTTCGACTTCAATGAAAGCGGTCCGGGTTCGATTCCCGGTGGGATCTCACGTGACCTCGGCTGTCGAAGCATTTTCCACAATAGCACTACTACAACTACAGTGTGTTTGAGTAGGCCGCTAATGAATGAATTTTGACGAATTTACTCTTCTCAATGTATTATCAATAAGGATTGGCGAGTTAAAATTTTAACAATCTTTCTACATTACGTTGAAAATTATAAGGATTATTGAATGAAGATCTTGGAAATAATGATTGTATCAATTTCATATTCCCTCCAAGTGGAATCATTTGGGTTTCCCCAAAATAGCCACCTAAAACTTTTCTTTGAAACTTTTCAGTTAAGCAGTTATACTGCCTAAAATTTTATAAGAGATGCTGAATTTTCCTACATTCTTTATTTCAGACTAAGGTATGCGGAACAGGGAAATGTAATTGCCTATAAATATCCACAGGGATCCAGTGAGTGTGGGTTATAGATTTCATAGTCAAGTCAAGAAGGCCGTCTTGGGTATGAAGTCACTCCTCATCCCATTCGAGAAATGAAGAAACATCATAAGCAATCACATGTTCCTAAGAGACGAGTGAGCAGAGAAAAACAGCTTTCCAGTAAACAGTAATTTTTGTGAAGTACTCTCCTGCAGTTTTGAGCATTTGAGACAGAAATGTGGTAATATTTACACGGTTTTGTTCGTTTATACTTTGAAGAATCCCAACCTATATACTCATTTTAAATCATATTGTATCATTGAAAATTATCACTAAATTGTTGAGGTATTTATCAATGGCTTGTTCAAAACATTCCAAGGACATTTGGACATTATTAATAACTTGTAATATTGCATTTAAAAGCCCTTAGCACGAGAGTACCTGGCCAGCAAAGAGAAGTGATTGCTTCTACATCTCATATTGTGTCCAGTTCTTGTGAGAGTGCAGCACTTTGTGTGATGCAGGATCCATCTTTTGCTACTCCGCCACCTCGTAAAAGGTCTACACAAAAAGGTTAATTGCTGCACTAAAATGGAATTTCATTCTATGCTTTATTACTTCAGCTGACTCGAAGGCAGCAATTCCTTTTAAGATGAGTTTTGATAAGGTTTTATAAATTTTACTATATGAAGTTTGGAGTAGAACCTTCATGTTAACTTACGTGTTGGAGAAAATAAATTGGAAGTGTACTTTGTTTGCAATGATATGATAATATCTAAGGATAGTAGAACATAATCTAAGGCTGAGAAGGAAAGGAAATTTATAAATAACATTGATCAATTCCATTCTGTTTTTATTTACCACTATAGCCATGTACTGGGACAGACGTATACTCTGGAAGGTCATACATACAAAATAATACATGGATATAAAATACACGCATACTTACAATAAAAATTGTATACATACAAACATACTATTCCTCTACATACCCCTTACATACGTTAGCTTTAAATTCATGATCTTAGTTGTCGTACCATACATTGGACATAAGGTACAATATTTTGTACTATTTTGTATGATCTTTTCAGATTAAGGAACCTAAGGAAATAAGTTTACATATGTATCTTTTATTTGGATATTCTATGATTGATTTTTTTATTGTTATTATCTTTAAAGAAGCAGGTTTTTTATATAAAATTATTTTTACTATAAAGCAGAAGCCATTTCTTAATTTTTATTTTGAAGCAGTCTCTCTTTTGTCATAAAATTGAGATATTTTTTTATCATTACTATACAGGGCCCATTTCCATTACTTTTATCTATTTCATTTATCACTTTATATAACAGGATATTTATTTTTATTTTATAGCAGGTACTATTTTGTTTTTCTTCATATTAGTGTTTTTTACTGTCATATGATACAATTTTCTTTATTTTAATGCTGAGGACTGTGCTGCCAGTGATAATCATTTACTTTCCTTTGAATAAATTTGTTATATAGAGAATGAATATTTATATTCTAATGACCCAAGGGGATGAAAATAAATGAATTGCCTATAGCATGGAAAAGGCGTACTTTTCAATGTATTGTTTCCATTCTAAGGGACTGTTAGGGATTACAATCCACCTTGTTCTTACATCCAGTATGTTCTGGGTTTTTGTCACGTCCTCTGTAGGCCTAACACTGGCATGCCTGAGGCTGACATTAGCACTGCTTCCCAATGATTTTTGGTATCAGCCTTGTGCATAAAAATGCAATGCACAAAGGACAAAGGCCCAAAGGAATTATTCCAGTTATTAATACCATATATATTTGGTTATATCTATTGTAATGTATCTATATCGTATTATATCTATATGGTTACAATAATCATTTCATTCATCATTAATTATTTTATTTCGAAGACAGAAATGATTAATCTTCCATCATAATTAAATTATTCCAATACAATATATATATATTATTTACTATTACCTACTTTTTTAATACAATACTTACTTTTGGATTTTGTGAGTCATTTGCCTATGGTGCAGTCATGTCTTACTTGAGTTCCTATATATTATTGAATTATTTACTAATTGTATCATACTAATAACTTGTGGTACGTAATACAATTATCCTCCAAAGATTATGAGTAAAGAAGAATCCATGGAATATGAATCATCTGCATGAAAAGCCTTAGCTAATTCTCATGGTCATGTTTTGCTGAAATTCCAACTACATTATTTATTTTATTTTTTAAGCTACTTTATTTCCTTGAAATGTATCATATTTTGTTTTGAAAAGTAAGAAGTCAGGCAGAATTTTGTGTATGTTTAACCTCTATGTTGAAACTTAGTCTGTTATTTATTAAAAATAACTTTTTATGATGCTGATCCAGGATATTGATTGAAATATGATATAAAAATGAAAAAAATAAATTAATTGCTAAGGATATACTTCCATAAGTTGTTGCTTTGAAAAGAATACCCAATTTTAACTATGAATGTTATTTATGATATATTATAACTAAAAGAGTCTTTATGAAGAACAAAGGCTTATGGAAATGAAGAAAAATAATAGGAATCGACTATATTCTTCTGGATGATAATGGCTTTTATCCTAGAAATTTTACTGCAAATGTTGAAAATATGATTGATAAATCAATATGGAAAGGAGTATGTTGAAGACAAGTATGATTTAACTTGACATAATGGAAACTGAATCGATAAAATAAAGACTATGACAACATATTCAGATATCTATCCAAAGTCAAAATATTTGGAAATACAACTCACTGGTAATTAATGAACCTTGTTAGGAATATTCACAATTTAAAAAAGTTTAAATGCATGAAATTATGAAATAATTGTCATTAGAGGATGAAAGAATAAGTCGACGCTAGTCTTGAATCAGAAACTCAAGCAACCCAGTAACAAGAGAACTAACTGCCAACTTCTGAATGAACTATAAGAATCAATCTGACAAAGAAAATTTAAAATCTAGGCCAATACCCTATCCAATATACTGGATCAGCAGATTGGAATGTCTTACTTGAAGAAGTTGAAATGTAAGAGATTATGGCTATAGATATTTGCAAACACTTCTTAAATGAAAGAATAAACAACAGATAACCACAACAATTTCTGAATAACAATGAATACACGATTAATTGCAACATATGTAATTATTTGCAACATGCAAAACCTATCCAAAGACTGCACTAGCCTTTTGTAAAGAAATGATGCCTTTGAGAAACCAAGGGAAGATAAGCTATAAATCAAAACACAAGAAGGGAGAACCTAACTGCAACTAGCATTATACATTTCAGAAGAATTTAAAGCCTGGCTTCATGACAAGAATATGAAATGAAGAGAGAAAGTTACAACATACTTCCATGATTGTTTACTCAAAAGCAGTGAGGAACTGAACACCTCTTAGCATACTGCAAAAAGTCCTCCAGATGATATAACAACACTGCTTGCTTATCACACCACTCATTCGCCACATCACTATGTTCTCCTACTTGCAGATGCAAGTTTTCATTAGCATGATGCTCTCACGACTCATGAGATTTCATCCTCTTGCTCAACTTGATGTTGAACCCCAAATTACTAACGATGACACGAAGGGAAAGGTTTGACAAAGAAGAAAACATCAAGTTCGGCGAAGAATCAACCACCAGTGGCATAAATAACAGCTACCTTTCCACATAGATACCCTGCAAAAATATCATTTACTTTCACTTTAATAACGAGTAATTAAGTATAAATTACTTTTTATAAAATAAATCCAAACTATAGTTAACTATACATTGATTGACAGGATTTGATCGAGTGAAAAAACTAGGTCAATCACATCTATCACGCCGATTTTAAAACCAGAATAAATTTACTGGAGTAAAAATGCGCTTAAAGATTAAATCCACATGTAAAATCTATCGGAAGTTTTCTCTACGAAATCAAAAGTTTCAAAGTTTATACATAATCGCTTTCTCGTTTGACAGAACACATCTAGCATTTCAAAACATTCGAAAGCGATAGACAGCCTTCAACAATTTGAAAGATTGCGTTAAAAAGATCATTTGTAACGTTAAACAGCGGAATTGCATTTATTCTGTTGGCCAAAATGGGCATAAACATATCGAACAAGTGGCAAGATATTAAAAAGGCGTAGGAAATTTATCTCTATAATGAAACGTTTCCCTTAATTTTTGATGTTACTCCTCGATATCATTTCTTAGAATTGGTAGGACGTTTGATTCTGATGTAAATAAAAAATCATTCTTCGAAGAAAAAATATTTCCATTGTAAAGAGGAGTATACCGAAGTCGAGCAACAGTCATGCGATTCTGACATAGAACGCGCCGTGAAATTCTCAGTGTACTGAGACAGTAGAGTAGCGATAAGTGTGTTTCTTACCGGTAAACACGAAAGTTAATTTTCTGCAATCATTGAACATTGCACTGTTCTACAGCGTTCTGATTGCGCAGTGTACAGTGATACCGTATGAATCTCAATAGAATACACACGAGTATTTACTTCCTTTTTTCTTATTTGAAACGGTAGAATTCACATCGCTACATATTGAATCAATGTCAGGCAAAATTTATGATCTCTTTGCGTTTAATTGAGATGAAGCTTATTATTATTATTTTTTAATTCAGCTAGGATTAAGCAATAATTAAGTTTAATAGTTTTTTTCCCGAACGCAATTGAATTCATGCGAATTAATTATCTTAATAAAGTATTTATTAAGCAATTTATACAAATAAAAAATTTAACATAATTTATTTCAGATTCAAATGCAAAGCTGAAACTTCTATTACAATATTTTGAAATATTTCTCCAAGTCAAACTTGAGAGCAATGTAAAATATTCTACGTCTAATTTAGACTACAAAGTTCAAATCCCTGGAGATAATAATAATGTCAGAAGCTACTCCTTTTCCAGGAATGAATTGAATACACAAAAAATTTGAGCAAATATTTTTTATTTACTTGTATCATTTTAAATGTTTTTTTACAAGTGATTTTATAAATTTAAAATTACACAATGTATTTTCAATTACAATTAAAAGACAATTATTAACACTACAACTGTTGATGACTGAGCGTATAGTAAACTACTATCTGCGCTTTGAGTACTAATTAATTGATTCTAAGACATCGAAAGTATGAAAGTCGCGCATATATTGGCACTAGAATAAAAACGATCATGCACTAATTCACACACATCCTTCTTATTCGTATTTTATCATGTAATTATTTGTATTCATACATTGGAGCAGCGATAACGGGAGCACAGCATTGACGTCTATAGTATGACATTCATAATATTGAATGCTAATTATTTTAACGAAAGCATTGTATTTATACAGCGACCTAATTCAAAATATGATTTTTGAAATAGTTAATTATTCCATCAGAAGTCATTAAAAATTTAATGAAAATAGTTTTTGTTTTGACCGACAGGTACTACTAGAGTCAAAGTTTGGCGGAAATCTATTTTCATAACTTTTTAATCAAGTGTTACGATCGAAAGTATTGCGTTGTAAAATCGAGTTACATTAAAATAAGATCACTGATATAGTCCATTGGCTGTTCCCAAATAATATAAAATATAACAAGTATTGATTTGACTTCCGGGCACGGTCGGAGCCAAGGCTCTTCGGAAAGCTATTCGCAATACATCCAACAGAAAAGTTACAATGGGAACTTATGTATTCGTTATGTTGCTGTTTATGAATAAACAAATCGAGAAATGGATTTTAATTCGGTAGTTTATGGCAGCCAAGCTGAAATGCCCCTCGATACTCGTGATGAGAAATTAACCATCTATTTTACGGGTTGATCTATTAATTAGGCTTACGCTCGCCACGGATTTATATTGAGACTTATTGATCTATCTATAAAATTTCTATGGAGATCAAGAATTGGGCACAGTAGAGTAGTTCCTGCTAATTTCAATTTGGGTAATCTAATATTTCTGTATCACCTTCCACGCACTGGCTAAGTCACAGTTTTTCGTATAGAAAACTTCACCACAGGGAATATATTTAAATAGTCTGATGGTTGCCATCAGTATGGAAAATTTGATAAATAACATACTAATCGAGACTTAACTAGACCATAATTATACGAGATTATTGCAGGTGTTAACATTGATACCTTGATTTATGATGTTAGTCACCGAAAACGCCTATATGATAGCGCGGCAATACCCTATGAACTCAGAATGTAGCAGAGGAATCCTTCATCCACGATTCATATATAAGGCATTCATTATGAATAAAAGGTTTTTTTATTAGAAGAATTCAAATTGTTTTAATCAATGATTCTAACATCCCTAACGGATGTGTTAAGAGTAGGACATGTAAATTATGTGAATCCTCCGTGATTTTTAATCGGCGAAGCAAATCTAGTTTCGGTAAGGTAATCGGAGATAATCATCAGCTAAATGGAATGCCTTCAGCTTTCTTAGGGCGATCATAAAAACACTATTCGCTCCAATCTCGTTGTTTCACAGGAAAAATGTAGCACGATGAGGAAGCCCCCTTCCCCCTTTAAAATTTCAAATCCAACCCATGCACCGGGTGTTAAACAAGGAAAAGAAAAATTAGTTGAGCTCAAGACCGCGGGGCAAGTATTTGAGTATTGCATAAAGAGGTGTATGGGATACCATAGTCAAACATTGCAGGGACGTCTTAGAACCTAGCACTGCTTCTGGAATGACCTCTGATGCCTATCACCTAATAATATGAGGATGTAAAGTAAGAATATTAACTTACCTTCCAATAATCATTGCATGAGTTCGCGTATAACACCGAATACTACACACACTGACCACTGAAAACTGCACACATTTCAAATCACGATTCACTAACTTTTCCACTCGCAGAGCACTCACTACACCCAAATATCACTCCCCTATCTCTTCGCGGTCACCTGAATTGTGCCGGGTCGTTCTTCTCGCCCTGGAGAGGATCTCACCGCTGGTGAGGACCTCTGGTCAAATTATAACCATGAATCCCGAGGCCAATTCCTGCAATCCTTCCTTCAGCTGTGGAATCCCATCCCAGCGGTCGAAGACGCCAAGGTTGATGTCTTTGTGAAACTCGTAGGCCTCCGAGATAAATTGAGAAAGGAATGCATTGAAATTATCTTGCTATGTAAGATCTTACGAAAAGAGCTCAAAACAACGTGATTATCTTGAATGTGCATTTAAGAAGTCAGTCTCAACACTCAAAATTTCTCTATGGCACTCATTTAAAATTTACCACGCCATCGAACATTGTCAAATGATGCAACAAAAAGAAATTAAATGGGTGAGAAAGGCTTTATATCCTGGGGTTATTTACATTATGAACTCTGCATATGGAAAATTAAAATGAAACTATACTCAGCAATAACGAGAGGAGGTTTTTATGCAATGAAAATGTATTACGAGATATGCACAAGCATAATCATTTCCATTTTCTAAGTTAATCAAAAGCCGCTCATGAAGTTTCTAAAAGGCCTCAATCATATAATGTTAATGCTTTTGTGGAACGACATGCTAATTTGAAAGAAAAAGAAATTCATATATTTCCACATTCATGGATTTTATCAATTATTCATTGATGTAAAGCAGCTTTGATTGTAGGGTAAAAAGAGAAGGATTAATATAAGTTCTTGCACTTTATTGAAATCCAACGTCTCGCTTTCCATAATGCATATATTTAATCTAAGAATCGAACGCAGATGAGGCAAAGAGTGCCGAAAATATGCATATTAAGTTCATTTAAACTCTTTGAAAGAATTATTCTGTCGGAAAATTGAAAGGAAAACATTAACCAGAATACCTTGAGCCAAGTTCGAATCAGAGGGAAATTCCTCACAGTCTGATAATTTCTCTCATAGAATTAAGGGAACGTGAGAGATGCTTCATGTACTTCTTTAAATTATTTTTAAAACTAACAACCTACATCTTTTGCCCCCGGGAGAATCAACTACTCTGGAGTAGGAACTTCAGTTTCTCTTACACATATTTAGACGGCACTCTCTCCAACGATATTTCAATACCATGATTTCATCGAGAAGATATTATAACGTTTAGGATATTCTTACACTACAAGAGGCAAACTGTAAAGTACGTACCCATCTTCCGAGAAGGAGAGCGCTGACAGCCTCCTAAAACCTCAACGTCCGGCGACTTTGCTTGCAACATAGTGAAGAATTATTATTTAGCGCGGGCGAATAGCACAGTGCAAACTGCCGCTCAGAGACGAAGTTATCAGGACACTAGAATGGGAATAAGGCCTAGGAGTAATATAAAATCATCGAATCGGAAGTTCGTTGCAATCGCGAAGAGTCATCCGTAAGATACAACACCGATAAATGTTGAAAAACTAGATGTATAGACTTCTCAAAAGTTCTTACATTGCCAAGGAGTCCAACTCCAGCACAGACAGGTTCGCTCCGTTCAAATGCTCCGACTTTTATGAGTCAACTGCACAAAAGTGACCGCACCGATTCCGCCAAAATTGACTTCCTGAACACTCATACCATCGCTACGAATTCATACTGGAGAAGGGCGGTATATGATTTCTCTTGTTCTATCATGGAGAAGCGTGAACAAATATATCTGGGAGTGTAAGGATACGGTTTAATCATTTGAATGCATATTGTTTATTGTGTTTTCATAAAAGACTTTTTTATGCGATATATAAGTAATGTTCATTATCTTAACTTCTCCGATTCTTCAATCAATGAATTTACAGAGTGTTTATGGGACTCCCGGATAGCTGTGTGGGCAGCGAGTTCGACTTCAATGAAAGCAGGCCGGGTTCGATTCCCGGTGGGATCTCACGTGACCTCGGCTGTCGAAGCATTTTCCACAATAGCACTACTACAACTACAGTGTGTTTGAGTAGGCCGCTAATGAATGAATTTTGACGAATTTACTCTTCTCAATGTATTATCAATAAGGATTGGCGAGTTAAAATTTTAACAATCTTTCTACATTACGTTGAAAATTATAAGGATTATTGAATGAAGATCTTGGAAATAATGATTGTATCAATTTCATATTCCCTCCAAGTGGAATCATTTGGGTTTCCCCAAAATAGCCACCTAAAACTTTTCTTTGAAACTTTTCAGTTAAGCAGTTATACTGCCTAAAATTTTATAAGAGATGCTGAATTTTCCTACATTCTTTATTTCAGACTAAGGTATGCGGAACAGGGAAATGTAATTGCCTATAAATATCCACAGGGATCCAGTGAGTGTGGGTTATAGATTTCATAGTCAAGTCAAGAAGGCCGTCTTGGGTATGAAGTCACTCCTCATCCCATTCGAGAAATGAAGAAACATCATAAGCAATCACATGTTCCTAAGAGACGAGTGAGCAGAGAAAAACAGCTTTCCAGTAAACAGTAATTTTTGTGAAGTACTCTCCTGCAGTTTTGAGCATTTGAGACAGAAATGTGGTAATATTTACACGGTTTTGTTCGTTTATACTTTGAAGAATCCCAACCTATATACTCATTTTAAATCATATTGTATCATTGAAAATTATCACTAAATTGTTGAGGTATTTATCAATGGCTTGATCAAAACATTCCAAGGACATTTGGACATTATTAATAACTTGTAATATTGCATTTAAAAGCCCTTAGCACGAGAGTACCTGGCCAGCAAAGAGAAGTGATTGCTTCTACATCTCATATTGTGTCCAGTTCTTGTGAGAGTGCAGCACTTTGTGTGATGCAGGATCCATCTTTTGCTACTCCGCCACCTCGTAAAAGGTCTACACAAAAAGGTTAATTGCTGCACTAAAATGGAATTTCATTCTATGCTTTATTACTTCAGCTGACTCGAAGGCAGCAATTCCTTTTAAGATGAGTTTTGATAAGGTTTTATAAATTTTACTATATGAAGTTTGGAGTAGAACCTTCATGTTAACTTACGTGTTGGAGAAAATAAATTGGAAGTGTACTTTGTTTGCAATGATATGATAATATCTAAGGATAGTAGAACATAATCTAAGGCTGAGAAGGAAAGGAAATTTATAAATAACATTGTTCAATTCCATTCTGTTTTTATTTACCACTATAGCCATGTACTGGGACAGACGTATACTCTGGAAGGTCATACATACAAAATAATACATGGATATAAAATACACGCATACTTACAATAAAAATTGTATACATACAAACATACTATTCCTCTACATACCCCTTACATACGTTAGCTTTAAATTCATGATCTTAGTTGTCGTACCATACATTGGACATAAGGTACAATATTTTGTACTATTTTGTATGATCTTTTCAGATTAAGGAACCTAAGGAAATAAGTTTACATATGTATCTTTTATTTGGATATTCTATGATTGATTTTTTTATTGTTATTATCTTTAAAGAAGCAGGTTTTTTATATAAAATTATTTTTACTATAAAGCAGAAGCCATTTCTTAATTTTTATTTTGAAGCAGTCTCTCTTTTGTCATAAAATTGAGATATTTTTTTATCATTACTATACAGGGCCCATTTCCATTACTTTTATCTATTTCATTTATCACTTTATATAACAGGATATTTATTTTTATTTTATAGCAGGTACTATTTTGTTTTTCTTCATATTAGTGTTTTTTACTGTCATATGATACAATTTTCTTTATTTTAATGCTGAGGACTGTGCTGCCAGTGATAATCATTTACTTTCCTTTGAATAAATTTGTTATATAGAGAATGAATATTTATATTCTAATGACCCAAGGGGATGAAAATAAATGAATTGCCTATAGCATGGAAAAGGCGTACTTTTCAATGTATTGTTTCCTTTCTAAGGGACTGTTAGGGATTACAATCCACCTTGTTCTTACATCCAGTATGTTCTGGGTTTTTGTCACGTCCTCTGTAGGCCTAACACTGGCATGCCTGAGGCTGACATTAGCACTGCTTCCCAATGATTTTTGGTATCAGCCTTGTGCATAAAAATGCAATGCACAAAGGACAAAGGCCCAAAGGAATTATTCCAGTTATTAATACCATATATATTTGGTTATATCTATTGTAATGTATCTATATCGTATTATATCTATATGGTTACAATAATCATTTCATTCATCATTAATTATTTTATTTCGAAGACAGAAATGATTAATCTTCCATCATAATTAAATTATTCCAATACAATATATATATATTATTTACTATTACCTACTTTTTTAATACAATACTTACTTTTGGATTTTGTGAGTCATTTGCCTATGGTGCAGTCATGTCTTACTTGAGTTCCTATATATTATTGAATTATTTACTAATTGTATCATACTAATAACTTGTGGTACGTAATACAATTATCCTCCAAAGATTATGAGTAAAGAAGAATCCATGGAATATGAATCATCTGCATGAAAAGCCTTAGCTAATTCTCATGGTCATGTTTTGCTGAAATTCCAACTACATTATTTATTTTATTTTTTAAGCTACTTTATTTCCTTGAAATGTATCATATTTTGTTTTGAAAAGTAAGAAGTCAGGCAGAATTTTGTGTATGTTTAACCTCTATGTTGAAACTTAGTCTGTTATTTATTAAAAATAACTTTTTATGATGCTGATCCAGGATATTGATTGAAATATGATATAAAAATGAAAAAAATAAATTAATTGCTAAGGATATACTTCCATAAGTTGTTGCTTTGAAAAGAATACCCAATTTTAACTATGAATGTTATTTATGATATATTATAACTAAAAGAGTCTTTATGAAGAACAAAGGCTTATGGAAATGAAGAAAAATAATAGGAATCGACTATATTCTTCTGGATGATAATGGCTTTTATCCTAGAAATTTTACTGCAAATGTTGAAAATATGATTGATAAATCAATATGGAAAGGAGTATGTTGAAGACAAGTATGATTTAACTTGACATAATGGAAACTGAATCGATAAAATAAAGACTATGACAACATATTCAGATATCTATCCAAAGTCAAAATATTTGGAAATACAACTCACTGGTAATTAATGAACCTTGTTAGGAATATTCACAATGTAAAAAAGTTTAAATGCATGAAATTATGAAATAATTGTCATTAGAGGATGAAAGAATAAGTCGACGCTAGTCTTGAATCAGAAACTCAAGCAACCCAGTAACAAGAGAACTAACTGCCAACTTCTGAATGAACTATAAGAATCAATCTGACAAAGAAAATTTAAAATCTAGGCCAATACCCTATCCAATATACTGGATCAGCAGATTGGAATGTCTTACTTGAAGAAGTTGAAATGTAAGAGATTATGGCTATAGATATTTGCAAACACTTCTTAAATGAAAGAATAAACAACAGATAACCACAACAATTTCTGAATAACAATGAATACACGATTAATTGCAACATATGTAATTATTTGCAACATGCAAAACCTATCCAAAGACTGCACTAGCCTTTTGTAAAGAAATGATGCCTTTGAGAAACCAAGGGAAGATAAGCTATAAATCAAAACACAAGAAGGGAGAACCTAACTGCAACTAGCATTATACATTTCAGAAGAATTTAAAGCCTGGCTTCATGACAAGAATATGAAATGAAGAGAGAAAGTTACAACATACTTCCATGATTGTTTACTCAAAAGCAGTGAGGAACTGAACACCTCTTAGCATACTGCAAAAAGTCCTCCAGATGATATAACAACACTGCTTGCTTATCACACCACTCATTCGCCACATCACTATGTTCTCCTACTTGCAGATGCAAGTTTTCATTAGCATGATGCTCTCACGACTCATGAGATTTCATCCTCTTGCTCAACTTGATGTTGAACCCCAAATTACTAACGATGACACGAAGGGAAAGGTTTGACAAAGAAGAAAACATCAAGTTCGGCGAAGAATCAACCACCAGTGGCATAAATAACAGCTACCTTTCCACATAGATACCCTGCAAAAATATCATTTACTTTCACTTTAATAACGAGTAATTAAGTATAAATTACTTTTTATAAAATAAATCCAAACTATAGTTAACTATACATTGATTGACAGGATTTGATCGAGTGAAAAAACTAGGTCAAAAAACATCTATCACGCCGATTTTAAAACCAGAATAAATTTACTGGAGTAAACATTCGCTTAAAGATTAAATCCACATGTAAAATCTATCGGAAGTTTTCTCTACGAAATCAATAGTTTCAAAGTTTATACATAATCGCTTTCTCGTTTGACAGAACACATCTAGCATTTCAAAATATTCGAAAGCGATAGACAGCCTTCAACAATTTGAAAGATTGCGTTAAAAAGATCATTTGTAACGTTAAACAGCGGAATTGCATTTATTCTGTTGGCCAAAATGGGCATAAACATATCGAACAAGTGGCAAGATATTAAAAAGGCGTAGGAAATTTATCTCTATAATGAAACGTTTCCCTTAATTTTTGATGTTACTCCTCGATATCATTTCTTAGAATTGGTAGGACGTTTGATTCTGATGTAAATAAAAAATCATTCTTCGAAGAAAAAATATTTCCATTGTAAAGAGGAGTATACCGAAGTCGAGCAACAGTCATGCGATTCTGACATAGAACGCGCCGTGAAATTCTCAGTGTACTGAGACAGTAGAGTAGCGATAAGTGTGTTTCTTACCGGTAAACACGAAAGTTAATTTTCTGCAATCATTGAACATTGCACTGTTCTACAGCGTTCTGATTGCGCAGTGTACAGTGATACCGTATGAATCTCAATAGAATACACACGAGTATTTACTTCCTTTTTTCTTATTTGAAACGGTAGAATTCACATCGCTACATATTGAATCAATGTCAGGCAAAATTTATGATCTCTTTGCGTTTAATTGAGATGAAGCTTATTATTATTTTTTTTTAATTCAGCTAGGATTAAGCAATAATTAAGTTTAATAGTTTTTTTCCCGAATGCAATTGAATTCATGCGAATTAATTATCTTAATGGTGCGGTTGGTGCGTAGACTTGTATGCACCAACAAGCAAGTAGCGAAGAAGAAATTGAAAAATTTTACCAAACTCTCGGCACTGAGCACGATAAGGAAGCCCACTACTATAAAATAATTATGGGCGATTTTAACGCTCGTGTAGGTCAACAGGAAGCCGATGACACCGTCGCAGGACAATACGGACTGGGCCAGAGAAACGAACGTGGTCACCGCCTGGTAGAGTTTGCTGAATGCACCAATATGTACATAACAAATACATATTACAAGAAGAATCCAAAAAGGAAGTGGACTTGGAGAGGACCCAACGGAGCAAAAAATGAAATTGATTACATATTGGTTAATAAACTCTACACAGTGACAGACTGTGAAGTCTTGAATAACTTTAGCACTGGAAGTGACCACAGGATCGTAAGATGCAGATTGAAGATTAATCCCCAAATGGAACGCAAGAAGTTGATTTCATGCAAGAAACATGAAATAAGCATCAAAAAACTAGAAGAAAACAAGAATAAATATCAGCTTGAGCTAAAAAATAGATTCTCAGCACTTCAAGAAGAAGAACTAGAAACCAAAGTCATGCAAGCTGTTAAGGAAGCAGCAGAAGAAGTAGCAAGCACACCAAGAAGAGCTAAAGATAGAAAGCTAAGTGACAGCACCCGACAAATGATGAAACGACGTAAGGAACTGAAGAATTCAGATACACAAAAGGATAACATCGAATACGCCGAGCTTAGTAAGGCTATCAGAAGGGCAATTAAGGAAGACGTGAGAAAATTCAATGAGAGAATTGTGCAAGAGGCTATAGAAAACAGCAAAAGTATGAAGAAGACCAGACAACGCCTAGCAATTGGAAGGAAACAGATTCTAGCCATACAGAAGGAAGATGGTACAAGAACTTGCAACAGACAAGCAATACTAAGGACGGTAGCAGAATACTTTGTCAACCTATACAAGAAGGAAGAAAATGATGAAGAGGAAAACCAAGAAGAAAGCCAAAACCAACGAGATCCCCTCTCTATTCTCCCAGAAGAAGTAACTGCAGCAATAAAGCAGACGAAGAACGGAAAAGCAGGAGGCATAGATGGAGTGTTAGCAGAATATCTAAAACTTGGTGGAACAGAAGTTGCACACGTTTTAGCGCAGCTATTCACAACTTGCCTGAAACAAGGAAGAATCCCCCAGGACTGGAATCATGCAAGAATAGTCCTTTTGCATAAGAAAGGAAGCAAGGAAGAGCTGAAGAATTACCGCCCCATCAGTCTCCTTCCTGTTGTTTACAAAACATTCATGAGGATAATAGCTGAACGGATAAAGATTATTCTATCATCTGCCCAGCCTAGAGAACAAGCAGGATTCCGGAAGGGCTTCAGTACTATGGACCACATCCACACACTACAAGAAATAATCAGCAGGACGAATGAATATGAGATGCCACTAGTACTATGCTTTGTGGACTATGCTCAGGCCTTCGACTCAGTAAGTACCTCCTCTACACTAGAAGCTCTGGAAAAACAAGGAGTAGATGCAGAGTACATCCGACTCCTACGCAGCATTTATAAAAATGCCACAGCCTCAGTAATGCTACACGAAGTTACTGAAGAATTCAAGATTGAGAAGGGAGTTAGACAAGGAGATTGCCTTTCCCCAATTCTTTTCACAGCTGTTCTGGAGGAAGTTTTTAAAACCTTGGACTGGGAGCAGAAAGGTCTGCGGATTAATGGGGAACACATCAGTCATCTGCGCTTTGCAGATGATATAGTACTCTTCGCAACCAACGGAGAAGATCTAGCTTCAAGACTTCATGAACTGAACACAGCAGGACAGAAGATAGGACTCAGGATAAATTTAACAAAAACAAAGGTAATGTATAACTCTTTTGCAGCACAAGAAACAATCAAATTTGAAGGGACGCCTCTGGATGTCTGCTCAGAATACACATACCTAGGACAACTAGTAACCACAGGAGAGAACAACAGGATTAACGAAGTAAACAGAAGAATTAAACTCGGCTGGAGTGCCTTCGGAAGAAATGCACACATTCTAAAGTCACAAATGCCAATGGTCTTGAAGAGAAAGGTCTTCAACCAATGCATTCTACCAGTGTTGACATATGGAAGCGAAACCTGGGTGTTAAACGCAGCAATAACCCAGCGACTTCAGACAACGCAAAGAAGTATGGAAAGGTGTATGCTTGGGATCACAAGAAGAGACAGGAAACGCAACACCTGGGTGAGGATGAAGACCGGAGTGACAGACATCGTAAATAAAGTAAGGTCACTGAAATGGATGTGGGCAGGCCATGTGGCCAGAAGAAACGACAACCGTTGGACAAGAGCGGTTCTGAACTGGACACCAAGAGATGTGAAGAGACCAAGAAGAAGACCAAAGGACCGATGGAACAGAGACATCATTAAGTACTTAGGTGTGACATGGCAAAGAGAAGCTCAGAATAGAGAGAATTGGAAAGCGCTTGGGGAGGCCTACATCCGACATCGGATTGAAAATGGCTGATGATGATGATGATGATGATGATGATGATGAATTATCTTAATAAAGTATTTATTAAGCAATTTATACAAATAAAAAATTTAACATAATTTATTTCAGATTCAAATGCAAAGCTGAAACTTCTATTACAATATTTTGAAATATTTCTCCAAGTCAAACTTGAGAGCAATGTAAAATATTCTACGTCTAATTTAGACTACAAAGTTCAAATCCCTGGAGATAATAATAATGTCAGAAGCTACTCCTTTTCCAGGAATGAATTGAATACACAAAAAATTTGAGCAAATATTTTTTATTTACTTGTATCATTTTAAATGTTTTTTTACAAGTGATTTTATAAATTTAAAATTACACAATGTATTTTCAATTACAATTAAAAGACAATTATTAACACTACAACTGTTGATGACTGAGCGTATAGTAAACTACTATCTGCGCTTTGAGTACTAATTAATTGATTCTAAGACATCGAAAGTATGAAAGTCGCGCATATATTGGCACTAGAATAAAAACGATCATGCACTAATTCACACACATCCTTCTTATTCGTATTTTATCATGTAATTATTTGTATTCAAACATTGGAGCAGCGATAACGGGAGCACAGCATTGACGTCTATAGTATGACATTCATAATATTGAATGCTAATTATTTAAACGAAAGCATTGTATTTATACAGCGACATAATTCAAAATATGATTTTTGAAATAGTTAATTATTCCATCAGAAGTCATTAAAAATTTAATGAAAATAGTTTTTGTTTTGACCGACAGGTACTACTAGAGTCAAAGTTTGGCGGAAATCTATTTTCATAACTTTTTAATCAAGTGTTACGATCGAAAGTATTGCGTTGTAAAATCGAGTTACATTAAAATAAGATCACTGATATAGTCCATTGGCTGTTCCCAAATAATATAAAATATAACAAGTATTGATTTGACTTCCGGGCACGGTCGGAGCCAAGGCTCTTCGGAAAGCTATTCGACATACATCCAACAGAAAAGTTACAATGGGAACTTATGTATTCGTTATGTTGCTGTTTATGAATAAACAAATCGAGAAATAGATTTTAATTCGGTAGTTTATGGCAGCCAAGCTGAAATGCCCCTCGATACTCGTTGTGATGAGAAATTAACCATCTTTTTTACGGGTTGATCTATTAATTAGGCTTACGCTCGCCACGGATTTATATTGAGACTTATTGATCTATCTATAAAATTTCTATGGAGATCAAGAATTGGGTACAGTAGAGTAGTTCCTGCTAATTTCAATTTGGGTAATCTAATATTTCTGTATCACCTTCCACGCACTGGCTAAGTCACAGTTTTTCGTATAGAAAACTTCACCACAGGGAATATATTTAAATAGTCTGATGGTTGCCATCAGTATGGAAAATTTGATAAATAACATACTAATCGAGACTTAACTAGACCATAATTATACGAGATTATTGCAGGTGTTAACATTGATACCTTGATTTATGATGTTAGTCACCGAAAACGCCTATATGATAGCGAGGCGATACCCTATGAAATCAGAATGTAGCAGAGGAATCCTTCATCCACGATTCATATATAAGGCATTCATTATGAATAAAAGGTTTTTTTATAAGAAGAATTCAAATTGTTTTAATCAATGATTCTAACATCCCTAACGGATGTGTTAAGAGTAGGACATGTAAATTATGTGAATCCTCCGTGATTTTTAATCGGCGAAGCAAATCTAGTTTCGGTAAGGTAATCGGAAATAATCATCAGCTAAATGGAATGCCTTTAGCTTTCTTAGGGTGATCATAAAAACACTATTCGCTCCAATCGCGTTGTTTCACAGGAAAAATGTAGCATGATGAGGAATAGCCCCCTTCCCCCTTTAAAATTTCAAATCCAACCCTTGCACCGGGTGTTAAACAAGGAAAAGAAAAATTAGTTGAGCTCAAGACCGCGGGGCAGGTATTTGAGTATTGCATAAAGAGGTGTATGGGATACCATAGTCAAACATTGCAGGGACGTCTTAGAACCTAGCACTGCTTCTGGAATGACCTCTGATGCCTATCACCTAATAATATGAGGATGTAAAGTAAGAATATTAACTTACCTTCCAATAATCATTGCATGAGTTCGCGTATAACACCGAATACTACACACACTGACCACTGAAAACTGCACACAATTCAAATCACGATTCACTAACTTTTCCACTCGCAGAGCACTCACTACACACAAATATCACTCCCCTATCTCTTCGCGGTCACCTGAATTGTGCCGGGTCGTTCTTCTCGCCCTGGAGAGGATCTCACCGCTGGTGAGGACCTCTGGTCAAATTATAACCATGAATCCCGAGGCCAATTCCTGCAATCCTTCCTTCAGCTGTGGAATCCCATCCCAGCGGTCGAAGACGCCAAGGTTGATGTCTTTGTGAAACTCGTAGGCCTCCGAGATAAATTGAGAAAGGAATGCATTGAAATTATCTTGCTATGTAAGATCTTACGAAAAGAGCTCAAAACAACGTGATTTTCTTGAATGTGCATTTAAGAAGTCAGTCTCAACACTCAAAATTTCTCTATGGCACTCATTTAAAATTTACCACACCATCGAACATTGTCAAATGATGCAACAAAAAGAAATTAAATGGGTGAGAAAGGCTTTATATCCTGGGGTTATTTACATTATGAACTCTGCATATGGAAAATTAAAATGAAACTATACTCAGCAATAACGAGAGGAGGTTTTTATGCAATGAAAATGTATTACGAGATATGCACAAGCATAATCATTTCCATTTTCTAAGTTAATCAAAAGCCGCTCATGAAGTTTCTAAAAGGCCTCAATCATATAATGTTAATGCTTTTGTGGAACGACATGCTAATTTGAAAGAAAAAGAAATTCATATATTTCCACATTCATGGATTTTATCAATTATTCATTGATGTAAAGCAGCTTTGATTGTAGGGTAAAAAGAGAAGGATTAATATAAGTTCTTGCACTTTATTGAAATCCAACGTCTCGCTTTCCATAATGCATATATTTAATCTAAGAACCGACCGCAGATGAGGCAAAGAGTGCCGAAAATATGGATATTAAGTTCATTTAAACTCTTTGAAAGAATTATTCTGTCGGAAAATTGAAAGGAAAACATTAACCAGAATACCTTGAGCCAAGTTCGAATCAGAGGGAAATTCCTCACAGTCTGATAATTTCTCTCATAGAATTAAGGGAACGTGAGAGATGCTTCATGTACTTCTTTAAATTATTTTTAAAACTAACAACCTACATCTTTTGCCCCCGGGAGAATCAACTACTCTGGAGTAGGAACTTCAGTTTCTCTTACACATATTTAGACGGCACTCTCTCCAACGAGATTTCAATACCATGATTTCATCGAGAAGATATTATAACGTTTAGGATATTCTTACACTACAAGAGGCAAACTGTAAAGTACGTACCCATCTTCCGAGAAGGAGAGCGCTGACAGCCTCCTAAAACCTCAACGTCCGGCGACTTTGCTTGCAACATAGTGAAGAATTATTATTTAGCGCGGGCGAATAGCACAGTGCAAACTGCCGCTCAGAGACGAAGTTATCAGGACACTAGAATGGGAATAAGGCCTAGGAGTAATATAAAATCATCGAATCGGAAGTTCGTTGCAATCGCGAAGAGTCATCCGTAAGATATAACACCGATAAATATTGAAAAACTAGATGTATAGACTTCTCAAAAGTTCTTACATTGCCAAGGAGTCCAACTCCAGCACAGACAGGTTCGCTCCGTTCAAATGCTCCGACTTTTATGAGTCAACTGCACAAAAGTGACCGCACCGATTCCGCCAAAATTGACTTCCTGAACACTCATACCATCGCTACGAATTCATACTGGAGAAGGGCGGTATATGATTTCTCTTGTTCTATCATGGAGAAGCGTGAACAAATATATCTGGGAGTGTAAGGATACGGTTTAATCATTTGAATGCATATTGTTTATTGTGTTTTCATAAAAGACTTTTTTATGCGATATATAAGTAATGTTCATTATCTTAACTTCTCCGATTCTTCAATCAATGAATTTACAGAGTGTTTATGGGACTCCCGGATAGCTGTGTGGGCAGCGAGTTCGACTTCAATGAAAGCGGTCCGGGTTCGATTCCCGGTGGGATCTCACGTGACCTCGGCTGTCGAAGCATTTTCCACAATAGCACTACTACAACTACAGTGTGTTTGAGTAGGCCGCTAATGAATGAATTTTGACGAATTTACTCTTCTCAATGTATTATCAATAAGGATTGGCGAGTTAAAATTTTAACAATCTTTCTACATTACGTTGAAAATTATAAGGATTATTGAATGAAGATCTTGGAAATAATGATTGTATCAATTTCATATTCCCTCCAAGTGGAATCATTTGGGTTTCCCCAAAATAGCCACCTAAAACTTTTCTTTGAAACTTTTCAGTTAAGCAGTTATACTGCCTAAAATTTTATAAGAGATGCTGAATTTTCCTACATTCTTTATTTCAGACTAAGGTATGCGGAACAGGGAAATGTAATTGCCTATAAATATCCACAGGGATCCAGTGAGTGTGGGTTATAGATTTCATAGTCAAGTCAAGAAGGCCGTCTTGGGTATGAAGTCACTCCTCATCCCATTCGAGAAATGAAGAAACATCATAAGCAATCACATGTTCCTAAGAGACGAGTGAGCAGAGAAAAACAGCTTTCCAGTAAACAGTAATTTTTGTGAAGTACTCTCCTGCAGTTTTGAGCATTTGAGACAGAAATGTGGTAATATTTACACGGTTTTGTTCGTTTATACTTTGAAGAATCCCAACCTATATACTCATTTTAAATCATATTGTATCATTGAAAATTATCACTAAATTGTTGAGGTATTTATCAATGGCTTGATCAAAACATTCCAAGGACATTTGGACATTATTAATAACTTGTAATATTGCATTTAAAAGCCCTTAGCACGAGAGTACCTGGCCAGCAAAGAGAAGTGATTGCTTCTACATCTCATATTGTGTCCAGTTCTTGTGAGAGTGCAGCACTTTGTGTGATGCAGGATCCATCTTTTGCTACTCCGCCACCTCGTAAAAGGTCTACACAAAAAGGTTAATTGCTGCACTAAAATGGAATTTCATTCTATGCTTTATTACTTCAGCTGACTCGAAGGCAGCAATTCCTTTTAAGATGAGTTTTGATAAGGTTTTATAAATTTTACTATATGAAGTTTGGAGTAGAACCTTCATGTTAACTTACGTGTTGGAGAAAATAAATTGGAAGTGTACTTTGTTTGCAATGATATGATAATATCTAAGGATAGTAGAACATAATCTAAGGCTGAGAAGGAAAGGAAATTTATAAATAACATTGTTCAATTCCATTCTGTTTTTATTTACCACTATAGCCATGTACTGGGACAGACGTATACTCTGGAAGGTCATACATACAAAATAATACATGGATATAAAATACACGCATACTTACAATAAAAATTGTATACATACAAACATACTATTCCTCTACATACCCCTTACATACGTTAGCTTTAAATTCATGATCTTAGTTGTCGTACCATACATTGGACATAAGGTACAATATTTTGTACTATTTTGTATGATCTTTTCAGATTAAGGAACCTAAGGAAATAAGTTTACATATGTATCTTTTATTTGGATATTCTATGATTGATTTTTTTATTGTTATTATCTTTAAAGAAGCAGGTTTTTTATATAAAATTATTTTTACTATAAAGCAGAAGCCATTTCTTAATTTTTATTTTGAAGCAGTCTCTCTTTTGTCATAAAATTGAGATATTTTTTTATCATTACTATACAGGGCCCATTTCCATTACTTTTATCTATTTCATTTATCACTTTATATAACAGGATATTTATTTTTATTTTATAGCAGGTACTATTTTGTTTTTCTTCATATTAGTGTTTTTTACTGTCATATGATACAATTTTCTTTATTTTAATGCTGAGGACTGTGCTGCCAGTGATAATCATTTACTTTCCTTTGAATAAATTTGTTATATAGAGAATGAATATTTATATTCTAATGACCCAAGGGGATGAAAATAAATGAATTGCCTATAGCATGGAAAAGGCGTACTTTTCAATGTATTGTTTCCTTTCTAAGGGACTGTTAGGGATTACAATCCACCTTGTTCTTACATCCAGTATGTTCTGGGTTTTTGTCACGTCCTCTGTAGGCCTAACACTGGCATGCCTGAGGCTGACATTAGCACTGCTTCCCAATGATTTTTGGTATCAGCCTTGTGCATAAAAATGCAATGCACAAAGGACAAAGGCCCAAAGGAATTATTCCAGTTATTAATACCATATATATTTGGTTATATCTATTGTAATGTATCTATATCGTATTATATCTATATGGTTACAATAATCATTTCATTCATCATTAATTATTTTATTTCGAAGACAGAAATGATTAATCTTCCATCATAATTAAATTATTCCAATACAATATATATATATTATTTACTATTACCTACTTTTTTAATACAATACTTACTTTTGGATTTTGTGAGTCATTTGCCTATGGTGCAGTCATGTCTTACTTGAGTTCCTATATATTATTGAATTATTTACTAATTGTATCATACTAATAACTTGTGGTACGTAATACAATTATCCTCCAAAGATTATGAGTAAAGAAGAATCCATGGAATATGAATCATCTGCATGAAAAGCCTTAGCTAATTCTCATGGTCATGTTTTGCTGAAATTCCAACTACATTATTTATTTTATTTTTTAAGCTACTTTATTTCCTTGAAATGTATCATATTTTGTTTTGAAAAGTAAGAAGTCAGGCAGAATTTTGTGTATGTTTAACCTCTATGTTGAAACTTAGTCTGTTATTTATTAAAAATAACTTTTTATGATGCTGATCCAGGATATTGATTGAAATATGATATAAAAATGAAAAAAATAAATTAATTGCTAAGGATATACTTCCATAAGTTGTTGCTTTGAAAAGAATACCCAATTTTAACTATGAATGTTATTTATGATATATTATAACTAAAAGAGTCTTTATGAAGAACAAAGGCTTATGGAAATGAAGAAAAATAATAGGAATCGACTATATTCTTCTGGATGATAATGGCTTTTATCCTAGAAATTTTACTGCAAATGTTGAAAATATGATTGATAAATTAATATGGAAAGGAGTATGTTGAAGACAAGTATGATTTAACTTGACATAATGGAAACTGAATCGATAAAATAAAGACTATGACAACATATTCAGATATCTATCCAAAGTCAAAATATTTGGAAATACAACTCACTGGTAATTAATGAACCTTGTTAGGAATATTCACAATGTAAAAAAGTTTAAATGCATGAAATTATGAAATAATTGTCATTAGAGGATGAAAGAATAAGTCGACGCTAGTCTTGAATCAGAAACTCAAGCAACCCAGTAACAAGAGAACTAACTGCCAACTTCTGAATGAACTATAAGAATCAATCTGACAAAGAAAATTTAAAATCTAGGCCAATACCCTATCCAATATACTGGATCAGCAGATTGGAATGTCTTACTTGAAGAAGTTGAAATGTAAGAGATTATGGCTATAGATATTTGCAAACACTTCTTAAATGAAAGAATAAACAACAGATAACCACAACAATTTCTGAATAACAATGAATACACGATTAATTGCAACATATGTAATTATTTGCAACATGCAAAACCTATCCAAAGACTGCACTAGCCTTTTGTAAAGAAATGATGCCTTTGAGAAACCAAGGGAAGATAAGCTATAAATCAAAACACAAGAAGGGAGAACCTAACTGCAACTAGCATTATACATTTCAGAAGAATTTAAAGCCTGGCTTCATGACAAGAATATGAAATGAAGAGAGAAAGTTACAACATACTTCCATGATTGTTTACTCAAAAGCAGTGAGGAACTGAACACCTCTTAGCATACTGCAAAAAGTCCTCCAGATGATATAACAACACTGCTTGCTTATCACACCACTCATTCGCCACATCACTATGTTCTCCTACTTGCAGATGCAAGTTTTCATTAGCATGATGCTCTCACGACTCATGAGATTTCATCCTCTTGCTCAACTTGATGTTGAACCCCAAATTACTAACGATGACACGAAGGGAAAGGTTTGACAAAGAAGAAAACATCAAGTTCGGCGAAGAATCAACCACCAGTGGCATAAATAACAGCTACCTTTCCACATAGATACCCTGCAAAAATATCATTTACTTTCACTTTAATAACGAGTAATTATGTATAAATTACTTTTTATAAAATAAATCCAAACTATAGTTAACTATATATTGATTGACAGGATTTGATCGAGTGAAAAAACTATGTCAATCACATCTATCACGCCGATTTTAAAACCAGAATAAATTTACTGGAGTAAAAATGCGCTTAAAGATTAAATCCACATGTAAAATCTATCGGAAGTTTTCTCTACGAAATCAAAAGTTTCAAAGTTTATACATAATCGCTTTCTCGTTTGACAGAACACATCTAGCATTTCAAAACATTCGAAAGCGATAGACAGCCTTCAACAATTTGAAAGATTGCGTTAAAAAGATCATTTGTAACGTTAAACAGCGGAATTGCATTTATTCTGTTGGCCAAAATGGGCATAAACATATCGAACAAGTGGCAAGATATTAAAAAGGCGTAGGAAATTTATCTCTATAATGAAACGTTTCCCTTAATTTTTGATGTTACTCCTCGATATCATTTCTTAGAATTGGTAGGACGTTTGATTCTGATGTAAATAAAAAATCATTCTTCGAAGAAAAAATATTTCCATTGTAAAGAGGAGTATACCGAAGTCGAGCAACAGTGATGCGATTCTGACATAGAACGCGCCGTGAAATTCTCAGTGTACTGAGACAGTAGAGAAGCGATAAGTGTGTTTCTTACCGGTAAACACGAAAGTTAATTTTCTGCAATCATTGAACATTGCACTGTTCTACAGCGTTCTGATTGCGCAGTGTACGGTGATACCGTATGAATCTCAATAGAATACACACGAGTATTTACTTCCTTTTTTCTTATTTGAAACGGTAGAATTCACATCGCTACATATTGAATCAATGTCAGGCAAAATTTATGATCTCTTTGCGTTTAATTGAGATGAAGCTTATTATTATTTTTTTTAATTCAGCTAGGATTAAGCAATAATTAAGTTTAATAGTTTTTTTCCCGAATGCAATTGAATTCATGCGAATTAATTATCTTAATGGTGCGGTTGGTGCGTAGACTTGTATGCACCAACAAGCAAGCAGCGAAGAAGAAATTGAAAAATTTTACCAAACTCTCGGCACTGAGCACGATAAGGAAGCCCACTACTATAAAATAATTATGGGCGATTTTAACGCTCGTGTAGGTCAACAGGAAGCCGATGACACCGTCGCAGGACAATACGGACTGGGCCAGAGAAACGAACGTGGTCACCGCCTGGTAGAGTTTGCTGAATGCACCAATATGTACATAACAAATACATATTACAAGAAGAATCCAAAAAGGAAGTGGACTTGGAGAGGACCCAACGGAGCAAAAAATGAAATTGATTACATATTGGTTAATAAACTCTACACAGTGACAGACTGTAAAGTCTTGAATAACTTTAGCACTGGAAGTGACCACAGGATCGTAAGATGCAGATTGAAGATTAATCCCCAAATGGAACGCAAGAAGTTGATTTCATGCAAGAAACATGAAATAAGCATCAAAAAACTAGAAGAAAACAAGAATAAATATCAGCTTGAGCTAAAAAATAGATTCTCAGCACTTCAAGAAGAAGAACTAGAAACCAAAGTCATGCAAGCTGTTAAGGAAGCAGCAGAAGAAGTAGCAAGCACACCAAGAAGAGCTAAAGATAGAAAGCTAAGTGACAGCACCCGACAAATGATGAAACGACGTAAGGAACTGAAGAATTCAGATACACAAAAGGATAACATCGAATACGCCGAGCTTAGTAAGGCTATCAGAAGGGCAATTAAGGAAGACGTGAGAAAATTCAATGAGAGAATTGTGCAAGAGGCTATAGAAAACAGCAAAAGTATGAAGAAGACCAGACAACGCCTAGCAATTGGAAGGAAACAGATTCTAGCCATACAGAAGGAAGATGGTACAAGAACTTGCAACAGACAAGCAATACTAAGGACGGTAGCAGAATACTTTGTCAACCTATACAAGAAGGAAGAAAATGATGAAGAGGAAAACCAAGAAGAAAGCCAAAACCAACGAGATCCCCTCTCTATTCTCCCAGAAGAAGTAACTGCAGCAATAAAGCAGACGAAGAACGGAAAAGCAGGAGGCATAGATGGAGTGTTAGCAGAATATCTAAAACTTGGTGGAACAGAAGTTGCACACGTTTTAGCGCAGCTATTCACAACTTGCCTGAAACAAGGAAGAATCCCCCAGGACTGGAATCATGCAAGAATAGTCCTTTTGCATAAGAAAGGAAGCAAGGAAGAGCTGAAGAATTACCGCCCCATCAGTCTCCTTCCTGTTGTTTACAAAACATTCATGAGGATAATAGCTGAACGGATAAAGATTATTCTATCATCTGCCCAGCCTAGAGAACAAGCAGGATTCCGGAAGGGCTTCAGTACTATGGACCACGTCCACACACTACAAGAAATAATCAGCAGGACGAATGAATATGAGATGCCACTAGTACTATGCTTTGTGGACTATGCTCAGGCCTTCGACTCAGTAAGTACCTCCTCTACACTAGAAGCTCTGGAAAAACAAGGAGTAGATGCAGAGTACATCCGACTCCTACGCAGCATTTATAAAAATGCCACAGCCTCAGTAATGCTACACGAAGTTACTGAAGAATTCAAGATTGAGAAGGGAGTTAGACAAGGAGATTGCCTTTCCCCAATTCTTTTCACAGCTGTTCTGGAGGAAGTTTTTAAAACCTTGGACTGGGAGCAGAAAGGTCTGCGGATTAATGGGGAACACATCAGTCATCTGCGCTTTGCAGATGATATAGTACTCTTCGCAACCAACGGAGAAGATCTAGCTTCAAGACTTCATGAACTGAACACAGCAGGACAGAAGATAGGACTCAGGATAAATTTAACAAAAACAAAGGTAATGTATAACTCTTTTGCAGCACAAGAAACAATCAAATTTGAAGGGACGCCTCTGGATGTCTGCTCAGAATACACATACCTAGGACAACTAGTAACCACAGGAGAGAACAACAGGATTAACGAAGTAAACAGAAGAATTAAACTCGGCTGGAGTGCCTTCGGAAGAAATGCACACATTCTAAAGTCACAAATGCCAATGGTCTTGAAGAGAAAGGTCTTCAACCAATGCATTCTACCAGTGTTGACATATGGAAGCGAAACCTGGGTGTTAAACGCAGCAATAACCCAGCGACTTCAGACAACGCAAAGAAGTATGGAAAGGTGTATGCTTGGGATCACAAGAAGAGACAGGAAACGCAACACCTGGGTGAGGATGAAGACCGGAGTGACAGACATCGTAAATAAAGTAAGGTCACTGAAATGGATGTGGGCAGGCCATGTGGCCAGAAGAAACGACAACCGTTGGACAAGAGCGGTTCTGAACTGGACACCAAGAGATGTGAAGAGACCAAGAAGAAGACCAAAGGACCGATGGAACAGAGACATCATTAAGTACTTAGGTGTGACATGGCAAAGAGAAGCTCAGAATAGAGAGAATTGGAAAGCGCTTGGGGAGGCCTACATCCGACATCGGATTGAAAATGGCTGATGATGATGATGATGATGATGATGATGAATTATCTTAATAAAGTATTTATTAAGCAATTTATACAAATAAAAAATTTAACATAATTTATTTCAGATTCAAATGCAAAGCTGAAACTTCTATTACAATATTTTGAAATATTTCTCCAAGTCAAACTTGAGAGCAATGTAAAATATTCTACGTCTAATTTAGACTACAAAGTTCAAATCCCTGGAGATAATAATAATGTCAGAAGCTACTCCTTTTCCAGGAATGAATTGAATACACAAAAAATTTGAGCAAATATTTTTTATTTACTTGTATCATTTTAAATGTTTTTTTACAAGTGATTTTATAAATTTAAAATTACACAATGTATTTTCAATTACAATTAAAAGACAATTATTAACACTACAACTGTTGATGACTGAGCGTATAGTAAACTACTATCTGCGCTTTGAGTACTAATTAATTGATTCTAAGACATCGAAAGTATGAAAGTCGCGCATATATTGGCACTAGAATAAAAACGATCATGCACTAATTCACACACATCCTTCTTATTCGTATTTTATCATGTAATTATTTGTATTCAAACATTGGAGCAGCGATAACGGGAGCACAGCATTGACGTCTATAGTATGACATTCATAATATTGAATGCTAATTATTTAAACGAAAGCATTGTATTTATACAGCGACATAATTCAAAATATGATTTTTGAAATAGTTAATTATTCCATCAGAAGTCATTAAAAATTTAATGAAAATAGTTTTTGTTTTGACCGACAGGTACTACTAGAGTCAAAGTTTGGCGGAAATCTATTTTCATAACTTTTTAATCAAGTGTTACGATCGAAAGTATTGCGTTGTAAAATCGAGTTACATTAAAATAAGATCACTGATATAGTCCATTGGCTGTTCCCAAATAATATAAAATATAACAAGTATTGATTTGACTTCCGGGCACGGTCGGAGCCAAGGCTCTTCAGAAAGCTATTCGACATACATCCAACAGAAAAGTTACAATGGGAACTTATGTATTCGTTATGTTGCTGTTTATGAATAAACAAATCGAGAAATAGATTTTAATTCGGTAGTTTATGGCAGCCAAGCTGAAATGCCCCTCGATACTCGTTGTGATGAGAAATTAACCATCTATTTTACGGGTTGATCTATTAATTAGGCTTACGCTCGCCACGGATTTATATTGAGACTTATTGATCTATCTATAAAATTTCTATGGAGATCAAGAATTGGGTACAGTAGAGTAGTTCCTGCTAATTTCAATTTGGGTAATCTAATATTTCTGTATTACCTTCCACGCACTGGCTAAGTCACAGTTTTTCGTATAGAAAACTTCACCACAGGGAATATATTTAAATAGTCTGATGGTTGCCATCAGTATGGAAAATTTGATAAATAACATACTAATCGAGACTTACTCGACCATAATTATACGAAATTATTGCAGGTGTTAACTTTGATACCTTGATTTATGATGTTAGTCACCGAAAACGCCTATATGATAGCGAGGCGATACCCTATGAAATCAGAATGTAGCAGAGGAATCCTTCATCCACGATTCATATATAAGGCATTCATTATGAATAAAAGGTTTTTTTATAAGAAGAATTCAAATTGTTTTAATCAATGATTCTAACATCCCTAACGGATGTGTTAAGAGTAGGACATGTAAATTATGTGAATCCTCCGTGATTTTTAATCGGCGAAGCAAATCTAGTTTCGGTAAGGTAATCGGAAATAATCATCAGCTAAATGGAATGCCTTTAGCTTTCTTAGGGTGATCATAAAAACACTATTCGCTCCAATCGCGTTGTTTCACAGGAAAAATGTAGCATGATGAGGAATAGCCCCCTTCCCCCTTTAAAATTTCAAATCCAACCCTTGCACCGGGTGTTAAACAAGGAAAAGAAAAATTAGTTGAGCTCAAGACCGCGGGGCAGGTATTTGAGTATTGCATAAAGAGGTGTATGGGATACCATAGTCAAACATTGCAGGGACGTCTTAGAACCTAGCACTGCTTCTGGAATGACCTCTGATGCCTATCACCTAATAATATGAGGATGTAAAGTAAGAATATTAACTTACCTTCCAATAATCATTGCATGAGTTCGCGTATAACACCGAATACTACACACACTGACCACTGAAAACTGCACACAATTCAAATCACGATTCACTAACTTTTCCACTCGCAGAGCACTCACTACACACAAATATCACTCCCCTATCTCTTCGCGGTCACCTGAATTGTGCCGGGTCGTTCTTCTCGCCCTGGAGAGGATCTCACCGCTGGTGAGGACCTCTGGTCAAATTATAACCATGAATCCCGAGGCCAATTCCTGCAATCCTTCCTTCAGCTGTGGAATCCCATCCCAGCGGTCGAAGACGCCAAGGTTGATGTCTTTGTGAAACTCGTAGGCCTCCGAGATAAATTGAGAAAGGAATGCATTGAAATTATCTTGCTATGTAAGATCTTACGAAAAGAGCTCAAAACAACGTGATTTCCTTGAATGTGCATTTAAGAAGTCAGTCTCAACACTCAAAATTTCTCTATGGCACTCATTTAAAACTTACCCCGCCATCGAACATTGTCAAATGATGCAACAAAAAGAAATTAAATGGGTGAGAAAGGCTTTATATCCTGGGGTTATTTACATTATGAACTCTGCATATGGAAAATTAAAATGAAACTATACTCAGCAATAACGAGAGGAGGTTTTTATGCAATGAAAATGTATTACGAGATATGCACAAGCATAATCATTTCCATTTTCTAAGTTAATCAAAAGCCGCTCATGAAGTTTCTAAAAGGCCTCAATCATATAATTTTAATGCTTTTGTGGAACGACATGCTAATTTGAAAGAAAAAGAAATTCATATATTTCCACATTCATGGATTTTATCAATTATTCATTGATGTAAAGCAGCTTTGATTGTAGGGTAAAAAGAGAAGGATTAATATAAGTTCTTGCACTTTATTGAAATCCAACGTCTCGCTTTCCATAATGCATATATTTAATCTAAGAACCGACCGCAGATGAGGCAAAGAGTGCCGAAAATATGGATATTAAGTTCATTTAAACTCTTTGAAAGAATTATTCTGTCGGAAAATTGAAAGGAAAACATTAACCAGAATACCTTGAGCCAAGTTCGAATCAGAGGGAAATTCCTCACAGTCTGATAATTTCTCTCATAGAATTAAGGGAACGTGAGAGATGCTTCATGTACTTCTTTAAATTATTTTTAAAACTAACAACCTACATCTTTTGCCCCCGGGAGAATCAACTACTCTGGAGTAGGAACTTCAGTTTCTCTTACACATATTTAGACGGCACTCTCTCCAACGAGATTTCAATACCATGATTTCATCGAGAAGATATTATAACGTTTAGGATATTCTTACACTACAAGAGGCAAACTGTAAAGTACGTACCCATCTTCCGAGAAGGAGAGCGCTGACAGCCTCCTAAAACCTCAACGTCCGGCGACTTTGCTTGCAACATAGTGAAGAATTATTATTTAGCGCGGGCGAATAGCACAGTGCAAACTGCCGCTCAGAGACGAAGTTATCAGGACACTAGAATGGGAATAAGGCCTAGGAGTAATATAAAATCATCGAATCGGAAGTTCGTTGCAATCGCGAAGAGTCATCCGTAAGATATAACACCGATAAATATTGAAAAACTAGATGTATAGACTTCTCAAAAGTTCTTACATTGCCAAGGAGTCCAACTCCAGCACAGACAGGTTCGCTCCGTTCAAATGCTCCGACTTTTATGAGTCAACTGCACAAAAGTGACCGCACCGATTCCGCCAAAATTGACTTCCTGAACACTCATACCATCGCTACGAATTCATACTGGAGAAGGGCGGTATATGATTTCTCTTGTTCTATCATGGAGAAGCGTGAACAAATATATCTGGGAGTGTAAGGATACGGTTTAATCATTTGAATGCATATTGTTTATTGTGTTTTCATAAAAGACTTTTTTATGCGATATATAAGTAATGTTCATTATCTTAACTTCTCCGATTCTTCAATCAATGAATTTACAGAGTGTTTATGGGACTCCCGGATAGCTGTGTGGGCAGCGAGTTCGACTTCAATGAAAGCGGTCCGGGTTCGATTCCCGGTGGGATCTCACGTGACCTCGGCTGTCGAAGCATTTTCCACAATAGCACTACTACAACTACAGTGTGTTTGAGTAGGCCGCTAATGAATGAATTTTGACGAATTTACTCTTCTCAATGTATTATCAATAAGGATTGGCGAGTTAAAATTTTAACAATCTTTCTACATTACGTTGAAAATTATAAGGATTATTGAATGAAGATCTTGGAAATAATGATTGTATCAATTTCATATTCCCTCCAAGTGGAATCATTTGGGTTTCCCCAAAATAGCCACCTAAAACTTTTCTTTGAAACTTTTCAGTTAAGCAGTTATACTGCCTAAAATTTTATAAGAGATGCTGAATTTTCCTACATTCTTTATTTCAGACTAAGGTATGCGGAACAGGGAAATGTAATTGCCTATAAATATCCACAGGGATCCAGTGAGTGTGGGTTATAGATTTCATAGTCAAGTCAAGAAGGCCGTCTTGGGTATGAAGTCACTCCTCATCCCATTCGAGAAATGAAGAAACATCATAAGCAATCACATGTTCCTAAGAGACGAGTGAGCAGAGAAAAACAGCTTTCCAGTAAACAGTAATTTTTGTGAAGTACTCTCCTGCAGTTTTGAGCATTTGAGACAGAAATGTGGTAATATTTACACGGTTTTGTTCGTTTATACTTTGAAGAATCCCAACCTATATACTCATTTTAAATCATATTGTATCATTGAAAATTATCACTAAATTGTTGAGGTATTTATCAATGGCTTGATCAAAACATTCCAAGGACATTTGGACATTATTAATAACTTGTAATATTGCATTTAAAAGCCCTTAGCACGAGAGTACCTGGCCAGCAAAGAGAAGTGATTGCTTCTACATCTCATATTGTGTCCAGTTCTTGTGAGAGTGCAGCACTTTGTGTGATGCAGGATCCATCTTTTGCTACTCCGCCACCTCGTAAAAGGTCTACACAAAAAGGTTAATTGCTGCACTAAAATGGAATTTCATTCTATGCTTTATTACTTCAGCTGACTCGAAGGCAGCAATTCCTTTTAAGATGAGTTTTGATAAGGTTTTATAAATTTTACTATATGAAGTTTGGAGTAGAACCTTCATGTTAACTTACGTGTTGGAGAAAATAAATTGGAAGTGTACTTTGTTTGCAATGATATGATAATATCTAAGGATAGTAGAACATAATCTAAGGCTGAGAAGGAAAGGAAATTTATAAATAACATTGTTCAATTCCATTCTGTTTTTATTTACCACTATAGCCATGTACTGGGACAGACGTATACTCTGGAAGGTCATACATACAAAATAATACATGGATATAAAATACACGCATACTTACAATAAAAATTGTATACATACAAACATACTATTCCTCTACATACCCCTTACATACGTTAGCTTTAAATTCATGATCTTAGTTGTCGTACCATACATTGGACATAAGGTACAATATTTTGTACTATTTTGTATGATCTTTTCAGATTAAGGAACCTAAGGAAATAAGTTTACATATGTATCTTTTATTTGGATATTCTATGATTGATTTTTTTATTGTTATTATCTTTAAAGAAGCAGGTTTTTTATATAAAATTATTTTTACTATAAAGCAGAAGCCATTTCTTAATTTTTATTTTGAAGCAGTCTCTCTTTTGTCATAAAATTGAGATATTTTTTTATCATTACTATACAGGGCCCATTTCCATTACTTTTATCTATTTCATTTATCACTTTATATAACAGGATATTTATTTTTATTTTATAGCAGGTACTATTTTGTTTTTCTTCATATTAGTGTTTTTTACTGTCATATGATACAATTTTCTTTATTTTAATGCTGAGGACTGTGCTGCCAGTGATAATCATTTACTTTCCTTTGAATAAATTTGTTATATAGAGAATGAATATTTATATTCTAATGACCCAAGGGGATGAAAATAAATGAATTGCCTATAGCATGGAAAAGGCGTACTTTTCAATGTATTGTTTCCTTTCTAAGGGACTGTTAGGGATTACAATCCACCTTGTTCTTACATCCAGTATGTTCTGGGTTTTTGTCACGTCCTCTGTAGGCCTAACACTGGCATGCCTGAGGCTGACATTAGCACTGCTTCCCAATGATTTTTGGTATCAGCCTTGTGCATAAAAATGCAATGCACAAAGGACAAAGGCCCAAAGGAATTATTCCAGTTATTAATACCATATATATTTGGTTATATCTATTGTAATGTATCTATATCGTATTATATCTATATGGTTACAATAATCATTTCATTCATCATTAATTATTTTATTTCGAAGACAGAAATGATTAATCTTCCATCATAATTAAATTATTCCAATACAATATATATATATTATTTACTATTACCTACTTTTTTAATACAATACTTACTTTTGGATTTTGTGAGTCATTTGCCTATGGTGCAGTCATGTCTTACTTGAGTTCCTATATATTATTGAATTATTTACTAATTGTATCATACTAATAACTTGTGGTACGTAATACAATTATCCTCCAAAGATTATGAGTAAAGAAGAATCCATGGAATATGAATCATCTGCATGAAAAGCCTTAGCTAATTCTCATGGTCATGTTTTGCTGAAATTCCAACTACATTATTTATTTTATTTTTTAAGCTACTTTATTTCCTTGAAATGTATCATATTTTGTTTTGAAAAGTAAGAAGTCAGGCAGAATTTTGTGTATGTTTAACCTCTATGTTGAAACTTAGTCTGTTATTTATTAAAAATAACTTTTTATGATGCTGATCCAGGATATTGATTGAAATATGATATAAAAATGAAAAAAATAAATTAATTGCTAAGGATATACTTCCATAAGTTGTTGCTTTGAAAAGAATACCCAATTTTAACTATGAATGTTATTTATGATATATTATAACTAAAAGAGTCTTTATGAAGAACAAAGGCTTATGGAAATGAAGAAAAATAATAGGAATCGACTATATTCTTCTGGATGATAATGGCTTTTATCCTAGAAATTTTACTGCAAATGTTGAAAATATGATTGATAAATTAATATGGAAAGGAGTATGTTGAAGACAAGTATGATTTAACTTGACATAATGGAAACTGAATCGATAAAATAAAGACTATGACAACATATTCAGATATCTATCCAAAGTCAAAATATTTGGAAATACAACTCACTGGTAATTAATGAACCTTGTTAGGAATATTCACAATGTAAAAAAGTTTAAATGCATGAAATTATGAAATAATTGTCATTAGAGGATGAAAGAATAAGTCGACGCTAGTCTTGAATCAGAAACTCAAGCAACCCAGTAACAAGAGAACTAACTGCCAACTTCTGAATGAACTATAAGAATCAATCTGACAAAGAAAATTTAAAATCTAGGCCAATACCCTATCCAATATACTGGATCAGCAGATTGGAATGTCTTACTTGAAGAAGTTGAAATGTAAGAGATTATGGCTATAGATATTTGCAAACACTTCTTAAATGAAAGAATAAACAACAGATAACCACAACAATTTCTGAATAACAATGAATACACGATTAATTGCAACATATGTAATTATTTGCAACATGCAAAACCTATCCAAAGACTGCACTAGCCTTTTGTAAAGAAATGATGCCTTTGAGAAACCAAGGGAAGATAAGCTATAAATCAAAACACAAGAAGGGAGAACCTAACTGCAACTAGCATTATACATTTCAGAAGAATTTAAAGCCTGGCTTCATGACAAGAATATGAAATGAAGAGAGAAAGTTACAACATACTTCCATGATTGTTTACTCAAAAGCAGTGAGGAACTGAACACCTCTTAGCATACTGCAAAAAGTCCTCCAGATGATATAACAACACTGCTTGCTTATCACACCACTCATTCGCCACATCACTATGTTCTCCTACTTGCAGATGCAAGTTTTCATTAGCATGATGCTCTCACGACTCATGAGATTTCATCCTCTTGCTCAACTTGATGTTGAACCCCAAATTACTAACGATGACACGAAGGGAAAGGTTTGACAAAGAAGAAAACATCAAGTTCGGCGAAGAATCAACCACCAGTGGCATAAATAACAGCTACCTTTCCACATAGATACCCTGCAAAAATATCATTTACTTTCACTTTAATAACGAGTAATTATGTATAAATTACTTTTTATAAAATAAATCCAAACTATAGTTAACTCTACATTGATTGACAGGATTTGATCGAGTGAAAAAACTAGGTCAATCACATCTATCACGCCGATTTTAAAACCAGAATAAATTTACTGGAGTAAAAATGCGCTTAAAGATTAAATCCACATGTAAAATCTATCGGAAGTTTTCTCTACGAAATCAAAAGTTTCAAAGTTTATACATAATCGCTTTCTCGTTTGACAGAACACATCTAGCATTTTAAAACATTCGAAAGCGATAGACAGCCTTCAACAATTTGAAAGATTGCGTTAAAAAGATAATTTGTAACGTTAAACAGCGGAATTGCATTTATTCTGTTGGCCAAAATGGGCATAAACATATCGAACAAGTGGCAAGATATTAAAAAGGCGTAGGAAATTTATCTCTATAATGAAACGTTTCCCTTAATTTTTGATGTTACTCCTCGATATCATTTCTTAGAATTGGTAGGACGTTTGATTCTGATGTAAATAAAAAATCATTCTTCGAAGAAAAAATATTTCCATTGTAAAGAGGAGTATACCGAAGTCGAGCAACAGTGATGCGATTCTGACATAGAACGCGCCGTGAAATTCTCAGTGTACTGAGACAGTAGAGAAGCGATAAGTGTGTTTCTTACCGGTAAACACGAAAGTTAATTTTCTGCAATCATTGAACATTGCACTGTTCTACAGCGTTCTGATTGCGCAGTGTACGGTGATACCGTATGAATCTCAATAGAATACACACGAGTATTTACTTCCTTTTTTCTTATTTGAAACGGTAGAATTCACATCGCTACATATTGAATCAATGTCAGGCAAAATTTATGATCTCTTTGCGTTTAATTGAGATGAAGCTTATTATTATTTTTTTTAATTCAGCTAGGATTAAGCAATAATTAAGTTTAATAGTTTTTTTCCCGAATGCAATTGAATTCATGCGAATTAATTATCTTAATGGTGCGGTTGGTGCGTAGACTTGTATGCACCAACAAGCAAGCAGCGAAGAAGAAATTGAAAAATTTTACCAAACTCTCGGCACTGAGCACGATAAGGAAGCCCACTACTATAAAATAATTATGGGCGATTTTAACGCTCGTGTAGGTCAACAGGAAGCCGATGACACCGTCGCAGGACAATACGGACTGGGCCAGAGAAACGAACGTGGTCACCGCCTGGTAGAGTTTGCTGAATGCACCAATATGTACATAACAAATACATATTACAAGAAGAATCCAAAAAGGAAGTGGACTTGGAGAGGACCCAACGGAGCAAAAAATGAAATTGATTACATATTGGTTAATAAACTCTACACAGTGACAGACTGTAAAGTCTTGAATAACTTTAGCACTGGAAGTGACCACAGGATCGTAAGATGCAGATTGAAGATTAATCCCCAAATGGAACGCAAGAAGTTGATTTCATGCAAGAAACATGAAATAAGCATCAAAAAACTAGAAGAAAACAAGAATAAATATCAGCTTGAGCTAAAAAATAGATTCTCAGCACTTCAAGAAGAAGAACTAGAAACCAAAGTCATGCAAGCTGTTAAGGAAGCAGCAGAAGAAGTAGCAAGCACACCAAGAAGAGCTAAAGATAGAAAGCTAAGTGACAGCACCCGACAAATGATGAAACGACGTAAGGAACTGAAGAATTCAGATACACAAAAGGATAACATCGAATACGCCGAGCTTAGTAAGGCTATCAGAAGGGCAATTAAGGAAGACGTGAGAAAATTCAATGAGAGAATTGTGCAAGAGGCTATAGAAAACAGCAAAAGTATGAAGAAGACCAGACAACGCCTAGCAATTGGAAGGAAACAGATTCTAGCCATACAGAAGGAAGATGGTACAAGAACTTGCAACAGACAAGCAATACTAAGGACGGTAGCAGAATACTTTGTCAACCTATACAAGAAGGAAGAAAATGATGAAGAGGAAAACCAAGAAGAAAGCCAAAACCAACGAGATCCCCTCTCTATTCTCCCAGAAGAAGTAACTGCAGCAATAAAGCAGACGAAGAACGGAAAAGCAGGAGGCATAGATGGAGTGTTAGCAGAATATCTAAAACTTGGTGGAACAGAAGTTGCACACGTTTTAGCGCAGCTATTCACAACTTGCCTGAAACAAGGAAGAATCCCCCAGGACTGGAATCATGCAAGAATAGTCCTTTTGCATAAGAAAGGAAGCAAGGAAGAGCTGAAGAATTACCGCCCCATCAGTCTCCTTCCTGTTGTTTACAAAACATTCATGAGGATAATAGCTGAACGGATAAAGATTATTCTATCATCTGCCCAGCCTAGAGAACAAGCAGGATTCCGGAAGGGCTTCAGTACTATGGACCACATCCACACACTACAAGAAATAATCAGCAGGACGAATGAATATGAGAATCACATCTATCACGCCGATTTTAAAACCAGAATAAATTTACTGGAGTAAAAATGCGCTTAAAGATTAAATCCACATGTAAAATCTATCGGAAGTTTTCTCTACGAAATCAAAAGTTTCAAAGTTTATACATAATCGCTTTCTCGTTTGACAGAACACATCTAGCATTTCAAAACATTCGAAAGCGATAGACAGCCTTCAACAATTTGAAAGATTGCGTTAAAAAGATCATTTGTAACGTTAAACAGCGGAATTGCATTTATTCTGTTGGCCAAAATGGGCATAAACATATCGAACAAGTGGCAAGATATTAAAAAGGCGTAGGAAATTTATCTCTATAATGAAACGTTTCCCTTAATTTTTGATGTTACTCCTCGATATCATTTCTTAGAATTGGTAGGACGTTTGATTCTGATGTAAATAAAAAATCATTCTTCGAAGAAAAAATATTTCCATTGTAAAGAGGAGTATACCGAAGTCGAGCAACAGTCATGCGATTCTGACATAGAACGCGCCGTGAAATTCTCCGTGTACTGAGACAGTAGAGTAGCGATAAGTGTGTTTCTTACCGGTAAACACGAAAGTTAATTTTCTGCAATCATTGAACATTGCACTGTTCTACAGCGTTCTGATTGCGCAGTGTACAGTGATACTGTATGAATCTCAATAGAATACACACGAGTATTTACTTCCTTTTTTCTTATTTGAAACGGTAGAATTCACATCGCTACATATTGAATCAATGTCAGGCAAAATTTATGATCTCTTTGCGTTTAATTGAGATGAAGCTTATTATTATTATTTTTTAATTCAGCTAGGATTAAGCAATAATTAAGTTTAATAGTTTTTTTCCCGAACGCAATTGAATTCATGCGAATTAATTATCTTAATAAAGTATTTATTAAGCAATTTATACAAATAAAAAATTTAACATAATTTATTTCAGATTCAAATGCAAAGCTGAAACTTCTATTACAATATTTTGAAATATTTCTCCAAGTCAAACTTGAGAGCAATGTAAAATATTCTACGTCTAATTTAGACTACAAAGTTCAAATCCCTGGAGATAATAATAATGTCAGAAGCTACTCCTTTTCCAGGAATGAATTGAATACACAAAAAATTTGAGCAAATATTTTTTATTTACTTGTATCATTTTAAATGTTTTTTTACAAGTGATTTTATAAATTTAAAATTACACAATGTATTTTCAATTACAATTAAAAGACAATTATTAACACTACAACTGTTGATGACTGAGCGTATAGTAAACTACTATCTGCGCTTTGAGTACTAATTAATTGATTCTAAGACATCGAAAGTATGAAAGTCGCGCATATATTGGCACTAGAATAAAAACGATCATGCACTAATTCACACACATCCTTCTTATTCGTATTTTATCATGTAATTATTTGTATTCATACATTGGAGCAGCGATAACGGGAGCACAGCATTGACGTCTATAGTATGACATTCATAATATTGAATGCTAATTATTTTAACGAAAGCATTGTATTTATACAGCGACCTAATTCAAAATATGATTTTTGAAATAGTTAATTATTCCATCAGAAGTCATTAAAAATTTAATGAAAATAGTTTTTGTTTTGACCGACAGGTACTACTAGAGTCAAAGTTTGGCGGAAATCTATTTTCATAACTTTTTAATCAAGTGTTACGATCGAAAGTATTGCGTTGTAAAATCGAGTTACATTAAAATAAGATCACTGATATAGTCCATTGGCTGTTCCCAAATAATATAAAATATAACAAGTATTGATTTGACTTCCGGGCACGGTCGGAGCCAAGGCTCTTCGGAAAGCTATTCGCAATACATCCAACAGAAAAGTTACAATGGGAACTTATGTATTCGTTATGTTGCTGTTTATGAATAAACAAATCGAGAAATGGATTTTAATTCGGTAGTTTATGGCAGCCAAGCTGAAATGCCCCTCGATACTCGTGATGAGAAATTAACCATCTATTTTACGGGTTGATCTATTAATTAGGCTTACGCTCGCCACGGATTTATATTGAGACTTATTGATCTATCTATAAAATTTCTATGGAGATCAAGAATTGGGCACAGTAGAGTAGTTCCTGCTAATTTCAATTTGGGTAATCTAATATTTCTGTATCACCTTCCACGCACTGGCTAAGTCACAGTTTTTCGTATAGAAAACTTCACCACAGGGAATATATTTAAATAGTCTGATGGTTGCCATCAGTATGGAAAATTTGATAAATAACATACTAATCGAGACTTAACTAGACCATAATTATACGAGATTATTGCAGGTGTTAACATTGATACCTTGATTTATGATGTTAGTCACCGAAAATGCCTATATGATAGCGCGGCAATACCCTATGAACTCAGAATGTAGCAGAGGAATCCTTCATCCACGATTCATATATAAGGCATTCATTATGAATAAAAGGTTTTTTTATTAGAAGAATTCAAATTGTTTTAATCAATGATTCTAACATCCCTAACGGATGTGTTAAGAGTAGGACATGTAAATTATGTGAATCCTCCGTGATTTTTAATCGGCGAAGCAAATCTAGTTTCGGTAAGGTAATCGGAGATAATCATCAGCTAAATGGAATGCCTTCAGCTTTCTTAGGGCGATCATAAAAACACTATTCGCTCCAATCTCGTTGTTTCACAGGAAAAATGTAGCACGATGAGGAAGCCCCCTTCCCCCTTTAAAATTTCAAATCCAACCCATGCACCGGGTGTTAAACAAGGAAAAGAAAAATTAGTTGAGCTCAAGACCGCGGGGCAAGTATTTGAGTATTGCATAAAGAGGTGTATGGGATACCATAGTCAAACATTGCAGGGACGTCTTAGAACCTAGCACTGCTTCTGGAATGACCTCTGATGCCTATCACCTAATAATATGAGGATGTAAAGTAAGAATATTAACTTACCTTCCAATAATCATTGCATGAGTTCGCGTATAACACCGAATACTACACACACTGACCACTGAAAACTGCACACATTTCAAATCACGATTCACTAACTTTTCCACTCGCAGAGCACTCACTACACCCAAATATCACTCCCCTATCTCTTCGCGGTCACCTGAATTGTGCCGGGTCGTTCTTCTCGCCCTGGAGAGGATCTCACCGCTGGTGAGGACCTCTGGTCAAATTATAACCATGAATCCCGAGGCCAATTCCTGCAATCCTTCCTTCAGCTGTGGAATCCCATCCCAGCGGTCGAAGACGCCAAGGTTGATGTCTTTGTGAAACTCGTAGGCCTCCGAGATAAATTGAGAAAGGAATGCATTGAAATTATCTTGCTATGTAAGATCTTACGAAAAGAGCTCAAAACAACGTGATTATCTTGAATGTGCATTTAAGAAGTCAGTCTCAACACTCAAAATTTCTCTATGGCACTCATTTAAAATTTACCACGCCATCGAACATTGTCAAATGATGCAACAAAAAGAAATTAAATGGGTGAGAAAGGCTTTATATCCTGGGGTTATTTACATTATGAACTCTGCATATGGAAAATTAAAATGAAACTATACTCAGCAATAACGAGAGGAGGTTTTTATGCAATGAAAATGTATTACGAGATATGCACAAGCATAATCATTTCCATTTTCTAAGTTAATCAAAAGCCGCTCATGAAGTTTCTAAAAGGCCTCAATCATATAATGTTAATGCTTTTGTGGAACGACATGCTAATTTGAAAGAAAAAGAAATTCATATATTTCCACATTCATGGATTTTATCAATTATTCATTGATGTAAAGCAGCTTTGATTGTAGGGTAAAAAGAGAAGGATTAATATAAGTTCTTGCACTTTATTGAAATCCAACGTCTCGCTTTCCATAATGCATATATTTAATCTAAGAACCGAACGCAGATGAGGCAAAGAGTGCCGAAAATATGCATATTAAGTTCATTTAAACTCTTTGAAAGAATTATTCTGTCGGAAAATTGAAAGGAAAACATTAACCAGAATACCTTGAGCCAAGTTCGAATCAGAGGGAAATTCCTCACAGTCTGATAATTTCTCTCATAGAATTAAGGGAACGTGAGAGATGCTTCATGTACTTCTTTAAATTATTTTTAAAACTAACAACCTACATCTTTTGCCCCCGGGAGAATCAACTACTCTGGAGTAGGAACTTCAGTTTCTCTTACACATATTTAGACGGCACTCTCTCCAACGATATTTCAATACCATGATTTCATCGAGAAGATATTATAACGTTTAGGATATTCTTACACTACAAGAGGCAAACTGTAAAGTACGTACCCATCTTCCGAGAAGGAGAGCGCTGACAGCCTCCTAAAACCTCAACGTCCGGCGACTTTGCTTGCAACATAGTGAAGAATTATTATTTAGCGCGGGCGAAGAGCACAGTGCAAACTGCCGCTCAGAGACGAAGTTATCAGGACACTAGAATGGGAATAAGGCCTAGGAGTAATATAAAATCATCGAATCGGAAGTTCGTTGCAATCGCGAAGAGTCATCCGTAAGATATAACACCGATAAATGTTGAAAAACTAGATGTATAGACTTCTCAAAAGTTCTTACATTGCCAAGGAGTCCAACTCCAGCACAGACAGGTTCGCTCCGTTCAAATGCTCCGACTTTTATGAGTCAACTGCACAAAAGTGACCGCACCGATTCCGCCAAAATTGACTTCCTGAACACTCATACCATCGCTACGAATTCATACTGGAGAAGGGCGGTATATGATTTCTCTTGTTCTATCATGGAGAAGCGTGAACAAATATATCTGGGAGTGTAAGGATACGGTTTAATCATTTGAATGCATATTGTTTATTGTGTTTTCATAAAAGACTTTTTTATGCGATATATAAGTAATGTTCATTATCTTAACTTCTCCGATTCTTCAATCAATGAATTTACAGAGTGTTTATGGGACTCCCGGATAGCTGTGTGGGCAGCGAGTTCGACTTCAATGAAAGCAGGCCGGGTTCGATTCCCGGTGGGATCTCACGTGACCTCGGCTGTCGAAGCATTTTCCACAATAGCACTACTACAACTACAGTGTGTTTGAGTAGGCCGCTAATGAATGAATTTTGACGAATTTACTCTTCTCAATGTATTATCAATAAGGATTGGCGAGTTAAAATTTTAACAATCTTTCTACATTACGTTGAAAATTATAAGGATTATTGAATGAAGATCTTGGAAATAATGATTGTATCAATTTCATATTCCCTCCAAGTGGAATCATTTGGGTTTCCCCAAAATAGCCACCTAAAACTTTTCTTTGAAACTTTTCAGTTAAGCAGTTATACTGCCTAAAATTTTATAAGAGATGCTGAATTTTCCTACATTCTTTATTTCAGACTAAGGTATGCGGAACAGGGAAATGTAATTGCCTATAAATATCCACAGGGATCCAGTGAGTGTGGGTTATAGATTTCATAGTCAAGTCAAGAAGGCCGTCTTGGGTATGAAGTCACTCCTCATCCCATTCGAGAAATGAAGAAACATCATAAGCAATCACATGTTCCTAAGAGACGAGTGAGCAGAGAAAAACAGCTTTCCAGTAAACAGTAATTTTTGTGAAGTACTCTCCTGCAGTTTTGAGCATTTGAGACAGAAATGTGGTAATATTTACACGGTTTTGTTCGTTTATACTTTGAAGAATCCCAACCTATATACTCATTTTAAATCATATTGTATCATTGAAAATTATCACTAAATTGTTGAGGTATTTATCAATGGCTTGATCAAAACATTCCAAGGACATTTGGACATTATTAATAACTTGTAATATTGCATTTAAAAGCCCTTAGCACGAGAGTACCTGGCCAGCAAAGAGAAGTGATTGCTTCTACATCTCATATTGTGTCCAGTTCTTGTGAGAGTGCAGCACTTTGTGTGATGCAGGATCCATCTTTTGCTACTCCGCCACCTCGTAAAAGGTCTACACAAAAAGGTTAATTGCTGCACTAAAATGGAATTTCATTCTATGCTTTATTACTTCAGCTGACTCGAAGGCAGCAATTCCTTTTAAGATGAGTTTTGATAAGGTTTTATAAATTTTACTATATGAAGTTTGGAGTAGAACCTTCATGTTAACTTACGTGTTGGAGAAAATAAATTGGAAGTGTACTTTGTTTGCAATGATATGATAATATCTAAGGATAGTAGAACATAATCTAAGGCTGAGAAGGAAAGGAAATTTATAAATAACATTGTTCAATTCCATTCTGTTTTTATTTACCACTATAGCCATGTACTGGGACAGACGTATACTCTGGAAGGTCATACATACAAAATAATACATGGATATAAAATACACGCATACTTACAATAAAAATTGTATACATACAAACATACTATTCCTCTACATACCCCTTACATACGTTAGCTTTAAATTCATGATCTTAGTTGTCGTACCATACATTGGACATAAGGTACAATATTTTGTACTATTTTGTATGATCTTTTCAGATTAAGGAACCTAAGGAAATAAGTTTACATATGTATCTTTTATTTGGATATTCTATGATTGATTTTTTTATTGTTATTATCTTTAAAGAAGCAGGTTTTTTATATAAAATTATTTTTACTATAAAGCAGAAGCCATTTCTTAATTTTTATTTTGAAGCAGTCTCTCTTTTGTCATAAAATTGAGATATTTTTTTATCATTACTATACAGGGCCCATTTCCATTACTTTTATCTATTTCATTTATCACTTTATATAACAGGATATTTATTTTTATTTTATAGCAGGTACTATTTTGTTTTTCTTCATATTAGTGTTTTTTACTGTCATATGATACAATTTTCTTTATTTTAATGCTGAGGACTGTGCTGCCAGTGATAATCATTTACTTTCCTTTGAATAAATTTGTTATATAGAGAATGAATATTTATATTCTAATGACCCAAGGGGATGAAAATAAATGAATTGCCTATAGCATGGAAAAGGCGTACTTTTCAATGTATTGTTTCCTTTCTAAGGGACTGTTAGGGATTACAATCCACCTTGTTCTTACATCCAGTATGTTCTGGGTTTTTGTCACGTCCTCTGTAGGCCTAACACTGGCATGCCTGAGGCTGACATTAGCACTGCTTCCCAATGATTTTTGGTATCAGCCTTGTGCATAAAAATGCAATGCACAAAGGACAAAGGCCCAAAGGAATTATTCCAGTTATTAATACCATATATATTTGGTTATATCTATTGTAATGTATCTATATCGTATTATATCTATATGGTTACAATAATCATTTCATTCATCATTAATTATTTTATTTCGAAGACAGAAATGATTAATCTTCCATCATAATTAAATTATTCCAATACAATATATATATATTATTTACTATTACCTACTTTTTTAATACAATACTTACTTTTGGATTTTGTGAGTCATTTGCCTATGGTGCAGTCATGTCTTACTTGAGTTCCTATATATTATTGAATTATTTACTAATTGTATCATACTAATAACTTGTGGTACGTAATACAATTATCCTCCAAAGATTATGAGTAAAGAAGAATCCATGGAATATGAATCATCTGCATGAAAAGCCTTAGCTAATTCTCATGGTCATGTTTTGCTGAAATTCCAACTACATTATTTATTTTATTTTTTAAGCTACTTTATTTCCTTGAAATGTATCATATTTTGTTTTGGAAAGTAAGAAGTCAGGCAGAATTTTGTGTATGTTTAACCTCTATGTTGAAACTTAGTCTGTTATTTATTAAAAATAACTTTTTATGATGCTGATCCAGGATATTGATTGAAATATGATATAAAAATGAAAAAAATAAATTAATTGCTAAGGATATACTTCCATAAGTTGTTGCTTTGAAAAGAATACCCAATTTTAACTATGAATGTTATTTATGATATATTATAACTAAAAGAGTCTTTATGAAGAACAAAGGCTTATGGAAATGAAGAAAAATAATAGGAATCGACTATATTCTTCTGGATGATAATGGCTTTTATCCTAGAAATTTTACTGCAAATGTTGAAAATATGATTGATAAATCAATATGGAAAGGAGTATGTTGAAGACAAGTATGATTTAACTTGACATAATGGAAACTGAATCGATAAAATAAAGACTATGACAACATATTCAGATATCTATCCAAAGTCAAAATATTTGGAAATACAACTCACTGGTAATTAATGAACCTTGTTAGGAATATTCACAATGTAAAAAAGTTTAAATGCATGAAATTATGAAATAATTGTCATTAGAGGATGAAAGAATAAGTCGACGCTAGTCTTGAATCAGAAACTCAAGCAACCCAGTAACAAGAGAACTAACTGCCAACTTCTGAATGAACTATAAGAATCAATCTGACAAAGAAAATTTAAAATCTAGGCCAATACCCTATCCAATATACTGGATCAGCAGATTGGAATGTCTTACTTGAAGAAGTTGAAATGTAAGAGATTATGGCTATAGATATTTGCAAACACTTCTTAAATGAAAGAATAAACAACAGATAACCACAACAATTTCTGAATAACAATGAATACACGATTAATTGCAACATATGTAATTATTTGCAACATGCAAAACCTATCCAAAGACTGCACTAGCCTTTTGTAAAGAAATGATGCCTTTGAGAAACCAAGGGAAGATAAGCTATAAATCAAAACACAAGAAGGGAGAACCTAACTGCAACTAGCATTATACATTTCAGAAGAATTTAAAGCCTGGCTTCATGACAAGAATATGAAATGAAGAGAGAAAGTTACAACATACTTCCATGATTGTTTACTCAAAAGCAGTGAGGAACTGAACACCTCTTAGCATACTGCAAAAAGTCCTCCAGATGATATAACAACACTGCTTGCTTATCACACCACTCATTCGCCACATCACTATGTTCTCCTACTTGCAGATGCAAGTTTTCATTAGCATGATGCTCTCACGACTCATGAGATTTCATCCTCTTGCTCAACTTGATGTTGAACCCCAAATTACTAACGATGACACGAAGGGAAAGGTTTGACAAAGAAGAAAACATCAAGTTCGGCGAAGAATCAACCACCAGTGGCATAAATAACAGCTACCTTTCCACATAGATACCCTGCAAAAATATCATTTACTTTCACTTTAATAACGAGTAATTAAGTATAAATTACTTTTTATAAAATAAATCCAAACTATAGTTAACTATACATTGATTGACAGGATTTGATCGAGTGAAAAAACTAGGTCAAAAAACATCTATCACGCCGATTTTAAAACCAGAATAAATTTACTGGAGTAAACATTCGCTTAAAGATTAAATCCACATGTAAAATCTATCGGAAGTTTTCTCTACGAAATCAAAAGTTTCAAAGTTTATACATAATCGCTTTCTCGTTTGACAGAACACATCTAGCATTTCAAAACATTCGAAAGCGATAGACAGCCTTCAACAATTTGAAAGATTGCGTTAAAAAGATCATTTGTAACGTTAAACAGCGGAATTGCATTTATTCTGTTGGCCAAAATGGGCATAAACATATCGAACAAGTGGCAAGATATTAAAAAGGCGTAGGAAATTTATCTCTATAATGAAACGTTTCCCTTAATTTTTGATGTTACTCCTCGATATCATTTCTTAGAATTGGTAGGACGTTTGATTCTGATGTAAATAAAAAATCATTCTTCGAAGAAAAAATATTTCCATTGTAAAGAGGAGTATACCGAAGTCGAGCAACAGTCATGCGATTCTGACATAGAACGCGCCGTGAAATTCTCAGTGTACTGAGACAGTAGAGTAGCGATAAGTGTGTTTCTTACCGGTAAACACGAAAGTTAATTTTCTGCAATCATTGAACATTGCACTGTTCTACAGCGTTCTGATTGCGCAGTGTACAGTGATACCGTATGAATCTCAATAGAATACACACGAGTATTTACTTCCTTTTTTCTTATTTGAAACGGTAGAATTCACATCGCTACATATTGAATCAATGTCAGGCAAAATTTATGATCTCTTTGCGTTTAATTGAGATGAAGCTTATTATTATTTTTTTTTAATTCAGCTAGGATTAAGCAATAATTAAGTTTAATAGTTTTTTTCCCGAATGCAATTGAATTCATGCGAATTAATTATCTTAATGGTGCGGTTGGTGCGTAGACTTGTATGCACCAACAAGCAAGCAGCGAAGAAGAAATTGAAAAATTTTACCAAACTCTCGGCACTGAGCACGATAAGGAAGCCCACTACTATAAAATAATTATGGGCGATTTTAACGCTCGTGTAGGTCAACAGGAAGCCGATGACACCGTCGCAGGACAATACGGACTGGGCCAGAGAAACGAACGTGGTCACCGCCTGGTAGAGTTTGCTGAATGCACCAATATGTACATAACAAATACATATTACAAGAAGAATCCAAAAAGGAAGTGGACTTGGAGAGGACCCAACGGAGCAAAAAATGAAATTGATTACATATTGGTTAATAAACTCTACACAGTGACAGACTGTGAAGTCTTGAATAACTTTAGCACTGGAAGTGACCACAGGATCGTAAGATGCAGATTGAAGATTAATCCCCAAATGGAACGCAAGAAGTTGATTTCATGCAAGAAACATGAAATAAGCATCAAAAAACTAGAAGAAAACAAGAATAAATATCAGCTTGAGCTAAAAAATAGATTCTCAGCACTTCAAGAAGAAGAACTAGAAACCAAAGTCATGCAAGCTGTTAAGGAAGCAGCAGAAGAAGTAGCAAGCACACCAAGAAGAGCTAAAGATAGAAAGCTAAGTGACAGCACCCGACAAATGATGAAACGACGTAAGGAACTGAAGAATTCAGATACACAAAAGGATAACATCGAATACGCCGAGCTTAGTAAGGCTATCAGAAGGGCAATTAAGGAAGACGTGAGAAAATTCAATGAGAGAATTGTGCAAGAGGCTATAGAAAACAGCAAAAGTATGAAGAAGACCAGACAACGCCTAGCAATTGGAAGGAAACAGATTCTAGCCATACAGAAGGAAGATGGTACAAGAACTTGCAACAGACAAGCAATACTAAGGACGGTAGCAGAATACTTTGTCAACCTATACAAGAAGGAAGAAAATGATGAAGAGGAAAACCAAGAAGAAAGCCAAAACCAACGAGATCCCCTCTCTATTCTCCCAGAAGAAGTAACTGCAGCAATAAAGCAGACGAAGAACGGAAAAGCAGGAGGCATAGATGGAGTGTTAGCAGAATATCTAAAACTTGGTGGAACAGAAGTTGCACACGTTTTAGCGCAGCTATTCACAACTTGCCTGAAACAAGGAAGAATCCCCCAGGACTGGAATCATGCAAGAATAGTCCTTTTGCATAAGAAAGGAAGCAAGGAAGAGCTGAAGAATTACCGCCCCATCAGTCTCCTTCCTGTTGTTTACAAAACATTCATGAGGATAATAGCTGAACGGATAAAGATTATTCTATCATCTGCCCAGCCTAGAGAACAAGCAGGATTCCGGAAGGGCTTCAGTACTATGGACCACATCCACACACTACAAGAAATAATCAGCAGGACGAATGAATATGAGATGCCACTAGTACTATGCTTTGTGGACTATGCTCAGGCCTTCGACTCAGTAAGTACCTCCTCTACACTAGAAGCTCTGGAAAAACAAGGAGTAGATGCAGAGTACATCCGACTCCTACGCAGCATTTATAAAAATGCCACAGCCTCAGTAATGCTACACGAAGTTACTGAAGAATTCAAGATTGAGAAGGGAGTTAGACAAGGAGATTGCCTTTCCCCAATTCTTTTCACAGCTGTTCTGGAGGAAGTTTTTAAAACCTTGGACTGGGAGCAGAAAGGTCTGCGGATTAATGGGGAACACATCAGTCATCTGCGCTTTGCAGATGATATAGTACTCTTCGCAACCAACGGAGAAGATCTAGCTTCAAGACTTCATGAACTGAACACAGCAGGACAGAAGATAGGACTCAGGATAAATTTAACAAAAACAAAGGTAATGTATAACTCTTTTGCAGCACAAGAAACAATCAAATTTGAAGGGACGCCTCTGGATGTCTGCTCAGAATACACATACCTAGGACAACTAGTAACCACAGGAGAGAACAACAGGATTAACGAAGTAAACAGAAGAATTAAACTCGGCTGGAGTGCCTTCGGAAGAAATGCACACATTCTAAAGTCACAAATGCCAATGGTCTTGAAGAGAAAGGTCTTCAACCAATGCATTCTACCAGTGTTGACATATGGAAGCGAAACCTGGGTGTTAAACGCAGCAATAACCCAGCGACTTCAGACAACGCAAAGAAGTATGGAAAGGTGTATGCTTGGGATCACAAGAAGAGACAGGAAACGCAACACCTGGGTGAGGATGAAGACCGGAGTGACAGACATCGTAAATAAAGTAAGGTCACTGAAATGGATGTGGGCAGGCCATGTGGCCAGAAGAAACGACAACCGTTGGACAAGAGCGGTTCTGAACTGGACACCAAGAGATGTGAAGAGACCAAGAAGAAGACCAAAGGACCGATGGAACAGAGACATCATTAAGTACTTAGGTGTGACATGGCAAAGAGAAGCTCAGAATAGAGAGAATTGGAAAGCGCTTGGGGAGGCCTACATCCGACATCGGATTGAAAATGGCTGATGATGATGATGATGATGATGATGATGAATTATCTTAATAAAGTATTTATTAAGCAATTTATACAAATAAAAAATTTAACATAATTTATTTCAGATTCAAATGCAAAGCTGAAACTTCTATTACAATATTTTGAAATATTTCTCCAAGTCAAACTTGAGAGCAATGTAAAATATTCTACGTCTAATTTAGACTACAAAGTTCAAATCCCTGGAGATAATAATAATGTCAGAAGCTACTCCTTTTCCAGGAATGAATTGAATACACAAAAAATTTGAGCAAATATTTTTTATTTACTTGTATCATTTTAAATGTTTTTTTACAAGTGATTTTATAAATTTAAAATTACACAATGTATTTTGTATTAAAATTAAAAGACAATTATTAACACTACAACTGTTGATGACTGAGCGTATAGTAAACTACTATCTGCGCTTTGAGTACTAATTAATTGATTCTAAGACATCGAAAGTATGAAAGTCGCGCATATATTGGCACTAGAATAAAAACGATCATGCACTAATTCACACACATCCTTCTTATTCGTATTTTATCATGTAATTATTTGTATTCAAACATTGGAGCAGCGATAACGGGAGCACAGCATTGACGTCTATAGTATGACATTCATAATATTGAATGCTAATTATTTAAACGAAAGCATTGTATTTATACAGCGACATAATTCAAAATATGATTTTTGAAATAGTTAATTATTCCATCAGAAGTCATTAAAAATTTAATGAAAATAGTTTTTGTTTTGACCGACAGGTACTACTAGAGTCAAAGTTTGGCGGAAATCTATTTTCATAACTTTTTAATCAAGTGTTACGATCGAAAGTATTGCGTTGTAAAATCGAGTTACATTAAAATAAGATCACTGATATAGTCCATTGGCTGTTCCCAAATAATATAAAATATAACAAGTATTGATTTGACTTCCGGGCACGGTCGGAGCCAAGGCTCTTCGGAAAGCTATTCGACATACATCCAACAGAAAAGTTACAATGGGAACTTATGTATTCGTTATGTTGCTGTTTATGAATAAACAAATCGAGAAATAGATTTTAATTCGGTAGTTTATGGCAGCCAAGCTGAAATGCCCCTCGATACTCGTTGTGATGAGAAATTAACCATCTATTTTACGGGTTGATCTATTAATTAGGCTTACGCTCGCCACGGATTTATATTGAGACTTATTGATCTATCTATAAAATTTCTATGGAGATCAAGAATTGGGTACAGTAGAGTAGTTCCTGCTAATTTCAATTTGGGTAATCTAATATTTCTGTATTACCTTCCACGCACTGGCTAAGTCACAGTTTTTCGTATAGAAAACTTCACCACAGGGAATATATTTAAATAGTCTGATGGTTGCCATCAGTATGGAAAATTTGATAAATAACATACTAATCGAGACTTAACTAGACCATAATTATACGAGATTATTGCAGGTGTTAACATTGATACCTTGATTTATGATGTTAGTCACCGAAAACGCCTATATGATAGCGAGGCGATACCCTATGAAATCAGAATGTAGCAGAGGAATCCTTCATCCACGATTCATATATAAGGCATTCATTATGAATAAAAGGTTTTTTTATAAGAAGAATTCAAATTGTTTTAATCAATGATTCTAACATCCCTAACGGATGTGTTAAGAGTAGGACATGTAAATTATGTGAATCCTCCGTGATTTTTAATCGGCGAAGCAAATCTAGTTTCGGTAAGGTAATCGGAAATAATCATCAGCTAAATGGAATGCCTTTAGCTTTCTTAGGGTGATCATAAAAACACTATTCGCTCCAATCGCGTTGTTTCACAGGAAAAATGTAGCATGATGAGGAATAGCCCCCTTCCCCCTTTAAAATTTCAAAACCAACCCTTGCACCGGGTGTTAAACAAGGAAAAGAAAAATTAGTTGAGCTCAAGACCGCGGGGCAGGTATTTGAGTATTGCATAAAGAGGTGTATGGGATACCATAGTCAAACATTGCAGGGACGTCTTAGAACCTAGCACTGCTTCTGGAATGACCTCTGATGCCTATCACCTAATAATATGAGGATGTAAAGTAAGAATATTAACTTACCTTCCAATAATCATTGCATGAGTTCGCGTATAACACCGAATACTACACACACTGACCACTGAAAACTGCACACAATTCAAATCACGATTCACTAACTTTTCCACTCGCAGAGCACTCACTACACACAAATATCACTCCCCTATCTCTTCGCGGTCACCTGAATTGTGCCGGGTCGTTCTTCTCGCCCTGGAGAGGATCTCACCGCTGGTGAGGACCTCTGGTCAAATTATAACCATGAATCCCGAGGCCAATTCCTGCAATCCTTCCTTCAGCTGTGGAATCCCATCCCAGCGGTCGAAGACGCCAAGGTTGATGTCTTTGTGAAACTCGTAGGCCTCCGAGATAAATTGAGAAAGGAATGCATTGAAATTATCTTGCTATGTAAGATCTTACGAAAAGAGCTCAAAACAACGTGATTTTCTTGAATGTGCATTTAAGAAGTCAGTCTCAACACTCAAAATTTCTCTATGGCACTCATTTAAAATTTACCACGCCATCGAACATTGTCAAATGATGCAACAAAAAGAAATTAAATGGGTGAGAAAGGCTTTATATCCTGGGGTTATTTACATTATGAACTCTGCATATGGAAAATTAAAATGAAACTATACTCAGCAATAACGAGAGGAGGTTTTTATGCAATGAAAATGTATTACGAGATATGCACAAGCATAATCATTTCCATTTTCTAAGTTAATCAAAAGCCGCTCATGAAGTTTCTAAAAGGCCTCAATCATATAATGTTAATGCTTTTGTGGAACGACATGCTAATTTGAAAGAAAAAGAAATTCATATATTTCCACATTCATGGATTTTATCAATTATTCATTGATGTAAAGCAGCTTTGATTGTAGGGTAAAAAGAGAAGGATTAATATAAGTTCTTGCACTTTATTGAAATCCAACGTCTCGCTTTCCATAATGCATATATTTAATCTAAGAACCGAACGCAGATGAGGCAAAGAGTGCCGAAAATATGCATATTAAGTTCATTTAAACTCTTTGAAAGAATTATTCTGTCGGAAAATTGAAAGGAAAACATTAACCAGAATACCTTGAGCCAAGTTCGAATCAGAGGGAAATTCCTCACAGTCTGATAATTTCTCTCATAGAATTAAGGGAACGTGAGAGATGCTTCATGTACTTCTTTAAATTATTTTTAAAACTAACAACCTACATCTTTTGCCCCCGGGAGAATCAACTACTCTGGAGTAGGAACTTCAGTTTCTCTTACACATATTTAGACGGCACTCTCTCCAACGATATTTCAATACCATGATTTCATCGAGAAGATATTATAACGTTTAGGATATTCTTACACTACAAGAGGCAAACTGTAAAGTACGTACCCATCTTCCGAGAAGGAGAGCGCTGACAGCCTCCTAAAACCTCAACGTCCGGCGACTTTGCTTGCAACATAGTGAAGAATTATTATTTAGCGCGGGCGAAGAGCACAGTGCAAACTGCCGCTCAGAGACGAAGTTATCAGGACACTAGAATGGGAATAAGGCCTAGGAGTAATATAAAATCATCGAATCGGAAGTTCGTTGCAATCGCGAAGAGTCATCCGTAAGATATAACACCGATAAATGTTGAAAAACTAGATGTATAGACTTCTCAAAAGTTCTTACATTGCCAAGGAGTCCAACTCCAGCACAGACAGGTTCGCTCCGTTCAAATGCTCCGACTTTTATGAGTCAACTGCACAAAAGTGACCGCACCGATTCCGCCAAAATTGACTTCCTGAACACTCATACCATCGCTACGAATTCATACTGGAGAAGGGCGGTATATGATTTCTCTTGTTCTATCATGGAGAAGCGTGAACAAATATATCTGGGAGTGTAAGGATACGGTTTAATCATTTGAATGCATATTGTTTATTGTGTTTTCATAAAAGACTTTTTTATGCGATATATAAGTAATGTTCATTATCTTAACTTCTCCGATTCTTCAATCAATGAATTTACAGAGTGTTTATGGGACTCCCGGATAGCTGTGTGGGCAGCGAGTTCGACTTCAATGAAAGCAGGCCGGGTTCGATTCCCGGTGGGATCTCACGTGACCTCGGCTGTCGAAGCATTTTCCACAATAGCACTACTACAACTACAGTGTGTTTGAGTAGGCCGCTAATGAATGAATTTTGACGAATTTACTCTTCTCAATGTATTATCAATAAGGATTGGCGAGTTAAAATTTTAACAATCTTTCTACATTACGTTGAAAATTATAAGGATTATTGAATGAAGATCTTGGAAATAATGATTGTATCAATTTCATATTCCCTCCAAGTGGAATCATTTGGGTTTCCCCAAAATAGCCACCTAAAACTTTTCTTTGAAACTTTTCAGTTAAGCAGTTATACTGCCTAAAATTTTATAAGAGATGCTGAATTTTCCTACATTCTTTATTTCAGACTAAGGTATGCGGAACAGGGAAATGTAATTGCCTATAAATATCCACAGGGATCCAGTGAGTGTGGGTTATAGATTTCATAGTCAAGTCAAGAAGGCCGTCTTGGGTATGAAGTCACTCCTCATCCCATTCGAGAAATGAAGAAACATCATAAGCAATCACATGTTCCTAAGAGACGAGTGAGCAGAGAAAAACAGCTTTCCAGTAAACAGTAATTTTTGTGAAGTACTCTCCTGCAGTTTTGAGCATTTGAGACAGAAATGTGGTAATATTTACACGGTTTTGTTCGTTTATACTTTGAAGAATCCCAACCTATATACTCATTTTAAATCATATTGTATCATTGAAAATTATCACTAAATTGTTGAGGTATTTATCAATGGCTTGATCAAAACATTCCAAGGACATTTGGACATTATTAATAACTTGTAATATTGCATTTAAAAGCCCTTAGCACGAGAGTACCTGGCCAGCAAAGAGAAGTGATTGCTTCTACATCTCATATTGTGTCCAGTTCTTGTGAGAGTGCAGCACTTTGTGTGATGCAGGATCCATCTTTTGCTACTCCGCCACCTCGTAAAAGGTCTACACAAAAAGGTTAATTGCTGCACTAAAATGGAATTTCATTCTATGCTTTATTACTTCAGCTGACTCGAAGGCAGCAATTCCTTTTAAGATGAGTTTTGATAAGGTTTTATAAATTTTACTATATGAAGTTTGGAGTAGAACCTTCATGTTAACTTACGTGTTGGAGAAAATAAATTGGAAGTGTACTTTGTTTGCAATGATATGATAATATCTAAGGATAGTAGAACATAATCTAAGGCTGAGAAGGAAAGGAAATTTATAAATAACATTGTTCAATTCCATTCTGTTTTTATTTACCACTATAGCCATGTACTGGGACAGACGTATACTCTGGAAGGTCATACATACAAAATAATACATGGATATAAAATACACGCATACTTACAATAAAAATTGTATACATACAAACATACTATTCCTCTACATACCCCTTACATACGTTAGATTTAAATTCATGATCTTAGTTGTCGTACCATACATTGGACATAAGGTACAATATTTTGTACTATTTTGTATGATCTTTTCAGATTAAGGAACCTAAGGAAATAAGTTTACATATGTATCTTTTATTTGGATATTCTATGATTGATTTTTTATTGTTATTATCTTTAAAGAAGCAGGTTTTTTATATAAAATTATTTTTACTATAAAGCAGAAGCCATTTCTTAATTTTTATTTTGAAGCAGTCTCTTTTGTCATAAAATTGAGATATTTTTTTATCATTACTATACAGGGCCCATTTCCATTACTTTTATCCTTTTCATTTATCACTTTATATAACAGGATATTTATTTTTATTTTATAGCAGGTACTATTTTGTTTTTCTTCATATTAGTGTTTTTTACTGTCATATGATACAATTTTCTTTATTTTAATGCTGAGGACTGTGCTGCCAGTGATAATCATTTACTTTCCTTTGAATAAATTTGTTATATAGAGAATGAATATTTATATTCTAATGACCCAAGGGGATGAAAATAAATGAATTGCCTATAGCATGGAAAAGGCGTACTTTTCAATGTATTGTTTCCTTTCTAAGGGACTGTTAGGGATTACAATCCACCTTGTTCTTACATCCAGTATGTTCTGGGTTTTTGTCACGTCCTCTGTAGGCCTAACACTGGCATGCCTGAGGCTGACATTAGCACTGCTTCCCAATGATTTTTGGTATCAGCCTTGTGCATAAAAATGCAATGCACAAAGGACAAAGGCCCAAAGGAATTATTCCAGTTATTAATACCATATATATTTGGTTATATCTATTGTAATGTATCTATATCGTATTATATCTATATGGTTACAATAATCATTTCATTCATCATTAATTATTTTATTTCGAAGACAGAAATGATTAATCTTCCATCATAATTAAATTATTCCAATACAATATATATATATATTATTTACTATTACCTACTTTTTTAATACAATACTTACTTTTGGATTTTGTGAGTCATTTGCCTATGGTGCAGTCATGTCTTACTTGAGTTCCTATATATTATTGAATTATTTACTAATTGTATCATACTAATAACTTGTGGTACGTAATACAATTATCCTCCAAAGATTATGAGTAAAGAAGAATCCATGGAATATGAATCATCTGCATGAAAAGCCTTAGCTAATTCTCATGGTCATGTTTTGCTGAAATTCCAACTACATTATTTATTTTATTTTTTAAGCTACTTTATTTCCTTGAAATGTATCATATTTTGTTTTGAAAAGTAAGAAGTCAGGCAGAATTTTGTGTATGTTTAACCTCTATGTTGAAACTTAGTCTGTTATTTATTAAAAATAACTTTTTATGATGCTGATCCAGGATATTGATTGAAATATGATATAAAAATGAAAAAAATAAATTAATTGCTAAGGATATACTTCCATAAGTTGTTGCTTTGAAAAGAATACCCAATTTTAACTATGAATGTTATTTATGATATATTATAACTAAAAGAGTCTTTATGAAGAACAAAGGCTTATGGAAATGAAGAAAAATAATAGGAATCGACTATATTCTTCTGGATGATAATGGCTTTTATCCTAGAAATTTTACTGCAAATGTTGAAAATATGATTGATAAATTAATATGGAAAGGAGTATGTTGAAGACAAGTATGATTTAACTTGACATAATGGAAACTGAATCGATAAAATAAAGACTATGACAACATATTCAGATATCTATCCAAAGTCAAAATATTTGGAAATACAACTCACTGGTAATTAATGAACCTTGTTAGGAATATTCACAATGTAAAAAAGTTTAAATGCATGAAATTATGAAATAATTGTCATTAGAGGATGAAAGAATAAGTCGACGCTAGTCTTGAATCAGAAACTCAAGCAACCCAGTAACAAGAGAACTAACTGCCAACTTCTGAATGAACTATAAGAATCAATCTGACAAAGAAAATTTAAAATCTAGGCCAATACCCTATCCAATATACTGGATCAGCAGATTGGAATGTCTTACTTGAAGAAGTTGAAATGTAAGAGATTATGGCTATAGATATTTGCAAACACTTCTTAAATGAAAGAATAAACAACAGATAACCACAACAATTTCTGAATAACAATGAATACACGATTAATTGCAACATATGTAATTATTTGCAACATGCAAAACCTATCCAAAGACTGCACTAGCCTTTTGTAAAGAAATGATGCCTTTGAGAAACCAAGGGAAGATAAGCTATAAATCAAAACACAAGAAGGGAGAACCTAACTGCAACTAGCATTATACATTTCAGAAGAATTTAAAGCCTGGCTTCATGACAAGAATATGAAATGAAGAGAGAAAGTTACAACATACTTCCATGATTGTTTACTCAAAAGCAGTGAGGAACTGAACACCTCTTAGCATACTGCAAAAAGTCCTCCAGATGATATAACAACACTGCTTGCTTATCACACCACTCATTCGCCACATCACTATGTTCTCCTACTTGCAGATGCAAGTTTTCATTAGCATGATGCTCTCACGACTCATGAGATTTCATCCTCTTGCTCAACTTGATGTTGAACCCCAAATTACTAACGATGACACGAAGGGAAAGGTTTGACAAAGAAGAAAACATCAAGTTCGGCGAAGAATCAACCACCAGTGGCATAAATAACAGCTACCTTTCCACATAGATACCCTGCAAAAATATCATTTACTTTCACTTTAATAACGAGTAATTATGTATAAATTACTTTTTATAAAATAAATCCAAACTATAGTTAACTATATATTGATTGACAGGATTTGATCGAGTGAAAAAACTATGTCAATCACATCTATCACGCCGATTTTAAAACCAGAATAAATTTACTGGAGTAAAAATGCGCTTAAAGATTAAATCCACATGTAAAATCTATCGGAAGTTTTCTCTACGAAATCAAAAGTTTCAAAGTTTATACATAATCGCTTTCTCGTTTGACAGAACACATCTAGCATTTCAAAACATTCGAAAGCGATAGACAGCCTTCAACAATTTGAAAGATTGCGTTAAAAAGATCATTTGTAACGTTAAACAGCGGAATTGCATTTATTCTGTTGGCCAAAATGGGCATAAACATATCGAACAAGTGGCAAGATATTAAAAAGGCGTAGGAAATTTATCTCTATAATGAAACGTTTCCCTTAATTTTTGATGTTACTCCTCGATATCATTTCTTAGAATTGGTAGGACGTTTGATTCTGATGTAAATAAAAAATCATTCTTCGAAGAAAAAATATTTCCATTGTAAAGAGGAGTATACCGAAGTCGAGCAACAGTGATGCGATTCTGACATAGAACGCGCCGTGAAATTCTCAGTGTACTGAGACAGTAGAGAAGCGATAAGTGTGTTTCTTACCGGTAAACACGAAAGTTAATTTTCTGCAATCATTGAACATTGCACTGTTCTACAGCGTTCTGATTGCGCAGTGTACGGTGATACCGTATGAATCTCAATAGAATACACACGAGTATTTACTTCCTTTTTTCTTATTTGAAACGGTAGAATTCACATCGCTACATATTGAATCAATGTCAGGCAAAATTTATGATCTCTTTGCGTTTAATTGAGATGAAGCTTATTATTATTTTTTTTAATTCAGCTAGGATTAAGCAATAATTAAGTTTAATAGTTTTTTTCCCGAATGCAATTGAATTCATGCGAATTAATTATCTTAATGGTGCGGTTGGTGCGTAGACTTGTATGCACCAACAAGCAAGCAGCGAAGAAGAAATTGAAAAATTTTACCAAACTCTCGGCACTGAGCACGATAAGGAAGCCCACTACTATAAAATAATTATGGGCGATTTTAACGCTCGTGTAGGTCAACAGGAAGCCGATGACACCGTCGCAGGACAATACGGACTGGGCCAGAGAAACGAACGTGGTCACCGCCTGGTAGAGTTTGCTGAATGCACCAATATGTACAGCTAGTTCCAAAAAAAACTTACCACCTAAGCCGCAACCCGCATAACAGGCAGTGAATTTCCTGCAAGCGAGCCTTAAGAAGTGAGAGAGAGAGAGAGAGGGAAAACATGGCGGAGATGGTCTGCTTGAGTCATAACCCCGCCTGCAGAGTTGAAATGGATTTATTTGCTTTATTAATATTGCAAAGATTTATTAGTATCCTGAGTTTGGTGGCATTGGCCTAGCAGAATAGTATTATAACAATACGGATGTCGTAATGCAAGAATTCAGTTATTATAAAATGGTTATAACGAATCAGTATATATTCTAGCATAGCTTCTCGCACAGAGGCAAACGTCGCACACGAGGTCCCGTTATTCCGAGGCAAACCCCCTTCCCCTCATAAAATTTGAGTCTGGGGGCGAAAGGCACGAGCAAGTCGAAGGAAATTTTCGCAAACCCTGCCTCTGAGCCGCTCTGAGCTTATGTTTAGGGCTGAGATGGGAGATTTCCGCGCAGTTTGAATCGGTGTCGGACCAAAAATGTATAGACCTCGAATTGGACGCCTTCGCTTGCAAAACTCTGCGGTTATAATGGGTGGTAATATATAATATAATAGTAGCTAATATTATGCATCGTTCAAGAGAGTAGTTATTAGCCTTTAAAATTATATACCAAAGGAGTCTACATTGATCACCAGTTTTATCATAGCCTGTGTGAATGCAATCTACACAAGTAAAGTAAGGCACACTCATGGCCATATCTAGGCTATTACATTAATATACTACATTAAAAAACAATAAGTAAATATATTGTATGAAGTCTCGAGGCATTCTCTGCGTATTTTAGATAAATATTGTTTCATTTGATAAGCATCGAAATTAAAATTCGATCGGTAAAAAATCAGTAAATTATATAATCTATGCAGTTGGAATTTTTACTATACCGTCCAAATCAATTGAGAGAAAATGTGCTAGGATCGATTTTCCTTAATGAATAAAGATGACGGATACGAGACTACCATCTTTCACATTAATTTTGAATTAATTAATTTTTTTCGGTGTCATTGAAGTGTGAATCGAATAAACTTCATTTCTTCTGTGAATTCCTCTTGAAATGGTTGCAGTCACAAACCATTACGTTCTTAAACATTCTTCTCGCTATATTTATCACCTTTAAAAGTTCTAAAATACACAATAAGATAGTGCGAATGAGGTTTGGTCATAATGCTCATTGAATGCTACTGTTACCTATGAATGTAAAAATTTCAATTAATTTTGAATGTATACAAAACTACCTACATTATTTAATATTTCAATTGTTTATTATAACGTTTACAATTATTATTATGTAGAAAACGTTAAAAATACGCAAAATAATAGGGACTTGGTGAAATAGTTTTTCCCAGGGCCTTTTTACCTGTAATTCCAACCCTGTAATATCACATGGGGAAGCGCATATGAGGCTCATGTTGAAATTTTGCTCCCCTCGGTTGATAACTCTCATATTTTTCGACAGAATTTTAATGATTGAGATGAATGGGTGGTGGTTTGGTATGGCTAGTCTATCTACATATTTATCGCTTGCTGATATTGAAAATATTCCTTCGTATTTAAAATGTATTGGCTATGAGAAACTTTTAATCTCTCCACATTCCATGACAAATTTGAAAAGCAAGATATAGGAGTGATTGGAAGAAGTGAATTAAGCAATAAATTCACCAGGACTTCAAGAGGGGGACTGTTTTGATAGGGATAGGGAAGTGAGAAGTGACGGAAACAGTAATAAATACACATGAATTTAACAACCGAAAGTGTAAGAGGTATGTTAATTCCAGATTTTTGGATGAATCACAATAGGTAGGCGCATTTCTTGCTTTCCTAGTCAACCAATTGTTTACTTTGAATAGGAGGAACGACCTCTTTTAAAAGTATAACCCACTCACTCACCCTCTCAATTTTCTCATCCAACATATATTTTTTCCGTTTATGACTGCCTCCAGAGAAACTACTCATTTATCCAATTTAAGTAATATCTTAGTCAAAAAAGTTAACATTCAAATATACAAGATACAACGTCGATGGCTCATCATACTTTCAGAAATTTCCTTCTCATGCATCAGTTTATTCCTAGGATCTCCGAAATTGAATACAATAGCATTGTTCACTAATTTAAAGCAACCTTCTTTAATTCCATAAGAAAGTTCGAATGGTTATTTTGTATCATAGATGTAAGAGAAGTTGAACAATTTGGTTCTCGTAAGCGTAGAGGATAAAATGTTCGACAACATTACTCCAATTCATTGTTCGTTTCTCAAGTTATTTCAAACTATGAAATGTATAACTGCGTCTAGAAACAAATGAGGCATAGAAAACAATACTTATAAAGAAAGCAAACAATTATTGACGAGGAGCTCTATCAGTATAAATTGACGATAGTTAGCATTACCTATTTTTTAATTTTTGTTGTTGAATGAGTTATTTATTATAAGCTAACACATTTAATGTAGTTAACTTCAAAAGCGGAGTATAGATATAAAACGTCTTATAAGATTTACCAAAACATTATGAACTTCATATTATCATTCAAATTTTCCGAAGGTCCAAATCCAACAAAATAGATCTTTCTTGCATTACTATGTTAAGAAATAATTCGAAATATCCTCACAAAGTTTGTAGAGAATTGTGATGCCTCTAGGATGAAGGACGCTAATATTGTCCTTGGTGTAATGGAGTTGGAGTAATGGATTACATATAGAACTAGGAATATTTTAACAGTTAAAGTATGAATCATGAGAATTAGAGGAATATTCTCATGTAAAGCTAGTTATCATCCGTTGGTTTCTCATTTTGAAGTATTCTTCTATCACTCGTTTTACCCATCATTCAGAATTATTGATTGTGATTTTTCTTTTAATTATTATACATATTATGCACCATTCAAACAATTCAGGTTATATAGTTCACTTGAGGCATTCAGAAACCGAAGCAGCGATCATTAATCATTAGTCTCACTTTCACCTAGCGCATAGTTCTGAAAATCATTTCAGTATAACAATGGAAATCGTGTTGTTGGTGTTTTCACACCCCCTGACATACGTCATACGGCGGCTCGCCGGGTATAAATGAAAATGTAAATAAACCAGGTGTTAACATGTAAACCTGCAATATGCAAGTATAGAAAACCTGGAATATATACGCAATATGCAAATCAGTCTTAAGGCTCTGATTTTCCATACTAACTGTTGTTTCTTAACCATCTTAAACTGAATTCCTTGCAAGAAGTCCTGAAAGGTCGTCTACCTCAAAAATAGAGTTGAATATCTTCATTCCCTAAGGGAATACCCGCGGCGAAGATTACAAATCGAGGATCCACCATTTCCCACCTTACTTGTGATCGGTCGCCGCCACCATACCCTAACCTTAGATACCTGCTCAGCAGGGGTGCGGTCGGGAATCCTCATTAGCGCTTTCAAATTCGCTACCCCGGATACATACGAACATCCACAATATGCCGAAAAGGGGGTTTCTCTTCTTTTCAGAATTTTCAGACCAGGTCGACTTAAAATGATTCTTTCTCACTGTATTCGCCCAGATAAAGTTTCTATTCATCTTTGCTTTCCTTAGTAGGTTTCGCAGTGTTTTCATGCTCCCCTTCTCGATAGCATTTTTCTGCAACATAAATTAGTTGAAATACAGTTGATTGTGTTCTTATTCATAATTATTCTTTATCTCCTTACAGAGTTTTCGTTCATGTTTCTATTTTAGTCATAGTCGTGAATATTATACACTATTCAAGCGATTCGGGTTACATACTTATTTGATGAATTCAGAAATCGAAATAGCGACCAAATATTGATCAATAATAATTATTGTCACTATTTCTTAGTGCATAATTCTGAAGATCTTTTTAGTGTAACCATGGGGATTTTCGGATATTGAGTTAACGTTTGATTTAATGGCATCTTATAGATTTTCATCACACCTCCATTTTCCGTTACACGTTTTATGACTGAATATTTTTTCCAATTACGTCTTTATTCCGTCAATAGATGATACTAAAAGGTAGTATCCAATTCTAGACCGTTATTTCTGTCGGACAAGTACAGCAGTTAGTTATTACTCGAATTGCCAACTAAAAGATGGGAAATGTCCTTTCGAACCAGGCGTTAACTTGTGAACCTGCAATATGCAAGCGCAGAACACCAGGAATTTATATGCAATATGCAAATCAGTCTTAAGGTTTGAATTTGTCATACTGAGCAGTTGATTTCTTAACCATCTAAAAATAAATTTCTTCCTGAAGTCCTGAAAGGTCGTCAAATTAAAAAAAAAGAGTTTTAAATCTTCATTTCCATAGGGAATACCCGCGGAAGAGATTACAAATCGTGGTTCCACCACTTCCCACCTTACGTTTGTCGGTCACCGCCGCTATACCCTAACCTTAGATACCTGCTCAGCAGGGGTGCGGTCGGGAATCCTCGTTATCGCTTTCAAACATTCGCTACCTCGGAAAGATATGACCGACCACAACATGCCGAAAAAGGGGTTTTTCCTCTCAGTGCAGAGTTCACCTGCACCCATCGTCAGTTCTATGGTTCCTTTGAGAAATCAGACAATATCTAGCGATATTCAAAACAAAGGAAAAAGAAATACCGAAAGGAATGAATAGGAAATACTCCTAGGGCCAGGGTGAAAGGGAAAGTTCTCCCTTCCCTCTGGAAGAATCAGGAAAAACCCAGATGCGAATTTGTCAGAAACAGCGCCAAATCTCACTCTCATTGCCAGTCGGCTCCTACTATTTGTGATTAGAACAAGTGTAAGTGAAGAACAGACATGCCTCAGTTATCACCCCGGAAAAGATACCGAGCTGTGGGATTGCTTATGGCAGAAGTATCAGCGAGAAACATTGCGCGGGAGTTAAATGTCTCCCATGTTACAATTTTAAATTTGAAGAAGAAATGGGAGGAAGAGGAGAATGCAGAGAGAAAAATTGGTAGTGGAAGACGTAAGGCCACGACTTGTGAGGAGGACCGGCGTATCGTGGAGTACGTCCGGGAGCATCCTTTCTCGTATGCGAAAGAGACGAGAAACGCAGTTGCCGTAGATGTGAGTCCGCAAACGATTCGCCGGCGGCTACGTTTAGCAGGGCTAGAAGCCAGACGGGCAGCCGTCAAAGAAATTCTGACGGATGCCCATAGAGCAGCACGTCTTGATTTCGCGAGGCGTTACGTGAACGAGGACGCGGCATTCTGGAGGAGAGTTGTCTTCACCGACGAAAAAACATTCTCCTCTTCATTCAATGGACCTGTGACCGTTTACAGGCCAAAGAATGCAAGATTTCATCCCCAGTATGTAATGCAGAGAGGAAGAAGTGGCCGATTTTCCGTCCATACTTGGGGATGGATCTGTGGAGAGGGTCCAGGAGCATTATGGAGAATTGAGGGGAATTTGGATGGAACCCAGTATGTTAATATACTGGAGAACATAATGCTCCCGTCGGTGAAAATATTGTTTCCCGAAAATTTCTTGTTTCAACAGGTAAGAATATTGTTGTGTAATTATTCCTCTATACGAAAGATTTCTTCTTTTTTCCCATTTTATCTGTCGTCCTTCTACGCGCATTTAAAACTGAAGTGTTTCAAAATCTTATCATCTCACTAAAGTATTATGTAAGTATTTATTTCCCAAATAATTCTGTTATTTCGTATAAATTATTCAAACCATAAATAGGACAACTCGCGCATTCATACATGTAAGCAGGCAAAGACGTGGTTCTTTGAGAACAACGTCCATCAGCTTGCGTGGCCTGCAAGAAGTCCGGATATAAATCCGATTGAAAATATCTGGGGCTGTATGGTACGCGATCTCCGCGGAATTAATCGTCCATTAAATAGAGACGGACTGTGGGACGCAGTTGAGGCGGCATGGGATGATGTTGGAGCATCTTTGTGCCGCCGAGTAGTGGATTCTATGCCAGAACGTTTGCGGATGGTCATAGGAAACGATGGAGGATGGATTAATTATTAAGGTATTAGCGATATTGTAGTGTTTCAATCACGCAAGTCCCTTAACGATTATATAACATGTGAGGAACAGCGTATTAATTTATTGTGTTTTTTAATATTGTGCATGAGGATCATAGGAATATCGTACTTGCAAAAATTTCCGAATCTGTGAACTAAAAGACATTTCTTTTTAAGGGAGATTTTAACAAGAGGGATATTAAATGTATTAGAAATACATTTTACCACGGCATTTAAGAATTTTAAAAGGTTAGTATATGAGAGTTATAATTAACTTAAAAGTTTTAATGTTTATTGGCTTGAACTTTTCCTAAACGTTGGTTCTATCATTTCAATTATTGAAGATTTATGGGAAGGACAAAATTGCTTTCAGTGATTGCTGCCATCCATTGAGATGTATTGTGTTCATAGGCTGTTATCTCCGACTAGATGTAATGATTAAAATTGGTAAGAAATCAATGAACAATTTTCTAATTTTCAAATTTCAAAAGCATGTTTAAATGCAAATGCGTGTGTTTTGGCATAAATTAATTCATTACTTGTTAAAACCTTTGCTTTGATTATTAATCTTAGGCCGAAACTATTATATTTATCCCAACTATATCGGATTCGATGCGCATGCAGGTCACGTGCTGAAAATCATACTGATTCATCTGATAGTGTCATCATGAATGCCTGGTGAAAGTAAGAACAGAATTGCATGTTGATACATATATCCTGAAATATCTAATGCTCCGTTCAAATTTGATAATTCTCTCTGCTACAGATTCAACTACGAAGAAATCCAGACAAAGGTTGCAGTAAGGAGCAAGAGAGAGTTTTAGCATCAGATAAAGATTTGGATAAGATAATTTTGCAAGGAACATGAACTTGATTTCATTAAAGTGATAGTTTTTCATTAAAGTGATAGTTTTTCATTTAAGTGATAGTTTAGGGACTGGCAATGAACAAAATTTTCGGAAAAGTTTTACTGGTGTGTTGGTGTTATTTTCTTCGTAAATTAATAATTACTACGATACGCGAACAATCTTTTTGAAGCCCTCAGCATCTAAAATGAAATTAATTAATGTGATATCATTGTAATAATTACGTTATTTTCTAAAATATTAAATAGCGATTTGAATTTTAAACAATTACCTTAGATATTAGCGAGATAGCACATCACTTAATATTTTACTTTATTTAATTTATGATTTGTTAGTGTTTCAAATGTTTATACTATGTTGTGTTATTATCTGATGTCGTTGATTGTAATTTACTCGTTTTACTTTCTGTAATATGTTTTGGATGTAATTTTTCGAGTTCTTTTCCAGGTTAACTTAGAAAGATTCTTTTTCAGTGTACTCTTCCAGATAACGTCTCTTTTCATCTTAGCCTTTCTTGGTAGGTTTCGCAGTTTTTTCATGCTCCCCTTCTCGAGAGCATTTTTCTGCAAAATAAATTAATTGAAATACATTTGATTGTGTTCTTATTCCTAATTATTATTTATCTCCTTCGTATGTTGCAGAACTTTCGTTCATATTTCTATTTGAGTCATAGTAGGTCGTTTCCTTTAAATAACTTTAAAAGTTCGTCCTGTGGACATCAAGAGCGTAAAAAACGTAATTACATAATTATTTTCAATCTCGATATACTATAATTTTTATTGGGGGAAAATTGAAGCAGCTAAAGTAAGTTTACCCGATACCTCCAGAAAAGAGTGAACTACGCATAAATTTTAGGCCGAAATAATGAAATCCAATTTTCATTCCTTTTTTAATACTATACTGCTAATATAGTAAAAAGCGACACTAAATTATAACTATAATTCGTGTTAATAATAGCGATACAAAAGCGTTCAACGCGTTTCCCAAGGGTTTAAAAAGGCGCCATCATAGTGCTCCTCCTTCCAAGAGCCAATAGAATGCGTGGAAAACTCTAGACTCGCTCTCATAGAGCTTCACGTCTGTTATGCGGGTTGCGGCTTAGGTGGTAAGTTTTTTTTGGAACTAGCTGTACATAACAAATACATATTACAAGAAGAATCCAAAAAGGAAGTGGACTTGGAGAGGACCCAACGGAGCAAAAAATGAAATTGATTACATATTGGTTAATAAACTCTACACAGTGACAGACTGTAAAGTCTTGAATAACTTTAGCACTGGAAGTGACCACAGGATCGTAAGATGCAGATTGAAGATTAATCCCCAAATGGAACGCAAGAAGTTGATTTCATGCAAGAAACATGAAATAAGCATCAAAAAACTAGAAGAAAACAAGAATAAATATCAGCTTGAGCTAAAAAATAGATTCTCAGCACTTCAAGAAGAAGAACTAGAAACCAAAGTCATGCAAGCTGTTAAGGAAGCAGCAGAAGAAGTAGCAAGCACACCAAGAAGAGCTAAAGATAGAAAGCTAAGTGACAGCACCCGACAAATGATGAAACGACGTAAGGAACTGAAGAATTCAGATACACAAAAGGATAACATCGAATACGCCGAGCTTAGTAAGGCTATCAGAAGGGCAATTAAGGAAGACGTGAGAAAATTCAATGAGAGAATTGTGCAAGAGGCTATAGAAAACAGCAAAAGTATGAAGAAGACCAGACAACGCCTAGCAATTGGAAGGAAACAGATTCTAGCCATACAGAAGGAAGATGGTACAAGAACTTGCAACAGACAAGCAATACTAAGGACGGTAGCAGAATACTTTGTCAACCTATACAAGAAGGAAGAAAATGATGAAGAGGAAAACCAAGAAGAAAGCCAAAACCAACGAGATCCCCTCTCTATTCTCCCAGAAGAAGTAACTGCAGCAATAAAGCAGACGAAGAACGGAAAAGCAGGAGGCATAGATGGAGTGTTAGCAGAATATCTAAAACTTGGTGGAACAGAAGTTGCACACGTTTTAGCGCAGCTATTCACAACTTGCCTGAAACAAGGAAGAATCCCCCAGGACTGGAATCATGCAAGAATAGTCCTTTTGCATAAGAAAGGAAGCAAGGAAGAGCTGAAGAATTACCGCCCCATCAGTCTCCTTCCTGTTGTTTACAAAACATTCATGAGGATAATAGCTGAACGGATAAAGATTATTCTATCATCTGCCCAGCCTAGAGAACAAGCAGGATTCCGGAAGGGCTTCCATACTATGGACCACGTCCACACACTACAAGAAATAATCAGCAGGACGAATGAATATGAGATGCCACTAGTACTATGCTTTGTGGACTATGCTCAGGCCTTCGACTCAGTAAGTACCTCCTCTACACTAGAAGCTCTGGAAAAACAAGGAGTAGATGCAGAGTACATCCGACTCCTACGCAGCATTTATAAAAATGCCACAGCCTCAGTAATGCTACACGAAGTTACTGAAGAATTCAAGATTGAGAAGGGAGTTAGACAAGGAGATTGCCTTTCCCCAATTCTTTTCACAGCTGTTCTGGAGGAAGTTTTTAAAACCTTGGACTGGGAGCAGAAAGGTCTGCGGATTAATGGGGAACACATCAGTCATCTGCGCTTTGCAGATGATATAGTACTCTTCGCAACCAACGGAGAAGATCTAGCTTCAAGACTTCATGAACTGAACACAGCAGGACAGAAGATAGGACTCAGGATAAATTTAACAAAAACAAAGGTAATGTATAACTCTTTTGCAGCACAGGAAACAATCAAATTTGAAGGGACGCCTCTGGATGTCTGCTCAGAATACACATACCTAGGACAACTAGTAACCACAGGAGAGAACAACAGGATTAACGAAGTAAACAGAAGAATTAAACTCGGCTGGAGTGCCTTCGGAAGAAATGCACACATTCTAAAGTCACAAATGCCAATGGTCTTGAAGAGAAAGGTCTTCAACCAATGCATTCTACCAGTGTTGACATATGGAAGCGAAACCTGGGTGTTAAACGCAGCAATAACCCAGCGACTTCAGACAACGCAAAGAAGTATGGAAAGGTGTATGCTTGGGATCACAAGAAGAGACAGGAAACGCAACACCTGGGTGAGGATGAAGACCGGAGTGACAGACATCGTAAATAAAGTAAGGTCACTGAAATGGATGTGGGCAGGCCATGTGGCCAGAAGAAACGACAACCGTTGGACAAGAGCGGTTCTGAACTGGACACCAAGAGATGTGAAGAGACCAAGAAGAAGACCAAAGGACCGATGGAACAGAGACATCATTAAGTACTTAGGTGTGACATGGCAAAGAGAAGCTCAGAATAGAGAGAATTGGAAAGCGCTTGGGGAGGCCTACATCCGACATCGGATTGAAAATGGCTGATGATGATGATGATGATGATGATGAATTATCTTAATAAAGTATTTATTAAGCAATTTATACAAATAAAAAATTTAACATAATTTATTTCAGATTCAAATGCAAAGCTGAAACTTCTATTACAATATTTTGAAATATTTCTCCAAGTCAAACTTGAGAGCAATGTAAAATATTCTACGTCTAATTTAGACTACAAAGTTCAAATCCCTGGAGATAATAATAATGTCAGAAGCTACTCCTTTTCCAGGAATGAATTGAATACACAAAAAATTTGAGCAAATATTTTTTATTTACTTGTATCATTTTAAATGTTTTTTTACAAGTGATTTTATAAATTTAAAATTACACAATGTATTTTGTATTAAAATTAAAAGACAATTATTAACACTACAACTGTTGATGACTGAGCGTATAGTAAACTACTATCTGCGCTTTGAGTACTAATTAATTGATTCTAAGACATCGAAAGTATGAAAGTCGCGCATATATTGGCACTAGAATAAAAACGATCATGCACTAATTCACACACATCCTTCTTATTCGTATTTTATCATGTAATTATTTGTATTCAAACATTGGAGCAGCGATAACGGGAGCACAGCATTGACGTCTATAGTATGACATTCATAATATTGAATGCTAATTATTTAAACGAAAGCATTGTATTTATACAGCGACATAATTCAAAATATGATTTTTGAAATAGTTAATTATTCCATCAGAAGTCATTAAAAATTTAATGAAAATAGTTTTTGTTTTGACCGACAGGTACTACTAGAGTCAAAGTTTGGCGGAAATCTATTTTCATAACTTTTTAATCAAGTGTTACGATCGAAAGTATTGCGTTGTAAAATCGAGTTACATTAAAATAAGATCACTGATATAGTCCATTGGCTGTTCCCAAATAATATAAAATATAACAAGTATTGATTTGACTTCCGGGCACGGTCGGAGCCAAGGCTCTTCGGAAAGCTATTCGACATACATCCAACAGAAAAGTTACAATGGGAACTTATGTATTCGTTATGTTGCTGTTTATGAATAAACAAATCGAGAAATAGATTTTAATTCGGTAGTTTATGGCAGCCAAGCTGAAATGCCCCTCGATACTCGTTGTGATGAGAAATTAACCATCTTTTTTACGGGTTGATCTATTAATTAGGCTTACGCTCGCCACGGATTTATATTGAGACTTATTGATCTATCTATAAAATTTCTATGGAGATCAAGAATTGGGTACAGTAGAGTAGTTCCTGCTAATTTCAATTTGGGTAATCTAATATTTCTGTATCACCTTCCACGCACTGGCTAAGTCACAGTTTTTCGTATAGAAAACTTCACCACAGGGAATATATTTAAATAGTCTGATGGTTGCCATCAGTATGGAAAATTTGATAAATAACATACTAATCGAGACTTACTCGACCATAATTATACGAGATTATTGCAGGTGTTAACATTGATACCTTGATTTATGATGTTAGTCACCGAAAACGCCTATATGATTGCGAGGCGATACCCTATGAAATCAGAATGTAGCAGAGGAATCCTTCATCCACGATTCATATATAAGGCATTCATTATGAATAAAGGTTTTTTTATAAGAAGAATTCAAATTGTTTTAATCAATGATTCTAACATCCCTAACGGATGTGTTAAGAGTAGGACATGTAAATTATGTGAATCCTCCGTGATTTTTAATCGGCGAAGCAAATCTAGTTTCGGTAAGGTAATCGGAAATAATCATCAGCTAAATGGAATGCCTTTAGCTTTCTTAGGGTGATCATAAAAACACTATTCGCTCCAATCTCGTTGTTTCACAGGAAAAATGTAGCATGATGAGGAATAGCCCCCTTCCCCCTTTAAAATTTCAAATCCAACCCTTGCACCGGGTGTTAAACAAGGAAAAGAAAAATTAGTTGAGCTCAAGACCGCGGGGCAGGTATTTGAGTATTGCATAAAGAGGTGTATGGGATACCATAGTCAAACATTGCAGGGACGTCTTAGAACCTAGCACTGCTTCTGGAATGACCTCTGATGCCTATCACCTAATAATATGAGGATGTAAAAGTAAGAATATTAACTTACCTTCCAATAATCATTGCATGAGTTCGCGTATAACACCGAATACTACACACACTGACCACTGAAAACTGCACACAATTCAAATCACGATTCACTAACTTTTCCACTCGCAGAGCACTCACTACACACAAATATCACTCCCCTATCTCTTCGCGGTCACCTGAATTGTGCCGGGTCGTTCTTCTCGCCCTGGAGAGGATCTCACCGCTGGTGAGGACCTCTGGTCAAATTATAACCATGAATCCCGAGGCCAATTCCTGCAATCCTTCCTTCAGCTGTGGAATCCCATCCCAGCGGTCGAAGACGCCAAGGTTGATGTCTTTGTGAAACTCGTAGGCCTCCGAGATAAATTGAGAAAGGAATGCATTGAAATTATCTTGCTATGTAAGATCTTACGAAAAGAGCTCAAAACAACGTGATTTCCTTGAATGTGCATTTAAGAAGTCAGTCTCAACACTCAAAATTTCTCTATGGCACTCATTTAAAACTTACCCCGCCATCGAACATTGTCAAATGATGCAACAAAAAGAAATTAAATGGGTGAGAAAGGCTTTATATCCTGGGGTTATTTACATTATGAACTCTGCATATGGAAAATTAAAATGAAACTATACTCAGCAATAACGAGAGGAGGTTTTTATGCAATGAAAATGTATTACGAGATATGCACAAGTATAATCATTTCCATTTTCTAAGTTAATCAAAAGCCGCTCATGAAGTTTCTAAAAGGCCTCAATCATATAATGTTAATGCTTTTGTGGAACGACATGCTAATTTGAAAGAAAAAGAAATTCATATATTTCCACATTCATGGATTTTATCAATTATTCATTGATGTAAAGCAGCTTTGATTGTAGGGTAAAAAGAGAAGGATTAATATAAGTTCTTGCACTTTATTGAAATCCAACGTCTCGCTTTCCATAATGCATATATTTAATCTAAGAACCGACCGCAGATGAGGCAAAGAGTGCCGAAAATATGCATATTAAGTTCATTTAAACTCTTTGAAAGAATTATTCTGTCGGAAAATTGAAAGGAAAACATTAACCAGAATACCTTGAGCCAAGTTCGAATCAGAGGGAAATTCCTCACAGTCTGATAATTTCTCTCATAGAATTAAGGGAACGTGAGAGATGCTTCATGTACTTCTTTAAATTATTTTTAAAACTAACAACCTACATCTTTTGCCCCCGGGAGAATCAACTACTCTGGAGTAGGAACTTCAGTTTCTCTTACACATATTTAGACGGCACTCTCTCCAACGAGATTTCAATACCATGATTTCATCGAGAAGATATTATAACGTTTAGGATATTCTTACACTACAAGAGGCAAACTGTAAAGTACGTACCCATCTTCCGAGAAGGAGAGCGCTGACAGCCTCCTAAAACCTCAACGTCCGGCGACTTTGCTTGCAACATAGTGAAGAATTATTATTTAGCGCGGGCGAATAGCACAGTGCAAACTGCCGCTCAGAGACGAAGTTATCAGGACACTAGAATGGGAATAAGGCCTAGGAGTAATATAAAATCATCGAATCGGAAGTTCGTTGCAATCGCGAAGAGTCATCCGTAAGATATAACACCGATAAATGTTGAAAAACTAGATGTATAGACTTCTCAAAAGTTCTTACATTGCCAAGGAGTCCAACTCCAGCACAGACAGGTTCGCTCCGTTCAAATGCTCCGACTTTTATGAGTCAACTGCACAAAAGTGACCGCACCGATTCCGCCAAAATTGACTTCCTGAACACTCATACCATCGCTACGAATCCATACTGGAGAAGGGCGGTATATGATTTCTCTTGTTCTATCATGGAGAAGCGTGAACAAATATATCTGGGAGTGTAAGGATACGGTTTAATCATTTGAAGGCATATTGTTTATTGTGTTTTCATAAAAGACTTTTTTATGCGATATATAAGTAATGTTCATTATCTTAACTTCTCCGATTCTTCAATCAATGAATTTACAGAGTGTTTATGGGACTCCCGGATAGCTGTGTGGGCAGCGAGTTCGACTTCAATGAAAGCGGTCCGGGTTCGATTCCCGGTGGGATCTCACGTGACCTCGGCTGTCGAAGCATTTTCCACAATAGCACTACTACAACTACAGTGTGTTTGAGTAGGCCGCTAATGAATGAATTTTGACGAATTTACTCTTCTCAATGTATTATCAATAAGGATTGGCGAGTTAAAATTTTAACAATCTTTCTACATTACGTTGAAAATTATAAGGATTATTGAATGAAGATCTTGGAAATAATGATTGTATCAATTTCATATTCCCTCCAAGTGGAATCATTTGGGTTTCCCCAAAATAGCCACCTAAAACTTTTCTTTGAAACTTTTCAGTTAAGCAGTTATACTGCCTAAAATTTTATAAGAGATGCTGAATTTTCCTACATTCTTTATTTCAGACTAAGGTATGCGGAACAGGGAAATGTAATTGCCTATAAATATCCACAGGGATCCAGTGAGTGTGGGTTATAGATTTCATAGTCAAGTCAAGAAGGCCGTCTTGGGTATGAAGTCACTCCTCATCCCATTCGAGAAATGAAGAAACATCATAAGCAATCACATGTTCCTAAGAGACGAGTGAGCAGAGAAAAACAGCTTTCCAGTAAACAGTAATTTTTGTGAAGTACTCTCCTGCAGTTTTGAGCATTTGAGACAGAAATGTGGTAATATTTACACGGTTTTGTTCGTTTATACTTTGAAGAATCCCAACCTATATACTCATTTTAAATCATATTGTATCATTGAAAATTATCACTAAATTGTTGAGGTATTTATCAATGGCTTGATCAAAACATTCCAAGGACATTTGGACATTATTAATAACTTGTAATATTGCATTTAAAAGCCCTTAGCACGAGAGTACCTGGCCAGCAAAGAGAAGTGATTGCTTCTACATCTCATATTGTGTCCAGTTCTTGTGAGAGTGCAGCACTTTGTGTGATGCAGGATCCATCTTTTGCTACTCCGCCACCTCGTAAAAGGTCTACACAAAAAGGTTAATTGCTGCACTAAAATGGAATTTCATTCTATGCTTTATTACTTCAGCTGACTCGAAGGCAGCAATTCCTTTTAAGATGAGTTTTGATAAGGTTTTATAAATTTTACTATATGAAGTTTGGAGTAGAACCTTCATGTTAACTTACGTGTTGGAGAAAATAAATTGGAAGTGTACTTTGTTTGCAATGATATGATAATATCTAAGGATAGTAGAACATAATCTAAGGCTGAGAAGGAAAGGAAATTTATAAATAACATTGTTCAATTCCATTCTGTTTTTATTTACCACTATAGCCATGTACTGGGACAGACGTATACTCTGGAAGGTCATACATACAAAATAATACATGGATATAAAATACACGCATACTTACAATAAAAATTGTATACATACAAACATACTATTCCTCTACATACCCCTTACATACGTTAGCTTTAAATTCATGATCTTAGTTGTCGTACCATACATTGGACATAAGGTACAATATTTTGTACTATTTTGTATGATCTTTTCAGATTAAGGAACCTAAGGAAATAAGTTTACATATGTATCTTTTATTTGGATATTCTATGATTGATTTTTTTATTGTTATTATCTTTAAAGAAGCAGGTTTTTTATATAAAATTATTTTTACTATAAAGCAGAAGCCATTTCTTAATTTTTATTTTGAAGCAGTCTCTCTTTTGTCATAAAATTGAGATATTTTTTTATCATTACTATACAGGGCCCATTTCCATTACTTTTATCTATTTCATTTATCACTTTATATAACAGGATATTTATTTTTATTTTATAGCAGGTACTATTTTGTTTTTCTTCATATTAGTGTTTTTTACTGTCATATGATACAATTTTCTTTATTTTAATGCTGAGGACTGTGCTGCCAGTGATAATCATTTACTTTCCTTTGAATAAATTTGTTATATAGAGAATGAATATTTATATTCTAATGACCCAAGGGGATGAAAATAAATGAATTGCCTATAGCATGGAAAAGGCGTACTTTTCAATGTATTGTTTCCTTTCTAAGGGACTGTTAGGGATTACAATCCACCTTGTTCTTACATCCAGTATGTTCTGGGTTTTTGTCACGTCCTCTGTAGGCCTAACACTGGCATGCCTGAGGCTGACATTAGCACTGCTTCCCAATGATTTTTGGTATCAGCCTTGTGCATAAAAATGCAATGCACAAAGGACAAAGGCCCAAAGGAATTATTCCAGTTATTAATACCATATATATTTGGTTATATCTATTGTAATGTATCTATATCGTATTATATCTATATGGTTACAATAATCATTTCATTCATCATTAATTATTTTATTTCGAAGACAGAAATGATTAATCTTCCATCATAATTAAATTATTCCAATACAATATATATATATTATTTACTATTACCTACTTTTTTAATACAATACTTACTTTTGGATTTTGTGAGTCATTTGCCTATGGTGCAGTCATGTCTTACTTGAGTTCCTATATATTATTGAATTATTTACTAATTGTATCATACTAATAACTTGTGGTACGTAATACAATTATCCTCCAAAGATTATGAGTAAAGAAGAATCCATGGAATATGAATCATCTGCATGAAAAGCCTTAGCTAATTCTCATGGTCATGTTTTGCTGAAATTCCAACTACATTATTTATTTTATTTTTTAAGCTACTTTATTTCCTTGAAATGTATCATATTTTGTTTTGAAAAGTAAGAAGTCAGGCAGAATTTTGTGTATGTTAAACCTCTATGTTGAAACTTAGTCTGTTATTTATTAAAAATAACTTTTTATGATGCTGATCCAGGATATTGATTGAAATATGATATAAAAATGAAAAAAATAAATTAATTGCTAAGGATATACTTCCATAAGTTGTTGCTTTGAAAAGAATACCCAATTTTAACTATGAATGTTATTTATGATATATTATACCTAAAAGAGTCTTTATGAAGAACAAAGGCTTATGGAAATGAAGAAAAATAATAGGAATCGACTATATTCTTCTGGATGATAATGCCTTTTATCCTAGAAATTTTACTGCAAATGTTGAAAATATGATTGATAAATCAATATGGAAAGGAGTATGTTGAAGACAAGTATGATTTAACTTGACATAATGGAAACTGAATCGATAAAATAAAGACTATGACAACATATTCAGACATCTATCCAAAGTCAAAATATTTGGAAATACAACTCACTGGTAATTAATGAACCTTTTTAGGAATATTCACAATGTAAAAAAGTTTAAATGCATGAAATTATGAAATAATTGTCATTAGAGGATGAAAGAATAAGTCGACGCTAGTCTTGAATCAGAAACTCAAGCAACCCAGTAACAAGAGAACTAACTGCCAACTTCTGAATGAACTATAAGAATCAATCTGACAAAGAAAATTTAAAATCTAGGCCAATACCCTATCCAATATACTGGATCAGCAGATTGGAATGTCTTACTTGAAGAAGTTGAAATGTAAGAGATTATGGCTATAGATATTTGCAAACACTTCTTAAATGAAAGAATAAACAACAGATAACCACAACAATTTCTGAATAACAATGAATACACGATTAATTGCAACATATGTAATTATTTGCAACATGCAAAACCTATCCAAAGACTGCACTAGCCTTTTGTAAAGAAATGATGCCTTTGAGAAACCAAGGGAAGATAAGCTATAAATCAAAACACAAGAAGGGAGAACCTAACTGCAACTAGCATTATACATTTCAGAAGAATTTAAAGCCTGGCTTCATGACAAGAATATGAAATGAAGAGAGAAAGTTACAACATACTTCCATGATTGTTTACTCAAAAGCAGTGAGGAACTGAACACCTCTTAGCATACTGCAAAAAGTCCTCCAGATGATATAACAACACTGCTTGCTTATCACACCACTCATTCGCCACATCACTATGTTCTCCTACTTGCAGATGCAAGTTTTCATTCGCATGATGCTCTCACGACTCATGAGATTTCATCCTCTTGCTCAACTTGATGTTGAACCCCAAATTACTAACGATGACACGAAGGGAAAGGTTTGACAAAGAAGAAAACATCAAGTTCGGCGAAGAATCAACCACCAGTGGCATAAATAACAGCTACCTTTCCACATAGATACCCTGCAAAAATATCATTTACTTTCACTTTAATAACGAGTAATTATGTATAAATTACTTTTTATAAAATAAATCCAAACTATAGTTAACTATACATTGATTGACAGGATTTGATCGAGTGAAAAAACTAGGTCAATCACATCTATCACGCCGATTTTAAAACCAGAATAAATTTACTGGAGTAAAAATGCGCTTAAAGATTAAATCCACATGTAAAATCTATCGGAAGTTTTCTCTACGAAATCAAAAGTTTCAAAGTTTATACATAATCGCTTTCTCGTTTGACAGAACACATCTAGCATTTCAAAACATTCGAAAGCGATAGACAGCCTTCAACAATTTGAAAGATTGCGTTAAAAAGATCATTTGTAACGTTAAACAGCGGAATTGCATTTATTCTGTTGGCCAAAATGGGCATAAACATATCGAACAAGTGGCAAGATATTAAAAAGGCGTAGGAAATTTATCTCTATAATGAAACGTTTCCCTTAATTTTTGATGTTACTCCTCGATATCATTTCTTAGAATTGGTAGGACGTTTGATTCTGATGTAAATAAAAAATCATTCTTCGAAGAAAAAATATTTCCATTGTAAAGAGGAGTATACCGAAGTCGAGCAACAGTCATGCGATTCTGACATAGAACGCGCCGTGAAATTCTCAGTGTACTGAGACAGTAGAGAAGCGATAAGTGTGTTTCTTACCGGTAAACACGAAAGTTAATTTTCTGCAATCATTGAACATTGCACTGTTCTACAGCGTTCTGATTGCGCAGTGTACAGTGATACCGTATGAATCTCAATAGAATACACACGAGTATTTACTTCCTTTTTTCTTATTTGAAACGGTAGAATTCACATCGCTACATATTGAATCAATGTCAGGCAAAATTTATGATCTCTTTGCGTTTAATTGAGATGAAGCTTATTATTATTTTTTTTTAATTCAGCTAGGATTAAGCAATAATTAAGTTTAATAGTTTTTTTCCCGAATGCAATTGAATTCATGCGAATTAATTATCTTAATAAAGTATTTATTAAGCAATTTATACAAATAAAAAATTTAACATAATTTATTTCAGATTCAAATGCAAAGCTGAAACTTCTATTACAATATTTTGAAATATTTCTCCAAGTCAAACTTGAGAGCAATGTAAAATATTCTACGTCTAATTTAGACTACAAAGTTCAAATCCCTGGAGATAATAATAATGTCAGAAGCTACTCCTTTTCCAGGAATGAATTGAATACACAAAAAATTTGAGCAAATATTTTTTATTTACTTGTATCATTTTAAATGTTTTTTTACAAGTGATTTTATAAATTTAAAATTACACAATGTATTTTCAATTACAATTAAAAGACAATTATTAACACTACAACTGTTGATGACTGAGCGTATAGTAAACTACTATCTGCGCTTTGAGTACTAATTAATTGATTCTAAGACATCGAAAGTATGAAAGTCGCGCATATATTGGCACTAGAATAAAAACGATCATGCACTAATTCACACACATCCTTCTTATTCGTATTTTATCATGTAATTATTTGTATTCATACATTGGAGCAGCGATAACGGGAGCACAGCATTGACGTCTATAGTATGACATTCATAATATTGAATGTTAATTATTTAAACGAAAGCATTGTATTTATACAGCGACATAATTCAAAATATGATTTTTGAAATAGTTAATTATTCCATCAGAAGTCATTAAAAATTTAATGAAAATAGTTTTTGTTTTGACCGACAGGTACTACTAGAGTCAAAGTTTGGCGGAAATCTATTTTCATAACTTTTTAATCAAGTGTTACGATCGAAAGTATTGCGTTGTAAAATCGAGTTACATTAAAATAAGATCACTGATATAGTCCATTGGCTGTTCCCAAATAATATAAAATATAACAAGTATTGATTTGACTTCCGGGCACGGTCGGAGCCAAGGCTCTTCGGAAAGCTATTCGCAATACATCCAACAGAAAAGTTACAATGGGAACTTATGTATTCGTTATGTTGCTGTTTATGAATAAACAAATCGAGAAATGGATTTTAATTCGGTAGTTTATGGCAGCCAAGCTGAAATGCCCCTCGATACTCGTTGTGATGAGAAATTAACCATCTTTTTTACGGGTTGATCTATTAATTAGGCTTACGCTCGCCACGGATTTATATTGAGACTTATTGATCTATCTATAAAATTTCTATGGAGATCAAGAATTGGGCACAGTAGAGTAGTTCCTGCTAATTTCAATTTGGGTAATCTAATATTTCTGTATCACCTTCCACGCACTGGCTAAGTCACAGTTTTTCGTATAGAAAACTTCACCACAGGGAATATATTTAAATAGTCTGATGGTTGCCATCAGTATGGAAAATTTGATAAATAACATACTAATCGAGACTTACTAGACCATAATTATACGAGATTATTGCAGGTGTTAACATTGATACCTTGATTTATGATGTTAGTCACCGAAAACGCCTATATGATAGCGAGGCGATACCCTATGAAATCAGAATGTAGCAGAGGAATCCTTCATCCACGATTCATATATAAGGCATTCATTATGAATAAAAGGTTTTTTTATAAGAAGAATTCAAATTGTTTTAATCAATGATTCTAACATCCCTAACGGATGTGTTAAGAGTAGGACATGTAAATTATGTGAATCCTCCGTGATTTTTAATCGGCGAAGCAAATCTAGTTTCGGTAAGGTAATCGGAAATAATCATCAGCTAAATGGAATGCCTTTAGCTTTCTTAGGGTGATCATAAAAACACTATTCGCTCCAATCGCGTTGTTTCACAGGAAAAATGTAGCATGATGAGGAATAGCCCCCTTCCCCCTTTAAAATTTCAAATCCAACCCTTGCACCGGGTGTTAAACAAGGAAAAGAAAAATTAGTTGAGCTCAAGATCGCGGGGCAGGTATTTGAGTATTTCTAACGATTGGTGCATAAAGAGTTGTATGGGATACCATAGTCAAACATTGCAGGGACGTCTTAGAACCTAGCACTGCTTCTGGAATGACCTCTGATGCCTATCACCTAATAATATGAGGATGTAAAGTAAGAATATTAACTTACCTTCCAATAATCATTGCATGAGTTCGCGTATAACACCGAATACTACACACACTGACCACTGAAAACTGCACACAATTCAAATCACGATTCACTAACTTTTCCACTCGCAGAGCACTCACTACACACAAATATCACTCCCCTATCTCTTCGCGGTCACCTGAATTGTGCCGGGTCGTTCTTCTCGCCCTGGAGAGGATCTCACCGCTGGTGAGGACCTCTGGTCAAATTATAACCATGAATCCCGAGGCCAATTCCTGCAATCCTTCCTTCAGCTGTGGAATCCCATCCCAGCGGTCGAAGACGCCAAGGTTGATGTCTTTGTGAAACTCGTAGGCCTCCGAGATAAATTGAGAAAGGAATGCATTGAAATTATCTTGCTATGTAAGATCTTACGAAAAGAGCTCAAAACAACGTGATTTCCTTGAATGTGCATTTAAGAAGTCAGTCTCAACACTCAAAATTTCTCTATGGCACTCATTTAAAACTTACCCCGCCATCGAACATTGTCAAATGATGCAACAAAAAGAAATTAAATGGGTGAGAAAGGCTTTATATCCTGGGGTTATTTACATTATGAACTCTGCATATGGAAAATTAAAATGAAACTATACTCAGCAATAACGAGAGGAGGTTTTTATGCAATGAAAATGTATTACGAGATATGCACAAGCATAATCATTTCCATTTTCTAAGTTAATCAAAAGCCGCTCATGAAGCTTCTAAAAGGCCTCAATCATATAATTTTAATGCTTTTGTGGAACGACATGCTAATTTGAAAGAAAAAGAAATTCATATATTTCCACATTCATGGATTTTATCAATTATTCATTGATGTAAAGCAGCTTTGATTGTAGGGTAAAAGGAGAAGGATTAATATAAGTTCTTGCACTTTATTGAAATCCAACGTCTCGCTTTCCATAATGCATATATTTAATCTAAGAACCGACCGCAGATGAGGCAAAGAGTGACGAAAATATGCATATTAAGTTCATTTAAACTCTTTGAAAGAATTATTCTGTCGGAAAATTGAAAGGAAAACATTAACCAGAATACCTTGAGCCAAGTTCGAATCAGAGGGAAATTCCTCACAGTCTGATAATTTCTCTCATAGAATTAAGGGAACGTGAGAGATGCTTCATGTACTTCTTTAAATTATTTTTAAAACTAACAACCTACATCTTTTGCCCCCGGGAGAATCAACTACTCTGGAGTAGGAACTTCAGTTTCTCTTACACATATTTAGACGGCACTCTCTCCAACGAGATTTCAATACCATGATTTCATCGAGAAGATATTATAACGTTTAGGATATTCTTACACTACAAGAGGCAAACTGTAAAGTACGTACCCATCTTCCGAGAAGGAGAGCGCTGACAGCCTCCTAAAACCTCAACGTCCGGCGACTTTGCTTGCAACATAGTGAAGAATTATTATTTAGCGCGGGCGAATAGCACAGTGCAAACTGCCGCTCAGAGACGAAGTTATCAGGACACTAGAATGGGAATAAGGCCTAGGAGTAATATAAAATCATCGAATCGGAAGTTCGTTGCAATCGCGAAGAGTCATCCGTAAGATATAACACCGATAAATGTTGAAAAACTAGATGTATAGACTTCTCAAAAGTTCTTACATTGCCAAGGAGTCCAACTCCAGCACAGACAGGTTCGCTCCGTTCAAATGCTCCGACTTTTATGAGTCAACTGCACAAAAGTGACCGCACCGATTCCGCCAAAATTGACTTCCTGAACACTCATACCATCGCTACGAATCCATACTGGAGAAGGGCGGTATATGATTTCTCTTGTTCTATCATGGAGAAGCGTGAACAAATATATCTGGGAGTGTAAGGATACGGTTTAATCATTTGAAGGCATATTGTTTATTGTGTTTTCATAAAAGACTTTTTTATGCGATATATAAGTAATGTTCATTATCTTAACTTCTCCGATTCTTCAATCAATGAATTTACAGTGTTTATGGGACTCCCGGATAGCTGTGTGGGCAGCGAGTTCGACTTCAATGAAAGCGGTCCGGGTTCGATTCCCGGTGGGATCTCACGTGACCTCGGCTGTCGAAGCATTTTCCACAATAGCACTACTACAACTACAGTGTGTTTGAGTAGGCCGCTAATGAATGAATTTTGACGAATTTACTCTTCTCAATGTATTATCAATAAGGATTGGCGAGTTAAAATTTTAACAATCTTTCTACATTACGTTGAAAATTATAAGGATTATTGAATGAAGATCTTGGAAATAATGATTGTATCAATTTCATATTCCCTCCAAGTGGAATCATTTGGGTTTCCCCAAAATAGCCACCTAAAACTTTTCTTTGAAACTTTTCAGTTAAGCAGTTATACTGCCTAAAATTTTATAAGAGATGCTGAATTTTCCTACATTCTTTATTTCAGACTAAGGTATGCGGAACAGGGAAATGTAATTGCCTATAAATATCCACAGGGATCCAGTGAGTGTGGGTTATAGATTTCATAGTCAAGTCAAGAAGGCCGTCTTGGGTATGAAGTCACTCCTCATCCCATTCGAGAAATGAAGAAACATCATAAGCAATCACATGTTCCTAAGAGACGAGTGAGCAGAGAAAAACAGCTTTCCAGTAAACAGTAATTTTTGTGAAGTACTCTCCTGCAGTTTTGAGCATTTGAGACAGAAATGTGGTAATATTTACACGGTTTTGTTCGTTTATACTTTGAAGAATCCCAACCTATATACTCATTTTAAATCATATTGTATCATTGAAAATTATCACTAAATTGTTGAGGTATTTATCAATGGCTTGATCAAAACATTCCAAGGACATTTGGACATTATTAATAACTTGTAATATTGCATTTAAAAGCCCTTAGCACGAGAGTACCTGGCCAGCAAAGAGAAGTGATTGCTTCTACATCTCATATTGTGTCCAGTTCTTGTGAGAGTGCAGCACTTTGTGTGATGCAGGATCCATCTTTTGCTACTCCGCCACCTCGTAAAAGGTCTACACAAAAAGGTTAATTGCTGCACTAAAATGGAATTTCATTCTATGCTTTATTACTTCAGCTGACTCGAAGGCAGCAATTCCTTTTAAGATGAGTTTTGATAAGGTTTTATAAATTTTACTATATGAAGTTTGGAGTAGAACCTTCATGTTAACTTACGTGTTGGAGAAAATAAATTGGAAGTGTACTTTGTTTGCAATGATATGATAATATCTAAGGATAGTAGAACATAATCTAAGGCTGAGAAGGAAAGGAAATTTATAAATAACATTGTTCAATTCCATTCTGTTTTTATTTACCACTATAGCCATGTACTGGGACAGACGTATACTCTGGAAGGTCATACATACAAAATAATACATGGATATAAAATACACGCATACTTACAATAAAAATTGTATACATACAAACATACTATTCCTCTACATACCCCTTACATACGTTAGATTTAAATTCATGATCTTAGTTGTCGTACCATACATTGGACATAAGGTACAATATTTTGTACTATTTTGTATGATCTTTTCAGATTAAGGAACCTAAGGAAATAAGTTTACATATGTATCTTTTATTTGGATATTCTATGATTGATTTTTTATTGTTATTATCTTTAAAGAAGCAGGTTTTTTATATAAAATTATTTTTACTATAAAGCAGAAGCCATTTCTTAATTTTTATTTTGAAGCAGTCTCTTTTGTCATAAAATTGAGATATTTTTTTATCATTACTATACAGGGCCCATTTCCATTACTTTTATCTATTTCATTTATCACTTTATATAACAGGATATTTATTTTTATTTTATAGCAGGTACTATTTTGTTTTTCTTCATATTAGTGTTTTTTACTGTCATATGATACAATTTTCTTTATTTTAATGCTGAGGACTGTGCTGCCAGTGATAATCATTTACTTTCCTTTGAATAAATTTGTTATATAGAGAATGAATATTTATATTCTAATGACCCAAGGGGATGAAAATAAATGAATTGCCTATAGCATGGAAAAGGCGTACTTTTCAATGTATTGTTTCCTTTCTAAGGGACTGTTAGGGATTACAATCCACCTTGTTCTTACATCCAGTATGTTCTGGGTTTTTGTCACGTCCTCTGTAGGCCTAACACTGGCATGCCTGAGGCTGACATTAGCACTGCTTCCCAATGATTTTTGGTATCAGCCTTGTGCATAAAAATGCAATGCACAAAGGACAAAGGCCCAAAGGAATTATTCCAGTTATTAATACCATATATATTTGGTTATATCTATTGTAATGTATCTATATCGTATTATATCTATATGGTTACAATAATCATTTCATTCATCATTAATTATTTTATTTCGAAGACAGAAATGATTAATCTTCCATCATAATTAAATTATTCCAATACAATATATATATATTATTTACTATTACCTACTTTTTTAATACAATACTTACTTTTGGATTTTGTGAGTCATTTGCCTATGGTGCAGTCATGTCTTACTTGAGTTCCTATATATTATTGAATTATTTACTAATTGTATCATACTAATAACTTGTGGTACGTAATACAATTATCCTCCAAAGATTATGAGTAAAGAAGAATCCATGGAATATGAATCATCTGCATGAAAAGCCTTAGCTAATTCTCATGGTCATGTTTTGCTGAAATTCCAACTACATTATTTATTTTATTTTTTAAGCTACTTTATTTCCTTGAAATGTATCATATTTTGTTTTGAAAAGTAAGAAGTCAGGCAGAATTTTGTGTATGTTAAACCTCTATGTTGAAACTTAGTCTGTTATTTATTAAAAATAACTTTTTATGATGCTGATCCAGGATATTGATTGAAATATGATATAAAAATGAAAAAAATAAATTAATTGCTAAGGATATACTTCCATAAGTTGTTGCTTTGAAAAGAATACCCAATTTTAACTATGAATGTTATTTATGATATATTATACCTAAAAGAGTCTTTATGAAGAACAAAGGCTTATGGAAATGAAGAAAAATAATAGGAATCGACTATATTCTTCTGGATGATAATGCCTTTTATCCTAGAAATTTTACTGCAAATGTTGAAAATATGATTGATAAATCAATATGGAAAGGAGTATGTTGAAGACAAGTATGATTTAACTTGACATAATGGAAACTGAATCGATAAAATAAAGACTATGACAACATATTCAGACATCTATCCAAAGTCAAAATATTTGGAAATACAACTCACTGGTAATTAATGAACCTTTTTAGGAATATTCACAATGTAAAAAAGTTTAAATGCATGAAATTATGAAATAATTGTCATTAGAGGATGAAAGAATAAGTCGACGCTAGTCTTGAATCAGAAACTCAAGCAACCCAGTAACAAGAGAACTAACTGCCAACTTCTGAATGAACTATAAGAATCAATCTGACAAAGAAAATTTAAAATCTAGGCCAATACCCTATCCAATATACTGGATCAGCAGATTGGAATGTCTTACTTGAAGAAGTTGAAATGTAAGAGATTATGGCTATAGATATTTGCAAACACTTCTTAAATGAAAGAATAAACAACAGATAACCACAACAATTTCTGAATAACAATGAATACACGATTAATTGCAACATATGTAATTATTTGCAACATGCAAAACCTATCCAAAGACTGCACTAGCCTTTTGTAAAGAAATGATGCCTTTGAGAAACCAAGGGAAGATAAGCTATAAATCAAAACACAAGAAGGGAGAACCTAACTGCAACTAGCATTATACATTTCAGAAGAATTTAAAGCCTGGCTTCATGACAAGAATATGAAATGAAGAGAGAAAGTTACAACATACTTCCATGATTGTTTACTCAAAAGCAGTGAGGAACTGAACACCTCTTAGCATACTGCAAAAAGTCCTCCAGATGATATAACAACACTGCTTGCTTATCACACCACTCATTCGCCACATCACTATGTTCTCCTACTTGCAGATGCAAGTTTTCATTCGCATGATGCTCTCACGACTCATGAGATTTCATCCTCTTGCTCAACTTGATGTTGAACCCCAAATTACTAACGATGACACGAAGGGAAAGGTTTGACAAAGAAGAAAACATCAAGTTCGGCGAAGAATCAACCACCAGTGGCATAAATAACAGCTACCTTTCCACATAGATACCCTGCAAAAATATCATTTACTTTCACTTTAATAACGAGTAATTATGTATAAATTACTTTTTATAAAATAAATCCAAACTATAGTTAACTATACATTGATTGACAGGATTTGATCGAGTGAAAAAACTAGGTCAATCACATCTATCACGCCGATTTTAAAACCAGAATAAATTTACTGGAGTAAAAATGCGCTTAAAGATTAAATCCACATGTAAAATCTATCGGAAGTTTTCTCTACGAAATCAAAAGTTTCAAAGTTTATACATAATCGCTTTCTCGTTTGACAGAACACATCTAGCATTTCAAAACATTCGAAAGCGATAGACAGCCTTCAACAATTTGAAAGATTGCGTTAAAAAGATCATTTGTAACGTTAAACAGCGGAATTGCATTTATTCTGTTGGCCAAAATGGGCATAAACATATCGAACAAGTGGCAAGATATTAAAAAGGCGTAGGAAATTTATCTCTATAATGAAACGTTTCCCTTAATTTTTGATGTTACTCCTCGATATCATTTCTTAGAATTGGTAGGACGTTTGATTCTGATGTAAATAAAAAATCATTCTTCGAAGAAAAAATATTTCCATTGTAAAGAGGAGTATACCGAAGTCGAGCAACAGTCATGCGATTCTGACATAGAACGCGCCGTGAAATTCTCAGTGTACTGAGACAGTAGAGAAGCGATAAGTGTGTTTCTTACCGGTAAACACGAAAGTTAATTTTCTGCAATCATTGAACATTGCACTGTTCTACAGCGTTCTGATTGCGCAGTGTACAGTGATACCGTATGAATCTCAATAGAATACACACGAGTATTTACTTCCTTTTTTCTTATTTGAAACGGTAGAATTCACATCGCTACATATTGAATCAATGTCAGGCAAAATTTATGATCTCTTTGCGTTTAATTGAGATGAAGCTTATTATTATTTTTTTTTAATTCAGCTAGGATTAAGCAATAATTAAGTTTAATAGTTTTTTTCCCGAATGCAATTGAATTCATGCGAATTAATTATCTTAATAAAGTATTTATTAAGCAATTTATACAAATAAAAAATTTAACATAATTTATTTCAGATTCAAATGCAAAGCTGAAACTTCTATTACAATATTTTGAAATATTTCTCCAAGTCAAACTTGAGAGCAATGTAAAATATTCTACGTCTAATTTAGACTACAAAGTTCAAATCCCTGGAGATAATAATAATGTCAGAAGCTACTCCTTTTCCAGGAATGAATTGAATACACAAAAAATTTGAGCAAATATTTTTTATTTACTTGTATCATTTTAAATGTTTTTTTACAAGTGATTTTATAAATTTAAAATTACACAATGTATTTTCAATTACAATTAAAAGACAATTATTAACACTACAACTGTTGATGACTGAGCGTATAGTAAACTACTATCTGCGCTTTGAGTACTAATTAATTGATTCTAAGACATCGAAAGTATGAAAGTCGCGCATATATTGGCACTAGAATAAAAACGATCATGCACTAATTCACACACATCCTTCTTATTCGTATTTTATCATGTAATTATTTGTATTCATACATTGGAGCAGCGATAACGGGAGCACAGCATTGACGTCTATAGTATGACATTCATAATATTGAATGTTAATTATTTAAACGAAAGCATTGTATTTATACAGCGACATAATTCAAAATATGATTTTTGAAATAGTTAATTATTCCATCAGAAGTCATTAAAAATTTAATGAAAATAGTTTTTGTTTTGACCGACAGGTACTACTAGAGTCAAAGTTTGGCGGAAATCTATTTTCATAACTTTTTAATCAAGTGTTACGATCGAAAGTATTGCGTTGTAAAATCGAGTTACATTAAAATAAGATCACTGATATAGTCCATTGGCTGTTCCCAAATAATATAAAATATAACAAGTATTGATTTGACTTCCGGGCACGGTCGGAGCCAAGGCTCTTCGGAAAGCTATTCGCAATACATCCAACAGAAAAGTTACAATGGGAACTTATGTATTCGTTATGTTGCTGTTTATGAATAAACAAATCGAGAAATGGATTTTAATTCGGTAGTTTATGGCAGCCAAGCTGAAATGCCCCTCGATACTCGTTGTGATGAGAAATTAACCATCTTTTTTACGGGTTGATCTATTAATTAGGCTTACGCTCGCCACGGATTTATATTGAGACTTATTGATCTATCTATAAAATTTCTATGGAGATCAAGAATTGGGCACAGTAGAGTAGTTCCTGCTAATTTCAATTTGGGTAATCTAATATTTCTGTATCACCTTCCACGCACTGGCTAAGTCACAGTTTTTCGTATAGAAAACTTCACCACAGGGAATATATTTAAATAGTCTGATGGTTGCCATCAGTATGGAAAATTTGATAAATAACATACTAATCGAGACTTACTAGACCATAATTATACGAGATTATTGCAGGTGTTAACATTGATACCTTGATTTATGATGTTAGTCACCGAAAACGCCTATATGATAGCGAGGCGATACCCTATGAAATCAGAATGTAGCAGAGGAATCCTTCATCCACGATTCATATATAAGGCATTCATTATGAATAAAAGGTTTTTTTATAAGAAGAATTCAAATTGTTTTAATCAATGATTCTAACATCCCTAACGGATGTGTTAAGAGTAGGACATGTAAATTATGTGAATCCTCCGTGATTTTTAATCGGCGAAGCAAATCTAGTTTCGGTAAGGTAATCGGAAATAATCATCAGCTAAATGGAATGCCTTTAGCTTTCTTAGGGTGATCATAAAAACACTATTCGCTCCAATCGCGTTGTTTCACAGGAAAAATGTAGCATGATGAGGAATAGCCCCCTTCCCCCTTTAAAATTTCAAATCCAACCCTTGCACCGGGTGTTAAACAAGGAAAAGAAAAATTAGTTGAGCTCAAGATCGCGGGGCAGGTATTTGAGTATTTCTAACGATTGGTGCATAAAGAGTTGTATGGGATACCATAGTCAAACATTGCAGGGACGTCTTAGAACCTAGCACTGCTTCTGGAATGACCTCTGATGCCTATCACCTAATAATATGAGGATGTAAAGTAAGAATATTAACTTACCTTCCAATAATCATTGCATGAGTTCGCGTATAACACCGAATACTACACACACTGACCACTGAAAACTGCACACAATTCAAATCACGATTCACTAACTTTTCCACTCGCAGAGCACTCACTACACACAAATATCACTCCCCTATCTCTTCGCGGTCACCTGAATTGTGCCGGGTCGTTCTTCTCGCCCTGGAGAGGATCTCACCGCTGGTGAGGACCTCTGGTCAAATTATAACCATGAATCCCGAGGCCAATTCCTGCAATCCTTCCTTCAGCTGTGGAATCCCATCCCAGCGGTCGAAGACGCCAAGGTTGATGTCTTTGTGAAACTCGTAGGCCTCCGAGATAAATTGAGAAAGGAATGCATTGAAATTATCTTGCTATGTAAGATCTTACGAAAAGAGCTCAAAACAACGTGATTTCCTTGAATGTGCATTTAAGAAGTCAGTCTCAACACTCAAAATTTCTCTATGGCACTCATTTAAAACTTACCCCGCCATCGAACATTGTCAAATGATGCAACAAAAAGAAATTAAATGGGTGAGAAAGGCTTTATATCCTGGGGTTATTTACATTATGAACTCTGCATATGGAAAATTAAAATGAAACTATACTCAGCAATAACGAGAGGAGGTTTTTATGCAATGAAAATGTATTACGAGATATGCACAAGCATAATCATTTCCATTTTCTAAGTTAATCAAAAGCCGCTCATGAAGCTTCTAAAAGGCCTCAATCATATAATTTTAATGCTTTTGTGGAACGACATGCTAATTTGAAAGAAAAAGAAATTCATATATTTCCACATTCATGGATTTTATCAATTATTCATTGATGTAAAGCAGCTTTGATTGTAGGGTAAAAGGAGAAGGATTAATATAAGTTCTTGCACTTTATTGAAATCCAACGTCTCGCTTTCCATAATGCATATATTTAATCTAAGAACCGACCGCAGATGAGGCAAAGAGTGACGAAAATATGCATATTAAGTTCATTTAAACTCTTTGAAAGAATTATTCTGTCGGAAAATTGAAAGGAAAACATTAACCAGAATACCTTGAGCCAAGTTCGAATCAGAGGGAAATTCCTCACAGTCTGATAATTTCTCTCATAGAATTAAGGGAACGTGAGAGATGCTTCATGTACTTCTTTAAATTATTTTTAAAACTAACAACCTACATCTTTTGCCCCCGGGAGAATCAACTACTCTGGAGTAGGAACTTCAGTTTCTCTTACACATATTTAGACGGCACTCTCTCCAACGAGATTTCAATACCATGATTTCATCGAGAAGATATTATAACGTTTAGGATATTCTTACACTACAAGAGGCAAACTGTAAAGTACGTACCCATCTTCCGAGAAGGAGAGCGCTGACAGCCTCCTAAAACCTCAACGTCCGGCGACTTTGCTTGCAACATAGTGAAGAATTATTATTTAGCGCGGGCGAATAGCACAGTGCAAACTGCCGCTCAGAGACGAAGTTATCAGGACACTAGAATGGGAATAAGGCCTAGGAGTAATATAAAATCATCGAATCGGAAGTTCGTTGCAATCGCGAAGAGTCATCCGTAAGATATAACACCGATAAATGTTGAAAAACTAGATGTATAGACTTCTCAAAAGTTCTTACATTGCCAAGGAGTCCAACTCCAGCACAGACAGGTTCGCTCCGTTCAAATGCTCCGACTTTTATGAGTCAACTGCACAAAAGTGACCGCACCGATTCCGCCAAAATTGACTTCCTGAACACTCATACCATCGCTACGAATCCATACTGGAGAAGGGCGGTATATGATTTCTCTTGTTCTATCATGGAGAAGCGTGAACAAATATATCTGGGAGTGTAAGGATACGGTTTAATCATTTGAAGGCATATTGTTTATTGTGTTTTCATAAAAGACTTTTTTATGCGATATATAAGTAATGTTCATTATCTTAACTTCTCCGATTCTTCAATCAATGAATTTACAGTGTTTATGGGACTCCCGGATAGCTGTGTGGGCAGCGAGTTCGACTTCAATGAAAGCGGTCCGGGTTCGATTCCCGGTGGGATCTCACGTGACCTCGGCTGTCGAAGCATTTTCCACAATAGCACTACTACAACTACAGTGTGTTTGAGTAGGCCGCTAATGAATGAATTTTGACGAATTTACTCTTCTCAATGTATTATCAATAAGGATTGGCGAGTTAAAATTTTAACAATCTTTCTACATTACGTTGAAAATTATAAGGATTATTGAATGAAGATCTTGGAAATAATGATTGTATCAATTTCATATTCCCTCCAAGTGGAATCATTTGGGTTTCCCCAAAATAGCCACCTAAAACTTTTCTTTGAAACTTTTCAGTTAAGCAGTTATACTGCCTAAAATTTTATAAGAGATGCTGAATTTTCCTACATTCTTTATTTCAGACTAAGGTATGCGGAACAGGGAAATGTAATTGCCTATAAATATCCACAGGGATCCAGTGAGTGTGGGTTATAGATTTCATAGTCAAGTCAAGAAGGCCGTCTTGGGTATGAAGTCACTCCTCATCCCATTCGAGAAATGAAGAAACATCATAAGCAATCACATGTTCCTAAGAGACGAGTGAGCAGAGAAAAACAGCTTTCCAGTAAACAGTAATTTTTGTGAAGTACTCTCCTGCAGTTTTGAGCATTTGAGACAGAAATGTGGTAATATTTACACGGTTTTGTTCGTTTATACTTTGAAGAATCCCAACCTATATACTCATTTTAAATCATATTGTATCATTGAAAATTATCACTAAATTGTTGAGGTATTTATCAATGGCTTGATCAAAACATTCCAAGGACATTTGGACATTATTAATAACTTGTAATATTGCATTTAAAAGCCCTTAGCACGAGAGTACCTGGCCAGCAAAGAGAAGTGATTGCTTCTACATCTCATATTGTGTCCAGTTCTTGTGAGAGTGCAGCACTTTGTGTGATGCAGGATCCATCTTTTGCTACTCCGCCACCTCGTAAAAGGTCTACACAAAAAGGTTAATTGCTGCACTAAAATGGAATTTCATTCTATGCTTTATTACTTCAGCTGACTCGAAGGCAGCAATTCCTTTTAAGATGAGTTTTGATAAGGTTTTATAAATTTTACTATATGAAGTTTGGAGTAGAACCTTCATGTTAACTTACGTGTTGGAGAAAATAAATTGGAAGTGTACTTTGTTTGCAATGATATGATAATATCTAAGGATAGTAGAACATAATCTAAGGCTGAGAAGGAAAGGAAATTTATAAATAACATTGTTCAATTCCATTCTGTTTTTATTTACCACTATAGCCATGTACTGGGACAGACGTATACTCTGGAAGGTCATACATACAAAATAATACATGGATATAAAATACACGCATACTTACAATAAAAATTGTATACATACAAACATACTATTCCTCTACATACCCCTTACATACGTTAGATTTAAATTCATGATCTTAGTTGTCGTACCATACATTGGACATAAGGTACAATATTTTGTACTATTTTGTATGATCTTTTCAGATTAAGGAACCTAAGGAAATAAGTTTACATATGTATCTTTTATTTGGATATTCTATGATTGATTTTTTATTGTTATTATCTTTAAAGAAGCAGGTTTTTTATATAAAATTATTTTTACTATAAAGCAGAAGCCATTTCTTAATTTTTATTTTGAAGCAGTCTCTTTTGTCATAAAATTGAGATATTTTTTTATCATTACTATACAGGGCCCATTTCCATTACTTTTATCTATTTCATTTATCACTTTATATAACAGGATATTTATTTTTATTTTATAGCAGGTACTATTTTGTTTTTCTTCATATTAGTGTTTTTTACTGTCATATGATACAATTTTCTTTATTTTAATGCTGAGGACTGTGCTGCCAGTGATAATCATTTACTTTCCTTTGAATAAATTTGTTATATAGAGAATGAATATTTATATTCTAATGACCCAAGGGGATGAAAATAAATGAATTGCCTATAGCATGGAAAAGGCGTACTTTTCAATGTATTGTTTCCTTTCTAAGGGACTGTTAGGGATTACAATCCACCTTGTTCTTACATCCAGTATGTTCTGGGTTTTTGTCACGTCCTCTGTAGGCCTAACACTGGCATGCCTGAGGCTGACATTAGCACTGCTTCCCAATGATTTTTGGTATCAGCCTTGTGCATAAAAATGCAATGCACAAAGGACAAAGGCCCAAAGGAATTATTCCAGTTATTAATACCATATATATTTGGTTATATCTATTGTAATGTATCTATATCGTATTATATCTATATGGTTACAATAATCATTTCATTCATCATTAATTATTTTATTTCGAAGACAGAAATGATTAATCTTCCATCATAATTAAATTATTCCAATACAATATATATATATTATTTACTATTACCTACTTTTTTAATACAATACTTACTTTTGGATTTTGTGAGTCATTTGCCTATGGTGCAGTCATGTCTTACTTGAGTTCCTATATATTATTGAATTATTTACTAATTGTATCATACTAATAACTTGTGGTACGTAATACAATTATCCTCCAAAGATTATGAGTAAAGAAGAATCCATGGAATATGAATCATCTGCATGAAAAGCCTTAGCTAATTCTCATGGTCATGTTTTGCTGAAATTCCAACTACATTATTTATTTTATTTTTTAAGCTACTTTATTTCCTTGAAATGTATCATATTTTGTTTTGAAAAGTAAGAAGTCAGGCAGAATTTTGTGTATGTTTAACCTCTATGTTGAAACTTAGTCTGTTATTTATTAAAAATAACTTTTTATGATGCTGATCCAGGATATTGATTGAAATATGATATAAAAATGAAAAAAATAAATTAATTGCTAAGGATATACTTCCATAAGTTGTTGCTTTGAAAAGAATACCCAATTTTAACTATGAATGTTATTTATGATATATTATAACTAAAAGAGTCTTTATGAAGAACAAAGGCTTATGGAAATGAAGAAAAATAATAGGAATCGACTATATTCTTCTGGATGATAATGCCTTTTATCCTAGAAATTTTACTGCAAATGTTGAAAATATGATTGATAAATCAATATGGAATGGAGTATGTTGAAGACAAGTATGATTTAACTTGACATAATGGAAACTGAATCGATAAAATAAAGACTATGACAACATATTCAGATATCTATCCAAAGTCAAAATATTTGGAAATACAACTCACTGGTAATTAATGAACCTTGTTAGGAATATTCACAATGTAAAAAAGTTTAAATGCATGAAATTATGAAATAATTGTCATTAGAGGATGAAAGAATAAGTCGACGCTAGTCTTGAATCAGAAACTCAAGCAACCCAGTAACAAGAGAACTAACTGCCAACTTCTGAATGAACTATAAGAATCAATCTGACAAAGAAAATTTAAAATCTAGGCCAATACCCTATCCAATATACTGGATCAGCAGATTGGAATGTCTTACTTGAAGAAGTTGAAATGTAAGAGATTATGGCTATAGATATTTGCAAACACTTCTTAAATGCAAGAATAAACAACAGATAACCACAACAATTTCTGAATAACCATGAATACACGATTAATTGCAACATATATAATTATTTGCAACATGCAAAACCTATCCAAAGACTGCACTAGCCTTTTGTAAAGAAATGATGCCTTTGAGAAACCAAGGGAAGATAAGCTATAAATCAAAACACAAGAAGGGAGAACCTAACTGCAACTAGCATTATACATTTCAGAAGAATTTAGAGCCTGGCTTCATGACAAGAATATGAAATGAAGAGAGAAAGTTACAACATACTTCCATGATTGTTTACTCAAAAGCAGTGAGGAACTGAACGCCTCTTAGCATACTGCAAAAAGTCCTCCAGATGATATAACAACACTGCTTGCTTATCACACCACTCATTCGGCACATCACTATGTTCTCCTACTTGCAGATGCAAGTTTTCATTAGCATGATGCTCTCACGACTCATGAGATTTCATCCTCTTGCTCAACTTGATGTTGAACCCCAAATTACTAACGATGACACGAAGGGAAAGGTTTGACAAAGAAGAAAACATCAAGTTCGGCGAAGAATCAACCACCAGTGGCATAAATAACAGCTACCTTTCCACATAGATACCCTGCAAAAATATCATTTACTTTCACTTTAATAACGAGTAATTAAGTATAAATTACTTTTTATAAAATAAATCCAAACTATAGTTAACTATACATTGATTGACAGGATTTGATCGAGTGAAAAAACTAGGTCAATCACATCTATCACGCCGATTTTAAAACCAGAATAAATTTACTGGAGTAAAAATGCGCTTAAAGATTAAATCCACATGTAAAATCTATCGGAAGTTTTCTCTACGAAATCAAAAGTTTCAAAGTTTATACATAATCGCTTTCTCGTTTGACAGAACACATCTAGCATTTCAAAACATTCGAAAGCGATAGACAGCCTTCAACAATTTGAAAGATTGCGTTAAAAAGATCATTTGTAACGTTAAACAGCGGAATTGCATTTATTCTGTTGGCCAAAATGGGCATAAACATATCGAACAAGTGGCAAGATATTAAAAAGGCGTAGGAAATTTATCTCTATAATGAAACGTTTCCCTTAATTTTTGATGTTACTCCTCGATATCATTTCTTAGAATTGGTAGGACGTTTGATTCTGATGTAAATAAAAAATCATTCTTCGAAGAAAAAATATTTCCATTGTAAAGAGGAGTATACCGAAGTCGAGCAACAGTGATGCGATTCTGACATAGAACGCGCCGTGAAATTCTCAGTGTACTGAGACAGTAGAGTAGCGATAAGTGTGTTTCTTACCGGTAAACACGAAAGTTAATTTTCCGCTGATAAGGAAGCCCACTACTATAAAATAATTATGGGCGATTTTAACGCTCGTGTAGGTCAACAGGAAGCCGATGACACCGTCGCAGGACAATACGGACTGGGCCAGAGAAACGAACGTGGTCACCGCCTGGTAGAGTTTGCTGAATGCACCAATATGTACATAACAAATACATATTACAAGAAGAATCCAAAAAGGAAGTGGACTTGGAGAGGACCCAACGGAGCAAAAAATGAAATTGATTACATATTGGTTAATAAACTCTACACAGTGACAGACTGTGAAGTCTTGAATAACTTTAGCACTGGAAGTGACCACAGGATCGTAAGATGCAGATTGAAGATTAATCCCCAAATGGAACGCAAGAAGTTGATTTCATGCAAGAAACATGAAATAAGCATCAAAAAACTAGAAGAAAACAAGAATAAATATCAGCTTGAGCTAAAAAATAGATTCTCAGCACTTCAAGAAGAAGAACTAGAAACCAAAGTCATGCAAGCTGTTAAGGAAGCAGCAGAAGAAGTAGCAAGCACACCAAGAAGAGCTAAAGATAGAAAGCTAAGTGACAGCACCCGACAAATGATGAAACGACGTAAGGAACTGAAGAATTCAGATACACAAAAGGATAACATCGAATACGCCGAGCTTAGTAAGGCTATCAGAAGGGCAATTAAGGAAGACGTGAGAAAATTCAATGAGAGAATTGTGCAAGAGGCTATAGAAAACAGCAAAAGTATGAAGAAGACCAGACAACGCCTAGCAATTGGAAGGAAACAGATTCTAGCCATACAGAAGGAAGATGGTACAAGAACTTGCAACAGACAAGCAATACTAAGGACGGTAGCAGAATACTTTGTCAACCTATACAAGAAGGAAGAAAATGATGAAGAGGAAAACCAAGAAGAAAGCCAAAACCAACGAGATCCCCTCTCTATTCTCCCAGAAGAAGTAACTGCAGCAATAAAGCAGACGAAGAACGGAAAAGCAGGAGGCATAGATGGAGTGTTAGCAGAATATCTAAAACTTGGTGGAACAGAAGTTGCACACGTTTTAGCGCAGCTATTCACAACTTGCCTGAAACAAGGAAGAATCCCCCAGGACTGGAATCATGCAAGAATAGTCCTTTTGCATAAGAAAGGAAGCAAGGAAGAGCTGAAGAATTACCGCCCCATCAGTCTCCTTCCTGTTGTTTACAAAACATTCATGAGGATAATAGCTGAACGGATAAAGATTATTCTATCATCTGCCCAGCCTAGAGAACAAGCAGGATTCCGGAAGGGCTTCAGTACTATGGACCACATCCACACACTACAAGAAATAATCAGCAGGACGAATGAATATGAGATGCCACTAGTACTATGCTTTGTGGACTATGCTCAGGCCTTCGACTCAGTAAGTACCTCCTCTACACTAGAAGCTCTGGAAAAACAAGGAGTAGATGCAGAGTACATCCGACTCCTACGCAGCATTTATAAAAATGCCACAGCCTCAGTAATGCTACACGAAGTTACTGAAGAATTCAAGATTGAGAAGGGAGTTAGACAAGGAGATTGCCTTTCCCCAATTCTTTTCACAGCTGTTCTGGAGGAAGTTTTTAAAACCTTGGACTGGGAGCAGAAAGGTCTGCGGATTAATGGGGAACACATCAGTCATCTGCGCTTTGCAGATGATATAGTACTCTTCGCAACCAACGGAGAAGATCTAGCTTCAAGACTTCATGAACTGAACACAGCAGGACAGAAGATAGGACTCAGGATAAATTTAACAAAAACAAAGGTAATGTATAACTCTTTTGCAGCACAAGAAACAATCAAATTTGAAGGGACGCCTCTGGATGTCTGCTCAGAATACACATACCTAGGACAACTAGTAACCACAGGAGAGAACAACAGGATTAACGAAGTAAACAGAAGAATTAAACTCGGCTGGAGTGCCTTCGGAAGAAATGCACACATTCTAAAGTCACAAATGCCAATGGTCTTGAAGAGAAAGGTCTTCAACCAATGCATTCTACCAGTGTTGACATATGGAAGCGAAACCTGGGTGTTAAACGCAGCAATAACCCAGCGACTTCAGACAACGCAAAGAAGTATGGAAAGGTGTATGCTTGGGATCACAAGAAGAGACAGGAAACGCAACACCTGGGTGAGGATGAAGACCGGAGTGACAGACATCGTAAATAAAGTAAGGTCACTGAAATGGATGTGGGCAGGCCATGTGGCCAGAAGAAACGACAACCGTTGGACAAGAGCGGTTCTGAACTGGACACCAAGAGATGTGAAGAGACCAAGAAGAAGACCAAAGGACCGATGGAACAGAGACATCATTAAGTACTTAGGTGTGACATGGCAAAGAGAAGCTCAGAATAGAGAGAATTGGAAAGCGCTTGGGGAGGCCTACATCCGACATCGGATTGAAAATGGCTGATGATGATGATGATGATGATGATGAATTATCTTAATAAAGTATTTATTAAGCAATTTATACAAATAAAAAATTTAACATAATTTATTTCAGATTCAAATGCAAAGCTGAAACTTCTATTACAATATTTTGAAATATTTCTCCAAGTCAAACTTGAGAGCAATGTAAAATATTCTACGTCTAATTTAGACTACAAAGTTCAAATCCCTGGAGATAATAATAATGTCAGAAGCTACTCCTTTTCCAGGAATGAATTGAATACACAAAAAATTTGAGCAAATATTTTTTATTTACTTGTATCATTTTAAATGTTTTTTTACAAGTGATTTTATAAATTTAAAATTACACAATGTATTTTGTATTAAAATTAAAAGACAATTATTAACACTACAACTGTTGATGACTGAGCGTATAGTAAACTACTATCTGCGCTTTGAGTACTAATTAATTGATTCTAAGACATCGAAAGTATGAAAGTCGCGCATATATTGGCACTAGAATAAAAACGATCATGCACTAATTCACACACATCCTTCTTATTCGTATTTTATCATGTAATTATTTGTATTCAAACATTGGAGCAGCGATAACGGGAGCACAGCATTGACGTCTATAGTATGACATTCATAATATTGAATGCTAATTATTTAAACGAAAGCATTGTATTTATACAGCGACATAATTCAAAATATGATTTTTGAAATAGTTAATTATTCCATCAGAAGTCATTAAAAATTTAATGAAAATAGTTTTTGTTTTGACCGACAGGTACTACTAGAGTCAAAGTTTGGCGGAAATCTATTTTCATAACTTTTTAATCAAGTGTTACGATCGAAAGTATTGCGTTGTAAAATCGAGTTACATTAAAATAAGATCACTGATATAGTCCATTGGCTGTTCCCAAATAAAATAAAATATAACAAGTATTGATTTGACTTCCGGGCACGGTCGGAGCCAAGGCTCTTCGGAAAGCTATTCGACATACATCCAACAGAAAAGTTACAATGGGAACTTATGTATTCGTTATGTTGCTGTTTATGAATAAACAAATCGAGAAATAGATTTTAATTCGGTAGTTTATGGCAGCCAAGCTGAAATGCCCCTCGATACTCGTTGTGATGAGAAATTAACCATCTTTTTTACGGGTTGATCTATTAATTAGGCTTACGCTCGCCACGGATTTATATTGAGACTTATTGATCTATCTATAAAATTTCTATGGAGATCAAGAATTGGGTACAGTAGAGTAGTTCCTGCTAATTTCAATTTGGGTAATCTAATATTTCTGTATCACCTTCCACGCACTGGCTAAGTCACAGTTTTTCGTATAGAAAACTTCACCACAGGGAATATATTTAAATAGTCTGATGGTTGCCATCAGTATGGAAAATTTGATAAATAACATACTAATCGAGACTTACTAGACCATAATTATACGAGATTATTGCAGGTGTTAACATTGATACCTTGATTTATGATGTTAGTCACCGAAAACGCCTATATGATAGCGCGGCAATACCCTATGAACTCAGAATGTAGCAGAGGAATCCTTCATCCACGATTCATATATAAGGCATTCATTATGAATAAAAGGTTTTTTTATTAGAAGAATTCAAATTGTTTTAATCAATGATTCTAACATCCCTAACGGATGTGTTAAGAGTAGGACATGTAAATTATGTGAATCCTCCGTGATTTTTAATCGGCGAAGCAAATCTAGTTTCGGTAAGGTAATCGGAGATAATCATCAGCTAAATGGAATGCCTTCAGCTTTCTTAGGGCGATCATAAAAACACTATTCGCTCCAATCTCGTTGTTTCACAGGAAAAATGTAGCACGATGAGGAAGCCCCCTTCCCCCTTTAAAATTTCAAATCCAACCCTTGCACCGGGTGTTAAACAAGGAAAAGAAAAATTAGTTGAGCTCAAGACCGCGGGGCAGGTATTTGAGTATTGCATAAAGAGGTGTATGGGATACCATAGTCAAACATTGCAGGGACGTCTTAGAACCTAGCACTGCTTCTGGAATGACCTCTGATGCCTATCACCTAATAATATGAGGATGTAAAGTAAGAATATTAACTTACCTTCCAATAATCATTGCATGAGTTCGCGTATAACACCGAATACTACACACACTGGCCACTGAAAACTGCACACATTTCAAATCACGATTCACTAACTTTTCCACTCGCAGAGCACTCACTACACACAAATATCACTCCCCTATCTCTTCGCGGTCACCTGAATTGTGCCGGGTCGTTCTTCTCGCCCTGGAGAGGATCTCACCGCTGGTGAGGACCTCTGGTCAAATTATAACCATGAATCCCGAGGCCAATTCCTGCAATCCTTCCTTCAGCTGTGGAATCCCATCCCAGCGGTCGAAGACGCCAAGGTTGATGTACTTGTGAAACTCGTAGGCCTCCGAGATAAATTGAGAAAGGAATGCATTGAAATTATCTTGCTATGTAAGATCTTACGAAAAGAGCTCAAAACAACGTGATTTTCTTGAATGTGCATTTAAGAAGTCAGTCTCAACACTCAAAATTTCTCTATGGCACTCATTTAAAATTTACCACGCCATCGAACATTGTCAAATGATGCAACAAAAAGAAATTAAATGGGTGAGAAAGGCTTTATATCCTGGGGTTATTTACATTATGAACTCTGCATATGGAAAATTAAAATGAAACTATACTCAGCAATAACGAGAGGAGGTTTTTATGCAATGAAAATGTATTACGAGATATGCACAAGCATAATCATTTCCATTTTCTAAGTTAATCAAAAGCCGCTCATGAAGTTTCTAAAAGGCCTCAATCATATAATGTTAATGCTTTTGTGGAACGACATGCTAATTTGAAAGAAAAAGAAATTCATATATTTCCACATTCGTGGATTTTATCAATTATTCATTGATGTAAAGCAGCTTTGATTGTAGGGTAAAAAGAGAAGGATTAATATAAGTTCTTGCACTTTATTGAAATCCAACGTCTCGCTTTCCATAATGCATATATTTAATCTAAGAACCGAACGCAGATGAGGCAAAGAGTGCCGAAAATATGCATATTAAGTTCATTTAAACTCTTTGAAAGAATTATTCTGTCGGAAAATTGAAAGGAAAACATTAACCAGAATACCTTGAGCCAAGTTCGAATCAGAGGGAAATTCCTCACAGTCTGATAATTTCTCTCATAGAATTAAGGGAACGTGAGAGATGCTTCATGTACTTCTTTAAATTATTTTTAAAACTAACAACCTACATCTTTTGCCCCCGGGAGAATCAACTACTCTGGAGTAGGAACTTCAGTTTCTCTTACACATATTTAGACGGCACTCTCTCCAACGAGATTTCAATACCATGATTTCATCGAGAAGATATTATAACGTTTAGGATATTCTTACACTACAAGAGGCAAACTGTAAAGTACGTACCCATCTTCCGAGAAGGAGAGCGCTGACAGCCTCCTAAAACCTCAACGTCCGGCGACTTTGCTTGCAACATAGTGAAGAATTATTATTTAGCGCGGGCGAATAGCACAGTGCAAACTGCCGCTCAGAGACGAAGTTATCAGGACACTAGAATGGGAATAAGGCTTAGGAGTAATATAAAATCATCGAATCGGAAGTTCGTTGCAATCGCGAAGAGTCATCGTAAGATATAACACCGATAAATGTTGAAAAACTAGATGTATAGACTTCTCAAAAGTTCTTACATTGCCAAGGAGTCCAACTCCAGCACAGACAGGTTCGCTCCGTTCAAATGCTCCGACTTTTATGAGTCAACTGCACAAAAGTGACCGCACCGATTCCGCCAAAATTGACTTCCTGAACACTCATACCATCGCTACGAATCCATACTGGAGAAGGGCGGTATATGATTTCTCTTGTTCTATCATGGAGAAGCGTGAACAAATATATCTGGGAGTGTAAGGATACGGTTTAATCATTTGAAGGCATATTGTTTATTGTGTTTTCATAAAAGACTTTTTTATGCGATATATAAGTAATGTTCATTATCTTAACTTCTCCGATTCTTCAATCAATGAATTTACAGAGTGTTTATGGGACTCCCGGATAGCTGTGTGGGCAGCGAGTTCGACTTCAATGAAAGCGGTCCGGGTTCGATTCCCGGTGGGATCTCACGTGACCTCGGCTGTCGAAGCATTTTCCACAATAGCACTACTACAACTACAGTGTGTTTGAGTAGGCCGCTAATGAATGAATTTTGACGAATTTACTCTTCTCAATGTATTATCAATAAGGATTGGCGAGTTAAAATTTTAACAATCTTTCTACATTACGTTGAAAATTATAAGGATTATTGAATGAAGATCTTGGAAATAATGATTGTATCAATTTCATATTCCCTCCAAGTGGAATCATTTGGGTTTCCCCAAAATAGCCACCTAAAACTTTTCTTTGAAACTTTTCAGTTAAGCAGTTATACTGCCTAAAATTTTATAAGAGATGCTGAATTTTCCTACATTCTTTATTTCAGACTAAGGTATGCGGAACAGGGAAATGTAATTGCCTATAAATATCCACAGGGATCCAGTGAGTGTGGGTTATAGATTTCATAGTCAAGTCAAGAAGGCCGTCTTGGGTATGAAGTCACTCCTCATCCCATTCGAGAAATGAAGAAACATCATAAGCAATCACATGTTCCTAAGAGACGAGTGAGCAGAGAAAAACAGCTTTCCAGTAAACAGTAATTTTTGTGAAGTACTCTCCTGCAGTTTTGAGCATTTGAGACAGAAATGTGGTAATATTTACACGGTTTTGTTCGTTTATACTTTGAAGAATCCCAACCTATATACTCATTTTAAATCATATTGTATCATTGAAAATTATCACTAAATTGTTGAGGTATTTATCAATGGCTTGATCAAAACATTCCAAGGACATTTGGACATTATTAATAACTTGTAATATTGCATTTAAAAGCCCTTAGCACGAGAGTACCTGGCCAGCAAAGAGAAGTGATTGCTTCTACATCTCATATTGTGTCCAGTTCTTGTGAGAGTGCAGCACTTTGTGTGATGCAGGATCCATCTTTTGCTACTCCGCCACCTCGTAAAAGGTCTACACAAAAAGGTTAATTGCTGCACTAAAATGGAATTTCATTCTATGCTTTATTACTTCAGCTGACTCGAAGGCAGCAATTCCTTTTAAGATGAGTTTTGATAAGGTTTTATAAATTTTACTATATGAAGTTTGGAGTAGAACCTTCATGTTAACTTACGTGTTGGAGAAAATAAATTGGAAGTGTACTTTGTTTGCAATGATATGATAATATCTAAGGATAGTAGAACATAATCTAAGGCTGAGAAGGAAAGGAAATTTATAAATAACATTGTTCAATTCCATTCTGTTTTTATTTACCACTATAGCCATGTACTGGGACAGACGTATACTCTGGAAGGTCATACATACAAAATAATACATGGATATAAAATACACGCATACTTACAATAAAAATTGTATACATACAAACATACTATTCCTCTACATACCCCTTACATACGTTAGATTTAAATTCATGATCTTAGTTGTCGTACCATACATTGGACATAAGGTACAATATTTTGTACTATTTTGTATGATCTTTTCAGATTAAGGAACCTAAGGAAATAAGTTTACATATGTATCTTTTATTTGGATATTCTATGATTGATTTTTTATTGTTATTATCTTTAAAGAAGCAGGTTTTTTATATAAAATTATTTTTACTATAAAGCAGAAGCCATTTCTTAATTTTTATTTTGAAGCAGTCTCTTTTGTCATAAAATTGAGATATTTTTTTATCATTACTATACAGGGCCCATTTCCATTACTTTTATCTATTTCATTTATCACTTTATATAACAGGATATTTATTTTTATTTTATAGCAGGTACTATTTTGTTTTTCTTCATATTAGTGTTTTTTACTGTCATATGATACAATTTTCTTTATTTTAATGCTGAGGACTGTGCTGCCAGTGATAATCATTTACTTTCCTTTGAATAAATTTGTTATATAGAGAATGAATATTTATATTCTAATGACCCAAGGGGATGAAAATAAATGAATTGCCTATAGCATGGAAAAGGCGTACTTTTCAATGTATTGTTTCCTTTCTAAGGGACTGTTAGGGATTACAATCCACCTTGTTCTTACATCCAGTATGTTCTGGGTTTTTGTCACGTCCTCTGTAGGCCTAACACTGGCATGCCTGAGGCTGACATTAGCACTGCTTCCCAATGATTTTTGGTATCAGCCTTGTGCATAAAAATGCAATGCACAAAGGACAAAGGCCCAAAGGAATTATTCCAGTTATTAATACCATATATATTTGGTTATATCTATTGTAATGTATCTATATCGTATTATATCTATATGGTTACAATAATCATTTCATTCATCATTAATTATTTTATTTCGAAGACAGAAATGATTAATCTTCCATCATAATTAAATTATTCCAATACAATATATATATATTATTTACTATTACCTACTTTTTTAATACAATACTTACTTTTGGATTTTGTGAGTCATTTGCCTATGGTGCAGTCATGTCTTACTTGAGTTCCTATATATTATTGAATTATTTACTAATTGTATCATACTAATAACTTGTGGTACGTAATACAATTATCCTCCAAAGATTATGAGTAAAGAAGAATCCATGGAATATGAATCATCTGCATGAAAAGCCTTAGCTAATTCTCATGGTCATGTTTTGCTGAAATTCCAACTACATTATTTATTTTATTTTTTAAGCTACTTTATTTCCTTGAAATGTATCATATTTTGTTTTGAAAAGTAAGAAGTCAGGCAGAATTTTGTGTATGTTTAACCTCTATGTTGAAACTTAGTCTGTTATTTATTAAAAATAACTTTTTATGATGCTGATCCAGGATATTGATTGAAATATGATATAAAAATGAAAAAAATAAATTAATTGCTAAGGATATACTTCCATAAGTTGTTGCTTTGAAAAGAATACCCAATTTTAACTATGAATGTTATTTATGATATATTATAACTAAAAGAGTCTTTATGAAGAACAAAGGCTTATGGAAATGAAGAAAAATAATAGGAATCGACTATATTCTTCTGGATGATAATGCCTTTTATCCTAGAAATTTTACTGCAAATGTTGAAAATATGATTGATAAATCAATATGGAATGGAGTATGTTGAAGACAAGTATGATTTAACTTGACATAATGGAAACTGAATCGATAAAATAAAGACTATGACAACATATTCAGATATCTATCCAAAGTCAAAATATTTGGAAATACAACTCACTGGTAATTAATGAACCTTGTTAGGAATATTCACAATGTAAAAAAGTTTAAATGCATGAAATTATGAAATAATTGTCATTAGAGGATGAAAGAATAAGTCGACGCTAGTCTTGAATCAGAAACTCAAGCAACCCAGTAACAAGAGAACTAACTGCCAACTTCTGAATGAACTATAAGAATCAATCTGACAAAGAAAATTTAAAATCTAGGCCAATACCCTATCCAATATACTGGATCAGCAGATTGGAATGTCTTACTTGAAGAAGTTGAAATGTAAGAGATTATGGCTATAGATATTTGCAAACACTTCTTAAATGCAAGAATAAACAACAGATAACCACAACAATTTCTGAATAACCATGAATACACGATTAATTGCAACATATATAATTATTTGCAACATGCAAAACCTATCCAAAGACTGCACTAGCCTTTTGTAAAGAAATGATGCCTTTGAGAAACCAAGGGAAGATAAGCTATAAATCAAAACACAAGAAGGGAGAACCTAACTGCAACTAGCATTATACATTTCAGAAGAATTTAGAGCCTGGCTTCATGACAAGAATATGAAATGAAGAGAGAAAGTTACAACATACTTCCATGATTGTTTACTCAAAAGCAGTGAGGAACTGAACGCCTCTTAGCATACTGCAAAAAGTCCTCCAGATGATATAACAACACTGCTTGCTTATCACACCACTCATTCGGCACATCACTATGTTCTCCTACTTGCAGATGCAAGTTTTCATTAGCATGATGCTCTCACGACTCATGAGATTTCATCCTCTTGCTCAACTTGATGTTGAACCCCAAATTACTAACGATGACACGAAGGGAAAGGTTTGACAAAGAAGAAAACATCAAGTTCGGCGAAGAATCAACCACCAGTGGCATAAATAACAGCTACCTTTCCACATAGATACCCTGCAAAAATATCATTTACTTTCACTTTAATAACGAGTAATTAAGTATAAATTACTTTTTATAAAATAAATCCAAACTATAGTTAACTATACATTGATTGACAGGATTTGATCGAGTGAAAAAACTAGGTCAATCACATCTATCACGCCGATTTTAAAACCAGAATAAATTTACTGGAGTAAAAATGCGCTTAAAGATTAAATCCACATGTAAAATCTATCGGAAGTTTTCTCTACGAAATCAAAAGTTTCAAAGTTTATACATAATCGCTTTCTCGTTTGACAGAACACATCTAGCATTTCAAAACATTCGAAAGCGATAGACAGCCTTCAACAATTTGAAAGATTGCGTTAAAAAGATCATTTGTAACGTTAAACAGCGGAATTGCATTTATTCTGTTGGCCAAAATGGGCATAAACATATCGAACAAGTGGCAAGATATTAAAAAGGCGTAGGAAATTTATCTCTATAATGAAACGTTTCCCTTAATTTTTGATGTTACTCCTCGATATCATTTCTTAGAATTGGTAGGACGTTTGATTCTGATGTAAATAAAAAATCATTCTTCGAAGAAAAAATATTTCCATTGTAAAGAGGAGTATACCGAAGTCGAGCAACAGTGATGCGATTCTGACATAGAACGCGCCGTGAAATTCTCAGTGTACTGAGACAGTAGAGTAGCGATAAGTGTGTTTCTTACCGGTAAACACGAAAGTTAATTTTCCGCTGATAAGGAAGCCCACTACTATAAAATAATTATGGGCGATTTTAACGCTCGTGTAGGTCAACAGGAAGCCGATGACACCGTCGCAGGACAATACGGACTGGGCCAGAGAAACGAACGTGGTCACCGCCTGGTAGAGTTTGCTGAATGCACCAATATGTACATAACAAATACATATTACAAGAAGAATCCAAAAAGGAAGTGGACTTGGAGAGGACCCAACGGAGCAAAAAATGAAATTGATTACATATTGGTTAATAAACTCTACACAGTGACAGACTGTGAAGTCTTGAATAACTTTAGCACTGGAAGTGACCACAGGATCGTAAGATGCAGATTGAAGATTAATCCCCAAATGGAACGCAAGAAGTTGATTTCATGCAAGAAACATGAAATAAGCATCAAAAAACTAGAAGAAAACAAGAATAAATATCAGCTTGAGCTAAAAAATAGATTCTCAGCACTTCAAGAAGAAGAACTAGAAACCAAAGTCATGCAAGCTGTTAAGGAAGCAGCAGAAGAAGTAGCAAGCACACCAAGAAGAGCTAAAGATAGAAAGCTAAGTGACAGCACCCGACAAATGATGAAACGACGTAAGGAACTGAAGAATTCAGATACACAAAAGGATAACATCGAATACGCCGAGCTTAGTAAGGCTATCAGAAGGGCAATTAAGGAAGACGTGAGAAAATTCAATGAGAGAATTGTGCAAGAGGCTATAGAAAACAGCAAAAGTATGAAGAAGACCAGACAACGCCTAGCAATTGGAAGGAAACAGATTCTAGCCATACAGAAGGAAGATGGTACAAGAACTTGCAACAGACAAGCAATACTAAGGACGGTAGCAGAATACTTTGTCAACCTATACAAGAAGGAAGAAAATGATGAAGAGGAAAACCAAGAAGAAAGCCAAAACCAACGAGATCCCCTCTCTATTCTCCCAGAAGAAGTAACTGCAGCAATAAAGCAGACGAAGAACGGAAAAGCAGGAGGCATAGATGGAGTGTTAGCAGAATATCTAAAACTTGGTGGAACAGAAGTTGCACACGTTTTAGCGCAGCTATTCACAACTTGCCTGAAACAAGGAAGAATCCCCCAGGACTGGAATCATGCAAGAATAGTCCTTTTGCATAAGAAAGGAAGCAAGGAAGAGCTGAAGAATTACCGCCCCATCAGTCTCCTTCCTGTTGTTTACAAAACATTCATGAGGATAATAGCTGAACGGATAAAGATTATTCTATCATCTGCCCAGCCTAGAGAACAAGCAGGATTCCGGAAGGGCTTCAGTACTATGGACCACATCCACACACTACAAGAAATAATCAGCAGGACGAATGAATATGAGATGCCACTAGTACTATGCTTTGTGGACTATGCTCAGGCCTTCGACTCAGTAAGTACCTCCTCTACACTAGAAGCTCTGGAAAAACAAGGAGTAGATGCAGAGTACATCCGACTCCTACGCAGCATTTATAAAAATGCCACAGCCTCAGTAATGCTACACGAAGTTACTGAAGAATTCAAGATTGAGAAGGGAGTTAGACAAGGAGATTGCCTTTCCCCAATTCTTTTCACAGCTGTTCTGGAGGAAGTTTTTAAAACCTTGGACTGGGAGCAGAAAGGTCTGCGGATTAATGGGGAACACATCAGTCATCTGCGCTTTGCAGATGATATAGTACTCTTCGCAACCAACGGAGAAGATCTAGCTTCAAGACTTCATGAACTGAACACAGCAGGACAGAAGATAGGACTCAGGATAAATTTAACAAAAACAAAGGTAATGTATAACTCTTTTGCAGCACAAGAAACAATCAAATTTGAAGGGACGCCTCTGGATGTCTGCTCAGAATACACATACCTAGGACAACTAGTAACCACAGGAGAGAACAACAGGATTAACGAAGTAAACAGAAGAATTAAACTCGGCTGGAGTGCCTTCGGAAGAAATGCACACATTCTAAAGTCACAAATGCCAATGGTCTTGAAGAGAAAGGTCTTCAACCAATGCATTCTACCAGTGTTGACATATGGAAGCGAAACCTGGGTGTTAAACGCAGCAATAACCCAGCGACTTCAGACAACGCAAAGAAGTATGGAAAGGTGTATGCTTGGGATCACAAGAAGAGACAGGAAACGCAACACCTGGGTGAGGATGAAGACCGGAGTGACAGACATCGTAAATAAAGTAAGGTCACTGAAATGGATGTGGGCAGGCCATGTGGCCAGAAGAAACGACAACCGTTGGACAAGAGCGGTTCTGAACTGGACACCAAGAGATGTGAAGAGACCAAGAAGAAGACCAAAGGACCGATGGAACAGAGACATCATTAAGTACTTAGGTGTGACATGGCAAAGAGAAGCTCAGAATAGAGAGAATTGGAAAGCGCTTGGGGAGGCCTACATCCGACATCGGATTGAAAATGGCTGATGATGATGATGATGATGATGATGAATTATCTTAATAAAGTATTTATTAAGCAATTTATACAAATAAAAAATTTAACATAATTTATTTCAGATTCAAATGCAAAGCTGAAACTTCTATTACAATATTTTGAAATATTTCTCCAAGTCAAACTTGAGAGCAATGTAAAATATTCTACGTCTAATTTAGACTACAAAGTTCAAATCCCTGGAGATAATAATAATGTCAGAAGCTACTCCTTTTCCAGGAATGAATTGAATACACAAAAAATTTGAGCAAATATTTTTTATTTACTTGTATCATTTTAAATGTTTTTTTACAAGTGATTTTATAAATTTAAAATTACACAATGTATTTTGTATTAAAATTAAAAGACAATTATTAACACTACAACTGTTGATGACTGAGCGTATAGTAAACTACTATCTGCGCTTTGAGTACTAATTAATTGATTCTAAGACATCGAAAGTATGAAAGTCGCGCATATATTGGCACTAGAATAAAAACGATCATGCACTAATTCACACACATCCTTCTTATTCGTATTTTATCATGTAATTATTTGTATTCAAACATTGGAGCAGCGATAACGGGAGCACAGCATTGACGTCTATAGTATGACATTCATAATATTGAATGCTAATTATTTAAACGAAAGCATTGTATTTATACAGCGACATAATTCAAAATATGATTTTTGAAATAGTTAATTATTCCATCAGAAGTCATTAAAAATTTAATGAAAATAGTTTTTGTTTTGACCGACAGGTACTACTAGAGTCAAAGTTTGGCGGAAATCTATTTTCATAACTTTTTAATCAAGTGTTACGATCGAAAGTATTGCGTTGTAAAATCGAGTTACATTAAAATAAGATCACTGATATAGTCCATTGGCTGTTCCCAAATAAAATAAAATATAACAAGTATTGATTTGACTTCCGGGCACGGTCGGAGCCAAGGCTCTTCGGAAAGCTATTCGACATACATCCAACAGAAAAGTTACAATGGGAACTTATGTATTCGTTATGTTGCTGTTTATGAATAAACAAATCGAGAAATAGATTTTAATTCGGTAGTTTATGGCAGCCAAGCTGAAATGCCCCTCGATACTCGTTGTGATGAGAAATTAACCATCTTTTTTACGGGTTGATCTATTAATTAGGCTTACGCTCGCCACGGATTTATATTGAGACTTATTGATCTATCTATAAAATTTCTATGGAGATCAAGAATTGGGTACAGTAGAGTAGTTCCTGCTAATTTCAATTTGGGTAATCTAATATTTCTGTATCACCTTCCACGCACTGGCTAAGTCACAGTTTTTCGTATAGAAAACTTCACCACAGGGAATATATTTAAATAGTCTGATGGTTGCCATCAGTATGGAAAATTTGATAAATAACATACTAATCGAGACTTACTAGACCATAATTATACGAGATTATTGCAGGTGTTAACATTGATACCTTGATTTATGATGTTAGTCACCGAAAACGCCTATATGATAGCGCGGCAATACCCTATGAACTCAGAATGTAGCAGAGGAATCCTTCATCCACGATTCATATATAAGGCATTCATTATGAATAAAAGGTTTTTTTATTAGAAGAATTCAAATTGTTTTAATCAATGATTCTAACATCCCTAACGGATGTGTTAAGAGTAGGACATGTAAATTATGTGAATCCTCCGTGATTTTTAATCGGCGAAGCAAATCTAGTTTCGGTAAGGTAATCGGAGATAATCATCAGCTAAATGGAATGCCTTCAGCTTTCTTAGGGCGATCATAAAAACACTATTCGCTCCAATCTCGTTGTTTCACAGGAAAAATGTAGCACGATGAGGAAGCCCCCTTCCCCCTTTAAAATTTCAAATCCAACCCATGCACCGGGTGTTAAACAAGGAAAAGAAAAATTAGTTGAGCTCAAGACCGCGGGGCAAGTATTTGAGTATTGCATAAAGAGGTGTATGGGATACCATAGTCAAACATTGCAGGGACGTCTTAGAACCTAGCACTGCTTCTGGAATGACCTCTGATGCCTATCACCTAATAATATGAGGATGTAAAGTAAGAATATTAACTTACCTTCCAATAATCATTGCATGAGTTCGCGTATAACACCGAATACTACACACACTGACCACTGAAAACTGCACACATTTCAAATCACGATTCACTAACTTTTCCACTCGCAGAGCACTCACTACACACAAATATCACTCCCCTATCTCTTCGCGGTCACCTGAATTGTGCCGGGTCGTTCTTCTCGCCCTGGAGAGGATCTCACCGCTGGTGAGGACCTCTGGTCAAATTATAACCATGAATCCCGAGGCCAATTCCTGCAATCCTTCCTTCAGCTGTGGAATCCCATCCCAGCGGTCGAAGACGCCAAGGTTGATGTACTTGTGAAACTCGTAGGCCTCCGAGATAAATTGAGAAAGGAATGCATTGAAATTATCTTGCTATGTAAGATCTTACGAAAAGAGCTCAAAACAACGTGATTTTCTTGAATGTGCATTTAAGAAGTCAGTCTCAACACTCAAAATTTCTCTATGGCACTCATTTAAAATTTACCACGCCATCGAACATTGTCAAATGATGCAACAAAAAGAAATTAAATGGGTGAGAAAGGCTTTATATCCTGGGGTTATTTACATTATGAACTCTGCATATGGAAAATTAAAATGAAACTATACTCAGCAATAACGAGAGGAGGTTTTTATGCAATGAAAATGTATTACGAGATATGCACAAGCATAATCATTTCCATTTTCTAAGTTAATCAAAAGCCGCTCATGAAGTTTCTAAAAGGCCTCAATCATATAATGTTAATGCTTTTGTGGAACGACATGCTAATTTGAAAGAAAAAGAAATTCATATATTTCCACATTCGTGGATTTTATCAATTATTCATTGATGTAAAGCAGCTTTGATTGTAGGGTAAAAAGAGAAGGATTAATATAAGTTCTTGCACTTTATTGAAATCCAACGTCCGCTTTCCATAATGCATATATTTAATCTAAGAACCGAACGCAGATGAGGCAAAGAGTGCCGAAAATATGCATATTAAGTTCATTTAAACTCTTTGAAAGAATTATTCTGTCGGAAAATTGAAAGGAAAACATTAACCAGAATACCTTGAGCCAAGTTCGAATCAGAGGGAAATTCCTCACAGTCTGATAATTTCTCTCATAGAATTAAGGGAACGTGAGAGATGCTTCATGTACTTCTTTAAATTATTTTTAAAACTAACAACCTACATCTTTTGCCCCCGGGAGAATCAACTACTCTGGAGTAGGAACTTCAGTTTCTCTTACACATATTTAGACGGCACTCTCTCCAACGAGATTTCAATACCATGATTTCATCGAGAAGATATTATAACGTTTAGGATATTCTTACACTACAAGAGGCAAACTGTAAAGTACGTACCCATCTTCCGAGAAGGAGAGCGCTGACAGCCTCCTAAAACCTCAACGTCCGGCGACTTTGCTTGCAACATAGTGAAGAATTATTATTTAGCGCGGGCGAATAGCACAGTGCAAACTGCCGCTCAGAGACGAAGTTATCAGGACACTAGAATGGGAATAAGGCTTAGGAGTAATATAAAATCATCGAATCGGAAGTTCGTTGCAATCGCGAAGAGTCATCGTAAGATATAACACCGATAAATGTTGAAAAACTAGATGTATAGACTTCTCAAAAGTTCTTACATTGCCAAGGAGTCCAACTCCAGCACAGACAGGTTCGCTCCGTTCAAATGCTCCGACTTTTATGAGTCAACTGCACAAAAGTGACCGCACCGATTCCGCCAAAATTGACTTCCTGAACACTCATACCATCGCTACGAATCCATACTGGAGAAGGGCGGTATATGATTTCTCTTGTTCTATCATGGAGAAGCGTGAACAAATATATCTGGGAGTGTAAGGATACGGTTTAATCATTTGAAGGCATATTGTTTATTGTGTTTTCATAAAAGACTTTTTTATGCGATATATAAGTAATGTTCATTATCTTAACTTCTCCGATTCTTCAATCAATGAATTTACAGAGTGTTTATGGGACTCCCGGATAGCTGTGTGGGCAGCGAGTTCGACTTCAATGAAAGCGGTCCGGGTTCGATTCCCGGTGGGATCTCACGTGACCTCGGCTGTCGAAGCATTTTCCACAATAGCACTACTACAACTACAGTGTGTTTGAGTAGGCCGCTAATGAATGAATTTTGACGAATTTACTCTTCTCAATGTATTATCAATAAGGATTGGCGAGTTAAAATTTTAACAATCTTTCTACATTACGTTGAAAATTATAAGGATTATTGAATGAAGATCTTGGAAATAATGATTGTATCAATTTCATATTCCCTCCAAGTGGAATCATTTGGGTTTCCCCAAAATAGCCACCTAAAACTTTTCTTTGAAACTTTTCAGTTAAGCAGTTATACTGCCTAAAATTTTATAAGAGATGCTGAATTTTCCTACATTCTTTATTTCAGACTAAGGTATGCGGAACAGGGAAATGTAATTGCCTATAAATATCCACAGGGATCCAGTGAGTGTGGGTTATAGATTTCATAGTCAAGTCAAGAAGGCCGTCTTGGGTATGAAGTCACTCCTCATCCCATTCGAGAAATGAAGAAACATCATAAGCAATCACATGTTCCTAAGAGACGAGTGAGCAGAGAAAAACAGCTTTCCAGTAAACAGTAATTTTTGTGAAGTACTCTCCTGCAGTTTTGAGCATTTGAGACAGAAATGTGGTAATATTTACACGGTTTTGTTCGTTTATACTTTGAAGAATCCCAACCTATATACTCATTTTAAATCATATTGTATCATTGAAAATTATCACTAAATTGTTGAGGTATTTATCAATGGCTTGATCAAAACATTCCAAGGACATTTGGACATTATTAATAACTTGTAATATTGCATTTAAAAGCCCTTAGCACGAGAGTACCTGGCCAGCAAAGAGAAGTGATTGCTTCTACATCTCATATTGTGTCCAGTTCTTGTGAGAGTGCAGCACTTTGTGTGATGCAGGATCCATCTTTTGCTACTCCGCCACCTCGTAAAAGGTCTACACAAAAAGGTTAATTGCTGCACTAAAATGGAATTTCATTCTATGCTTTATTACTTCAGCTGACTCGAAGGCAGCAATTCCTTTTAAGATGAGTTTTGATAAGGTTTTATAAATTTTACTATATGAAGTTTGGAGTAGAACCTTCATGTTAACTTACGTGTTGGAGAAAATAAATTGGAAGTGTACTTTGTTTGCAATGATATGATAATATCTAAGGATAGTAGAACATAATCTAAGGCTGAGAAGGAAAGGAAATTTATAAATAACATTGTTCAATTCCATTCTGTTTTTATTTACCACTATAGCCATGTACTGGGACAGACGTATACTCTGGAAGGTCATACATACAAAATAATACATGGATATAAAATACACGCATACTTACAATAAAAATTGTATACATACAAACATACTATTCCTCTACATACCCCTTACATACGTTAGCTTTAAATTCATGATCTTAGTTGTCGTACCATACATTGGACATAAGGTACAATATTTTGTACTATTTTGTATGATCTTTTCAGATTAAGGAACCTAAGGAAATAAGTTTACATATGTATCTTTTATTTGGATATTCTATGATTGATTTTTTTATTGTTATTATCTTTAAAGAAGCAGGTTTTTTATATAAAATTATTTTTACTATAAAGCAGAAGCCATTTCTTAATTTTTATTTTGAAGCAGTCTCTCTTTTGTCATAAAATTGAGATATTTTTTTATCATTACTATACAGGGCCCATTTCCATTACTTTTATCTATTTCATTTATCACTTTATATAACAGGATATTTATTTTTATTTTATAGCAGGTACTATTTTGTTTTTCTTCATATTAGTGTTTTTTACTGTCATATGATACAATTTTCTTTATTTTAATGCTGAGGACTGTGCTGCCAGTGATAATCATTTACTTTCCTTTGAATAAATTTGTTATATAGAGAATGAATATTTATATTCTAATGACCCAAGGGGATGAAAATAAATGAATTGCCTATAGCATGGAAAAGGCGTACTTTTCAATGTATTGTTTCCTTTCTAAGGGACTGTTAGGGATTACAATCCACCTTGTTCTTACATCCAGTATGTTCTGGGTTTTTGTCACGTCCTCTGTAGGCCTAACACTGGCATGCCTGAGGCTGACATTAGCACTGCTTCCCAATGATTTTTGGTATCAGCCTTGTGCATAAAAATGCAATGCACAAAGGACAAAGGCCCAAAGGAATTATTCCAGTTATTAATACCATATATATTTGGTTATATCTATTGTAATGTATCTATATCGTATTATATCTATATGGTTACAATAATCATTTCATTCATCATTAATTATTTTATTTCGAAGACAGAAATGATTAATCTTCCATCATAATTAAATTATTCCAATACAATATATATATATATTATTTACTATTACCTACTTTTTTAATACAATACTTACTTTTGGATTTTGTGAGTCATTTGCCTATGGTGCAGTCATGTCTTACTTGAGTTCCTATATATTATTGAATTATTTACTAATTGTATCATACTAATAACTTGTGGTACGTAATACAATTATCCTCCAAAGATTATGAGTAAAGAAGAATCCATGGAATATGAATCATCTGCATGAAAAGCCTTAGCTAATTCTCATGGTCATGTTTTGCTGAAATTCCAACTACATTATTTATTTTATTTTTTAAGCTACTTTATTTCCTTGAAATGTATCATATTTTGTTTTGAAAAGTAAGAAGTCAGGCAGAATTTTGTGTATGTTTAACCTCTATGTTGAAACTTAGTCTGTTATTTATTAAAAATAACTTTTTATGATGCTGATCCAGGATATTGATTGAAATATGATATAAAAATGAAAAAAATAAATTAATTGCTAAGGATATACTTCCATAAGTTGTTGCTTTGAAAAGAATACCCAATTTTAACTATGAATGTTATTTATGATATATTATAACTAAAAGAGTCTTTATGAAGAACAAAGGCTTATGGAAATGAAGAAAAATAATAGGAATCGACTATATTCTTCTGGATGATAATGCCTTTTATCCTAGAAATTTTACTGCAAATGTTGAAAATATGATTGATAAATCAATATGGAATGGAGTATGTTGAAGACAAGTATGATTTAACTTGACATAATGGAAACTGAATCGATAAAATAAAGACTATGACAACATATTCAGATATCTATCCAAAGTCAAAATATTTGGAAATACAACTCACTGGTAATTAATGAACCTTGTTAGGAATATTCACAATGTAAAAAAGTTTAAATGCATGAAATTATGAAATAATTGTCATTAGAGGATGAAAGAATAAGTCGACGCTAGTCTTGAATCAGAAACTCAAGCAACCCAGTAACAAGAGAACTAACTGCCAACTTCTGAATGAACTATAAGAATCAATCTGACAAAGAAAATTTAAAATCTAGGCCAATACCCTATCCAATATACTGGATCAGCAGATTGGAATGTCTTACTTGAAGAAGTTGAAATGTAAGAGATTATGGCTATAGATATTTGCAAACACTTCTTAAATGCAAGAATAAACAACAGATAACCACAACAATTTCTGAATAACCATGAATACACGATTAATTGCAACATATATAATTATTTGCAACATGCAAAACCTATCCAAAAACTGCACTAGCCTTTTGTAAAGAAATGATGCCTTTGAGAAACCAAGGGAAAATAAGCTATAAATCAAAACACAAGAAGGGAGAACCTAACTGCAACTAGCATTATACATTTCAGAAGAATTTAGAGCCTGGCTTCATGACAAGAATATGAAATGAAGAGAGAAAGTTACAACATACTTCCATGATTGTTTACTCAAAAGCAGTGAGGAACTGAACACCTCTTAGCATACTGCAAAAAGTCCTCCAGATGATATAACAACACTGCTTGCTTATCACACCACTCATTCGCCACATCACTATGTTCTCCTACTTGCAGATGCAAGTTTTCATTAGCATGATGCTCTCACGACTCATGAGATTTCATCCTCTTGCTCAACTTGATGTTGAACCCCAAATTACTAACGATGACACGAAGGGAAAGGTTTGACAAAGAAGAAAACATCAAGTTCGGCGAAGAATCAACCACCAGTGGCATAAATAACAGCTACCTTTCCACATAGATACCCTGCAAAAATATCATTTACTTTCACTTTAATAACGAGTAATTATGTATAAATTACTTTTTATAAAATAAATCCAAACTATAGTTAACTATACATTGATTGACAGGATTTGATCGAGTGAAAAAACTAGGTCAATCACATCTATCACGCCGATTTTAAAACCAGAATAAATTTACTGGAGTAAAAATGCGCTTAAAGATTAAATCCACATGTAAAATCTATCGGAAGTTTTCTCTACGAAATCAAAAGTTTCAAAGTTTATACATAATCGCTTTCTCGTTTGACAGAACACATCTAGCATTTCAAAACATTCGAAAGCGATAGACAGCCTTCAACAATTTGAAAGATTGCGTTAAAAAGATCATTTGTAACGTTAAACAGCGGAATTGCATTTATTCTGTTGGCCAAAATGGGCATAAACATATCGAACAAGTGGCAAGATATTAAAAAGGCGTAGGAAATTTATCTCTATAATGAAACGTTTCCCTTAATTTTTGATGTTACTCCTCGATATCATTTCTTAGAATTGGTAGGACGTTTGATTCTGATGTAAATAAAAAATCATTCTTCGAAGAAAAAATATTTCCATTGTAAAGAGGAGTATACCGAAGTCGAGCAACAGTCATGCGATTCTGACATAGAACGCGCCGTGAAATTCTCAGTGTACTGAGACAGTAGAGTAGCGATAAGTGTGTTTCTTACCGGTAAACACGAAAGTTAATTTTCCGCTGATAAGGAAGCCCACTACTATAAAATAATTATGGGCGATTTTAACGCTCGTGTAGGTCAACAGGAAGCCGATGACACCGTCGCAGGACAATACGGACTGGGCCAGAGAAACGAACGTGGTCACCGCCTGGTAGAGTTTGCTGAATGCACCAATATGTACATAACAAATACATATTACAAGAAGAATCCAAAAAGGAAGTGGACTTGGAGAGGACCCAACGGAGCAAAAAATGAAATTGATTACATATTGGTTAATAAACTCTACACAGTGACAGACTGTGAAGTCTTGAATAACTTTAGCACTGGAAGTGACCACAGGATCGTAAGATGCAGATTGAAGATTAATCCCCAAATGGAACGCAAGAAGTTGATTTCATGCAAGAAACATGAAATAAGCATCAAAAAACTAGAAGAAAACAAGAATAAATATCAGCTTGAGCTAAAAAATAGATTCTCAGCACTTCAAGAAGAAGAACTAGAAACCAAAGTCATGCAAGCTGTTAAGGAAGCAGCAGAAGAAGTAGCAAGCACACCAAGAAGAGCTAAAGATAGAAAGCTAAGTGACAGCACCCGACAAATGATGAAACGACGTAAGGAACTGAAGAATTCAGATACACAAAAGGATAACATCGAATACGCCGAGCTTAGTAAGGCTATCAGAAGGGCAATTAAGGAAGACGTGAGAAAATTCAATGAGAGAATTGTGCAAGAGGCTATAGAAAACAGCAAAAGTATGAAGAAGACCAGACAACGCCTAGCAATTGGAAGGAAACAGATTCTAGCCATACAGAAGGAAGATGGTACAAGAACTTGCAACAGACAAGCAATACTAAGGACGGTAGCAGAATACTTTGTCAACCTATACAAGAAGGAAGAAAATGATGAAGAGGAAAACCAAGAAGAAAGCCAAAACCAACGAGATCCCCTCTCTATTCTCCCAGAAGAAGTAACTGCAGCAATAAAGCAGACGAAGAACGGAAAAGCAGGAGGCATAGATGGAGTGTTAGCAGAATATCTAAAACTTGGTGGAACAGAAGTTGCACACGTTTTAGCGCAGCTATTCACAACTTGCCTGAAACAAGGAAGAATCCCCCAGGACTGGAATCATGCAAGAATAGTCCTTTTGCATAAGAAAGGAAGCAAGGAAGAGCTGAAGAATTACCGCCCCATCAGTCTCCTTCCTGTTGTTTACAAAACATTCATGAGGATAATAGCTGAACGGATAAAGATTATTCTATCATCTGCCCAGCCTAGAGAACAAGCAGGATTCCGGAAGGGCTTCAGTACTATGGACCACATCCACACACTACAAGAAATAATCAGCAGGACGAATGAATATGAGATGCCACTAGTACTATGCTTTGTGGACTATGCTCAGGCCTTCGACTCAGTAAGTACCTCCTCTACACTAGAAGCTCTGGAAAAACAAGGAGTAGATGCAGAGTACATCCGACTCCTACGCAGCATTTATAAAAATGCCACAGCCTCAGTAATGCTACACGAAGTTACTGAAGAATTCAAGATTGAGAAGGGAGTTAGACAAGGAGATTGCCTTTCCCCAATTCTTTTCACAGCTGTTCTGGAGGAAGTTTTTAAAACCTTGGACTGGGAGCAGAAAGGTCTGCGGATTAATGGGGAACACATCAGTCATCTGCGCTTTGCAGATGATATAGTACTCTTCGCAACCAACGGAGAAGATCTAGCTTCAAGACTTCATGAACTGAACACAGCAGGACAGAAGATAGGACTCAGGATAAATTTAACAAAAACAAAGGTAATGTATAACTCTTTTGCAGCACAAGAAACAATCAAATTTGAAGGGACGCCTCTGGATGTCTGCTCAGAATACACATACCTAGGACAACTAGTAACCACAGGAGAGAACAACAGGATTAACGAAGTAAACAGAAGAATTAAACTCGGCTGGAGTGCCTTCGGAAGAAATGCACACATTCTAAAGTCACAAATGCCAATGGTCTTGAAGAGAAAGGTCTTCAACCAATGCATTCTACCAGTGTTGACATATGGAAGCGAAACCTGGGTGTTAAACGCAGCAATAACCCAGCGACTTCAGACAACGCAAAGAAGTATGGAAAGGTGTATGCTTGGGATCACAAGAAGAGACAGGAAACGCAACACCTGGGTGAGGATGAAGACCGGAGTGACAGACATCGTAAATAAAGTAAGGTCACTGAAATGGATGTGGGCAGGCCATGTGGCCAGAAGAAACGACAACCGTTGGACAAGAGCGGTTCTGAACTGGACACCAAGAGATGTGAAGAGACCAAGAAGAAGACCAAAGGACCGATGGAACAGAGACATCATTAAGTACTTAGGTGTGACATGGCAAAGAGAAGCTCAGAATAGAGAGAATTGGAAAGCGCTTGGGGAGGCCTACATCCGACATCGGATTGAAAATGGCTGATGATGATGATGATGATGATGATGAATTATCTTAATAAAGTATTTATTAAGCAATTTATACAAATAAAAAATTTAACATAATTTATTTCAGATTCAAATGCAAAGCTGAAACTTCTATTACAATATTTTGAAATATTTCTCCAAGTCAAACTTGAGAGCAATGTAAAATATTCTACGTCTAATTTAGACTACAAAGTTCAAATCCCTGGAGATAATAATAATGTCAGAAGCTACTCCTTTTCCAGGAATGAATTGAATACACAAAAAATTTGAGCAAATATTTTTTATTTACTTGTATCATTTTAAATGTTTTTTTACAAGTGATTTTATAAATTTAAAATTACACAATGTATTTTGTATTAAAATTAAAAGACAATTATTAACACTACAACTGTTGATGACTGAGCGTATAGTAAACTACTATCTGCGCTTTGAGTACTAATTAATTGATTCTAAGACATCGAAAGTATGAAAGTCGCGCATATATTGGCACTAGAATAAAAACGATCATGCACTAATTCACACACATCCTTCTTATTCGTATTTTATCATGTAATTATTTGTATTCAAACATTGGAGCAGCGATAACGGGAGCACAGCATTGACGTCTATAGTATGACATTCATAATATTGAATGCTAATTATTTAAACGAAAGCATTGTATTTATACAGCGACATAATTCAAAATATGATTTTTGAAATAGTTAATTATTCCATCAGAAGTCATTAAAAATTTAATGAAAATAGTTTTTGTTTTGACCGACAGGTACTACTAGAGTCAAAGTTTGGCGGAAATCTATTTTCATAACTTTTTAATCAAGTGTTACGATCGAAAGTATTGCGTTGTAAAATCGAGTTACATTAAAATAAGATCACTGATATAGTCCATTGGCTGTTCCCAAATAAAATAAAATATAACAAGTATTGATTTGACTTCCGGGCACGGTCGGAGCCAAGGCTCTTCGGAAAGCTATTCGACATACATCCAACAGAAAAGTTACAATGGGAACTTATGTATTCGTTATGTTGCTGTTTATGAATAAACAAATCGAGAAATAGATTTTAATTCGGTAGTTTATGGCAGCCAAGCTGAAATGCCCCTCGATACTCGTTGTGATGAGAAATTAACCATCTTTTTTACGGGTTGATCTATTAATTAGGCTTACGCTCGCCACGGATTTATATTGAGACTTATTGATCTATCTATAAAATTTCTATGGAGATCAAGAATTGGGTACAGTAGAGTAGTTCCTGCTAATTTCAATTTGGGTAATCTAATATTTCTGTATCACCTTCCACGCACTGGCTAAGTCACAGTTTTTCGTATAGAAAACTTCACCACAGGGAATATATTTAAATAGTCTGATGGTTGCCATCAGTATGGAAAATTTGATAAATAACATACTAATCGAGACTTACTCGACCATAATTATACGAAATTATTGCAGGTGTTAACTTTGATACCTTGATTTATGATGTTAGTCACCGAAAACGCCTATATGATTGCGAGGCGATACCCTATGAAATCAGAATGTAGCAGAGGAATCCTTCATCCACGATTCATATATAAGGCATTCATTATGAATAAAAGGTTTTTTTATAAGAAGAATTCAAATTGTTTTAATCAATGATTCTAACATCCCTAACGGATGTGTTAAGAGTAGGACATGTAAATTATGTGAATCCTCCGTGATTTTTAATCGGCGAAGCAAATCTAGTTTCGGTAAGGTAATCGGAAATAATCATCAGCTAAATGGAATGCCTTTAGCTTTCTTAGGGTGATCATAAAAACACTATTCGCTCCAATCGCGTTGTTTCACAGGAAAAATGTAGCATGATGAGGAATAGCCCCCTTCCCCCTTTAAAATTTCAAATCCAACCCTTGCACCGGGTGTTAAACAAGGAAAAGAAAAATTAGTTGAGCTCAAGACCGCGGGGCAGGTATTTGAGTATTGCATAAAGAGGTGTATGGGATACCATAGTCAAACATTGCAGGGACGTCTTAGAACCTAGCACTGCTTCTGGAATGACCTCTGATGCCTATCACCTAATAATATGAGGATGTAAAGTAAGAATATTAACTTACCTTCCAATAATCATTGCATGAGTTCGCGTATAACACCGAATACTACACACACTGACCACTGAAAACTGCACACAATTCAAATCACGATTCACTAACTTTTCCACTCGCAGAGCACTCACTACACACAAATATCACTCCCCTATCTCTTCGCGGTCACCTGAATTGTGCCGGGTCGTTCTTCTCGCCCTGGAGAGGATCTCACCGCTGGTGAGGACCTCTGGTCAAATTATAACCATGAATCCCGAGGCCAATTCCTGCAATCCTTCCTTCAGCTGTGGAATCCCATCCCAGCCGTCGAAGACGCCAAGGTTGATGTCTTTGTGAAACTCGTAGGCCTCCGAGATAAATTGAGAAAGGAATGCATTGAAATTATCTTGCTATGTAAGATCTTACGAAAAGAGCTCAAAACAACGTGATTTCCTTGAATGTGCATTTAAGAAGTCAGTCTCAACACTCAAAATTTCTCTATGGCACTCATTTAAAACTTACCCCGCCATCGAACATTGTCAAATGATGCAACAAAAAGAAATTAAATGGGTGAGAAAGGCTTTATATCCTGGGGTTATTTACATTATGAACTCTGCATATGGAAAATTAAAATGAAACTATACTCAGCAATAACGAGAGGAGGTTTTTATGCAATGAAAATGTATTACGAGATATGCACAAGTATAATCATTTCCATTTTCTAAGTTAATCAAAAGCTGCTCATGAAGTTTCTAAAAGGCCTCAATCATATAATTTTAATGCTTTTGTGGAACGACATGCTAATTTGAAAGAAAAAGAAATTCATATATTTCCACATTCATGGATTTTATCAATTATTCATTGATGTAAAGCAGCTTTGATTGTAGGGTAAAAAGAGAAGGATTAATATAAGTTCTTGCACTTTATTGAAATCCAACGTCTCGCTTTCCATAATGCATATATTTAATCTAAGAACCGACCGCAGATGAGGCAAAGAGTGCCGAAAATATGCATATTAAGTTCATTTAAACTCTTTGAAAGAATTATTCTGTCGGAAAATTGAAAGGAAAACATTAACCAGAATACCTTGAGCCAAGTTCGAATCAGAGGGAAATTCCTCACAGTCTGATAATTTCTCTCATAGAATTAAGGGAACGTGAGAGATGCTTCATGTACTTCTTTAAATTATTTTTAATACTAACAACCTACATCTTTTGCCCCCGGGAGAATCAACTACTCTGGAGTAGGAACTTCAGTTTCTCTTACACATATTTAGACGGCACTCTCTCCAACGAGATTTCAATACCATGATTTCATCGAGAAGATATTATAACGTTTAGGATATTCTTACACTACAAGAGGCAAACTGTAAAGTACGTACCCATCTTCCGAGAAGGAGAGCGCTGACAGCCTCCTAAAACCTCAACGTCCGGCGACTTTGCTTGCAACATAGTGAAGAATTATTATTTAGCGCGGGCGAATAGCACAGTGCAAACTGCCGCTCAGAGACGAAGTTATCAGGACACTAGAATGGGAATAAGGCCTAGGAGTAATATAAAATCATCGAATCGGAAGTTCGTTGCAATCGCGAAGAGTCATCCGTAAGATATAACACCGATAAATGTTGAAAAACTAGATGTATAGACTTCTCAAAAGTTCTTACATTGCCAAGGAGTCCAACTCCAGCACAGACAGGTTCGCTCCGTTCAAATGCTCCGACTTTTATGAGTCAACTGCACAAAAGTGACCGCACCGATTCCGCCAAAATTGACTTCCTGAACACTCATACCATCGCTACGAATCCATACTGGAGAAGGGCGGTATATGATTTCTCTTGTTCTATCATGGAGAAGCGTGAACAAATATATCTGGGAGTGTAAGGATACGGTTTAATCATTTGAAGGCATATTGTTTATTGTGTTTTCATAAAAGACTTTTTTATGCGATATATAAGTAATGTTCATTATCTTAACTTCTCCGATTCTTCAATCAATGAATTTACAGAGTGTTTATGGGACTCCCGGATAGCTGTGTGGGCAGCGAGTTCGACTTCAATGAAAGCGGTCCGGGTTCGATTCCCGGTGGGATCTCACGTGACCTCGGCTGTCGAAGCATTTTCCACAATAGCACTACTACAACTACAGTGTGTTTGAGTAGGCCGCTAATGAATGAATTTTGACGAATTTACTCTTCTCAATGTATTATCAATAAGGATTGGCGAGTTAAAATTTTAACAATCTTTCTACATTACGTTGAAAATTATAAGGATTATTGAATGAAGATCTTGGAAATAATGATTGTATCAATTTCATATTCCCTCCAAGTGGAATCATTTGGGTTTCCCCAAAATAGCCACCTAAAACTTTTCTTTGAAACTTTTCAGTTAAGCAGTTATACTGCCTAAAATTTTATAAGAGATGCTGAATTTTCCTACATTCTTTATTTCAGACTAAGGTATGCGGAACAGGGAAATGTAATTGCCTATAAATATCCACAGGGATCCAGTGAGTGTGGGTTATAGATTTCATAGTCAAGTCAAGAAGGCCGTCTTGGGTATGAAGTCACTCCTCATCCCATTCGAGAAATGAAGAAACATCATAAGCAATCACATGTTCCTAAGAGACGAGTGAGCAGAGAAAAACAGCTTTCCAGTAAACAGTAATTTTTGTGAAGTACTCTCCTGCAGTTTTGAGCATTTGAGACAGAAATGTGGTAATATTTACACGGTTTTGTTCGTTTATACTTTGAAGAATCCCAACCTATATACTCATTTTAAATCATATTGTATCATTGAAAATTATCACTAAATTGTTGAGGTATTTATCAATGGCTTGATCAAAACATTCCAAGGACATTTGGACATTATTAATAACTTGTAATATTGCATTTAAAAGCCCTTAGCACGAGAGTACCTGGCCAGCAAAGAGAAGTGATTGCTTCTACATCTCATATTGTGTCCAGTTCTTGTGAGAGTGCAGCACTTTGTGTGATGTAGGATCCATCTTTTGCTACTCCGCCACCTCGTAAAAGGTCTACACAAAAAGGTTAATTGCTGCACTAAAATGGAATTTCATTCTATGCTTTATTACTTCAGCTGACTCGAAGGCAGCAATTCCTTTTAAGATGAGTTTTGATAAGGTTTTATAAATTTTACTATATGAAGTTTGGAGTAGAACCTTCATGTTAACTTACGTGTTGGAGAAAATAAATTGGAAGTGTACTTTGTTTGCAATGATATGATAATATCTAAGGATAGTAGAACATAATCTAAGGCTGAGAAGGAAAGGAAATTTATAAATAACATTGTTCAATTCCATTCTGTTTTTATTTACCACTATAGCCATGTACTGGGACAGACGTATACTCTGGAAGGTCATACATACAAAATAATACATGGATATAAAATACACGCATACTTACAATAAAAATTGTATACATACAAACATACTATTCCTCTACATACCCCTTACATACGTTAGCTTTAAATTCATGATCTTAGTTGTCGTACCATACATTGGACATAAGGTACAATATTTTGTACTATTTTGTATGATCTTTTCAGATTAAGGAACCTAAGGAAATAAGTTTACATATGTATCTTTTATTTGGATATTCTATGATTGATTTTTTTATTGTTATTATCTTTAAAGAAGCAGGTTTTTTATATAAAATTATTTTTACTATAAAGCAGAAGCCATTTCTTAATTTTTATTTTGAAGCAGTCTCTCTTTTGTCATAAAATTGAGATATTTTTTTACCATTACTATACAGGGCCCATTTCCATTACTTTTATCTATTTCATTTATCACTTTATATAACAGGATATTTATTTTTATTTTATAGCAGGTACTATTTTGTTTTTCTTCATATTAGTGTTTTTTACTGTCATATGATACAATTTTCTTTATTTTAATGCTGAGGACTGTGCTGCCAGTGATAATCATTTACTTTCCTTTGAATAAATTTGTTATATAGAGAATGAATATTTATATTCTAATGACCCAAGGGGATGAAAATAAATGAATTGCCTATAGCATGGAAAAGGCGTACTTTTCAATGTATTGTTTCCTTTCTAAGGGACTGTTAGGGATTACAATCCACCTTGTTCTTACATCCAGTATGTTCTGGGTTTTTGTCACGTCCTCTGTAGGCCTAACACTGGCATGCCTGAGGCTGACATTAGCACTGCTTCCCAATGATTTTTGGTATCAGCCTTGTGCATAAAAATGCAATGCACAAAGGACAAAGGCCCAAAGGAATTATTCCAGTTATTAATACCATATATATTTGGTTATATCTATTGTAATGTATCTATATCGTATTATATCTATATGGTTACAATAATCATTTCATTCATCATTAATTATTTTATTTCGAAGACAGAAATGATTAATCTGCCATCATAATTAAATTATTCCAATACAATATATATATATTATTTACTATTACCTACTTTTTTAATACAATACTTACTTTTGGATTTTGTGAGTCATTTGCCTATGGTGCAGTCATGTCTTACTTGAGTTCCTATATATTATTGAATTATTTACTAATTGTATCATACTAATAACTTGTGGTACGTAATACAATTATCCTCCAAAGATTATGAGTAAAGAAGAATCCATGGAATATGAATCATCTGCATGAAAAGCCTTAGCTAATTCTCATGGTCATGTTTTGCTGAAATTCCAACTACATTATTTATTTTATTTTTTAAGCTACTTTATTTCCTTGAAATGTATCATATTTTGTTTTGAAAAGTAAGAAGTCAGGCAGAATTTTGTGTATGTTTAACCTCTATGTTGAAACTTAGTCTGTTATTTATTAAAAATAACTTTTTATGATGCTGATCCAGGATATTGATTGAAATATGATATAAAAATGAAAAAAATAAATTAATTGCTAAGGATATACTTCCATAAGTTGTTGCTTTGAAAAGAATACCCAATTTTAACTATGAATGTTATTTATGATATATTATACCTAAAAGAGTCTTTATGAAGAACAAAGGCTTATGGAAATGAAGAAAAATAATAGGAATCGACTATATTCTTCTGGATGATAATGCCTTTTATCCTAGAAATTTTACTGCAAATGTTGAAAATATGATTGATAAATCAATATGGAAAGGAGTATGTTGAAGACAAGTATGATTTAACTTGACATAATGGAAACTGAATCGATAAAATAAAGACTATGACAACATATTCAGACATCTATCCAAAGTCAAAATATTTGGAAATACAACTCACTGGTAATTAATGAACCTTGTTAGGAATATTCACAATGTAAAAAAGTTTAAATGCATGAAATTATGAAATAATTGTCATTAGAGGATGAAAGAATAAGTCGACGCTAGTCTTGAATCAGAAACTCAAGCAACCCAGTAACAAGAGAACTAACTGCCAACTTCTGAATGAACTATAAGAATCAATCTGACAAAGAAAATTTAAAATCTAGGCCAATACCCTATCCAATATACTGGATCAGCAGATTGGAATGTCTTACTTGAAGAAGTTGAAATGTAAGAGATTATGGCTATAGATATTTGCAAACACTTCTTAAATGAAAGAATAAACAACAGATAACCACAACAATTTCTGAATAACAATGAATACACGATTAATTGCAACATATGTAATTATTTGCAACATGCAAAACCTATCCAAAGACTGCACTAGCCTTTTGTAAAGAAATGATGCCTTTGAGAAACCAAGGGAAGATAAGCTATAAATCAAAACACAAGAAGGGAGAACCTAACTGCAACTAGCATTATACATTTCAGAAGAATTTAAAGCCTGGCTTCATGACAAGAATATGAAATGAAGAGAGAAAGTTACAACATACTTCCATGATTGTTTACTCAAAAGCAGTGAGGAACTGAACACCTCTTAGCATACTGCAAAAAGTCCTCCAGATGATATAACAACACTGCTTGCTTATCACACCACTCATTCGCCACATCACTATGTTCTCCTACTTGCAGATGCAAGTTTTCATTAGCATGATGCTCTCACGACTCATGAGATTTCATCCTCTTGCTCAACTTGATGTTGAACCCCAAATTACTAACGATGACACGAAGGGAAAGGTTTGACAAAGAAGAAAACATCAAGTTCGGCGAAGAATCAACCACCAGTGGCATAAATAACAGCTACCTTTCCACATAGATACCCTGCAAAAATATCATTTACTTTCACTTTAATAACGAGTAATTAAGTATAAATTACTTTTTATAAAATAAATCCAAACTATAGTTAACTATACATTGATTGACAGGATTTGATCGAGTGAAAAAACTAGGTCAATCACATCTATCACGCCGATTTTAAAACCAGAATAAATTTACTGGAGTAAAAATGCGCTTAAAGATTAAATCCACATGTAAAATCTATCGGAAGTTTTCTCTACGAAATCAAAAGTTTCAAAGTTTATACATAATCGCTTTCTCGTTTGACAGAACACATCTAGCATTTCAAAACATTCGAAAGCGATAGACAGCCTTCAACAATTTGAAAGATTGCGTTAAAAAGATCATTTGTAACGTTAAACAGCGGAATTGCATTTATTCTGTTGGCCAAAATGGGCATAAACATATCGAACAAGTGGCAAGATATTAAAAAGGCGTAGGAAATTTATCTCTATAATGAAACGTTTCCCTTAATTTTTGATGTTACTCCTCGATATCATTTCTTAGAATTGGTAGGACGTTTGATTCTGATGTAAATAAAAAATCATTCTTCGAAGAAAAAATATTTCCATTGTAAAGAGGAGTATACCGAAGTCGAGCAACAGTCATGCGATTCTGACATAGAACGCGCCGTGAAATTCTCAGTGTACTGAGACAGTAGAGTAGCGATAAGTGTGTTTCTTACCGGTAAACACGAAAGTTAATTTTCTGCAATCATTGAACATTGCACTGTTCTACAGCGTTCTGATTGCGCAGTGTACAGTGATACCGTATGAATCTCAATAGAATACACACGAGTATTTACTTCCTTTTTTCTTATTTGAAACGGTAGAATTCACATCGCTACATATTGAATCAATGTCAGGCAAAATTTATGATCTCTTTGCGTTTAATTGAGATGAAGCTTATTATTATTTTTTTTTAATTCAGCTAGGATTAAGCAATAATTAAGTTTAATAGTTTTTTTCCCGAATGCAATTGAATTCATGCGAATTAATTATCTTAATAAAGTATTTATTAAGCAATTTATACAAATAAAAAATTTAACATAATTTATTTCAGATTCAAATGCAAAGCTGAAACTTCTATTACAATATTTTGAAATATTTCTCCAAGTCAAACTTGAGAGCAATGTAAAATATTCTACGTCTAATTTAGACTACAAAGTTCAAATCCCTGGAGATAATAATAATGTCAGAAGCTACTCCTTTTCCAGGAATGAATTGAATACACAAAAAATTTGAGCAAATATTTTTTATTTACTTGTATCATTTTAAATGTTTTTTTACAAGTGATTTTATAAATTTAAAATTACACAATGTATTTTCAATTACAATTAAAAGACAATTATTAACACTACAACTGTTGATGACTGAGCGTATAGTAAACTACTATCTGCGCTTTGAGTACTAATTAATTGATTCTAAGACATCGAAAGTATGAAAGTCGCGCATATATTGGCACTAGAATAAAAACGATCATGCACTAATTCACACACATCCTTCTTATTCGTATTTTATCATGTAATTATTTGTATTCATACATTGGAGCAGCGATAACGGGAGCACAGCATTGACGTCTATAGTATGACATTCATAATATTGAATGTTAATTATTTAAACGAAAGCATTGTATTTATACAGCGACATAATTCAAAATATGATTTTTGAAATAGTTAATTATTCCATCAGAAGTCATTAAAAATTTAATGAAAATAGTTTTTGTTTTGACCGACAGGTACTACTAGAGTCAAAGTTTGGCGGAAATCTATTTTCATAACTTTTTAATCAAGTGTTACGATCGAAAGTATTGCGTTGTAAAATCGAGTTACATTAAAATAAGATCACTGATATAGTCCATTGGCTGTTCCCAAATAATATAAAATATAACAAGTATTGATTTGACTTCCGGGCACGGTCGGAGCCAAGGCTCTTCGGAAAGCTATTCGCAATACATCCAACAGAAAAGTTACAATGGGAACTTATGTATTCGTTATGTTGCTGTTTATGAATAAACAAATCGAGAAATGGATTTTAATTCGGTAGTTTATGGCAGCCAAGCTGAAATGCCCCTCGTTACTCGTGATGAGAAAATAACCATCTATTTTACGGGTTGATCTATTAATTAGGCTTACGCTCGCCACGGATTTATATTGAGACTTATTGATCTATCTATAAAATTTCTATGGAGATCAAGAATTGGGTACAGTAGAGTAGTTCCTGCTAATTTCAATTTGGGTAATCTAATATTTCTGTATCACCTTCCACGCACTGGCTAAGTCACAGTTTTTCGTATAGAAAACTTCACCACAGGGAATATATTTAAATAGTCTGATGGTTGCCATCAGTATGGAAAATTTGATAAATAACATACTAATCGAGACTTACTCGACCATAATTATACGAAATTATTGCAGGTGTTAACTTTGATACCTTGATTTATGATGTTAGTCACCGAAAACGCCTATATGATAGCGAGGCGATACCCTATGAAATCAGAATGTAGCAGAGGAATCCTTCATCCACGATTCATATATAAGGCATTCATTATGAATAAAAGGTTTTTTTATAAGAAGAATTCAAATTGTTTTAATCAATGATTCTAACATCCCTAACGGATGTGTTAAGAGTAGGACATGTAAATTATGTGAATCCTCCGTGATTTTTAATCGGCGAAGCAAATCTAGTTTCGGTAAGGTAATCGGAAATAATCATCAGCTAAATGGAATGCCTTTAGCTTTCCTAGGGTGATCATAAAAACACTATTCGCTCCAATCGCGTTGTTTCACAGGAAAAATGTAGCATGATGAGGAATAGCCCCCTTCCCCCTTTAAAATTTCAAATCCAACCCTTGCACCGGGTGTTAAACAAGGAAAAGAAAAATTAGTTGAGCTCAAGACCGCGGGGCAGGTATTTGAGTATTGCATAAAGAGGTGTATGGGATACCATAGTCAAACATTGCAGGGACGTCTTAGAACCTAGCACTGCTTCTGGAATGACCTCTGATGCCTATCACCTAATAATATGAGGATGTAAAGTAAGAATATTAACTTACCTTCCAATAATCATTGCATGAGTTCGCGTATAACACCGAATACTACACACACTGACCACTGAAAACTGCACACAATTCAAATCACGATTCACTAACTTTTCCACTCGCAGAGCACTCACTACACACAAATATCACTCCCCTATCTCTTCGCGGTCACCTGAATTGTGCCGGGTCGTTCTTCTCGCCCTGGAGAGGATCTCACCGCTGGTGAGGACCTCTGGTCAAATTATAACCATGAATCCCGAGGCCAATTCCTGCAATCCTTCCTTCAGCTGTGGAATCCCATCCCAGCCGTCGAAGACGCCAAGGTTGATGTCTTTGTGAAACTCGTAGGCCTCCGAGATAAATTGAGAAAGGAATGCATTGAAATTATCTTGCTATGTAAGATCTTACGAAAAGAGCTCAAAACAACGTGATTTCCTTGAATGTGCATTTAAGAAGTCAGTCTCAACACTCAAAATTTCTCTATGGCACTCATTTAAAACTTACCCCGCCATCGAACATTGTCAAATGATGCAACAAAAAGAAATTAAATGGGTGAGAAAGGCTTTATATCCTGGGGTTATTTACATTATGAACTCTGCATATGGAAAATTAAAATGAAACTATACTCAGCAATAACGAGAGGAGGTTTTTATGCAATGAAAATGTATTACGAGATATGCACAAGCATAAGCATTTCCATTTTCTAAGTTAATCAAAAGCCGCTCATGAAGTTTCTAAAAGGCCTCAATCATATAATTTTAATGCTTTTGTGGAACGACATGCTAATTTGAAAGAAAAAGAAATTCATATATTTCCACATTCATGGATTTTATCAATTATTCATTGATGTAAAGCAGCTTTGATTGTAGGGTAAAAAGAGAAGGATTAATATAAGTTCTTGCACTTTATTGAAATCCAACGTCTCGCTTTCCATAATGCATATATTTAATCTAAGAACCGACCGCAGATGAGGCAAAGAGTGCCGAAAATATGCATATTAAGTTCATTTAAACTCTTTGAAAGAATTATTCTGTCGGAAAATTGAAAGGAAAACATTAACCAGAATACCTTGAGCCAAGCTCGAATCAGAGGGAAATTCCTCACAGTCTGATAATTTCTCTCATAGAATTAAGGGAACGTGAGAGATGCTTCATGTACTTCTTTAAATTATTTTTAAAACTAACAACCTACATCTTTTGCCCCCGGGAGAATCAACTACTCTGGAGTAGGAACTTCAGTTTCTCTTACACATATTTAGACGGCACTCTCTCCAACGAGATTTCAATACCATGATTTCATCGAGAAGATATTATAACGTTTAGGATATTCTTACACTACAAGAGGCAAACTGTAAAGTACGTACCCATCTTCCGAGAAGGAGAGCGCTGACAGCCTCCTAAAACCTCAACGTCCGGCGACTTTGCTTGCAACATAGTGAAGAATTATTATTTAGCGCGGGCGAATAGCACAGTGCAAACTGCCGCTCAGAGACGAAGTTATCAGGACACTAGAATGGGAATAAGGCCTAGGAGTAATATAAAATCATCGAATCGGAAGTTCGTTGCAATCGCGAAGAGTCATCCGTAAGATATAACACCGATAAATGTTGAAAAACTAGATGTATAGACTTCTCAAAAGTTCTTACATTGCCAAGGAGTCCAACTCCAGCACAGACAGGTTCGCTCCGTTCAATGCTCCGACTTTTATGAGTCAACTGCACAAAAGTGACCGCACCGATTCCGCCAAAATTGACTTCCTGAACACTCATACCATCGCTACGAATCCATACTGGAGAAGGGCGGTATATGATTTCTCTTGTTCTATCATGGAGAAGCGTGAACAAATATATCTGGGAGTGTAAGGATACGGTTTAATCATTTGAAGGCATATTGTTTATTGTGTTTTCATAAAAGACTTTTTTATGCGATATATAAGTAATGTTCATTATCTTAACTTCTCCGATTCTTCAATCAATGAATTTACAGAGTGTTTATGGGACTCCCGGATAGCTGTGTGGGCAGCGAGTTCGACTTCAATGAAAGCAGGCCGGGTTCGATTCCCGGTGGGATCTCACGTGACCTCGGCTGTCGAAGCATTTTCCACAATAGCACTACTACAACTACAGTGTGTTTGAGTAGGCCGCTAATGAATGAATTTTGACGAATTTACTCTTCTCAATGTATTATCAATAAGGATTGGCGAGTTAAAATTTTAACAATCTTTCTACATTACGTTGAAAATTATAAGGATTATTGAATGAAGATCTTGGAAATAATGATTGTATCAATTTCATATTCCCTCCAAGTGGAATCATTTGGGTTTCCCCAAAATAGCCACCTAAAACTTTTCTTTGAAACTTTTCAGTTAAGCAGTTATACTGCCTAAAATTTTATAAGAGATGCTGAATTTTCCTACATTCTTTATTTCAGACTAAGGTATGCGGAACAGGGAAATGTAATTGCCTATAAATATCCACAGGGATCCAGTGAGTGTGGGTTATAGATTTCATAGTCAAGTCAAGAAGGCCGTCTTGGGTATGAAGTCACTCCTCATCCCATTCGAGAAATGAAGAAACATCATAAGCAATCACATGTTCCTAAGAGACGAGTGAGCAGAGAAAAACAGCTTTCCAGTAAACAGTAATTTTTGTGAAGTACTCTCCTGCAGTTTTGAGCATTTGAGACAGAAATGTGGTAATATTTACACGGTTTTGTTCGTTTATACTTTGAAGAATCCCAACCTATATACTCATTTTAAATCATATTGTATCATTGAAAATTATCACTAAATTGTTGAGGTATTTATCAATGGCTTGATCAAAACATTCCAAGGACATTTGGACATTATTAATAACTTGTAATATTGCATTTAAAAGCCCTTAGCACGAGAGTACCTGGCCAGCAAAGAGAAGTGATTGCTTCTACATCTCATATTGTGTCCAGTTCTTGTGAGAGTGCAGCACTTTGTGTGATGCAGGATCCATCTTTTGCTACTCCGCCACCTCGTAAAAGGTCTACACAAAAAGGTTAATTGCTGCACTAAAATGGAATTTCATTCTATGCTTTATTACTTCAGCTGACTCGAAGGCAGCAATTCCTTTTAAGATGAGTTTTGATAAGGTTTTATAAATTTTACTATATGAAGTTTGGAGTAGAACCTTCATGTTAACTTACGTGTTGGAGAAAATAAATTGGAAGTGTACTTTGTTTGCAATGATATGATAATATCTAAGGATAGTAGAACATAATCTAAGGCTGAGAAGGAAAGGAAATTTATAAATAACATTGTTCAATTCCATTCTGTTTTTATTTACCACTATAGCCATGTACTGGGACAGACGTATACTCTGGAAGGTCATACATACAAAATAATACATGGATATAAAATACACGCATACTTACAATAAAAATTGTATACATACAAACATACTATTCCTCTACATACCCCTTACATACGTTAGCTTTAAATTCATGATCTTAGTTGTCGTACCATACATTGGACATAAGGTACAATATTTTGTACTATTTTGTATGATCTTTTCAGATTAAGGAACCTAAGGAAATAAGTTTACATATGTATCTTTTATTTGGATATTCTATGATTGATTTTTTTATTGTTATTATCTTTAAAGAAGCAGGTTTTTTATATAAAATTATTTTTACTATAAAGCAGAAGCCATTTCTTAATTTTTATTTTGAAGCAGTCTCTCTTTTGTCATAAAATTGAGATACTTTTTTATCATTACTATACAGGGCCCATTTCCATTACTTTTATCTATTTCATTTATCACTTTATATAACAGGATATTTATTTTTATTTTATAGCAGGTACTATTTTGTTTTTCTTCATATTAGTGTTTTTTACTGTCATATGATACAATTTTCTTTATTTTAATGCTGAGGACTGTGCTGCCAGTGATAATCATTTACTTTCCTTTGAATAAATTTGTTATATAGAGAATGAATATTTATATTCTAATGACCCAAGGGGATGAAAATAAATGAATTGCCTATAGCATGGAAAAGGCGTACTTTTCAATGTATTGTTTCCTTTCTAAGGGACTGTTAGGGATTACAATCCACCTTGTTCTTACATCCAGTATGTTCTGGGTTTTTGTCACGTCCTCTGTAGGCCTAACACTGGCATGCCTGAGGCTGACATTAGCACTGCTTCCCAATGATTTTTGGTATCAGCCTTGTGCATAAAAATGCAATGCACAAAGGACAAAGGCCCAAAGGAATTATTCCAGTTATTAATACCATATATATTTGGTTATATCTATTGTAATGTATCTATATCGTATTATATCTATATGGTTACAATAATCATTTCATTCATCATTAATTATTTTATTTCGAAGACAGAAATGATTAATCTTCCATCATAATTAAATTATTCCAATACAATATATATATATATTATTTACTATTACCTACTTTTTTAATACAATACTTACTTTTGGATTTTGTGAGTCATTTGCCTATGGTGCAGTCATGTCTTACTTGAGTTCCTATATATTATTGAATTATTTACTAATTGTATCATACTAATAACTTGTGGTACATAATACAATTATCCTCCAAAGATTATGAGTAAAGAAGAATCCATGGAATATGAATCATCTGCATGAAAAGCCTTAGCTAATTCTCATGGTCATGTTTTGCTGAAATTCCAACTACATTATTTATTTTATTTTTTAAGCTACTTTATTTCCTTGAAATGTATCATATTTTGTTTTGAAAAGTAAGAAGTCAGGCAGAATTTTGTGTATGTTTAACCTCTATGTTGAAACTTAGTCTGTTATTTATTAAAAATAACTTTTTATGATGCTGATCCAGGATATTGATTGAAATATGATATAAAAATGAAAAAAATAAATTAATTGCTAAGGATATACTTCCATAAGTTGTTGCTTTGAAAAGAATACCCAATTTTAACTATGAATGTTATTTATGATATATTATAACTAAAAGAGTCTTTATGAAGAACAAAGGCTTATGGAAATGAAGAAAAATAATAGGAATCGACTATATTCTTCTGGATGATAATGCCTTTTATCCTAGAAATTTTACTGCAAATGTTGAAAATATGATTGATAAATCAATATGGAATGGAGTATGTTGAAGACAAGTATGATTTAACTTGACATAATGGAAACTGAATCGATAAAATAAAGACTATGACAACATATTCAGATATCTATCCAAAGTCAAAATATTTGGAAATACAACTCACTGGTAATTAATGAACCTTGTTAGGAATATTCACAATGTAAAAAAGTTTAAATGCATGAAATTATGAAATAATTGTCATTAGAGGATGAAAGAATAAGTCGACGCTAGTCTTGAATCAGAAACTCAAGCAACCCAGTAACAAGAGAACTAACTGCCAACTTCTGAATGAACTATAAGAATCAATCTGACAAAGAAAATTTAAAATCTAGGCCAATACCCTATCCAATATACTGGATCAGCAGATTGGAATGTCTTACTTGAAGAAGTTGAAATGTAAGAGATTATGGCTATAGATATTTGCAAACACTTCTTAAATGCAAGAATAAACAACAGATAACCACAACAATTTCTGAATAACCATGAATACACGATTAATTGCAACATATATAATTATTTGCAACATGCAAAACCTATCCAAAAACTGCACTAGCCTTTTGTAAAGAAATGATGCCTTTGAGAAACCAAGGGAAAATAAGCTATAAATCAAAACACAAGAAGGGAGAACCTAACTGCAACTAGCATTATACATTTCAGAAGAATTTAGAGCCTGGCTTCATGACAAGAATATGAAATGAAGAGAGAAAGTTACAACATACTTCCATGATTGTTTACTCAAAAGCAGTGAGGAACTGAACACCTCTTAGCATACTGCAAAAAGTCCTCCAGATGATATAACAACACTGCTTGCTTATCACACCACTCATTCGCCACATCACTATGTTCTCCTACTTGCAGATGCAAGTTTTCATTAGCATGATGCTCTCACGACTCATGAGATTTCATCCTCTTGCTCAACTTGATGTTGAACCCCAAATTACTAACGATGACACGAAGGGAAAGGTTTGACAAAGAAGAAAACATCAAGTTCGGCGAAGAATCAACCACCAGTGGCATAAATAACAGCTACCTTTCCACATAGATACCCTGCAAAAATATCATTTACTTTCACTTTAATAACGAGTAATTATGTATAAATTACTTTTTATAAAATAAATCCAAACTATAGTTAACTATACATTGATTGACAGGATTTGATCGAGTGAAAAAACTAGGTCAATCACATCTATCACGCCGATTTTAAAACCAGAATAAATTTACTGGAGTAAAAATGCGCTTAAAGATTAAATCCACATGTAAAATCTATCGGAAGTTTTCTCTACGAAATCAAAAGTTTCAAAGTTTATACATAATCGCTTTCTCGTTTGACAGAACACATCTAGCATTTCAAAACATTCGAAAGCGATAGACAGCCTTCAACAATTTGAAAGATTGCGTTAAAAAGATCATTTGTAACGTTAAACAGCGGAATTGCATTTATTCTGTTGGCCAAAATGGGCATAAACATATCGAACAAGTGGCAAGATATTAAAAAGGCGTAGGAAATTTATCTCTATAATGAAACGTTTCCCTTAATTTTTGATGTTACTCCTCGATATCATTTCTTAGAATTGGTAGGACGTTTGATTCTGATGTAAATAAAAAATCATTCTTCGAAGAAAAAATATTTCCATTGTAAAGAGGAGTATACCGAAGTCGAGCAACAGTCATGCGATTCTGACATAGAACGCGCCGTGAAATTCTCAGTGTACTGAGACAGTAGAGTAGCGATAAGTGTGTTTCTTACCGGTAAACACGAAAGTTAATTTTCCGCTGATAAGGAAGCCCACTACTATAAAATAATTATGGGCGATTTTAACGCTCGTGTAGGTCAACAGGAAGCCGATGACACCGTCGCAGGACAATACGGACTGGGCCAGAGAAACGAACGTGGTCACCGCCTGGTAGAGTTTGCTGAATGCACCAATATGTACATAACAAATACATATTACAAGAAGAATCCAAAAAGGAAGTGGACTTGGAGAGGACCCAACGGAGCAAAAAATGAAATTGATTACATATTGGTTAATAAACTCTACACAGTGACAGACTGTGAAGTCTTGAATAACTTTAGCACTGGAAGTGACCACAGGATCGTAAGATGCAGATTGAAGATTAATCCCCAAATGGAACGCAAGAAGTTGATTTCATGCAAGAAACATGAAATAAGCATCAAAAAACTAGAAGAAAACAAGAATAAATATCAGCTTGAGCTAAAAAATAGATTCTCAGCACTTCAAGAAGAAGAACTAGAAACCAAAGTCATGCAAGCTGTTAAGGAAGCAGCAGAAGAAGTAGCAAGCACACCAAGAAGAGCTAAAGATAGAAAGCTAAGTGACAGCACCCGACAAATGATGAAACGACGTAAGGAACTGAAGAATTCAGATACACAAAAGGATAACATCGAATACGCCGAGCTTAGTAAGGCTATCAGAAGGGCAATTAAGGAAGACGTGAGAAAATTCAATGAGAGAATTGTGCAAGAGGCTATAGAAAACAGCAAAAGTATGAAGAAGACCAGACAACGCCTAGCAATTGGAAGGAAACAGATTCTAGCCATACAGAAGGAAGATGGTACAAGAACTTGCAACAGACAAGCAATACTAAGGACGGTAGCAGAATACTTTGTCAACCTATACAAGAAGGAAGAAAATGATGAAGAGGAAAACCAAGAAGAAAGCCAAAACCAACGAGATCCCCTCTCTATTCTCCCAGAAGAAGTAACTGCAGCAATAAAGCAGACGAAGAACGGAAAAGCAGGAGGCATAGATGGAGTGTTAGCAGAATATCTAAAACTTGGTGGAACAGAAGTTGCACACGTTTTAGCGCAGCTATTCACAACTTGCCTGAAACAAGGAAGAATCCCCCAGGACTGGAATCATGCAAGAATAGTCCTTTTGCATAAGAAAGGAAGCAAGGAAGAGCTGAAGAATTACCGCCCCATCAGTCTCCTTCCTGTTGTTTACAAAACATTCATGAGGATAATAGCTGAACGGATAAAGATTATTCTATCATCTGCCCAGCCTAGAGAACAAGCAGGATTCCGGAAGGGCTTCAGTACTATGGACCACATCCACACACTACAAGAAATAATCAGCAGGACGAATGAATATGAGATGCCACTAGTACTATGCTTTGTGGACTATGCTCAGGCCTTCGACTCAGTAAGTACCTCCTCTACACTAGAAGCTCTGGAAAAACAAGGAGTAGATGCAGAGTACATCCGACTCCTACGCAGCATTTATAAAAATGCCACAGCCTCAGTAATGCTACACGAAGTTACTGAAGAATTCAAGATTGAGAAGGGAGTTAGACAAGGAGATTGCCTTTCCCCAATTCTTTTCACAGCTGTTCTGGAGGAAGTTTTTAAAACCTTGGACTGGGAGCAGAAAGGTCTGCGGATTAATGGGGAACACATCAGTCATCTGCGCTTTGCAGATGATATAGTACTCTTCGCAACCAACGGAGAAGATCTAGCTTCAAGACTTCATGAACTGAACACAGCAGGACAGAAGATAGGACTCAGGATAAATTTAACAAAAACAAAGGTAATGTATAACTCTTTTGCAGCACAAGAAACAATCAAATTTGAAGGGACGCCTCTGGATGTCTGCTCAGAATACACATACCTAGGACAACTAGTAACCACAGGAGAGAACAACAGGATTAACGAAGTAAACAGAAGAATTAAACTCGGCTGGAGTGCCTTCGGAAGAAATGCACACATTCTAAAGTCACAAATGCCAATGGTCTTGAAGAGAAAGGTCTTCAACCAATGCATTCTACCAGTGTTGACATATGGAAGCGAAACCTGGGTGTTAAACGCAGCAATAACCCAGCGACTTCAGACAACGCAAAGAAGTATGGAAAGGTGTATGCTTGGGATCACAAGAAGAGACAGGAAACGCAACACCTGGGTGAGGATGAAGACCGGAGTGACAGACATCGTAAATAAAGTAAGGTCACTGAAATGGATGTGGGCAGGCCATGTGGCCAGAAGAAACGACAACCGTTGGACAAGAGCGGTTCTGAACTGGACACCAAGAGATGTGAAGAGACCAAGAAGAAGACCAAAGGACCGATGGAACAGAGACATCATTAAGTACTTAGGTGTGACATGGCAAAGAGAAGCTCAGAATAGAGAGAATTGGAAAGCGCTTGGGGAGGCCTACATCCGACATCGGATTGAAAATGGCTGATGATGATGATGATGATGATGATGAATTATCTTAATAAAGTATTTATTAAGCAATTTATACAAATAAAAAATTTAACATAATTTATTTCAGATTCAAATGCAAAGCTGAAACTTCTATTACAATATTTTGAAATATTTCTCCAAGTCAAACTTGAGAGCAATGTAAAATATTCTACGTCTAATTTAGACTACAAAGTTCAAATCCCTGGAGATAATAATAATGTCAGAAGCTACTCCTTTTCCAGGAATGAATTGAATACACAAAAAATTTGAGCAAATATTTTTTATTTACTTGTATCATTTTAAATGTTTTTTTACAAGTGATTTTATAAATTTAAAATTACACAATGTATTTTGTATTAAAATTAAAAGACAATTATTAACACTACAACTGTTGATGACTGAGCGTATAGTAAACTACTATCTGCGCTTTGAGTACTAATTAATTGATTCTAAGACATCGAAAGTATGAAAGTCGCGCATATATTGGCACTAGAATAAAAACGATCATGCACTAATTCACACACATCCTTCTTATTCGTATTTTATCATGTAATTATTTGTATTCAAACATTGGAGCAGCGATAACGGGAGCACAGCATTGACGTCTATAGTATGACATTCATAATATTGAATGCTAATTATTTAAACGAAAGCATTGTATTTATACAGCGACATAATTCAAAATATGATTTTTGAAATAGTTAATTATTCCATCAGAAGTCATTAAAAATTTAATGAAAATAGTTTTTGTTTTGACCGACAGGTACTACTAGAGTCAAAGTTTGGCGGAAATCTATTTTCATAACTTTTTAATCAAGTGTTACGATCGAAAGTATTGCGTTGTAAAATCGAGTTACATTAAAATAAGATCACTGATATAGTCCATTGGCTGTTCCCAAATAAAATAAAATATAACAAGTATTGATTTGACTTCCGGGCACGGTCGGAGCCAAGGCTCTTCGGAAAGCTATTCGACATACATCCAACAGAAAAGTTACAATGGGAACTTATGTATTCGTTATGTTGCTGTTTATGAATAAACAAATCGAGAAATAGATTTTAATTCGGTAGTTTATGGCAGCCAAGCTGAAATGCCCCTCGATACTCGTTGTGATGAGAAATTAACCATCTTTTTTACGGGTTGATCTATTAATTAGGCTTACGCTCGCCACGGATTTATATTGAGACTTATTGATCTATCTATAAAATTTCTATGGAGATCAAGAATTGGGTACAGTAGAGTAGTTCCTGCTAATTTCAATTTGGGTAATCTAATATTTCTGTATCACCTTCCACGCACTGGCTAAGTCACAGTTTTTCGTATAGAAAACTTCACCACAGGGAATATATTTAAATAGTCTGATGGTTGCCATCAGTATGGAAAATTTGATAAATAACATACTAATCGAGACTTACTCGACCATAATTATACGAAATTATTGCAGGTGTTAACTTTGATACCTTGATTTATGATGTTAGTCACCGAAAACGCCTATATGATTGCGAGGCGATACCCTATGAAATCAGAATGTAGCAGAGGAATCCTTCATCCACGATTCATATATAAGGCATTCATTATGAATAAAAGGTTTTTTTATAAGAAGAATTCAAATTGTTTTAATCAATGATTCTAACATCCCTAACGGATGTGTTAAGAGTAGGACATGTAAATTATGTGAATCCTCCGTGATTTTTAATCGGCGAAGCAAATCTAGTTTCGGTAAGGTAATCGGAAATAATCATCAGCTAAATGGAATGCCTTTAGCTTTCTTAGGGTGATCATAAAAACACTATTCGCTCCAATCGCGTTGTTTCACAGGAAAAATGTAGCATGATGAGGAATAGCCCCCTTCCCCCTTTAAAATTTCAAATCCAACCCTTGCACCGGGTGTTAAACAAGGAAAAGAAAAATTAGTTGAGCTCAAGACCGCGGGGCAGGTATTTGAGTATTGCATAAAGAGGTGTATGGGATACCATAGTCAAACATTGCAGGGACGTCTTAGAACCTAGCACTGCTTCTGGAATGACCTCTGATGCCTATCACCTAATAATATGAGGATGTAAAGTAAGAATATTAACTTACCTTCCAATAATCATTGCATGAGTTCGCGTATAACACCGAATACTACACACACTGACCACTGAAAACTGCACACAATTCAAATCACGATTCACTAACTTTTCCACTCGCAGAGCACTCACTACACACAAATATCACTCCCCTATCTCTTCGCGGTCACCTGAATTGTGCCGGGTCGTTCTTCTCGCCCTGGAGAGGATCTCACCGCTGGTGAGGACCTCTGGTCAAATTATAACCATGAATCCCGAGGCCAATTCCTGCAATCCTTCCTTCAGCTGTGGAATCCCATCCCAGCCGTCGAAGACGCCAAGGTTGATGTCTTTGTGAAACTCGTAGGCCTCCGAGATAAATTGAGAAAGGAATGCATTGAAATTATCTTGCTATGTAAGATCTTACGAAAAGAGCTCAAAACAACGTGATTTCCTTGAATGTGCATTTAAGAAGTCAGTCTCAACACTCAAAATTTCTCTATGGCACTCATTTAAAACTTACCCCGCCATCGAACATTGTCAAATGATGCAACAAAAAGAAATTAAATGGGTGAGAAAGGCTTTATATCCTGGGGTTATTTACATTATGAACTCTGCATATGGAAAATTAAAATGAAACTATACTCAGCAATAACGAGAGGAGGTTTTTATGCAATGAAAATGTATTACGAGATATGCACAAGTATAATCATTTCCATTTTCTAAGTTAATCAAAAGCTGCTCATGAAGTTTCTAAAAGGCCTCAATCATATAATTTTAATGCTTTTGTGGAACGACATGCTAATTTGAAAGAAAAAGAAATTCATATATTTCCACATTCATGGATTTTATCAATTATTCATTGATGTAAAGCAGCTTTGATTGTAGGGTAAAAAGAGAAGGATTAATATAAGTTCTTGCACTTTATTGAAATCCAACGTCTCGCTTTCCATAATGCATATATTTAATCTAAGAACCGACCGCAGATGAGGCAAAGAGTGCCGAAAATATGCATATTAAGTTCATTTAAACTCTTTGAAAGAATTATTCTGTCGGAAAATTGAAAGGAAAACATTAACCAGAATACCTTGAGCCAAGTTCGAATCAGAGGGAAATTCCTCACAGTCTGATAATTTCTCTCATAGAATTAAGGGAACGTGAGAGATGCTTCATGTACTTCTTTAAATTATTTTTAATACTAACAACCTACATCTTTTGCCCCCGGGAGAATCAACTACTCTGGAGTAGGAACTTCAGTTTCTCTTACACATATTTAGACGGCACTCTCTCCAACGAGATTTCAATACCATGATTTCATCGAGAAGATATTATAACGTTTAGGATATTCTTACACTACAAGAGGCAAACTGTAAAGTACGTACCCATCTTCCGAGAAGGAGAGCGCTGACAGCCTCCTAAAACCTCAACGTCCGGCGACTTTGCTTGCAACATAGTGAAGAATTATTATTTAGCGCGGGCGAATAGCACAGTGCAAACTGCCGCTCAGAGACGAAGTTATCAGGACACTAGAATGGGAATAAGGCCTAGGAGTAATATAAAATCATCGAATCGGAAGTTCGTTGCAATCGCGAAGAGTCATCCGTAAGATATAACACCGATAAATGTTGAAAAACTAGATGTATAGACTTCTCAAAAGTTCTTACATTGCCAAGGAGTCCAACTCCAGCACAGACAGGTTCGCTCCGTTCAAATGCTCCGACTTTTATGAGTCAACTGCACAAAAGTGACCGCACCGATTCCGCCAAAATTGACTTCCTGAACACTCATACCATCGCTACGAATCCATACTGGAGAAGGGCGGTATATGATTTCTCTTGTTCTATCATGGAGAAGCGTGAACAAATATATCTGGGAGTGTAAGGATACGGTTTAATCATTTGAAGGCATATTGTTTATTGTGTTTTCATAAAAGACTTTTTTATGCGATATATAAGTAATGTTCATTATCTTAACTTCTCCGATTCTTCAATCAATGAATTTACAGAGTGTTTATGGGACTCCCGGATAGCTGTGTGGGCAGCGAGTTCGACTTCAATGAAAGCGGTCCGGGTTCGATTCCCGGTGGGATCTCACGTGACCTCGGCTGTCGAAGCATTTTCCACAATAGCACTACTACAACTACAGTGTGTTTGAGTAGGCCGCTAATGAATGAATTTTGACGAATTTACTCTTCTCAATGTATTATCAATAAGGATTGGCGAGTTAAAATTTTAACAATCTTTCTACATTACGTTGAAAATTATAAGGATTATTGAATGAAGATCTTGGAAATAATGATTGTATCAATTTCATATTCCCTCCAAGTGGAATCATTTGGGTTTCCCCAAAATAGCCACCTAAAACTTTTCTTTGAAACTTTTCAGTTAAGCAGTTATACTGCCTAAAATTTTATAAGAGATGCTGAATTTTCCTACATTCTTTATTTCAGACTAAGGTATGCGGAACAGGGAAATGTAATTGCCTATAAATATCCACAGGGATCCAGTGAGTGTGGGTTATAGATTTCATAGTCAAGTCAAGAAGGCCGTCTTGGGTATGAAGTCACTCCTCATCCCATTCGAGAAATGAAGAAACATCATAAGCAATCACATGTTCCTAAGAGACGAGTGAGCAGAGAAAAACAGCTTTCCAGTAAACAGTAATTTTTGTGAAGTACTCTCCTGCAGTTTTGAGCATTTGAGACAGAAATGTGGTAATATTTACACGGTTTTGTTCGTTTATACTTTGAAGAATCCCAACCTATATACTCATTTTAAATCATATTGTATCATTGAAAATTATCACTAAATTGTTGAGGTATTTATCAATGGCTTGATCAAAACATTCCAAGGACATTTGGACATTATTAATAACTTGTAATATTGCATTTAAAAGCCCTTAGCACGAGAGTACCTGGCCAGCAAAGAGAAGTGATTGCTTCTACATCTCATATTGTGTCCAGTTCTTGTGAGAGTGCAGCACTTTGTGTGATGTAGGATCCATCTTTTGCTACTCCGCCACCTCGTAAAAGGTCTACACAAAAAGGTTAATTGCTGCACTAAAATGGAATTTCATTCTATGCTTTATTACTTCAGCTGACTCGAAGGCAGCAATTCCTTTTAAGATGAGTTTTGATAAGGTTTTATAAATTTTACTATATGAAGTTTGGAGTAGAACCTTCATGTTAACTTACGTGTTGGAGAAAATAAATTGGAAGTGTACTTTGTTTGCAATGATATGATAATATCTAAGGATAGTAGAACATAATCTAAGGCTGAGAAGGAAAGGAAATTTATAAATAACATTGTTCAATTCCATTCTGTTTTTATTTACCACTATAGCCATGTACTGGGACAGACGTATACTCTGGAAGGTCATACATACAAAATAATACATGGATATAAAATACACGCATACTTACAATAAAAATTGTATACATACAAACATACTATTCCTCTACATACCCCTTACATACGTTAGCTTTAAATTCATGATCTTAGTTGTCGTACCATACATTGGACATAAGGTACAATATTTTGTACTATTTTGTATGATCTTTTCAGATTAAGGAACCTAAGGAAATAAGTTTACATATGTATCTTTTATTTGGATATTCTATGATTGATTTTTTTATTGTTATTATCTTTAAAGAAGCAGGTTTTTTATATAAAATTATTTTTACTATAAAGCAGAAGCCATTTCTTAATTTTTATTTTGAAGCAGTCTCTCTTTTGTCATAAAATTGAGATATTTTTTTATCATTACTATACAGGGCCCATTTCCATTACTTTTATCTATTTCATTTATCACTTTATATAACAGGATATTTATTTTTATTTTATAGCAGGTACTATTTTGTTTTTCTTCATATTAGTGTTTTTTACTGTCATATGATACAATTTTCTTTATTTTAATGCTGAGGACTGTGCTGCCAGTGATAATCATTTACTTTCCTTTGAATAAATTTGTTATATAGAGAATGAATATTTATATTCTAATGACCCAAGGGGATGAAAATAAATGAATTGCCTATAGCATGGAAAAGGCGTACTTTTCAATGTATTGTTTCCTTTCTAAGGGACTGTTAGGGATTACAATCCACCTTGTTCTTACATCCAGTATGTTCTGGGTTTTTGTCACGTCCTCTGTAGGCCTAACACTGGCATGCCTGAGGCTGACATTAGCACTGCTTCCCAATGATTTTTGGTATCAGCCTTGTGCATAAAAATGCAATGCACAAAGGACAAAGGCCCAAAGGAATTATTCCAGTTATTAATACCATATATATTTGGTTATATCTATTGTAATGTATCTATATCGTATTATATCTATATGGTTACAATAATCATTTCATTCATCATTAATTATTTTATTTCGAAGACAGAAATGATTAATCTTCCATCATAATTAAATTATTCCAATACAATATATATATATTATTTACTATTACCTACTTTTTTAATACAATACTTACTTTTGGATTTTGTGAGTCATTTGCCTATGGTGCAGTCATGTCTTACTTGAGTTCCTATATATTATTGAATTATTTACTAATTGTATCATACTAATAACTTGTGGTACGTAATACAATTATCCTCCAAAGATTATGAGTAAAGAAGAATCCATGGAATATGAATCATCTGCATGAAAAGCCTTAGCTAATTCTCATGGTCATGTTTTGCTGAAATTCCAACTACATTATTTATTTTATTTTTTAAGCTACTTTATTTCCTTGAAATGTATCATATTTTGTTTTGAAAAGTAAGAAGTCAGGCAGAATTTTGTGTATGTTTAACCTCTATGTTGAAACTTAGTCTGTTATTTATTAAAAATAACTTTTTATGATGCTGATCCAGGATATTGATTGAAATATGATATAAAAATGAAAAAAATAAATTAATTGCTAAGGATATACTTCCATAAGTTGTTGCTTTGAAAAGAATACCCAATTTTAACTATGAATGTTATTTATGATATATTATACCTAAAAGAGTCTTTATGAAGAACAAAGGCTTATGGAAATGAAGAAAAATAATAGGAATCGACTATATTCTTCTGGATGATAATGCCTTTTATCCTAGAAATTTTACTGCAAATGTTGAAAATATGATTGATAAATCAATATGGAAAGGAGTATGTTGAAGACAAGTATGATTTAACTTGACATAATGGAAACTGAATCGATAAAATAAAGACTATGACAACATATTCAGACATCTATCCAAAGTCAAAATATTTGGAAATACAACTCACTGGTAATTAATGAACCTTGTTAGGAATATTCACAATGTAAAAAAGTTTAAATGCATGAAATTATGAAATAATTGTCATTAGAGGATGAAAGAATAAGTCGACGCTAGTCTTGAATCAGAAACTCAAGCAACCCAGTAACAAGAGAACTAACTGCCAACTTCTGAATGAACTATAAGAATCAATCTGACAAAGAAAATTTAAAATCTAGGCCAATACCCTATCCAATATACTGGATCAGCAGATTGGAATGTCTTACTTGAAGAAGTTGAAATGTAAGAGATTATGGCTATAGATATTTGCAAACACTTCTTAAATGAAAGAATAAACAACAGATAACCACAACAATTTCTGAATAACAATGAATACACGATTAATTGCAACATATGTAATTATTTGCAACATGCAAAACCTATCCAAAGACTGCACTAGCCTTTTGTAAAGAAATGATGCCTTTGAGAAACCAAGGGAAGATAAGCTATAAATCAAAACACAAGAAGGGAGAACCTAACTGCAACTAGCATTATACATTTCAGAAGAATTTAAAGCCTGGCTTCATGACAAGAATATGAAATGAAGAGAGAAAGTTACAACATACTTCCATGATTGTTTACTCAAAAGCAGTGAGGAACTGAACACCTCTTAGCATACTGCAAAAAGTCCTCCAGATGATATAACAACACTGCTTGCTTATCACACCACTCATTCGCCACATCACTATGTTCTCCTACTTGCAGATGCAAGTTTTCATTAGCATGATGCTCTCACGACTCATGAGATTTCATCCTCTTGCTCAACTTGATGTTGAACCCCAAATTACTAACGATGACACGAAGGGAAAGGTTTGACAAAGAAGAAAACATCAAGTTCGGCGAAGAATCAACCACCAGTGGCATAAATAACAGCTACCTTTCCACATAGATACCCTGCAAAAATATCATTTACTTTCACTTTAATAACGAGTAATTAAGTATAAATTACTTTTTATAAAATAAATCCAAACTATAGTTAACTATACATTGATTGACAGGATTTGATCGAGTGAAAAAACTAGGTCAATCACATCTATCACGCCGATTTTAAAACCAGAATAAATTTACTGGAGTAAAAATGCGCTTAAAGATTAAATCCACATGTAAAATCTATCGGAAGTTTTCTCTACGAAATCAAAAGTTTCAAAGTTTATACATAATCGCTTTCTCGTTTGACAGAACACATCTAGCATTTCAAAACATTCGAAAGCGATAGACAGCCTTCAACAATTTGAAAGATTGCGTTAAAAAGATCATTTGTAACGTTAAACAGCGGAATTGCATTTATTCTGTTGGCCAAAATGGGCATAAACATATCGAACAAGTGGCAAGATATTAAAAAGGCGTAGGAAATTTATCTCTATAATGAAACGTTTCCCTTAATTTTTGATGTTACTCCTCGATATCATTTCTTAGAATTGGTAGGACGTTTGATTCTGATGTAAATAAAAAATCATTCTTCGAAGAAAAAATATTTCCATTGTAAAGAGGAGTATACCGAAGTCGAGCAACAGTCATGCGATTCTGACATAGAACGCGCCGTGAAATTCTCAGTGTACTGAGACAGTAGAGTAGCGATAAGTGTGTTTCTTACCGGTAAACACGAAAGTTAATTTTCTGCAATCATTGAACATTGCACTGTTCTACAGCGTTCTGATTGCGCAGTGTACAGTGATACCGTATGAATCTCAATAGAATACACACGAGTATTTACTTCCTTTTTTCTTATTTGAAACGGTAGAATTCACATCGCTACATATTGAATCAATGTCAGGCAAAATTTATGATCTCTTTGCGTTTAATTGAGATGAAGCTTATTATTATTTTTTTTTAATTCAGCTAGGATTAAGCAATAATTAAGTTTAATAGTTTTTTTCCCGAATGCAATTGAATTCATGCGAATTAATTATCTTAATAAAGTATTTATTAAGCAATTTATACAAATAAAAAATTTAACATAATTTATTTCAGATTCAAATGCAAAGCTGAAACTTCTATTACAATATTTTGAAATATTTCTCCAAGTCAAACTTGAGAGCAATGTAAAATATTCTACGTCTAATTTAGACTACAAAGTTCAAATCCCTGGAGATAATAATAATGTCAGAAGCTACTCCTTTTCCAGGAATGAATTGAATACACAAAAAATTTGAGCAAATATTTTTTATTTACTTGTATCATTTTAAATGTTTTTTTACAAGTGATTTTATAAATTTAAAATTACACAATGTATTTTCAATTACAATTAAAAGACAATTATTAACACTACAACTGTTGATGACTGAGCGTATAGTAAACTACTATCTGCGCTTTGAGTACTAATTAATTGATTCTAAGACATCGAAAGTATGAAAGTCGCGCATATATTGGCACTAGAATAAAAACGATCATGCACTAATTCACACACATCCTTCTTATTCGTATTTTATCATGTAATTATTTGTATTCATACATTGGAGCAGCGATAACGGGAGCACAGCATTGACGTCTATAGTATGACATTCATAATATTGAATGTTAATTATTTAAACGAAAGCATTGTATTTATACAGCGACATAATTCAAAATATGATTTTTGAAATAGTTAATTATTCCATCAGAAGTCATTAAAAATTTAATGAAAATAGTTTTTGTTTTGACCGACAGGTACTACTAGAGTCAAAGTTTGGCGGAAATCTATTTTCATAACTTTTTAATCAAGTGTTACGATCGAAAGTATTGCGTTGTAAAATCGAGTTACATTAAAATAAGATCACTGATATAGTCCATTGGCTGTTCCCAAATAATATAAAATATAACAAGTATTGATTTGACTTCCGGGCACGGTCGGAGCCAAGGCTCTTCGGAAAGCTATTCGCAATACATCCAACAGAAAAGTTACAATGGGAACTTATGTATTCGTTATGTTGCTGTTTATGAATAAACAAATCGAGAAATGGATATTAATTCGGTAGTTTATGGCAGCCAAGCTGAAATGCCCCTCGTTACTCGTGATGAGAAAATAACCATCTATTTTACGGGTTGATCTATTAATTAGGCTTACGCTCGCCACGGATTTATATTGAGACTTATTGATCTATCTATAAAATTTCTATGGAGATCAAGAATTGGGTACAGTAGAGTAGTTCCTGCTAATTTCAATTTGGGTAATCTAATATTTCTGTATCACCTTCCACGCACTGGCTAAGTCACAGTTTTTCGTATAGAAAACTTCACCACAGGGAATATATTTAAATAGTCTGATGGTTGCCATCAGTATGGAAAATTTGATAAATAACATACTAATCGAGACTTACTCGACCATAATTATACGAAATTATTGCAGGTGTTAACTTTGATACCTTGATTTATGATGTTAGTCACCGAAAACGCCTATATGATAGCGAGGCGATACCCTATGAAATCAGAATGTAGCAGAGGAATCCTTCATCCACGATTCATATATAAGGCATTCATTATGAATAAAAGGTTTTTTTATAAGAAGAATTCAAATTGTTTTAATCAATGATTCTAACATCCCTAACGGATGTGTTAAGAGTAGGACATGTAAATTATGTGAATCCTCCGTGATTTTTAATCGGCGAAGCAAATCTAGTTTCGGTAAGGTAATCGGAAATAATCATCAGCTAAATGGAATGCCTTTAGCTTTCTTAGGGTGATCATAAAAACACTATTCGCTCCAATCGCGTTGTTTCACAGGAAAAATGTAGCATGATGAGGAATAGCCCCCTTCCCCCTTTAAAATTTCAAATCCAACCCTTGCACCGGGTGTTAAACAAGGAAAAGAAAAATTAGTTGAGCTCAAGACCGCGGGGCAGGTATTTGAGTATTGCATAAAGAGGTGTATGGGATACCATAGTCAAACATTGCAGGGACGTCTTAGAACCTAGCACTGCTTCTGGAATGACCTCTGATGCCTATCACCTAATAATATGAGGATGTAAAGTAAGAATATTAACTTACCTTCCAATAATCATTGCATGAGTTCGCGTATAACACCGAATACTACACACACTGACCACTGAAAACTGCACACAATTCAAATCACGATTCACTAACTTTTCCACTCGCAGAGCACTCACTACACACAAATATCACTCCCCTATCTCTTCGCGGTCACCTGAATTGTGCCGGGTCGTTCTTCTCGCCCTGGAGAGGATCTCACCGCTGGTGAGGACCTCTGGTCAAATTATAACCATGAATCCCGAGGCCAATTCCTGCAATCCTTCCTTCAGCTGTGGAATCCCATCCCAGCCGTCGAAGACGCCAAGGTTGATGTCTTTGTGAAACTCGTAGGCCTCCGAGATAAATTGAGAAAGGAATGCATTGAAATTATCTTGCTATGTAAGATCTTACGAAAAGAGCTCAAAACAACGTGATTTCCTTGAATGTGCATTTAAGAAGTCAGTCTCAACACTCAAAATTTCTCTATGGCACTCATTTAAAACTTACCCCGCCATCGAACATTGTCAAATGATGCAACAAAAAGAAATTAAATGGGTGAGAAAGGCTTTATATCCTGGGGTTATTTACATTATGAACTCTGCATATGGAAAATTAAAATGAAACTATACTCAGCAATAACGAGAGGAGGTTTTTATGCAATGAAAATGTATTACGAGATATGCACAAGCATAAGCATTTCCATTTTCTAAGTTAATCAAAAGCCGCTCATGAAGTTTCTAAAAGGCCTCAATCATATAATTTTAATGCTTTTGTGGAACGACATGCTAATTTGAAAGAAAAAGAAATTCATATATTTCCACATTCATGGATTTTATCAATTATTCATTGATGTAAAGCAGCTTTGATTGTAGGGTAAAAAGAGAAGGATTAATATAAGTTCTTGCACTTTATTGAAATCCAACGTCTCGCTTTCCATAATGCATATATTTAATCTAAGAACCGACCGCAGATGAGGCAAAGAGTGCCGAAAATATGCATATTAAGTTCATTTAAACTCTTTGAAAGAATTATTCTGTCGGAAAATTGAAAGGAAAACATTAACCAGAATACCTTGAGCCAAGTTCGAATCAGAGGGAAATTCCTCACAGTCTGATAATTTCTCTCATAGAATTAAGGGAACGTGAGAGATGCTTCATGTACTTCTTTAAATTATTTTTAAAACTAACAACCTACATCTTTTGCCCCCGGGAGAATCAACTACTCTGGAGTAGGAACTTCAGTTTCTCTTACACATATTTAGACGGCACTCTCTCCAACGAGATTTCAATACCATGATTTCATCGAGAAGATATTATAACGTTTAGGATATTCTTACACTACAAGAGGCAAACTGTAAAGTACGTACCCATCTTCCGAGAAGGAGAGCGCTGACAGCCTCCTAAAACCTCAACGTCCGGCGACTTTGCTTGCAACATAGTGAAGAATTATTATTTAGCGCGGGCGAATAGCACAGTGCAAACTGCCGCTCAGAGACGAAGTTATCAGGACACTAGAATGGGAATAAGGCCTAGGAGTAATATAAAATCATCGAATCGGAAGTTCGTTGCAATCGCGAAGAGTCATCCGTAAGATATAACACCGATAAATATTGAAAAACTAGATGTATAGACTTCTCAAAAGTTCTTACATTGCCAAGGAGTCCAACTCCAGCACAGACAGGTTCGCTCCGTTCAAATGCTCCGACTTTTATGAGTCAACTGCACAAAAGTGACCGCACCGATTCCGCCAAAATTGACTTCCTGAACACTCATACCATCGCTACGAATCCATACTGGAGAAGGGCGGTATATGATTTCTCTTGTTCTATCATGGAGAAGCGTGAACAAATATATCTGGGAGTGTAAGGATACGGTTTAATCATTTGAAGGCATATTGTTTATTGTGTTTTCATAAAAGACTTTTTTATGCGATATATAAGTAATGTTCATTATCTTAACTTCTCCGATTCTTCAATCAATGAATTTACAGAGTGTTTATGGGACTCCCGGATAGCTGTGTGGGCAGCGAGTTCGACTTCAATGAAAGCAGGCCGGGTTCGATTCCCGGTGGGATCTCACGTGACCTCGGCTGTCGAAGCATTTTCCACAATAGCACTACTACAACTACAGTGTGTTTGAGTAGGCCGCTAATGAATGAATTTTGACGAATTTACTCTTCTCAATGTATTATCAATAAGGATTGGCGAGTTAAAATTTTAACAATCTTTCTACATTACGTTGAAAATTATAAGGATTATTGAATGAAGATCTTGGAAATAATGATTGTATCAATTTCATATTCCCTCCAAGTGGAATCATTTGGGTTTCCCCAAAATAGCCACCTAAAACTTTTCTTTGAAACTTTTCAGTTAAGCAGTTATACTGCCTAAAATTTTATAAGAGATGCTGAATTTTCCTACATTCTTTATTTCAGACTAAGGTATGCGGAACAGGGAAATGTAATTGCCTATAAATATCCACAGGGATCCAGTGAGTGTGGGTTATAGATTTCATAGTCAAGTCAAGAAGGCCGTCTTGGGTATGAAGTCACTCCTCATCCCATTCGAGAAATGAAGAAACATCATAAGCAATCACATGTTCCTAAGAGACGAGTGAGCAGAGAAAAACAGCTTTCCAGTAAACAGTAATTTTTGTGAAGTACTCTCCTGCAGTTTTGAGCATTTGAGACAGAAATGTGGTAATATTTACACGGTTTTGTTCGTTTATACTTTGAAGAATCCCAACCTATATACTCATTTTAAATCATATTGTATCATTGAAAATTATCACTAAATTGTTGAGGTATTTATCAATGGCTTGATCAAAACATTCCAAGGACATTTGGACATTATTAATAACTTGTAATATTGCATTTAAAAGCCCTTAGCACGAGAGTACCTGGCCAGCAAAGAGAAGTGATTGCTTCTACATCTCATATTGTGTCCAGTTCTTGTGAGAGTGCAGCACTTTGTGTGATGCAGGATCCATCTTTTGCTACTCCGCCACCTCGTAAAAGGTCTACACAAAAAGGTTAATTGCTGCACTAAAATGGAATTTCATTCTATGCTTTATTACTTCAGCTGACTCGAAGGCAGCAATTCCTTTTAAGATGAGTTTTGATAAGGTTTTATAAATTTTACTATATGAAGTTTGGAGTAGAACCTTCATGTTAACTTACGTGTTGGAGAAAATAAATTGGAAGTGTACTTTGTTTGCAATGATATGATAATATCTAAGGATAGTAGAACATAATCTAAGGCTGAGAAGGAAAGGAAATTTATAAATAACATTGTTCAATTCCATTCTGTTTTTATTTACCACTATAGCCATGTACTGGGACAGACGTATACTCTGGAAGGTCATACATACAAAATAATACATGGATATAAAATACACGCATACTTACAATAAAAATTGTATACATACAAACATACTATTCCTCTACATACCCCTTACATACGTTAGCTTTAAATTCATGATCTTAGTTGTCGTACCATACATTGGACATAAGGTACAATATTTTGTACTATTTTGTATGATCTTTTCAGATTAAGGAACCTAAGGAAATAAGTTTACATATGTATCTTTTATTTGGATATTCTATGATTGATTTTTTATTGTTATTATCTTTAAAGAAGCAGGTTTTTTATATAAAATTATTTTTACTATAAAGCAGAAGCCATTTCTTAATTTTTATTTTGAAGCAGTCTCTCTTTTGTCATAAAATTGAGATATTTTTTTATCATTACTATACAGGGCCCATTTCCATTACTTTTATCTATTTCATTTATCACTTTATATAACAGGATATTTATTTTTATTTTATAGCAGGTACTATTTTGTTTTTCTTCATATTAGTGTTTTTTACTGTCATATGATACAATTTTCTTTATTTTAATGCTGAGGACTGTGCTGCCAGTGATAATCATTTACTTTCCTTTGAATAAATTTGTTATATAGAGAATGAATATTTATATTCTAATGACCCAAGGGGATGAAAATAAATGAATTGCCTATAGCATGGAAAAGGCGTACTTTTCAATGTATTGTTTCCTTTCTAAGGGACTGTTAGGGATTACAATCCACCTTGTTCTTACATCCAGTATGTTCTGGGTTTTTGTCACGTCCTCTGTAGGCCTAACACTGGCATGCCTGAGGCTGACATTAGCACTGCTTCCCAATGATTTTTGGTATCAGCCTTGTGCATAAAAATGCAATGCACAAAGGACAAAGGCCCAAAGGAATTATTCCAGTTATTAATACCATATATATTTGGTTATATCTATTGTAATGTATCTATATCGTATTATATCTATATGGTTACAATAATCATTTCATTCATCATTAATTATTTTATTTCGAAGACAGAAATGATTAATCTTCCATCATAATTAAATTATTCCAATACAATATATATATATTATTTACTATTACCTACTTTTTTAATACAATACTTACTTTTGGATTTTGTGAGTCATTTGCCTATGGTGCAGTCATGTCTTACTTGAGTTCCTATATATTATTGAATTATTTACTAATTGTATCATACTAATAACTTGTGGTACGTAATACAATTATCCTCCAAAGATTATGAGTAAAGAAGAATCCATGGAATATGAATCATCTGCATGAAAAGCCTTAGCTAATTCTCATGGTCATGTTTTGCTGAAATTCCAACTACATTATTTATTTTATTTTTTAAGCTACTTTATTTCCTTGAAATGTATCATATTTTGTTTTGAAAAGTAAGAAGTCAGGCAGAATTTTGTGTATGTTAAACCTCTATGTTGAAACTTAGTCTGTTATTTATTAAAAATAACTTTTTATGATGCTGATCCAGGATATTGATTGAAATATGATATAAAAATGAAAAAAATAAATTAATTGCTAAGGATATACTTCCATAAGTTGTTGCTTTGAAAAGAATACCCAATTTTAACTATGAATGTTATTTATGATATATTATAACTAAAAGAGTCTTTATGAAGAACAAAGGCTTATGGAAATGAAGAAAAATAATAGGAATCGACTATATTCTTCTGGATGATAATGGCTTTTATCCTAGAAATTTTACTGCAAATGTTGAAAATATGATTGATAAATCAATATGGAAAGGAGTATGTTGAAGACAAGTATGATTTAACTTGACATAATGGAAACTGAATCGATAAAATAAAGACTATGACAACATATTCAGATATCTATCCAAAGTCAAAATATTTGGAAATACAACTCACTGGTAATTAATGAACCTTGTTAGGAATATTCACAATGTAAAAAAGTTTAAATGCATGAAATTATGAAATAATTGTCATTAGAGGATGAAAGAATAAGTCGACGCTAGTCTAACTGCCAACTTCTGAATGAACTATAAGAATCAATCTGACAAAGAAAATTTAAAATCTAGGCCAATACCCTATCCAATATACTGGATCAGCAGATTGGAATGTCTTACTTGAAGAAGTTGAAATGTAAGAGATTATGGCTATAGATATTTGCAAACACTTCTTAAATGCAAGAATAAACAACAGATAACCACAACAATTTCTGAATAACCATGAATACACGATTAATTGCAACATATATAATTATTTGCAACATGCAAAACCTATCCAAAGACTGCACTAGCCTTTTGTAAAGAAATGATGCCTTTGAGAAACCAAGGGAAGATAAGCTATAAATCAAAACACAAGAAGGGAGAACCTAACTGCAACTAGCATTATACATTTCAGAAGAATTTAGAGCCTGGCTTCATGACAAGAATATGAAATGAAGAGAGAAAGTTACAACATACTTCCATGATTGTTTACTCAAAAGCAGTGAGGAACTGAACACCTCTTAGCATACTGCAAAAAGTCCTCCAGATGATATAACAACACTGCTTGCTTATCACACCACTCATTCGCCACATCACTATGTTCTCCTACTTGCAGATGCAAGTTTTCATTAGCATGATGCTCTCACGACTCATGAGATTTCATCCTCTTGCTCAACTTGATGTTGAACCCCAAATTACTAACGATGACACGATGGGAAAGGTTTGACAAAGAAGAAAACATCAAGTTCGGCGAAGAATCAACCACCAGTGGCATAAATAACAGCTACCTTTCCACATAGATACCCTGCAAAAATATCATTTACTTTCACTTTAATAACGAGTAATTAAGTATAAATTACTTTTTATAAAATAAATCCAAACTATAGTTAACTATACATTGATTGACAGGATTTGATCGAGTGAAAAAACTAGGTCAATCACATCTATCACGCCGATTTTAAAACCAGAATAAATTTACTGGAGTAAAAATGCGCTTAAAGATTAAATCCACATGTAAAATCTATCGGAAGTTTTCTCTACGAAATCAAAAGTTTCAAAGTTTATACATATTCGCTTTCTCGTTTGACAGAACACATCTAGCATTTCAAAACATTCGAAAGCGATAGACAGCCTTCAACAATTTGAAAGATTGCGTTAAAAAGATCATTTGTAACGTTAAACAGCGGAATTGCATTTATTCTGTTGGCCAAAATGGGCATAAACATATCGAACAAGTGGCAAGATATTAAAAAGGCGTAGGAAATTTATCTCTATAATGAAACGTTTCCCTTAATTTTTGATGTTACTCCTCGATATCATTTCTTAGAATTGGTAGGACGTTTGATTCTGATGTAAATAAAAAATCATTCTTCGAAGAAAAAATATTTCCATTGTAAAGAGGAGTATACCGAAGTCGAGCAACAGTCATGCGATTCTGACATAGAACGCGCCGTGAAATTCTCAGTGTACTGAGACAGTAGAGTAGCGATAAGTGTGTTTCTTACCGGTAAACACGAAAGTTAATTTTCTGCAATCATTGAACATTGCACTGTTCTACAGCGTTCTGATTGCGCAGTGTACAGTGATACCGTATGAATCTCAATAGAATACACACGAGTATTTACTTCCTTTTTTCTTATTTGAAACGGTAGAATTCACATCGCTACATATTGAATCAATGTCAGGCAAAATTTATGATCTCTTTGCGTTTAATTGAGATGAAGCTTATTATTATTTTTTTTTAATTCAGCTAGGATTAAGCAATAATTAAGTTTAATAGTTTTTTTCCCGAATGCAATTGAATTCATGCGAATTAATTATCTTAATAAAGTATTTATTAAGCAATTTATACAAATAAAAAATTTAACATAATTTATTTCAGATTCAAATGCAAAGCTGAAACTTCTATTACAATATTTTGAAATATTTCTCCAAGTCAAACTTGAGAGCAATGTAAAATATTCTACGTCTAATTTAGACTACAAAGTTCAAATCCCTGGAGATAATAATAATGTCAGAAGCTACTCCTTTTCCAGGAATGAATTGAATACACAAAAAATTTGAGCAAATATTTTTTATTTACTTGTATCATTTTAAATGTTTTTTTACAAGTGATTTTATAAATTTAAAATTACACAATGTATTTTCAATTACAATTAAAAGACAATTATTAACACTACAACTGTTGATGACTGAGCGTATAGTAAACTACTATCTGCGCTTTGAGTACTAATTAATTGATTCTAAGACATCGAAAGTATGAAAGTCGCGCATATATTGGCACTAGAATAAAAACGATCATGCACTAATTCACACACATCCTTCTTATTCGTATTTTATCATGTAATTATTTGTATTCAAACATTGGAGCAGCGATAACGGGAGCACAGCATTGACGTCTATAGTATGACATTCATAATATTGAATGCTAATTATTTAAACGAAAGCATTGTATTTATACAGCGACATAATTCAAAATATGATTTTTGAAATAGTTAATTATTCCATCAGAAGTCATTAAAAATTTAATGAAAATAGTTTTTGTTTTGACCGACAGGTACTACTAGAGTCAAAGTTTGGCGGAAATCTATTTTCATAACTTTTTAATCAAGTGTTACGATCGAAAGTATTGCGTTGTAAAATCGAGTTACATTAAAATAAGATCACTGATATAGTCCATTGGCTGTTCCCAAATAATATAAAATATAACAAGTATTGATTTGACTTCCGGGCACGGTCGGAGCCAAGGCTCTTCGGAAAGCTATTCGACATACATCCAACAGAAAAGTTACAATGGGAACTTATGTATTCGTTATGTTGCTGTTTATGAATAAACAAATCGAGAAATAGATTTTAATTCGGTAGTTTATGGCAGCCAAGCTGAAATGCCCCTCGATACTCGTTGTGATGAGAAATTAACCATCTTTTTTACGGGTTAATCTATTAATTAGGCTTACGCTCGCCACGGATTTATATTGAGACTTATTGATCTATCTATAAAATTTCTATGGAGATCAAGAATTGGGCACAGTAGAGTAGTTCCTGCTAATTTCAATTTGGGTAATCTAATATTTCTGTATCACCTTCCACGCACTGGCTAAGTCACAGTTTTTCGTATAGAAAACTTCACCACAGGAAATATTTAAATAGTCTGATGGTTGCCATCAGTATGGAAAATTTGATAAATAACATACTAATCGAGACTTACTCGACCATAATTATACGAAATTATTGCAGGTGTTAACTTTGATACCTTGATTTATGATGTTAGTCACCGAAAACGCCTATATGATAGCGAGGCGATACCCTATGAAATCAGAATGTAGCAGAGGAATCCTTCATCCACGATTCATATATAAGGCATTCATTATGAATAAAAGGTTTTTTTATTAGAAGAATTCAAATTGTTTTAATCAATGATTCTAACATCCCTAACGGATGTGTTAAGAGTAGGACATGTAAATTATGTGAATCCTCCGTGATTTTTTATCGGCGAAGCAAATCTAGTTTCGGTAAGGTAATCGGAAATAATCATCAGCTAAATGGAATGCCTTTAGCTTTCTTAGGGTGATCATAAAAACACTATTCGCTCCAATCGCGTTGTTTCACAGGAAAAATGTAGCATGATGAGGAATAGCCCCCTTCCCCCTTTAAAATTTCAAATCCAACCCTTGCACCGGGTGTTAAACAAGGAAAAGAAAAATTAGTTGAGCTCAAGACCGCGGGGCAGGTATTTGAGTATTGCATAAAGAGGTGTATGGGATACCATAGTCAAACATTGCAGGGACGTCTTAGAACCTAGCACTGCTTCTGGAATGACCTCTGATGCCTATCACCTAATAATATGAGGATGTAAAGTAAGAATATTAACTTACCTTCCAATAATCATTGCATGAGTTCGCGTATAACACCGAATACTACACACACTGACCACTGAAAACTGCACACAATTCAAATCACGATTCACTAACTTTTCCACTCGCAGAGCACTCACTACACACAAATATCACTTTCCTATCTCTTCGCGGTCACCTGAACTGTGCCGGGTCGTTCTTCTCGCCCTGGAGAGGATCTCACCGCTGGTGAGGACCTCTGGTCAAATTATAACCATGAATCCCGAGGCCAATTCCTGCAATCCTTCCTTCAGCTGTGGAATCCCATCCCAGCCGTCGAAGACGCCAAGGTTGATGTCTTTGTGAAACTCGTAGGCCTCCGAGATAAATTGAGAAAGGAATGCATTGAAATTATCTTGCTATGTAAGATCTTACGAAAAGAGCTCAAAACAACGTGATTTCCTTGAATGTGCATTTAAGAAGTCAGTCTCAACACTCAAAATTTCTCTATGGCACTCATTTAAAACTTACCCCGCCATCGAACATTGTCAAATGATGCAACAAAAAGAAATTAAATGGGTGAGAAAGGCTTTATATCCTGGGGTTATTTACATTATGAACTCTGCATATGGAAAATTAAAATGAAACTATACTCAGCAATAACGAGAGGAGGTTTTTATGCAATGAAAATGTATTACGAGATATGCACAAGCATAATCATTTCCATTTTCTAAGTTAATCAAAAGCCGCTCATGAAGTTTCTAAAAGGCCTCAATCATATAATTTTAATGCTTTTGTGGAACGACATGCTAATTTGAAAGAAAAAGAAATTCATATATTTCCACATTCATGGATTTTATCAATTATTCATTGATGTAAAGCAGCTTTGATTGTAGGGTAAAAAGAGAAGGATTAATATAAGTTCTTGCACTTTATTGAAATCCAACGTCTCGCTTTCCATAATGCATATATTTAATCTAAGAACCGACCGCAGATGAGGCAAAGAGTGCCGAAAATATGCATATTAAGTTCATTTAAACTCTTTGAAAGAATTATTCTGTCGGAAAATTGAAAGGAAAACATTAACCAGAATACCTTGAGCCAAGTTCGAATCAGAGGGAAATTCCTCACAGTCTGATAATTTCTCTCATAGAATTAAGGGAACGTGAGAGATGCTTCATGTACTTCTTTAAATTATTTTTAAAACTAACAACCTACATCTTTTGCCCCCGGGAGAATCAACTACTCTGGAGTAGGAACTTCAGTTTCTCTTACACATATTTAGACGGCACTCTCTCCAACGAGATTTCAATACCATGATTTCATCGAGAAGATATTATAACGTTTAGGATATTCTTACACTACAAGAGGCAAACTGTAAAGTACGTACCCATCTTCCGAGAAGGAGAGCGCTGACAGCCTCCTAAAACCTCAACGTCCGGCGACTTTGCTTGCAACATAGTGAAGAATTATTATTTAGCGCGGGCGAATAGCACAGTGCAAACTGCCGCTCAGAGACGAAGTTATCAGGACACTAGAATGGGAATAAGGCCTAGGAGTAATATAAAATCATCGAATCGGAAGTTCGTTGCAATCGCGAAGAGTCATCCGTAAGATATAACACCGATAAATATTGAAAAACTAGATGTATAGACTTCTCAAAAGTTCTTACATTGCCAAGGAGTCCAACTCCAGCACAGACAGGTTCGCTCCGTTCAAATGCTCCGACTTTTATGAGTCAACTGCACAAAAGTGACCGCACCGATTCCGCCAAAATTGACTTCCTGAACACTCATACCATCGCTACGAATCCATACTGGAGAAGGGCGGTATATGATTTCTCTTGTTCTATCATGGAGAAGCGTGAACAAATATATCTGGGAGTGTAAGGATACGGTTTAATCATTTGAAGGCATATTGTTTATTGTGTTTTCATAAAAGACTTTTTTATGCGATATATAAGTAATGTTCATTATCTTAACTTCTCCGATTCTTCAATCAATGAATTTACAGAGTGTTTATGGGACTCCCGGATAGCTGTGTGGGCAGCGAGTTCGACTTCAATGAAAGCAGGCCGGGTTCGATTCCCGGTGGGATCTCACGTGACCTCGGCTGTCGAAGCATTTTCCACAATAGCACTACTACAACTACAGTGTGTTTGAGTAGGCCGCTAATGAATGAATTTTGACGAATTTACTCTTCTCAATGTATTATCAATAAGGATTGGCGAGTTAAAATTTTAACAATCTTTCTACATTACGTTGAAAATTATAAGGATTATTGAATGAAGATCTTGGAAATAATGATTGTATCAATTTCATATTCCCTCCAAGTGGAATCATTTGGGTTTCCCCAAAATAGCCACCTAAAACTTTTCTTTGAAACTTTTCAGTTAAGCAGTTATACTGCCTAAAATTTTATAAGAGATGCTGAATTTTCCTACATTCTTTATTTCAGACTAAGGTATGCGGAACAGGGAAATGTAATTGCCTATAAATATCCACAGGGATCCAGTGAGTGTGGGTTATAGATTTCATAGTCAAGTCAAGAAGGCCGTCTTGGGTATGAAGTCACTCCTCATCCCATTCGAGAAATGAAGAAACATCATAAGCAATCACATGTTCCTAAGAGACGAGTGAGCAGAGAAAAACAGCTTTCCAGTAAACAGTAATTTTTGTGAAGTACTCTCCTGCAGTTTTGAGCATTTGAGACAGAAATGTGGTAATATTTACACGGTTTTGTTCGTTTATACTTTGAAGAATCCCAACCTATATACTCATTTTAAATCATATTGTATCATTGAAAATCATCACTAAATTGTTGAGGTATTTATCAATGGCTTGATCAAAACATTCCAAGGAGGTTTGGACATTATTAATAACTTGTAATATTGCATTTAAAAGCCCTTAGCACGAGAGTACCTGGCCAGCAAAGAGAAGTGATTGCTTCTACATCTCATATTGTGTCCAGTTCTTGTGAGAGTGCAGCACTTTGTGTGATGCAGGATCCATCTTTTGCTACTCCGCCACCTCGTAAAAGGTCTACACAAAAAGGTTAATTGCTGCACTAAAATGGAATTTCATTCTATGCTTTATTACTTCAGCTGACTCGAAGGCAGCAATTCCTTTTAAGATGAGTTTTGATAAGGTTTTATAAATTTTACTATATGAAGTTTGGAGTAGAACCTTCATGTTAACTTACGTGTTGGAGAAAATAAATTGGAAGTGTACTTTGTTTGCAATGATATGATAATATCTAAGGATAGTAGAACATAATCTAAGGCTGAGAAGGAAAGGAAATTTATAAATAACATTGTTCAATTCCATTCTGTTTTTATTTACCACTATAGCCATGTACTGGGACAGACGTATACTCTGGAAGGTCATACATACAAAATAATACATGGATATAAAATACACGCATACTTACAATAAAAATTGTATACATACAAACATACTATTCCTCTACATACCCCTTACATACGTTAGCTTTAAATTCATGATCTTAGTTGTCGTACCATACATTGGACATAAGGTACAATATTTTGTACTATTTTGTATGATCTTTTCAGATTAAGGAACCTAAGGAAATAAGTTTACATATGTATCTTTTATTTGGATATTCTATGATTGATTTTTTATTGTTATTATCTTTAAAGAAGCAGGTTTTTTATATAAAATTATTTTTACTATAAAGCAGAAGCCATTTCTTAATTTTTATTTTGAAGCAGTCTCTCTTTTGTCATAAAATTGAGATATTTTTTTATCATTACTATACAGGGCCCATTTCCATTACTTTTATCTATTTCATTTATCACTTTATATAACAGGATATTTATTTTTATTTTATAGCAGGTACTATTTTGTTTTTCTTCATATTAGTGTTTTTTACTGTCATATGATACAATTTTCTTTATTTTAATGCTGAGGACTGTGCTGCCAGTGATAATCATTTACTTTCCTTTGAATAAATTTGTTATATAGAGAATGAATATTTATATTCTAATGACCCAAGGGGATGAAAATAAATGAATTGCCTATAGCATGGAAAAGGCGTACTTTTCAATGTATTGTTTCCTTTCTAAGGGACTGTTAGGGATTACAATCCACCTTGTTCTTACATCCAGTATGTTCTGGGTTTTTGTCACGTCCTCTGTAGGCCTAACACTGGCATGCCTGAGGCTGACATTAGCACTGCTTCCCAATGATTTTTGGTATCAGCCTTGTGCATAAAAATGCAATGCACAAAGGACAAAGGCCCAAAGGAATTATTCCAGTTATTAATACCATATATATTTGGTTATATCTATTGTAATGTATCTATATCGTATTATATCTATATGGTTACAATAATCATTTCATTCATCATTAATTATTTTATTTCGAAGACAGAAATGATTAATCTTCCATCATAATTAAATTATTCCAATACAATATATATATATTATTTACTATTACCTACTTTTTTAATACAATACTTACTTTTGGATTTTGTGAGTCATTTGCCTATGGTGCAGTCATGTCTTACTTGAGTTCCTATATATTATTGAATTATTTACTAATTGTATCATACTAATAACTTGTGGTACGTAATACAATTATCCTCCAAAGATTATGAGTAAAGAAGAATCCATGGAATATGAATCATCTGCATGAAAAGCCTTAGCTAATTCTCATGGTCATGTTTTGCTGAAATTCCAACTACATTATTTATTTTATTTTTTAAGCTACTTTATTTCCTTGAAATGTATCATATTTTGTTTTGAAAAGTAAGAAGTCAGGCAGAATTTTGTGTATGTTAAACCTCTATGTTGAAACTTAGTCTGTTATTTATTAAAAATAACTTTTTATGATGCTGATCCAGGATATTGATTGAAATATGATATAAAAATGAAAAAAATAAATTAATTGCTAAGGATATACTTCCATAAGTTGTTGCTTTGAAAAGAATACCCAATTTTAACTATGAATGTTATTTATGATATATTATAACTAAAAGAGTCTTTATGAAGAACAAAGGCTTATGGAAATGAAGAAAAATAATAGGAATCGACTATATTCTTCTGGATGATAATGCCTTTTATCCTAGAAATTTTACTGCAAATGTTGAAAATATGATTGATAAATCAATATGGAAAGGAGTATGTTGAAGACAAGTATGATTTAACTTGACATAATGGAAACTGAATCGATAAAATAAAGACTATGACAACATATTCAGATATCTATCCAAAGTCAAAATATTTGGAAATACAACTCACTGGTAATTAATGAACCTTGTTAGGAATATTCACAATGTAAAAAAGTTTAAATGCATGAAATTATGAAATAATTGTCATTAGAGGATGAAAGAATAAGTCGACGCTAGTCTAACTGCCAACTTCTGAATGAACTATAAGAATCAATCTGACAAAGAAAATTTAAAATCTAGGCCAATACCCTATCCAATATACTGGATCAGCAGATTGGAATGTCTTACTTGAAGAAGTTGAAATGTAAGAGATTATGGCTATAGATATTTGCAAACACTTCTTAAATGCAAGAATAAACAACAGATAACCACAACAATTTCTGAATAACCATGAATACACGATTAATTGCAACATATATAATTATTTGCAACATGCAAAACCTATCCAAAGACTGCACTAGCCTTTTGTAAAGAAATGATGCCTTTGAGAAACCAAGGGAAGATAAGCTATAAATCAAAACACAAGAAGGGAGAACCTAACTGCAACTAGCATTATACATTTCAGAAGAATTTAGAGCCTGGCTTCATGACAAGAATATGAAATGAAGAGAGAAAGTTACAACATACTTCCATGATTGTTTACTCAAAAGCAGTGAGGAACTGAACACCTCTTAGCATACTGCAAAAAGTCCTCCAGATGATATAACAACACTGCTTGCTTATCACACCACTCATTCGCCACATCACTATGTTCTCCTACTTGCAGATGCAAGTTTTCATTAGCATGATGCTCTCACGACTCATGAGATTTCATCCTCTTGCTCAACTTGATGTTGAACCCCAAATTACTAACGATGACACGATGGGAAAGGTTTGACAAAGAAGAAAACATCAAGTTCGGCGAAGAATCAACCACCAGTGGCATAAATAACAGCTACCTTTCCACATAGATACCCTGCAAAAATATCATTTACTTTCACTTTAATAACGAGTAATTAAGTATAAATTACTTTTTATAAAATAAATCCAAACTATAGTTAACTATACATTGATTGACAGGATTTGATCGAGTGAAAAAACTAGGTCAATCACATCTATCACGCCGATTTTAAAACCAGAATAAATTTACTGGAGTAAAAATGCGCTTAAAGATTAAATCCACATGTAAAATCTATCGGAAGTTTTCTCTACGAAATCAAAAGTTTCAAAGTTTATACATATTCGCTTTCTCGTTTGACAGAACACATCTAGCATTTCAAAACATTCGAAAGCGATAGACAGCCTTCAACAATTTGAAAGATTGCGTTAAAAAGATCATTTGTAACGTTAAACAGCGGAATTGCATTTATTCTGTTGGCCAAAATGGGCATAAACATATCGAACAAGTGGCAAGATATTAAAAAGGCGTAGGAAATTTATCTCTATAATGAAACGTTTCCCTTAATTTTTGATGTTACTCCTCGATATCATTTCTTAGAATTGGTAGGACGTTTGATTCTGATGTAAATAAAAAATCATTCTTCGAAGAAAAAATATTTCCATTGTAAAGAGGAGTATACCGAAGTCGAGCAACAGTCATGCGATTCTGACATAGAACGCGCCGTGAAATTCTCAGTGTACTGAGACAGTAGAGTAGCGATAAGTGTGTTTCTTACCGGTAAACACGAAAGTTAATTTTCTGCAATCATTGAACATTGCACTGTTCTACAGCGTTCTGATTGCGCAGTGTACAGTGATACCGTATGAATCTCAATAGAATACACACGAGTATTTACTTCCTTTTTTCTTATTTGAAACGGTAGAATTCACATCGCTACATATTGAATCAATGTCAGGCAAAATTTATGATCTCTTTGCGTTTAATTGAGATGAAGCTTATTATTATTTTTTTTTAATTCAGCTAGGATTAAGCAATAATTAAGTTTAATAGTTTTTTTCCCGAATGCAATTGAATTCATGCGAATTAATTATCTTAATAAAGTATTTATTAAGCAATTTATACAAATAAAAAATTTAACATAATTTATTTCAGATTCAAATGCAAAGCTGAAACTTCTATTACAATATTTTGAAATATTTCTCCAAGTCAAACTTGAGAGCAATGTAAAATATTCTACGTCTAATTTAGACTACAAAGTTCAAATCCCTGGAGATAATAATAATGTCAGAAGCTACTCCTTTTCCAGGAATGAATTGAATACACAAAAAATTTGAGCAAATATTTTTTATTTACTTGTATCATTTTAAATGTTTTTTTACAAGTGATTTTATAAATTTAAAATTACACAATGTATTTTCAATTACAATTAAAAGACAATTATTAACACTACAACTGTTGATGACTGAGCGTATAGTAAACTACTATCTGCGCTTTGAGTACTAATTAATTGATTCTAAGACATCGAAAGTATGAAAGTCGCGCATATATTGGCACTAGAATAAAAACGATCATGCACTAATTCACACACATCCTTCTTATTCGTATTTTATCATGTAATTATTTGTATTCAAACATTGGAGCAGCGATAACGGGAGCACAGCATTGACGTCTATAGTATGACATTCATAATATTGAATGCTAATTATTTAAACGAAAGCATTGTATTTATACAGCGACATAATTCAAAATATGATTTTTGAAATAGTTAATTATTCCATCAGAAGTCATTAAAAATTTAATGAAAATAGTTTTTGTTTTGACCGACAGGTACTACTAGAGTCAAAGTTTGGCGGAAATCTATTTTCATAACTTTTTAATCAAGTGTTACGATCGAAAGTATTGCGTTGTAAAATCGAGTTACATTAAAATAAGATCACTGATATAGTCCATTGGCTGTTCCCAAATAATATAAAATATAACAAGTATTGATTTGACTTCCGGGCACGGTCGGAGCCAAGGCTCTTCGGAAAGCTATTCGACATACATCCAACAGAAAAGTTACAATGGGAACTTATGTATTCGTTATGTTGCTGTTTATGAATAAACAAATCGAGAAATAGATTTTAATTCGGTAGTTTATGGCAGCCAAGCTGAAATGCCCCTCGATACTCGTTGTGATGAGAAATTAACCATCTTTTTTACGGGTTAATCTATTAATTAGGCTTACGCTCGCCACGGATTTATATTGAGACTTATTGATCTATCTATAAAATTTCTATGGAGATCAAGAATTGGGCACAGTAGAGTAGTTCCTGCTAATTTCAATTTGGGTAATCTAATATTTCTGTATCACCTTCCACGCACTGGCTAAGTCACAGTTTTTCGTATAGAAAACTTCACCACAGGAAATATTTAAATAGTCTGATGGTTGCCATCAGTATGGAAAATTTGATAAATAACATACTAATCGAGACTTACTCGACCATAATTATACGAAATTATTGCAGGTGTTAACTTTGATACCTTGATTTATGATGTTAGTCACCGAAAACGCCTATATGATAGCGAGGCGATACCCTATGAAATCAGAATGTAGCAGAGGAATCCTTCATCCACGATTCATATATAAGGCATTCATTATGAATAAAAGGTTTTTTTATTAGAAGAATTCAAATTGTTTTAATCAATGATTCTAACATCCCTAACGGATGTGTTAAGAGTAGGACATGTAAATTATGTGAATCCTCCGTGATTTTTTATCGGCGAAGCAAATCTAGTTTCGGTAAGGTAATCGGAAATAATCATCAGCTAAATGGAATGCCTTTAGCTTTCTTAGGGTGATCATAAAAACACTATTCGCTCCAATCGCGTTGTTTCACAGGAAAAATGTAGCATGATGAGGAATAGCCCCCTTCCCCCTTTAAAATTTCAAATCCAACCCTTGCACCGGGTGTTAAACAAGGAAAAGAAAAATTAGTTGAGCTCAAGACCGCGGGGCAGGTATTTGAGTATTGCATAAAGAGGTGTATGGGATACCATAGTCAAACATTGCAGGGACGTCTTAGAACCTAGCACTGCTTCTGGAATGACCTCTGATGCCTATCACCTAATAATATGAGGATGTAAAGTAAGAATATTAACTTACCTTCCAATAATCATTGCATGAGTTCGCGTATAACACCGAATACTACACACACTGACCACTGAAAACTGCACACAATTCAAATCACGATTCACTAACTTTTCCACTCGCAGAGCACTCACTACACACAAATATCACTTTCCTATCTCTTCGCGGTCACCTGAACTGTGCCGGGTCGTTCTTCTCGCCCTGGAGAGGATCTCACCGCTGGTGAGGACCTCTGGTCAAATTATAACCATGAATCCCGAGGCCAATTCCTGCAATCCTTCCTTCAGCTGTGGAATCCCATCCCAGCCGTCGAAGACGCCAAGGTTGATGTCTTTGTGAAACTCGTAGGCCTCCGAGATAAATTGAGAAAGGAATGCATTGAAATTATCTTGCTATGTAAGATCTTACGAAAAGAGCTCAAAACAACGTGATTTCCTTGAATGTGCATTTAAGAAGTCAGTCTCAACACTCAAAATTTCTCTATGGCACTCATTTAAAACTTACCCCGCCATCGAACATTGTCAAATGATGCAACAAAAAGAAATTAAATGGGTGAGAAAGGCTTTATATCCTGGGGTTATTTACATTATGAACTCTGCATATGGAAAATTAAAATGAAACTATACTCAGCAATAACGAGAGGAGGTTTTTATGCAATGAAAATGTATTACGAGATATGCACAAGCATAAGCATTTCCATTTTCTAAGTTAATCAAAAGCCGCTCATGAAGTTTCTAAAAGGCCTCAATCATATAATTTTAATGCTTTTGTGGAACGACATGCTAATTTGAAAGAAAAAGAAATTCATATATTTCCACATTCATGGATTTTATCAATTATTCATTGATGTAAAGCAGCTTTGATTGTAGGGTAAAAAGAGAAGGATTAATATAAGTTCTTGCACTTTATTGAAATCCAACGTCTCGCTTTCCATAATGCATATATTTAATCTAAGAACCGACCGCAGATGAGGCAAAGAGTGCCGAAAATATGCATATTAAGTTCATTTAAACTCTTTGAAAGAATTATTCTGTCGGAAAATTGAAAGGAAAACATTAACCAGAATACCTTGAGCCAAGTTCGAATCAGAGGGAAATTCCTCACAGTCTGATAATTTCTCTCATAGAATTAAGGGAACGTGAGAGATGCTTCATGTACTTCTTTAAATTATTTTTAAAACTAACAACCTACATCTTTTGCCCCCGGGAGAATCAACTACTCTGGAGTAGGAACTTCAGTTTCTCTTACACATATTTAGACGGCACTCTCTCCAACGAGATTTCAATACCATGATTTCATCGAGAAGATATTATAACGTTTAGGATATTCTTACACTACAAGAGGCAAACTGTAAAGTACGTACCCATCTTCCGAGAAGGAGAGCGCTGACAGCCTCCTAAAACCTCAACGTCCGGCGACTTTGCTTGCAACATAGTGAAGAATTATTATTTAGCGCGGGCGAATAGCACAGTGCAAACTGCCGCTCAGAGACGAAGTTATCAGGACACTAGAATGGGAATAAGGCCTAGGAGTAATATAAAATCATCGAATCGGAAGTTCGTTGCAATCGCGAAGAGTCATCCGTAAGATATAACACCGATAAATATTGAAAAACTAGATGTATAGACTTCTCAAAAGTTCTTACATTGCCAAGGAGTCCAACTCCAGCACAGACAGGTTCGCTCCGTTCAAATGCTCCGACTTTTATGAGTCAACTGCACAAAAGTGACCGCACCGATTCCGCCAAAATTGACTTCCTGAACACTCATACCATCGCTACGAATCCATACTGGAGAAGGGCGGTATATGATTTCTCTTGTTCTATCATGGAGAAGCGTGAACAAATATATCTGGGAGTGTAAGGATACGGTTTAATCATTTGAAGGCATATTGTTTATTGTGTTTTCATAAAAGACTTTTTTATGCGATATATAAGTAATGTTCATTATCTTAACTTCTCCGATTCTTCAATCAATGAATTTACAGAGTGTTTATGGGACTCCCGGATAGCTGTGTGGGCAGCGAGTTCGACTTCAATGAAAGCAGGCCGGGTTCGATTCCCGGTGGGATCTCACGTGACCTCGGCTGTCGAAGCATTTTCCACAATAGCACTACTACAACTACAGTGTGTTTGAGTAGGCCGCTAATGAATGAATTTTGACGAATTTACTCTTCTCAATGTATTATCAATAAGGATTGGCGAGTTAAAATTTTAACAATCTTTCTACATTACGTTGAAAATTATAAGGATTATTGAATGAAGATCTTGGAAATAATGATTGTATCAATTTCATATTCCCTCCAAGTGGAATCATTTGGGTTTCCCCAAAATAGCCACCTAAAACTTTTCTTTGAAACTTTTCAGTTAAGCAGTTATACTGCCTAAAATTTTATAAGAGATGCTGAATTTTCCTACATTCTTTATTTCAGACTAAGGTATGCGGAACAGGGAAATGTAATTGCCTATAAATATCCACAGGGATCCAGTGAGTGTGGGTTATAGATTTCATAGTCAAGTCAAGAAGGCCGTCTTGGGTATGAAGTCACTCCTCATCCCATTCGAGAAATGAAGAAACATCATAAGCAATCACATGTTCCTAAGAGACGAGTGAGCAGAGAAAAACAGCTTTCCAGTAAACAGTAATTTTTGTGAAGTACTCTCCTGCAGTTTTGAGCATTTGAGACAGAAATGTGGTAATATTTACACGGTTTTGTTCGTTTATACTTTGAAGAATCCCAACCTATATACTCATTTTAAATCATATTGTATCATTGAAAATTATCACTAAATTGTTGAGGTATTTATCAATGGCTTGATCAAAACATTCCAAGGACATTTGGACATTATTAATAACTTGTAATATTGCATTTAAAAGCCCTTAGCACGAGAGTACCTGGCCAGCAAAGAGAAGTGATTGCTTCTACATCTCATATTGTGTCCAGTTCTTGTGAGAGTGCAGCACTTTGTGTGATGCAGGATCCATCTTTTGCTACTCCGCCACCTCGTAAAAGGTCTACACAAAAAGGTTAATTGCTGCACTAAAATGGAATTTCATTCTATGCTTTATTACTTCAGCTGACTCGAAGGCAGCAATTCCTTTTAAGATGAGTTTTGATAAGGTTTTATAAATTTTACTATATGAAGTTTGGAGTAGAACCTTCATGTTAACTTACGTGTTGGAGAAAATAAATTGGAAGTGTACTTTGTTTGCAATGATATGATAATATCTAAGGATAGTAGAACATAATCTAAGGCTGAGAAGGAAAGGATATTTATAAATAACATTGTTCAATTCCATTCTGTTTTTATTTACCACTATAGCCATGTACTGGGACAGACGTATACTCTGGAAGGTCATACATACAAAATAATACATGGATATAAAATACACGCATACTTACAATAAAAATTGTATACATACTAACATACTATTCCTCTACATACCCCTTACATACGTTAGCTTTAAATTCATGATCTTAGTTGTCGTACCATACATTGGACATAAGGTACAATATTTTGTACTATTTTGTATGATCTTTTCAGATTAAGGAACCTAAGGAAATAAGTTTACATATGTATCTTTTATTTGGATATTCTATGATTGATATTTTATTGTTATTATCTTTAAAGAAGCAGGTTTTTTATATAAAATGATTTTTACTATAAAGCAGAAGCCATTTCTTAATTTTTATTTTGAAGCAGTCTCTCTTTTGTGATAAAATTGAGATATTTTTTTATCATTACTATACAGGGCCCATTTCCATTACTTTTATCTATTTCATTTATCACTTTATATAACAGGATATTTATTTTTATTTTATAGCAGGTACTATTTTGTTTTTCTTCATATTAGTGTTTTTTACTGTCATATGATACAATTTTCTTTATTTTAATGCTGAGGACTGTGCTGCCAGTGATAATCATTTACTTTCCTTTGAATAAATTTGTTATATAGAGAATGAATATTTATATTCTAATGACCCAAGGGGATGAAAATAAATGAATTGCCTATAGCATGGAAAAGGCGTACTTTTCAATGTATTGTTTCCTTTCTAAGGGACTGTTAGGGATTACAATCCACCTTGTTCTTACATCCAGTATGTTCTGGGTTTTTGTCACGTCCTCTGTAGGCCTAACACTGGCATGCCTGAGGCTGACATTAGCACTGCTTCCCAATGATTTTTGGTATCAGCCTTGTGCATAAAAATGCAATGCACAAAGGACAAAGGCCCAAAGGAATTATTCCAGTTATTAATACCATATATATTTGGTTATATCTATTGTAATGTATCTATATCGTATTATATCTATATGGTTACAATAATCATTTCATTCATCATTAATTATTTTATTTCGAAGACAGAAATGATTAATCTTCCATCATAATTAAATTATTCCAATACAATATATATATATATTATTTACTATTACCTACTTTTTTAATACAATACTTACTTTTGGATTTTGTGAGTCATTTGCCTATGGTGCAGTCATGTCTTACTTGAGTTCCTATATATTATTGAATTATTTACTAATTGTATCATACTAATAACTTGTGGTACGTAATACAATTATCCTCCAAAGATTATGAGTAAAGAAGAATCCATGGAATATGAATCATCTGCATGAAAAGCCTTAGCTAATTCTCATGGTCATGTTTTGCTGAAATTCCAACTACATTATTTATTTTATTTTTTAAGCTACTTTATTTCCTTGAAATGTATCATATTTTGTTTTGAAAAGTAAGAAGTCAGGCAGAATTTTGTGTATGTTTAACCTCTATGTTGAAACTTAGTCTGTTATTTATTAAAAATAACTTTTTATGATGCTGATCCAGGATATTGATTGAAATATGATATAAAAATGAAAAAAATAAATTAATTGCTAAGGATATACTTCCATAAGTTGTTGCTTTGAAAAGAATACCCAATTTTAACTATGAATGTTATTTATGATATATTATAACTAAAAGAGTCTTTATGAAGAACAAAGGCTTATGGAAATGAAGAAAAATAATAGGAATCGACTATATTCTTCTGGATGATAATGGCTTTTATCCTAGAAATTTTACTGCAAATGTTGAAAATATGATTGATAAATCAATATGGAAAGGAGTATGTTGAAGACAAGTATGATTTAACTTGACATAATGGAAACTGAATCGATAAAATAAAGACTATGACAACATATTCAGATATCTATCCAAAGTCAAAATATTTGGAAATACAACTCACTGGTAATTAATGAACCTTGTTAGGAATATTCACAATGTAAAAAAGTTTAAATGCATGAAATTATGAAATAATTGTCATTAGAGGATGAAAGAATAAGTCGACGCTAGTCTAACTGCCAACTTCTGAATGAACTATAAGAATCAATCTGACAAAGAAAATTTAAAATCTAGGCCAATACCCTATCCAATATACTGGATCAGCAGATTGGAATGTCTTACTTGAAGAAGTTGAAATGTAAGAGATTATGGCTATAGATATTTGCAAACACTTCTTAAATGCAAGAATAAACAACAGATAACCACAACAATTTCTGAATAACAATGAATACACGATTAATTGCAACATATGTAATTATTTGCAACATGCAAAACCTATCCAAAGACTGCACTAGCCTTTTGTAAAGAAATGATGCCTTTGAGAAACCAAGGGAAGATAAGCTATAAATCAAAACACAAGAAGGGAGAACCTAACTGCAACTAGCATTATACATTTCAGAAGAATTTAGAGCCTGGCTTCATGACAAGAATATGAAATGAAGAGAGAAAGTTACAACATACTTCCATGATTGTTTACTCAAAAGCAGTGAGGAACTGAACACCTCTTAGCATACTGCAAAAAGTCCTCCAGATGATATAACAACACTGCTTGCTTATCACACCACTCATTCGCCACATCACTATGTTCTCCTACTTGCAGATGCAAGTTTTCATTAGCATGATGCTCTCACGACTCATGAGATTTCATCCTCTTGCTCAACTTGATGTTGAACCCCAAATTACTAACGATGACACGATGGGAAAGGTTTGACAAAGAAGAAAACATCAAGTTCGGCGAAGAATCAACCACCAGTGGCATAAATAACAGCTACCTTTCCACATAGATACCCTGCAAAAATATCATTTACTTTCACTTTAATAACGAGTAATTAAGTATAAATTACTTTTTATAAAATAAATCCAAACTATAGTTAACTATACATTGATTGACAGGATTTGATCGAGTGAAAAAACTAGGTCAATCACATCTATCACGCCGATTTTAAAACCAGAATAAATTTACTGGAGTAAAAATGCGCTTAAAGATTAAATCCACATGTAAAATCTATCGGAAGTTTTCTCTACGAAATCAAAAGTTTCAAAGTTTATACATATTCGCTTTCTCGTTTGACAGAACACATCTAGCATTTCAAAACATTCGAAAGCGATAGACAGCCTTCAACAATTTGAAAGATTGCGTTAAAAAGATCATTTGTAACGTTAAACAGCGGAATTGCATTTATTCTGTTGGCCAAAATGGGCATAAACATATCGAACAAGTGGCAAGATATTAAAAAGGCGTAGGAAATTTATCTCTATAATGAAACGTTTCCCTTAATTTTTGATGTTACTCCTCGATATCATTTCTTAGAATTGGTAGGACGTTTGATTCTGATGTAAATAAAAAATCATTCTTCGAAGAAAAAATATTTCCATTGTAAAGAGGAGTATACCGAAGTCGAGCAACAGTCATGCGATTCTGACATAGAACGCGCCGTGAAATTCTCAGTGTACTGAGACAGTAGAGTAGCGATAAGTGTGTTTCTTACCGGTAAACACGAAAGTTAATTTTCTGCAATCATTGAACATTGCACTGTTCTACAGCGTTCTGATTGCGCAGTGTACAGTGATACCGTATGAATCTCAATAGAATACACACGAGTATTTACTTCCTTTTTTCTTATTTGAAACGGTAGAATTCACATCGCTACATATTGAATCAATGTCAGGCAAAATTTATGATCTCTTTGCGTTTAATTGAGATGAAGCTTATTATTATTTTTTTTTAATTCAGCTAGGATTAAGCAATAATTAAGTTTAATAGTTTTTTTCCCGAATGCAATTGAATTCATGCGAATTAATTATCTTAATAAAGTATTTATTAAGCAATTTATACAAATAAAAAATTTAACATAATTTATTTCAGATTCAAATGCAAAGCTGAAACTTCTATTACAATATTTTGAAATATTTCTCCAAGTCAAACTTGAGAGCAATGTAAAATATTCTACGTCTAATTTAGACTACAAAGTTCAAATCCCTGGAGATAATAATAATGTCAGAAGCTACTCCTTTTCCAGGAATGAATTGAATACACAAAAAATTTGAGCAAATATTTTTTATTTACTTGTATCATTTTAAATGTTTTTTTACAAGTGATTTTATAAATTTAAAATTACACAATGTATTTTCAATTACAATTAAAAGACAATTATTAACACTACAACTGTTGATGACTGAGCGTATAGTAAACTACTATCTGCGCTTTGAGTACTAATTAATTGATTCTAAGACATCGAAAGTATGAAAGTCGCGCATATATTGGCACTAGAATAAAAACGATCATGCACTAATTCACACACATCCTTCTTATTCGTATTTTATCATGTAATTATTTGTATTCAAACATTGGAGCAGCGATAACGGGAGCACAGCATTGACGTCTATAGTATGACATTCATAATATTGAATGCTAATTATTTAAACGAAAGCATTGTATTTATACAGCGACATAATTCAAAATATGATTTTTGAAATAGTTAATTATTCCATCAGAAGTCATTAAAAATTTAATGAAAATAGTTTTTGTTTTGACCGACAGGTACTACTAGAGTCAAAGTTTGGCGGAAATCTATTTTCATAACTTTTTAATCAAGTGTTACGATCGAAAGTATTGCGTTGTAAAATCGAGTTACATTAAAATAAGATCACTGATATAGTCCATTGGCTGTTCCCAAATAATATAAAATATAACAAGTATTGATTTGACTTCCGGGCACGGTCGGAGCCAAGGCTCTTCGGAAAGCTATTCGACATACATCCAACAGAAAAGTTACAATGGGAACTTATGTATTCGTTATGTTGCTGTTTATGAATAAACAAATCGAGAAATAGATTTTAATTCGGTAGTTTATGGCAGCCAAGCTGAAATGCCCCTCGATACTCGTTGTGATGAGAAATTAACCATCTTTTTTACGGGTTGATCTATTAATTAGGCTTACGCTCGCCACGGATTTATATTGAGACTTATTGATCTATCTATAAAATTTCTATGGAGATCAAGAATTGGGTACAGTAGAGTAGTTCCTGCTAATTTCAATTTGGGTAATCTAATATTTCTGTATCACCTTCCACGCACTGGCTAAGTCACAGTTTTTCGTATAGAAAACTTCACCACAGGAAATATTTAAATAGTCTGATGGTTGCCATCAGTATGGAAAATTTGATAAATAACATACTAATCGAGACTTACTCGACCATAATTATACGAAATTATTGCAGGTGTTAACTTTGATACCTTGATTTATGATGTTAGTCACCGAAAACGCCTATATGATAGCGAGGCGATACCCTATGAAATCAGAATGTAGCAGAGGAATCCTTCATCCACGATTCATATATAAGGCATTCATTATGAATAAAAGGTTTTTTTATTAGAAGAATTCAAATTGTTTTAATCAATGATTCTAACATCCCTAACGGATGTGTTAAGAGTAGGACATGTAAATTATGTGAATCCTCCGTGATTTTTAATCGGCGAAGCAAATCTAGTTTCGGTAAGGTAATCGGAAATAATCATCAGCTAAATGGTATGCCTTTAGCTTTCTTAGGGTGATCATAAAAACACTATTCGCTCCAATCGCGTTGTTTCACAGGAAAAATGTAGCATGATGAGGAATAGCCCCCTTCCCCCTTTAAAATTTCAAATCCAACCCTTGCACCGGGTGTTAAACAAGGAAAAGAAAAATTAGTTGAGCTCAAGACCGCGGGGCAGGTATTTGAGTATTGCATAAAGAGGTGTATGGGATACCATAGTCAAACATTGCAGGGACGTCTTAGAACCTAGCACTGCTTCTGGAATGACCTCTGATGCCTATCACCTAATAATATGAGGATGTAAAGTAAGAATATTAACTTACCTTCCAATAATCATTGCATGAGTTCGCGTATAACACCGAATACTACACACACTGACCACTGAAAACTGCACACAATTCAAATCACGATTCACTAACTTTTCCACTCGCAGAGCACTCACTACACACAAATATCACTCCCCTATCTCTTCGCGGTCACCTGAATTGTGCCGGGTCGTTCTTCTCGCCCTGGAGAGGATCTCACCGCTGGTGAGGACCTCTGGTCAAATTATAACCATGAATCCCGAGGCCAATTCCTGCAATCCTTCCTTCAGCTGTGGAATCCCATCCCAGCGGTCGAAGACGCCAAGGTTGATGTCTTTGTGAAACTCGTAGGCCTCCGAGATAAATTGAGAAAGGAATGCATTGAAATTATCTTGCTATGTAAGATCTTACGAAAAGAGCTCAAAACAACGTGATTTCCTTGAATGTGCATTTAAGAAGTCAGTCTCAACACTCAAAATTTCTCTATGGCACTCATTTAAAACTTACCCCGCCATCGAACATTGTCAAATGATGCAACAAAAAGAAATTAAATGGGTGAGAAAGGCTTTATATCCTGGGGTTATTTACATTATGAACTCTGCATATGGAAAATTAAAATGAAACTATACTCAGCAATAACGAGAGGAGGTTTTTATGCAATGAAAATGTATTACGAGATATGCACAAGCATAATCATTTCCATTTTCTAAGTTAATCAAAAGCCGCTCATGAAGTTTCTAAAAGGCCTCAATCATATAATTTTAATGCTTTTGTGGAACGACATGCTAATTTGAAAGAAAAAGAAATTCATATATTTCCACATTCATGGATTTTATCAATTATTCATTGATGTAAAGCAGCTTTGATTGTAGGGTAAAAAGAGAAGGATTAATATAAGTTCTTGCACTTTATTGAAATCCAACGTCTCGCTTTCCATAATGCATATATTTAATCTAAGAACCGACCGCAGATGAGGCAAAGAGTGCCGAAAATATGCATATTAAGTTCATTTAAACTCTTTGAAAGAATTATTCTGTCGGAAAATTGAAAGGAAAACATTAACCAGAATACCTTGAGCCAAGTTCGAATCAGAGGGAAATTCCTCACAGTCTGATAATTTCTCTCATAGAATTAAGGGAACGTGAGAGATGCTTCATGTACTTCTTTAAATTATTTTTAAAACTAACAACCTACATCTTTTGCCCCCGGGAGAATCAACTACTCTGGAGTAGGAACTTCAGTTTCTCTTACACATATTTAGACGGCACTCTCTCCAACGAGATTTCAATACCATGATTTCATCGAGAAGATATTATAACGTTTAGGATATTCTTACACTACAAGAGGCAAACTGTAAAGTACGTACCCATCTTCCGAGAAGGAGAGCGCTGACAGCCTCCTAAAACCTCAACGTCCGGCGACTTTGCTTGCAACATAGTGAAGAATCATTATTTAGCGCGGGCGAATAGCACAGTGCAAACTGCCGCTCAGAGACGAAGTTATCAGGACACTAGAATGGGAATAAGGCCTAGGAGTAATATAAAATCATCGAATCGGAAGTTCGTTGCAATCGCGAAGAGTCATCCGTAAGATATAACACCGATAAATATTGAAAAACTAGATGTATAGACTTCTCAAAAGTTCTTACATTGCCAAGGAGTCCAACTCCAGCACAGACAGGTTCGCTCCGTTCAAATGCTCCGACTTTTATGAGTCAACTGCACAAAAGTGACCGCACCGATTCCGCCAAAATTGACTTCCTGAACACTCATACCATCGCTACGAATTCATACTGGAGAAGGGCGGTATATGATTTCTCTTGTTCTATCATGGAGAAGCGTGAACAAATATATCTGGGAGTGTAAGGATACGGTTTAATCATTTGAATGCATATTGTTTATTGTGTTTTCATAAAAGACTTTTTTATGCGATATATAAGTAATGTTCATTATCTTAACTTCTCCGATTCTTCAATCAATGAATTTACAGAGTGTTTATGGGACTCCCGGATAGCTGTGTGGGCAGCGAGTTCGACTTCAATGAAAGCGGTCCGGGTTCGATTCCCGCTGGGATCTCACGTGACCTCGGCTGTCGAAGCATTTTCCACAATAGCACTACTACAACTACAGTGTGTTTGAGTAGGCCGCTAATGAATGAATTTTGACGAATTTACTCTTCTCAATGTATTATCAATAAGGATTGGCGAGTTAAAATTTTAACAATCTTTCTACATTACGTTGAAAATTATAAGGATTATTGAATGAAGATCTTGGAAATAATGATTGTATCAATTTCATATTCCCTCCAAGTGGAATCATTTGGGTTTCCCCAAAATAGCCAACTAAAACTTTTCTTTGAAACTTTTCAGTTAAGCAGTTATACTGCCTAAAATTTTATAAGAGATGCTGAATTTTCCTACATTCTTTATTTCAGACTAAGGTATGCGGAACAGGGAAATGTAATTGCCTATAAATATCCACAGGGATCCAGTGAGTGTGGGTTATAGATTTCATAGTCAAGTCAAGAAGGCCGTCTTGGGTATGAAGTCACTCCTCATCCCATTCGAGAAATGAAGAAACATCATAAGCAATCACATGTTCCTAAGAGACGAGTGAGCAGAGAAAAACAGCTTTCCAGTAAACAGTAATTTTTGTGAAGTACTCTCCTGCAGTTTTGAGCATTTGAGACAGAAATGTGGTAATATTTACACGGTTTTGTTCGTTTATACTTTGAAGAATCCCAACCTATATACTCATTTTAAATCATATTGTATCATTGAAAATTATCACTAAATTGTTGAGGTATTTATCAATGGCTTGATCAAAACATTCCAAGGACATTTGGACATTATTAATAACTTGTAATATTGCATTTAGAAGCCCTTAGCACGAGAGTACCTGGCCAGCAAAGAGAAGTGATTGCTTCTACATCTCATATTGTGTCCAGTTCTTGTGAGAGTGCAGCACTTTGTGTGATGCAGGATCCATCTTTTGCTACTCCGCCACCTCGTAAAAGGTCTACACAAAAAGGTTAATTGCTGCACTAAAATGGAATTTCATTCTATGCTTTATTACTTCAGCTGACTCGAAGGCAGCAATTCCTTTTAAGATGAGTTTTGATAAGGTTTTATAAATTTTACTATATGAAGTTTGGAGTAGAACCTTCATGTTAACTTACGTGTTGGAGAAAATAAATTGGAAGTGTACTTTGTTTGCAATGATATGATAATATCTAAGGATAGTAGAACATAATCTAAGGCTGAGAAGGAAAGGATATTTATAAATAACATTGTTCAATTCCATTCTGTTTTTATTTACCACTATAGCCATGTACTGGGACAGACGTATACTCTGGAAGGTCATACATACAAAATAATACATGGATATAAAATACACGCATACTTACAATAAAAATTGTATACATACAAACATACTATTCCTCTACATACCCCTTACATACGTTAGCTTTAAATTCATGATCTTAGTTGTCGTACCATACATTGGACATAAGGTACAATATGTTGTACTATTTTGTATGATCTTTTCAGATTAAGGAACCTAAGGAAATAAGTTTACATATGTATCTTTTATTTGGATATTCTATGATTGATTTTTTATTGTTATTATCTTTAAAGAAGCAGGTTTTTTATATAAAATTATTTTTACTATAAAGCAGAAGCCATTTCTTAATTTTTATTTTGAAGCAGTCTCTCTTTTGTCATAAAATTGAGATATTTTTTTATCATTACTATACAGGGCCCATTTCCATTACTTTTATCTATTTCATTTATCACTTTATATAACAGGATATTTATTTTTATTTTATAGCAGGTACTATTTTGTTTTTCTTCATATTAGTGTTTTTTACTGTCATATGATACAATTTTCTTTATTTTAATGCTGAGGACTGTGCTGCCAGTGATAATCATTTACTTTCCTTTGAATAAATTTGTTATATAGAGAATGAATATTTATATTCTAATGACCCAAGGGGATGAAAATAAATGAATTGCCTATAGCATGGAAAAGGCGTACTTTTCAATGTATTGTTTCCTTTCTAAGGGACTGTTAGGGATTACAATCCACCTTGTTCTTACATCCAGTATGTTCTGGGTTTTTGTCACGTCCTCTGTAGGCCTAACACTGGCATGCCTGAGGCTGACATTAGCACTGCTTCCCAATGATTTTTGGTATCAGCCTTGTGCATAAAAATGCAATGCACAAAGGACAAAGGCCCAAAGGAATTATTCCAGTTATTAATACCATATATATTTGGTTATATCTATTGTAATGTATCTATATCGTATTATATCTATATGGTTACAATAATCATTTCATTCATCATTAATTATTTTATTTCGAAGACAGAAATGATTAATCTTCCATCATAATTAAATTATTCCAATACAATATATATATTATTTACTATTACCTACTTTTTTAATACAATACTTACTTTTGGATTTTGTGAGTCATTTGCCTATGGTGCAGTCATGTCTTACTTGAGTTCCTATATATTATTGAATTATTTACTAATTGTATCATACTAATAACTTGTGGTACGTAATACAATTATCCTCCAAAGATTATGAGTAAAGAAGAATCCATGGAATATGAATCATCTGCATGAAAAGCCTTAGCTAATTCTCATGGTCATGTTTTGCTGAAATTCCAACTACATTATTTATTTTATTTTTTAAGCTACTTTATTTCCTTGAAATGTATCATATTTTGTTTTGAAAAGTAAGAAGTCAGGCAGAATTTTGTGTATGTTTAACCTCTATGTTGAAACTTAGTCTGTTATTTATTAAAAATAACTTTTTATGATGCTGATCCAGGATATTGATTGAAATATGATATAAAAATGAAAAAAATAAATTAATTGCTAAGGATATACTTCCATAAGTTGTTGCTTTGAAAAGAATACCCAATTTTAACTATGAATGTTATTTATGATATATTATAACTAAAAGAGTCTTTATGAAGAACAAAGGCTTATGGAAATGAAGAAAAATAATAGGAATCGACTATATTCTTCTGGATGATAATGGCTTTTATCCTAGAAATTTTACTGCAAATGTTGAAAATATGATTGATAAATCAATATGGAATGGGGTATGTTGAAGACAAGTATGATTTAACTTGACATAATGGAAACTGAATCGATAAAATAAAGACTATGACAACATATTCAGATATCTATCCAAAGTCAAAATATTTGGAAATACAACTCACTGGTAATTAATGAACCTTGTTAGGAATATTCACAATGTAAAAAAGTTTAAATGCATGAAATTATGAAATAATTGTCATTAGAGGATGAAAGAATAAGTCGACGCTAGTCTTGAATCAGAAACTCAAGCAACCCAGTAACAAGAGAACTAACTGCCAAACTCTGAATGAACTATAAGAATCAATCTGACAAAGAAAATTTAAAATCTAGGCCAATACCCTATCCAATATACTGGATCAGCAGATTGGAATGTCTTACTTGAAGAAGTTGAAATGTAAGAGATTATGGCTATAGATATTTGCAAACACTTCTTAAATGCAAGAATAAACAACAGATAACCACAACAATTTCTGAATAACCATGAATACACGATTAATTGCAACATATATAATTATTTGCAACATGCAAAACCTATCCAAAGACTGCACTAGCCTTTTGTAAAGAAATGATGCCTTTGAGAAACCAAGGGAAGATAAGCTATAAATCAAAACACAAGAAGGGAGAACCTAACTGCAACTAGCATTATACATTTCAGAAGAATTTAGAGCCTGGCTTCATGACAAGAATATGAAATGAAGAGAGAAAGTTACAACATACTTCCATGATTGTTTACTCAAAAGCAGTGAGGAACTGAACACCTCTTAGCATACTGCAAAAAGTCCTCCAGATGATATAACAACACTGCTTGCTTATCACACCACTCATTCGCCACATCACTATGTTCTCCTACTTGCAGATGCAAGTTTTCATTAGCATGATGCTCTCACGACTCATGAGATTTCATCCTCTTGCTCAACTTGATGTTGAACCCCAAATTACTAACGATGACACGATGGGAAAGGTTTGACAAAGAAGAAAACATCAAGTTCGGCGAAGAATCAACCACCAGTGGCATAAATAACAGCTACGTTTCCACATAGATACCCTGCAAAAATATCATTTACTTTCACTTTAATAACGAGTAATTAAGTATAAATTACTTTTTATAAAATAAATCCAAACTATAGTTAACTATACATTGATTGACAGGATTTGATCGAGTGAAAAAACTAGGTCAATCACATCTATCACGCCGATTTTAAAACCAGAATAAATTTACTGGAGTAAAAATGCGCTTAAAGATTAAATCCACATGTAAAATCTATCGGAAGTTTTCTCTACGAAATCAAAAGTTTCAAAGTTTATACATATTCGCTTTCTCGTTTGACAGAACACATCTAGCATTTCAAAACATTCGAAAGCGATAGACAGCCTTCAACAATTTGAAAGATTGCGTTAAAAAGATCATTTGTAACGTTAAACAGCGGAATTGCATTTATTCTGTTGGCCAAAATGGGCATAAACATATCGAACAAGTGGCAAGATATTAAAAAGGCGTAGGAAATTTATCTCTATAATGAAACGTTTCCCTTAATTTTTGATGTTACTCCTCGATATCATTTCTTAGAATTGGTAGGACGTTTGATTCTGATGTAAATAAAAAATCATTCTTCGAAGAAAAAATATTTCCATTGTAAAGAGGAGTATACCGAAGTCGAGCAACAGTCATGCGATTCTGACATAGAACGCGCCGTGAAATTCTCAGTGTACTGAGACAGTAGAGTAGCGATAAGTGTGTTTCTTACCGGTAAACACGAAAGTTAATTTTCTGCAATCATTGAACATTGCACTGTTCTACAGCGTTCTGATTGCGCAGTGTACAGTGATACCGTATGAATCTCAATAGAATACACACGAGTATTTACTTCCTTTTTTCTTATTTGAAACGGTAGAATTCACATCGCTACATATTGAATCAATGTCAGGCAAAATTTATGATCTCTTTGCGTTTAATTGAGATGAAGCTTATTATTATTTTTTTTTAATTCAGCTAGGATTAAGCAATAATTAAGTTTAATAGTTTTTTTCCCGAATGCAATTGAATTCATGCGAATTAATTATCTTAATGGTGCGGTTGGTGCGTAGACTTGTATGCACCAACAAGCAAGCAGCGAAGAAGAAATTGAAAAATTTTACCAAACTCTCGGCACTGAGCACGATAAGGAAGCCCACTACTATAAAATAATTATGGGCGATTTTAACGCTCGTGTAGGTCAACAGGAAGCCGATGACACCGTCGCAGGACAATACGGACTGGGCCAGAGAAACGAACGTGGTCACCGCCTGGTAGAGTTTGCTGAATGCACCAATATGGACATAACAAATACATATTACAAGAAGAATCCAAAAAGGAAGTGGACTTGGAGAGGACCCAACGGAGCAAAAAATGAAATTGATTACATATTGGTTAATAAACTCTACACAGTGACAGACTGTGAAGTCTTGAATAACTTTAGCACTGGAAGTGACCACAGGATCGTAAGATGCAGATTGAAGATTAATCCCCAAATGGAACGCAAGAAGTTGATTTCATGCAAGAAACATGAAATAAGCATCAAAAAACTAGAAGAAAACAAGAATAAATATCAGCTTGAGCTAAAAAATAGATTCTCAGCACTTCAAGAAGAAGAACTAGAAACCAAAGTCATGCAAGCTGTTAAGGAAGCAGCAGAAGAAGTAGCAAGCACACCAAGAAGAGCTAAAGATAGAAAGCTAAGTGACAGCACCCGACAAATGATGAAACGACGTAAGGAACTGAAGAATTCAGATACACAAAAGGATAACATCGAATACGCCGAGCTTAGTAAGGCTATCAGAAGGGCAATTAAGGAAGACGTGAGAAAATTCAATGAGAGAATTGTGCAAGAGGCTATAGAAAACAGCAAAAGTATGAAGAAGACCAGACAACGCCTAGCAATTGGAAGGAAACAGATTCTAGCCATACAGAAGGAAGATGGTACAAGAACTTGCAACAGACAAGCAATACTAAGGACGGTAGCAGAATACTTTGTCAACCTATACAAGAAGGAAGAAAATGATGAAGAGGAAAACCAAGAAGAAAGCCAAAACCAACGAGATCCCCTCTCTATTCTCCCAGAAGAAGTAACTGCAGCAATAAAGCAGACGAAGAACGGAAAAGCAGGAGGCATAGATGGAGTGTTAGCAGAATATCTAAAACTTGGTGGAACAGAAGTTGCACACGTTTTAGCGCAGCTATTCACAACTTGCCTGAAACAAGGAAGAATCCCCCAGGACTGGAATCATGCAAGAATAGTCCTTTTGCATAAGAAAGGAAGCAAGGAAGAGCTGAAGAATTACCGCCCCATCAGTCTCCTTCCTGTTGTTTACAAAACATTCATGAGGATAATAGCTGAACGGATAAAGATTATTCTATCATCTGCCCAGCCTAGAGAACAAGCAGGATTCCGGAAGGGCTTCAGTACTATGGACCACATCCACACACTACAAGAAATAATCAGCAGGACGAATGAATATGAGATGCCACTAGTACTATGCTTTGTGGACTATGCTCAGGCCTTCGACTCAGTAAGTACCTCCTCTACACTAGAAGCTCTGGAAAAACAAGGAGTAGATGCAGAGTACATCCGACTCCTACGCAGCATTTATAAAAATGCCACAGCCTCAGTAATGCTACACGAAGTTACTGAAGAATTCAAGATTGAGAAGGGAGTTAGACAAGGAGATTGCCTTTCCCCAATTCTTTTCACAGCTGTTCTGGAGGAAGTTTTTAAAACCTTGGACTGGGAGCAGAAAGGTCTGCGGATTAATGGGGAACACATCAGTCATCTGCGCTTTGCAGATGATATAGTACTCTTCGCAACCAACGGAGAAGATCTAGCTTCAAGACTTCATGAACTGAACACAGCAGGACAGAAGATAGGACTCAGGATAAATTTAACAAAAACAAAGGTAATGTATAACTCTTTTGCAGCACAGGAAACAATCAAATTTGAAGGGACGCCTCTGGATGTCTGCTCAGAATACACATACCTAGGACAACTAGTAACCACAGGAGAGAACAACAGGATTAACGAAGTAAACAGAAGAATTAAACTCGGCTGGAGTGCCTTCGGAAGAAATGCACACATTCTAAAGTCACAAATGCCAATGGTCTTGAAGAGAAAGGTCTTCAACCAATGCATTCTACCAGTGTTGACATATGGAAGCGAAACCTGGGTGTTAAACGCAGCAATAACCCAGCGACTTCAGACAACGCAAAGAAGTATGGAAAGGTGTATGCTTGGGATCACAAGAAGAGACAGGAAACGCAACACCTGGGTGAGGATGAAGACCGGAGTGACAGACATCGTAAATAAAGTAAGGTCACTGAAATGGATGTGGGCAGGCCATGTGGCCAGAAGAAACGACAACCGTTGGACAAGAGCGGTTCTGAACTGGACACCAAGAGATGTGAAGAGACCAAGAAGAAGACCAAAGGACCGATGGAACAGAGACATCATTAAGTACTTAGGTGTGACATGGCAAAGAGAAGCTCAGAATAGAGAGAATTGGAAAGCGCTTGGGGAGGCCTACATCCGACATCGGATTGAAAATGGCTGATGATGATGATGATGATGATGATGAATTATCTTAATAAAGTATTTATTAAGCAATTTATACAAATAAAAAATTTAACATAATTTATTTCAGATTCAAATGCAAAGCTGAAACTTCTATTACAATATTTTGAAATATTTCTCCAAGTCAAACTTGAGAGCAATGTAAAATATTCTACGTCTAATTTAGACTACAAAGTTCAAATCCCTGGAGATAATAATAATGTCAGAAGCTACTCCTTTTCCAGGAATGAATTGAATACACAAAAAATTTGAGCAAATATTTTTTATTTACTTGTATCATTTTAAATGTTTTTTTACAAGTGATTTTATAAATTTAAAATTACACAATGTATTTTCAATTACAATTAAAAGACAATTATTAACACTACAACTGTTGATGACTGAGCGTATAGTAAACTACTATCTGCGCTTTGAGTACTAATTAATTGATTCTAAGACATAGAAAGTATGAAAGTCGCGCATATATTGGCACTAGAATAAAAACGATCATGCACTAATTCACACACATCCTTCTTATTCGTATTTTATCATGTAATTATCTGTATTCAAACATTGGAGCAGCGATAACGGGAGCACAGCATTGACGTCTATAGTATGACATTCATAATATTGAATGCTAATTATTTAAACGAAAGCATTGTATTTATACAGCGACATAATTCAAAATATGATTTTTGAAATAGTTAATTATTCCATCAGAAGTCATTAAAAATTTAATGAAAATAGTTTTTGTTTTGACCGACAGGTACTACTAGAGTCAAAGTTTGGCGGAAATCTATTTTCATAACTTTTTAATCAAGTGTTACGATCGAAAGTATTGCGTTGTAAAATCGAGTTACATTAAAATAAGATCACTGATATAGTCCATTGGCTGTTCCCAAATAATATAAAATATAACAAGTATTGATTTGACTTCCGGGCACGGTCGGAGCCAAGGCTCTTCGGAAAGCTATTCGACATACATCCAACAGAAAAGTTACAATGGGAACTTATGTATTCGTTATGTTGCTGTTTATGAATAAACAAATCGAGAAATAGATTTTAATTCGGTAGTTTATGGCAGCCAAGCTGAAATGCCCCTCGATACTCGTTGTGATGAGAAATTAACCATCTTTTTTACGGGTTGATCTATTAATTAGGCTTACGCTCGCCACGGATTTATATTGAGACTTATTGATCTATCTATAAAATTTCTATGGAGATCAAGAATTGGGCACAGTAGAGTAGTTCCTGCTAATTTCAATTTGGGTAATCTAATATTTCTGTATCACCTTCCACGCACTGGCTAAGTCACAGTTTTTCGTATAGAAAACTTCACCACAGGAAATATTTAAATAGTCTGATGGTTGCCATCAGTATGGAAAATTTGATAAATAACATACTAATCGAGACTTACTCGACCATAATTATACGAAATTATTGCAGGTGTTAACTTTGATACCTTGATTTATGATGTTAGTCACCGAAAACGCCTATATGATAGCGAGGCGATACCCTATGAAATCAGAATGTAGCAGAGGAATCCTTCATCCACGATTCATATATAAGGCATTCATTATGAATAAAAGGTTTTTTTATTAGAAGAATTCAAATTGTTTTAATCAATGATTCTAACATCCCTAACGGATGTGTTAAGAGTAGGACATGTAAATTATGTGAATCCTCCGTGATTTTTTATCGGCGAAGCAAATCTAGTTTCGGTAAGGTAATCGGAAATAATCATCAGCTAAATGGAATGCCTTTAGCTTTCTTAGGGTGATCATAAAAACACTATTCGCTCCAATCGCGTTGTTTCACAGGAAAAATGTAGCATGATGAGGAATAGCCCCCTTCCCCCTTTAAAATTTCAAATCCAACCCTTGCACCGGGTGTTAAACAAGGAAAAGAAAAATTAGTTGAGCTCAAGACCGCGGGGCAGGTATTTGAGTATTGCATAAAGAGGTGTATGGGATACCATAGTCAAACATTGCAGGGACGTCTTAGAACCTAGCACTGCTTCTGGAATGACCTCTGATGCCTATCACCTAATAATATGAGGATGTAAAAGTAAGAATATTAACTTTCCTTCCAATAATCATTGCATGAGTTCGCGTATAACACCGAATACTACACACACTGACCACTGAAAACTGCACACAATTCAAATCACGATTCACTAACTTTTCCACTCGCAGAGCACTCACTACACACAAATATCACTCCCCTATCTCTTCGCGGTCACCTGAATTGTGCCGGGTCGTTCTTCTCGCCCTGGAGAGGATCTCACCGCTGGTGAGGACCTCTGGTCAAATTATAACCATGAATCCCGAGGCCAATTCCTGCAATCCTTCCTTCAGCTGTGGAATCCCATCCAAGCGGTCGAAGACGCCAAGGTTGATGTCTTTGTGAAACTCGTAGGCCTCCGAGATAAATTGAGAAAGGAATGCATTGAAATTATCTTGCTATGTAAGATCTTACGAAAAGAGCTCAAAACAACGTGATTTCCTTGAATGTGCATTTAAGAAGTCAGTCTCAACACTCAAAATTTCTCTATGGCACTCATTTAAAACTTACCCCGCCATCGAACATTGTCAAATGATGCAACAAAAAGAAATTAAATGGGTGAGAAAGGCTTTATATCCTGGGGTTATTTACATTATGAACTCTGCATATGGAAAATTAAAATGAAACTATACTCAGCAATAACGAGAGGAGGTTTTTATGCAATGAAAATGTATTACGAGATATGCACAAGCATAAGCATTTCCATTTTCTAAGTTAATCAAAAGCCGCTCATGAAGTTTCTAAAAGGCCTCAATCATATAATTTTAATGCTTTTGTGGAACGACATGCTAATTTGAAAGAAAAAGAAATTCATATATTTCCACATTCATGGATTTTATCAATTATTCATTGATGTAAAGCAGCTTTGATTGTAGGGTAAAAAGAGAAGGATTAATATAAGTTCTTGCACTTTATTGAAATCCAACGTCTCGCTTTCCATAATGCATATATTTAATCTAAGAACCGACCGCAGATGAGGCAAAGAGTGCCGAAAATATGCATATTAAGTTCATTTAAACTCTTTGAAAGAATTATTCTGTCGGAAAATTGAAAGGAAAACATTAACCAGAATACCTTGAGCCAAGTTCGAATCAGAGGGAAATTCCTCACAGTCTGATAATTTCTCTCATAGAATTAAGGGAACGTGAGAGATGCTTCATGTACTTCTTTAAATTATTTTTAAAACTAACAACCTACATCTTTTGCCCCCGGGAGAATCAACTACTCTGGAGTAGGAACTTCAGTTTCTCTTACACATATTTAGACGGCACTCTCTCCAACGAGATTTCAATACCATGATTTCATCGAGAAGATATTATAACGTTTAGGATATTCTTACACTACAAGAGGCAAACTGTAAAGTACGTACCCATCTTCCGAGAAGGAGAGCGCTGACAGCCTCCTAAAACCTCAACGTCCGGCGACTTTGCTTGCAACATAGTGAAGAATTATTATTTAGCGCGGGCGAATAGCACAGTGCAAACTGCCGCTCAGAGACGAAGTTATCAGGACACTAGAATGGGAATAAGGCCTAGGAGTAATATAAAATCATCGAATCGGAAGTTCGTTGCAATCGCGAAGAGTCATCCGTAAGATATAACACCGATAAATATTGAAAAACTAGATGTATAGACTTCTCAAAAGTTCTTACATTGCCAAGGAGTCCAACTCCAGCACAGACAGGTTCGCTCCGTTCAAATGCTCCGACTTTTATGAGTCAACTGCACAAAAGTGACCGCACCGATTCCGCCAAAATTGACTTCCTGAACACTCATACCATCGCTACGAATTCATACTGGAGAAGGGCGGTATATGATTTCTCTTGTTCTATCATGGAGAAGCGTGAACAAATATATCTGGGAGTGTAAGGATACGGTTTAATCATTTGAATGCATATTGTTTATTGTGTTTTCATAAAAGACTTTTTTATGCGATATATAAGTAATGTTCATTATCTTAACTTCTCCGATTCTTCAATCAATGAATTTACAGAGTGTTTATGGGACTCCCGGATAGCTGTGTGGGCAGCGAGTTCGACTTCAATGAAAGCGGTCCGGGTTCGATTCCCGGTGGGATCTCACGTGACCTCGGCTGTCGAAGCATTTTCCACAATAGCACTACTACAACTACAGTGTGTTTGAGTAGGCCGCTAATGAATGAATTTTGACGAATTTACTCTTCTCAATGTATTATCAATAAGGATTGGCGAGTTAAAATTTTAACAATCTTTCTACATTACGTTGAAAATTATAAGGATTATTGAATGAAGATCTTGGAAATAATGATTGTATCAATTTCATATTCCCTCCAAGTGGAATCATTTGGGTTTCCCCAAAATAGCCACCTAAAACTTTTCTTTGAAACTTTTCAGTTAAGCAGTTATACTGCCTAAAATTTTATAAGAGATGCTGAATTTTCCTACATTCTTTATTTCAGACTAAGGTATGCGGAACAGGGAAATGTAATTGCCTATAAATATCCACAGGGATCCAGTGAGTGTGGGTTATAGATTTCATAGTCAAGTCAAGAAGGCCGTCTTGGGTATGAAGTCACTCCTCATCCCATTCGAGAAATGAAGAACCATCATAAGCAATCACATGTTCCTAAGAGATGAGTGAGCAGAGAAAAACAGCTTTCCAGTAAACAGTAATTTTTGTGAAGTACTCTCCTGCAGTTTTGAGCATTTGAGACAGAAATGTGGTAATATTTACACGGTTTTGTTCGTTTATACTTTGAAGAATCCCAACCTATATACTCATTTTAAATCATATTGTATCATTGAAAATCATCACTAAATTGTTGAGGTATTTATCAATGGCTTGATCAAAACATTCCAAGGAGGTTTGGACATTATTAATAACTTGTAATATTGCATTTAAAAGCCCTTAGCACGAGAGTACCTGGCCAGCAAAGAGAAGTGATTGCTTCTACATCTCATATTGTGTCCAGTTCTTGTGAGAGTGCAGCACTTTGTGTGATGCAGGATCCATCTTTTGCTACTCCGCCACCTCGTAAAAGGTCTACACAAAAAGGTTAATTGCTGCACTAAAATGGAATTTCATTCTATGCTTTATTACTTCAGCTGACTCGAAGGCAGCAATTCCTTTTAAGATGAGTTTTGATAAGGTTTTATAAATTTTACTATATGAAGTTTGGAGTAGAACCTTCATGTTAACTTACGTGTTGGAGAAAATAAATTGGAAGTGTACTTTGTTTGCAATGATATGATAATATCTAAGGATAGTAGAACATAATCTAAGGCTGAGAAGGAAAGGAAATTTATAAATAACATTGTTCAATTCCATTCTGTTTTTATTTACCACTATAGCCATGTACTGGGACAGACGTATACTCTGGAAGGTCATACATACAAAATAATACATGGATATAAAATACACGCATACTTACAATAAAAATTGTATACATACAAACATACTATTCCTCTACATACCCCTTACATACGTTAGCTTTAAATTCATGATCTTAGTTGTCGTACCATACATTGGACATAAGGTACAATATTTTGTACTATTTTGTATGATCTTTTCAGATTAAGGAACCTAAGGAAATAAGTTTACATATGTATCTTTTATTTGGATATTCTATGATTGATTTTTTTATTGTTATTATCTTTAAAGAAGCAGGTTTTTTATATAAAATGATTTTTACTATAAAGCAGAAGCCATTTCTTAATTTTTATTTTGAAGCAGTCTCTCTTTTGTCATAAAATTGAGATATTTTTTTATCATTACTATACAGGGCCCATTTCCATTACTTTTATCTATTTCATTTATCACTTTATATAACAGGATATTTATTTTTATTTTATAGCAGGTACTATTTTGTTTTTCTTCATATTAGTGTTTTTTACTATCATATGATACAATTTTCTTTATTTTAATGCTGAGGACTGTGCTGCCAGTGATAATCATTTACTTTCCTTTGAATAAATTTGTTATATAGAGAATGAATATTTATATTCTAATGACCCAAGGGGATGAAAATAAATGAATTGCCTATAGCATGGAAAAGGCGTACTTTTCAATGTATTGTTTCCTTTCTAAGGGACTGTTAGGGATTACAATCCACCTTGTTCTTACATCCAGTATGTTCTGGGTTTTTGTCACGTCCTCTGTAGGCCTAACACTGGCATGCCTGAGGCTGACATTAGCACTGCTTCCCAATGATTTTTGGTATCAGCCTTGTGCATAAAAATGCAATGCACAAAGGACAAAGGCCCAAAGGAATTATTCCAGTTATTAATACCATATATATTTGGTTATATCTATTGTAATGTATCTATATCGTATTATATCTATATGGTTACAATAATCATTTCATTCATCATTAATTATTTTATTTCGAAGACAGAAATGATTAATCTTCCATCATAATTAAATTATTCCAATACAATATATATATTATTTACTATTACCTACTTTTTTAATACAATACTTACTTTTGGATTTTGTGAGTCATTTGCCTATGGTGCAGTCATGTCTTACTTGAGTTCCTATATATTATTGAATTATTTACTAATTGTATCATACTAATAACTTGTGGTACGTAATACAATTATCCTCCAAAGATTATGAGTAAAGAAGAATCCATGGAATATGAATCATCTGCATGAAAAGCCTTAGCTAATTCTCATGGTCATGTTTTGCTGAAATTCCAACTACATTATTTATTTTATTTTTTAAGCTACTTTATTTCCTTGAAATGTATCATATTTTGTTTTGAAAAGTAAGAAGTCAGGCAGAATTTTGTGTATGTTTAACCTCTATGTTGAAACTTAGTCTGTTATTTATTAAAAATAACTTTTTATGATGCTGATCCAGGATATTGATTGAAATATGATATAAAAATGAAAAAAATAAATTAATTGCTAAGGATATACTTCCATAAGTTGTTGCTTTGAAAAGAATACCCAATTTTAACTATGAATGTTATTTATGATATATTATAACTAAAAGAGTCTTTATGAAGAACAAAGGCTTATTGAAATGAAGAAAAATAATAGGAATCGACTATATTCTTCTGGATGATAATGGCTTTTATCCTAGAAATTTTACTGCAAATGTTGAAAATATGATTGATAAATCAATATGGAATGGAGTATGTTGAAGACAAGTATGATTTAACTTGACATAATGGAAACTGAATCGATAAAATAAAGACTATGACAACATATTCAGATATCTATCCAAAGTCAAAATATTTGGAAATACAACTCACTGGTAATTAATGAACCTTATTAGGAATATTCACAATGTAAAAAAGTTTAAATGCATGAAATTATGAAATAATTGTCATTAGAGGATGAAAGAATAAGTCGACGCTAGTCTTGAATCAGAAACTCAAGCAACCCAGTAACAAGAGAACTAACTGCCAACTTCTGAATGAACTATAAGAATCAATCTGACAAAGAAAATTTAAAATCTAGGCCAATACCCTATCCAATATACTGGATCAGCAGATTGGAATGTCTTACTTGAAGAAGTTGAAATGTAAGAGATTATGGCTATAGATATTTGCAAACACTTCTTAAATGCAAGAATAAACAACAGATAACCACAACAATTTCTGAATAACCATGAATACACGATTAATTGCAACATATATAATTATTTGCAACATGCAAAACCTATCCAAAGACTGCACTAGCCTTTTGTAAAGAAATGATGCCTTTGAGAAACCAAGGGAAGATAAGCTATAAATCAAAACACAAGAAGGGAGAACCTAACTGCAACTAGCATTATACATTTCAGAAGAATTTAGAGCCTGGCTTCATGACAAGAATATGAAATGAAGAGAGAAAGTTACAACATACTTCCATGATTGTTTACTCAAAAGCAGTGAGGAACTGAACGCCTCTTAGCATACTGCAAAAAGTCCTCCAGATGATATAACAACACTGCTTGCTTATCACACCACTCATTCGGCACATCACTATGTTCTCCTACTTGCAGATGCAAGTTTTCATTAGCATGATGCTCTCACGACTCATGAGATTTCATCCTCTTGCTCAACTTGATGTTGAACCCCAAATTACTAACGATGACACGAAGGGAAAGGTTTGACAAAGAAGAAAACATCAAGTTCGGCAAAGAATCAACCACCAGTGGCATAAATAACAGCTACCTTTCCACATAGATACCCTGCAAAAATATCATTTACTTTCACTTTAATAACGAGTAATTAAGTATAAATTACTTTTTATAAAATAAATCCAAACTATAGTTAACTATACATTGATTGACAGGATTTGATCGAGTGAAAAAACTAGGTCAATCACATCTATCACGCCGATTTTAAAACCAGAATAAATTTACTGGAGTAAAAATGCGCTTAAAGATTAAATCCACATGTAAAATCTATCGGAAGTTTTCTCTACGAAATCAAAAGTTTCAAAGTTTATACATAATCGCTTTCTCGTTTGACAGAACACATCTAGCATTTCAAAACATTCGAAAGCGATAGACAGCCTTCAACAATTTGAAAGATTGCGTTAAAAAGATCATTTGTAACGTTAAACAGCGGAATTGCATTTATTCTGTTGGCCAAAATGGGCATAAACATATCGAACAAGTGGCAAGATATTAAAAAGGCGTAGGAAATTTATCTCTATAATGAAACGTTTCCCTTAATTTTTGATGTTACTCCTCGATATCATTTCTTAGAATTGGTAGGACGTTTGATTCTGATGTAAATAAAAAATCATTCTTCGAAGAAAAAATATTTCCATTGTAAAGAGGAGTATACCGAAGTCGAGCAACAGTCATGCGATTCTGACATAGAACGCGCCGTGAAATTCTCAGTGTACTGAGACAGTAGAGTAGCGATAAGTGTGTTTCTTACCGGTAAACACGAAAGTTAATTTTCTGCAATCATTGAACATTGCACTGTTCTACAGCGTTCTGATTGCGCAGTGTACAGTGATACCGTATGAATCTCAATAGAATACACACGAGTATTTACTTCCTTTTTTCTTATTTGAAACGGTAGAATTCACATCGCTACATATTGAATCAATGTCAGGCAAAATTTATGATCTCTTTGCGTTTAATTGAGATGAAGCTTATTATTATTTTTTTTTAATTCAGCTAGGATTAAGCAATAATTAAGTTTAATAGTTTTTTTCCCGAATGCAATTGAATTCATGAGAATTAATTATCTTAATAAAGTATTTATTAAGCAATTTATACAAATAAAAAATTTAACATAATTTATTTCAGATTCAAATGCAAAGCTGAAACTTCTATTACAATATTTTGAAATATTTCTCCAAGTCAAACTTGAGAGCAATGTAAAATATTCTACTTTTAATTTAGACTACAAAGTTCAAATCCCTAAAGATAATAATAATTTCAGAAGCTACTCCTTTTCCAGGAATGAATTGAATACACAAAAAATTTGAGCAAATATTTTTTATTTACTTGTATCATTTTAAATGTTTTTTTACAAGTGATTTTATAAATTTAAAATTACACAATGTATTTTCAATTACAATTAAAAGACAATTATTAACACTACAACTGTTGATGACTGAGCGTATAGTAAACTACTATCTGCGCTTTGAGTACTAATTAATTGATTCTAAGTCATCGAAAGGTTGAAAGTCGTGCATATATTGGCACTAGAATAAAAACGATCATGCACTAATTCACACACATCTTTCTTATTCGTATTTTATCATGTAATTATTTGTATTCAAACATTGGAGCAGCGATAACGGGAGCACAGCATTGACGTCTATAGTATGACATTCATAATATTGAATGCTAATTATTTAAACGAAAGCATTGTATTTATACAGCGACATAATTCAAAATATGATTTTTGAAATAGTTAATTATTCCATCAGAAGTCATTAAAAATTTAATGAAAATAGTTTTTGTTTTGACCGACAGGTACTACTAGAGTCAAAGTTTGGCGGAAATCTATTTTCATAACTTTTTAATCAAGTGTTACGATCGAAAGTATTGCGTTGTAAAATCGAGTTACATTAAAATAAGATCACTGATATAGTCCATTGGCTGTTCCCAAATAATATAAAATATAACAAGTATTGATTTGACTTCCGGGCACGGTCGGAGCCAAGGCTCTTCGGAAAGCTATTCGACATACATCCAACAGAAAAGTTACAATGGGAACTTATGTATTCGTTATGTTGCTGTTTATGAATAAACAAATCGAGAAATAGATTTTAATTCGGTAGTTTATGGCAGCCAAGCTGAAATGCCCCTCGATACTCGTTGTGATGAGAAATTAACCATCTTTTTTACGGGTTGATCTATTAATTAGGCTTACGCTCGCCACGGATTTATATTGAGACTTATTGATCTATCTATAAAATTTCTATGGAGATCAAGAATTGGGCACAGTAGAGTAGTTCCTGCTAATTTCAATTTGGGTAATCTAATATTTCTGTATCACCTTCCACGCACTGGCTAAGTCACAGTTTTTCGTATAGAAAACTTCACCACAGGAAATATTTAAATAGTCTGATGGTTGCCATCAGTATGGAAAATTTGATAAATAACATACTAATCGAGACTTACTCGACCATAATTATACGAAATTATTGCAGGTATTAACTTTGATACCTTGATTTATGATGTTAGTCACCGAAAACGCCTATATGATAGCGAGGCGATACCCTATGAAATCAGAATGTAGCAGAGGAATCCTTCATCCACGATTCATATATAAGGCATTCATTATGAATAAAAGGTTTTTTTATTAGAAGAATTCAAATTGTTTTAATCAATGATTCTAACATCCCTAACGGATGTGTTAAGAGTAGGACATGTAAATTATGTGAATCCTCCGTGATTTTTTATCGGCGAAGCAAATCTAGTTTCGGTAAGGTAATCGGAAATAATCATCAGCTAAATGGAATGCCTTTAGCTTTCTTAGGGTGATCATAAAAACACTATTCGCTCCAATCGCGTTGTTTCACAGGAAAAATGTAGCATGATGAGGAATAGCCCCCTTCCCCCTTTAAAATTTCAAATCCAACCCTTGCACCGGGTGTTAAACAAGGAAAAGAAAAATTAGTTGAGCTCAAGACCGCGGGGCAGGTATTTGAGTATTGCATAAAGAGGTGTATGGGATACCATAGTCAAACATTGCAGGGACGTCTTAGAACCTAGCACTGCTTCTGGAATGACCTCTGATGCCTATCACCTAATAATATGAGGATGTAAAAGTAAGAATATTAACTTACCTTCCAATAATCATTGCATGAGTTCGCGTATAACACCGAATACTACACACACTGACCACTGAAAACTGCACACAATTCAAATCACGATTCACTAACTTTTCCACTCGCAGAGCACTCACTACACACAAATATCACTCCCCTATCTCTTCGCGGTCACCTGAATTGTGCCGGGTCGTTCTTCTCGCCCTGGAGAGGATCTCACCGCTGGTGAGGACCTCTGGTCAAATTATAACCATGAATCCCGAGGCCAATTCCTGCAATCCTTCCTTCAGCTGTGGAATCCCATCCCAGCGGTCGAAGACGCCAAGGTTGATGTCTTTGTGAAACTCGTAGGCCTCCGAGATAAATTGAGAAAGGAATGCATTGAAATTATCTTGCTATGTAAGATCTTACGAAAAGAGCTCAAAACAACGTGATTTCCTTGAATGTGCATTTAAGAAGTCAGTCTCAACACTCAAAATTTCTCTATGGCACTCATTTAAAACTTACCCCGCCATCGAACATTGTCAAATGATGCAACAAAAAGAAATTAAATGGGTGAGAAAGGCTTTATATCCTGGGGTTATTTACATTATGAACTCTGCATATGGAAAATTAAAATGAAACTATACTCAGCAATAACGAGAGGAGGTTTTTATGCAATGAAAATGTATTACGAGATATGCACAAGCATAAGCATTTCCATTTTCTAAGTTAATCAAAAGCCGCTCATGAAGTTTCTAAAAGGCCTCAATCATATAATTTTAATGCTTTTGTGGAACGACATGCTAATTTGAAAGAAAAAGAAATTCATATATTTCCACATTCATGGATTTTATCAATTATTCATTGATGTAAAGCAGCTTTGATTGTAGGGTAAAAAGAGAAGGATTAATATAAGTTCTTGCACTTTATTGAAATCCAACGTCTCGCTTTCCATAATGCATATATTTAATCTAAGAACCGACCGCAGATGAGGCAAAGAGTGCCGAAAATATGCATATTAAGTTCATTTAAACTCTTTGAAAGAATTATTCTGTCGGAAAATTGAAAGGAAAACATTAACCAGAATACCTTGAGCCAAGTTCGAATCAGAGGGAAATTCCTCACAGTCTGATAATTTCTCTCATAGAATTAAGGGAACGTGAGAGATGCTTCATGTACTTCTTTAAATTATTTTTAAAACTAACAACCTACATCTTTTGCCCCCGGGAGAATCAACTACTCTGGAGTAGGAACTTCAGTTTCTCTTACACATATTTAGACGGCACTCTCTCCAACGAGATTTCAATACCATGATTTCATCGAGAAGATATTATAACGTTTAGGATATTCTTACACTACAAGAGGCAAACTGTAAAGTACGTACCCATCTTCCGAGAAGGAGAGCGCTGACAGCCTCCTAAAACCTCAACGTCCGGCGACTTTGCTTGCAACATAGTGAAGAATCATTATTTAGCGCGGGCGAATAGCACAGTGCAAACTGCCGCTCAGAGACGAAGTTATCAGGACACTAGAATGGGAATAAGGCCTAGGAGTAATATAAAATCATCGAATCGGAAGTTCGTTGCAATCGCGAAGAGTCATCCGTAAGATATAACACCGATAAATATTGAAAAACTAGATGTATAGACTTCTCAAAAGTTCTTACATTGCCAAGGAGTCCAACTCCAGCACAGACAGGTTCGCTCCGTTCAAATGCTCCGACTTTTATGAGTCAACTGCACAAAAGTGACCGCACCGATTCCGCCAAAATTGACTTCCTGAACACTCATACCATCGCTACGAATTCATACTGGAGAAGGGCGGTATATGATTTCTCTTGTTCTATCATGGAGAAGCGTGAACAAATATATCTGGGAGTGTAAGGATACGGTTTAATCATTTGAATGCATATTGTTTATTGTGTTTTCATAAAAGACTTTTTTATGCGATATATAAGTAATGTTCATTATCTTAACTTCTCCGATTCTTCAATCAATGAATTTACAGAGTGTTTATGGGACTCCCGGATAGCGGTGTGGGCAGCGAGTTCGACTTCAATGAAAGCGGTCCGGGTTCGATTCCCGGTGGGATCTCACGTGACCTCGGCTGTCGAAGCATTTTCCACAATAGCACTACTACAACTACAGTGTGTTTGAGTAGGCCGCTAATGAATGAATTTTGACGAATTTACTCTTCTCAATGTATTATCAATAAGGATTGGCGAGTTAAAATTTTAACAATCTTTCTACATTACGTTGAAAATTATAAGGATTATTGAATGAAGATCTTGGAAATAATGATTGTATCAATTTCATATTCCCTCCAAGTGGAATCATTTGGGTTTCCCCAAAATAGCCACCTAAAACTTTTCTTTGAAACTTTTCAGTTAAGCAGTTATACTGCCTAAAATTTTATAAGAGATGCTGAATTTTCCTACATTCTTTATTTCAGACTAAGGTATGCGGAACAGGGAAATGTAATTGCCTATAAATATCCACAGGGATCCAGTGAGTGTGGGTTATAGATTTCATAGTCAAGTCAAGAAGGCCGTCTTGGGTATGAAGTCACTCCTCATCCCATTCGAGAAATGAAGAAACATCATAAGCAATCACATGTTCCTAAGAGACGAGTGAGCAGAGAAAAACAGCTTTCCAGTAAACAGTAATTTTTGTGAAGTACTCTCCTGCAGTTTTGAGCATTTGAGACAGAAATGTGGTAATATTTACACGGTTTTGTTCGTTTATACTTTGAAGAATCCCAACCTATATACTCATTTTAAATCATATTGTATCATTGAAAATTATCACTAAATTGTTGAGGTATTTATCAATGGCTTGATCAAAACATTCCAAGGACATTTGGACATTATTAATAACTTGTAATATTGCATTTAGAAGCCCTTAGCACGAGAGTACCTGGCCAGCAAAGAGAAGTGATTGCTTCTACATCTCATATTGTGTCCAGTTCTTGTGAGAGTGCAGCACTTTGTGTGATGCAGGAACCATCTTTTGTTACTCCGCCACCTCGTAAAAGGTCTACACAAAAAGGTTAATTGCTGCACTAAAATGGAATTTCATTCTATGCTTTATTACTTCAGCTGACTCGAAGGCAGCAATTCCTTTTAAGATGAGTTTTGATAAGGTTTTATAAATTTTACTATATGAAGTTTGGAGTAGAACCTTCATGTTAACTTACGTGTTGGAGAAAATAAATTGGAAGTGTACTTTGTTTGCAATGATATGATAATATCTAAGGATAGTAGAACATAATCTAAGGCTGAGAAGGAAAGGAAATTTATAAATAACATTGTTCAATTCCATTCTGTTTTTATTTACCACTATAGCCATGTACTGGGACAGACGTATACTCTGGAAGGTCATACATACAAAATAATACATGGATATAAAATACACGCATACTTACAATAAAAATTGTATACATACAAACATACTATTCCTCTACATACCCCTTACATACGTTAGCTTTAAATTCATGATCTTAGTTGTCGTACCATACATTGGACATAAGATACAATATTTTGTACTATTTTGTATGATCTTTTCAGATTAAGGAACCTAAGGAAATAAGTTTACATATGTATCTTTTATTTGGATATTCTATGATTGATTTTTTTATTGTTATTATCTTTAAAGAAGCAGGTTTTTTATATAAAATGATTTTTACTATAAAGCAGAAGCCATTTCTTAATTTTTATTTTGAAGCAGTCTCTCTTTTGTGATAAAATTGAGATATTTTTTTATCATTACTATACAGGGCCCATTTCCATTACTTTTATCTATTTCATTTATCACTTTATATAACAGGATATTTATTTTTATTTTATAGCAGGTACTATTTTGTTTTTCTTCATATTAGTGTTTTTTACTGTCATATGATACAATTTTCTTTATTTTAATGCTGAGGACTGTGCTGCCAGTGATAATCATTTACTTTCCTTTGAATAAATTTGTTATATAGAGAATGAATATTTATATTCTAATGACCCAAGGGGATGAAAATAAATGAATTGCCTATAGCATGGAAAAGGCGTACTTTTCAATGTATTGTTTCCTTTCTAAGGGACTGTTAGGGATTACAATCCACCTTGTTCTTACATCCAGTATGTTCTGGGTTTTTGTCACGTCCTCTGTAGGCCTAACACTGGCATGCCTGAGGCTGACATTAGCACTGCTTCCCAATGATTTTTGGTATCAGCCTTGTGCATAAAAATGCAATGCACAAAGGACAAAGGCCCAAAGGAATTATTCCAGTTATTAATACCATATATATTTGGTTATATCTATTGTAATGTATCTATATCGTATTATATCTATATGGTTACAATAATCATTTCATTCATCATTAATTATTTTATTTCGAAGACAGAAATGATTAATCTTCCATCATAATTAAATTATTCCAATACAATATATATATTATTTACTATTACCTACTTTTTTAATACAATACTTACTTTTGGATTTTGTGAGTCATTTGCCTATGGTGCAGTCATGTCTTACTTGAGTTCCTATATATTATTGAATTATTTACTAATTGTATCATACTAATAACTTGTGGTACGTAATACAATTATCCTCCAAAGATTATGAGTAAAGAAGAATCCATGGAATATGAATCATCTGCATGAAAAGCCTTAGCTAATTCTCATGGTCATGTTTTGCTGAAATTCCAACTACATTATTTATTTTATTTTTTAAGCTACTTTATTTCCTTGAAATGTATCATATTTTGTTTTGAAAAGTAAGAAGTCAGGCAGAATTTTGTGTATGTTTAACCTCTATGTTGAAACTTAGTCTGTTATTTATTAAAAATAACTTTTTATGATGCTGATCCAGGATATTGATTGAAATATGATATAAAAATGAAAAAAATAAATTAATTGCTAAGGATATACTTCCATAAGTTGTTGCTTTGAAAAGAATACCCAATTTTAACTATGAATGTTATTTATGATATATTATAACTAAAAGAGTCTTTATGAAGAACAAAGGCTTATTGAAATGAAGAAAAATAATAGGAATCGACTATATTCTTCTGGATGATAATGGCTTTTATCCTAGAAATTTTACTGCAAATGTTGAAAATATGATTGATAAATCAATATGGAATGGAGTATGTTGAAGACAAGTATGATTTAACTTGACATAATGGAAACTGAATCGATAAAATAAAGACTATGACAACATATTCAGATATCTATCCAAAGTCAAAATATTTGGAAATACAACTCACTGGTAATTAATGCACCTTGTTAGGAATATTCACAATGTAAAAAAGTTTAAATGCATGAATTTATGAAATAATTGTCATTAGAGGATGAAAGAATAAGTCGACGCTAGTCTTGAATCAGAAACTCAAGCAACCCAGTAACAAGAGAACTAACTGCCAACTTCTGAATGAACTATAAGAATCAATCTGACAAAGAAAATTTAAAATCTAGGCCAATACCCTATCCAATATACTGGATCAGCAGATTGGAATGTCTTACTTGAAGAAGTTGAAATGTAAGAGATTATGGCTATAGATATTTGCAAACACTTCTTAAATGCAAGAATAAACAACAGATAACCACAACAATTTCTGAATAACCATGAATACACGATTAATTGCAACATATATAATTATTTGCAACATGCAAAACCTATCCAAAGACTGCACTAGCCTTTTGTAAAGAAATGATGCCTTTGAGAAACCAAGGGAAGATAAGCTATAAATCAAAACACAAGAAGGGAGAACCTAACTGCAACTAGCATTATACATTTCTAGAAGAATTTAGAGCCTGGCTTCATGACAAGAATATGAAATGAAGAGAGAAAGTTACAACATACTTCCATGATTGTTTACTCAAAAGCAGTGAGGAACTGAACGCCTCTTAGCATACTGCAAAAAGTCCTCCAGATGATATAACAACACTGCTTGCTTATCACACCACTCATTCGCCACATCACTATGTTCTCCTACTTGCAGATGCAAGTTTTCATTAGCATGATGCTCTCACGACTCATGAGATTTCATCCTCTTGCTCAACTTGATGTTGAACCCCAAATTACTAACGATGACACGAAGGGAAAGGTTTGACAAAGAAGAAAACATCAAGATCGGCGAAGAATCAACCACCAGTGGCATAAATAACAGCTACCTTTCCACATAGATACCCTGCAAAAATATCATTTACTTTCACTTTAATAACGAGTAATTAAGTATAAATTACTTTTTATAAAATAAATCCAAACTATAGTTAACTATACATTGATTGACAGGATTTGATCGAGTGAAAAAACTAGGTCAATCACATCTATCACGCCGATTTTAAAACCAGAATAAATTTACTGGAGTAAAAATGCGCTTAAAGATTAAATCCACATGTAAAATCTATCGGAAGTTTTCTCTACGAAATCAAAAGTTTCAAAGTTTATACATAATCGCTTTCTCGTTTGACAGAACACATCTAGCATTTCAAAACATTCGAAAGCGATAGACAGCCTTCAACAATTTGAAAGATTGCGTTAAAAAGATCATTTGTAACGTTAAACAGCGGAATTGCATTTATTCTGTTGGCCAAAATGGGCATAAACATATCGAACAAGTGGCAAGATATTAAAAAGGCGTAGGAAATTTATCTCTATAATGAAACGTTTCCCTTAATTTTTGATGTTACTCCTCGATATCATTTCTTAGAATTGGTAGGACGTTTGATTCTGATGTAAATAAAAAATCATTCTTCGAAGAAAAAATATTTCCATTGTAAAGAGGAGTATACCGAAGTCGAGCAACAGTCATGCGATTCTGACATAGAACGCGCCGTGAAATTCTCAGTGTACTGAGACAGTAGAGTAGCGATAAGTGTGTTTCTTACCGGTAAACACGAAAGTTAATTTTCTGCAATCATTGAACATTGCACTGTTCTACAGCGTTCTGATTGCGCAGTGTACAGTGATACCGTATGAATCTCAATAGAATACACACGAGTATTTACTTCCTTTTTTCTTATTTGAAACGGTAGAATTCACATCGCTACATATTGAATCAATGTCAGGCAAAATTTATGATCTCTATGCGTTTAATTGAGATGAAGCTTATTATTATTTTTTTTTTAATTCAGCTAGGATTAAGCAATAATTAAGTTTAATAGTTTTTTTCCCGAATGCAATTGAATTCATGAGAATTAATTATCTTAATAAAGTATTTATTAAGCCATTTATACAAATAAAAAATTTAACATAATTTATTTCAGATTCAAATGCAAAGCTGAAACTTCTATTACAATATTTTGAAATATTTCTCCAAGTCAAACTTGAGAGCAATGTAAAATATTCTACGTTTAATTTAGACTACAAAGTTCAAATCCCTGGAGATAATAATAATGTCAGAAGCTACTCCTTTTCCAGGAATGAATTGAATACACAAAAAATTTGAGCAAATATTTTTTATTTACTTGTATCATTTTAAATGTTTTTTTACAAGTGATTTTATAAATTTAAAATTACACAATGTATTTTCAATTACAATTAAAAGACAATTATTAACACTACAACTGTTGATGACTGAGCGTATAGTAAACTACTATCTGCGCTTTGAGTACTAATTAATTGATTCTAAGTCATCGAAAGGTTGAAAGTCGTGCATATATTGGCACTAGAATAAAAACGATCATGCACTAATTCACACACATCTTTCTTATTCGTATTTTATCATGTAATTATTTGTATTCAAACATTGGAGCAGCGATAACGGGAGCACAGCATTGACGTCTATAGTATGACATTCATAATATTGAATGCTAATTATTTAAACGAAAGCAATGTATTTATACAGCGACATAATTCAAAATATGATTTTTGAAATAGTTAATTATTCCATCAGAAGTCATTAAAAATTTAATGAAAATAGTTTTTGTTTTGACCGACAGGTACTACTAGAGTCAAAGTTTGGCGGAAATCTATTTTCATAACTTTTTAATCAAGTGTTACGATCGAAAGTATTGCGTTGTAAAATCGAGTTACATTAAAATAAGATCACTGATATAGTCCATTGGCTGTTCCCAAATAATATAAAATATAACAAGTATTGATTTGACTTCCGGGCACGGTCGGAGCCAAGGCTCTTCGGAAAGCTATTCGACATACATCCAACAGAAAAGTTACAATGGGAACTTATGTATTCGTTATGTTGCTGTTTATGAATAAACAAATCGAGAAATAGATTTTAATTCGGTAGTTTATGGCAGCCAAGCTGAAATGCCCCTCGATACTCGTTGTGATGAGAAATTAACCATCTTTTTTACGGGTTAATCTATTAATTAGGCTTACGCTCGCCACGGATTTATATTGAGACTTATTGATCTATCTATAAAATTTCTATGGAGATCAAGAATTGGGCACAGTAGAGTAGTTCCTGCTAATTTCAATTTGGGTGATCTAATATTTCTGTATCACCTTCCACGCACTGGCTAAGTCACAGTTTTTCGTATAGAAAACTTCACCACAGGAAATATTTAAATAGTCTGATGGTTGCCATCAGTATGGAAAATTTGATAAATAACATACTAATCGAGACTTACTCGACCATAATTATACGAAATTATTGCAGGTGTTAACTTTGATACCTTGATTTATGATGTTAGTCACCGAAAACGCCTATATGATAGCGAGGCGATACCCTATGAAATCAGAATGTAGCAGAGGAATCCTTCATCCACGATTCATATATAAGGCATTCATTATGAATAAAAGGTTTTTTTATTAGAAGAATTCAAATTGTTTTAATCAATGATTCTAACATCCCTAACGGATGTGTTAAGAGTAGGACATGTAAATTATGTGAATCCTCCGTGATTTTTTATCGGCGAAGCAAATCTAGTTTCGGTAAGGTAATCGGAAATAATCATCAGCTAAATGGAATGCCTTTAGCTTTCTTAGGGTGATCATAAAAACACTATTCGCTCCAATCGCGTTGTTTCACAGGAAAAATGTAGCATGATGAGGAATAGCCCCCTTCCCCCTTTAAAATTTCAAATCCAACCCTTGCACCGGGTGTTAAACAAGGAAAAGAAAAATTAGTTGAGCTCAAGACCGCGGGGCAGGTATTTGAGTATTGCATAAAGAGGTGTATGGGATACCATAGTCAAACATTGCAGGGACGTCTTAGAACCTAGCACTGCTTCTGGAATGACCTCTGATGCCTATCACCTAATAATATGAGGATGTAAAGTAAGAATATTAACTTACCTTCCAATAATCATTGCATGAGTTCGCGTATAACACCGAATACTACACACACTGACCACTGAAAACTGCACACAATTCAAATCACGATTCACTAACTTTTCCACTCGCAGAGCACTCACTACACACAAATATCACTCCCCTATCTCTTCGCGGTCACCTGAATTGTGCCGGGTCGTTCTTCTCGCCCTGGAGAGGATCTCACCGCTGGTGAGGACCTCTGGTCAAATTATAACCATGAATCCCGAGGCCAATTCCTGCAATCCTTCCTTCAGCTGTGGAATCCCATCCCAGCCGTCGAAGACGCCAAGGTTGATGTCTTTGTGAAACTCGTAGGCCTCCGAGATAAATTGAGAAAGGAATGCATTGAAATTATCTTGCTATGTAAGATCTTACGAAAAGAGCTCAAAACAACGTGATTTCCTTGAATGTGCATTTAAGAAGTCAGTCTCAACACTCAAAATTTCTCTATGGCACTCATTTAAAATTTACCACGCCATCGAACATTGTCAAATGATGCAACAAAAAGAAATTAAATGGGTGAGAAAGGCTTTATATCCTGGGGTTATTTACATTATGAACTCTGCATATGGAAAATTAAAATGAAACTATACTCAGCAATAACGAGAGGAGGTTTTTATGCAATGAAAATGTATTACGAGATATGCACAAGCATAAGCATTTCCATTTTCTAAGTTAATCAAAAGCCGCTCATGAAGTTTCTAAAAGGCCTCAATCATATAATTTTAATGCTTTTGTGGAACGACATGCTAATTTGAAAGAAAAAGAAATTCATATATTTCCACATTCATGGATTTTATCAATTATTCATTGATGTAAAGCAGCTTTGATTGTAGGGTAAAAAGAGAAGGATTAATATAAGTTCTTGCACTTTATTGAAATCCAACGTCTCGCTTTCCATAATGCATATATTTAATCTAAGAACCGACCGCAGATGAGGCAAAGAGTGCCGAAAATATGCATATTAAGTTCATTTAAACTCTTTGAAAGAATTATTCTGTCGGAAAATTGAAAGGAAAACATTAACCAGAATACCTTGAGCCAAGTTCGAATCAGAGGGAAATTCCTCACAGTCTGATAATTTCTCTCATAGAATTAAGGGAACGTGAGAGATGCTTCATGTACTTCTTTAAATTATTTTTAAAACTAACAACCTACATCTTTTGCCCCCGGGAGAATCAACTACTCTGGAGTAGGAACTTCAGTTTCTCTTACACATATTTAGACGGCACTCTCTCCAACGAGATTTCAATACCATGATTTCATCGAGAAGATATTATAACGTTTAGGATATTCTTACACTACAAGAGGCAAACTGTAAAGTACGTACCCATCTTCCGAGAAGGAGAGCGCTGACAGCCTCCTAAAACCTCAACGTCCGGCGACTTTGCTTGCAACATAGTGAAGAATTATTATTTAGCGCGGGCGAATAGCACAGTGCAAACTGCCGCTCAGAGACGAAGTTATCAGGACACTAGAATGGGAATAAGGCCTAGGAGTAATATAAAATCATCGAATCGGAAGTTCGTTGCAATCGCGAAGAGTCATCCGTAAGATATAACACCGATAAATATTGAAAAACTAGATGTATAGACTTCTCAAAAGTTCTTACATTGCCAAGGAGTCCAACTCCAGCACAGACAGGTTCGCTCCGTTCAAATGCTCCGACTTTTATGAGTCAACTGCACAAAAGTGACCGCACCGATTCCGCCAAAATTGACTTCCTGAACACTCATACCATCGCTACGAATTCATACTGGAGAAGGGCGGTATATGATTTCTCTTGTTCTATCATGGAGAAGCGTGAACAAATATATCTGGGAGTGTAAGGATACGGTTTAATCATTTGAATGCATATTGTTTATTGTGTTTTCATAAAAGACTTTTTTATGCGATATATAAGTAATGTTCATTATCTTAACTTCTCCGATTCTTCAATCAATGAATTTACAGAGTGTTTATGGGACTCCCGGATAGCGGTGTGGGCAGCGAGTTCGACTTCAATGAAAGCGGTCCGGGTTCGATTCCCGGTGGGATCTCACGTGACCTCGGCTGTCGAAGCATTTTCCACAATAGCACTACTACAACTACAGTGTGTTTGAGTAGGCCGCTAATGAATGAATTTTGACGAATTTACTCTTCTCAATGTATTATCAATAAGGATTGGCGAGTTAAAATTTTAACAATCTTTCTACATTACGTTGAAAATTATAAGGATTATTGAATGAAGATCTTGGAAATAATGATTGTATCAATTTCATATTCCCTCCAAGTGGAATCATTTGGGTTTCCCCAAAATAGCCACCTAAAACTTTTCTTTGAAACTTTTCAGTTAAGCAGTTATACTGCCTAAAATTTTATAAGAGATGCTGAATTTTCCTACATTCTTTATTTCAGACTAAGATATGCGGAACAGGGAAATGTAATTGCCTATAAATATCCACAGGGATCCAGTGAGTGTGGGTTATAGATTTCATAGTCAAGTCAAGAAGGCCGTCTTGGGTATGAAGTCACTCCTCATCCCATTCGAGAAATGAAGAAACATCATAAGCAATCACATGTTCCTAAGAGACGAGTGAGCAGAGAAAAACAGCTTTCCAGTAAACAGTAATTTTTGTGAAGTACTCTCCTGCAGTTTTGAGCATTTCAGACAGAAATGTGGTAATATTTTACACGGTTTTGATCGTTTATACTTTGAAGAATCCCAACCTATATACTCATTTTAAATCATATTGTATCATTGAAAATGATCACTAAATTTGCTGAGGTATTTATCAATGGCTTGATCAAAACATTCCAAGGACGTTTGGACATTATTAATAACTTGTAATATTGCATTTAAAAGCCCTTAGCACGAGAGTACCTGGCCAGCAAAGAGAAGTGATTGCTTCTACATCTCATATTGTGTCCAGTTCTTGTGAGAGTGCAGCACTTTGTGTGATGCAGGATCCATCTTTTGCTACTCCGCCACCTCGCAAAAGTTATACACAAAAAGCTTAATTGCTGCACTAAAATGGAATTGCATTCTATGCTTTATTACTTCAGCTGACTCGATGGCAGCAATTGTTTTAAGATGAGTTTTGATAGGGTTTTATAAATGTTATGCTGATTGTTTCTTCAATTGTTCACTGTATCATCAAAATCTATTAATATTACAATTAATTTAGAGTAACCACATCTTAGTGAAAAATTATTTAGTTTAAACGTAACTCGAGAAAAATTCGTCATGCAGTCCAATTTATACGTCGCCAAAAAATTTTTGGTTTCTCACGTGAGGAAGAACTTGTCTCAAGAGAAATCGAGATAATTATTTTAATTTTCATTTGCAGTTCGTTTCGATGCGATATCTTGTACAGAAATATAGTTCTTGACTTTTATATCAAAGAGTGTATTCCGATTTGCGCTTCGAATCGCCGAGGCTTCGGAACCTATGCAAATTATATGCAAGATATGGTGTTCATTATTTTTCTGGTACTTAGCAATGAGTTATTTTATGTAGAGGCGTTTAAAAGGTATTGAAATATTGTTTAAAAATTATTTAAATTTATTTTTGGAAATCTGATAAAACTGCCAAAATTGCATTCTTTTGTTTGCTTAAAATTAACTAGATTCTCATTTTATCGTAAGAAGGTAAAATCTTTACAAAACAAAATTTCGTTGAAATATCTTGATTAATCTTTTTTTACCGAGGGAATTACATCACCTGGGGTTACATTCACCCCAAGAAACTAATTACGTTTACTGCATTACGTAAAGATCAGCTAGGAAGGGTTATCTTTTTAGGAAAGTTGATATGTATGTAATTATCAGTTGGTATGCATGATTTGATTTATTTATTAACATGGTACTTGAAAATGAATTACTTAATATAAAAATGAATTACTTAATAAAATATACTTAAAAACAATGATCTGTTAATTATATAATTATTTAGATTTATTTCGTAAATTTATTAACACTGCTAAAATTTAATACATTTTATCGGTTAAATCAACAAAATTGGTTTTTCATATCATTGTATAGCAAAATTCTGGTTATATGTTAACTCCCATATATTATTTTTCATTTTGCACCTGATATTTACTGCTGAATTACTTTGTAGAACACCGCTTAAAAATAAATAAGATGCTTATTATATAATTATTTAAATTAATTTTGTAAAAGAGGTCATATTGAGCCCCTAAGACTAATTAAGGAGTTTCTTCTTTCTATGGTATTAGATAATTAAAACCCTTGCGAAGATCAAGTAATTTCAAATAGTTCTAAAGGTAATTAAAATATGCCCGCGGCGAGTTGCCCCATTCCCTCTCATACACGACTCTCCCCCCCTCATCCACGACTATTCCTCCTCATACACAACTCTTATCCACGACTATTCCTCCTCATACACAACTCTTATCCACGACTATTCCTCCTCATACGCAACTCTTATCCACGACTATTCCTCTATAAAAGGTAAAACTTCGGTCGACAGTTGGTTATCAGTTTTGGATTAGATGATATTTTTATTTACTTTATTATCCAGAAGGTTGTGGATATTATCCTGTAATTTTCTGTAATACATCATTTCTCTTTGAAATGACGTTCTTTATGTACACATCCGTTCTGTTCCTCTCTTTTCCAAGAATTTCCGATTTTGAATCACATAATCTGATAAATGAAATGATAATATTCCTTAATCGCCAACAAAATCATGTTTTGTGTCATAAGGTACCAAATATTTACAAAAAGAAATGGTGAATGAGAGGCTAGGTTCCGAAATATCGGGCAACCGATCATCTCTTTAATCTTTTTATTTTCGTGCTCATCCTCTATCAATCTCAAAGAATTCGTTGTATAATATAAAGGGAACGTTCCAAAGCTTCATTAGTGTCAGCTGTATCCGACAACTCTATAAAGGAAATAGCTCATGAAAGATACACGTTTTTTCCCTTAGGTTTACAAAATTCCCACGCCCATTCGGAAAGATGGCTTTGTTATTTATCTCGGATGATAGTATTTTTCATGCTTTGGTGGATCTTGGAGCTTCTGCAGGTCATCGAATACTTCGTGAAGAAGGAGGGAGAAACCATAATTATTTGCAATAACCGAAGGATTCTTCACATTGAATGAGTTCGTTTCAGAATGTTGAAACAGCAAATTATTTACAGCATCTTTTCTGTAAATAGAATAATTTATATATATTTAAACCAAAATCAAGAAATTTTGATAATATCGGTTTTCCAATATCCACGAAGATTTTAGAGGAATTTACTCATTTTTAATATTTCTCTCGAGTGCTTCTTCATTCTGTATATAAAGTACAGAATCTGATTTGGAATGCAGAATTCAAGGAATAGGCAGTTAAATGTCTTCTCTGCCTTTCTTCCAATGTACCACTTATCTAGATTGTTTGGTATACTTCCTCTTACGTATGTACCGAAGATCTCAAGGAAGAATAGATCCAAACGCCGCTTACCAGCTTTTCAACCGTCTTCTGCCGCAAAAATGTACAGCGTACTTTTGCTCACCTCTTTGATGGCGGCATTTATTATCACTTTCTTGAAAGCAATTGATTCCTTCTCCATTTTCGGAAGGGAGGAGGAAAACGTAGCTCAGAGCGAATTCGTAAGCGGAATGGTATTAGCCCCAGCTGCAATGACATCGGTAGTGGATATACACTTTACCGTCACTAGTAGCAGAAGATTATGTAAGTTCTTCCACACGATATCTAGACTGGACAAGAAACTAGTTCATCCTCTTGTCCCACGTGGTGTTGCTCCTAACCACATATGGCTCAGGAAAGTGGCCATAGCACAAGTTATAATTGTTCCTGCAACAATATTGTCTCAGACGTTGGCAGATTACGGGGGATTGGTCACAGGAAGAGAGTCATTCAGCTATCTGGCTACCTTCTACTTACTTCGTCTAATCTCTTTCATACTTGAACAGCAGTTCATCATGATATTGATCATTTTGAGGGACAGATTTGAATTAATAAACCAGACATTAAGGGATATTTTTATGAGCCCACAGCTTCTGGGTTCACTGCCAACCACTGCAATCCAAGAGGGAAATGGACACCGAAATAAAAAGTGGATAAGTTCTCCAGTAAGTCCAACATGGCTCAGGTTGAAGGAAACCAGATGTACTCATTTGGCTCTTGTGGAAGAGGCTGAGTTTGTGAACGAAACGTTTCAAATGGCCATGTTGGGAGACATCTTGCAACTCTTCTTAGATGTTATAGGAAGAGGCTATTTTGTATTGGATGATGTGGTGTCCTATGGAACCAATTTATTTTCTTTGCTCTCATCTATTGTGTGGTTTGCTCTTGGCTTCCTGCGTATCATTCTCGTCTGTTGGGTTGCATGGAACACTTCAAACAAGGTAATTTCTTTGCTGTTTTCTGAAATGTATGCAAATAAGGATTCCTAAAATTTACCCTAACTGTAGTCCCATAGACTGATAGGAATGTCAAACTCTCTACCATTAGGCAACCAAAAGGGAAGGGAATGAGGCTTTCTAGGCTAGATTGGTGAGGGAATTACATTTTCAAGGTTAGATGAGAAGTGAGGTATATAATTCATTCTGACTTTCCTCACTGAGCAGTAGCTATAGGTGCAACAAGTCAGCTAAGGGAAGCTCAGTCCCCACATGAATAACAATTTTCAAAAAATTCAATGAGTGACATTATTCAGTGACTTTCATATTTTTAATATAAATCTATGGGTAAGGCTGAATATGAGATAAAAGTGAATGAAAGATAACCATTGTGAGAAATTATAATTGCTGTGTTACATAAGAAGCACCAGGTGTTTAGTTGTAATTTAGATACTTCTTGCAGTTTGCTCTCTCATATAAAATACTTGTTTAAATTTGAGATATATTTGATATTATGAGGAAAATCATGAACTTATAATTTACAATTTCTACTCCACATACTATTTGTTTTGTGTTGATAAGAATTTAAAATTGAAAATGAAGAATTATGCTAATTATGCTTAAAGCATGGCTTAGTTGGTATGTCAAGGAGTAATAAGATAGAGCTCTATGAGATGAGTTGTCAGAACTCAACCTAGCATGACTTTTCTTATGAAGATCTCTTTGTAGTCTTTTTTCCTTCCATTTGTTCTTCATATGTGATAGATGATGATGAAGACATAATGTACGATATTTTAATGATACAATTTTAGATATTTGGCATAGTGATGAATTTGATATAAATAATAATAACTCTACTCAAGTTTTGTAGGCAGATACCATTCTACACCCAAAGATATTGAACCAAAAACACTACCAAACCATGCCAAATCTTCATTTATTCATCTTTTTCGTGTGAGAGCTTAGAATTTTCAAGTTATACACCAGTGAAGTATATCTTTATTGACATGTATTGAGCAAGTTAACCCCAAATTTATTCATGAGGGTCTTAGGACTTAGGGTCCTTCCAAAGAAACTGATAATTATATAATTTTGGTTTTATGCAATCTTTTCTCCACATAGCCTGATTGTTTCAATTTCATACAACATGTTATCTTTATCTGTATTTTTAATGTTAAAATCAGAATGAAATCTTTATTTTTTTATTCTCTATCATTGTGTTAGAAGCATTTTAGTCTGAATAGTTTTGGTTTTCACGATTTCAATAGTTTCATTTATACAAATTTCCAGGTATTTTTATGGAATATTTTACTTTTACTTCTTAATGATCAAGTTTTTTATTTTTGATCATAGGAAGGTTCATTTCTGCAAATGAATTAGATATTGTGTATAGTTAAAGAGTTAACCATTATCCATGAAATAAAAAATGTGACACGTTTCTTATTGCTGCATTATATCCATGTTCCCCCTTTAGCATCTAGACCTATTAGTTCATTATACTTTTTAGTGGTAGTAATCAAATGATTGTCTAGAGGGTGGTTTGGTAGTATTCAAAAATATCCCAACCAAGAAGAAAAATACTAAGAATGGTTTTTCAGGCTTCTGGATAGACTAGAGGATAACATGTTTGCCTCAGATGCAAGTGTTTTTGAGTTCAATTCCCAGTGGAGGACCACATATGCAAAATGACCTGAGCAGTCCAAGCACTTTTATTGATTATATTACTACAAATATTTCCATAAAAATTGAAACTTAAAATTATTATAAAATGTGCTTGTGTTAATTCTGAGCAAAATTAAATGTTTAAATTATTCTAGGCTGTTTTAAATTATTCTAGAGCATGGGTGATGTCCTCCAAGTATTAGCAGTGTTTCTGTATAATTTTTTTAAACTTATGGACAACATCATACTATTGTGAATTTTAAAGATTATTATTTCATCATTGTTACATATACTATTTTTTCTCTAAACAGGCCATAAATGCTCAGAACTGGATAGTAAAACTAAATGAGAAGAAGGTTGAAACTTTAGTATCTACAGAGGTAAGCAGAGAACGTTTTACTATTTGAAGAGGAACTGAGTTACAAAATAATTATTATATCCTCAAGGTGGTAAAATTGCATATATTTTTTAAGAATAAGCTTTAATCTTTTCAGCTGAAAGCCTATTCAGATTATTTTAATCTCAAAAAAGTTCATTTTAACATATATGGACTTTTTACCCTGGATATGACAGTTGTTCAAGCAGTAAGTGTCCTTTTGTCACTAATGAAAATGAAAATTTGAGATATTTTTAATATCTTAAAAATCTGTATTTATCTGTAGACAGTTAACTGTATCTGAAATATTTTTGTTTTAAGGTTGCACAATTATCAACTTCATATCTTTTGGTTCTCCTGCAGTTTCGGCAAGCCTGAAAGTAATATCCTCCCCAGTTCTGGATATTATATTTGTTGAACAAAGATGTACTCACTACTAATGCACACTATTACTTTGGTGAATGTTTTACAGGAGAGAAAACTAAATCATAATAATCATAAGAACTCAAGAATATTTGTAAGTTAACTTGACATAATTACAGTCAACCATGTCATTCTACTGTATTATCCCTTATGTGAAATGAAAAATAATAACCAGGCATGATAATTATAAATAAATTAATCATTTTACAATGACAGAAATATTTCAAATTCAAAAATGTAAGAAGTTATAAGTACAATGTTTAAATAAAAATTTCTATTAATTCACATCCTATTTATCTATTATTGATCTGCTGATGTACTTTGTCTTTGTACAGAAAATTAAATGAATATGTTGTCAGTTTCTCTATATTTTACTAAAAATTTCCTAGTAAAGAATTTATGGGGTACAACTTTAATTTAGCCATGCTCAAATTGAAAATCTAATTTTTACCACAATTTTATATCAATTATGCCTTGATAATTTTATTTGAAATTAATGCATTTTGTATAATTTATATTTAAAAAATGTAATTAGATATATTGATTCATCATTTTCTAAATACAAATCACAAAATAATGTGGTGAACATGAAATTATTGGATTAGTTAGAATTCACCACAGTAATATTGATGTAGAAAAACCAAAAAACTAATGACAGTGGTTCATTTATATTTTTGCATCTGCTATGGTATATAATGCTTTATTTTCTGATGTACCTTATGTCTCCATATGATTTGTAAACAATCTGTATGTTCCATGACAGTAGCAGCCTTGCTAAAGAAAGAGTGTTAAGAAAGCTACAACATCTATACAAATACTTTGTCCAGAAGTTTTATAATGAAGAAAAAATACTTATAACTACTCTTCCAGGTTTCTCCACATTTGTGACTTTCCGGTGGAGATAGCCAAATTGAGCGGGTATGAATTATTTTATTCATTTTTCCACAGTATTTTTATTCTATGTTTGGCTTTTTCCGGAATGTAATGAGTAAACCTTGTCCCTCCTCGAAATGGATATAACTGTCCGTTGACAGTTAAACATACTGATGACTTATAATTTGAGCTCAAGATTTCGTTCAGAAAGAGTCAAGACCTGCAAAAATATTCGTGATTCGTCGCACTCTGAATAGTCCAGGTACCGATTTGAGTGAACCGATGCGAACCAGCTGATCTACCACTACTGGATCTAAGCCATTGCATTTGAAAAATATTTCGAAACCACAGACCAAATTCATAATTACACAAATTAACATTGACAGGAAATTTTCCCCATTAATAATTACTTTTAGATAAAAATTTCAATTGCACTTTTTCTTTCTTGTTACAATCGATCACATTACGAACCTTTGCCATCGCATCGCCATCGTTGTGTGTGAAAGGGGCCTCAGAGTGCTAAGATTTCACCACTGCACTTAATTCAGCGATAGTTTTCTAAACTTAAATTTTATTTGCTTAAAAGGATGCTCTTGTATCGGACCTATTCTCGACAAATTCATGAGTTATAACATCCTATAATATAAATATTTTAGAAAGATATGATGTACATACAACAGGATGAATATTATTTACAAAGTATGAAATATTTTTATCGAAATGTAGAATTTTTTAAATTTAGAATTAGTTTACTGCTGAATGTTGAATTTCCTTGAGTGATTCCGGAGTAAAAAGATATGAATATTGTTACGAAGGCATTCGGTGATCTCAATTCAAAATCAATCCTTCGTAACGAGAAACACTCATGAGATTCTGATTCCCTCCGAGAGGCAGCGCCTACAGCTTCAAAATCACTGCCACGCCTGCTGCACCAAATCCGAAAAACAAAACCAAGAACCAACAAACCCGTGCGGGTTCACAAAACTCCGTTGGAGGGTATATGACGTTTAGATAACAATGCATATTACTTAATATACAGTAAATGATAATTATGATAATCATGATAATTTATTATGTTAATTTTTAGTTTATTTTAGTTTAGGCGACCATTTTTTCTGCTTAATAGGGACAATTTCTCGCATACCCTGAAGTATAGGCGGATTTCTTAGATATTTCTCTGATCAATTGAAGCATTGGAAAACTTGTTCCTCAGAGTCCTACACTATCTGCGTTTATAAAACCCCTGAATTTGAAATAATGCCTTTGGTAAATTCCCTTTGTTCTATTATATAACAGAAGTCAAAAGACTGATTCGAATTAGTATATTTCTTTAATACTTTGGGACCGAAACCCTCCCAAACCAATTAATTAAATCAAAATATCTCATTTGTACATACAAAATAAGACATTAGACAGAAAAAAGCGTCGCAGACAGACTGGAAGATAAATGAAAGAATGAAATATTACATAGGACTGGATATGCTAGAAAGCTGAGAAAAGAAAGGATTTTTGGAAAATGGCCTCGTAAAAAGGGTGGAGGAAGAATGAATACGTAAGGGTAAATTGGAAAGAGACAGGAAGGAGACCACAAAGCTGGTAAAGGAAGGGAGGAAATGAAGAAGAGAGTGCACGAAAAGTGGTGGAGAGAGGAAAGCGGAATAAATGTCAAACCCACTCAGAAAAAGAACCCTACTCAGCAGTAGTTGGAGGAAAAAAAAGAAAGAAATCATTCTGTCGTTATGGGGAGAAATTTATGGTACTTCGATTTCTTTTGAAATGAAACGGCGTATCTAACATATCGGTGTTTTATCGATAAGAGAAAATAAGAATAAGATAGGAAAATCTTTAGTTACTTGTAAATTTTCATGGTGAGTCTCTGTTTGAAGATACTACATTCGTGACTGTGCGGGAGAGGACGATATATTTCGACTGCATTGACATATAAATTCTCAATTATTTCCAGGTAAACGAAATATACTTGAAAAAGATAATTAGTATGCAGCTAGTTTAATTACTTTGAGCTGCCCTAATGAGAAATGAGTTTGATTTTTTAAGAGAAGTTTTGTTCTGACGCTTAATCGAAGACAATAATAGCTAGAATCTCAAGTGAATCACTGTATTGAATCTGTTTCAACGAAGAATAAGCCATACCATACCTCTTAATATCGGCTGAGGACTTATCAATTTTATTAACAAGCTCATTTTGGAGGCTACGATTTTAAGATACAAAAATGAAAAAACGACTGTCTTCTGACTTCAACGACCAGAGGTGTAATTGGTCATCGTGCCTGCAGCTTCAGATTTTCATGAAAAAATTTCATGGTTTTACAAAATTCGCGAGCTTTCAAACCGTTGACTTTACCAAAATATATAATTAAGATTTTAAAATCCATTCTCGTATTGATACTTGAGTCGATCTCAAAGATCCATATCTCTTATTTATCATCGCAAACACGACTGGCGAACAAACGGATTTTACGTGTTTCTTATGCTTGGTCTTCTGGACGACTTGCTATTGAGTTTGGGAAATAAAATGCAGACTATTTTCTGAAGGGCGTCAACATTTCGTTCTCTCCAGACACTTCTCGATTGGTGCTTTGATCAACTTTCTCCATTTTACAGCTGAATATAGTCTAATATATTTTGTGGGATGGAGATTATCTATAGTTACCTGTAGTGTCTCAAAATTTTATAGCGTAAAGAATTTTAAGGACTGTTAAATGATAGTTATGGAGTTTCCAGCGAACGGACATACTCATAGAATTTGAAATATTTACAAATGTATATGGCGGGTAGAAAAAGTTGAAAAGAAGCAACTGAGGCCGTTATCATATAAAATATTACTTGGAGATGTGCTTTATTACTTGGAGAAGTCTTAAACTGCCCTCTTGACAAGTTTACAGATAGATCTGATGCCTCTCTCTATGATAGAAGCATTCCTATTGAGGAGAGTGCTCGCAGCAGGGAATCAAGTCTCCCCAGGCCTCTTCTACGAGACCTGCAAAAGGTAATTAAATGATGGCTACAAACAATGGTGTGAGCATTATACCCTTTGTTCAGATTTTGTGATATGATTTTGTCCTAGGAATGCTATTAATGAAGCTAAATCAGCAGCAGATGACGAAAATAGAGGGATAGATTCCGATTTAATTGTTAAAAACAAATACAGAACCTGCTTCGGATAGCATGTCTATCGGCTGACGCAACAATCAATGCTTAATTAATCGGAAATGGCATGAACGTCTTGAAGCTAAAATCAATTGATATGATTCAACTACTCAATGAGAACGACGATGTCTTTATTCTAAACTGAACTTATATTAGTGAAGTCTTTGAGATATCCAACAACAATGTCACATTTCAGATAGTTAAAATAACGAGAAACGTACAATACTTGTAATTAATGAAAAGTTAACAATTGTCTATTCCGAGGCTGTTCCCATTTTCAATCGTAGATACTTAAGGAGTAGAGTTAATGACAGCCTTAAGGTTGACACTTATTTGAAAATTATATTGAACAAATGAATAACTCGTGCATATCACCATGAAACTCTGATTAAGCTTACTGAGACTATTCTAAAACTTCCTTGAAATAACAGCAGAAAATCTCCGCAGACAGTCTTAGGAAAGCGTCTAAGAAGATCTATGGTGAAAGATCTCATCTGAAACTTGTGAAGCGAAAGAGAATCAATCGTTTTCGGCAAAAAGCATCAAACCGGAACCAAACTAAATACCAAAACCGAACAATAGCTTATTATTTCAGGCGTGAAAACCGACCTCGAATAAAAATATTGAAAGTCTTAAACCAGAACTGAAACCAGTCCCGCAATTCATACTTTTCCGATTTTCAGCTCGCATTCATTATTTTCAAATATGACAGATATGAAATGTACTAATCGTATCTGACGGTAACTAATAACATTTCAATTAACATCTATGTGATCTTAACTGGCATCATACTTATTTCTTTAATGTCATGCGTTTTATTCGAGTGAACGTCGTAAAATATTTACGCATGATAAAAATACTTTTCAGATGGGCTATAAAATTTAATTCTCTGAGCGAAAAAAACGGTTCCTATCAGTTGGAAGACGCCTTTCTAGGCAAAATCGAAACTGAATCGAACTTTGGCTTTCTCATTAATTAGTACGAAAACCGGAGCAAAGATTATAACGGTTCGATGCCCTGGTTTCAACAGGTATATATACCCAGAGGAGTAGTTTCCGTTTATTACTTGTCCTCACGGCCTTGGTACTCTGAAAATATGAATTGTTTGCTGCTATAACAAGATACAAAATGACGGGACTGCGTCATCTCTGACATACATCCAAAGAATAAACTGCTACATCCTAATATCCTGTATATGATAGCAATCTTCTTCGTCGACAGCGCTTCGAAGACACGTCTAGGTTGAGAAGCAATTTCCTCAAAGGATCATTGCGATGCAAAAACTTGTAAGGAAACAAAAAAATGGACATTGCTGTGTCTATAGAATGCTTTGCTCTGACAAACAAGGGTACGTGAGGGGACGGAACTTAAGTTATTAAAATTTGAGCTTAGCTGAAAGCAAAGGCTCATGACAGAAAAGATTTCGGAGATGGTAGGTTGAGGGTAAAAGGATGAAGTGCCTTCATAAGGCGGCAAAAGATTAAAGAGAATTTTGAAACCCTCTTAGTTTATATTCCAGGTGGGATAACTGAAAGCTTAGACTGAGGAAAGTCTCTTCTCGATCTTCAGATACCACTAAATTATATAAAGCAAACTGAAATAGCGTATAAATACATTTTGAGGCAAATTAAAGTACAGAGGCTTCGCATAGTAATATGCTAAAAATTACATCTCTGCTGTATTTTCTCGTTAATTTTGTTTGCTCAAGATAAGTACCACGAAGTATTTTGGTGTATATAATCCCTTGAACGAATAGAGGAACTTCGCTGGTCTTTTAAATTTTCTCAATATTTCTCAGGACCAATGTGATCCCTAAAGAGCGTTATTTATGAAGCAAACCTTGCTATAGTTGAGAAATTCAGTTTCTGTGAAGGCCGCAGTCCTCTTTATAATATATATCATGTGTGGTTATCATAAATCTTTAAGACTTAATTTCATAAACTGGCACATTTTTTCTGTTGCAAGTATTTTGCTATATTAACTCAATTTCCAATGTATTAAGTAACGCTACCTACCATTATTGCTATCATTAAGTATTTCAATGCTCTTTTATTGCTTTGTTTTCCTGTATCATTATCTACCTTCTTCCTAATTGACAAAAGGTTTAATGTAAGAGAAGTCTCTATAGTATCAATCTCACCCTAAATAAAGCTGTGTTCTGTTCATTTCTAAAGATGGCAAAATAATATTTTTCTTGATTGTCTTTGAACTCCAGAATAGAATTTCATAAAAGTAAAATGAAAAGTACTAAAAATAGAGATCCCTAATTTACCTACCTTTTCAAACGATGAAAATCATCAACTGTCGCAACGAAGCTTGACGTAGACATTTTTTCCAGTCCCGGATTAGAATTTCCGCGTTTCTATGTCAAACAATTCAGTCCTCATTGAAAGATGGCGCAAGTTGTGTCTGCTTGAACATAATCTAAGTAATTGCTCCGTTGTTGATTCCTTCGATAAGAAACATTGTTGCCAGAATTACTCGTGTGAAATTAATTGGCTTACAATCTCGGTACCACTCTCGCAAGTAATATTAACTGGTTCATGAATATCTGAAAAATCTGTGTTTAACTTTAAAATAATTAAAATCTGCGGTAAAGCAATAAATGCTTGGCTTCAAAAAGCGCATCATCGGTGTATGCGGTAAAATCGTTAGATATGCCGTTTCATTCGAATACACTGGGAGTTAATTAAGATAATGTTCGACTTCAAAGAAACATTACATACACTTTAAAACTCCTATGTAATTACAACTAACGTGTTTCGTGTTATTGTGAGAATTGATAAACGAATTAACGATTCGAAGATGCAGTACTCTCAGACCATGTGGCCAATTTGGTAATTTCTTTTATTTTTAGGACTACCAAACGATGATTGTAATGGGGACTTTTGCCGAGCAGCGGCTATAAAGGAAAAGTACCGTTATTTCTCCTATTATACCCTCATAGTCGGATCGGCAGAAGTAGTTAAGTCGTCGCGTAGTACCTATTACGACCACTTAAGACATACTTTCTCCTTATTTATTTAGTAATCGAAAACTCGCTTCTAATCTTATTTCTACCAGGAACTCCCAAACTACGACAGTTTTATTGTTTAATTATAGACTATATCGCTAAATCGGATTTCTTAGCCATAAGAGGACTGTGCCAGAATGGGCGATTATTCTCATTAAGAATTACAAAGAAGAAATGGTGTTATAGTGTGGGTCACGAGCAAGGTTAACCAATAGTTTTTTTTCATCCTTGTTTGGAAAGAGGGTAACCACTTTTATTACGAGTGAATGCTTTCATTAAGAGGTTGCGCAATCACTATCGACTAGAAATACAAATTACGAATGAATAAAACGGCATTTCACTTAGTGAAACCTTGAAATGCTATTCAATTATGACGATGCTGTGTGGAAACTATTTTTCGTTCGATTAAACTTTGGAAACCATAATACTAATGATGAAAGTCATTAGATGAATAATGTAATAGATACCAAATCAAGAACTTAATTATACTAAGGAAAAATTCCGGAGTCCAAATCCTGCGTTTTTAAGATTAAATATCATTTTAAAGTTAGAAGGACTCATGGAAACCAATTTCAGAGAACTTTGGAATTTCTCAAAAAGTAAAGGGCACTTGAAAAATTGCTTGGATAGCTCTTGAGCAAATATTTAGCGGTCGCCCAGAGGCAAAGAGAACCCCTCTTTTCTGTGATAATCATCCACTTAAGTCTGCATCATTCAATTCAGACTTTCTCTTTCTAAAAACTTGAAAATTTCCGACGCAAAATGCGATTTTGATAAATTGCGCATACCCTGTTTCTTTCTTGGATACAAAGTATTCCATTTATGAAAGGGAAACGAAGAAAGTGAGAAGCATGGCTTGAAATGAACCAATCTCGGCCTCTCGGAAAAGGAAATGTCTAAATATCTTTGAATCTCCTGGTAACTTATTCAATTTAATAAGATGGAGAAATCGTTAAAAAGTGATTAAAATTAATTTCTTGATCAGAAACCACATTTATTAATTAGTTTGAAAATGTGTTTCGTATTGAGTAGTTTTGAATAGTCGGCAACGATTTATGGCGGTGAGTTTCACGATCATCATAGTTTTTGGAAATAAATGCAGATTACGGAGACGAGCTGACCTTTATTGCGTAACACTATTTGGATTCGGATGTCACAACATGTTGAGTAATGGTAAAGGTATCTCTCTTGCATATTTTACGCTAAGGACTGTCTGTAAAGTTTGTACGACGAAGGACGGTTTGAATCTCAACTGTTCCAACATTAGATATCCAAAGCCCTGCGGAGAGAATTGCTCAGCAAGATGAAGAATAAGGTAGTCTGCCCTTACTTTCCTAACTGAGCCAGAACGCTATGTATCTTCTTTTCTGTAACAAATTTGGTTACTAAATGTTGCTATTTTGCTTAAAATCTGATTCTACAAAAAATTTTGTTTTCTGCATTTAAATCACGTTGTAATCTGTTTCCTGCCCTAATGGATTTTTGTAACTAGTGTATTTCAATAGAGCATAATTACTATTAAGTCTTGGTCTTCCCACATTGCGAGGATTGCAGAACTCATTAATATTGTGTATGAGGTACGCCAAATCAGGAAATTTTAATTGGTAAGACAGATCTCTTCTATTATGGGGATGAAAGAAGAACTACACAATTTTAATATTCTATCATTTAAATGATAGTTATACGGAGTCAAGTTACTGAGTCAAAAATTCTGAAATGGTGAAATAATTAGATCAGAATGTACACGAATGGTATTTCTGGCAGGTTGACGGTTAGGTAAATTTTGACTGATTTTTTCTAGAAATAACCGGAGAGATGGGAAAAGGGTATAGAAGAAGTGAAAAGGTCGAGGATGACACGTTGTCAGTGATATAGCGGAAAGAAATGTGTGTTCATAGATGAGTGCGTTAGCCCAATTAATTGAATGACAGCGAAACCTGAGAACGGGAAAAGGCCCGAAGAAAATGTAAGGAGAGAGCAAATATTGGTGGGATGGAGCAAAAAGAAAGGAAGTAACAGTCAGTGATGGTTGGATGAGAAGATTTTGAAGGAAAGTCTAATGTACAAGAAATGGGAGGCATATTTATAGTTGGTTGACTGTAATTCTGGGGTAGTTAATTTTGTGGGCAATAAATGAGACCCCTACACCTTGGGTCCTTCCACCCTACATATTAAATGAGACCCCTACGCATTGCTGAGGCAATGGGCCCTATTAAAACGTCATTGAACAGTCATTTCAATGACGTTTTATTTTATTTCAAGATTAATTTGAGGAGTTTTTCATTAATCCTTTAAGAGAATCCTTCTTCAAAGAACTTCATTCCAACGTAAAGAGCGAATTTTTGAGGAAAATATTAACAGTTATCCAAAAGAATTTATTTTAAATCTATAGTGTACGGATGGATTTATAATGTAGGGTGCCATCAGTGAAAAGAAAAGGAGTTCCGGGGAGAGAATCAAGGCAAGAAAAAAGAGAGAAAATGCAGCGACTCTTTTTTTCTCCGAATTGAAATGGTTTTCGTCGTTTACGGAGGTACGGAGATATCTTTCCAAGAAACGTTCCCACGCTTAAGATAACGCTGTGTCATGGCGGTGTCATTCTTCATTTGATATACTGTTGTTGTTCACATTCTCTCCATTGTGGAGTACGCTCTATGTCAACCCTTGGCACGCGTGCCAAACGTGGCACACTGTCAAGGACTTGTTTCTGACACGCGAAACAAGTCTTTGCCAAAATTATTTTCAATTCGTAGGGGACACCTTCCAGCGGCGAAGACGGACTGTGCAAACCAGCCTAATTCTGAAGATGCTAATTTTCCATTAGGCTATAAAATTAAATATAGGATAAGATCAAATATTATGATTCCAAAAAATGATTGGCACGTGGATATAATTTGTGTTAGATATTTGGCAAATTTCGGCTCTCACTAACGAAAAGGTTGCCAAACCTTGCCTTACGTAGTGCTTTGAAGATTTCATCGAACTTATTTAATTTTCGAGTAAAACTAAACATTAATTCAAAGCTTCACTCATTCAAGCATACCTTGATTTTTTTCAGCTAAATGCGACAGTTATCTTCAGGATCCATTCCATTCATTCAAGTACCGTTTTGTCCATCTTCCTCGGCCTTCAGAGAAATTAATCATTCTCCTTATACGCCATTTCAGACAATATGCTCCTTAATCTGCATCTCCCCATGCATATACATACAATGCGAACTGATCTTCAGTGTTGAGTATGGGGTGCGAGCAGTAAATTTCCTTAAACCAGTGGTCGCAAACCTTTTTCTTACCAATTACGAGTATAGGACGTTTATAAGTTATCAGACGGTGTTTTCTTGAAGATGACTTGACAGAAGACGCCAAAAGGGAAATAATTCATGATAAAGGAAATTTAAATGCACTACGAAAGGAAAACGACAAAAAGAGATTCTCATATAAAATTGTTATTATTAGTGCTTTAATCAAACGGATTCTGATATTAATGTAACAAATTAAAATTAAACAAAAACAAAAAAGTGGAACGTATTTTTCTTTCATTACTCTACTGACTTTTGCATTGTAATTCTATGTAAGACAATAATTCGTTATATCCATTTATTTTATACTATACGTGACCGAAATACCAGTATGCAATGCCATTTTGTCTATGATATATAAATATACTGGATGTTATACTGTCCTGTGGTAGTCGGTTGGTAAAAAAAAGTTTTGCGACCACAGCTCTGATCTGTTACTGTCGTATGTCGTTCGCGGAGAAGATTAATCTCTGAAGCAAATACTTTTATTTCTACAATTTTTCTTGCAGTATCTTATCAGCTTACGAAATAGAGTGGATGCATTTACAAAATCTTTGGAAAGAAGATATTATCTCTGAATTTATTGATCAATTTTGTCCTAAAATTTAATCTCCTTCCTACTAATTTCTCATCCTAATTGCGCTGGACCTTATCTAATCCACGAATGCAACGTTTGTCTTCAGGGCCTTTTGTAATGCACGTATACCTCTGTTATGGTCCAACTAGAGCAAAGTAACATTGTTCATGGACGTTTTCTTCACTCCTACTAATGATTCGCAAAGCCGGGTTTCCTAAGTGCACTTGCTCATATGTTACAGATGTGAGTGTCCCATACTAAATATTCATGAGAGTGACTCCGAGATATTTCATCGAATCCACTGTTACTAAGTTTCTCCCTCTAAGGCTAAACGACATCTGCTAGAGATTTTCTTTCAACGAAGTTAATTACAGATCGTTACTGAAGTTCAGCAATTACAGAAGTTAATTGCTGAAAACCCTCGTCCATCCTTTCTAATAAGGTCGATTAACTTTATCTTTGTGTCTGAGGGGGGATGAGCAAGATAAAAAGATTTCTTTTGGGAGAATCATTGGTGAGTGGATTAAAGTGACCTATCGGTGGTGCTTCTTATCTCCCTAGAGTTTCTTGAGAAATCAATTTTTCTCAAATCTGTGTTGCTACTCGTAATTCTAGTCATCGCTTTTCTCTTTCTTTGGAACCGTATTGGTATGGATACATCGCTTTATAATATGCTCATCTTTGATCTCCCTTTCCGCGTCCTAAACAACTTTATTTTTGTTTCTCCTCCTCTGCTATGAAGATAAATGTAAGGGGATATAGTTCAAACCAACAGAAAACATCCCATTTATCTGTTCAAGTAGCTTCTTTTCCACTTCATATACATCTAATCATTACTAATGCTTTGTTCACTATTTTTACCATATGAACTTTTCATGTAATTAAATTTAGCTGAACTCGGTTTACCAATATTCTCCTTCTAACTTCACTAAACTCTCGCTATTATGCAAGATGACTGGATCAAGCATATTTCTGCGTACAACTATTTTTGACTTTATTCAGTTTGAAATTAAAACTCCATACTCCATGAATAATTTCAAGTATAAAACTCAAGAATTTTTTTATTTGCATTTTCACGCCTTTCTTTATTGCAGAATGTTCCCTTTCCTTCTTAGAAACATTGCTATCGGAATACGCCTTATCATCTGCTATTTTTTCTCACGATGTATATATTTATGACTTGATAATCAATAGGTTATCATGTGATTTGTACGTTAAATACAACAGAACAACTTCTTAAATGCTAAAAAAGGCTCCTAAATCGTATTCATCGGAGATCCGTACCTGTCCGTTAAGATCATATCTGAAAATAACGGAAAGTCCTTGCCGACTTATGAATCACCCGAAATGCATTTCAACAGCTAAGCTATCATCTTCATGGAAAAGAGAATACTAAAAGGAAAACGATTGGGATATGGTTTTCTCGGTGTGAACTCAGGGAAGAGGAGAAGGAATATTCGGTTTTCACCTGAATTTCGGAAAGGCGTCTTTGAGGGGGGTATAAAGCAGAATTTGAAATCGGGCCTCATAATTCTTGTTTTTTTTTGCATGGGCGTATGCAGGGGCGTATTTTTAATTAGGCGCAATAGGTGCAATAAACTGAGATCCTCGTCCAGTGGAGGGCACCAATGGAGGAACTCACAATAACATACTGTCCTTTCAACTACGTATAGAAGCCCGGCCTCTTTAAATATTTGAATACTTCAAAAACCATCCAGTCCTTCTACTTCCTCTTATAGCCAATGTCCAATGTCGTTGTGTCGTTCTTTTACTTAGCAATTTTTACTTTATGTAACGTAGTTTGACTATTTTTCAAGTTTTTCATATAATTTAGATATCTGTATATGAATATATTCTATCAATTAAAAACAGTTTATATAAATGGTGGAAATTAGAATCTAATATTCTGTTTGCTTGCCATTAGGGTAATACAATACTGTTCTAGATATTTATCGATATATTATATGAGTATGATGTGTATTTCTATATATCTTACAACACATCTATATACATTAACTTATGGTAATTAGTTGATTTTCTATGGTAGTATTAATTTTATCAGAAACAGCATTCGTCGAAGTCAAACGCGCAGCCCTTATGGCTATCGGCTTATACATATCTTTTAATGCGTTTAGTAGAAACATTTTTTCCGATTTTATATCGAAATTTTTTCTGATGGGGCCTCAGTCCTTTAAGTTTGCCTCTAATAGCCTAAATCCGCCCCTGGTTACATGATAATGATTTTTAAGTTTGGAGATTTTCTCCATGGAAATCTTTAAGTTATCCAAATGTATTCTTTGGTTGAGTTGTATGTGATATGCAAACCTTGATTTGTTGATTTTTATTTGAAGTTCATATTATTTTAGATTAATTATCATATCCAATATCTCAGAAACACCGGCTGTTATTTTTCAACAAAATCAATTTGCATTTCATATGGCGTTTCCTCAATCTATAGCATCGTCAGCATGTAGCAGCACCCGCACATTAAGCTTCATAAATTTTTAAACTTACATATTTCGCCTAAATCAAGTGCTAATGAAACACACGTTCTAGTTTCGCTTTGATATCGAAGAGCTCGTCCCATTCATTTATATAGTCCCGAATCTATCGAAGTTTGCGTATACCAAATGCAAAAGCCATTTCAAGCACAGTTCACGGTCCCTCACTGCGCGCGTTTAATGTGAGAAATGGAGATTTCAGCGGAGATTTAAAAATGAGGATATTTAATTTATCCTGATTGGCAACCCAATTTCATGCATCGGTAATCTCGGTCGTCACCGTTGTCAGTCCAGCTGTCTCTGAACCTGTGAATCGGCGGAAGGAAATGTAATTTATGTTTTCCGGCCCAAGCTACTGGCAATCCGGGCAACCGCCCAGGGCGCTGAATATAAGGAGGCGCAATTCATTCTTACTTCAAAAATGAAATACTACCCAATTTTTCGTACTTATTTAAAGGCGAGAACTTTTACTAAATTCCTTCCTGAAAACTCTCTCATTACATTTCCTTCCGAATGGTAATGAGATATTACTGTTCGGGAAATGCGTGGCGCAGTTCAGCCGGCTGTAGGAAAGGGGATTTGTACAAATTCCGACGGCTATCGTGTCTCGCAATCGAGATCGATCCAAACGAAAAGATCTTCTTTTTAAAATGGATTTGACTGAATCAATCAATAAGTTGCGGAGTTGATTTGAATTTAGAAAGGAATATATATATATATATATATATATAATAAAAGAATTTGCATTTCGGTTGATTTTTGTGATTGGATTTTCGTTATAATTCTAAATATGAGTTTATGGGACAATTTATGTAAATATTTCTCTAAATTTAACAATTTTGTATTGTATTTTTGTGTGATATCTTTTGGGATTGTGCGTTTGTAAATAGATATACATCATTAATTTTATATACTGATATTAACACAATTTAAATCTTCATTTTGGAAAAATATCTGTCATCCTTCGGATAGCTGTGAGCGTTATTTCAAATTTCAATGACGCTCGGTTAAAAGAAATCCCCAATATCGTAATTCCACCAAAAGATCAAAATATAATTCAGCCAGTTTCCTTTGCAAAGGATATGAAAGAGGAGATATTACGTTTATCATTTTCAGGGCAACTAATTTCGCGATAGGAACGAAGGATACGGTGAAGGAGTGTCTTTATGATTTATTGAGAAAAGGAAAAGTAATTTACTTTGTATATAGACAGTAAATGTAAGTAAATGGATCAAAATATCTTGATTGAATGTGAAAGATTGCCATTATTAACTAATCAATAGGATAGTTGAAATTCCAAGGATAAACCGAAATGACAAATGTCGAAATGATAAGGGCTGGAACCCTCCCACTTTTCAGGGAGGTTTTCAAACCACTAAACTACCCTGCCTTGATGTCTATTTACTCCTAGGCAACTACCATAATACCACTAAATACCAATAATATACTATGAATAAATGGAATTGTAACACGTACTTTTAAAAGAAGCAAGTGATGCTAAGGCGAAGAAAGACATAAGACGAATGAGAATGTCTTTAAGTTTTAATATATTATGTATCTTGAAATTGTTTTGCTCTTTTTCGTTTAAAACGTATTTAATAGCGTCAAGCATGACGAAATTTTCTGCATTGAAAGGCAAGATATTGATTCGTAAATCGTAATTTCATTATTTCACTTTGAGTGCATTAGGACCTCAAGGGAAAGGAGGGAAACGTTCCCTTTGAATATTTATGCTACAGCAAGAGATTTGAAAGAAAATTTCGGCGGCGTTTTAACAGTCTGTTTTTTTTTAAGTTTGGCGAAAGAAGCGCTCTTTGGGGAAATCAAATTACGATTAGAACGGGAAGTTCTTTCTATTTGGAACGTCTCCAGCAGCGTTGTTTCGCTCACGACGAAATCGAGGAAATTCTTCCCATAAATATGCTTTTCCATAACCATCAAAGGGCTGATCAAAACATATATTTCTATTTAGTGCATTCTATGACGAAGCGATTCTCGGCATCTCGATAAAGTATGGAAGTCTCGGAGTAAGAAGAAGTTTCGGAATAGAAGTTCTTTCTTCTCAGCCGTTGAAGAATGGCGGAGCAACTTCCGTTCTTTTGAAGATTCGAAAAATCCTCGTCTGCATTCGCACCAACTCTGGGAGCCGATTCTCTAGCCTTAAATCTCTCCATTTGGGATTTAAAGCATTGCCCTTATCAGTCAGTAATGCATGCTTATTAGTTGAGCAACGAGCACAAATTTATTTTTTTCTTTCACGTTCCATATGAATCTTCGAGGAATAAGTCTTTTTTTATTAGACTTCGCTCATATTTCAGTGTATTTCACTGACATTAATGTTTTTTAAAAGTTTATTTTTCACCTATATAGTTCCAGTTTCTTTCAAGCTTTCTCTGCTTATGGATCCTTTTTTATGTTAACCCTCGTTTCTGTAAGATACATGCCTTCGGAATCTTACTTATCTAGTTACACGTACTTAAACTTTACGTACTTTAATTTTAATAATGAAAGTAAAAAATATGTATAATTCGTTACTGTTTCTTTTGATTTCCCTATTTTCAGTTACTTATTATTATTCACAGTAGTTGGGTAATTAGTTTTAGGAAAGGTATGGACTATATGGCGATCATAGGGGTAAAAACAAGACAGGCAGGGTCAGAATATGTGTGTGGAAATATTGAAAAGTTAAGAAATTTCAATAGGAAAAAAACGAAGAGAACAAATGAAAGAGTAGGTGACATAAACAAATTAAATTTCCATTTAAGTTATTCCCTATCATCTGAAAGTTTTATGCCGCTAATAGGAATACATTTACTTCAATTTCTTTTAAGGCCCAGCTCAACTACGCTCGTTATATCGTAAATGTACACATTTAATATTTGTTTTCGGCAGCTATCTTTCTGAAACATTTCCTCAACTGATCCTATATTTGATGGCTTTCTCTCACTGGAACGATGACGCTTTGGAGGAACTCGAAAACGATTTCGGAGAGCCCATATTCTTATTCTGAAGAGCACAGATTCCCAAAGTAATAGTCCCCTAGGGAATGCTGGAATATTTTACGTTGAGGAGATTCGAAGCAGTTAAGCGGTAACCAGAATAAAAAATACTGGTTTCTAAACTTAAAGAAAGCATTACAAAATCACTTTAGACAAGTTTAAAGATTTCAGCTTTGATGATATATTTGAGCTCCTAATTTACGTGGTACTAATTAGGAATTTTCATGTAATGCAACTGGGAGAGCTGTGTCGGCAACCTACGTTTTTATAATTTTTATTTATTTGGTATTCGTGTCTTTATTAGGTCTCCACTAACTGTATGTAAGAATCTGTAGGAGAACGTTCGTATCGTAAAGTGTTTCAGCTTCTATAAATATTGATACTTACTCAAAGAAATACTCTGTTCAAAATTTTTACGATGGATGACATAGCAAAGGTTCCACTAAGTGATGGCTCAGTTAGTTGTTTATATTTTTCTTTTTAGTTAAAAATCTATTTCCTTTACTCTCATAATTAAGACATTCATATGAGTAGATCTTTCATTTTTTTCACATCATTTCTTGCACTGACCTCTTCATGTGATGTTTCCTTTGAAGTATTTGACTTAGCTCTTCAAGTTTACATCGTAGGTTATTTTTTCTTGTTTGTGTAATTTTTATAATTTTTGCCATTTATTTTTAGTTTCATATAAAAGGAGCCTTTTTTGCCGATATCACCCTAATGAAGACGTGCAATATGAAGAATAGATAATGAAACGATGTTAGTATGAAAATTTTTGGCAACAAAGCCTTGGAGAACCTATTAGAAAAATTTTAACTACGTGTGATGCACGAAAATTGGATTTGTGTCACTCTTAAAGAACGTAGCCGCACTTCTCTGTGCCTTATATAAGTCTGGGATTATTCCAGTCCTCTCGGATGCCAGGTTACGTACAAGTATTCCAGGAATGACCGAATGTACCGAAAATACGCCGCTTTTTCAACTTTCTGCGAGCACCCTCTTAAAATTCAGCTTTTAAGAAGTAGTAGACGGATTCTACCGCAATTTTGTCTTAAATGAAAAATTTTTGATCCCCTATATACATTTCTCCCAGACTGAACAGGCAAGGAGTTTTTCGAATATTTTTGTAATAACTGCGGAAATATAATGTCTGCTAACGCAGGAATAGTGTTTCAAACTCTTCCGGATCTTGGCATATTCTGCCATTCTTATACGATGGTTTTAAAATGTTTTGTTAATAAAAAATTAAAATATGGACGATTTCATGTACAAGTAAATACGTCAGCTACTAATAGTTATGATTTTTCCTTAGTTTAGCAACTTTTTAAGGTATGTACATCGAAAGAAATTTTCAAAAACAAATTGGTATATCTGTACTTCCTCTTGTAGAAGCCTCAGTGTATGGCTCGATTACCTGTCCATGCATGGTTTCCGTCATCAGGTATGGTTGAGGGGCGTTTCCTTCTATCTATAATCCTGAATCATCTATCGTCAACTATTTATAGTTAGGGAAAATAACTCTGGTAACTTACTAGGGAAGGGTCAATGAGTCTTTGATTTTGATAAAGATACAAGATGGTAAGTAACCAAGTAAAATCAAGAAATTACCCAAAGTTTGTGAGCGTAGAGAATTTGCAATTTTTACGTAAGCCACTTCAATTCTTGTTATCTCTGCATAAGATAATAAGTAAACGCAATAAGTGTAATCCCTTGACCTTTCGCTCATTCCGAAAATGCTTTCCTTAATTGATATTTTTACAGCCGGAATCTTCCAATAATCCTGTGTAGCAAGAATTCATTTACTAACTCTGAATGCGCGCATCTGTTGATACTGGACGTCAGAAAGATTTTACAGCCAGAGTTACAGCAAATGAGAGCTTTTTAATTTGAAACTTAGAGTGAAAACATCCAGAACAGAGGAAATTGAAAAATCTTGGAACCGCACCGAAACATTATACCGTTATTTATTCTATGACGATTTGTAGTTCCCAAAAATCTACATTTCTCCTAAATGTGATTGAATAATAGGTTTAATAACATTAATGTAGGTTGTACTTCGTGAAATGTCATGAAGGAGATAGTTAAAACAAAATAACTTTACAGGAGTCCATAACTCTGGTGGAACTCACGTTTTTTTCCTTTAACCATCTCTGTGGTAAGGATTTTTAAACGACTTAAACGTTTTCTAAACGAATTGCACCTTGCTAATAATAAGTTTTATTCAGAAATTCGTATAACGTAATGTAAATGAAAAGTTAGGAATAATAAAATAAAGTTTCAGAAAGATATAACATTGAAACGGGCGCGGGTCTAGCGAAAAACCGGTTAGACGTCGACAGGAGCAAAGCCGGAACTGAAACGAACTTTGGTTGAACCGGAGCGAAAACCGGCACAAGAAATATAACGGGTTAATGCCCTAAAAACCGTGGTTTAGAAGTGATTAAATTACCATTCTCATTCTCGGCCAACTGAGGAATGACCTCCACGATTTCCTCGCATCTCCCACGCCACTTACGAACAGGAAGTAAAACTAAATAAAGAGCCGAAGGGCTCAATTTACATCTTGCTTTAACTCTGATGTATATTTTTCAGGTAAAGGGAGGCGGACGGCGCAGTTTTAGATACTAAAGTACCTCGAGAAACGGCGCTTGTTCAAAAAATGCCGTAAAAATTTGGTCGTAACTCAGAGGGAAACTTGGAACGGTTCCAGCGGTATATCTTAAGGATTCAGACCGAAGCGAGTGCAACAGAAGGCGTGAAATGGTCCGAACTTAAGACGGTGGAAAAATGAAGAAGAGATGTGAAAGAATAGAACGCCTAAACTATCCGTGAATACGTATGTGAAATTACGATGCCTTGAAATTATTGGAATAGTTCGATTTCCGGCTGAGGTTCTCAGCTCTTTTTATTCAGCTCCGCTAGTAAATAAGTTTATGTAACACATGACAGTGACAGCAATATGTATGGATTTCTTCTTTTAATAAAAGGTCGCATGTTACGTTAACGGACAGAAAAATCGGCAAAACAAAAATTATGAAAAAAATGGACGAACGATATGAAGACCGTCATTCATGCATAAATGTCCCTCTACTCAAGCTAAAAAGGTGTATTGAGTGCTAAAGTGGCACAATTTCCAACGTTTAAATGAAACGTTTTTACCGTTAAACAAAACCGGTGAATGCTTAGGAATTATTTATTTTTACAACATTCACTGTGATATTCTAAATATGGATTTGTACCCAACAATAAGTAAAAAAAATCAAGGAGATCGAAATAAAAATAGAGAGATAAATATAGAAAAAACTAGTAACTATGTAAGTCTACATTGAATTACATAAATAAACCATAGCGTCAATTTTAGCAGTTGAATCTATTTCGAGAAATGAATTCGAGTTATACGAACGCTATTATCCTACAATTATATATTGTATTTTAATTTTGGCCTTCAGATATACTGACCTGACCTTTCCTTAAAATTAAGTTAATTAGCTGTAGGTTTTGCAGATTTTTCTAACCCTCCTCATTGTGGGTGTATTCATGCTCTGGCGTATTTTTTCAAAAGTGTAAACTTAGGTTGCTCAAGTCACAACCAGTTCTTAGCACTTTTTTCATGCCATTTCTTTCTCTTTAATTTCATTTGACCACGAGTAAGATATAGGAAAAGAATCATTAGTCTCAATCTCGCCCCATAAAAATTAAAGTTTTATTATTTAGGGAAATGTATCTTTCATTTACTCTGTTTCTGACCTATTTATAGATGTGATAATTCGAGAGCTACTGAAGGAAGGGTGATGTTGAATAATGGTCTTTAATCCAATCACTTCCCATTAAAAGATTATTATCTTCATAATTGAGGAGTGCGACGGACTTAAATATCTGGCAACGAATGTAACTCAGCCAAAAGAATTTTTCCCGTAGAATTGGGGCAATATTTGGCCAGGAATTAAATTGAAGGCAGTAATATTCGAAGAAGATGTTTTCTATCCATGGTAAATTTTCAAATTAGGCTGTTTGAGGTCGATGAATAAATCAGTGAATAAACGGAAAATGAACACATCAATGAAAGACTGACCTATACCTGGAAATGAAATCGATCTATCGCCATCGTAAACTGATTATTTAGTCAAAGAGTTTGATTTGAGTGATTGGCCTACTGCGGAATGTCTTTTTTTAATTTTCGGCTAATGAAACACATCGCCGATTCTCTTTTACCTCCTGATTGGAAAATCTTTTTGTATGATTTTGCACTTCCTGATAACTCGCATGTATCATTCCATAATAATGTTACCCTGCATCGAATCTCTACTGAGAGATAAAGAAATGAAATAGTTTTGCATCTCAGAACAAACAGAAATCGAAAACAATAGTTCATTATATATAAAATATACCTTGGGGTAAATAAATACCAAAAGAGGCGCAAATGACTACATGTCTTTTTTATATAAACTTACATTAGTTCCATTACTTACTTATATGCACGTGTGGTTCTCAGATTTAATTAATGGAAATAATAATTGAATAATATTGATATTAATATGGAATGGCTTAAATCAGCAATTCTTAAACTACGGTCCTTGTTGTTTGTAAAATAATTCTAAGAGGTATAAATGTTTGTATTAATTAATGTAGTAGTCTTCAACCTCGCTATTTTCTGTAATTTTGTTTTCTTGCCTTTTAATCAAATCGATTAAAGCATTTTAACTCTAAAAATTTTCGTAATTTATTATATCTTAATAGTATATAATAGATATAAATAATATTATTAATAATATAATAACATTACTTTATGGTATATACTAAATATAAATAAAATCGTATTATTTATCTGAAAGCACAAAATGTTTGGGATCTGCTAGACAAAATGATTAGCGAAAGGGGTTTGGATTGAAAAACCGCTGCAATAAATAAAATGTTCCCTTACAGCTGCTTTTGAATGCAATAAATTAGACATGGGTAAGTACCTAGCATAAAATAATGTGTCATTATTTACTCTTACTTTTTCAAATAAAAGCTTATTCAGAAAAATAAGTTTACTTCGTATTCAAGATTTTTAAAGATTCAAGAACGAAGTCCCTGGTTCGCCGCAACCCTCTTCGCATCATAACATTGCCGTTTACCTACAGAGCAGGAGTTTTATAGACCCAGTGGCAGATCTCTCTATGTATTTAGGTTATCAACGAAAGTAAATTATAATGTAATACTCACAATAAAACTATGATATGGTGAATTAACGCGAGTGTAGCTTTAGTCAGTAAAAGTTTAATCTAAATATTGATTACGAATCGAATAGATTATTCCATCTCGGTATCTCTCTATTTATGCAATATTTGTTGCAAAATGCACTGAATACGGTGCATTCTGCTCTCAGTTAATCAATTAATAGCTCGAACGTAATGAAATTACGTATCCAAATATAATTTTGAGATTATTCCAAATGAATTCCAAAATTAATTTCCAAAATTAGAAAATCATTGACAATCAAATCATCATCATTATCAATCTGCATAGCAGGGAGGCCTGAATAAAATTATGTACGAGGTGCCAATATACTTTAGGCAAGCTCTGTTTCCAGCTACAACCAACATTCATTCCGCGACCATGAAAACCATGGAACCTGATCTTTTATATCTCTACACTAACAATTATTTGTCTCAGACACTTATTAGAATTATACCCAATTTACCAGGGAAAGATATATTGGGTTCATGCTATTCGGGATTCGATCTGCGATATGATTAGCAAGAGTCATACTCTTACAGTACAACGGAGTACCGTTGCTGCGAGAGAGTTAGAAGATTCGCATGAGTAATGTGAGTCCTGTCTTTTTTTTTTCGAGAATTGGAAATGAAAGCCTTGAATCACCATGTTTTTTGCCAACAAATCAGAAGGAATAACGAGCAAACGGTCTATAAACATGTTATTCGGTGGCTTCGGAGATGGACAAAGACTCATCAGAGGGAGAATCGACCCCAACGATTACGATACACCAATACCTAATTCCCGAGACTGTGGCTAACAATATGCTTAAAGGGATCTTAGAAAAGTAGAAATAGAAACTGGTCAGTGATTTTGAAAAATAGAATACTTACTTTGGGTGAATATTGGAAGCAGTTACGGAGGCATTGGAATAAACAGTAATATCCTAATGAATTCCGCGAGGAATAGAGAAATGGGTAATAAATAAATTACTTCATATTAGCTATGAAGAAGACATTTTAAATTGTGCTACTTTGGATTAAAAAAATCTGTCGTAATGAGAAATCAAGAAGGCACTTCGTATCTTCTACACTGTTTTATTTAAATACGACCGGTTTCGACTAACGCCATCTTCAAGCCTAATACTATAGAATTTAACTAACTCTCGTAATTGAGACTTTAGGAATCGGGATCACGTAGAAAGAATAGTGGAAACATGTCTTAATTGATTAACCGCAGAAAGTAGAATAATTGGGGGAAGATTCTAAAAGAGAAACTTCGAGCGATTGAAAAGAAGAAGAGCATAACGTTAATGTAATAGAAGATTAAAATTAAAACTTAAGACAATTACTGTACCACATCCAATCGGCGAGCTATAAATTTAGTGCTAAAATATTTGTATCATGCGAGAAGCAAAGAAATACTTCAATTCGGTCTCGAGAGAGGGGAATCATTTTCCTAAATAATGAAACTGTTTAATTTCTAATAATTCTTCGTTTCGTGAAAATAAAAAACTAAGCGAAAAATGTCTACAGTTTAAGCATAATGTAGAATGCAACAAGATTCTTAGTTTGACTGGTACATTCTTTGAATTCTCTGCTAGTTTCAACGAAATGTTAGGGAGATTACTCACCTCCGTAATAGTTCAGATTAATAATATTTTCAAATATCAAGAAGAATTCTTACTTTAATCATTAAAAAAAATTAACAGGGCGAAAAAACTCGTTTAAAATGAGTAAATATATGTATTAACATATATATTATTAATACCATGGAGATAAACCAGATAATTATTTATCCCATGACAGCTAATATGTTAGGTTTTAATTTTCTAGTAAAATTAAATTTAATTTAATAGTTATTTAGTCCCATGAGCCGGAATATAACATGAGAATGGCTAAATATTTCAATCAGACTGCCGAAAATGTAGCACGAATGAATTCAGGGTGTACACGGCGCTCAGCTGGACTCTGCCTCGCTGAAGAAAAATTCACCGCATACCCAGAGTAGCATTAGGTCTTCAATTCTTACATTCAGAAACCTTAAAATTTGTCGTTGTACAAGAGACATGATAGATTTTTGCATTTTTCCCATTTATTATCCTCAACTTATCTAAAAAATTGGCCGAAAAAGTTGTCCGCCGTTTTATTACGTAAAATGAGGAAAGGCTCATCTTTGAGCGCAAAAACTATGACGCAAAGAGAGTACTGCAACTGTAGAGAGTACTGTAAATAACTGCAATGTCATTTTTTCCAAGAATTTCCATCAAAAACCTCTAATTAGCAGCAAACTTGAAAGTTCTCAGACCTCTCTGACATATCCGAGATAGCCTTTATTGTGGAAATTGGTCAAGTTTGATGCACCGGATCTCTTTACTGCGTTCAAATAACTAAAGAAAAACAAATAGAAAGGTAAATTACAATCCTTTTTGGTAATAACTAAACAAAGTTTCAGGTCCCACACTAAAAAAAAACATTTTTGGTCTCTTGGCCAACTTTTTTCGATTCCAGTCCACTGTGCGCCGTTAGAAATTTTCTGGGGCATAAATATTCAGAGGGGACGGTTCACTCCTTTTCCTTGAGCAATTAATGCACTCAAAGCAAAATAATGAAATTACGATTTACAAATCGATGCCTTGGCCAAGCCTTTTTCGATTCGAAGCCACTGTGCGGTGGTGAAAATCTAATAGAAGTGAAATTGAACGACAAAAAACCTTGGAAACGAACGGAGGAAGTAATTCGAATGTCGAATCGATCTCTCTTATTGCGTCCAAAAGTTAATCCAAAAGTAATATATGACTAAGATAAAAACATTGCTATCAAACAACAAGATAATAAATCCGACTGTGAGTGATTTGCTGTCCACTGTCCGTAAGATAAACAGGGAATTAACGGAGAGCATTTCCTTCATTGCGCAAACAACGTGTCACTTAGGCTGCCTTCTCGCAAATCCTCCTATTAGGATCCTATTCAGTTAATCTTCTTCCATGCTTAGAATAGTTAGAGCCATGCAGTTGTTATTACTATTCCCTAAACAAAGAGTTAAGTCTTGATTTCCAAAATACCGGAAAATGCCACTTGGAAATATGTGGGTTTCAGTTTAAAGAATTAGTAAAAGTTTAATTAATGTATGACTGATATGCGAGATGTAGTTATTGTGCGTTTGGATTGGAGTCTAGAATATATTTGTGTAGAAATGCATATTAAGTTTACTTTTATATTATAATAACTTAGCTTACATCAGAAATTTCAAATAGAAATAATGGTCCCAGAAAATCGAGATAAGTACGGGAAGAAAGAAAATACGTTTAAACATTCTCACTTTAGTTTCGTACTTATAGATTCGATATTTCGAGAATTTTCACAAAACTAACGAAAATTTTGTAAAATTTTTAATTTTGTCAAGTCGTTCCCTTTAGATCGTGGGTGTGTTGTATGTGTTTGTCGTATATCCCAGAGCTTACACGATATTCAAGCAATGCACATTATTTAAGGTTAGCGCCACGCAGAGAACGTTACTTCTTACCCATTGGTCTTCAAGTCGAACCCATACCGATGAGTCCATAAATTCATGTAAAGCTCATATTTATCTTTCTTTGACTTTATTTTTATTGTAAGACAAAATTAGATCTAATATTTGTGCGAAATCGAGGCATGTAGATAAGTAAAGGAAACTGAATAACGATCCTCCTAGTAATTAGATTTTGCTCTACTGGGTACTGGTTTCAGGAGCAACAGTCTTTGTTAAAAGAAACGAATTTATTGGTTAAAAGAAATCAATGATGTGAATTAGGAGAGGGAGATCAATAGAGAATATAGCTAGAAAACTAATTCTGCAAGATTTCAAAAATCAGATTGAAGTTATTCAGATATATCTCTCAAGCTTTATAAATTGGAAACGCTGGTAACAGCTGCTTTCGGATTAATTTCGAATTTTCTCCCCTCGCCTTCCTTTTATACCTGTTTTACATTGGGACAACTCAGATACCGTCGGGGTTTTCTGATGAGAGCGATTTGTACACTCCATTTGCTTCAACCATAAATCTCAACGGACGTCACGTAAGCAAACGCAGAAATGTTTGTGCTGGTGTTGACCATTTCTCCGCAGTAAACATTCAGGTTTACGGGAAGAGGAGCTTCTAAGGTCACCTCCTAGATAGCGCCACTTTAGGGCTCTGATCACCAAGCGTCGTTCAACGATGCGCGACTTTTCGCAATCATTTCCGCGTCTCGAAAATGAAACGAGTGACCCAAATTTGACGAGAATTCTCATATCTTTATCGCCACGGAGTCCTCTCGTACTATATTTTGAGATTTTTCCTTTTAAGTGAGCAATTTGCACGTAATTTTCCTAAGCCCTTTTCTTCACAGCTTTAGAAAATGTGTTGATCAATGTTTTATTACCAACGATATTACAAAAGTCCATCAGTATCTTCTGCATAACTTTCTTAAGGAATTAAAATTAAAGCTAAATAACATTTAAAAAAAATGATTTCGGTTCTTAAAGATTTGGCAGATAGTGGGAAAGTTTGCGAACATGTATTCTTTACATTCTGTATTTCTTTCTATCTAACGAATATTTATATCGCTATATTTGACGATACTTCACGAATTTTTCTAGATCATAAATTACCCTAATAAAAAGTTAATTTAGCCTAAATGTCAATGTAAATTTTTAGTTGATGAGATTACTTGGCAGTGTCAGAAAAGGAACTCTCTATCACTCAATCTATATATAATAATCTTATCCAGGGATTCTTTTTAATCTCATCAGAATGATGGAAGTATTACAGGGATTCTTACCTTAATATTTTTAATGAGATGATTAATTATATAAATGATGCATGATGATAAAGAAAAACATTTTTAATCATATTTTTTGCTAGCAATTTGAATGCAACAACAAAGTGATCGAAGCTTTTCGTAACTTTATGAAAATCTTGTTTAAATAAAGTTTTAAAATACGAATCGTACTTTCTTAGTTTTAACTTCCATCATTTTGTATGTCGGTTTGTATCCATATTCATCTAAAGCTCTTGATCTAGGGATCACATAATGTTTAAATTTTGTATGACTCCAATATTGTGATGACATAATGTCCGTAAGCCACACCATGAATACCAAGAGAATATGGAATTAAATAACACTACGAAGAGAGAAAGTAAATATATTAGCGAAGAAAAAGTGACGAAAGAACAGAGAAAAATGGAGGAATTCGCCCATTCTTCAACCAAGCAAGGAAAAGGGAAGGAGATGAACAAAAATTTAAAATTTTGCATTTCACAAGATATATCTTGCCCTCGATATTTCAGGGACTGACGTCGGCTCCTTCAAAAGCTTTACACAGGAAAAGTACATTAATTTAATTTTCATCGCCTGCAGGGTTTATTACTCTAGTTTAAGATTTTTCCATATTTTTCCTTCATCCCAATGTGCTAATTTAGAATTTTCCCCAAGAAAATATAATCATCAGTTGGGGGCTGTTTGAGTCGGGTACACTTAGCCCACGCTTTCATATCCCAGCGAAAGGAGAGAGAGGTCTTGAAAAGAAGCTTACGTCTTTGATCGATATTCTTAAAACGTTGAAATTATACCCACTGATTGAGAAGCAGCCAGTTTCCACTCGTGAAGGGAGACGAGGTGATACCGCGAATTGATGCGATTAACGGATCCGAATTTTGTTCTTAAGAAATTGTTTCCTGAACTGTGCACGGAAAAAAGTGAGGTTTTAAATGTCACTAGGGCTAGCGCACACCCTCGCTCTATGATGCGTTTTATTTTGGGTTGCAAAGAAAGAAGTTACGAATATTAAAGGGAGAGGTAATCAAAGCGAAGATATCCGAGGTGTAAAATAAAGACGCTAGTGAGAACATATATCACCGGTATTTCAGATTTAAGAGGGAAATACAAAGCTATATGACAAGGCTATGTGAATATAAAAGCGTAGGAAATATCAGTCATATTTTACTTCATAATAATATGCTTGGAAGATATTAGAAAAAATATTCTTACTAAAACTCACCTCGGTCGCGTTTTACCTCATAATAAGTTATTCAAAAGATAATTAAAAGATAATTCTTCAGCCTTCTCGTCATGTATCCCTTCAGGCCTTCGCAAATTGCAAGAGGGTAAAATTTTGGTATATGAAGGTTATTTTAATACTTATTAAGGATATCTAATCGAATGAAATCCATAGACAAATTTGTAACTACGGGAAACTTAATACTTAGAAGTATGAAAGCATATTATACTAAGAATATTGACAGCAGTGGGGAATGACTCATTAATAGATGATTTTCAGCAATAATGTGTCTGCATTGTCAATGATGGATTATTTTAATAGTTTCATTGAGGTCTTAACTTCGTCTTTAACTTAGGTTTTGAGATGGAATTAAAGCTGATGTGTAATGAATTAGAAGGTGTTTGGCGAATACTTGTGCAAACTTCCATAATCAGGGATTTTCTTTCAAAATATATATGGAAAATAAATTTTCCGATAAAAGGGTTGCGGGATTATAAAGAGTTGAAAAGAACGGTGGGAATAGTATTCAGTGTGCGGTTTTGCAAAGACTAAATGCGAAATATCTTTGTTAGAATGAATTCCGGGAAAGTACGTAGCTGTAGGCGATTCTTGCAATGAGGTATGTTCTTTAAAAGAAAAATTTTTGGCTTGGTTAAGAAATGCTTAACTTGGTTATCCTATGTCGATTCTGTTCCATTTTCATTTCATTCAACCCTTCAAGGAATCGCTTTTATTACCTCTTATGGATCTGATATTGCCGAGCTTTCCCATCTTATCTAGTACCGTTCACCACTTATTAATTAACGGGGATTAATCACGGCCCGTAACCGAAACTTTTCTCCAAGTCCGAAGTTAGCTTAACTCGTGGAAACTACAGTAGAAACATTTACACGTTCGAATAATTTTCCGATGATCTTGATTCACAACCGATACCGCAAAGATGCCTGCTATTGTATATTTAGTGCTGACATACTATGATCTGAATTAGGTCTGATGATGGCACGAGTCCGAAGACAAACCTGTCCCGAAGCTGAAGAGAACCTTATTGCGTATGGAAGTTCCATACCCTTTCGCGGGACTTCCAATCTTTCTTCTCAAATCATCGCTTTTGGCTCTCGAAGAACCTGCCTTCAGTGGATTGATGAAGAGTCGATGGATACGAAGAGGACATCTTATCGAAGAACTTCAGGTCGCACAGATTGATGCCAGTGCCGAAAGGGGTAAACAGTTCGACAGGACTAAATATATAGAGCAGGGCGTCACGTACCTTGTTTTTCCACCTTCCAAGGCGAGAATGCCTGGCGAGAGAAAACAAATAAAGAGGATCGAATTGTTTGAAATGGCGCGATCAAGGATGAGATGTTTGCGGTGAGGCAGCGAACTTCCTCCTTTTCATAAGCAGATGACGAGCGCAGGGAGAGAACCCGAGGCGTGAGGAAATGCGTCATGTAATTCTTTTGCTCTGTTTGTTTAATCTATGTGCCGGCAGTCGTTAATCATCTCTATAGATGGTGATTACTAGTTCACATGCGCTCATCATCATTCCCGTCACTTTCGCTCTCCACGTGTAACGCGGGATGACAAACAACCCCTAACTCCATAGCGGAGCTTTCTCCGAGAAAATTAGACGATTAATAACATTTTAGCGCTTTCGTGAATTTACATGACTTAACCCCGATCTACAGAAAATCGAGAGCGTGAGAATAGAGAAAATGGGAACTGGAAGGATAGGAAGCAAAAATACTCAGGGGAAACATTCCTATCGATCCCTAGAGAAAGTTATTTTCCGTATAATTAGTTATTTTTTCAATGTAAATCTATAAAACAGCACAAGATCTTCAAGGAATGACAAATAGAAAATTATGTAACAAAAATGTTAAAATATGATGAGATGCGTTACCTAAATTACGTTACCTAAAAGTTAAGCTAAATTCAGGTCTAACTTTTTGGTAAAAATATAAGTAGCGCTGCCGAAATATTATCGAGTTCGAGAAATATTAAACGAGAGAAGTAATATCTCATAAAAGAGGATAAAGTTTTCTAATTATCTTAGCAGAGATATAAATTTTACCTTTTGATGTCATCATAATATTTAATTCCAATAAAACGTTTTCCATCACCTTCTCTTGTTTATAAAAACACAAATTCAAATAAATGGTTCAAATAATGGTTAAATGATCAAATTAAGGCATCCCTTCACGAGAAATCTGACCTCTAATTGCCTGAATATTTGAAAATCGTTCTAATTGGATACATTTCGGTCAGGGACGGCCCAATAATACAAGAAAAACGAGCATGATTGGGGTGGAAATGTTTTGCGCGAATATTCGGAAAACATGTCTGTCGCATGGGTGCTTATACATGAAAAGTTGAATCAAATTAAGAGTGAAACACATGAAAGAGCGTTGGCTGTGTGTGTTTAAATGTGACGGTCTAAAACGAGGAAAACTAAGGATAGGAATATATTTCTTTCATCTTGGAATCTTGCAAACATTTCACAACGGTCACTTGTCAAAGCGAAGCAATGTAATAAAGCAATAATTTTTCCATTTTAATTCTGTATGATTTAACAACACGTCCTTTACAAATAGCATGCTGTGTACGTACCGCATTGGAGCGCGAGGCGTTACGTTTTGTGAACAAATGCTACGAGAGAAAGGCAAGCGCTACGAATATTTTATCACAAACAGACGTAGGTTGGGAATCTTTTATAGAAAGGAGATTAGAAGCTAGGTTGTGATTGATTAAGTAATTCAGAGAGTGTTTGCAGAGGTCGTGATTGCTACCTCGGTCGATCCGACAATGAGCGTAGGATAAGAGAGATTCTATGACTAGTCGTTTTAAAAATCATTGAAATTGCAAACGATATATATGAAGCTAAAGAAGTTGTTCATAAATTCGGAGTTCAGATCTTCTACCTCCCTTCGAATAACCAGTGGGCAGGGGGTGCAGGCAGCTCGCAGGAAATTAATGTAGATGTAGGTTAAGATTCTATGGATAGTTTTGTATTTTGTTGACGATACTAAGTAAATAGCAGTAAAATGTTTGAAAGTATGTTCGCCAGTTGCTCCTTTTAGTATTTACATACGCTCCTGCCTAAAAAGTCGTTTCACACCTCTCGGAAACGTCTTATCCGATATCTGTATCCTTTCATTCAGAGGTCCATGTCGTCAACCCTATTTCCCTTTCATTGGTAGGAAAGAGTATTTCTTGCCATTACTTATTAAAATTGAAGGTATGCCGCAGCCTTGTAGTTTGATGTTGAATCTTCAAAGGCCGGGGGAAGACATCCTCGAATACAAATTACCGGCATGTCATGTAAGATGCCAGCCCCATCACGCGGCTTACTCAGCTGAAGAGTAACAAATGGATTGGGCTGCAGAATAACAAATTACCCGAAACTTCAAAGAAATCGGCCGGATGAAATTAAATCGGAAAGGAGTGATACAATGTCTCCATTAACCCTCATCCCCTGGGAAATATGGACCTTCAGAACCTTACGACATGTTATCTACTTTACATTTTTCATGGCATAATCAACGTTTTTCATAAGAGTAATTATCACTGACAAAAGCAGAAATTGCTTTTATATCTGTTATCGACATTTCATTTTGGATTCCTTTTTGTCTCACCAAAGAAAGACAGTATTTTAATTGAATTAAACTGGAGATGGGGGATATTATCAATCATATCTGCGTCACACTAATTCATCGTCACCTCGAGGAAATGAGGCAATTAGAAGGGTGGTATGAAGATATCGAAAAACTTTCTGAAAGAATGAAGGTGAAAGAGATATCTTGAAACAAAATTTCAGGAAGAACCCATTAAAGCGAATGCGTCGAAATATCATTTTCCGATCTTGGAAATGGTATGAAGACATCTTTATATAGGTACTTTTTCAAATATAGCAGTTACAGGTCCCTATGCTCTTTTCTTAGATTGTAACTAAATAATAAAGTTGAAACTAAAATAACAAAGCTGAAACTAAGATAATAAAGCTGAAACTAAAATAATAAAGCAAGAAAAGTAAAATAGCTTTTTAATACCTTGGAACAATTAAAATAAGCAAATTTTTGTTGTAATGTGTTTTTCCACTGAAAGGAATTATCTTTTCGAAAAGAATTTCGTTCACCGTTATGAAGTTATAAAGATTCTAAAATACATGTATGCATTTATATTTTTAGAGGTGGGGAAAAATGCAACATATGCCTAAAAATATAAACTTATTCAAAATTGTGTGTAAATATTTCAGAATTGAGCGAAATGATGCCGATAATAATGGAAAAATTAATTTAGGATCATAAATAACATGACTGTAGAAAACCAAAAAAGTTAGATTAAAAAGAAACCTGGGATTTTGTTTCTATTTAGTGATAACTAAAGTCTGTAGGTTTCGCAGGTTTTTCACACCCCCCTTCTTGAGGGTGTTTTCCTGCAGTGGAAATTTTTTCCTAAGCCCTTAGCTTAGGTTATTAAATCCACAAATTAGTCTTCTTCTCTGCTCTGTTTTTTTCAAGCTATCTCTTTTTTAATCTTATATGACGAAGGGTTAGATGTAAGAGGAGACTTTATAGTCTCAATCTCGCCCTAAATAAAGTCTTTTATTATTATTATTATTATAACAGGTACCTTTGGTTCTCTAATTCAATAAACGGAAGTTTTAACGTCAAATTATGCTTCCAAACATTCTATTTCCGTATGTAATATTCATTTTACGGGCAAACGTTCATGAGACAAATGATTAATACATGAATAAGAAAATTGAGTGTTTTGGCGAAAGAAATTGAAAAAGTAGCCGCCTGCTATTTTCGTCCAATTAGCTTAAGAAAAAACTTTCAGCGAGAAAGTTTTCGTAAATGACATGAGAGAAAAAAGGAGTTAATAAATGTAATGAAGCATTTATAGAGTATTTTAGAACAAGTTATGAATATTGACTAATAGAGATCAATGGCTATCTATTAGTCAATTCTAATAGCTAATACTGCGGCTCTGAAGGTTTTCATCGGATGAAAGAGGTTTACAATAGAGAACTGCAGTGATTCCTACTTAGAATGATTGTGTTAAGTTATTAATACATTTTTGTTTCTACCATTCTTCCAAGAGCTTGTACATTCATATGATTAATGCCTTATGCAGGATACTTTCCATTCAGTGACATTGCAGCCAATACTTTTCATTAAATGATTCCCAACCAATTTAAAATTGATAAGTACCACAGAGTCACACCTGAATCTGTTTCGTTTACTCGTGAAAAAATTTAAATAATGTTTGGGGGGATATTGGCTCATAAAAAGATACAGCAGCATTAAAGAGACGCATGCATAAAAATAGAGGGCGTCTTAAAATGAGAAATGTGATATAATAATTTGATTTCTCAGAGTGGGACACAGGGTATAACCACACGAAACTTTATACATAGCGATATAATTTAACAACTTTATATCGTTGCTTGGAAGGCAGTTGGATTAGTTCAAAGGTCTTGGGTTGAAAAACTATCGGTTGGAAAGCGTTGCGTGTTATGTTACCTACTGAAAATTCTCTCGAGTTTTGCGAGAATCTCCTAAGGACTGAAGTATGTTTCGGTTTGATATGTGCAGTAATATATTTTTTATCCGGTCACCTCGGGATTGCACGTCTGCTCGGTTGTTGTTTTGGTCGATTAATCTTAGATGTGCTTACATACTTTATGTGTGAGCATTTGTATTTATACGAGGAAAAATATTTCAAGGTGCCATGAATAAATAAACGCAGAAAGAATCTTTTAGCACCTTTTTATTTTCCATTCATGCATAATGATATGTAAAAAAAGATTAAACATTTTCCAAGTATAATTAGAGTCAAATATTGAATATATCTGTAATATTCTTCTATATTTTAACCTTCGGTGAATTTTTGATTGCGTAATATCACCATTTTCCAATATTAAGTGCTAAATAGTTCTTGGAAATGGAATATGCATATTTAAACCATATTGCGTCGTATTCTTTTACGTATACAGGCCGTTGAGCACATACCAAGTAAACCGGCTAAAATGAATGATTCTATAACGTCTATTTTAAGAACAGTATGTTGAATAATAATATCAGCAATATTGGACTACTGAACTAAAAAGACCTTGCGAAATAATAAAATGCATGTCTAATTATGGGTGTTCAAAAATATTAGTATTGAAAATCGTTCTCAAGGTCTGCAAAGTTTGGAAAGGCTTTCTTTAGAGATTTACTCTCCGTGTGGTTCGCACTCAAGCCTTCTTCACTTCTCCATGAAAAAACAAGCCATAGAGGTGCCGGTTTATTTGAAACTTCCACGACTCTTTCTTCCCTAAAAATTGAATTTTTAACACATTTTCAATGTTATTTTCGGAATAATTTTCAAGGCTTTCGTGTATTTTGAGAAGAAGCCGTTTATCAATCCCGGCATCTTCAAAAACTTTTAGCGCCTGCGAGCTCGTGTTAAAAAAGTTGTGGTGTCGATGGATTCATCAGAGCGATTTACTTCTCAAGTAAATATTAGTCTGTTATCTTTATGAACAGAAGATGAATTAGTTCATAATGGGTACTCAAACGATCTTAAATATCAAGCTAACTTTATTAATAATATCAGAGGTATTTTTTATAATTGGCTGTCTGGATGCTTAAATCAAACACTAAAAATCTTAGTGATTAAATTTGGTAACGCCAGACATTTTTAAAATTATAATTTTTTAAGAAATGCTCCTTTCGTTCCGATCAGCTCACATGTAGACTAATGAAAGTTAAACGAATGACTGAGAACATAAATCTATCTATATATCTATCTGAATAGAATATAGATTACCGTAAACAATACATATTAATTTCATTTTTAACGGTTGCGATTGCGCAATTGAGATTTCTATTTAAATTAGGTAAAATTACCCAAAAAGCAAATTTAAAGAGAATCCATCTTTCTATCCTGAATTTTGCTGAGAAAGGTATAGAAATAATTACAAACTTGTTAATTTATATGTATATATGTGTAATTCATTGTAAATACTCTAATTCCCCAAAGACAATTGTTTGCTACTTTGACTTGGGTTTCTACTGCAATATTCTGTCGAGACCTATTTCTCGCAGCGACCTTTTTTATTTCATCATTAACACAAAGAATTTGAATTAATCGAGTACCTTACCAAAGATTTTTAGATAATTATGTAGCTCTCTAGTCGTATGATAAAATTCTTTCGTACGTTTTTACCTTGACCTGATTACTCATTGAAAGGTAATTCCTTAAAGCTTTTATGGTCGAGCAGGAAAATGATACGGATGACATTAGCGTGCTTCAAATGGAATTCTTTGCGGCAATTAGCGGCGAACCGTCCGATTATTTAGTCGATTTTTTCGTAGATTAGCCTTTTTAATGAGCAATACTGAAAGATGAAACGGCAAAGGAAAAAAGCACAGTCAATGGAATCCGACAGCGTGAGAGAATCGAGCGATTACTAAGGGCCATCATTTATTTCAGGGCCAACAAGAATTTACTTAAAATTTGAAATATATATAGTTAATCCTTAAGAATTTAAGATGAGAAAGAGGGAAAGGAAATTATTTAATAATCTGTTAGTTTCAGCTTAGTAGCTGATAAAAATATCCTTTGGAACACGAATAATTTTCGTGCGTAATAAAATGACCTTCTCTTGTTTCATTCCACCTTTGAAAGTATCTCGAACATTTATAAATAAAAATGTACACCAATTTTACGGACTTGATAGCGTATTATCGTCTTCAACGATCGGCGATAAAAATTAACGACCCAATTAAACGGAGCGTGCCCTAAAAATTTCCTAGGAGAGGCTTAACGCTAGGAAATAAAAAAGTTCTTCCTGCATCCATGGATTCGGAGTTTTATCCCCTTTTTAAATTTAACGAGTCAGTTTCGTTGTTAATTGATTGAATATCATCGCTTACCCGACGTAAAGATCTTAACCAACAGTTAGGGATGGATTCTAAACAGTCCAATCAAGCAATAATCGGAAATCTAGTTAATAAAACACTATCTAATTATATCTAAGCCTTTGTTAAAAGTTCTACCTCATGGGAAATGATGGGTTAAAGCTCATATGATGGCAAATTAAAGTATGATGAAAGAAGTAGCTAGCTGTAGCTGTAAAAATCATGAATATATTTTCCGATAATCATTTCTATTAGGTAGGCTGACCATATATTTAGTTTTTAATTCAACGTTATGGAGCCATCGATTATAGAATTCAGATTTCTCAATTTTTTGATAAAAGATTATTTAATTATACCCTAAACGAGTACAATATTTAGCCTAAGGTAGAGGTGCAAATTTGACCATACTAAGCGTTCATTGCGGCCTTTTAGTCGCTTCCTGAAACGAATTGAATTGTAGACAATATTTTATTTATAATCCTGCTAATGATGCCTAGTGAAAATTTTGTCCATCCATTAACTCAGTAAATGAATTTGTCTTCATCTTTAAATGTTGATGCTTAACCATTCGAATGTAAGACGGAAACAAATGTGGTCTGATATGGTTTTTTCTATAAGACTGAATGCTGAATTTGACCTTCCGATGGAAAAAGGTTCCTCACCCCAGGCCCAAGGAAATTATAATTTGACACCTCAGCAGGAAAAGAAGAATAATACCTTTTAGTGGTTAGGATGGATCATCTGTAAGCACTGAGCAGAACTATCACTGAACTGTCTCACACAGAGTTGTTGAAAAGGACGCAGAAGCACTAGCACCGTTGTAAGTTAAAGGTGTATCCTATTTCACACAATATAAAGATCCCCATAAGGAGAAAACGAGATACATATTTCCGATCATAAAAAATTGTCCAAGTCTTTTGCCCTGTTTTAAAAAGTTGTTCTCATAATTTCAGTACGATTACCATCTGTAATGATTCCATGTCATAGCTTTTTCTATAGCTAGAGGTTGGAAAATTTTCGTTTTTTACTGAATTTCCCATAGCTCTTCACAATGGCACTTGTACAGTTATTTCAATCTGTTTCGTTTCATTCGATAGTGATCGTTTGAGAAGAAGGGAAAATTTTTTGATTAAGCCTGTATTCTTCTTCTACAGGGAGAAATGTGCCATTTCACGTAAAGGTGGGAGGCAAATTTCACCCTTTTAACTGTAGAAGAGTCCAATTAAAAAGTTTTCCCTTCTCCCCAAACGATCGGTATCGAATGAATAGAACCAGAATGAAATAGTTATACAAGTGCCACTGTGAAGGCTTGCGAGAAATTCAAAGAAAAGCAAAAATACTCCCACTTCTAGTTGAATAAACTTCTATGAAATAGGATCATTTCAAATGATAATAGTACGGAAGTTATAAGGACGTCCTACTAAAACAGGGCGAAATACTTGACCAATTCTACGTCCTTAAAATTCCGAGTAAAAGTCCTGCCCCTTCACTTTGATAGAAAATATCCTGCTTTCGTTTAATAGGAATATTGAGCTTATACTATAGCAGCGTTTTGCAGAAGCCGGGGAAAGGTGTAAAAGTGGATTCATGGATATAATTCTGTAACTAGGAATACGTACAGTGAAACCCGTTTAAGACTCTCCCGCTTAAAACACGATCTTTCCTGGTCCACACACACGAATCACACGGTAAAAATGCCGGTTGAGACACTGCTTCCTACTTAAGACGCGAATTTCGCCTGTTCCTAGATGAGAAACAATCCGCTTTAACCGAATGTCCGCCTCATTTGATAGACCAAAATTTTTTTGCTGTATCGCAGACTCCCTCTTCCATCTTGCCGTTAGGGAGTTCCTCTTGACCCTCATGTATCCGATTACTTAATTCTTGAGAAAATAATGTAGACATGGCGAAATTGAACAATCTGTATTCCACCTACGAAACCGATTTTAGTTCTAAGATGGGGTAAGAATTTCCCTATCAGTCATATACCATGAGGAAAGCTAGATAAAAACTCGCTATGGGGTATTTCTTTTGATCGCAAACTCGAGTTCTAAAAATATCGAATTTGGAAGATTGGCAGTGCAGTGTTTTGTGAAGTGAAGAGCGTCTTGCAGAGATCGTTTGTCGTGACAGCCTTCCCCTGAATTGGCATGGGAAATATAATTCCTCTATAGGAATGATAACAAATAAAATTTATTGACACGAAGAAAAACTTACGTTAATGTCCCTCATTTGTTGGAACAAGTGCGAAACTAGCTCAAGTGTCTAAGTGATCAAATAATAAAATTCACAGGCGAGGTATTGCGGAAATCCATCAGGGAAAAGTATGATGAAAAAATGCCATTCTTTTCCTTTTTTCGTTATGTAATGGAATTTGTAACTATGTAAGTAACTAGGAGATTCTTTTTGTGCGAAAAGCAGATCATTCTAAAAATTACGATGTAGTGTAATCAGCGTTACACATTCCGGTTACAACGTTATCCCGCTTAAGACGTGGTTTTCGTTTGCTCTCCTTTCCTCCTCCTTTCTCGTTTGATGCAACGGATTGATTAAAACAGGCGTTAGATACTTTTTCCACACGGAATCCGCGATTGCAACGATAACGGCCCAGTTCTACGGGATTATGGTATCGCTGACGTTGGGTAAACTCTTTCAAAGGAGACCTTGATTGGCTTCCCGAATGATCTGTAGTGATATTTAAACTGTCATTTATCTCTGAAAACTGTGGAAAGATAAGGGCGCAAAATTTAATAAGTGTATAGAGTGTGCAATATTTTTTAATTTCATCCTCAAATAGGTACCATTCCTAAATACGATCTAACGGCCAGTTTGCTATCTATATCTATGATTTTATTATGAGTTGGCTTGGATTGTTCAGGCTGACAGAATTCTATTTCTAGCTTAATGAAATCGTGTGAATGACTGAAAATGATTTATTTTCAGGAAATGAAAAACTTCTTCGCTTTATGGGCGCAGAAGTTACATCGCATATTGGATGAGCACCCTCTAAATTGTATTATATGCTATTGCTTTTACGTGATGATGGTTTACACCAGGATTGGTAATTTTATCTATGTCTGCGATTGACTTTCATACTAATCGCTCGATCGAGGTCAACTTAAAGAATCAAAATTTGATATTTGTCGCTAACTCCATTTGCTATTTCGTGGAATCGTAATTTATTTATGCAAAATAAATAACGCCTCCTGGCGACAAATATCTATTCTTCATTGATTCATTGCGGGCGTCCTATGCTTTCTTTCACTACGGTTTTTAAGAAGATTTTATATATAGCGATGAATTTTAGGAATTTGGGAGAATTTTAACAATGCTGTCGTGATTTAAATTCTAAAAGTATCCGGAATGGGAATTTTCATTAAATCCTGTTCTTCTTGGTACTTCTATCTTGAATTCGAACGACGGGTATCTATAGTTCAATATTTCTATGAAAGAAAGCAATTCTGGGAGTAAGTTTTGTTATGTGAGTTTGTTGTGAATGACCAAAAAACGAACATGTAATGTTGTTACGTTACACATAACACGTCTTGGTGTTCTATTTTAATGGAATATGGGTCAACGTTGTTTATTCGATCATTTTCAGTGTAATTTTTTATTAATTAATCATTGATATTTTCAACCTTCAAAGAAGTTTGTGATGTTTCCATAAATAAAATTAAATTCAAAGCGGTTAATTTCGTTTAACTTCTTAGAAGATGGACTGTCACTTGCACGGTAGAGGGAATGAAACATTCGCGTGATTCTCCGCCGCTTAATGCCGGCGGAGACTGCACCGAGTAATGCGTGAAAGTGGTCAGTGAAGACGCAATTCATGTGATAATGCATGCTTCCAGAATGACCGGTGATCGAGGATAAGACCCTTTTGTACTTAGGATCTCTGTAATCGTTCCATGGCTTAAGCTAACTTTGGGCGCTCTCCAGTAATGATGTTTGGGAGAAGGAGAGCAAATCGTAAGTGTCCAGTGTCCCGGCAAACAGAGTGTTTCGAATGAAGTGAAAGGAGGCAGTAGTGGATGTGAGCACGGCTGAGAAAGATAAGTAGATTAGGAGCCGAACATCTTCTGGTGAAAGGGTTAAGCTGGAGATCGACTCGCATAGAAGGTTTCATTTTCTTAGAGGGACAGCTTTTTTTGTTCAAAACGTCGCGGATTTTAATTCAGTCTGCTGTAAGAAAAGTGGCAAATTAACCTCTATGATTAATTTATATCTATATATATTTGCACGCATTGCAACATATTGGAGAGAAAGGAAAAATATGATGGATTTGATTGTTGCTAAGGGCTGAATTAAGTGATACCTATAAATATTTTGTTAGACTCGCCCATTTATCGCAGGAAGGCTGGTATAACCCTTCTTTGCTTCATGCCAAATACACAAAATACATTTGAGTGACGTATGTCATTTGTATTTACTAAGGTTAAAATGAAACAAACTAGAATAAAATCGATTAGTCTACCGAAAAGTTGCTCCGTGATGAAATCGCATTGTTTTCATGAGTTCATGCTCCATGAAAATAATCAATGACGTACTATAAAATTTATTTCTTTGAAATATCTCTAATGTATTTTGGGAAATTTATAAATCGTGTGTTTTAATGAAATCTTATTCCAAAGCAAGACCTGAAACTAAAGTATGAAGTAACCGTTTATTTCTTTGGTATTTAGATAATTTAACGTCATACTACATGCTTGCACTTACGCTGCATTACGAGAATAATAATAAACGTTATGTTAACCTTGTTTGTTTACGATATCAGAAGGTACTTGAACTATGGCGTAGAATACACATCGAAGGTCAGAGAAAACAAGGCTATTTCAGATGCTAATATCGAAACAGTGAAAGGAACGTAGAGCCAAGTGTCCTTGAGACAATAACGAAGTCGTTTTCCAATGTACACTTCATTATCCTCTCATTTTCTTTCAGTGTAAACAGAGGCAAAAAGGAAAGTGCCTCGTGTCTAAGATCAAGTGAATAGGAATAAAACAGGAGGTACCAAAGGCGATCAGAAGAGAGGAAAGTCCAAATTAAGCCAAGATACATTCCATGTATAAAAATCCTCTGGAGTACTCGAAAAAAGGGAGTTATCCTCTCTAACGATTACTGATAACTACTGTTATAATATTGTGACATTCAAAGACATGCTACCTTAATCCTCCTCAAGGCTTTACTATCCAAGAATTGATCATCTAAAGAATGCTTTTTCGTTTTTCACATAATTTTCCTTACAAATAAGTTGTTGCGAGGATGATTCAATGGCTTCGATGACTCCTAGGCTTCGATGTCCCCAGTAACCCCGATGACACAAGGCTCTATCGATGATTCAGGGCGGGTAACTCCGTCCTGATTATTTGTTTATACCCGGTAGTCATCCACGCTGACGTAGAGGAGGGACGCCGACTCTGTGGCGGCGTGGGTGGCTGGGAGGGCCCGGGCCCGTGATAAGGAGCAGGATAAAAGCCCCGCGGCCGGGCCACAGGATAGCATTATCTGCCTGCGAAGTGATCCGTAATTACGTTGTGCGCGACCTCGTGAGTTAGACTACGGTAGAGCCAAGTGCCGGGGAAGCTGGAGACGAGAAGCCGAGGACGTTTGGGGTAGCGAGGGGACACTTCGGGACTCCGATCCAACTTCCGGGCCCCCTGGCTGGGGCCGATGCCCTAACGGACTGCAAGTTGGATCCCCCGAAGTGCTCCACTCCCGCCGAGACTCCGACCCAACTTCCGGGCCCCCCTCGCTGGGGCCGATGCCCTAACGGACTGCAAGTTGGGTCCCTCGGCGGCCACTGCCCCAAGCACCACCGCGGCCATCCATCCCGCAGCATCGTCGCCGTGTGCCGTCGGCAACCCGGGCGGAATTACTTTTCTAAAGAGGTAAATAAAATGTGGATTTCCCCTCGAAAAAGGTCTTGTTCTTGCCCCGGTCGAACCCCGTCAATGTCGTCGTCGCGACATTAAAAATGGTGTCAGGTGTGGGGTCATGCCGCCACTTCGCGAGAGCGATTCGGCGAGCATGCGGCCTTCACGTGAGTGTTGGCTTGAATTATTTGCGGATAGGATTTTTTCATTGAAGGATTAGTGCAGTTTTAGGGAAAATATCTCAATGTGATTGAAGGAATAATTTATTAGTGATGTTATCGTGTGAGTTATTTTTCTATTGTTAAAATTAGGGAGACCTTCCGCAAATTAATTAATTTTTTGGGCAAGTTCAAGTAGTTTTCTATCGAGAATCAAGATGGAATGGCTATTTTCGGGCAACGCAAACGGCGGAAATCCCTTTCAGCAGCCTCAAAATTTAAATTATCAGTCCAATAATCCATTTTTTCATAATGAAGCCTGGTTAAGTGAGAGTAGGGGATACGGTCAGCCAGATTTCTTAAGATCGCCCAATTTAATTGATTTTAATGCCTCTGTGTTCGGCGTACAGCCTGAAAACAATCCGCCGCAAGGAGTGTCCGCGCCACCACCGCAAGTAATTCCTTCGCCCCTCATGGGAGGTAACATCAATTTAATTCCGAATTTTAGTGGGGAAGATGAAGTTACTGTGGGAGATTTTTTAGAGAGACTCAAAGTAGTAAGTCATCTTTCGCGATGGAATGAGAGCCAAACTCTTGCTGTAGCTCGTCTTCGCCTGAGTGGAACCGCCGCAGACTTCGTAGATGCGTATCCTGTCGCTCTCGAAACCTACGAAAATTTTACTTTACACCTTCGCCGCCGGTTCACTACTCGCGTTTCTCCACTAACGTTAGAGCGTATGTTCGCGAATTGCTCGCAGCAACACCTTGAGTCTGTATCCTCCTACGCCACTCGACTGAGAAGAATCGCCAAGCAGCTACTTGAGACAATGAAGGGCCCAAATATTGCGGACGCGAAGGCGTTGATGGAAGACCGCCTTTTGGCACAATTTCTTTTGGGACTGCGCGAGGAGATCGGACGCTTTGTACTTACGCAGAAACCGAAAACGATCCTTGAGGCCGAAGAGTTTGCAATCGAGGAGGAAGCGAACGTCCGTAATTATAACCAGAAAAGGGCTGAGGTTAATATGCTGCCATGGGATCAGAATTGGCAACCGCAATGTTACAATGTGAATCAAGATGCAGGGAGATTACGTCCGAATCCGCCCTCCTGGGAAAATATGGCGCCGTGGAATCCATCTCCGCGAGAGGCTGCCTCGCGGAACCCTTTTTCGCAAGTGAATGCGTCGCGGAATCCCTTTTCCCAGGAGCCATTGAGGAATCATCCCCCGCAGAATCACGAATTTCCCCGCGAGTCTCCGGGAAATAACGCGGTAAATTTGAATAGAGCATGTCAATCTTGCGGGAAAACGGGCCACGCGTCTCGAAACTATCGCCATAAAAAACTGGATTGTTATTCGTGTGGAGAATCCGGGCATTACTCCAAGCACTGCCCAATGTTGCTTTGTGGCGTCTGCAAGAAAGCGGGCCATCAGCCTCGGGACTGCCCAGAGAAGAAAGAGATGCGCCCCGCGGGAAACGCGACGTCCCCGGCGACTCGGCCGGGGAGGAATTAGTTTTGGCAGTAACTCCCGCTGCCGGTCTTACAGTTGGTGTTGAAATCCTCGGCCAATTTCATAGATTTTTAGTGGACACCGGCGCGGCCGTTACAATAATTCATAAGAGAGCATTTCCTTTCGGGAGACTGGCGCTATCGAAATATGAATATCCGGTAAAGAGCGCCTCCGGTCATTCTTTACCGATAATTGGACAATGCTACGCTCCTTTTGTTATTAATGGCGAATTACATCCCCATGATGCCTTAGTAATTGATCTTGGCTCGATTAAGTTTGACGGCATCATTGGGCTGGATTTTATGAAGAAATATGGGAGCTTATTGTCGATTGATGATGGATTAATGAGAAATAGAGATCAGAATCCGGTGAAATTAGTTCCTTATAATGTGGAGAATATAGATCTCGAGATAATTTCATCGAAAGAAAGCGACTTTTCGGCGGCAATAGAAAAAAATCAAGTGGCACCAGGACCGCCAAGTGATGTCCCTAATGATGGAGGAGAGGACGACGCCTTCGATTTCGGAGCCGAGGATGGACGATTGGGCCATCGGAGCTTAAACCCTTTTCTGCACGACAATGGCGTTTACGACTATGGAGAAAAAATGGACAATCCTGCTCGGAACACGAATCCCTTTTTGGATGATGATGACGTCGAGGGACTCTCAACCATTCACTTAGGTTCGAAGGAAGAGTTAGTCCATGAAAAGAAGGATTATTCGGTCACCAATCCCGTGAATCCGTGGAGCGACGGCGACGCTGAGGAGCTCTCCGCGAATCCTACGGTTTCCAGGGAACAGAGGGCGCCGAATAAGGAAAGAAAGGAATGTACTCCGGACCGTGAGAATCCGCGGGACGATGGCGACGCTGAGGAGCTCGCCGCGAATCCGATGGCTTCCAGGGGAAGGAGGACTCCGAAGAAGGAAGGGAAGGAACGGACTTCCAACAGTGGGAATGCTTGGGGCGACGGCGACGCCGAGGGGCTCGCTGCGTTTCCATCATTTTCGGAGGATAAGGAGATGCAATGGGATGAGAGCAGCATAGGTGGGGACGCCGAAATTATATTTATTGAGGGCAATGGCGACGAGATAGGGCAGATCGCAACCTCTTCTGGCCAAAAGGATAAGGTGATGCCAGTGAAGGGGGTGGGGGTTGATCGTGCCGCGCCGTCGGTTGCCGAAGGTGAGAATTTTTCGAGCGACAAAGAGCCATGCTTCACTCCTTTGCATACTATCCAGCATCCGGTAGTTAGTGATAGTTCAGATGAGGCTGAGATAAGGAGAAGCCAAGAGAAGAGGGACGCCGAGAGAATGATTCACAGGGACAATGGCGACGTAGAAGGGCAAAATTTAGTTCCCCCCTGCTCAGAGAATGTGAATATGCAGGAAAGAGGGATGATTGGAAATGAAGCCGCTCCGTCAGTTGTCAAGGGCGTGAATCCATGGAGTTGCGGCGATGCTCAAGAAGATTATGCTTCTCAAAGAAACAAGAAATTTCCTCATAGGAATAAGGACTCGTCAGTGGTTGTAATGGAGAAAAATTTTAAAATTCCACCATTTTCAATGGTGTTGGGAAGAGCAAAAAGTGAGCTTTCGGCAGGGCAGGAAGTGGTGATTGAACCAAGTGGAAAAGATTTAGTTATCCTCCTAGTAGTAGCTCGAGTGGCTGAAGATGGCAGCCTACCAGTACTTTTGTGTAATCTAGAGAAAAATGAGAGGATAATGAAAGGAGGTTTGCAATTGGTGGTCGAACCGATTGAAGAAGAATTTAATCCCTCATTATTAAGTGAAATTGATGTGGAGAATTCAGAACTCTGGCCGGAAAATGCGGAAGGGAACGACTTGCTATCCTTATTTGATTTCAGTGAGGTACCTCTGGAAGCAATAGATCCCATAAAAAGGCTCATTACTGAGTTTTCGGACATATTTGTGTATGCAGATGTCCCTCTTGGCTGTACCAACTTGGTAAAGCACTCGATTGATGTAGAAGGTGCGAGACCTACAAAAAGGCCACCATATCGAGTACCTCATTCGCAGAGAGCGGCGATAGACAAAGCGATCGAAGAAATGCTCAGCCAAGGAGTTATATCACCATCAAGCAGTCCATGGTCAGCTCCATTGATCCTGGTGAGGAAGAAGTCGAACGAAGGGGAGCCAATCCACAGGAAGGCCCGTGCAAGAATCATATGGCATCAGGGAAGCCCTTCCTTGGTGGTGGTGCTGCCGCTTCAGAGGAGCCAGAAGTTTGAGGTCTACATGGCTCACCCCTTCCCCACGAGGACGGAGGACGGACACATCGCGGTTCTTCCGAAACCAGAAACACCCTACCTCGCGGTGGCACAGAAGGCAGAGGACTATGTGCTACTCCCTCAGGGATTTCCTTCCGAATGCACCAAGGATGAGTACTACCTGTGCCCTCCCTCCTACCCCATACTTACCGGTGTTGCGAGTTCGTGTAGTGTAGCTGTCTTTACTAACCGGTACGAGTCCATGACAAAAACTGTGAGTCCCGGATAGTGAGCCCACCATACGAAATTTACATCAAGGGTGCGGACGAGGCTTCTTGGTTTTATAGTGTAAGCGCGGCGACCCCTGTGAATATAAACTGTAGATACAAACACTCCCGGTTATTGTTAACCGGGCAGGGGAGTTTTAGGTTGCCGCCTGGGTGCTCAGCCGATGATGGCTCTAGGCGACTGCCAGAGACACCGCATATATTCGACAGTGACTGGACACTGGACCTTCACATAGAGTTGGAACCATTTAATTTTCAGGTTAACCTTAATGCAACGTATGTGGATACTGCAAACCAATCGGATAACTTGAGGCCTATTCTAGCGTCCATCGACCGGTTAGATACGCATAATATCCCGACGATCTCAATAGAAGAAGTGGAAAAAACAGTGAGTTTGATTTCTCCGCTTCAGCATAGTGTGGACAGGGTGAGATACTTTGGGGTATCGGCTGCTACCACCTTTGTACTGATTGTAATGGGCGTTACAGTGTTCTTCTGGCGCACATCCAGAAGTAGGTCAGTGGACATAAGCCAAGAAAGGGGTGTGGTAGCGAGTACAGACCCTGGTCCTCAAACGCACAGTGTCAATATATATAACGTTAACAATGTGCCATTATTCCCAGAACTATAGTGAAATTATCATGCCTTGATTTTTGTTTGTTTGTTTATTTTCATTTTTTTATGATTTTTTTTCTATTGATATATAATGTTCATTTTTTTGTATACTCATGTACTATCCTATTCCTTTCGCCCCGGGATCTTAATTGCCGGGGGGGTGATGTTGCGAGGATGATTCAATGGCTTCGATGACTCCTAGGCTTCGATGTCCCCAGTAACCCCGATGACACAAGGCTCTATCGATGATTCAGGGCGGGTAACTCCGTCCTGATTATTTGTTTATACCCGGTAGTCATCCACGCTGACGTAGAGGAGGGACGCCGACTCTGTGGCGGCGTGGGTGGCTGGGAGGGCCCGGGCCCGCGATAAGGAGCAGGATAAAAGCCCCGCGGCCGGGCCACAGTGGAGCATTTTGCCTTCGAAGTGATCCGTGATTATGTTGTGCGCGACCTTATGAGTTAGACTGCGGTAGAGCCAAGTGCCGGGGAAGCTGGAGATAAGAAGCCGAGGACGTTTGGGGTAGCGAGGGGACACTTCGGGACTCCGATCCAACTTCCGGGCCCCCTGGCTGGGGCCGATGCCCTAACGGACTGCAAGTTGGATCCCCCGAAGTGCTCCACTCCCGCCGAGACTCCGACCCAACTTCCGGGCCCCCCTGGATGGGGCCGATGCCCTAACGGACTGCAAGTTGGGTCCCTCGGCGGCCACTGCCCCAAGCACCACCGCGGCCATCCATCGTCGCCGTGTGCCGTCGGCAACCCGGGCGAAATTACTTGTTAAAGAGGTAAATAAAATGTTGATTTCCACTCGAAAAAGGTCTTGTTCTTGCCCCGGTCGAACCCCCGTCAATGTCGTCGTTGCGACAAAGTCTCGGGAAATCGGGATAGGATGAATTATGTTGGTAAATACTTGCACCTCCTGATTCATATTCTTCAGCGATTTTTTTAGGCTAGAAGGATAGGTTTAAAATATAGAGTAGTTTTCCGTATTTTCATTAATCTGAAAACTTGCATTCAGTGAATGTTACAATTCGCTTGAAGTATTATTGCTACATCATATGCTCTCTTTAAAGTTTTATTTTCACAATCTTCAGAGTCGGTGGCTACAATAACTGCCTCATAATTAATAATAAACGAGAATTTGTGCATTGGTTAAAGTGCAATTAGTGGACCAATGTAAGAAGATCGCGGTAAACGAATTCCTTACTCAGCGAGTGACTTGATAACGTGATTCGAGTACCTTAAATAGTAATATCTAACGTAACTATTGATGAAGATATTGTAACTTGATATTCATGGAATGCATTTGTAATTAAACTCATAAATACTTATTACAAAATAATTGGAAAATGATGAGAAATTTTACGCTATTTAAATACGGATTACTTAATTACTTTTTGATGAATATCCCATAATTCATACCATTTCCTGATCTTGGGAACCTTTATTAAAAATTGATTGTTTGGTAATCGCTAAATCAGCCATAACGCTTTAAGCAGCCTATCTATTATTAGGAGTGTTCATTATCTTAGACATGGTGAAAATTTTAGAAGGTTTACGTATCGGACAGTGATCTTTAAATGAAAAAATACAAACTTTAATCAAAATACGAATTCATTATCTTAAATGTAGATTGAATGGAAACACCGTCTTGTGCTATTCGTAATTGCTTCGCGGTATTTATTTCCTGTAGGCCAAAATCTTTCCCATTTTAACCGCTGTTTCGTGGTAAGCGAACTACCTAAAAGGAATTATTATTCCACGAAACCAAGGAGTTTTATTTGAATGGAATTCCATGATAATCCATAGCTTTGTGTTCCATAGGATTGTTTATCGTGTAACATGAAAAGATATGAAATTCATTTTAATTTAATGGAAAATCTTTTAATGAGCGTATTATTTGTAGCTCATGACTAAGGTGCTCAAAATAAATATAATTGAAAAATTTTAACGCTATTTTAAATACGGAATTATGATCTTTAAGTTTGGGTTGAAATGGAAATATATATATACCATCTCTTATTATCGAGAGACTCTAGTGGGAGCATAATTTAGGAAGGAAAAAATGTTTCCCTGTTAAGCTTTCCTTCATTACCTGTGAACCTATTTTCTCTGAAACGAATTAGCATACATTGACTATTAAACGGGAAGGAATGGACCAATAACGCATTTCGTGCTATCCGAGATTCTGCGTTATCTGTTTTAATGTTAGTCAGCTGCAAATATATCGTTCATTTATTTAGATATAGAAAATGCAAGGAGCTATGTTATGACGTTCAGTAATCGTACAATCGGAAAAGGAAATGCGAAAGAGAAAAATTATGAACTGCTCACCACTTGCAGTTCACTGAGTAGCCTTGCTCCTGCTTATTCATCTTCAGTGCCCTTCCACGATCACACAGGAAAAAATCCCAAGAAATAAAGTTTCCGAGAAGGGAAGAATCTCACAGTCTGGAAAAATAGAAACAGCAAATTGATTTAATCGTGTATAGCTTATGTAATATGGGGAAATATTGTATTGTATAAGAGCAAGAAGTTGCCAACAATGATGATTCAAATTAGGATATTGGTTACGATTACATTCAATAATATTCTATTCTATATCGTAATTATTATCAAAGAATTGTTTTATTAATTTATTCAATTGATTCAAATCAATATGAAGGGCAAAAAGAAAAATGGCAATGCTTATAATGCACACTATTTCTAGCAAGCACAAAGATAACACTGGCCCATATTAACAGCACTATATAAACTATTTATCGTGAAATATCCGAAATAAAATCCATCGTCGAGGGACGGAATTCCGGTAATGACGAGAGGACTTAACAAGTAAGGCATGATAGGTGAATAGATTGTGTATTTTCTTCCGCTGGACCCAAGCTATCGCTTTGCGTCATTCAACTTGTGGTTGGCAGAGTATTAATCTTCCCACCGCAAACTTCTCCATTGATGGATTTGCGCTTTAAGGCACTTTCCTCCATAACAGGTCATTTATCGCAAGAGTGAACCTCTCTCTTATCTTATGTTTGCCCAACTTTCACAGGGACATCAAGTGCTCCATTTTTGCGATTAATTATCAGAAAGGTTAACTAAATGCCCTGGTAAAATGTAGTGTTTTGTCAAACGCATCTCATTTTATCCTCAGAATATCTAGTTGAACGCACCTAATATACGCAGCTAATATTTTACCAGAGTGGAAATCATCGAGACGAAATGGTCAAATCATGGTTGGAAGATCAAATAACACTAATAAAAATAAATCATGAGATACCTTCTTTAAATTCGAAAGTATCTCATTTCTAGCTTAGGATAGAGCGTTTCCATTCCTTGAGAAGAATTAATGAAATTCATTTTCTTGTTGATATATTTGAGATTTCTATTCTTCAAAACTTTTCTCCGACTTCAGACTCTGTGAGTCGAGTCAAAAAATGTTTTTTATTAAGGATAGAGAACCTGCAGCCTTCAGAAGAAGATCTTGAAGAAGATCATCTTCCACGGTTCTATCTTTTCATCACCAGTCTAACTCAGGTAATTCGATTATTTTGTTTTTCAGTATCGCTTCTATAGTGAAGATAAAGTAGAAAATATTTTCCATCAGTTCAATCCGCAATTTAATGGGTATTTCATGTACAGTGTCGCAGTTGGAGTATTTTAGTATATAAAATTCGGTATTTAAATCTAGTCTAATTCATATGCATCCTTATAGTACACATACAAGGTATTGTACATACACATACAAGGTATTGCGATAAGAACGGCTCCACACTCCCGTACTTGGCCTTACGGTCAATGGTAAAGATAACCTTTCCATATAGTTACGAAACTGAGCAAAAAAATGAATCATTATCCATGGTTTATTCCTGAAAAACGATTCAATAGATGGCTACCAGAGTGAAATTACACGAATCAACGTGAAATCCAATTAACTGATTTTATGTAATTATTACTCAAAATTTGTGTACTTTTGGTACTCTGGATATTTCTCAGTGTTACCCGATTAACTGAGTATCAGGGTAATCAAGCACAGTATTCCACCAAAATATTTTTTAGAAAAGCTTCAACACCTTATATGTTTTTTAATGGTTCTAGAAATGAGATTTCTAAATAAAGTGTTTGGGAGACTCGGGAGCCATGGAGAATAAGAAATCGGTTTTCATTTCCCGAACATATGGCTCGGCTTTCCCAATCTTCTGAATTATACAGCTCCAGGCGAGATAATGAGCTGCCAAACGTTGAAATTGTTTATGAATGACAAAAATTCTCAAATTAAATTCATATAATCATGTAATCAATCGTTTTTGGCCCTACTTCGTGGAAAGCCATTTCATTCAATTCATATAATCAATTTTAATGAAATAGACTCGTGTCGAGCACGGAAAATGCGACATAAATAATAAGTGCCTGAGTGATCCATAATAGATATGGTAGATGTTTAGAAGCAGATCCTTCTTTTAAACTTTGCCCTTAAAGAACGAAGTTATATTTATTTTACAAAACAGAGGAACTTTGTGCTATAAGGAATGAAAATTATGCATCGTTGCAATATATTTATCAACGAATCATGAAGTGTGAATTTGCGATATTCGGAAATGGAAGCCAACAACAGTAACTATCACTGTTTATGAGTAACTTATACACTGCGTATAGGAATCAATATTTTTAAATTTAAAAAATTATCAAATCTTATGTTACCCATCGCATCTAAGGGAAATCGCCCTAATGAGAGTTTCTACAGAAAACTAATCAAGCAAAATTTGTTTTACTTCTCCAAAAAACAGAAAATAAATTCAAACCGAAAATCAAAAAATAATGAAGTTATAAGTAACCGTCAATTTCCACTATTATTGCAGTTTAAATACTGTAAATCCCCGAGGAATTTTAATTTCTAGCTGTACGGCGACTCACCGTGCGCGTCCAACCCATAATGAAAACATTTCCACTCAATCGAAAAACACTCGAACTTAACCCACGCATTTTCATTAAGGGTGAAAATATGTCGTTCCCAGAACTGCGACTGATACCTATTCATGAGCTTTTCGCTGAAGTAGTTGCTAACGAATTCTCCACTATGCTCCACCGATTCCACTTTTATAAAGCCTCGTCTCCTGCTTTAGAATTTGTACCAACTTCTTGACGTTCCTTTTCATTTCCTCACACCAACTACCTTACCTTCAACCTCTTTCAACAACATCTATACTAGCTGAATTTCTCCTTTTAGTTTCACTTGATAATGGGCGCACGTGCAGAATATGATCGAATGTATCCCGTTTGAATGGAAGCGATGCAGCCTTTTACAGAGTATAATTTTCCTTATTTCTCCAATTCCAATCTTCCCATGCCAATTCCAATAAGTAAAGCCTAAACTTCAAAGTTTATTTATAGCAGATGATATTTGCTCTACAACGAGGAAGCATATGAATAACTCAAATTTCGACGAACTTAATTGGTATATAAGGAAACTTGATTCACTAGAAGATGATGCAAAATGCATTCAATTATAGCGTAATCGCTCAAGTAAGAGAGAGAACAGCTTCCTTTAAGTAACATTAATATGAGTGGCAGATGCCCACTGGTTTCTCACTGAACAGTGTTTTGCCCAGAATACGGAATTACTTCTCTCGTCTACTACACAAGTACTCCGGTGGAGCGAATCTCCAGACGATTTCTCCGTGTCAATGCAGAGGAGACCTGCGCACCCAAGTGGAGATTAGCCTAAGAGCCTTTTGGGATCAACGCCATTAACATTCAGTTGAGTTGTGTTGGGTTCATGGGGTCTTTTTTGCTTGTGAGGCTATTTGTATCAAAGACGCTGAAAAGTTCAATATATAACGAAGAATAATGTGAATGATATGAGCGTATTTTTATGACATTCACAGAATATTAATACATTTTTAACTCAATAATTAAGGTCAAATGTAAAGATATACGCACCGTATTTGGCTGGTTTCCCTAGCTAAAACCAACAGAGGTGAACGAAGATTTCATACTTTCAAAGTAAAGACAGAGGCATGTTTGGGAAAAATAATGAACTAGAAAAATTTTAAGGATCATTCTCTATCAGCGCGTAACTTATTTAAACACATAATATCGAAAGATAAATCTCTAAGCTGATATGTAACGTGAGATTCTTCCAACTGGCCGAAACGCATTTGGGCGACATTCTAATTAAAGATATGATCGACAAATCTTCTGAGATTCGTACTTTCGTGATTTTTACTGAAGATATATAAAATTCTATTTTTAATTTAAGATTTATAAACTAAGGATGAATAGGGATCCCTTTTCCCAATCATTTTCATTTTAATATCGGATTATTATCGGATTTAATTCATTTGTATATAAATAAAATAACCCAGTGGTGCGGTGACTGGAAATTAAATTTAAACATCAATAAATGCCACGTCATGTCGGTAGGACTAAAAAAACCGATTGAATATAATTATAAATTAAACGAAGTGATTCTACCAAGAGTAATGCAACAGAAAGATCTGGGTGTTATAATTGACAATAAATTAACATACTCTGAACATATTACAAAAATAAAAAATCGTGCGATGTCTCTCTTAGGCCTCCTTTATCGTTTCACTGATATCAAAGACCCTCTGGCTCTTTCCCTATACTTTACTTCATTCATCCTTCCTACTGTATCTTACTGCTCCCCCATCTGGTCTATGTCCTTTCCTACTCATCTTTCCTCATTAGATAGAATTACTAACTTCTTTCTCAGAATTGTAAAAGCCAGAGTTCCATCCTTCCGTCAAGCCTCTAAAAATTCTATCTTATCTACACTATCCTTGGAATCTCTTTCTGTCACTAGAACAAAATATGATTTATCCTTCTTACATTCTCTGCTGAACTCCCTTTCTGACTGTCCCCCCTTAACTTCACTTATCAATTATCGTGTCCCAAACAGATCTACCCGATTGACTTCATTACTTCACTATACTACTCCCAGACTTTCACTTATCAAGCGCTCCCTTTTCTTTCGTCTTCCTTCTCTGATGAACTCAATTCCTCCTTCTATTGATCCTTTCTCTCTATCTAAAGCGAAATTTTTGAGCCTGAGCTTACCACACACCAGATCCATGTAATTGTAAAATCTATCTTTATGTTTGTTTTTTTTTCCTTCTTTATTTATGTCACTTTTTAACTATTTTTTTCATTATTTTATTATATGTATTTTTTTTAATATTTCGCTTTAAATTGGCATTGTTATGCTGTATGTGAAATTTGAATAAATAAATAAATAAATAAATAAATAAATAAATAAATAAATTTGTTTCATTTTATTATCGAAAAGGCAGTTAAACATTCCTTAAAGGCATTTATTCTATTGTGATTATTTACAAAATATTTAAAACATCAATTTTATATTTTTTCGGTGACATCTACTTTTAATCTATTCTTTAATTTCAAGAATTAATTGACAGTTACCATTTCCGTGACTTTTTCAACATATCTGAGCTCTTCATTGATTCTCAACCGAGAATAGGGAAGTAATGTATCATAAATTCGTTCTGTATACAGAAAAAGGAATAGCATAAGGACAAGCAGGAATGAAACAATACTTTACATATTTTAACACAACTTTTCAAAGATATAAAGAAATACGTAAATCAGTATGTGAAAATACATAATTTTATTCCTACTTTTCCTTGTTATGGATTAGCATTCGGTAAAATAATTCCAAATTGATTATAGTTTATAGGCTGTAATATCTCTGGCATTAGGTTATTTGCCATATTAAGTGGTAATTATCCATATTTTTGCCTCGTGGCATATTGAATTAATCTATTTATAAATCTTCATTACACTGTGTAGTTGACAGATACAGAAGGTGAGCCGTGGGTAGTGTTGAAATGAAATATAATAGAATAGATAAAGTATCGGGCGACAGAGTATCAGTTAAACAAGGTAGACCCATTAGCTTGTTTTGAAAGTGTTTGGTAAAATGCTACTTATTGAAATTTAGGCTATTTGTGTACCTCTAAAAATAAAGCCTGAGTGATACTCAATAAAACACGTACTATCATAGCTTTCGCTCCAGTTCTTCCAAAATACGTTTTCCACCACTTACTTGTTCATAATTTTATGCTCGCTATATCCTAGGCAAAATGTTTTCGGGAATAAATTTTGAATTCTACTTGGGTAGGAATGAGTAGCCACGTGTAGAGTACTTCATTTGAAGTTTTCACTCCTCACTCTAGCATAATAACTCCCTTGAAAAATAAATTGAATATCTATTGCAACTTTGAGGATAATATTTTTCTTACACTCAGAAATAAATTAAAATACTCTATGGCCACCATGAAAATTTTGTAATTTGTACTCGCTTCAATTCTAACAAGTCATAATCAGGTCCTGTTTGTTTGTGATGAAAACAACGAAGCATTTTAGATTTTATTCGTTGGAGTGTTCCTTTCACGGTGTCATTTCATTATCTCTGGCGTTTCTAGTGCGGTTAATCATGTTGATTAAATTACTCTTAGATGCTGAAGGGTAAAGGATATGGTTACCCGCACCAGAGATTCGCAGCTTTGCTCTACGAACGCGCTAACTCATACTGGGACGATTCAATTGAATTATAAAACCATGATACTGGGATATATCTCGGTTTCCCAGCTGACCAATACTCACCTGAGCTATGGGGCATATTGCACAAATTGCATAACATATATTAATTTTCGTCGGCACATGTGCTGCATGCCAACCTTCATAATAAGGCGAAGATTCAGTGCACCGTATCAAAACAATAACAGATGGATATTTATCCAGAGGGCTTAATTACTCACGGGAACGAGATTCTCTCACTGGAATACATTCGGATAAGAGCATCAGATGCTACAGCATCCAATCCATGAGAGTGTTTTTTTCCTCTTGTATCATGTGAGAGGAAAAAGCACAGCGTGCTTCTTGTTTAGCCTATTCATCCAAAATCAAATCCAAAGCTGAGCATATGTGTCTATACGTTAAAAAATTTTATTTCTTCTAATTTAAAATTAAGCTCCATTATTCAAATTAATCCATTTCGCTAGCACTGTTTTTATTTTCCACGGGGTAAAAATAAGAGTATTAGGGTGGATGCTCATAGTAAGGAATATACTCCTAATTTGGAACACAGCAGCACATGTCAGGAAACTACTGCTGTCTTTCAGCTCGTTTCTTACGTGGATGATAATGCTCCTGTCAGTCTTCATGCGAGGTTTCATTCACACAGAAGAAATATAATACATACAATGATGACACTTTCAAGTTTTTGCGTCTTAATGTAATTTTGGCGAATTATTTGTAGCCTATTACCAGACATTAAAGACCGTGAGTGTGATATAAAGTATAATAACCATTAATAAGTTAATTCTCCCGTATTCCATCGCGGAAAATGTAGTATCCTAACCCAGCATAACTTGTGAAATAATTGTAAAAGTTTCAATACAGCGTATTGTTCCTAATATGATTTACTTACATTTTCATAGTATTGAGTATCCAATATTTGGAGTATGATACGCGATTATTTTCTTTCCTCATAGCGTTTGATACACAAATTTGAGTGGCGAGATAAAATTTTTAAATGGTACGGGGAAAATTTATTATCTTTTCATTTCTTCACGAGATTCAGAGAATATTTTCGTTATATAATTTAGTACAAATTAAATGGCCAATGAAAGGTATTTTCAAATAGCATTTAATATGTTTTACCATTATCCTGTGAATGAGCAGCGACTGAAATTGATACTTTTATTCGCCATCACTCATACTTCAGTAGTTTTCATATTATTTAAATCATCATAGAACTTTTTATGAAGATGTTTTGACTGCTGAGATAATTTCAGACCGTTCTTATATACTTGAGCCCCAAACAGGAATCGATCAAACCTCTTTCATCAATGGCGAACAAGTTTATATTCGTATCATCATACCCACGAGCAAGACTGACGAGAGGAGGACAAGAAATTTTATTTACTGATTTCGATAGAATTTGGTAGAATAATAGAACTCAAACACCTTCCAAGAATAACTTGGTGAAAGAATTTTATTAGCGGGTTCTATCCGCGCGCCGAAATTCCGCAGTCTTGCCCTTGAATACCTGCTTTCTTGTTGTCAAGGAGGAATGGACCATTCCAAAGAAAATCGAAAACATTCATCTCACTCCCAACATTCATTGCTTCCTGATAAAGTTAAAATCGAAAGAAATGTATTACGTTTACCGTTCTTTAACTTTGGTGAACATTTATGCTTCTTTCGGCTATGAGAAAGCTTTATCAACTTTAGTAATTTTCTTGAATTAAAATATTATTTACACTAAATCTAATGAGTTTCTATCTTTAAATGGAGGCCTTGAAATTTATTAAAGCACGATATTTCTACCAAATTTCACCAAAATTGGTGGACTCTTAGGACTTGTTCTTCACTCGCGAGGTAGATGTAAACGAAATACTCATGTTAATCTATTCTGCACCAAAATAATATTATTAACATTAACAAAAGCAGCATGTAGTTGATAATTAAATTGCAGCATCCTCGATGAGCTAATGTCCCAGGAAATTTGAAAGAAAGCTTTTTGGTAACGGTTTAATTAGATGATGGGTACGCTCTTTTATTCCTGGAAGTTTTTACAAAAACTTAATTGGGCGCAAAATCCTACATGGACTCCCTGCAAATTCAGCGGACCGAAAGAGCATAAAGCAAACATGTTCATGAGCCCTGAGGAAGGTAGAAAAGAATTCAAACAGCATCAACATCCATCCTAATTGGCTAACGGTAGCTACAGGGGAGCATGAATGAGCAACCTTTGCCGATCCAGCATTTTATCGTGGCTAAAGGCGAGGATAAAAGCTTAAAGGTTGAATTCGGGAATTGCCGGACTATGTTCAATATTTCACGTACATAATTCAATATTTGAATTTCTATTTTTGTGAATGTGTTAAATAATTTAAGGCATTATTTTAAACTTTAAAAACTAATTGAAGGATATGGTTTACTTGCTGTGGAAGCTCTCGAACCCAGAACCGGGCAGAAAAACGAAATGCAAGAAAAATAAGAAAGAATATATATTTTCCCGATCGAAAGCCAAACCAGAGCAGAATAACTAAAGGTCTTGTACCCTTCACCGAAACCATAAACTGTCCTTATTCTGCTCCAGTTTTCGGTTCCTATCGTAAATAAGTGTATTTATAGTTTTAATTACTAATCATATGGAACGATGATTTATAACTCGCTAATCAAAGTATACTTGCCGAATTGCCCATTGATACTCAGCGAGGAAAATAGATACAGGATTAAATTACAGAAGGGAATCTAACATCTATCATCTTAGCTCATTTCAGTGCGAAAGTATATTGAAAAGTTTCAATCTAGTTCAAATTCTCTTAATTTGGAGTCGAAACCTACAATCAACAACAAGATAGAATTTTTTAGAATTCCTGTTTACGAGGGATGGCTCACGTCCGTACATGTTATTGTCAGGTGATTGATAAATTAAATTACTAATATTAAAACTGCCCGACTCTTACCAAGTCAACTACATTAAATAACTCGAATTTAGAAAAGCAATATCAAGTAACACCCTATTACGAAAACCATTTTGTTCCACGGAATATTCTATAAGCATTTACGTTACCATAAACAAAGCTTGGTCGTCAAAGACTTTCAAACTAAATTTTACGGAAATTTTTGATTACCCACCAATTGCATTCATTTGTTTATAAGACTATGGGCACGTTTCTCAATTCATCTATCGGATGAGCGATAGAATTCATCGATGTTTGTCCGTCTACTTCGATGTATTTTCGATTAATTTAAGAACAATCAAAGTCGAACACTTCAAAGAGAGCAAACGTCCAAAGAACGAAGACGTTAACGCAATTAATTGAATCATTCAGTTTTGCAAACCAAAAATATGTAATGATGGAAAATATATATGAATTATAGTTAAAAACAGAATCCAACATTATGAACGTCCACAACTTCTCAGATAGCGTAGCGTAGGATAGCAGCTGATCCATCGGCGAATAAAAAAACAGTTCGATGGAGCCATCGATGAATTTAAAAACGTGCCCTTCCATACAATCTCTTGAATTCACAAAAGTAATTCTTGGAAACACACTAATACCAAAACTCTTTTATTTCGCGAAAACATACGCAGACATTCACGATAAACTAAAAAACTATATTTATAAACTGGCTTTAATGTGGGTCTAAACTTTTCAATGCGTTTTTATGAGATGTTTCATGTGGCGGATTCAGCAATCACATTCGTCGTTATTGGGAACGGGCTCGTTTATAGCCTCAAATTTGACGTCGTCTATTTTATCAAATTTCTTTTAATTTTTAATCGCTAACGATACTAAATGACTAAAATAATAAACTATTTTAATCTCTCATATTTTGGTGATTTTTTCGAATTTGTTCGACGATACTTACTAATTTAATTTTGCCAAAGTAATAAAGCCTGTAAGTGAAGTATAAATGTATATATTATGGAAACGTAGTTTGGGCTCCTGGGTTCGAACTCGATCCTTTTTAGTGTTGGGATTACAATAACTAAAGTTTACCAACTCGTAGGAATTCATTGCAGTTTCTCGCGAATCTCTAAATAAAATCGTTTTTATTAAATAATGGCGGGGGACGGACGGACTGGCACAACGCAAAATATACATAAATATAAGGATATTTCAATAATAACCACATAATTTGATTGTTTCCTTAACGTGACGAATACATTTGATATATTAGTACTTCTGTATTTATAACTGTAATTTTTTAACTTAATATCACCTCTGTAATCCAAAATTTAATTGCATGAAATGGTATTAGATATCTAATGGTCTTACGGAGCAATAAAAAGATGAAGGTTTTCCTGGTAGTATAAATCAAAAATCAAAAAAGCTTCCTCATATGCGAAAGCACTCGAAGAAATGAAAAATCTCGAGTCACTTTATTGCCAACTCTGGTCTTCATGAGATTAGATTTCACTTAACTTCCTTTTCGGAGAAGTAACAGGCTTTTGGGATTTTTTTAATAAAACTTCTTCTTCAAGCAGTACTTAGCAATGAATACGTTTACGAAAGACAAGTGTGTAAGCACTTGGAGTCTTGGTGATATCATCTTGTCCGATTTTTACGCGAGTCCCCATTCTAAACTGTTTGAATTTTCCAAGGCAGATAATGAATCTTCAATGAATTAATGTCTGGTTCCTCAATAGGATGGGTTTTAGTGGTAGCTACACTTCGAAATTGCCAAACAGTATTCACTAATTATGATCTTTACTTATCATTTCCAGCTGAAAAGCATATTTTCGGCAAATTACACTCGTTATTTTCAAATTGATGTGACTTCGAGACCATCATCGTTTGAAAAAGCAGAGATTTTAGTCAATTCAATAATAGTATCTGGAATCCTTTATACTTGATACTTTTTCTTACGTAATGTATAATAAGACTGTCGTATTGAATTTCTTTTCCTCTCCTCCGAAGTAAAATCACAATTAGCTTCTATGATGTCTCTAAATTGTCTACAATATAATCCATTTAAGATACACCCGCATAAGACGCTAACCCGCAAAAGATACGGTTTTCTCATGGTCTCAGTACCTTTTACATGAAATACAGAGTTTAGTTACTACTTAAGACGTTCTGTTACTCGCTTAAGTTGATAATTTTTCCCGTTGTGTTTAGATAAATTGCAACGGGTTATAGGCAATTGTTTGTCTCATTCGATGGACCAAATAAATTTTTACGTTGTCTGTTTCGCCGTCCTCTCTCCTCTCCTTGTCTCTAAAAGGGTTTCTTGAGTGTCTGTTCATTTGGATGGCTAATTTTGTGATAATAAAGAGAAGATATCACGAAGCAGAGTAATCTTCCTACCACCATTTGAGTCGATACGAACTCTGAGATCTTCTCTCTTAGTGAAGAAAGTAGGTTAAAAAGTCACCTTTCGTTGTTTCTTTTCGGCACAATCTTAAGAAGTAAATCTATCGAGAAAACCATAAAAGAAGTTTTCTGTGGGCTGTTGAGCGTTGACTCGGAGAGAACGTGAACCCTTATCAACACTGCTGTTAAAAAGCATCTTTGTTCTTCCCTAATTGTCTACTTAGTAAAGTTTAATTCACTGTAGAGTGAAAAATGACCATAATCAAGCATCACGCTCTCTTTGTCCGAAAAGTAGACCATTCTTCGAAAATATGATGTAATGCTACGAGATACAACTACATAATCCGGTTATAAAACTATCCCGCTTAAGGCACAGTTTTCGCTTAGAGCCCTGAAAAGCGTCTTACTGAGTTTTACTGCGTTTTGATTCTTTTTTAAAATTTTTATTACATATATAATCTCAAGTTCTCGATATTTCCCCCTCTTGATCTTTCATAAATCTATGACATGAGCTTAGGATGAGAAATGATTTCCTCGAGGTAATCTGCGCCTAGATATGCGGTTGAGAGAAGAGCAGACATGCGAATAGCTATATTCAACCTGGGAATCGTATCAAACACAATCAATGCTGCGGTGGAATACAGTGGTGACTGAAATAATGGGGGAATATTCTGGTGATAACCCGTAATTGTTCATAGCGCCGTAACGTAGCTGCTACTATTGCCTTACCGATTGGCGTTTGAACCGATGTTACTGTCATACCTAGAATAGCGAACCTCTGGAAGACACGAACACTTCGAGGAATAAACTTTTTTCTTAGCTTGATATAAATGTACTTGATGTATACTCTTGCAAATAGCTAAGTCAAGGAATGGTGTCGTATTTTTGCAGTTTTAGTTACTAAAGCTAGTGAACACATTGGTACCTCCCACAAAATTGTTGGTATTTAAATAACTTGAGCATGATAGCAAAATTGAGCATGATCATGAGAGAGAAATATGAAAATTAAAGCACGTAAAAAGAAAGATAGAGCATGCTTCAACTGAAAATGTCACTTAGATTCAGTCAGATTCAGAATTAGAATGTGAGATTCCTGTGCAGAATTCGTTTGAGCATGAGGATCCAATAAACACTGTATAATCTCATCAGATCAACCTCTTACGATGAGAGTCTTATTTTGGTCTTTCAATTTTTCGTTTTAAGGCAATAAGCGCCTCTTTTATCGACTTTTTGAACTGGTGAAGCTTTGTCTTCCTGCAAACCGATACGTTTTATCAATCGGAACCTCATTCACGCTTATTGTAAGGGTTTAAATTGATATCATCTAACAAAATAGAAAGGAAACCAAAACCAAAGACTGTGATAAAAAGAGAAATTTCAAGATATTTCGTCAGAATTCACAAACGCTGCAACAAACGCGAGTGGAAATGGATGAAAAGGTAGAGAGAAGGGCCTGTTACTTTGATGCTAATGCGAAAACTTTGAAATCTCAGCGTCGACTGATTTAAACGTGAATAGCAAGATGGAGGGAAACATAAGTTAATTATGCTGTTCGTTGCGAAACAAAAAAAGAAAAAAGTGCGGAAATTCTTCACAGGTACTTGGCACCGTGGAAGCGTATGAATGAAAACGTTCACAGAAAGACCTTTTATAGAGAAACTAGCGCGCAAACGTCAATATCGAGACATTGAAGGAAAATATAAAGGTACATAGGAACGTAGAGGGCGACATAAACTAATTTCATCCTTTGGTGGGAAATGACTGAAGATAAACAAAAATCCCGAGAATTCCCTACGGATACGTTCTGACGTGGGAGAGTAATGATGACAAAATTCACAGAAAGGCCTTTTACCCAAGCTCTGGTGCAATAGTGCTCATAGTGAAAATATGCCAATATCCAGAGGTCGACTTAAAATAGAAGCCTAAATAGTGAGGTATCGTGTGACATAAGCTAATTGCATTCTTTGGCGGGAAATAACGGAAAAAAGCTTAAAACCTTGGAATTCCCCGCAGGTCCGTTCTACCGCTGTTTAATCCAATTTTTAGACAGTTTTAATATTTTAAAATAATGTGGGTCATGCAGAGAAGCGTAGTATTCGTGAATTGGAAAAAAGTGGTCTTACTACATTTACTTTTGAGAATACCTACGGTGAATCGATATAAGGATACCATAACGGTCCTAGACATAGGGTGGGAATTACTAAAGAAAGAAATAAGACCAATTGCTGCAGTAATTAAAATTTTATACTTCAAATTACAAAACGCTGATTAATTTTATAGGACATGCTGCTAGCAAGGTGCACCAGTAGATTGAAATGATTATACCTCTATCGTTCGCAAAATCCTTAATTAAATTTAATTCTTTTTATTTTTTTCTAGCTGTGATGAGCTTAATTTGGAAAGCAGGAGCGAATTAAAGTTTCACATAGGATAGAATAGAAAATTAAATTTCGGAATGAGGACCTTTCTGAAGCATGATCCGCGGTTAGAAACTAATTTAGTTGAAGTAGGAGTGTTTCTTGGTTGTACTTTTTATTCTGTAATATCCATCAAGACTCATCAAGAATTTATTTAGCAGCCTGATAAAGTTAGTTAAAAATTGAAAAAATACTTAGTAGGGTTAGGCTTCATTTAATTGGTGAAATAATTCCTCAAGACTTCATGACGTGATACCTAGTTACTCGGTTTAAGTTTTTCATGGTAAAAATTAACATCCTTCATATAATAGAAATAGTATATTCCTTGATAATGAAACTTATACGCATAATAAGGAAAGTAATTTTGTGTTATCAATTAAGTAGGGCTTTAATCAAAATTTAATTAGTTACGATTACCATAATTTGTATAGGAAGAGGTTTAAGATGAAACGCTGGCTGATGAAATGATGATGGTTACTGTACATCGTTACGATTTTGAGGAGGCCTGCTTATATGTATGTGCATAAACAGGGCTTTGCCGATGGGTGAGACGGCGAGGCAACTGCCTTATTGAGGTATTAATTTCCTTGATATTCGATGATTTATTATGAACAGTATTCTGGATGTAAGTAAGGAAAGGCCGAAATGGTTAAAAGAACATATACATATTAATATTATATTAATATGTATATGTTATTTTAACCATTTCGACCAAGATTAAGGAAAAAGACTTGGAATGAAATGAAAATTGGTGCGTGACATCTTTCCTCGGGCAGCAAAATGGCTAGGCATGTCCCTGTATGTAAATATGCATAATATTAAAAATATACTTTATGTAAATAGGGAAATTCTAGAAGAGAGACTATTAGAGGCGATTACTAAGGAATTTAGTTATTTACTACTATTTATTTATATATTGTGACTACAAATAGGCAACTAGCCAGGTGGCAGTCATTTGAGGGGTAAATAGAGAAACAAAATCCCTAACCTGGCATTCACCCCAGTCGGGAGGAAAACCCCTCTGAAAACCTCGCGAATGTACCACCTCATACAAAGTTATTTAACAAACAATACTGTGCTATTACATCAACATCAACTATTCTACAACGTGACTTAGAACTTCAAACACTTTGCATGCCAATAAAATTCTGATGTTAAGGATCAAAGAAGGTCAAAGAGATGATTATACTGCAGAATCTCGACGCTGGAATTCACTGAAAAAGTTTATTCGTAACTTTCTTAAAATTTATAGCTCTTCACCTGCTCTTTTCTGCTGTTTTCTTGATTTGAAATCACATCACACTAGGGGGAACAATCACACTAGGGGGATGCTTTCAAAGAACTTCAGTCAAAATATTCAATATTTAAACTCTCAGGGAATGCATTGTAGGTAAAGACCTAGTACCTAGCAGCGTATCTACAGCGTAGCGACGTCTAAGTTTATCGCCCCATTCAATACTCTTATAAAACGTACATCTATTCAAAACCTGAATACGACGTATAGAATAGGCATTTTTCATGTTTACGAAAATTTTATTGCCACTATTTTTTATTGGAAAGACAAGGCATTTTTTGCAGCAGTTCATCTGTTGTTTCTTTAAGAAGTTTGACACTTATTCGTACATTCCATCTTATGTGGCAGTGGTGGCAGTAAAGAAGTTAAATTCACGGAAGAAAAATAAATGAAAGATATTTAGCTCGAATCATACAGCAAATTTTACTTGAACGTTTATTTGGTCTTCATTACTGCAGCTATTTTAATTTTTATCCCAATTTGGATAATTCGCCCGGTTTCCCACCCCCTGCAGTTGACAGAAAGCGCCGTTTAAAATTAGTGCCTCCTCTCTCTTTCCACCCTTGATACGCCACTTCTGGAATCATCCTGTCACTACGAGGCGAATGAATCTAATTATTACCGTAATAGTTGAAAATCCTATTAAAACAAACTTAAGCAGCTTAGCAGTCAAAAATAATGAATAAAGAAAATAACTGAGTAGAGGTTACTGTGTTGTTTTTTTTTAATAAAAATAATATATGTAAGTATGGTGCACAGATTGAATTAATTTAAAAAAACGGTAGGTCTATTATACAAACCTCATTCGCTCGCGACAACCGTCAGTTATTGAAGAACGTTTATGGGCGCTCGCTTGCCTCCATTGCGCACATCAGAATCATACGTATCCCACGCGAAGCATTGAAATATTACGTAATATTTATGTACAATAAAGTAGTCTACCTGTTTGAAATGGGGGACATATCTTGGAATATCACAGTATGATAGCTACGGTCGTGAAAAAATATATACAGAATACATTATCGGTTATTATAGCATGATGAATAATATCAGATTCAGTTAGCATTGCCTTGGAAGTAAATATTTTAAATACAGTACGTCGAGGTATAGACATATTGCAGCGGCGGCCATTTTTCGCCAATGAGTATTCAAAATGAAATCTGCAATTTAGATGTAAACGGAATCGATGCATCGACGAATATAGGCTACGCGGTATTATTTATCCTTCATTTTAAACATTCCTATCTTGATTACTGATGACCTTTAAGCGAGGTCTATGCTTTGACTTTCAATCGTATCCATGCTGATTGATAGGATAACCGAAACCTTACGGAAAAGGAATGAAATGAAAATCATACTTTTTATTTTATAGGCCACCCGGAAATTCGACATGTACCAGCGACTAATTTGAGCTAACAATTGCTTCCTGGGGGTAAAGGAAGTAGCGTGGGGATTGGGGAATTGTAAGCAGTGGAAGAGAGTCTAAGGAGTGATGAATACGAGCATGTTAGGCTTGGGAAGAATAGACAGGTGGGAATGGGAGGAATGTTTCTGGATGAAACGGGATTTAGGAAGGACAAGATGAAAATGACATGTCTGCTCGTTTACGATGATGAAGTCTTGTGAGATGAAGAAGGAATTACAGCCCCTTATGCAAATGACCTTTATCCTTTATCATATTACGATCAACTTGATGGAATATCCGCCTTTACCCCAGGGTAAAATATAAATCATTTTACAATTAAAATCGTTCTTTCGGAAAAAATACACTCTTTGAATGTAAAATTTTAGCAACCAATAAATCTGTAACAGATATCAAGAAGATATAATAATGTTCAGTGAATTTTCCTACTAATCAAATTTATTTCGACCTCGCTAGAATTATAGCTGATACAATTACAGCAATGAAAGCAAAATGCACAAATAAACCAAATTTATGTATAATATATAAATAATATATATAACCACATTTATTTTATAACGGGATTTAATTTAGGACACTTTTTGTTGACTACTGTGGATGGGAAATCCGGGTAATTTACCAAAGTGAGATGATAATAATAAGAGATGAGATAATGAAGGATAAATAAGCATTCAAGTAATATTTGTTGTAGAAATCGGGCTGAATTCCCTTCGCTATTTCATCCATGTAGTTAATTCTTTTGCTGCCCTCCTTTGTAAGATTGTATATGCGAAAAATGCCAAGTTTCCGAATGAAACACCAGAAGAACTACTACAAAAATCGCTAATGCTCTTTTAGTAAAAATTAATAGTAATAGATATTCTGAAAATGAAAAATACTTTTCCTAATACATTGCATTTACGTTTTATGATTTTGTTTTCGATTGGGCGGGAAACCCCTTTGGCGTCGCTTCGTGCACCACATACTAGTAGTATACCTACGCCATTGATAAATCCTGATGAAAATGTATTATTCATATTCATATCTGTAAGACCATCTTGGTTCCGGAATTTTAGCGTGTCATTACAGACTATCTTGGACATCATAGCGAAGTATGAAAGAAGAAAAGCTTCAGTATGGAACTAACTGTCCCTTCTTTATCACATATACAGTTGAGTTCTTATGGTGACACAATTTAAATGGAAAATGTCCATTAATGACATTTAAAGTAACCTCTTGTGTTTCGACTGAACTTAAAAAAGAAATATTTCTACAGATGTTTAATTTTTATGTTATTTAAGCTTTAAGTGGTGCTTAACAATTACTTACTAATAAATATAACTCATGAAATCGTTTTAATGTGATTTTTATATTTATTACTTGTTTTCATTCGAATTAGCGGAAAACAGATTTGGGAGGTTGTATAATGGAGCGGTACCGTCAATCAAATGTGTTTACTGCCTAGAACAGGGGTGGCCAACCTTATTTCATCGGAATGTTATATTTACCATTCGGATGCATAAGATAGACCACGTGAAAAATTATGGGGCCACTCTTAAATTGTGTTGACTAAATTAAAATAGTTAATCATCGAAATTTAACATGAGTAAATGAATTCATTCTCTGATTGAACTAAGAGAATATTTTTTATTTCATTTACAATTGTTTTCATTACAAAGATGTTGAAACAAAATTATTTCCATACGGGCATTGGTATGAGCGAATGACGAAAAGACCATAGTGAACGACCAAAAAGTCCACATCTGTCCTAAAGGCCATTGACCCAGAACAATGCTTAAACTTTCTTTTAGGATGAAAGAAAGATCGTTTATAAAATTTACCAAGCATTTTCATTCATACAAACGGAAATAAGCTGAATTGAAAGGATGCAGTGACAGAAAACAAAGACACCAGGGTGGTCTGAAAAGTTTCCGACCCCAGATTTTTCAGAAATCTTCAGAAAATTTTCAGAAATTTTCAGAAAACATGTCGATAAATGGCGAAATGGAAACTTTTCGGACCACCCATGTATTTGCGAAATGTGAAAGAGATGAAACTGGTCGGGTTTTTATTCTGGTAAGGTTACTTGTTTTTTTAAGTACTTTCATTTTCGGGAAACTGAATATATATTTTCCATTTTACGTTGTCGTTCCATTAAGTAATTCGATTTGCCTTCAGCATTGCGTCAACAATTGAGGCGCGTCCTGAATTGAGATCCTCCTTCGTAAATACAATTACAGTTACGGGAAAAGTAACGAACTCGCAGAGTGATTTTCGGAGCGTTTATTTCAAACAGGGAATGTGGACCAGTGTTTACAAATACTAATTCATTTCCAGCAATCTTTGGCACAAAATGTGTATTTAGGCGAAATTGAATTTTTTTCTATCAGGATATTGTCACTCAAGTCGAGAATTTCTCTTGATTTAGTTAGGATAACTTTGCAAGATTCTGGTTAAATTAACATGAAATGCTATGAATGCATTCCATGCAGTGTATGGGACCCTGCTGAAAAGTGTTGTATTCGCGAGATAGAAAAGGTACAAAGAAAGGCAATACGCTTCGTAAAAAATTGCTATGATAAATCGGTAAGTGTTACTCGGATGCTTCAGGAGGCAGGATGGGAATCTTTAGAAGAAAGAAGGCTCAATCAGAGATTTAAATTACTTGATAAATTCAGACAGAGCACGTTCATAGAAGATGTAGCCGAGATTATGCGCCCTCCTTGCTTTATAGGCCGTTCTGATCCAGCGAGAAAGATCAGAGAAATAGATGCTAAAACCAGTCGATACAAGAATTCTTTTTTTCCCAGAACAATACGCGAAAATAATCGACTGGGCAAATAGAGTCCTGGTGCTTGCACCCCCTGCCACACGCCGAAAGGCGGCTTGCAGGGTACAGATGTAGATGTAGATGTAGATGAAGTTGAGTTGGCACAAAAATAGCCAAATTTCTGGGACTCGATCCCTGTCTTCCAGCTTTCTGGGCAAGTATACTAACCATTAACTACCCTTCAGCGACGGTTCCATTATGTTAATGGGATGCATTGAGAGCTAGGCAAGTTGTACTCCTCATAGGCAGTCGGCCTACAGAGCGTTGTTTTTTAAGTATTCCCCAAAAGAAAACAGACAAAGATGAGGGAAGGCGCACGAGGAGACGTACGTCTTAAAACACAAGGATGAGCAAAAGTGAAAAATTGGTTCGAGTCCTAGGCATGTCGCTCACCTCTGTTTATCCATTATAGAGTATCATACTTTTCACTTTTCATAATGATTTGTGATATATAATTACGCGTTGGGTGAGGTTTTCTGGGCCAATCCTCTTTACTGGGCAAATGCCAGGTCGGTGATGCGCGCTTCTGTCTTATTTACGTAATGTGGAGAATATAGAGGTAAGGATTTTTATTCCAGTAGTTGAGAGCAGTTCAATATTATGTTTTTAATCTTTGCTTATCAAACACGCAAACGCCCGAAGAAAATGGAAGAGAAAATTTTGACCAAGCGTAGTAGTAACTAATGACATAAAGATAAGGAAAACTAATCAAAATATAATACTCTTTTGTGGAATCTGCTAATCTGTCCTCGACATTGTGGTAGTCCTCCACTATAACAAGCTATGCTCGTCATTCTCTTTTTTGTATTGAGACACTCGTGATAGTGGTGAAGAGAATGAATTTAAATATCTCTCTTCGAGTATTTCTTTGTTGTTGTACTTACTAATAGAGTCACGGAGAGTAATGCCGAGTCAGACTTTTATGATATCGTTGAATAAGAAAAAGGACAAGATAGAAAAACTTTATTCCAATGGTGTTAAAATACTCGTTGTTTCAGCGGGAAGAGCAATCAACTTCAGCTGCGATTGTTCGGTCATAACGAATTCTGCTGCTGAATAATGACCGTCACATCGCTGTAGGGAAGAAAAACAATCGAAGAGCGGCAGAGTGAGTGAGTGAGTGAACACAGCAACACGCGTATAAATGTGAATGAAGGAAGCAAAATACGCCCGATTTTTCATTTTACTCTCAAATTCTAGTATATGTATTCATAACGTACGATACATCAAGAAAGTAGTATTTTAATTTACGCATCAATGTAGACTGCCCGCATTATACTTAATTTATATCAACATAAATCATTTCTCTTTACTACTCACTTTAATCTTAAGTTAGGATTTTATTTCACTTTGCACTATGTTCTTTCACTGATATTCATATCAATTACCTTCTTAGGTAGTCATGGAGATTCTTTGTCGATAACGTTAGTTCGTTTTTTTAGCTCTCATTTCAATTCGAGATTTTGTCGATGGCAAATATCCTAAAGATAGTTTTTCCCGATAGGAATTTTTCTATGAAAAGTTTTCATAATCTATGGGTTAGATAGCCTAGCTAAATGAGGTATCTCTTCTGCTGTGGGGAAGTGGGTTACTCCACAGGCGTTCCTTAATCGAACGCATGGGCCAAGCATTCGATAAGGCCACGGCCGGCCGGGAGATTAATTATTGTACGAAAGCCTTTGTATAGACCACATCGTTGGTGTTTCCTCTGTGGTCTTTCTTTAAGTTATTTCGCTGGTCAGTTCGCAAGACTTTTGGAGACCAGGTTTCAGTGATTGAATGCCTGATGATGACAATCAATCGCTGAAATCAGGGCGTGCGTTTTTTAATTAAAATTATTCTTTGGAAATATAGAAACACTTTTCATATTTTAACATTTAAAGATACGGCTTTTAAAGAGGATTCTTCTGGAGTAATATTCGTGAGATATAACTTTCTTAACATAAAATAAAAATAAATTTCCCATAAATTGCAACACAGGATTGACTAAAAAGTACCACTTCCTGTCTACGCATGCATGCGTAGGAATCATTCATGTATTCGTTAAGCGAAGTTTAATAAGCCAAGTACAAAAAGTATTGAAAAATCTTTATTCAAAGATTCATCATCAGGGTAATTCTTTATCTAAAGTATCTCTACATTTGCGGTTTCACTTAGGTAGCATTGATAATTCGCAATATTAGTTTTCTCTATGTATGTACATTCTCTTTCTCGCCAACGCACGCTAGCGAAAGTTAGGCAGGATTACTAAAAAACTTTAATGAGTGCGATTTAATTTATAAAATAGACGAGTATAAGATAGCAACATCACAAAAATATTCCTTTTTCGGAAAAAGCCACCGCAGTAATGATGCTATGAATGCCTATTGACCTGAAAAGCGGTTAAGAGTAGTTTCATCCTCAAAGTTTGATGAGAGCTATTAGAGGAAGAGAAAATGTATTGCGCAACGCTGCGGTGTTTGTTTACAGAGTGACGTGTTTGTATACAAAGTGAGTGTATGACTGCGAAACATGGATCATGACAGCAAAAGGAATGAGGATATGGTAGCATATAATAATGATGAAATTAAAGAGGAACTTAGAGTAAATAATAAAGAAACTTTTCGAAGTGTGAATAAAGAGAGTGGTAAGTAGAGTAGATGATTGGTGAAATAAAAAGGAAAATTATTCTAGAATTCACAAAGACATGATAAAGAGTATTTGATGGACAGAAGGAAGCTAGGAGTTATTGGGAAAGACCTACGTTGAATTATGAAAGACGTGTTGATCTGGGTTGTCTCCGGGTTTGAACCGATCTCCGGATGAGAGAACTAAATCTGCAGGTCAACATTGACATTAATTTAATTTATAAATCTCAATATGATAGTGAGGACCAAAAATAAAGAAAAAGTTTGGTATATAGTACAGTCACTTACAAAAAAAAGTTACCACTAAAGGATGCAACCCGCTTAACAGACATGAAGCTCGATGAGAGCGAGTCTATGAGCGGCTCTGCTTTTAGCGCGCGTTTCGTCTTCCTCCTTACGCATGTTTTGAAGCTTGTTTGACGTTATTATCTTTAAAGACTGGCTAAAATTCATTCATTTGGATGCTGTATAAGCAATATAGTATTATAAAGGAACTAAAATCGGATTTTTACTAAATCGGCTCAAATCTCACGCATACTTCCCTCTTCTTTAAAAAAAATCCGACAAGAAATACTTTAGTTGCCCATATTTTCTGCTTATGTATCAATTCTCATCAATGGAGGTTTGGAAAGGACTCCAAGATTTTTCTTCATGCTCTACATGCCCGCAGGACGAACTTTTCCGTAAAAAAATAATAAATAATAGGGCTTAAATAAATGATAATTAAGAGAAAATGCAATACTATGAATTATGTCAAAAGAAGGGGAAATTAGAGAAAACGTAATTAGAATAGAAATGGAGTAACAGTGAAAGAATACGTTAACCCTTCTAAATCCGCTTACAGGGATGATTTTGTTTCGCGTAATAGCGAACACATCGGATGAATAAGACGTTCTATGCGTTATTTCTCTGTTGGCTAATATTTCTAAACGAGATTAGTGAAACCGTATTGAATATATTTTTAATTATTTTGTTGATATTCATTTAATCTCTCCAGATACATATCATCATGACTGAATGGAAGAACCTTAAATGAGTTTCGATACTTGATAAAGAGAGGGAACCCTAAGCCGTGCCGTCCTATGGGTGCATCGCACCCGGGCAAGTAGGATGCCATGGGTATTATCCATAAATAGGAAAATTACAACTAAAACACCTACAAATTACGTCGATCTATTTAATGCAATATATTTTAATTTATATATTTAATCCACTGACGACCAGATTACAGTACACGAAATATTATCATATTCTTTAAGTCCTCTCTATATATATTCAACTGATATTCTTTTATAAGCTGCCCTTTTCATGTCATTGAATAGACGTTCTCTCTGCCTCCGTCAATACGCTTTTCTATAGGATGCTCATTAATTCATTCCCTTCTGTACCTCACTGCCATTTTTTCCTTTCAATTTTATATATTGAATTACTTTTCAATCGCAAATAATATCGTCATTATTATTCTGCCAACACAATGTAAAGTAAAGCATACCAGCTACGAATCTTAAGGACCTCTGGTATTTTGATGATTTATTTGAAATTAAAATCATTTCGATTGTCAGGTAAATCTTGAAGATGGATTCCTATTAATTAAAGATTTTTAGTATTAGATTTGTAAAGAAACTAAAAAGTCAAGGAGGAGACTTCTCGTTTATACAGAATACAATGACTCAAAACACAAAGAGAACTACAGCAAAAACTCGACGGTATAAACTTAATCATAAATTATTATTTGCAGAGCACTACTTCTACGACAGGATATATAATATACCCTCGTTCACAAAACGTTCCTACAGAAGATGCCACTCCTAGTATCAACCATCCTTTAAATAATTTCTCGTAACTTTTAATGAGAACTGAAATTCGATATTCAGTAGTTATAAAAGTACAACTCATAGAATGGAAAAAATATTGTCCTATAGGTAATAAACTTCTACCTTCACTAAACTCTTTCAAAAGCAAAAATATTTACTTTAAAGAGAAAGAATAATATAAACTGTTGCTGAAATGCTTAAGCCAGATAATTAAGCTGAAATTACAGAAAAACATCAAAATTACACAAAATAAAGCCAAATTTACATTTTACAAAGCAATTATACTGTTTAATTTCCTCGAATCCAATTATCCACAGACTTCATTACCACCTGAAAGTTCACGTTAAAGTTGAACTTCGTCGCCCAATTGTCGCGGCCATTAAAGAATGGTTAAAACTTTAGTTAAAGCAAGTGCTCCAGCGGTAATAATTTCTCGTTAATAGCGCTAAACGTCTTGTTAACAAAGTATCAGACGTTCAATTAAGAAACAAATGTTTTCTCATTTCCTCGCAATCATTGCGTCATTCCTTGCAATTCTTTAGGATTAAAGATTTAGGATCATTAAATAATTTAGAATTAGTGTAATGTGATATTTTTTAATTGGAACTTGACCTAATCTATGGAAGATACTATGATCGAATATTTTAGCTTCAGCCATGACACCGAAAGATAGATCAACCATTTCAACACAACGTTATATATCGACAAAAATCGAGGAAACTAATGTAAATCTACTTTTATCCCAATTGTCATGTTTTTTGCATTACATCTACATCTACATCTACATCTGTACCCTGCAAGCCGCCTTTCGGCGTGTGGCAGGGGGTGCAAGCACCAGGACTCTATTTGCCCAGTCGATTATTTTCGCGTATTGTTCTGGGAAAAAAAGAATTCTTGTATCGACTGGTTTTAGCATCTATTTCTCTGATCTTTCTCGCTGGATCAGAACGGCCTATAAAGCAAGGAGGGCGCATAATCTCGGCTACATCTTCTATGAACGTGCTCTGTCTGAATTTATCAAGTAATTTAAATCTCTGATTGAGCCTTCTTTCTTCTAAAGATTCCCATCCTGCCTCCTGAAGCATCCGAGTAACACTTACCGATTTATCATAGCAATTTTTTACGAAGCGTATTGCCTTTCTTTGTACCTTTTCTATCTCGCGAATACAACACTTTTCAGCAGGGTCCCATACACTGCATGCGTACTCGAGGTGAGGCCTCACTAGCGCAAAGTAACATCGCTCGCGGACTTTTTCTTCGCTTTTACCGACTATTCTTTTGACGAAGCCTAGTTTCTTAAGAGCTCGCCCACATATGTTATGGATGTGGGTACCCCAAGTTAAGTTATTCGTGAGGGTTATTCCGAGATATTTTACCGAATCGACAGTTGATAATGTTTTCCCTCGAAGGCTATATGAATTATGATTGGCAAAGGATTTTCTTTCGAAAAAATTAACTACTGAACATTTATCTACGTTGAGCTCCAATTGCCAGTCGTCGCACCATTTTACTATTTTATCTAAGTCATTCGACAGGCTTAATCTATCGTCATTACTTTTTATTTCTCTGTAAATAACCGTGTCGTCCGCAAATATTCTAACGTTACTGTCGATGTGTTCATTAAGATCGTTAATGTATATTAAGAATAATAATGGCCCGATTACGCTTCCTTGTGGGACGCCTGAGGTCACCTTGACTAGGTTGGAACTAATACCATCTAATACTACTCGTTGTTCTCTATCGGACAGGAAATCTTTTATCCAACTTATTACTTGTTCGTTGATGCCCGCAAGTTTTAATTTGTACAACAATTTACGATGTGGGACTTTATCGAACGCTTTCCGAAAATCCAAAAATATTTCATCGACTTGTCTTTTACTTTCGGCCGATTTCAAGATATCGTGAATTAATAACGCTAACTGTGACTCGCAGGAACGTGTCTTACGAAAACCATGTTGATTCTTAACTATGAATTTAGAGGTTTCGAGAAAACCCATTAAGGAACTAGTAATTATATGTTCCATTATTTTACCACTCAATGAAGTTAACGAAATGGGCCTATAATTCGATGGATCATCTTTTACGCCGCTTTTAAAAATTGGGGTGACATTTGCAATTTTCCAATCTTTTGGGACCTTACCTTCGCTTATAGATTTTTCAAATATTACTTTAAGAAAGGGGCCTATGCTCTCTGCTAATTCTTTAAATACTCGAGCTGGTATATCCTCAGGACCAGGAGCTTTATTTGGCTTAATCTGCCGTAAAAGTTTAATATTGCATTATTTCTCATGTCGAAAAATAATGCTGGAAAATATTATTTTTATTTTTCAAAACTGGCTTCAAACATTTCAAGCACGGGTGTCAAACCCGTCACTGATGCGGGTCACTTACTACTGACAAGGGAGACAACAAACGTGTTTTATTGGATTTGATTTCTTGTCTTTTGGATTATCGTGGCTGTTAGATGTGATAGTTTCACTGCGGATCGTGATTCATTTGGTGTTTGAAGCAATTCCGAAAGAGTTATAGTGCGATTTCACGGGTATGATGGGTCACGAGGACGCAGAAAAATAAGAATCTGGTTCGATGCATCGATTGACCTTTGGCCGCTTGACATTATTGATAATACCCATGATCGAGATTTCTTTCCGTTAGAATACGTTGACTCACAAATGTGTGTCATTAGATCACATAAATAAATAGATGCATAGCTGATCCGAATATTTCTTTCTTCTTCGAGGTGGGAGGGAAAAGCGAATAAAACCATCAAATAGAGATTAGTTATACTATCATAAAGACATATGATAACATTAATGCATTGCGTTTAGCTAATGAGCACGATTCGATTGAATGAAATGCAAGTGCATCATAGAACGTTAATTACTGTGACTAATTACCACTACTTTCATCATTTCATAACAACACTTTCATAAATACCATCATTAACTACTATTTATACATTGCTATGTATTAATCCGAGATTCATCAATTGTAATGTTTCTCCTATCATGATATAACTGATGTCCATATCTCCCTGTAACTTATCTATTTAACTTATCCTTTTTATTTACCGCTAGACATTTTATTAGAAAATTAGAAAGCATTCTTGTCGGGTCAGCGTAATCCCGATATTTTCCTCGGTTCCTTCGTTACCTAGAAGACGCAGGCCCAACAAACGACTAATGTAATGTTTTCAACTTCTAATTATTTAGCAGGCGAGTTCCAAGTTTCTTTTATTAGGATTGTGTACGAGTATACTTAGCTAAGCCTTAGGTTCGATCACTATATCACTCAACTCCAAATGCACTCGTAATGGGTAGGTGTTTTCTTGCTTTCATGTGTGACGTGATTTCAGCGATGTTAGCATTTTCAAAGCCTCAAGAATTTACCAGAATTTCAAAGTTTACACGATTTCGATCTCAAACTAAAATTTCGTACTAAGGATATGACTAAACGGAATAAATTTTCTTATGAATTTTATCCGGAGTTTTTGGATTTATGCGAAATAATAAATACTTCTAAAGGACAGAAAAGCTACACGCAGAAAAATTGAAATTCACGCATACAATTATGAGAAAATATTAGACTGGTTAATCCTGAGATTAGCGCATGTGAATAAATAGTGGCCTATACTCAGCCCCTTGCCGACTTTTAATGATCTGCGAAATTTGAAAACCGTCCAAAATACGATTATCTAAATTTTAGCGAACACTAATGATAACATGCTTACAAACAAACTTGCTTGGCAATATTATTTCCAAATAATGCATCTCTACAATACAATGCCTTTTCCGCGGAATTTTAAATTATTTAGGTTTATAACGTACTCTTTACCGTTATCTTCTTTTGGGACCGCTGCGATTTATAGGTCTTCCCACATCCTGAGAAACGAGCTGTACAGTGTGAAGAAGTTTAGGAAACAATAATTCACTCAAAAGAATTTCAGCTCGGCATTGGACGAAGCTCCCGGAGATGTGTTTTCAAGGTCTAGACAATAGCGTGGTAAAAATATCTGCAAACTTCTAAAATTAGGAAGAAGCGATTCGATCAGCAAAGGGCGCGCTTATTTGTCTGTATCTTTCACGCTCTGAATAAATGATACATGAATTCAGTTCCTGTTCTAGATGAATGAAATGAATTCTCTGTACCAGAATTAAATTCTCATTTGTGTTTCAAAGAGGGAGCTTTGACGTCTTCGATCCTCAGTCCTAAATCATTCGTCTCTCTAATTCCCTTTTATGTTCATAAGTCACACTTAGAATTATATTTACATAACGTATGTACGTACATTCTTCAGCCCGAAGGCTAGTTTGAATCTCATCTTCCCATCGTTAACTTCCCAAAGCTCAAATTCATAAACAAATTAATTCTAATTTCACTTTTTTTATATTTGCAGCCATTCCAAAAGGATGTGCTATTCAAATTTTAAAAAATTAAATAATTAATAAAACGTGTTAATATCAGGGAATTAAACCAGAAACAAACCAAATAAACAAAACGAAATAAATAGTTATTTTTTCCGGATTGGACACTGAACCCGAACTAACATAATTGATGAATCCGAACCGCAACCGAAAACAGCTTTTTATTTCGTATCTTACGTTCCGAAATACCGCTCCATACGATATCATTTAACTTAAGAGTAAACTGATGAAGTTATACTAAATATGTGTATAAACGACTTGTAAACATCTACGAATATACCTATCTAAAATGTTAACTTAAATATATCTGGTATACCATTTCTTTAATATCACAAGTTTTGTGCCAAATTTAATTAAATGTAATTGAAAAGCTGCACCTTTCGGAATGATATAGTATTTCAATGGTCGGAGTGGATATGGAGACAGACGGGCAAAACGGGAACCGAACCGAAAATTGTTTATATCATTGAAACGTAGCGAAATCTGAAAATCAAAATATCACGGTTCGTTGCTCAGGTTTGAATATAGAAACATCTCATTTTGCAGTGTTTACATTCTTGTTTCCTTCCGTTCCTTTTATTCTCAAATTTATTTCCATTTGGCGTTGGCCACATATAAGGAACAGTGAGGCGTGCGAGGGAACTAGAAGGCGATCACAGTATTGTAAGGTCTCACTATATAGTACACCCTTCTAACGAAGTTCTCATTCAACGAAAATTTGCCTCTTCCTGGTTTCAGTGAATGAATATTTCGATGGATCTTCCCGTATGAATGGACTAGCAGAATGTCAAATACGATTGAATTCATTTTTGATATTATTGGATGCTTCACATTCCAGCCAGCTGAAAATCATTTCAAAATAATTTATATGAACTTCTTTCGGTGGGCACCCAGGTGATTTCCAGCGTCATTCTTTTCATCGAGGGCTTCCGGCCAAGCAGACAGCGCGTTCACATTTTGTGAATGTGGTCCCGTGTTCGATTCCCTGTGGGGACCCATAAGTGTGAAGTAACTTTAACTATCGTAGCGCTTTGAAAAACAACACTACCATATTCAACATGATAAACCTAGTCGTTTTCCTCATATTTGAGGCCTTGTGTTTTTTGTGGAAATGTTGACAGATTTGAATCCCGAATTGATCAGGATGACGTCCTCAGTGAGACGAATTTGCCAAGAAAGCTGCAACCATTTTATTCGAAAATTATTTGGGAGATATAATTCAGGTGGAAATTATTCCTTCTGTCTACACCATATTTTCTGCATATTTTTCTCTATAATATGCTTCAGACGTTGCCACTTTAGGAGATCATTGGTAAAATAACAAAAGTAATTTCCCCTTGTAGTAATATTCTCATCTAATAGCGAAATGGGCTGCTAAAGGAGTTCATAGCTTTTAATAGTTTTACCGGTATTATCTATCTGAGATCGCATGGAAATACATTTCAGATAACAAAGCTGATTTCGAAACAATTATAAATGTTATCCTAATTGTTATCCTATCCTATTATTATATTTGTTATCGTATGTTCACTTAGATTCCGTCGAAGTCGATGTATAAAGCTAAACATAACTTGTTAATTACTGAGGTATAGCTAATTCAACGCATTCAAACAAAATATATGGATGTTTACATCATCATTTGGCGAGGCAACCTTCCACAAGGTCACACCAGAAACATTGGATAGAATAACTCTATGCTTTTTCTGACATTTGATCCGTAGTATTCAACCGGTTCCTTTACGTTTGAGTTCTTTCTACGAAGGTTAAACTCAGAAAATTTTCCCAGTTTTTCTTTTAAAAATATTTTACCTCAGCAAAACTCGATACTATAAGCATTAAGTTTTATTATCCTACAGCAACTCTCTGAAGATCTCCGAATGATATCACGGCATTTTCCATCAATTTCCTTAAAATGTATGTACTGTGTTCTATGTCTTACTCTTGCTGACTATATCTCCATATTGACTTTTGGCCTATCAGAGGAGGTAAGGGAGGGTAGAGAGAATTGAGTTATTAAAAAAATTAGGCATACCAGTAGATTTGTATGCCCAATCAAAGTAATGGTACATACATGTCTACTTTAAATTTTAAAATACAATGTAATGCATCAAAACTATATTTTAGTTAACCAGTTGACCCTATTCATACTTTTTACTATATGTATTTGGCGTATTATGCAGAGGAAATTGAATGCAGCAATGCAGTAAGAGTAAAACCAATTTATGCTACATAAACTACATTATGCCAACGTACTCTATTAGACGCAGTATAGGTTCGCATGCCCTACATCGTAAATTATATTCACCGTTCTCTATGTTGGAAATTAATTAGTACCCAGGAACGTACTAAACCTTTGGAGCACTATCTTATGTCCGACCATTATCATTCCTTGTATTCTGTAATTAGTATAATTGTAACTAAATACTATTTCATAAATATAACCAATTTAATTATGTTTGAGTTTTAGAGGAAATATACCTAAAAATGTTACGATATTTGAAAAATTCACACTGAAAATTCACAAAATCCTCGACAGGGAAATCACGCCTACCTCAAAGATAAATAATTCTATAAATACCTATGAATATATTTCCTAAAATGATGAAAACTTGATTGCACTCAACTTGCCAAATTAAAACTTTATTGTAGGAATTCCGAAGTATTTTCTTTTCAAGTTTATTTTCTCTTATAATTTCAATGAACATTTATTCCACAAGACGAATTATTCGAGCATTCGCCTTAATTGGATGAGTAAATCTATCCCCTTAGACGGAAGTTCTGACCGCAGAACCCTTGGCAATGGCAAGGATATCAAGTGGTTTGTTTGCCACCGTTAACCCTACTGCCAGTGAGCCGATATTTCAGCCCACGGAGGAAGCTCGAAAACTACCATAGAATGATATGTCTTTTTTGACACGATCATACGCTCTAGTCTCTGTGAAAATGCTGACTTTTAAAGATTTTCCGTAGTTAATCCACATTTATCTAAGAAAATTTCACAATTACTACAATTTTACTATTCTAATAAAGGAACTTTCGGTGGTTGTTCTCCGCCCTCCGCAGCCCTGGCAGTTTTGCATCACCTGATGGATGCTGGCAGTAAAAGGGTCGATGATATTTGTTTCAAGATAAGCTTTCCGGTAAAATTATGCATATCGATAGGCAAGTGAAAATCCAAAAAATAAATTGAAAAAAAGTCCGACGGCACCGGGAAGGACTTAGGATTTTCCTGGGTGCACGCCCTTATGTGCAAAATAACCGTAACCTTCTCCTTTGGAACAGAGTTAATCGGAGAGCTCATAGGAGTCTTAATTGAGCACTCCGATACTGAAAATTAACAACTGGAAGCATCAATGTCATACATACTCGGCGGAACCTGGAAGGCCGCTTCTGGTCTGCACGGACTTGGGTTCGAACCGAGTTTTGGGTCTCCAAATACAATCAATATAAGGGCCAGTTCGAGCTTGTACCACTCTTGTACGGATAGGGCGAGACAAGAAGCAAATATTCGTCCCGTGCAGACTTGTAGAAGCCGCGACCGTACGCGTGGCAAAAGCGCTTTTCCTTGGGCCTCTGAAGGAGAGTGCGCAGACTCCGCCCGACCCCATCCTTTCTCTCTGTATCATCGGAGATACACGTCGTCAGTCGACTCGCAGCCCGCGCCGAGACCCAACACTTTCTTTCGCTACCGGAGAGGAGCGCACGCTCTTCCGCCGACCGGAAAGTGCCATCGGCGGCCATTTCCGTCGCTCGCTCTCAGTTCCTCCGCTTATGCCAGAAGGATCTTCAGGGATCAGCTGTAGAATTATCCGTGGGTGAATCGGAAATAAACTTGGAGTCGGATCGTCTTTTCACGGGGACGGGGCATTGTTCCCGCACGTGAGGGGGAGCTGGGTGACGAAACCGAGTTGTTAGCGAAGGTGATGGATGAGTTCTTGTCGCTGGAATAGTAGAAATTCGGCCTCGTGGAAATTAAGCCCGACTCAGGATAAAAAGTAGAGGAGACGCCGTAGGTGGCTTTCGTAACGGTACGTGTTTGGACATTTTTGAGGGAGCCAAAGTTTTCCTTTCCGCGCACTTAATTTCCTCCTGAGTGTGGTGTTGCAATTGCGGGAAAAAACAGAAGAGGTACCTGCGAAAGAAAATCGGGCGTACCTCAATCCGAAACGAGTAAAGCAGACATTTACTCCCTAACATCCCGAGAAAGTATACCATCGGAAGGAGGCAAAAAAAATTTAAAAAAAGAGAAATTCGTCCCTCTATGGTCACCCACATATCCGCCCGCTCTTTTCGGTTAATTAAAGGAGGGCCGTAAAGATTACGGACAACTTTTGTCCTTCCCATCGAAACAAGCAGACGAAAACACATCTTCCACAGATAGAGCGGGTTAATCGGGGGATTACGTGGACTAATTCTTCCTCGGAAACGAACGAGAAGAAAAAAATCGCTCCGACCTCTTTCCCAAGAAACCCGGTCGCTTTTTCATTCGCCTCAAGACCCAATCCGCCAATAGCAGTGGAAGTAATTTAGCGTGTGGTGGAGATAAAATGTGAGCGAAGGAGGGCGCACGCAATATTGGGAGAAAAGCGCGTCGTCCAAACACGTCCGTCGGAAAGAAGATTGAAAAACAAGAGGAGGGAATCGCCAGTGAGCCCTCGACTTCTACGACGGAACCACCGCGGGCGAATCTAAATCCATCCACCTGTCAGCCGCGGGGCAATCAAGTATCCGCGGAAGTGCTTCTTCCCAAGGAAAGGGACGTCACACAGATGAGATGCGTCGTGAGTGGGCCAAGTTTTAGTGCGGCGTCCATTACCCCCGGCGGATCAACAAGTGCGGGTTTATCAACTCTTCACTTCGGACACATCGCAATAATCGCCGTCCATCGACCGGTTTCGCCCACGTCCAATACGAGAGAGTGTTTCCATCCGAAGAGAGCTCCCTTTCTTTAAACGGAATCGCCGCTTTCGTTTTCCGTTCTCTTTCATTTCGTCGGACGTCGTAAATAATAACCATAAAGCGGAGCGCCAACTCACTTCGAGTTCGCTTTCTCACCTCGCGGAGTGTTGCGTCGCCTTAAATCTTTCTTCGCTCGAAACGGAAAAAACCCGAAAGTTTCGCTGAGGTTTTTCTAGGTGCTGCGAAGATGAAATGGCTCCGATGACGATAACGGTGGAAATAGGAGAGGTGATACAGTCGTTTTGAAACAGTTTTTCGTGAGAAATTTCGTCCTCTCTTTCGGGACCGAAACGAGAAGCAGCTATCTCTCGAGGAGGCAAAGGGCTAAATATCTCATTAAAATCGCTCTTTTGAAACGCCTTTCTAGCGCGAGATGGTCCTTTGTCGATAAAGGGTGAGAATGCGAGAGGTTTGACTTGGTGCCAGAGCATAGCACCGCGGGTGATGCTATCGGATAAGGCCGAAGAAAACAATCGGGCGAGGCAACGTCGAACTATCTTCGTGACCTACATATTCGGAGAAGGGGTGCATCGTTCTAGGTCCGCGCTATTTGGGAGAGTTTACGGCCAAATATCTGAGGAGGACAGATTTGAAGAGAGCGCTGGAAAGAGTAGGGAAAAGCTCTAAAACTGAGAATGAATTTTTTTTCGAAAGACGGCTATTTTTAAAGAGCTTCGTTGAAACTAGAGAATTTCTCTCAAAATGAGTATCAATAACATACGAGATTGTTTGTTACCCATATATTTTCTGTATTAAACTATCTAGTGAATTCGTTTTTCAATAGTAAGATAATTAAGTAGCAAGGTAAGTTTCCAATAAAGGCCTAGTATTTGGGGGTATAGCAAACAGGGTACTGAAAGGTGATACCATTTCATCGGTCTTCCATAATCCCTCTCATCGCTCATTCAAGCTCAAGTTTGACTTTTCCGAACAAAACCTCAATCAATCCCGCCGATTCCTTTAACGAGGATTCCCCTCGATCTTCTTTGCTTTTTTATGGTTTCTATCTTACTTCTTCCTTTAGTACCTCTTTCTCTCATAGAGACATCTTCGCCATAGATTTTGGCTTGCTCCTCAATATTTCTCTCTCATTCTGAACCATTTGTTAATCCTTTCCCGCGGGACTTTCGTTGTTGTCTCGCGTCTCATTTCGCTCCCGGAGAATGTACGTTTTCTTCCTCTTTTTGAGATTTATGAGCACCTATTCGTTCCCTCACGTCTCCAAAAATTTCCTTTGGCTCCAATTTCCCACCAGCGGCAGTGATAATATCGTCTAATCCCGCAGAGATATGCGGTCCATATCTGAGTCGGGGGTCTGTTTTCCGTGATTTATCTCTCCCCACTTTATTAAAACATTCCCACCCGAATGAAATTTCGCATATTTTAATCCCCAATCTGTTCCGCCTCCCATCTCATATTCCGCTCAATGCCCTTTCTTCGCTCCGTTTAATTGTTTTCTTTAAAGGAGACCAACTTCACGCGGCATTCCTCGAAAAAAATAAGGAGGGGATGGACAAGTGAGTGGTTGGTGTTTGCCCACATCGTCCCTTTCAGCGCAAGTGAGGCTTCCATTGCTTTGGGGAAGAATTCCTGGACGGAATAAATAGCCTCCTTGGAAAGATAGCAAACAATCCCTTCTTTTCCCGTCTCATTCTAGTTTTCGGTTTCTTTTATCCATTGCCGATCCTCCGTTCCTAAGCCATTCCAATCTGACATCTAGATATACGGCCTTTGGAGGTTTCCGATGGATGGCTCTGCAAATCCGTCTTCGCTCTGAAAGTTGAATGAAGAATGGGGGAGGAAACATCTAGAGTAGGGGATTGCTGTTGATTAGACAGCTTCCTAAGGGATAGGTGGTGGTACATTTGTTCGACATGAAGATCGCTGAGGGATCCAACATCCGGAGGTGAATGATCCGAAAATGAGGTGATTAGAATGCTATCGATATCGTTATGGGCAAGATAAGTTGTTTATTACCCTCTGTTGTGTATCCAAAAAGAATGATTTTTTACCGCAACTTAAATGCGCGAATCCGACTTATTTAGTGCCCGCTGGAAACGTCGGAGTCACTACAGCGCGCTCTCATTGAGGGAGAGAGAAATTAGACCGAAATCATGTTCTTCCCGGGCGGGAGATTTAAATAGTTAGAAAGCTGCGAAGATGAAGAATCAGGAGGAAGTTTCAGGAGAAGAAAGTGAGAGACGCCGAGGCTAGAATAAGCCTAGCTTTCTTCGCCGTCTAGAACTGTGCTGATCTACGGATCGATCAGAGGTTCGCCCAAAGATGGCGAGTCACAATAGGACCCATTTGCTGGTGCACCATCATTCATCCACTCCGTCTCCTTTCCCGTGGGGCTTTCCGGATCTCACCTCCAATTCCTCTTGGTTCGACGACGCCTCCGCAGAATGGCAGGCGTACACCACCACCGTGAGCAACTTGGACGACTACAACACCACGGTAAACGGCACGGATGACCCCGGAGGCGCTGGACACGATGACATCATAACGAACAAGGGGGTGCAAGCCGTCTTCTGCATCCTTTACACTTTGATCTTCATCCTGGGCATGTTCGGCAACGCGCTGGTCTGCTACGTGGTCGGAAGGAACAGGTCGATGCAGACGGTCACCAATCTGTTCATCACCAACTTAGCCCTCTCAGATGTGCTGCTCTGCATGTTGGCTGTGCCCTTCACGCCGCTCTACTCCTTCCTGAGGCGTTGGATCTTCGGCAAGGCGCTCTGCCATCTGATGCCGTACGCACAGGTCAGTAATGGAAAATTTTTGACAGAAATTAAGTCTTTTTGGGTGATCATACTTCCTTCCTATCTTGATCTACCAACTTTTCCAGGTCTTAGGTAGTGAATTTTCTAATATTGAGGATTTAGTATCACGTAATTAATTTATAATAACAATTTCGAATAATGCTCTACAAAAGAACTGCGAGGGGATGAGCCTTTGAATGCAATCGTAAAAAATGTGCTGTCATCAGCTCCGTACTCTATTTTAAAACTAATCTTTTGATTTTTTAATTAAATGAAAGAATTTCAGCAATGTATTCCTTTAATATATATATTCAATCTATGCTGCCGCGTTGACTCTAATTCTCGTTCCTTCATTTTGAAAGCTTTTGATTAGCAACTACTATTTTGATATACCATGTTAAGAGTCCTCCTTTATCCTAATATGGAGTTGGGAATTAACACTTCAAAATTATGGAATTTATGTATGAATTTTCTTTGTGATACTATGACTGATAGGTAGAATAGAAAGATTTAGAGAATATTTTCGAGATTTAATTTGGAACAAATTTAATGAGCAATGAAAGGTCTTTTCAAAAAGAGTTCCATATTTGGTTCCGTTACTCTAAACATTGAGTATTCTCTAACTAATGCTTGTCTACTCATAACTGAAATTTTCTTTCTCCTTATTGTGATTGCCGATCGTAAACTGGTATTTTCTTCACTTATTCATGTTATTTCAGCAATTATATATTTTTTCAAATGGCAACATGAAAAATTATATAGCAATATCAAAAAAACTTTGATAACATCCTATCGTATTTCAAATTCACTTGTATTTATATAAATTGCAATTAAGCAGAAACATGCGTGTTTCAATTAAGGAAGTTCAAAATACGATATTCTTCAGCGACAGAAACAATTAAGCAATTGAATAGTCGATTTTATACGCGAATCTTCGTTGGAGTTGCATCAATCATTTATTTTATCACAAGCACAACTACGATTCGGTCTCGGAAGGCCATCAATACACGGCGCCGAAGTTGATGCGCTGACCACGCGTCCCAAACATAAATCCCGTCTCGACTCTGCCTTACCCCTCACTAGCTGACGCCCCACCAATTTATTTATTTTTACTGCAGAATTGCGGCCGAATCTCCAATTCATCAAAATTGAAGTACAGAAAACGCTATTATCGTAAAAGTTTCCTCTGCAGTATTTTAACGGCTTTATATTTTCTTTTCCTAAGCGCTATGATTTTCAAAATTTTCTTAGGTGTGAAGCTGCCAATATTGTGATAATATTTAGGATATTTTTGGAGAAATTAAATTCATCAATAAATATATTTAAAATGCTTTCTTAAAGTTATAAACATATACGTCAGCGGCCATTCAAATACCTACCAAAATAAATGGTTCCTGAAACTCTGCAAATGGTCCGGATAACGCCGTCGCTACCCGAATTGATTGAACCGAGACTCATCACCTAAGGTTTTCCTTTAAAATCTCGGGGAAGACGAAACCCAAGGAAAAAACCAGAAGAATAAAGTGGGCGTAAATCGACTAGTTTTGCCGCAGCGATGGCGGACGCTTGAGCTATTACATTGTCACGGTAAACGGGCGACCTTTCTCCACCAAATGGGCAGTTTTCTTCCCAATTAAGCACCAAATCTGCTCAATAAATTAGCATAAATATGCCCGTGATTTACGTCCCAACTCCAAATAGATTATTCTCAGAAGATCCCGATGCCCTTGGCCATGGTCTCACCTTCTTTTGTCTCTAGCCGGCAGTATCATTTGCATAGACAGTTAGGTCACGTCAGTTTTTCTTAACCATGGTTTCTCATGACATAGTGACTGGGGATTTTGAGGGAGATTTATAATTAAGGTTACAAATAATTGAAAACGTAATGCGGGAGAAATCAGCGGATAAAAAACACGAGCTTGCCCCGTCCGGGACTAGCGAGGGTCATACATGTGTAGAGACTTGAAGGTAGTTAGTAGAACGACTAAAAGGGAATATGACAAGTATGCACGTGTCTCTAAATGGAGAGGAAGACCAAGAATAAGGAGTTGAGATGAGAAGAGTGAGATCCTAAGGGAATAAACCCATTTTTCGCTCCGTCGGTAATCCAAGACGTCCCGTTTCCATCCCTTGGAACTGGTCCGTGTAACGACATTCGGCTATAGGAGAGCTTTTCAAACAATTTATCCGATATTATAGTCCTGGAAAGTTATGTTGGGAAGCTTTAAAAATTAATTAAATACTAGAATAAATAATAATCTTGAAGAAATTACCGAGAGAGGTCGGTTATCTATATACATAAGTTAATTAGTAAACCAAAAGTCACAGTTACGCGTGATGATTCAATAAAATGAGTTATATTCTGAATTAGAATCTGAACCGAAAACAATGGAACGGATAAGGTTTTTGGTTCGGATTAAAATATTATAATTCCACGGTTCGCGTTTGGTTGCTAAAGTAACGTATTTTCAGTTTTGGTTTTTGGTTCGGTTCCAGTTTGATTTTCAGTATCAATGATATTGGAGCCCTTCATTCTAGGAATAAACTCAATCAGTTCTATTTTCATATATATTTATCATACACCACATGAAAATAATTCATTATATGCATTTCTGGATACTAAGTTTATTTCACAGCAATGATAATGATGAACTTTATTTAGGGCGAGATTGAGACTATAAAGTCTCTTCTTAAATCTAATCCTTTCTCATATAAATTTAAAAAAGCTCGAATAACTAAAAAGCTACACAGAAAAAAATTACACAGAGGAAGACTACTTTGTGGACTTAAAAGCCTTAGCTAAGTATATAGGGAAAAAAATTATCCTGCAGGAAATTTCTGCTGCAGTAAAACACCCTCAAGAAAGGGGATAAGAAAGACCTGCGAAACCTACATATAGGTAAACTAAATTCGATGAATGAAAACAGATAAAATGAGACTTTAAAACACAAAGTCATATGAATGTCCTTTCGGAAAGAAATCGGGCACTTCCAAAGTAATGAATGACTAGAAAACGTCCATCACGCACCACTAACACATGAACCTTGACCATGACCGAAGGAATCGTCCACACATTGAGCTATCGCAGGACCACTGCATCGAAAGCTGTCATTTTGGATGCGTAGCGATGGATCCTCAAAAGCAGAATACCGCATCGCAGTCAAACTAACTCAGCTTACGCACGGCTAAATACGGTTGTTATGCGATTAAGTTACTCCGCTGCTGTCACCAAATGCGGCACCCATCTCGACGACAGTTTTCCTGAGGCTCTTTAAAAAGAAAAGGCTTTGGGTGAAGATTTAAATATCCCTCTTGAATACGAATAAAATTCTCAGTTCAATATGATTGGATTTATATATCTTGGAAATGGAGGAATAAAATGAGTGCTACATGTGGGAGCAAAGGGAAAACGACATTAAACGATGTTAAATATTATAAGTATTATATCAGTCTTAGTAATTGTTACTTTCTCGAGTTTTGAATCAAGTCACAGACTATAAGAAATGAATGTTATAATGATGTATTCATCCCATATGCATCAAAGTTGTCTAGTTATGGTATCGAGAGAGGTAATAAATAGCTAAAATCAAATTAATAAACTCTTCTACTGATAAATGTATACGTTATTGAGGATGAGGTAAGATATTTTATTTAATTTATGAGGATATCCGTGTGGCTAGAAACACAACAGAAAACTTCAATAAAAATGTAGAAATGACTGGGACTCGATCCAAAGTCCCCACTAATGCAATATCACTCATTTAAGGTTGCAGATGCCAAGCATTCAAACTTGCATTTTAAGAAAACAATGAACATTCCAAGTCCCAATTCTTAATTCCTTAATTGTTTTCTTTATTTCCTATATGACAGTCTTCATCAATGTATAAAATAAATCAAGTAAAAAAGTCACAAATTAGGAGTTAATACGAAGAATTGATAGTAAAATCGTAAAGGAGAAAAGCAAAATTAACGGGTAATTTATTAGGAAGAGAGTGCAAGTGCAGGAGCAGGAATGTTATATCTGGGAAGTTTAGAGGACTAAGATAGTGTTCTCAAACTTCTCCTGAAAAGGAACACTAAACAAACTCAGAAAGTTCCGCGGAAAACCTTTGTTATATTGTACGAATGGTAGATTTTGAAGGCTCTGAGAAAGTTAATAGAACAGTTAAGTGACTTCAAAATCCACATGCAAAGTTAGACGAATCTGAATGTTAAATGTGCTCATCTTAGTGCAAAATTTCAAATCATATTCGGCCTAAATTAGTTTTCATAATTCTTCGTTAAACATTCACCGACCCCGCAGTTCATTAACCAAGCAATAGGAAATTCCTGGACGAGGAATAGTTGCATAATAATATCTGATTAGACATTATCAATAGATTATGATAATTAAGCATGGTAGATAAGTGTGAATAGGCTATAAAACCAATTATGATCAATTTAAATAATGGTTTCTTTAACAAACAGCATATTCTCAAGATCGGAACGTACGTCGCAAGTAAATATGCAATTAATTTCTATGCCATTGAATTAACTGTTCAGTTAACTTTATGGCTACCACTTACGTAGATGAATTTCTTTAATGTCTTAATTTCCTTCCATAGCCAAGCGTATTTGAAAGTGCATTGAGCTCTGGTCCCTTTTCCTTAGCATAAAAACTGTGAAGGAAATCCGATCGCTGCGTTTTAGGAGAGAAGGAAGCATTATACATTCAAATCGCTTTCCTATCCGAATTGCACATTCAAAATGGAAATGTGCTTTTATACTTCCTCTGGAGATTGCATAGGGCAGAATGCTATTGCCTCTATTATTATTTTTCAAATAGCCTCCGTTTTCTCTCTCCACAGAATGGGCATTTATGCAGTTAAATCAATCAAAATCCAAAACTGTTTCACCATTTTTAGAAATTGTGAAATATTTAAGGCTCAAAACATTCCCTTTGAATTCCAAGGTTTTAAACCAAGTATTTATCTATCTAATGGAGAGAGGTTGAATTACTTATGACAAAACAAGCAGAATTTATAGAAATAGTACGAGATCATTGGCCCTCGGATATATATAAATTAAATAATTAAATATCTCTATAATATGTAAACAACCTACTTATAAATCTACATTTATACCCGGAGGCCTATCTTTTTGTTGCAGACGGGTTGCAGAGTTTTAAAAACTAATATTTAGGGATATATAAAGCTTATATTGCTGTATAATTATAACCAATTCAGACATGGCTTTGTGGCGAAAAATGTCCGGTTTATTTTAATTCATTGTTTTCAAACACTCCCTTCTTTACATTTTATCATTTTGTACTCTCATGACTTCAAGATTCAAGCATGCTTTCATAAGCAATCACTGAATAAATAATTTTAGCAAAATTCTTAAGTTTAGTTTTATGGTTCTGTGCTTCGTAGCATCTGACGAGTAGCGAGGCTTCTTATGAATAATATCATTGAAGTGAAATTAATTTTTAACCAAATCTTGTTGAAAGCCAGCTGGAGACTTACTTAAAAATTAAACCTAAGTAAACCTTGAACAAAAACACTCGCTAGAATCAGCGAACGATTTCGTGAATATGCATATATCGAGTTTTTTGGAAAAACGTGGTAATAGAAGAAATAGAATTATTTTTATTTTTGATACGTAATAACACAAAATAACAAAGGGAAAGCTGGATAACAGGGTAATAATGCGATGATATTAGGCTACGGAAACTTTCGATTCCCTAATTTCCGCTTTGGATAACCTATAGCCTACAACTGGATTTTCAATGACAAGTTTCGACATATTCATCTCACCTTTGCTCATGAAGAAAATAACAAATAGAAATTAATCTTCTATTTTGTCGATCGCCGGGTTTATTCTTCCGGAAAGCATTGAGATACTTACGAACTATATACACGCCTCACTGACATTAATCCCTTTAAAGATAAATATATTATTTACTTTTCACTCACACGATCCTACTTCCCTATCCTTGCATACATACTCGTGTACTCGATATTTGTAATCGCTATCCATCTACTCGACTACTCGGAGTATTTGGCCGAGTTACAGATTTTCTTGGTGCATAAACTTTCCTCATACTGGATAAGAAATGTGAGCTCAAACAGCGATACAATTAATCGGAATCGAGATTCAGGAAATATAAACTTTTTTGGGTATTGGAATCGGGGATTTTTAATCTAATTTCTGAAAACATAACTTGTTATTCTTGTTTAAAATTCAACGTTTCAATTCTGATTATTATTTCCATCTCTGATGATTAATGATAAATAAAAATTTCAGCCTTTTCGTGTGGTGCATATCTAAAATTCTACCTTGACAAAAATTTGAATTTATACATCGTTTTACCATTTTATTTATCAGCAGTTTATGGTGCACCAAAAGGCTTTGATAACGTTAAATTAGGATTTTTAATAATAATATCACCGTCTGACTTTATAAAATCATTCATCTCCTTGTCTCTGCCTCCCAGTTTTTTAAACGCTCTCAAAGATAGAAGAAGTCGCATCAGCGGTCTGCGAAAAATCTATAAAAGAATGCGTCGGCTGCAGGCATGCAGGAAAATCTTTTTTTCAATTAGAGAGCAGAAAATATCGGAACTCGAGGGAAATAGGGTTTCACGGTGAATAATCAACGTGACCGGTGTAGTGATGGAAAACAGAAATTTAATTTAGAGAAGCCCCATGGAAATCTCCGCGGATTCCGAGGACCGCCGCCACATTTTATGAATGCGAGAGTCAGAATTTTAAACGGTATTCACAGCAAATAAAATTTTCCCTCGATAATTCTTGTCATTACGTGCAACATTATAATCCCTCGAGTCGCGCTGATCTCGTATTCCATGAGCAAGCAGAAAATAGAGTTATAAACAAGCCAAACATAAGATAAATAGCAGTAACGCTTCTGTAATGAAGTCAAACCCCCTTAAGACGCGGTTTTCTTACGTCCCCGGTCACGCAAAATACTGCTTATGACGTTCTGCCACCCAATTACTAAGTAAGTAAGGTAGTAAGTAGTAAGGTGCGGATTTTTCCGGTCCCCAGATGCTTTAAAACCCTCTATATCCAATTTTTTGTTTCATTTGATAGACCAAAATATTTTTACGTTGTCTGTGTCTTCGTCCTCTCTCCTCTCCTTATGTCTAAAAGGTTTCCTAGTGATTATTTTTCTTCGAATGACTAATTATGTAAGAATGAAGATATTGCGAAGCAGAATAATTTTTTCCCACCGCCAGCCGATACGATCTCTGACATAGACTGAGATAATCTCTATCACATTTCCCATCATCAGGATTTGCTTTAGGGGGAATTCGGGAATTAAATATAGAAAAGAGGAGTTTAAACTAGATTTTGAAGTAGTATTTTTCTTGAGACAAATCCGAGAAAATATTTGGATGTGAATGTTAGTGATTTAATTTCTAAAAAATTCATAGATTCTAAATAAGAGGTTCGAAAAAACTCCGATAGCCGTCTGTCAGTAAGCGGACTAGCGTCGACCAGAGTCTGGAAGCAAGTCCTCTGAACCACTGAGGATGGTAGTACGAGTATGTCTGTGGAAATGCACAGCGGTTATTATAGTAAATCATCATCATCGGAAATTATAGTAAAATATCAGTTGTGCAAAAGCGTCTTCACTTAAAGTCAACAAGTTTCGTCGAGTTGAGGCTATGAAAAGTCCAATTATATTACGTATATTTTGGCCCCCAATTCAATACCAGATTGAGGATCGAAAATGTCCCTCTCTTGAGGTTCAGTGTGCATTGAGCCGAATATCTATCTTCGAACGCATAAGTTATCAGCTGACAACTGATTAAATTTTTCTAATAATTTGGATTCGGAATATAGCCAGCTATGACCGTAAGAAAGGCAATGGTCTCAGGGGAACTCCCTCAAAGGGGCGGAATTCCTCGGTGAGTTGGCATGTAAGGAACATTTTAGCTCCATATATAATTTGAGCGGATTCGAAGTCAGAAATGAAGAAACCGTTTTACTAATAGACATCTACGGGTTTGAGATCAAGATGATGACATTGGGGCTCATCGAGAGCCAAGTGTGTCACATTGATGAAAGCTGTTCCGGGTTCGATTCCCGTTGAGGGCCCATATGAGCGAAATGACATCAGCTGTTGGAGTTCTTTTGTATATGTTTTCCTGCAGCTGACCCTATTTTCCATAGTTTTTTTCAAAACCTTTTTACATACTCTATTCTCCCAAGGTTTATGATTTCTGTATATCTTTAATGAATAATTTTAATATTATCATTATTACTAGATAATGATTCATGTAAGAGAAATTGGAATCGAGGCAATGAGGTGAAATGAGGTGGTGAAATTTCTCTGTCTTTCGGCGGCCAATTAAAAGGCTTAACCAGGTTGAGAGACTTGTTAAGAGGGAGGAAAACTTTTCCGTTTTCTCAGAATACAGCTAGTCTCCAAATATATAGAAAAACGATGAATAGGTTTAAATTTTATATTGTAAAAATGTGCGCTAATTGCTCTTTACGAAGCTCTTGAATTAAAAGTTTTGCCCAATTTTGATCCCTTTGGATCTATTTAATCATCATAAATATCGCTGAGAGAGCGTTATTTTCAAGTTAAAATACGCGTTAACATATAAAAATACTAGACGCTATTTTTATTTTGTTACAAGCATGCTACTGGCCTCCTTGATAAATAATATTTCATTCGATTACATTATTCCATAATTAATTATTCTGTTATGCAATATTATTGTACTATTAATATTATTATTACTTCTTTATGAGCGTCTTTTGGTGTGTTTCATTAGATATGCAAAGTATGCAGGCCTGTAGGGAAAGGCTGGTGGTAGTGATGGGCCACCTTGTTTTATCCATTCATTTTCGGCTTCTTCGTTTCTATTTGTGCCACAAATGCTCCTCATATAGTCCTTTCCAGCTGCTTCCAGTTTACTCTCGATATCCTCATTAGTCGTTCAACTTCCCGTAGCACAAAACAGGTGGACTATACAATATCGCACTTTTCAGACAGCCATTTGGTTTAACCCTTAAGATGCGGGAGTATATTTTTTCGCGACAACTGTGTGCGGGAGGAAAGTTAGAGAAACCGTCCCTTCTCCTGGTGCGTCCGACTAGTCACAGCAGGTAGAAAACCCCCATAATCCGGGTGGACCTTTTTCCGATGACTGCGGTCAACTGTTATTGTTTTGGTTGCTTCTCTAACGTAGAAGCAACTGCCAATGATTTAATTGTTTACTAACGATTTTTGATTAAAATTGGTGTCCTATTTCTTTTCGTTGCTGTTTGCTGATTAATTTGATACCAAACAGTTAGTAGATACATTGATATTTGGAAATATGAAAGTACGTATGCACTTTCAATTTCTGCAAATCTTGGAATTACCCGGAGGCCGGAAATCCCATAGATAGGGTTTTCCACATTTAGGACAATGAAAAAGATTTTGCGAGGGTGCGTCTCGTTCACAGGCAGAGCCATAAAATTGGGGAAGGCCAAGTATGGGGAAGGAAGAGCAGGTCAAACGTTTAAAAACGTTTTCCCGCAGTTCGCTTAGGAAAACGTTTTTAAACGTTCCCCGCAGTTTAAGGGTTAAAGGATGAAAGGAGAGAAAAATCGTGTATTGGAACCAATTTCTCCTTTCCCGACGGTGGAAAATCAAATCCTCGGAATCAATTCTAACAGCACGCACTCGTTGGCGTCGCTTTGGTCCTTGTCACCGCTGTGACAGCATCCCGTTCCCTTATCTTGAGCCGGGGATTGCGTTTAAAAAACGCCGGCGGAAGATCGCTATCCGTCGCATAGCAACGCTGTTATTTATAAACAAGTGGAGCTTGATAAAAGAAGCCATCCCTCCCGTTGGGAAAAAGACGAAGGGAATTTCATTTTGGAGTCTTTCACTTCGGTCGCATGTTACAGGTGGTCCGCCGACTCCTTCATTTTGCCAAAGAGATAACTCCGACTAATATACGCGTTTCACATATTCAAAGACTTGTAAACTAACTTCAATAAAATTTTCGTATTGTATCTACTCTCTAGGCGATGTATAGCATGCAATTCTATGCATATTTACCAAAGGAAGGCTTATCAAAGTCTACCTATACTCTATACATTTTTTCAAATCTCTGTACTATAGATGAAAAATCGTTGCCTTCGCGAGCGTTTATTGCCAACATTTTTCACTAGATACCTGAATGAACACGTGTATTTAAATAATTTAGTCCCAAATATTATCGATTTAATCTATGATAATTTTGGGAGACACTCCTTTGGGGGAGATACCACTTTCGTCGTAATTTCTATGTGGATCACTCGATTTTGTTATTTGAGGTGGTTGCCTCAATGTCTCACTTATAGGCACATATCTGCAAAGGTTTAGTTTGACTCCCCGCAAAGGTGGATAATCAGATAATCAATAAATAGGAAAATTAAAGTGTCCATTATGCCTTTCTAGAAATCTACGCTACTTAATATTCACCATAATGTCGGAAACTTAGAGAGGTCAAATCCACAGATGTTGCCTTATTTACACGATCGACTTCTTGAAAACCATGTAAATCATCAAGTCATTCCTGACGCTCTAAAAAGACCTCACCCAAATCTTTAATGTAATTCGACGTTTTTAACTGATCTCGAGTTCCACCTTCAACTAGAATTTAAGCATAGCAGAAACGACACCTGGAATAAAGAGGCTGACAATTTAGATTCGCTGGCGCTTAAACCTACGAATACACGAAGAGATCCCTCGACACCTTTACATTATGAATGCTTATAACAATGCACTACTCTTTAATAAGCAATTAAGCTCCTTGTACAACGAAGTTTCCCGTACCTGCTCTTCTACTTCTCCATATTGTTCGAGAAAGAGGCGCGACTTTGCTTTAATCAGACCTCGTCAAGTGTCAAGAGCAAGGTACTTCGCAGATGAAAACTCCATCTGGGAGCGCAAAAACAAGTTTAGAATTGCCACTTAAAAGCAGCACGTGTTATTAAAACTCTTTCCTTCATAGGTTGGGAAAGATAGCAAGGAAGGATTTTTAAAGCTAAAATAAGACGATCAAATGAATTCAGAGAAATACGCTCTATAAGAGATAGTAATAACAAGCCTCAACTCCAATCTCGTCTGAATTGAAAATATGAGGAAAAAGTCACAAATTTTTATAACTCGAAATATTTAGTATTTTATACCATATATAGTTTAATTGGTAAGAAAAGAAATTGGAGCACAACTGTAAATTGGAACACCAGTGTTGCGTGATTCCTAGAAGTCTATAATAGCGGCCCTCCCTGATGCTCCGGTATTTAGGAGACGCCGGCCCCGACAAACAACAAAACGGAGTGTTTTTCAAGGAAAATATACCACCTCTAATAGGCTGGTGTATTCTCCATATAAGAAGATTTCATGTTAAAAATCTACATTTAGATGCCAATTAGAGCGATTATATAACATGTTCTCATAATATCGAAAGAAAAATTTTATAAAAGTTAGCGATGGCTGATGAGCTGAAATGATTTAGACACTGGTAGAAGGTACTGCATCACTGGGCATCGAAGGAATACTTTGTAACTCAGCATAATCTATAAATTAACCATTATTAATCAAACGCTGGTTTAGTATAACATTACCACACCACTAAAGCCAGAACTTATGAGATCTTGTCAACACATGTAAAGTGAACGATGATAATTAGGACGATGTTAGAATATATATTTACACTTTGAATTTTTGAGCTCCCTATTAACCAAAAACGGTCCAGCCACGCAAGTCCTTGACGCAAGAAGTTCACACTCAATTAACTATTGTTGAAATCTATATCAGGGATGATCCAAAGATGATGTCTCACATAATTTTAGGATACCGTCGTTTCACCGGCACATTATTTTATCCGATAGTTGACAAACCACTTGGAGACATAAAGGGAATACGAAGGAACTGGGTTCGAGTCTCGATCATTAAAAATTGAATCCAGATATTATTTTCAGTGTTACAAAATAGTCTTTAATATTAATTATTACAGAAGAGGCAAAGAAGCCTTCTGTGACATTTTTTTTCTTAATTACCTAAAATTTCCGTCAATATTCAATTAAGAAAAGAGTTATGATATTTAATATATAATTCCTGTGAATACAAACGAGGATACTACATCTTCCATCTCAGCTCAGTTTCTTATATTATTATGAGGAAAAATTTCATTTAATTTTGGTAATCTACGTTTAGCTATTTCACTAGTTCATCTAAAAGAACATAACACCGTTTGTACAAGAAATAGAGAACAAGCGAAGCCGTGGGTAAGAGACCGTCATTCTTAACTAGGGTTGGTCTACCAAATGTCCGCATTTTTATGCGACCGCTGTCAAACACTTTTTGATTCACCTTCGATTTGAATTCGTTTTCGAGTATGTGCCTGAAATTGACGTGTTTTTCGATGCTGGTCACTTTCTATTAGAAAATTCTGTTTAAAGGTGGCTCCACAATTCACATACCTAGAGAGCTAGGCACGACCTACATTACGGCCTATATTATATGGTGCATTTGAGATTTGCCCTAGATTATCCGCAAGTCCTGATATATCTGCAACACGAATAGAGTGTATTTATAAGAATTGAGAAATTCGCAACTCATATGAAGTGAGCCCAATAAAGTTTTCATTTCAGCAACCAAACAAGAAAAAACGGCAGTATTACTTCACATATTATATTTTGACTAACTCTTTTTTCCATTCTATTTGATTCACATATATTTTTGTAGAGCATTTTAAAAAGTTATTCTGCCTTTAAATTTTTACTGTGTTTTTGAGCATTATTTTCATTCACAATCTTTATGAGTATTTTCCCGCAAAGTGGGGTTTTTATTAAGCAACCTTAAGCTGCAAAGGGTTTTCACATTGCATAATCTTTCTTTCTTGTTTAAAATAATATTTGTAGGTATTATAACAAACTACAAGTTTTGGGGGAGAGGAGATCCATATGGTCCAATTGTCGCCAATAGAGGGCATATCTAACTCATCGTAAAGTATTAACGGAAGTAAATGAAATCCATTTTGATCAAGGAATAATATACATTTACAAATAGTTTCAAAATTAATTAGGGATTTTAAACCTCTCGCTGCAAAAATAAATATAACAGATAACCAGCACGATGAAGAGTGCTTTGAGGTCCTTAAGGAGTACTGAAATAAATAACGTCTTCATTTGGTAGAGACTGAAACTATTGAAACTAGTCCATTATCTATTCTACTTCCATACTAATTTTAATGTTAGCCTTAGCAGAGATTTATTCGAAAAAATATGGTTAAGAAAATTGGAATGACGGGGAGAAATACTCAAGAGGGTAAGGATTAATCTAAGATTTAGAAAAACTACCCGGAAATAAAAGTGTATGCCCAGGAAAAAGTTTTCCTCACAGTGAAACGCCATAAGAAAGGAGTGTTAAGATGCTGAGCAAACCTGCTAATTATGTAAAGTTAAAATTGTGAAAAAGTAACTTCTTTTCAGTAAAAATGCAAAAAACGTGAAAACGAAATAATTAAAATGCACAATCATTGTAAATTTGCAATCATCGTTAATTCATTTTAATTTGGTACTATACAAACTAAATATAGGGTGTGCAGTAATAAAGCCAGCGATATAGAAAATGTCATCAAATAAAGAATAATGAATCCATGGGAGCGGTCCTCATATTGAAAGTGTAGTGAAAAAGCACACGCATAGTTATTATTTACCGCAGAATTTTTGTATTGCTCCTATTTATCATTAAATATTAATGACCAATCAAGAATTATAACTAGATACTTTAATTATCTCAAAATTTAATTTTAGCACATAGAGTTAATCAGGAAATGGGGTTTCAGTTATTTAAGTTTAAAAAATTTAATTTGTTTCAGTGGAAAAGTTTTTCCCGGGAAAATTCGAGTTTAAACTTAATCTAAAATAGGCTAGATTGATGGATATTTCCCGAAATAACTAAAATATCTCCTGATCGATTCGACTAAATATTATGTAATGCACTGATATAATATGAAGTGTCTGTTCAAGAGATAACATCCAAAAGCTGGCAAAAAGCAAAACTTAATTAATGAATTTATAATTAAATATCTAATAAGCGAAATTTACATTCTATATATAGTGTTGCAGTTGATAATATAACGCTGACTGTAGATATCGTATAAATAGTAGGTAACATGATACGGATTATATACGCTTGCAGCTGTTGCTTTCAGTAACGTTTCAGATGCTCATGATAGGATTTGCTTATTGGCCGTTGAAAAACTCAATTTTCATGAGCTTATCGCTCTACTTTCTTGTAATTGTATTTGCAACTGGTTAATATATTGTAGATTAAAATGCGTGTCTAAAGTAAGGAGTGAAGTTATCTCTGTAATGAGAGCTCAATTCAGGAGAGGGCGTGGAAAGGAGTGGGAGGACAAAATAAGAAAAAGGTTAGCGAACAAAAATTAGCGGAAAAAACATGAGAGGATATTAAAGCGGTTGGAGAAAGTGGACGTGCTTACCTAAAACGGAAATGGGTGATTAAAGAGAGAGAAAAAATTTGACATGATAAATGAGGAAGTTAAAGGTGAGCATGAAGGAGAAAAATCATCAAACAAGAAGGGTCATGAGTCATGCTATGGAAGGGGGAATTTAAGGAGAGATGCCAAATCATTGATTCTACACAGACTGTCGATGAATATGCTGCATTTGCTAACCCAATCACCTACTATCCTAAATTTTCTTGCGCTGCCATTTGGAATATACGCAGTAGTGCAATCAAACATTTTATAGCAGTACTAGCACGTCTCGTGATTCTGCTGGCAAAAGCTCTTGCTGCAGTCGTTGAACGTGATATTTTGTCTGTATTGCAAAAGTTATCGTTTCAATCTACCGTCCCATACCAATTACGTAGACACTGTTTTATGAGCTAAAACTTAAGCCAAAATTAAATCTTTATTGGTTGCTTGATAGTTTGGGTCTCTTCAAAGAAAGATCATTCGCTAGAAGAACTTTTATCTCAAAATCCAATTATTCTTTATCAATCTCCACTGTATAAAGACTCGGAGCACAACTTTTCCCAATCGAGGCAACAATATGGAAGGAAATCAAGAGCCGCGAATAAGTTATAAGCCCTGGGGATGAGGAAAAAATGCCAAAGTTGGCCACTGGTAAATAAAATATCCGAGGAAGTTCTAGAAAATCGAAAACCGATTGAAAAGTTTTGAGAACTTCCGAAAGGATTTATCATTTTCCGGTTGTTTTATCGCTTTCATTATTTGGTTCCCACGATTTTTTTAAAATATAGACGCCAATCAACCTTTCAAAATTGAAAATGGAAATGAATACGCTAAGTTCTTTTTTTCTTATAAAGCTTCTTCGATTGAAGTTCGTTGAAGTACATCACAAAGTACCTTACAGCGTTCGTTAGGGATTTATTTATTCGCTCATCTGTAAAAAGCCAAGAACAGATTCATACTTCATGATGGGTTTCTATCAGAAAATAAATATAAATATTTATTTCTCCTTAAATAGAGGAGGAATGAAAAGTGGAAAAAACATCACTTTACGTATTTCCATACATCTTTAAAAAACACCATAGAATACGGCACTGCTTGGCCATCTTCAGGTATTGAAAATGGCTGAGATAAGAGGCCAGAAAAATCTCCTTTCAAAATGCCAAAACCATATAAAAGGAAAAAAGAGAGTGAACGAAACAAAAGTGCGGGAAAGGGTTGAGAGAAGGGGAGGAGTAAGAGGTTAAAATAGCTAGCGGCTAATGCTTAAGGATTCATGTAAATGCTTTAATGATTTAATTTATGGTTGCCTTGCATTTATGCCTTGCATACTTTTAACCCAAGAGACTTATTACCCATAAAAGTTTTGTGCAGATGATGGTTCGTCCAAGAATATGCCAATATTCTTTGGATGAAGATTCCAAAGGGAAGATTAATTAAAACGTCCAAGACTTTTTACCCAAGGATATTTCACCCAAGAATTCAGTCAGCCATGGGAAGCGTTCTCATTGAATATATATTTTATCTAATAGAGGTATTCGAAATGATATTTCAAAAAGTTCTTTCGCTTTCTTTCTCTTGTAATTTTTTTATCGTTCTCAGTGGTTATTTTGCAGTAATAAATTATGAACAATTACAGAAAAACTCATCCCAAACCAAACGTTGATCTACTGTGGTGGAGTGGTTGGCGCGCTAACGCACCAGACCCGAGTTCGAATCCAACATAACCAGATTTCTTCAGCTATGGAATGATTATTCGTATTATTGATAATAATAATAAGTAATAGAATGGGTTTAATCGAAGCCTTACTGTTTCCATTTCAGATATATAAGTTATTTTTATTATTTATAGTTGTATATTACCTATAGAAGTTTTCATTATTTATTTATTACCTTTTAAAAAAATTAAATAAACATTCATCGGATGGATTTAACCCTTGAGTAAACAATTTCTCGTCTATTCTTACTCTTGAAAAATCCACGCATCTTGTCCTTTTGGTCAAAAGGCATTAGGGTTAAACGGCAGGAAATTTTTACGATATCCAGGAGAAAATTAGGTCAATGCAAGTTGAGCGCTCGGAAAAGTAAAGTATCGTATTCCTAATTTATTCCCTATTAATATTCAATCGATTGAATTAAACATGAAGCAAAGGGGTTAAGAATTAGAATTGGGAACACCAACTACCTACGATTCATTATGTTATAAATTTCGAAAGTGTTTCTCTTTAGGAAAGACATTTCTCATACGCTATCTGCCCCATTCTGGTGTAACGTCGCCGAAAGAATTGCTGCTCCTTCAGTAGGAAGAGCGAAAAAAGGAAAGATTTAGGGCCTGTGGCTCTTGGAAAGAAGTTCCGTGAGAATATTCCCCCGCGGCGCTGTTAACAGGCACGTGCTCCATGATTTAACAGGAATAAAGAACTTTTTATTCCGCGGAAAACTAGAGTAAGATCCCGAATTTATTAAGCCGTTGGACTGTTAAAGGGCTGTGCGTTTCTCATAGCGCGTTTAACCCTCATCATTTCCTCTCCCAAGCGTAGGTGAACCTAAGTCTATTTATAACTTTCTATGACAACAATACATAATACGTGGCCCGCAGGGCTGCCAACTGGAGCATTTTGGGGTAATGCTTCTCGTTTTAGATCTATTTTTGCGTGACTGAAAGGTCTTTATTGAGGCGAGATTGAGACTGAAAAGTCTCTTCTTCCATCTAACTCGTCGTTAACGATATTAATAAAAACTTAAATAATGTACAGGAAATTAGGAAAAGAGAGGAAATATTTAGAAGTGGATGTGAAAACACGTAAGGCATTAAATATGTGAAAAGATCCACAGCTGAAAAATCACCGAAAAATATGGGGTTGTGAAAAACCTGGACAAACCTACTGATACTATAAGTGAAAAAGGTGAAGGTGTACTTAAAAACGTGTAAGTAAAGAAAAACATGGAAATCGCAAAAGCAGTACTGCAACAAAAATTGGATAAAATGGAATCAGTCACTGGACACGATGCAATTATTAACTTACAATTAGATAGAGGAAACAATAGCAATCGCAAGGAAATTAGAATTTTAAACACAGACTACAAAAACATCCAAAACTTAAAATCATTTTCAAACCTCAAGCAGGAATACTCAACAGAAAAGGTAATTAGGAAAAATTAAGAAAATCAATAATGCTGAGGCCACGTAAGGATTTGCAAAAGTATAGTAAAACTGGTACTATAAAGATAAAGGAAAATTAATAAATACGACTGGAAAATTTGGGTCGTTGTAACGACATACGTAATCAATCCAAATCTAATGAATAATCATAAATAATATTTACAGCTGAGAAATTAAGTATATCTTCATGAAATTCAGTTTAAAAGGAACTCAGGTGTCGTCAAGTAATATGCCTGTAAGTATCTGTAAAAATCTATTCTTTTCAAAAGAATATAGATAAAATAAAGATGAACTCTCGATTATCTGGGATACTGATGGGAAGAGGATGTGAATAATGGAAAACTCGAATAATTCATGCTTTCTCTCTTATTTCTTATAATAATCATAAGTTAGATAAATAAAAAAATTCTGTATTTTCCGCGCACATTTGTCGTTATTTTCGATTGATTTTATGAACTCAGTAAGGGTTTTCTTCACCCGAACGCGTATATTTCTTAAATGCTAAAACATCATTCTGTTCGTATTCTCACTACTTCAGAATTTTTCATACTAACTTATTTTGTGTTTGAACGTTTTTTAAACGATAGCGGAAAATATCGAAGAAGAGTAAAAAATCATGCACGGAAAACCCACTATATAGTCCGTCAAAGAATAATCGGGAGTTCACTTTATTAATTATTATTTACCTAAATCTATTTTCGTGGATGAAAATTAGAATTTTCAGGAGATCTTTCCTGATTAAAAAGAGAAACAGGAATCGAGGATGATTATGCTAAAGCACGATGTGACTCACCCAAGCAGAATGGTTGACCATGGACTAGGTTCTTGTTGGTGCAAGTCAAGGTGATTTACGAGGGGAAGATTTAGTGGGATGCAGTTCTCTTTTTAGATTGAAACTTCCATCACGGCAGAACCAAATTTCTCTCAGCTGCTGCAGCAACTCGTTTTTGCTTCTTCGGCTTATTTTCTTGTCTTACAAGCGGCACCTCCTAAGAGAAAAGTTGCCCATGCTTTCACTTCGGCCTTTTAATTATACCTTTGTGTATGGAAAAAGGATTTATTTTCGTCAGATAAAGGAATGGGTGAGTCGATAACATACAAGAATATATATTTACAAGCGGGAAAGAAAGAATCTCTTCTCCCTTTAGATTCTTTAATTGGGCTAAGAAAAAATGAGGCCAATCTACCCATTGAAAAGCACAAAGTATGCATATAAAACGCTACCTATAAAAAGTGCTCATTAACTTAAAATTCCGGTGTTATTAGGAATACCAGTGCAAGATAAATCTTTCCAAGTATCTTGAGCTTTTAAACTTTACTTTACGGCCCTTGTATAATGCAAAGAGATAGGAAGAGGTCCTTTCACATTACGGATAGAGTAAAATGTGTGCCTTCAGAGAGGGAGATATGAAAAGACAGGGGTCCTTAACGAGTACGTTTCCTTTGGGAGCAAAATTATGCGAAATCTTTGGAAAATAATGAATAGACATTAAGGTTAGTAGATAAGGTTGCTATGGAAGGGAGGCGTTTTAATTGAAATTGCGAGAAAAGTCGTTGCTCGGAGATGATGTTTGAAAGAGAACCTTATGTTTGACAAGTCAAATGTCTAGGATAGAGATGAGGTAAATGCGGCTCTTTCTGCCGTGCTCTTTTCTCTCTTTATATCACCTATTCACTTCTTGAAACTAACTTAGTTGCTTTTATTTCTTGTTTCTCAGTTTCGCTAATGATGTAGAGCGAAAATATGGTACTTTCTTTTAAAGGTTAGTTTAGATTGGGATATAACTTTTTCGTATTCTTTTTGCAAGGAATCGGGACCCATTAAATTTTAAAATTAGTTCGACCGGAACGAAACGGGGACTTTGCCTTCAAAACTGAGTCTGCATTAATCCTATCTGCTTTAAAGCTACTACTAAAGTGAGCGCTGCGTCACAATTTTATGAAGATTTGTTTTTAAATGATTTCTTTCATTGAAATTTCCGTATCCTCTATAATTTTTTTGTTTACGTATTTTGACGCTAAGATACTTCAATGTACGCAATCCATCATTCATGTGCAGCTAATATTTTTACACGCGGTGCAGTGGTTTTATGTGTGATCCATTGGTACATGTGGTGATGATAAAAAGTTTCCCATTCATAGGCAAAGAATTTAACGAAGATTCCCCAGCTATAGCTCAAAAGTAGGAAGAAATCCTTGAGAGTAAAGGGAGTGGCATTCAAAAGGGAATATAATGAAATTGAGACCAATGGATCAATGAATGAATGGAGGGTCAACCAGATCTAGTTGAGCTGCAACTAAATATAGTACAATCGCTGTTAGGTTGCTGACGTAATATAAGAATGTTAGTTCATTTATAAGGATGTGTTTCAAAATTAAGGAAGAAAAGGGTACTGAAAATGTTGTTATAATTTTATATAGACATATAAGAAAGGACTTCATTCGGCAAAATTGAGCAAGAGTTATCTAAATTAACAACAGCAAAAAATTAATTTGAAATATAAATTGACAAATGTCTCTATAAAATAGGAAACAAAAATCATAGGTGCAATCAATTTGGGAGAGTTTGTGAAAAGGTATTAATGTACAAAGAGATAGAATGAAGAATAATATAGCATAATAATATATTCATAAAAATGTAATAAATACGTAGGAAAAAAATTACATTGATGATGATGACATGCAACAAAATGTACTACTATATGTTATTGATGTTGAAACATGAAGAATTCGTCTCTCGCTATGGTTGTTGCATAAAATAATCGAGAATTTAAGGGATAATTTTGAATGAATTTCATTTGTCGCCATTTCCAAAATATATCAAATATTATAGTTTTCCAAGTGAAAATGTACTTTTCTCGATAGAAAGTTAATTCTAAGATCTGAAGAAATGTTTCGAAATATATGTGCGCTAAAATGAAAGTTGAGACTCGAAAATGGCCCGCAGTAGAAAGTGTATTCGTGTATCTTACGAAGATGTTTCAGGAGCTTGAGTTTTTTTTTCAGCGAAACTCTCTTGATTTAATTAGCAAATTTCCTTCCCTGAGGACATTGGATAAGGTCGATGGTCTTCCAATACAATTTATCATATCGATTCACAAACATGAGTCCTCCAACTATGTGTAGGATCAGGTGCTTTTAAGTTCCTTTCTCACACTATAAAGTAATTTCCTCTGGTAATTAACCCTTTCCTTCATATCTCCGGACGAGTTTTGTCCTTGTCCTCCTTTTTGTCATTCTCTCCGCCTCTAGTCATCTCCTCTAAATATTAGGGAGGAGATGGATTACTAAAGGGAGTTTCATATCCTTTGCCACCGTTTTTCTACGATAATTAACCTTTTCTCTCCCGTCATCTCCAACGTCTGCCTTTACTTTTCCTCTTGTGAAGCTGACATTAAAGGCCTTTCGATCTCTCTTTTGTAAGAGCCCAGATTTTACATCAGTCTAGCAATGGATTCTAGACTGGGAAATTTTCCTTTTTTTACTTCCCGACTCGTCATCAGTGGGGCAGTAACCTTTCCAGCCGACCCCCGGGCAATGTACGCCTTTTCAACCGCCTATCTGACGTACAGACGCTGCGTGGTCCTTTAGTCTGCTCCTTGCCTATTAACCCTCTGGCTTTGGTGACCCTTAGATGAGCGAATCTCCATCCAATTTAGATCACTCGGTCCTAGGAATAAGCAAACCAATCACAAAGGCGAGGCCCTGAGTGAAGTCTTAGGGATTTACCATCCCATGTACTCGAATACCCAATACAATCCGACAGTTTATTTAGTTCTCTTAGCGCAAATCTATTCATTAGAAACTGCTTCTGCATACATTTACAATTTCTGATGATTAATTAAATCCTAAATTCTTCCTGTCACATTCTCGGTGAGCATACGAGTAATTGTATTACTTTCATGAAGAAACTCGTATGCACGACTCGCTGTATGCATTTACTCATGAAATTTATTTTCTTAAAGAATTAAAACTATCCACTCCAACCCCCTTCAATTCCTACGATTTTGGTTATTTACTAATGAACGTTTCCTTCGTTTGCAAAAAAACTCCTAACTCCAAGTTTTCAATGTATATAAAAATAAAAAATAGCAGAAAGCGTCAAATTTTCTTTATTTTTTAATACCAACATATCATAGCGGTTGAGTAGGAATAAAATTTTACATTATAGTCCAAAAGTTTCTGTGTATATGAGTCTTTGAAAGATTACGAGTTTAGAAATATTTTTCACAGGAATAAGTCACAGTCAAGGTTAGTGTTTGACCTTTAACAGCTATATCGTGAATTATTGGTTTTATTTTATAAATCAACAACTAGAAAATTTATCAGTTACTATATATAATCGCATTATCTCTTTTTACGGACTATACTGATAGAAAATGAACTTTTGAAACGAATGAAATGAAAATTTGGAGGAAGTTCTGGTTTACATTATATATTAAATGATATACTGCCTATTCATGCAAGAGTATGTGTGATAAGAGTTTGATTAAATGGAATCTTTAAATTGAATTAAACTTGCTACTCAGATGTTTAGGCGTTGATAAATACAAGCGATATCTTAACTTATTCTCTGGAAAAACACTGTTTAGTGATGCATAAGACGAAGTCTACTAGCGTAGACATAGGGTGTATTTATAGGAATAATATATCTCTGCATAGATATGATTCATACAGTGTATGAAGTGGAAGAAAGGTGGGGAGAGAAAATCTCAAGTTAGGAGGGGATTCTAGCATAGGAAACTGTTGCTAACAGTATATAGTACAAGCTTGGATTAGAGGAACTGGATGATAAACCTTTTATAGAGTATTCTCTTATGTGAAGTTGTGTGAATAAAGTGTCAGAAAAGAGAAGATTTGAAGCAACGTAGATATGCAACGGAAATCAAAATGGCAGAACGAGTAAGTGGTAAAGAAATCCTTTGCAAGCAAATGGGTCCTAGTTTGTGGTAGATTCTGAGGGGCTGATGGTGTTCAATTTAGGAAGTTTAAGGTATTAACTCGTACAACCAATATGGAAGAAATAAACAGGAACCACTTTTCGAAAATGAACCTAGTTCCTAATTTATTTAAAATAACCAAGCAAATAATAAATAACTATGCAAAAAAATAAATTAGGAACTAGGTTCATTTTCGAAAAGTGGTTCCTGTTTATTTCTTCCATATTGTCATGGAATACCACAAAGTGACCCGCCAATCAGTTGATTTTATTGGTACAGCCAATAATAATCATTGGCTACTGATAGTTCAACTAGGAGATTTCAACTATGACAATACTCATACTATGAACGATTACTTAATTCTTAACTCATGGTGATGTTTTAAATGAAAATTTAGTGAAAACGAGTGTCAACGTGAAATCTCAACAAGGAAACACTTTGAAAACTTAAGAATCTCTTCATTGGGAATGAAAAAAATGAGTGAAACTCATAAATCACGAGAAAATATTCTGGGGAAAAAAGAGAATGTAGAATGGAATCCCAATCATACACTAAAACAGAAATATTATCTGCTTCCTATGGCCAGCATTTTTGTATTGCTAAGTTGGTGAGGAGACAATAAGAAAGAAACTAGAGAGGAAAATCGATTCACTGCAATCCTGGTACGTAAAAAAGAATTTAAAATAAAATATTTTATGCAAAAGTAAAATATTAAATTTAAAAGGCAAAGGAAAAGGGCAAAAATTATTTACAGGGATTAAAGGGAAAAAGGGGCAATGTTCAGGAAGTATATTCTGTATATACTGGAAAAAGACGGGCAATCACACTGTAGTCATAGTGCTCTCAGCACTATGCAACACTATGCATATATATGTTCATCCATATGAGCCGTATAACTTGAAATTCTTATAATTAGCATCACAGATATAAACGGATCGTTCCAGCATTAACGGAGGAAGCAGATTTGTTCCAAAAGCGAAGTGTAATGAGGGAATCCAGATGAATTCTCCGCGGCGGGCGCGTGCCAGGGAAAAATTTTTTCCCTCTCTAAGTTCATCTTTCAGAGATGAGTTTCCTCCTGTTTAAATGAAGCGGAGAAGGAACTTCCTCGCACGGCTGCTGCGGACTCCATTTGACTGTTTCGCGTAAATTTAAACATCTCCCCCATTTTTATATATCACTCTAACGAGGCTCCGAAAATAAAAACGGCATCTTGTCCTTGAGGCGGTCGATTAGCAGCTCCATCCGAAAGTTTCGCACCTATTCTGAGTCAACGAGTATTTTTAAACCGCTTTTATAATCAACGGCAAAAGGACGTCACTCCCAACGTGAGACCCGTCTTTCCTCGGCTGGAAAAACACACTTCTATCTATGGTTTCCGAGCGAGGATTCACCCCGCCCATTCTCGTGATTTTTTTGCAATATCTCGATTCCAAATCTCTGGAAAATTTGCTCTAGATTTCGAGAAGTCGATCTCTTCCCTTGCAGCACCCACATATTCAGAAATTATTCATTCATTGAAAAAACCACTTCTGCCTTCATCATATCTTTGGAGTAAGTAACGTTGTCATCACTTCCGGAAAGCGATTTATTCTTTTTTTACTCATATATTATAGGAAAAAATATCAAATGTAACAGAAAGTTTGCATGAATTATGCCTCCGAATTGTGATTCGAATCAAAAACCGAAAATAACTGTTGTTTTTGCTGAAGTGAAAACCGAACCTTAAACGAAAGATGAAAATTCTTGAATCCGAACCGAAATTAAAATACAAATTCGCATTGATTAGCTTTTTTGACACCGTTTAATCAACATAAAAATAAAGTAATCCGTACTGAATATGTATATTAAGGTCTTGCAGTAACGAAAATGAATGTTTCACACTTGAATTTACCTTGTCTGGTATGATCATCATTCATTTATTGTTATAAGGTTTATCGTACAATTAAACCTATTCGAATGCTATTGAGAGGAGTTAAACATAATTAAAATACTTCATTTGGGTGAAAAATTTAATAATCAGAACGAAAATAATCAGTTTGAACCGCTTTATAGCCAGCAGAGCTAAGCCAGAACGATATTTATGTTTTTCGTTAGACCGGGCCAAAAACAGAACGGTTTGATGCTCTATTCCATGCTCGACGTTACATAACGCTCTGAACTACGAATTTATTATTTTTTTAAGGATTCGACGGCATTTCAGTTCCTGATAGAATTATACTTGAAACCCGTAATTTTGCAAGGGATACTGGAATCAATACTAGTCGGCAATGAAAAATAATCCTGAAAACTACATCTATGTTTAAACTTAAATTCCGAAGAGGGCCTGCGAAAGTACTTTACTGTTTTTATCGCCAGCGTTTTGTACATTTGCAGAGATTTTTTATTTCCAGTTGCCTCATTTTGTAGATCCAAAATAAAGAAATGTTCAAGCTTTTTCAAAATACTCTATTTGTTTATTAAGTGCGTGCGCAAATAAAACTACAAGTCAAATTCACTCGCTGCGTAACAGCAATAAATAAAAGAGACAGCAGAAAAAAAGAAGAAGATAGATAATTCACATGACCAATAGACGTAAAAGACAGTTCTGAATCCATATGAATCATACTCCATTACTAATACCTAGATATATTTCATCTGATAAACTTTCGTTTAGTAAGCGATTTACAATGTAATTCCGGTAATATAGAATGTGTTGCAGTGTATTTCTTGAACCTGAGATTTTGATTAGTATTAATGAGGTATTAAACTCATTAAACAAAAATGAATGTAAAACGATGTTATTGGCTACTCTAATAAATTTCCATAACATATATTGATGCCTTATACATTACAGAGGGCTTACTCTGAATTTTGCAATTTTCTGTCTACTCTATCGAATTATCTTTTGTGACTATTGCTGCGTTGAACCCCCTCACACGTTGAATCCAAGTACCAGTTCCCACAACTCAGATGGAATTTATTCCTTTTAAGTGTCCTTTGGAGGACGACCCTTAAGAAACTAGACTTGGTCGAGGGAATCGTAGGACGAAAGAAAAAGCGAAAATCGATACGTTTTGTTGAGTTTTGCGACTATAAAACGGTTAATGCTTCTAAGGCGTACGATAGGGATCTGCGGGAAAAAGAAGATCTAAACCTACGTTGAGGTTGCTCAATAAATACAGAGCTTATTCGTCCTCGGAAGACATAGTAGATTATATTATGCCTCCGTTGCATAGGCCGATCAGATATTGCTAGGAAAAAATAAACAGGGAAAGAGATGTTGTAGATAGTCTCATCTGTTATTCATTTCTTTTGCTTCTGATGTATGACAAAGACTAACGGAGTAAAGAAAGAGACGGTGTAGAGCGGTGGTCCCTATCGTACATTTATGGGAGTTTTAAGTTTTCAGGTGAGTATTTTCTAGATGGTAAATCGACATTGAGGCCGACAATGAATAAAACTTCATAATGAAGGATATTTAAATGCATTTCGGAAGGACGAAGATGAAAAATGTTTATGACAGAACAGTGTTATTGAAAAATTGTTTACTTTGAATAAAGTTATGAACATGTTCTTGTAATATGTAAAATGTTCGATTAAATTTCCATTATTATATTGTACTTACTTTCGCATTGAATTTCTAGGGAAGAAAATATTTCAGAAACTTTTAGGTGTCTTTTATGTTGCACTTGACGAAGGCATAAATTTACGCATTCATTCTTTGGCCGTATTAAGTATGTTTAGTTTAAATGCTTTCCTTTTTTATATTTCTTCCGTAAACACATTTCAGTTATTGGGACATAGGTGGCTGGTAGGGAAATTATACTGTACAAAGGTGGGCAATAGGTAAACAAAATGTTGACGACCACTGGTATAGAGTATACCCTCTGTCACAAGCCGAAAGAGGGCTGGAAGGATATTTACGCAGATGTAGCTGAATTAGGATGAATTAGTAGATGTTTTCTCTTCCCAGCCTCATTCCATACATCTCTCTTCCCTGAGAGATGCATGGGCGAATCTTCTCTCCATTCTGCTATAAATCCGTTCTCCCCACATGTTCTAAACCCTTTCATAATCTTTCTATAAACAACCGCTCATCACGCAAACTCAGACCGTGATTTACGAAGGGAATTCAGGAAACTGTGAGAAGCTTTCAAAACCGAAAGCACGAGGATTTGAAATGCTAATACCACCAGATTTCACTCCTTGCGATGCTCCAAACATTTCTCTAAAGACATTAACGCTCAAGTTGAGTTTTTTAATTGCTATTCCTTCATACATTTCATCTTTACAAAAGTGCGTTAAGGAAGGAGAATATGAACAACGGCTGCTCTTCGAGAAGTTAATATATAGTGTGATAGGAAAGAATAAGACGGGTTCATCGGAAGGAAGGAAGAAATGCGGGCAGAGAAAATCATTTAAGCCGAAGAATACGGCGGGGAAAATAATTTTCGTGAAAGTGTGAAATATAATACTATTGAAAACAATGAAATGACTGGGGTGAGAATGACACTCAGTCCCTTCTTAAATCTAAACCTTTGTCATTAAAAGTTTAAATGAAAGAGCAGCTTGAAAACAAGTGCACAGAATGAAATTACTCCGTGGGTTTAGAAACCTTAGTTTGCGCTTAGGAAGAAATACACCGCATCAGAAAAACACCCGCAAAAAGGGCGTGCAAAAACATGGGAAATGTACAGATTAGAGGTGTGCACGGGATCGAACAAGACTAGAGGGTTGATCTTCGGATTCAGGCCGTGATCGGATCACATGTGGATGGTTCTTTTCATTGAACTAAATACGAGTACGTACTACATTAAAACTATTGCCATCGGGACTTTTCTGCTTTGTAAACAAAATATTACCACTTTTATGGCCTCTCTTACTGAAGTTGATATAGTTTTCCTTCTAGCCCATGAAGGTCAAGTCCACCTTAAGCGCGAGTAATGCATTATTTGAGTAAATTAAACATTTCAATCGAGCTTTCCTGTCGTTCGTCCTTAAATAAGAGAAAATTCATGTTTTCGTATACGAGTCATCCTAAGAGACTCGATTTGTCTTTGTTTAGTACATCTTTGTTTTGTATATTTTAATCATTTTATTTTCCTATATTTTTACGACTCGGGCTGGAAATAAAACTCAGGCATTCATAATATGCAAATACTATTATACCTTTCGCCCTTCAAACTATCATAGAAGCTCTAAAATTCATGATTTAATGAACTTTATAATATTATTATTCTTAGGATATTATGTTTTAGTGTTTGTCAAATTTTTATCAATGCAATTAATAAAACAAATCGAAAAGATGGAAAATGATTTCATAACATTGAAATCTATCATAAACTTGCTGGGCTGAATGTAGACCGTTTTGAAATATATCTGGCCGTTTTTCCTGCTTAAAGTAGTATAACACAATCAAATGGAGCAGACGGAACTCAGGTTCACTTAAGAATGGAACGGGGCGGGTTTGTATAAAATACTTCTGCCCGCACGGACCTCAACTACGGATAGTTAACTCATTTTTAAGAAGAAAGTAGTTTAAGGCATATAAAAGGCAAACAAACAATACAAATACACTTACACACTTATGAAGTAACCATATGTTTTCAATTAAAATAAACAGAATAACATGATAAGTATCATGAACAGTAACAGAAAAACAGTATGATGGATATTCATACCTAAATGCATATAAGAACAGATGCTGTATATAAATTACAAAACATAAGCAAATAAAACAATAAATTGAGAGAAACATAATAAGGAAAGGAATGATAATGTAAATATTGAAGAGCATAGAAATATTAAAATTATAACAAAAGTAACGTAAAGACGAAAACATAAATGCAATTCACTCATAGATATTTACATATATAGATTATACCAGTTGAAAATTCGTTATAAATGTTATAGTAAATGATGATAGATGGAAGGAAAATTGTATAAGATATTAGAGAAATCACCTTTAAATAGTAAAGTAGTGGACGGCGAGGTATTGAAGGATTAAACCCTCTATTCAAGAGGAATCTCTGATAAGTAAAATTATTTGTCTTCTGACTTAAGCTCCAATTAGTTTCGCATGTTGAGTTTTCTCACTGTACCCGGAAATTAGTAAATCGCATGTTCTTTTAAATAGTTATTTAAGAGCACCTAGATCATCTCTCGAATCAGGAAAAATGAATTTAATTTCATTCGCCTCCTATAGCTCACGAAAAGTTATGGATATCTACACAGCTCTGCAGAAAGCACTCTCTAAGAAAACAACTGGGCCCTCAAGGTAATAACTTTTATGAACTTTGCCTTAATCATAACTCCGTCTTCGCTTAAGTTTGATATCTAACTAACTTGAGTTGTTCGACATCCTACAACATTTACTCTAAAATCTTCGCAATATTTTCTCCGGGGGGCCTAAAACTCCCTCCCTATTTATCTCCTCTGAACTTCTCTTATATATTCGTTCGCCCTCAATGTTGTTTTAGGATAATTGAGACTTATGAGGAGATACTGCAGAATGGGTGATTCTGGTTCGGTAATTTCCCATCGTCTTGAATTCAAGGAAAAGGTCGGCAGATTTATATACATACCACTGAGGGTTGAAGATGTGATTTTTCTCAGTACGTTCAAATTACTAGTGTATTACGTACTAGATTATTCAAGCAACATTTCTAGAAGCTGCCCAAGTATTTATGTAGATATAATTAGGAAAAAAATTATACCTATAATTGACGCAAAATCAAGGGCAGTAATGTGAAATTTTACCCAGAAATGACTGACTTCAAGTGAATACACGCTCCGAAAATATATTGTTTTGCTTAATTTTTAGATTCACTCGGTAATTTTTTCAGCCTTGCTTTTCGTTTTCTTTTGTGTTTCTCAAATATTCTCAGATCATGGCTAAGAAGAGAGTTTGGTTTTAACGATGAATGGAATATGAAAATATCAGTCTTGGAAAAAGTAACCATGCATGAGTATGAAAATATATACTCTTTAGAAAAACATTATCACCAACTTTCGAAAATAATTGGTCATGCGCAAATTTGGTGTTAATATACTGATACTGATTATTAAAAATTCATTTCAATTTATTTGGTATTGATTTAGATTCGCGTAAAGATTTTTCATTCGATCGTGGGACTTTGAATGCGAATCCTAAAGCGCAGACCTTGAGAAAGTTAGTGATAAAAGAACTAGGGTTTGTCAATTTTTAACATGAACCCCAAAGGTGTTCTGACAGCTCCCGTTGGAGCCATCGAAGTTCTCTCCCGTGAGCTTTATCCTTCAGTTCCCTTTACTCTGATGTATGTGCCATTTTCGTTCCGTTCGTTGAGCAACTTCGTTCTCTTTTTTCTCCCGATCGTATCTCCCGTCCACTGCTTTCCTCCAAGAATCCCTTCATGCCTTATAAAATTTCCTCCACTTCTTCCTTTCATCTATTATATTCACCTTCTCTCTTGCGCTTCAGAGCCCTTTCAAATCTCACTCTTTCAGACCAAATATCCCCTCTTCTCTCCTTCAAGACCGCATATCGAATGCTTCTATTGTTTTCGTATCTTCCTCAAGATCCACGTTTCCGTACAGCAATACACAGCACACAAAGCATCCTATATCCCTCTTTCGCACATCCTTGCTTATCAGATTCGGTCGAACGTAGTTTCCGCTCTTCCTTTGATCTCTTTTTCACATTTCCATCCATTTCTTCAGAATTCGAGCTCCCGTTTCATCGATTTCATGTTCAACCCTCTCTTTTCTTTTCAGGGCACGAGCGTGTACGTGTCCACATTGACCCTGACGTCCATCGCCGTGGATCGCTTTTTCGTCATCATCCATCCGTTTCGGCCGCGGATGAGGATGGGCACTTGCATCGCCGTCATCATCGGCATCTGGGCCTTTTCCCTCCTCGTCACCTTCCCTTACGGACTCTACATGACGCAGTACTTCATCGTGGACCGCTTCTACTGCGAAGAGGACTGGCCTTCAGAGCGACTCCGACAGGTAACTCAAGAGGGCTCTCGCGTATCCTCGCTAATTTATAACCGACGAATAACTGTGGTTTCACTAAAGCGCCAGATGCTACTCGAAATTCCAACGCATAATTCACATGGGCTTCAAGGATAGCGTGAAAGAACTTTATTTCATTTTTCATACAAATAAGTATCGTAACAACTTTATTCGGGTGAAATTAAAATAAAGATTCTTATTTTTCACTGACTATGGAATTAAAAATACTCGGGTACTTAACTACTCGGTTGATCGAGTTAATAATTCACGAAATACTTAGATATTCGAGTTCTCAAAAATATTCAATATAATCTTAATAACTTTTCATAATTATAAACAACATAAAGAGAGACAATGTAAAATATATAATTGAAAACATTAATAACTTTCATTAATGAAATAATAATAAACTTATAAAGCATAGTTTGTCGCTTCGTATCTAAGCAATTAAGTTGGCATAAACTGAAAATATTCTTTTACATTTAATAATTTAACACGATCTAATTAAATATTTCTTTCAAACGATTTAAAACAACCTTCGGAATAATTGTTTTTATTAATGACTCTTTGGGAAACACCTTCAGGTTTAAGCATTACCTTTAACGATGGATGACTCATGAAGGGAAAAGATTCTTTTCCATCTAAAATGAAACGAAATTAATCAATAAATCGCAAACAAAATGAAATACATTAAGAGGAAAAGGATGAAAGAGAGAAGGAAAGAAAATCTATTGAGGCAAATGGTTGAAGAAATTTTTTACTAGAGAATAAGATACGCAATTTTTGGTACTCGATATTCGGTCAAAGTCCCCGAGTAGTAGCAATTTTGAAAGTGCTTCGACAGCTGAGATCATTCCGCGCGTAAGCCTCCACCGGGACCGCTTTCATCCAAGTCGAGCGCCTTGCCCACTTGGCTCTGCAGAAGCCCGAAATACCTCGACTGGTGCTAAATGTTGAGTACTCGATACCCGAACTGGGATTATTTACATCTGACCATTCGTCAACGTTAAAGATATAGAAAGAGATAAATAAATATAAAACGAAAACTTGGAGGAAAAGAATAGTTTTTGAAGGCAAAAAACCCAGTGAAGACTGGAAAAATACCCAGGGCAAAGAATAAGCTCCAAGTAGAGGAACTGGAATATCTGTGTATTTGTATATGACAATAGTCATAGCATTTCATATAGAACATAATAATGAAATATGTGACACAAGTTAAATAAAAACTGAGGAACAGATTGAAAGGCCATTATAGAAAATACGAAAATCTGTACTGATAATAAAGATATAAAGATATAAGATAATGGAGGTAGTTAATAAATTCGGTCTCACTTGATTAAGCTTACAACAGTAAGATTATTGTCAAAAAGTCTAAAATTTGAAAATAAGATTTGATTCTTGATATATGTAAAAGGTAATAAAAATTAATACAATATGAAAAATATAATCAGTAAAGTAAAAAATGCAAAGCAACATGAAAAGTCATGAACCACAGAAAAGAAAACTTTAAAAATAATACTATAAAAAATGCCTTAGCTGTCGAAACACTATTAAACATAATACTAATACAAAGCTATAAAATCAGCATTTGTGTGAGCTGAGAGCCTATTTATGAGAAGGTGACAGATATAAGGGTAAAATATTATCACCCAGATAAATCGAAATGCTTCGACCAAAATGGGACGATATATAAGGCTTTGTTTAGAAAAATGGCGAGTCGAAGAATTTTTGGAAGGAACTCTCTTATCATTTAATTCGTGCAGAATTTGAGAGCCAACTTGTAAAAGATGAATCGGTGAGATAGTTTGGAACTACCCTTTGGAGGAATTTCTCACGGGACATCCACATACGAAACATATTCGAACGGGTACTTAAGAAACTTGGCTTATACCAGTGTATTGTTAGCAGTTGCGACGATAAATTCCGCGAGCGATGCTACTTCGCGTTAGTTAGACTCCATCTGGAGTATGCGGGTAGAACATGGATCTCTGGAGACAAGCGTTGTATCTGTGGATTGGAAATGGTCCAGCGTGGGACTGTGTTCGTTAAGCGTCGCCACGGAAAATCAGTGAGCGTTACCAAGATGTCTGTTGACACAGAAAGATTAAATATTTATTTTTGGGAGTAATTTCTGTGAAAATTTTTAAGAAAATAAGAATTCCAAGGCGTAGTAAATGGGTGGATCCTGCTGCATATTCCAATTACAGAAAGAAAAATCAAAGAAGTTGCAAGAAGGTGAATGGTATTTATAAAGGATGAAAAACAAATGACTCAATTAAATGTAGAGAATGAAATGGAGGAGCAGAAAATTCCGCCGTGGCCGGGACTAGAACCAGACTGGACGGTTGCTTTAACCAATTACGTACTACATATAGTCTATCTAAGAGGACGCTTCATAGGCATTTTCATGAAAAAAAGGTTATTTACGCTCCAGATAACTTTTTCTGCAACAAAATGGGGTGATTCTTTAATGGCATTTTGATAACTATCATTCTGCTAAATTTAAGAGAAATGGGAGAGGCAAACCCTTGAAACACACCTTATGAGACTACGTTGAAAAATATTTTAAGAATGTTGTATATAATAGACAGTTTCTTTACACTTGCTTATCTATCCCAAAACTTAAATTACTTTCTAAAAGCGACATTTCCTGATGGAGTGTCTCTGAAGTAAATTAATAAAGTTTCAAGTCGTAACGGCATTACTCTTTAACTCAAACACTTAAGCATTCAATTTCAAGTTGGCTTCAGCTTGATCCTATCAAACACACAGTATGTAGGAGTGCGTAAGAACATCACACATACGTGGTCTCCTAAGTCCCCGAATGCTTCTGTTTATCCTCTGAAATTCTCAGTTTAAAGCGGAGCTCTCTCTGTCTCCCGACTTAGGCGCGCTTTAATCCAATTAGCTCTCGGAAATAAATAGTGCAGCACCGTCGTTTCGTTTGCTGCCGAAATGCTATTAGTACTGAAGGTGAGTTGAGATGCCGAGCTCGACCCTTAAAATAGTAGAAAGGGTATCAAAGGTATCTCGTTTTTCCTGCAGTTGAAAAATCTATTATTCTGTATTATCTCTTAGACAAGAACTTTTCACTATCCTCATAAAATTTTTTTTCTGTCCGCATAAAATATAAACTATACCCTAATTTAAAAATAAATTATACTATATATTTAATAATATTAATATATATGTAATATATTATATTATAATATGTTAACTAGAGAGTAAATATCATTCTTGATGAAATATTTAATATTCGTCTCGAGATATGAAAATATTTATTCTAAGAAATTCAGGTTTATTGCCATTCTTGTGTTCTCATCAGAAATATTTCCGTTATGACTTCGCTTTGTTCTAATTTGTACATATCGTACATGTTTTATATGTATATGTATGTATTTTTGTAGGTATATTTGCATATGCTGTACCACCACTTCTGCGGTGGGTTCTTTTGTCCGCCTAAAACAAGGAACTCATTCATTTATTATTCTTACCGATGATTATATATTAAAGATAATAACCACTAAGTAATGTCACACAAAATATTAAATGCTGCCTTGGGAACATGTAAACAGAGGGAGTATATATACGCCAATTTTTCCATAAACCAATTCTCTAATTTTATATGAGCCCTTTGATCTGGACTAAGGCACAAGCTTATACAATTCCGGACAAAAGTGTAATTTCAGAAGAAAAATATGAGTCAGTTATTCTAAGGTATGGGTTTACTAATCCAAACGAGAAGTTTTTTCTCGCTTTGTATTTTAATAAAAATATTTCAGATATGTTGAGAACTAATCGCAGCAAAGAATTTTTGAATTATTATTTAGTAAATTGTTTCCTTATTTTCTTAATTTTCCTAAAGCATCGTCTATTAATTATATTTATACATCACTTTGAGTACAAGTAAATTTTCTCCGCGAATCCTGCTTTCCTAAAGGGAATTTAAATCGCCAAAACACACTCAATTCCTAGAGACTCTGAAACCGCAATCCCCTAAATTAAGGAACATTTATAACTAAAATAATTTGGAGAGTAACAAAAATCATAGGATTATCGGCGCTACCGAAGAAGAGTTAATGCAATGGACACACGGGGACGTTTTAATGACCTGTCAGACCCTCCGGAAGAGGAGGGTCTTCTCAATTGACAGTTTGGTTGAAAGGGGAAGAACGTTTTTCGTCTGTTTTTTTATCACCGCGTCTGTTTGATCGTTTGTATTTAATTTTCTTTCGATTTTAGAGGCCTAATGTTAATAATTCGTAATTATTTAACATTCTGTTACTCTTCATACTTAAGTAATAAGACTACAAAAAGTATCAATTGGCAATGAAAGCAAAGACTTAGTACTTTTCCACACTGAATTTGTTATGCGACCGGTTTCGTAAGGGGATGTGCCCCTTCCCACCCTCACCTCCCCTCAGAATTTACTATTTAAACTTCGTATGCGTATTTCTTTGAGTCAGAAGATGTAAGTGAACTTACGAAACCGTTCGCATGATAAATTCAGTGTGGAAAAGTACTAAGTTTTTGCTTTCATTGTATTATGGCTTTCCACGAAGTCACGCCTACCAATATCGATTTCAGTATCAATTGGTATCAACAGGCATCAACTGATTACCTATGTGAATCGCGATCTCCTTTTCTCCGATAGTCTTCCTTGAAATGCCATTTGCATGGCTATTTGTGAATTTTTTCTCTTTCCCTTCTCAATGAGAGGGATTTTCTCGACTGGAATACTCTTCCCCAAGCACACTATTAATAATTACTCAAACAGAACTAAGCGTCGGAGGGCATTAATGCATATATAATAGGTGGAAATGGGTTACCAAGAGGAGTATCCTCAATTATGGTGAGGAAAGGCTTCTTCCGGTTTTAAAAGCTTGTCGTTGCTAATGAAAATTTTCAAAATTCGTGGAATATTTAACTTGTCTAGTGGAATAATAAAATTATGGCTTTTGGGGCGAAAATAATTTTAGGTTCAAATTCATTTGATTGTTTAAAAAGGCTTAAGGTATCAGCATACCAAAAATACATATGATCACTAACTAAATAAGAAAATAACGTAAATTTTATCTTACAAAAAGAACTTGCGAAATGTATATCAATAAAAAAACTAACGAGATTCCTACGATGACATTCAAAATAGAAACACAATCAGATCCAAAATTCACACGCAGCAAGTTGACCAGGAGAGAAAACAAAGGTTAGAGCTGGAACTGTGTAATCTGTCGAGAGTGAAGCAGCTCACAGAAAACGCGCGAAATCTACATAGGAACAAAGGGAGACGAGAGAAACACCTCCTTTGTCACACAAATCCATTATGCGGTCTCAAAAGCGCTGATGCCCACATTGGGAAAATAAATGAATCAAGAATAAAATTTACGGTTAATTACCCACGATCCCTGTGCTATGCGTATCCAAACTATACTAAAAATAAGAAAAACAACACTTTGATTAGTAACATAATTATCATAATTGCTTGGAATTGGATCACAATTCATTGGAATAAAAACTTTTAAGCACCTCGAGATATCAATTAGAATCGTATTTAGTAGTATTTTTACAGCAAACTTACATGTATTCTATTCAAGTTTGAAAACAATGATTGATCGATTTCCGACTTATTAATGTTTTACTTATTTAATAATCAAATGTAATTTTGTTAGATTCATAGGTCTCCTTAACCACATGATTGTCTGCGGTGTGGTATTAAAAAACATATCATCTACCTATAAAAATGCCATTTTACAATACAAATGCCTCCGAGCTATAAAAGTACATCATTACTTAAGTATGTCAAGCAAACTAAAGGGAAGTTGATGGTGACAGCTGAAAGATAGAGGACGACAGAATATCAAAAATGTGCCTAAACAAACTGGTGACGTAATTAATGTGGATATGCCTGTAAAAATCCTTCTGGATTTCAACCATCAAAGTCAGCTTCAAATTGGAACGGAGAGAATTCGAAAGCAAAAAACGGACCACGCGACTTATGGAAACTTCATAGAAATGAAAAATTAACTAAAGAGCAATAATTAACAAGAAAGTAACAAACATTAATGGAAGTATTATACCGTTAAGAGTACATCAGTTATTGAAGGCTACCTGTCGCCTGTGAAAATTTACAGGTTCTGAATTACAGAAGCTAAAGGGAAAGATCACTCTCTCCTTGTAATATATAAGGTTAACTGATAAAATGGTTTATATGAAATTAATAAAACAATTACATTCTAAATACACATTACTTCTCTTCCTTGAAAGAAGTTGAATTAATGACTCTTGACTTCGGGAATAATTGAGAATTTTGTTTAAATGTAGTAAAGGTTAATTTTAGGCTGAGTATTTTGATATATCTTCACAATGAAATAGAACATCTTTCCGTATTTAAGTTTCATTGGGCTTTCCGCGATGTTTAACCCGAATGCTAAAAGGAACTTTGCTGCAATATACGCCACGGAAATATTCGATGTATCATCTTTTCTCATATTCAAAAACTTCGGGTAATGTATTCGGTGACAATTGGGCAGTTCTAACCTTTGTAGCTTTTTCGGCGACAAAACGCAACAAACGTCACACAGTAGTTCATATACTATGTAATTTTCTGATCCTACATTCTTATGTTAGTTTGTGGATTATCTGCTTCAGAAGGTTCCGCTTTTCACAATCGTTTCATAAGGCGCTATCTCTAATTTCAGATTTACGGAGGCCTGACCGCCACGATGCAGTTCATCATCCCTCTCGTAGTGATAGCTTACTGCTATATCCGCGTGTCCCTCCGTCTCAATGACAGGGCGCGCTGCAAACCGGGCAGCAACGCATGCAGCCTGGCAAAGAAGTCTTCGAGGAGAGAGGAAATGGACCGAGAACGGAAAAGGCGGACTAATAGGATGCTCATCGCCATGGTGTTGATATTCGGAGTCAGCTGGCTGCCAATCAACGTCCTCAACCTCATGAACGACTTCTACATCTTCGTCTCGCACTGGGAGTACTACTCCATCTGTTTCTTCACCGTTCACGCCGTCGCCATGAGCTCCACGTGCTATAATCCTTTTCTGTACGCTTGGCTGAACGAGAACTTCAGGAAGGAGTTCAAGCAAGTGCTACCGTGCTTCGGTCCCACGACTGGGACTGTGTGCAACACGGAGATGACCGGTTGCGGCGCGATGGTGAGGACGGGCAGGTCGACTGCGGGAGGTGGTCAAGGGGCGGGTGGCGGTACCGGAGACGGGGCAGGTTCCCTCCGGAGGGGAAGCAGCGGGGGCTGGAGGAGGCGGTCGGACAGGGCTTGCAATGGCAATGAGGTCTCCACGGTCCAGGAGACCTTATTGCCGCCCTCGCTGACCAGCAGCGTGAGCCAGCCGGGATCCAGAAGGTGCTCCATGGGAACGGGAAGCAGGGGGATGCAGTCGGTGGTGACGACGGCAACGCAGGTGGACGAGTCTCCAGAGGAGGAGGCCGATGGACCACTGGTGCAGTATTCGGTGGAGAAGGACGCGGTAGAGTTGAGGATCAAGGAGATCGGAGGCAGGACGGAGGACGACGACTCTGAGGAGGAGAGCAAGAACGGAGTCATCCTGGGGCCTTCCGTCGGTGACTCCAGCATCGGAGAGTTGGTCTAAGGAGCTGTGATCGGGTGAGTTCAATATCTACAATATTCACTTTCATAGGTGCTGTGATATCCATCTATTTTGCAGCACTGGTTCGTGTATTCTGTGGTTTCCTTCTTTTAGAATTGCTACAACAAAATGGTGTTTCTCAGATGCTTCAAGAAGCAGGATTGGAATCCTTAAGAGAAAGAGGGTTCAACGAAAGATTTAATAAATTCAGAGAGAGTATGTTCGTACAGGATTTAGCCGATATTATCTGTCCTCCTTGTTACTTAAGCCGTTTTAATACTGAGAGGAAGATTAGAGAAATGGTCTAAAACCAGTCGATTTAAGAATTCATTTTTTCCGAGAGCGATACGTAAAAGTAATAAATTATAAAAGTAGACACACGTCACAAGCCAAAATGCGGCTTTTAGAGTGCAAATATAGATATTTGTGCTACGATCATTCACTTTACGTTCATATTCACGCAAGGGTGAAGTGGACACCAGCAAAGCTCGAAGGGCCGAAGCGGACCATCAAAGTAGTCTTCACGGAAGTTTACACTATCGATATCTGCAAATTCGAATCATTTTCAAACCATGAAAACAGAAACTTTTAAGTTAAAAATTTCTACAGCAATGTCAATAGCAACTTCCAGTAATAATATGTAGATGGATATATTCATAGCTTTCAAATATTCAAGTCTTATGCTGAATTTCAAATTAATGAATTTTCGAGTGCTTCACTCTCGCATATTAAGGTAATGGAATGAAATGTGACCGATATCGGATTTTTAGGATGTCAAGTCGGTTTCAAAGAAAACCAAAATTCATTTTTTTCCTTTTATACTCCAGGTACAGGAAGCGAATTCTTTCAGTTTCTAGTATGTCTAAATAAATTTATAAACTAGGAAGGATTTTTCCAAGTAAAAGCTGTCATCGTAGTTGAGCGTTGCATTTTCCTCTGGAAATAATTTTACTTGAAAAGCATTAGCGTACTGTCTGCACGTCAAGAGATTTTCTGGTGAAAAATATACGAATGTCGACTTAAATTTCCCATGAAATCGCCCGGGTGGTGACGCTAGCTTCTACCTTCAAAAATGACGTTCTTTTGATTAAGTCTTTCGCGATATTTGTCCTTATTTTCAATTTTATAAACTTTCATATAGTTTTATATATATATATACATATAGATATAAAATAATCTGTTGTTTCATTAATTCTAAAGGAAAGCACTTTCAAAAGATCTCAATTGCATTTTGTGAGAAATAGTACCGAACTTCATCTTCGTGAACTAAATATTACTTTTAAAGTAACTTTGAATACTTGGCAGCTCTTTCAAAACTCGGAGTTGTTCTTTTGCAATATCAAATCATAGATTAAAAAATATAAACTTAGTCACAGCGGTGATGGGACGATATTCCATTTCATGGAATAAAAAATGGATTCCTTTACTCATAAACTCAGTAAATACCGTAATTTATTAAATATAGCACTTGGCTCAAGTGTTCATCGACATAAAAGGTGAAATCATACGATAATGAATTAATAAACATGCTTAATTAATACATATTTGTTCTCACCAAATATAAGGGAATCTGATTTCACTCCGAGAAGTGGAAAAACAGCCGCTTTTGTTATATTTTTGTTAGTTTTTAATTAATTATGGTAGATTATTTAACCAATTAATTAATATGAATATTATTCCCGAACATGTTTGCGTTCTAAATTACGTTTATTTAATCTCCAGTTAAGCAATAAGTTTATCTGCAAATAATAACCTTGTATATAATTATTAAGTGTTTCAAAAAGTACACGTCATATTAAAAAAAGGAATACGAATAACCTTTCACTTTTTTAAAATGTTTACTCGACATCAACTGAATCGGAATCAAAAGCGATGTTTTCCTCCGTTGATGAATTACGATAAGAAGCGTCTTTATTATTGAGAAAAATTGGAACTAGATATTCCATTAACACTTGCCAGAATATAATACAGAGTAGATACGAGAGTCATCCGGAAAGTAGTACCCGTTAGTGCCGCATGAAGTGCTGACGACGCGAGTAGCCGCTGGACAAGGTCAGATAGCTTCAGTGGCTTGTCTGCCTTCTCTGAGCCAAGTTGCGTGACGCTAGCATTGCCTGTGTTGTTTCTGTGATTGTTTACAATGTTTAAAAAAATTGAGAACGCCGCCAGTTGTGAAGTGAGGGCAGTGATTAAATTCCTCAATGCAAGAAACGTTCGCCCATGTGATATTCATCGCCAATTAAAGGAGGTGTATGGAGACAATGTAATGGACGAGTCGTCTGTTCGGCGGTGGTGTCGCAAGTTCAACATGGGGAGGGGGAACACACACGACGATGAGCGTTCGGGGAGACCGTCTGTCATTACAGACCAACTGGTGAGCTCAGTTGACGAATTCGTGAGGAAGAATCGGCGCGTCACAATTGATGACATCTGTGAGCATTTTCCCAATGTTTCTCGAACAATTGTTCATGAAATTGTTAAAGACCATCTGCATTATGCAAAAATTTGTGCAAGATGGGTCCCTCGCATGCTTACAGATGAGCACAAAACCAAGCGTATGGCTGCAGCACTGACGTTTTTGGGACGTTATTCTGATGAAGGAGACTCTTTCTTGACTCGCATAATTACTGGTGACGAAACATGGGTTTGTTATGCATCACCTGAGAGTAAACGACAGTCAATGGAGTGGCATCATGCTCATTCACCAAACAAACCAAAAAAATTCAAGACAGTTCTGTCCACCAGGAAACTCATGGCAACCATTTTCTGGGATCGACGAGGTGTATTGCTTATTGATTTTATGGCCCGTGGAGACACTATTAATGCCAATGCGTATTGTGAAACATTAAAGAAATTACGGCGGGCAATACAAAATCGGCGGCGAGGTCTATTGTCTACTGGTGTCATTCTCGTTCATGACAATGCCAGGCCTCATGCAGCTGGGATAACACAAAGACTTTTGCAGCAATTCAAATGGGAAACTTTCGACCATCCACCGTATAGCCCGGACTTGGCCCCTTCAGATTTTCATCTCTTTACAAAGCTTAAAGACTTTTTGGCGGGGAAAAGATTTGACAGCGATGAAGAACTTAAAGAAGGAGTGACCCTGTATCTCAATGAGCTGGCGGCGGAGGACTATGCAGCAGGAATACAGAAACTTGTCACACGTTTTGACAAATGCCTTAATTTGCTTGGAGATTATGTTGAGAAGTAGTTTAAAGTATCCTCTTTCAAATAAAATTTTTTATGTTTGTTAATATTTACTTTTGTGTCTTTATTTCACGAACGGGTACTACTTTCCGGATGACCCTCGTATATACATGAATTCAGATTTAAACTGTGGTAAAAATTGTAATATATACAGAAAAAATGAATATTGATTTCGTTTAGAGGAAAAGACTAATATTTTTCATCACAAAAAATACGTTTACCGCAGGAAAACACGCATGAAGAGAAAAGGATTATGAAAAAATGCAAAATGTTTAGGTGAGAATAGATACAGAAGAAGAAAAGAAAAAGCGAAAGAGAGAGGGAGTGATTTTGCAGTGTACTGTATAAACATTACATTATGTTACTAGTATAAAAATGAATAATGCATATATTCACAAAAAAGGTCGAAATTTTGTTTTCTTGTAGGGTCAGTTTGTAATTTTTATGTAAATATTCAGCAAAACTCGTAGCATTTTCAATAAGATACCAATATAGGTCAATCGTACAGCAAATTATTTTCTTCGTCAAACATTGATCATGGCCTATCCTCTGTCCGATCTTATCTTTTAAATTTCTCTTTAATCTTATCTTTCATGCAAATACGATTTGAGGCATACATAGTTTTCAGTGAAACGATATGGCAGATGAAAGGTCTGGCTTATTACCTATGCAGGCCTCCATAGGTCAGCCTATGGTTTTCTGGCCACGACCAATTTGTATTTGGTTCAGCAAATTTTGAGCTCCATTACAGCTTTTAAAAATTAGTTACCTGCCAAGTAAAAATCGCAAAAGGTATTCTCAGTAAATGGATCCATTTTTTACGACCATTATCATTTTTCCCGAGTTTTGAATTTCCGCGTATTAAGAGGAAATTTTGCTTTAACATTAGCATAAATATGTGCTGCATGTGGCTTCACACTCAATAAAATCAGATTTCACACGAACTCGTCGACATTACTCCCTTTGGAAAACATTACTTTCCATCCTGGCAACGATGTCATTGTGGAGCTTCGACACTGCCATAACCAGCGAGCTAGTTTCTATAATTTCTGTTGCCCTTTTCACCAGAATTTGGCATCATCATAGAGTTTCTCCCTTTATAGGGTCACCTCTCGTGGATCTCCTTTCACATCTCTTGTGTTTATGAAGTATTTTATCTCTAGCCTTCCTCTTCTCTTCCTCTTTGTGCCAACCACTCAATGCCGTCATCATTTCAACTGGCCGTCCTCTAAATACATGTTTTCAATGTCTTATTTTCATTCTATTAAACTACATGTTTCTAATTTTTATTTGCCCACTTCAACCAAAATTTTTGGATCAATATTGCTATACTTTGATTATTTATTTTTATTGCTATTCCATTTTTCAAGCCATAATAAAGTATCCATATTTCAGAGCCATTCAAGAAAACATGATGGAACTGACGGCATAATATATTCAATCAATTTTACATCCTAGGGTCATTCATAATGGCAAAAGTTTCTCGATCTCAATGCAACATCTACTTCAATTTTCAAATAACCCTTATGTTTCCAGAATCCCTCATTCACCATACCAATTTTTTATGCTATATAGTCATCGCAGTAACCCTTATAAAACTCCAAAAATATCTTAACAGTTGGAGCTGTTTCACCTATTCGTTACTAGCTAATAAATAATGTTTCGCTGTGTCATTTTTATAAATAACGTAATTAAATAGATCGCTCTATCAACATTTATTATCAAATGTTTCAGTCCTCAGCAATTTTACATTTCCAGCGGTAGCTTTTTTCATCATTATCATCGACCATGTCGTAATTTTTGCGTTATAATAAGGTCAATATAATCAATGAGTTAAAAAATAGCAATATAAACATTTGAAATCATTATATAAAGTACTATTCATTTAATAATCTATCTCTGTGTACAGTCCTATCTTGCAAATAAGTCAGCATAAGGTTTTTCAGTAATTATGAAATTCCGCTGCAGTGATTCCGCTAAATTAACTCTTTAAACGCACATTATCAAACGAATGAGAGCTTAAAAATAATTTAATATTTTTAAGGTAAATTTTAATTAGCTAACTCCAATGAACTATCAAAAAATCCAAATAAAATTTTTCGATGGCTTATTGAAGTTGGATTTGTTAATTTTAATTTGCTATCAGCTATGGTCATCTCGACAATAACTAATCAATCAAATATTATTTTCTACAGAATATCAAAAATAGATAATTAGTTATCACATTCAACCATAAATTTTAATTCACGAGAAAATATTGTTTAACTTATCGCCAAATAACCTATATCTCTCAAATTAGTATCGATGTAATCGTTTATTGGAGCTATATTTTGATAACAATTTGCCATCAGTTTAAGTCTTTTCGAGAGTTAACATTGAAGTTGCTCAGTTACAAGGGTTAAAAGGTATACGAAAAAAGAAACGGATTTTGTAAGCTTCAGGATGTAGGTCGAGTTCGATTTTTATCTCATGTTTGGTATATTTTAATTGGACGAACTTTAGAAACACATGTACTACCGTAATTTTATACCGTTTATTCCTTGTGCAGAGGTCGTATCCATAGATTTTAAAAACTGATTTTATATTTAAAGGCCATTCTATACATGAATAAATATATCCAGTTAGAAACTCGTCCATCAGCGATCTGCTTGGAAAAAAAGATTTTTTAGGCGAATGTAATCTGTGGCCTTTGCCAGAAAACGACGTAAGGCCAAGTGAATACAAATGAATCCGCTTTGGAAGGCGTTGCTCTTAAATTCTCCTCTGCTCTCCTTAGCATATTTATTCGATCTCTTAATCTCTTGTTTACCATAGAAAGACGATTTACAAGAACTTGAGCCTCACCCTTGGCCAATAAGAGACGATCCTACCTTTTCTGCTATCTTCGCTTGTAATTCCCTTTTATTCCTTTCTCAATCGTTTCTTTTTTCTCCTCTCTCTGGATCTCTTTTTTTCTCTTCTCATAAATCACGGATGGCAGCCAAACATAAGTATTCCCCTGAGAGTTTCTTCCTTGAGGAAAAAAAGCGTCTTATTTTCTATTAGTCCATTTTGTCACCCCGATTCCAATGAGGGAATTTTCGCAGCCTCAAATTTATCTTATGTCAACAAGTTTCATTATTAATTTATGTCATTTTTACTATCTCATTTGTATTTTTTATATTATGTGCATTATCTTTTGCTTAAATGGAAGATGGGACTCAAAAGTCAAATAAAGTCCCTATGTATGCATATATGTATTAATGTGGCAAATGTTTGAGAGTTTATAAATATACATAATCATCCTCCTCAATCAAAGATGTACCTTTACAGAAAATCAGGAATTCAGTTTGATACTACCATTAATCTTCCAAAAAACTCACTATACATATCAAATTTTACTCTAATATTTATTATAATTTAAAAGACGAACTTAAATTTAAACATTTGCCTATCCTCTTCTACTTTCCGTCGAACAACAAAGATTCTGTACTCGATTGTGACATTTAAATTCTCAAAAATATTTTACGCTTGTCAGCTGTAATGATGCTTACCTCAATATTATATTATTAAAAATTTTTAGAAGCACAAAATCAATCATTAGTTTGAATCATAATCGAACAATTTTGATTGAATTCACTCCCAAAAACTATTGACAAATACCTAAGGCAATGAAAATGTATAGTTATTTTACATATACTCTTAAATATGTTTGTGATTTTAGTTCAGATTTGAAGGAAGGCTAACTAAATTGGGCATAATATTGCCAATAAAGGAACAAATACCATAATAAGAGCGGTAAATATCCCGCCTTGATTAAATTAAAGGTAAAGTGACAGCTTTTCACGAACGGACTGCATTGTTATTAAATGCACGTATAATGCGCACAGCCGTATGCACCTGTTCAAACGTATACCCCACAGAATATCCCCTCAGCCCACAGTGGCCACTAGGGCTTTTTGTTTAATGACAACCTAAAAATAAGTTAGATCGACCAAACTCATTCACCCAACGCTCACTACAAACTCGCCCACGTCAAAAATTTCACTTTTTTATTTTCTTCTGTCACATGGCGAGCACTTATATTTGTAAATTACAAAATGATGCTTCGACAATTTTCTGTCGTTTAAAAAAAAAAATATTTCCTCAGCGTTTAATTTTTTCTCGCGCTCTCGTTTAATTAACTCAAATTGTTTTCCCGCATCTGTCCGCGTTCCGCGTATTTTTCCAGCAATGGGTGGAAAATCAAATAGAATGCTTTCCTTCGTTGATGGTGGGCGTATTTCTTTTGGCCGTTACGACCCTTTTTATTTATTTTAGTGCCCGCAGAAGGCTCGGAAACAGCAGTCTGAAAACGGCTGACTTACGGCATACTTAAGTTACGCAACAGCGGGCGATATTTCTTCAAATGTAACAATTGCTGTTTGCGCCTTATTGAGATGCCAAGATCGCCTAATTCACGACATTTGGAAACATTAGGGAGTCGTGAATCCCATATCCCGTGAACCCTTGATAAATCATAAAATAGTAATGTTTTGAATTTCAATGCCTAGGGACATAAATAAAAAGTCTATTTATGATATTACCGCATAGCTAACTGAGGAGCTATGGTGAGGGTTAAGACCACGTTTCTAGGACATAGTGATGCAATTTTTATGAGATGCTTCGTAAATAGATCGATACGAAATAGTCAGATATTGAAAAGTGGTCGAATAGAATTTTATTAATTTAGTGATATTCTAGCTCAGGGTAATAAATAGGTTGATTCAGCACTAATGAATATAATCATTTCTGCAAGAGTTCTAATGTTTCTTTCATCCTTAAGGTTAGGTAAATCTCTTTCATTCTATATCTCATTCACAACATTCAGCGAGAATTTTCCTTGTCTTCCTCTTCCCTTAGAGCAATTCATATCATCCTTATTTCAGTCATTTTTCTAGGTTTATTTCCACTCTAAAAGATCAGAATAATGTAAAGCACCACTTACGTAGCGGTCATATCCTCTTTATTATATTATTATTATTTATATCTACATTCCTTCATTTCTCAGTCAATACTGACAATTTTTTTGTCACTCATATTTTTCTACTGCTCCGTTTTCGTCATTCATGCTCCTCATATTATCAATGCCAACTGGGATAATGAATGGATGATTGAATCGTTTTCGAGCGACTGACGGTCTAAGATTTCATAGAGTTAGTAATAAACCATATTTACAGCGAATTGATTGATTGTGAGCTGCAAATTCCTTCATATCGTGACGGCAGTCCTGGGTTTTTAGAAGGATTTTTGTCCTGGGCAGTTTTCTCAGGAAAGTAAAATAGATATTTTCCGGGAACTGGCGGGATTTCTTTTCGGCACGGAAACTCTAGGCATGAATCATCACTCTGCAGCTACCGAAATCTATTTGGTTTCGCCTTTTCAATTTATGCCCCTTCTGGATCCTATAGAGAATAGAGATTGCGATAGCTAGGACTCGCAAGACGTTGTCCGAATACAAGAATCATAGACTAAACGTAACGAGATTGGAGCGAAGACATTTATATTCCGTACCACACCTTATCTCGCCAGTTTATTCCTAGATTCTTCTTCCTGCCACACATCGTTGTGCAGCTTGGAGGGTATAATGTGTAGATGTAGATTGTTTACGGATTTCTTTAATATGGCTGAAAAGGCAAATGAAGTTACTCTCGTGTAAAATCACGTATCTCTTATCGTCATTTCCTGCCATGGGTACTCCATCTCCATAAACCCACTTATTGCAAGATTTATATGTTGCCCATGACTCAGAAAAATAACTTCATACTCCTTGATAGCACGCTTCCTTTCTTCTCATGATCCAGATAACTTATCGCCTTGTCGCACCGCCCGCCGTCATTTCCGTTCCGCAATCTCAAAAACTTCGATGTCATTGGTTTCTATTATGCGAAGATTCCCAAGCTTTTATCTTTTACAACACACTAAATCAAAAGTCACTGTTATAATTCACTTGTATACAGAACGCTATCTATGCTATGGACACAATCATCATTTTCCAGACGAAATTACGAATATCGCGGAAAACAAACGCAAATAATTAATTTAAAATAAGAGGCATTAATTACCGACGGATATTATGAGGCTTACCAAGAACATACTGATTGAAAGGAAGTGATATAATGATGTTTTTATCCAAAGATTGTTTGTCCCTTAAGCTTGAATCATCAGCGATAGCATTTTATTAAATTGGTATATCTTTAGGCGTCGCACGGTTCGCTAATTTCAACATTCAAAAAATGTTTAAGATATATTGTTATTATTTTTGTACTCTTTTGGCGAGATTAGGTCTGAATGAACCCTCGTCCTCCTTTTACAGACAATACATGAACACATAATATATTAATTAAAAAAAGTGTCTACATTTAACTTAACATTTGGAAAATAAATTACAGTTATATCAGTTAAACAATTTACCAAATACAATACATGCTCTACCACTTGGCTCTAAAAATATCACATGGTTGGAGGTCCTGAGACAGCTATTTCAGACGATTTAGATGTTTACTCTTGTTCTTCAGATTCGGAGTCATTTATTGTATCTTTAGTTTTATCGCATTTCCGCTTTCTCCATTGCTGATTCTTTCCCTCTCAACCAGAATTTAATCAGTATCGGAGTCGAATACTGAAACTTATCAATGCACCAGTTGCAACGGTAATGCGTTATTTTATATTTCATTTGTCTCATGCTCCACAATATCGTTAGGTATCTAAAACATTCTTAGCTGTAACTTTTTTCTAGTTGTCAACTAGAACAGTTCCAAATCAACTGCACCTCTTTAGATACACCCCCTAAGATTTCTCTTCATAGCTGAGGAAGGAGAAAAATGACATCTTCTATGGCGCGGGAATGGAAACCATCCAAAGATGAGTATATTAAGAAGACTTATCTGCAAACACGGAGACGCTCATTATCTCCGTAGAGTTCTATGACAAATTAGTCTTTCTCAACTCTGCGTTGTCACCTGTAATATACTGCTATCCTTCCTATATTGATACCCCAGGGGTCTAAATTATATTGCTAGGGGTCGATTTGAGCGAGACGAGAGGAGGTCGATGAAAAAAACTTAAATTCAGGTTTATTAGTACAGTGCTTAACAAGGAAAAAGGTAATCTATTAGATATTACAACACAGGGTTGAGAGAGATGGATTTCTCATGGAACTCTAGAGAGATAATGAGCGCTTGTAAATTTAAGGATAAGTCACTTTTTTCATGTGCGATTGGTCTTCCGTTCCGCTCACTAATAGAAGTTTTTTCCTTGCTTCATCCCCTCTGCCAAGAAGATTTCTTCTACAGAACTTACTCTACTAGTTAAGAGATCCACGAATGTTTTCCTATGGGATTTTAATTTTTTTGTGAAATTTCCCTGGTTTTTCCCGTGAAAGGTAGCTAAATAATAATAAAAAACATTGAAATAATCCTTAAGATGTATTTTTAAGATAAATTGCTTAACTTAGCTTCTATAAGTGTAGTATCAGCTCATACATTTTACTAATTCAATATGTAATATGAATATTAAGTCTTTAATCTACTTGACGAAATGTTATTTCTATCTATATCCATTTAAAGCAGAATATTAGGCTCTTTGTGCCCTGAAATGAAAGACTGAAAACAGTCAAAGAAATGCAAAAATCTTCCTTTTTACCCAATAAACATAAATCTAAAGCAATAAAATGGTGGAGGAAATGCAAACAAGAATGAAAGTATCAGAAAATTGCAGATCAAACTTGTCAGGGAGTTTAAGAAGCCTGATTTCTCCTGTTATCGAACAACTGTGTCCATATTACCATTTGAACTTAAATTAAGCTAAACATGTTACTCTGCGAGAATGTAGACTGCAACCAGGGCCATGCCGAGGGCGTATGCCGCCCATTTGCAAAGTTGAATTTGGCGCCGCAGTGAACTGAATAATAATGTTGTAGTAGAAATAGAAAAAATTATGTATTCAGATGACTTCAATCTGATTTACTAAGAACATCATCGTTGCTACAGAAAATGCAATACTATGCAATATAAATATGTAGGTAAAAGTACGATTTCATTTGAATCTTAAATTTCAATAAAAATTCAGTTCATTCTAAAATTTCACTTGCTAAGCTAATTTTTTTACTTTCAGAAACTAACCATTTAAACGTCAAGCTTGCTGTGCATTATAGGACCTTTAAACCTATATCTAAGTTTTGCAATTTTCCAAAAATTATTGCTACATTTTGATTGTTTTCAAGATAGATAAATATTTGATAAACTCCTTCCAGTCTTACCTTTAAAAAATTTTGAACAAATAACTAGTTTAAAATAGGAAATAGGTCCTCATTATTTGAATAGTATTTTCTTGTCATACTCCTTCGGATATTTTAGCTGGTACCATCAGTCAATTTTCGCAGGTTTTTTATGCTTTCCTTCTTAGTGAGTGTTTCCCTGTAGTGGATAATGTTTTCCAAGAGTATCTTGGGAATTTTCCAATCGCAATTTTTCTCCTTTTTCTCTCTCTTTAAAAAATTTTCTGTAAGAAATATGACGATGAGTTAGATGGAAGAGGAATCTTGCCGAAATAGAGACGTTTTATTATTATTATTATTATTATTATTATTATTATTATTATTATTATTATTATTATTATTATTACCGCTTCCAATAACTATATACCTAGTTGACTATGCCACTCTTATATCAGAGGAGATATCAGCCCCTGTGGTCCACTGAACCAATGGTAGGCTCTGTCTACAAATCATAACGTACTAAATAGAGCGCGGGATTTCGTTGGAATGGGAAAAAGTATCTAGTTGCAGTGGCAAAATTTGCTAAATTGAAAACCAAACTTTTCACTATTCAACTTCTGAGCCCCCATAGATTCCTGCGCTATGGGAGAGCCCTACTCTTAACTTTCTAAAGCAAGACCTGCCAATTTGTACAGAGACCAAAGGTGTAAAAAAAGACTTTCGTTCCTAGATTTCAATTCCTTCCTCCTCATTCATGCCAGACAGACTTTCTGATGGATCGACAACTCGTGCGCTGATTTGTTTACCTTCTCGACTGCCATGTCGGCGGGGCGGATCCGCCAGAGGGAACTACGAGCGACAAACAAGGAGCAGTAAAAAAAAAAAAAAAGAAATCGAAAAATCTGAGCGAAGTGATTTTGACGCAAGCAGGTCATCGATCAAAGTCGCGTTGTTTGGTACGAGCACGAAACGAAACGGGAAGTTTTCTTTCCAACGTTTGCTTTTTATCTCCCTCTCGCAGATGGATTCTTCCTTACTTTAAGATCTCTTGGCTTTATGGATATACCTCGTGCCGAGAAAACATATTTGCTTTAAGAATCGGCCCCGTGTAGAGATTTTCTCAACCGCATGGGGTAGGGTGATGGTGATGAGAGACGAAGTGTACATCTAACCATAGTCAAGGGATATACTGTTCTAGATGAGGAAAGATCTGGGTCAGATCAGGCCTTTATTTAGGATCAGATCGAGAGTACACAGACAATATTTTTTAAGTTTAAAAAAAATTAAATGGATGAATTGTGAAAAAATCTGGAAATGTAAGGAAACGAAGATTTTTTGCGGGGATAAACTAAAAATCAATCACCCGTACCTTTTCAAACCAAAATCCCAAAGCACGGGAAGCACGGAAAAAAGGAGTAAAATTCCTGGGAATATTTACGATTGGTTGCGAAGGATGGATACATATAAACAGAGAATAAATACAAGCTTTTAAAGCAAATTCCGCATAATTTTCTCAATAATTTTCTTTTTGCATCATTTGCCTTCATAGCTCAAAAACGAAAGAGGAAAATCTCGGCAAATATTACAAACTCACCCTGGGGAAGAGAGACGAAAATTCGAACAGAATAAATACATAAAGTTGGTTAATCAAACATCCTCATTGCAAAGATAGACGTAGATTCAACAGACTTTGCTTTCAATTTAGGTACAGAAGTATTCAGATGTAGGAAGTTTAAAGCGGAAGCAAAACGCGATTGAAGCTTTTCACCTTGAATGTATACACAAACTCGCATTTGAATCTTCTCTGGTTCCAATTGGACGGCGTTGAATTTATTTGCGTACATTCGCATTAAATCCGCTTTGTTCCACGTATGGCCAAATGCGGGAATGTGGAACTTCATTCATCAGCATTCCGAATGCACCATTAGGCCTCACCATTTGGCGTATTGTTGTCATCAAGTTAGCTCAACATTGGAATTGTTTGGATAAATACGAATTATATCTCTAAGCAAACCAATGTCAAATATTTTCCAATTAATTACAACCTACCGTTGTGAACGAAGTTAAAAATATTTTTATTTAAATGCGCGCGATTTTATTTTTTTGGGACGAACTGTATTTGCCGTGAGTTTCCACCCTTTCTTCGTCAGGTTCCTCTAAGATTTCTATCACTTTTGATAAAGGTCACATATTACAACCTACCTCTACCTCATTAGTTTTCTCCTTCAATCATTTCTTCTGAAATCTCCTTCGGAACCCTCATTAGAGTGTATCAATATATGCCCAATTAATGTGAATCTTTTTTGTTCTAGACGCCTTATTGTTATTAGCCCCACCCCACAGGGGCGGATCTATAAACTTACTTAAGGGGGGACGATCTTACTAAGTAGGAGAGGTTATTTTCGAAAGGGGGAGGGTGATTAGAGACACTTCCCTAATTAACTCATATCCAAAGAAGTTTCATAATGCTACTTCGTTGTAATAGATGTTGTAAATGTATAGTGATCGAGGAAAACTTCACAATATAATTTGAATTCAAGCTTCTTTTCAGATCAAAAGCTAGTGATTGCTTGATAGTGCAACAAAATGATCAAGGGGACATACTCACCTCCAACTGGATCTGCCTATTGTACTCCAAAGGGTTCCCGTTATTCCTTTTAAGTACCTTTATTATTATTATTTTCGGTCCATCGAAACATTCTGCTATTGTGATCCAACTCTCTCCCATATTGTGATACATGAATATCATGTATTACATAGTTATTAATCAGGAGGGAATACATTTTTCACGGTAATTAACTGAAGGAATGATGAAGGTAGACGTTTATGCATGATAAGAGCATGATGGAAGGGGAGTGATTAAAAGTATGCACCATCATGGAGATCTTGAATTCGATATGCAACCAAGAAGAAAGGATTATTAACCATTCACTTAACATGCATATGTTATTGTGAATAAGAGAGAGGGGTTGATTAATAAAGAACTGAAAAGGACCATGGTTTCGAGAATTATATATTTGGGAAGAGTATTTTTCGACACAGTGGTTATTTACATACCTGACACCTGAATAAATACTATAATATTCTTACGTTTACTATTACTTTGTTCTAAAAATCAGTTATTTATGCTATTAGTTGTAAGAATGAACCGATTAATATTTATTTATAGGCTATCCTCCTTCAGTATATCACTTCATCTATATATACGTAACTATCTTCCTGGTTGCATGTAGTCTTACGAATACTATGATGGTTCCTACTACTGAAATGAAATGTTTACAGAATACCTTTAAAACAACTACCAATATCGTACTTCATCATCTTGCTGGCCAAAAAATTGAACTCAGCTTCGCTTTGTCCATTTTAAGAATAAATTAAAGGATTAACCTGCGACGAAATTTCATTTAAGTACTAAACACTGTTTGCTAGACTTGTTTAAACTATTATAGCATGTTTCCAGAAATAGAGTTAATACAGTGTTTGGGTATCTTTAGTCACGATTCCTTCTTTTCCTAAGGCTATTTTCGACGTCGCCTCCGCGTCTTTTTCATTTTCTCAGTCGAAAGCGTAACAGTGATTCATTCTTTGTACCCGCCTGAATACATTTAAAGTGAGACTTGAATTGTACCTCAATGTAATTAAAGTGATATCACTCAGCAAACTCTACTTTTGTCACGAATCATAATAATGACGTAACACATCTTGGACAGGATTGACTTATCCGCAACAGCTTTCAGTAAGTTGCCAATAATAGGTGTATAGGTATTGACTCTATCATATTCATTCTCTGTCTCTATCGGGTAGTTTTCCTCTCTTTCCATTGTGGATCCTCAGGCTATTCCGATCCGATGGAAGGGGAGGCTAAGTCGTGCAACGGACATCATAAATGAGCTTTACCAACTTTTTGGGTCATTAACACAGGATTATGATGTACAGGAAACGACCATTTCCGACACTCTCTCGTCATTAAAGGCTTTTCTAAAAGCCCTCCCCTTTCTATCAAACAACACTCCTCTCTTTAAAAGTTTCCGGAGCACTCGAACATGGCTGAACTATCTCTCTATCCGTCTCTTTTTAATCATCTTCGTGTTCGACTTTGCAACATGAAAAAGAACTGTTAAGGTTAGGATTACTTACTGAGTTGTAAATTAATGCGGCATCCCGCTAACGGTTTTCTTCAACTTTTCATGTTTTCACAATTCATCGTCGCCATCATTATTAATCTACTGGTCTTTGATATTTCCTCCTCATCTTCTTCTTATTGCTCCAAATCCAATTTTGGATCGTCCATCATTTTTATCCTTCCCTTTCTTCTCACATTCCTTTCTCCATTGTACTCTTCATCATGCCTTTCACCTTATAGTTCGTCCTTAACTCAAGCCCAATCCAATTTCTCTTCCATTCGTGTATTAATCCATATGTCATCGGAATCGGAAAATCAAATCTCTCGCCACTTAAAGCGAAACCAAATGAACTTAAGGGTTCTTAATCTTTACTTTCTATTATTAATGACTAGAGGTGTGCGGATATTCCAAGTTTCGAATCGAATTATATTTTTGTTCAACGAAATTGTCGGACTGTATCGATATCTGCAACTCGAATCTAATCAAATTGGATAAATATTCAGGTAAAGAAAATTATGTTTTCGTTATTTTTTTCTTTTCGTTGCTCAATTATCTACATGAAAATCGTTTTTTATAAGTTCGCTTCCAACCAAAACTATTTTAATAATCAAAATAACTACAGTTGCGAAATGATCTTATCTGAAATATTTTATTATAATAAATCTTCAATACTATTTTATCAAGAGTTGCCAAGAGGTAATAAAGGACGGGTGGAGGGGGTAAATCCGTAAATTTGAAACCCCTCAATCTTATGCACCACGGAATACTCCGATTTTTAGTGGAGAACTGTACTATGTCATCGATAAGCGGGAGGTCAAGAGATTAAAGCTTCATTTTGGGAATTTTACGAGGAAAAAAAGTAAAAAGTATCGAATATTGAATGGAATTGAATATGAAGTCGAATTTTTAAATAATTTAGTCAATTCGATTCAAAGTGAAAAAGCACGGTTCGTGCATCACTAGTAATGACCAATAAAGTGATGATTAATTATTACGTTTATCCAACGAAATACGGATCCTATATTGTACAGTGGACATTAATGTGATCTGCGAATTGTGATCAATTCTCTCGTTATTTGAATTTTTATTATTTAGAACACTGTCTCCAGAACCCATCATAAATGAGCGGTAAATAAATTCATTAGATACTAGATAAAACATATACGCGGTCCGGGTTTCGTTACGAAGCAATTCCAATCGAATTTGAGAAGTGAAGCCGAAGGAAGGAGAGCGAGAAAGGGAGAGTAAAGGAGCGACCCTTTGAGATCGTTGAGACATTATAAGGGGAGAGAAACCATGGGATATTGTATGGGGTTCTTCATTGGGTGCTTTGTTGATAGAAAAGGAACTTTAGCGGGGAATAGCTGTTCCTTAGCCGAAAGTTTCTCTTTTATTCTCTCCCTTTTCATCTTTCTACCCCTAAAGATGCCAGAGAACTTGACCTGTATAAGATACCCTCCTGAAAATATTGCATAGTGAAGCCCCGGGTTGCTATAGAGTAATTTTTTCTTGAAGAATTCAGAAGCTAAACTTTTTCGCCTTTTTCATTGTGAAAAAATCTCTACTAAGTTAAGCTGTTTATCATGTACGTTATTAATAATTCTCCAATAGATTTATAACGATAGTCGAGTTTTCGCCTAAACTAAGAGTGGCGAACCTTTTCCCATCCGAAGGCCAGTTTAGCAATCGATCTCGTACGAAAGACCACATGTTAAACTGTCAGGACACTTGAGTGCCTACATACAAATAATGAAACGTCAATAATTTTATATGAGAAATACGATTCAATCGTTGAGTGAAATGAGGGAGAACGTTGTCCGCTTTGTTCTCTTTGCTACATTAGCAGGATTGGAAAAAATATTGGGGGATTTGCTTCAGGAAGCGATAAAAAGGCCACTATGAAGGCCTAAAATGGCCATGTTTAGCCTAAAGGTCGTAGGTCTGGATCTTTTTTAATAGTTTTTAACGGAAACTCCAAATCTTTAACTAATCTCCTCCTAGATAATTGTTTTCGATATGATTCATCCTGCAAGAGGATCTCAGGTCGATTTCACCGCTTGTTTGACAAAGGCATACATGTTTACTTTCTGCGTCCCATTTACAGCATTTATCCGTTATTATATATCATGTCGTAAAGGAACACTATCGCCTTCATCCCATAATCATCGTCCCACACTGTCTTTGATGTCCATGATTACGCACAATACGAAGCTATCCCACTTGTCTATTATCTGCTCCTCTCTCCAGAACCCCCTTTAAGCTCATCTATTAACCCTTTGGCATCCATTGATCTCCGACTTTCCTTTGATCACCTCTTGCATTCTATACGGATGATGACCTTTATGTAGCGCAACGCATTTTGCCTTTCTCTGCTATACTATACTCCCTTCAGTTTCTAAATCTTCTCTAAGTGTTTGTAGTCTGTTCTAAGTCTGTCTCATCATGTTTGAGGAGGTGCTAATTCTCTTGTCGTCGATAAATGAGACGATTAAGCTTGAGTACTGGGATAAATGTGCTCCGAATTAAGAGAACTTAAATTTAAATCGCTGATATCGTAGGAAAAGACCTGATATCTCTCGAACCAGAAAGCTTTTAGAAACAATGGAGACTAAAATTTTGCGAAGGATTGCAGGAAAAACGTTACTCGAGAGAGAAAGGAGTGAGGTGATTGGAGGAGACTGTGGTGTGGAAGGCATTAATGAGTGGGTTCACAGAAGGAATGGATCGAACACATAGAAAGAGGATTGTGAAGGTCGCGAGGGATAAAGTTCCAAAGGGAAAAAGATGAGCGGGGAGACCAAGGAACAGATAAAGGGATGATCCGGATGTGGGATGAGAGGGGAGTGATGTACTGAAAGAAACAGGCAAGGAATTAATATTTGCGATCCTTCATTTATCTTTACACATACATTGCATCTGCTGATTGTGGCGCATGGCAGAATGTATGATTACGCTCGTTTATCTACAAAATTGACGGACTATGTAGATTTAGATCATTAACACACTATAAAATAGGAGACAAAATACCAAGAACGAAATTTAATCCTAGTTTTAAATTCCGTTTGAAGACACATTCACTTTCTATAGGATTCTTTCTTTTCTATCTTTTTCTCTTAGGATAACGAAACCTTGGACGTGATCGATGCATTTATACAAGCCTTCGCCTGTATCCTCATCTTAAATTCCGTAATTACTACCGCTCTGACGGTGACTATTATCACATCAGATCAAGAATGAGAGAGATTTGATTAGTTCTCCGCGGGACATTGTGATAATTCGCCAAAAACAGGTTCCTTTGCTGAACTAAAATGAATAACGAAAAGACGTAAATAATTATTCATTTCTGTTATTGGAAATGGTACCTTTATATTATAGAAGAAATAAAAGTACAATTTTAAACCATCATAAATGCTTAAACATTAAGGTAAATTTATAGCGTCTTATTTTTACAGAAATAGGAACATTTTTATGGAATCAAACACCCCAAATGAAAGTATCTATTTCTACGTTATTATCTACGTTATTCACACTCTTTGTAAATCACAATAAGCAGAATTTCAAAAGGGATTAACCCTACTTTTACTACTTAAATTTTCATTTTTGAGATGCTCCGTTAGCATGAGAATTTAAGAAAGATACTGATCTTTGCGAGTGATTTCTCGGGTGGCAGAACAAAAGAGACAGCGCGCTGATTGCTTTGCGACGCTGAGGAACGTTCGTTCTCTTTAAAAAATAATGTTTCGCCTCTATTTAGGTTTCTCTTTTCAAAAAAATCTTCTCAAAAGTATACAGTAAGAGACTTTTCCACGAAAGTGTTTGGAAAGCTGTCATACTGTATTAATGGAAAATCGATTCTCTCGCATGTTTCTCGATTGCACTACTAAATATTTTTCGGAATGACCTGGCTGCAAAAATGTAAACTGGTGTGGAACGAGGGAATATACGTTATTTTACGATCCACTCCAGCGAAATCAATATTCAAAAGCATGATTTTGTGCAAATCCATCGTACTATCAAACTTAGGAATTTTAAACAAAATTTATTTTAACCGACCGGTTTTGGTTTCGCGGAAGCATCGAAACTTTACCGCATTTTGCGGAATGTGTTCAATGACAAAATAGTGGTATACAGAAATCGTAGGTACTTAAAATACTCCTAAAATTACGTACATTACAAGGTTAAATTGTTTCACACTTATTCCCTAATAGTATGGAGGTAATCCAGACATTGCCCATTTCAGAGAAGACCAGAATAAAGTTATTTCATCTCTGAAATTCCTAACAGGTGATTACTTTCGCCCGGCTCGATGGATTTCCGACCAATAATTTTTAATAATTTCCCTTTTATTCCTCCTATAGGCTTATGTAAGAGTCGATGCCGGAGGCTTATTTAGGATCATGAAAAATACATCGGAGCCATTCGGCCCACTGACATTTCCCTTAAGCTCAGGGGATTGCACGCTCTGTCATTTTGCACAGTGACCAGAGGCGTGAACAGCGCTCGGGAATGAGTGGGAGCAGCATTTAATAGCATAAAAAAGGGAAATCCCACCCCGAAGCAGATCGTTTCATTTTCCACGTGGAGGAATCTATTGGATTGCCACAACCCGCCTCCCTTAGGGATGACTTGTAAATGACAAGATAATATTAGGATTTGATGGATTCTTTTGTCCCTTCACACGGTCCGACTGACATACCAGCGTTTATTCTGACTCGAAAACTCCCTCATATCCGTTTACCATGTATTTTATTGCTTGTTATTAAATGGGAATATAATAAAACAATGTTGTCTGTCATTTCTAGTAGCGGAAGTTTTAGCTCTTTAATAATTTCCTTTGCTATTAACGAACATTTAGTTATCAGTAATGAGATGATTAATCAAAATCGGAATTATTGAAAAATTTAAGGCACTGGAATCAGAAATTCTTTTCCGAGATCAGAAAAATTCCGGAAACGATTCTTTGGAATGTTTTGTTGAAAACTCAGTCTTTGTTTCCTGGCAGTAATACAATACTAATTAGATAAATATTTATTTTAACTGCTAGGAAATCTATAGATATTTATATCTTCAACGTATTGTATTTTACTTACTCTTGTATAGGAAATGAAATCTTCAAGGTTTTACCCAATTCTCGAACTTTCCAGAAAATCCGTTGGCACTATATGTATATACATCAGTATCCCCATCTTCGGTTGAACAGGAACAATTATTTACAACGGTTTATTTACAAATAAGAAATCAACTTCAAGACAAAGGGAAACAAAGTTTGGCATTTGTCGAAACAAAAATTATTTCTAGTCGTATTTCCACGTCTCTGAGAATTATGTTATATTTTATCAAAGTTTTAGAACATTGTCTATTTAACGGAACGTGGATGGAACATAAGTATAAATACTTGAAATAATAAAGATTCTTCGAAAGATGAGAACATTTTCTGTTAGCAGGCGCGAGAGAACGAGTGTCTTTTGACAATCGATAGGTCGATCCATATCGACCTGTTGCCCACAGCAAGTACGGAGAGTACCAACATCACAGCCACTTATGTTATCGGTGAAAGAATGCAGGCCAAAGTATAAAAGTTTCCGACTTATATATAACTAGCTTCTCAGCTGTATTTCTCCTAAGATTAATCTTCCAACTTCTCGTTGTTTTCACTGCAACTTGATTTCAAGTTGGCGATGATGTATCAAAATTTCCTCTTCAGTTATGAAACGGCGAAAATCCCACTCTTTTACGTTGCGAAAGCTTAGAAACATGCGTAGAGAGGTTTACTTCTTCAGGATTTTGATCTATTTGATCCAAAGCAGTACCCATCTTACAGCAGTTTTCGTACTTCCAAACATGCAATAGCTCGTTTGAGATGTGAGGTTACATAAGAAATCCTTTGCAATTTCATCCTTTTATCTTCTGTCAACGCTCCGTGCTCTTTCCAATATCATCTGCAGTTGGACCTTTGAGAAGATATGCTGAATGCTGCTTCCGTTTTATACTCATGTTGCCTCTCCAAAAATAACCGATTCTAAAATCATATGATGTCCGCAACTGAATTTCCGCAGAATTATCCTCTTTTCTACTTCCGAATTTAACTCAAGTTTGCTCCCAAATTTTTTACTACTCTTAACGCTAACAAATTGGAGTATTTTATCAACCCACTTCCGTTCATGAAGATCAATCTACGTGCTCGATCAAACATCAGTAGGCGCCTTTACTGGATAAACAGAAAACTAAACTTTGATCTAAACGATTCCTTATATTTATCCATAGATTGAGCATATTTAGACATCTTTAAGCTTAGAAAATTCTTTTAAAAAGCTGAGTAGAGGAATGTATTAGAGGTGTATTCGCGATATAACGTGAGTACAGAATGGCAGGAATATATCGAGAAGGGATCGATCAAAACATCATGCCATTAAGAAAATTGCTCAAGAAAGTTAGGAATGCACTTATGTCACAGTGCAAGGAAGGAAAATGTAAATAAATGCATTTCAATCAAATTTTCAACAGGAGGTTTACCTAATAAAAATGTTCTTTTTCACAAAATAAGTCTGGGAAATTTATAAACGAATTTTTAATTGAAACATTCTGGTCTGAAGGTTATATTAGCAAACCTTACTGTGAATGTACCGCGTTATTCGACTTAAAGTATAAAGAAGTGAAGTTTCTTTGGCTGATATTGTGATTCCTACATATTTTCGGAATGTTTTTGATGACCTAGTTCCTAAATATCATCTAAGTTAGTGATTCAAAATAACTGAAAAGATTTAAATTGCAAGGTCTTTCATTCAGACTTAATTTAGGAAGAATCGTTAACTCAGCTTTGTTTCCTTTAGTAAACCTCACAATTATTTTTTCTGAAGTTTACCTTTATTACAAACACTTTAATTTATTCCACTAACTAGACTTTGTATACTCCCTTTGTGACCATACAAATTCCACATAAACTATCACTTCTCTATCGTTTTGGTCATCGCGCTTTATCGAAAAAGTTCTCAAATCACATTCATCCTCCTTAAATTCAAAGCTTTGTTCTACATATACCTTCATTACCCAAATGACGTCCTTTGTTCCTTTCTTCTCTGAAAACCAAACTAATCTTCTCCAATTCGCCTCTTAAGTTTTCATCGATCCTTCTATTCGGAACACTTTCAACAACTTTTCTGCAGAATCTAGATATTCTCTTTTGAGGCGGCATTACGATATCCTAAAATGAATGCTTGATAACGTAATGTGCCATTTAACAAAAGAAAAATTTGATCTGACTTAAGAGAAGTGGCATCAAAGAGACTGAAATAAAAGATAACAGAACGATAGCCGAAGATATTATTTCGCTATTTTACTTAGAGGACGGTCACTACTACTTCTCCTAGCAGAGTTGTACAAATATTTTTGCCATCTGGTTAGTAAATATTCTATCTGCGAAAAGTATTTATTCTGTTTTTAAAGCTTCATGTACTAAAGGAGGAATCAAATATTCTCGATGGTAAACTATTGGATATTTTTTATTTTGTATTTCTTATCTAGAAATAATTACGGTATGATGTATGTATCATGTGACGATTTCAGAGGAAATTGACATATTCGTTAACTGAGAATTTTGCTCGGAATATGTCATTAACAAATTACGAGCAATAAGAAGCATAGGTGTATACGTAAGAAAGTATTCATTGAATGTAAATTATTATTTCGTTATAAAGCAAAGCGTGGGGCTCACTGATAGGCAAATGCGTATTCTATTCGCCTTTAGTGAAAGTAGTTTCGGGTTCGATTCTCGGTGTGGTTCCACATATGCAAAAAGACAGTTGCCAAAGTCCTTCAGTAATACTACTGCTGCTAATAAAGCACGCAGGAAAACAACGTTAAATGCTTGGAGCAAAAAATTAATCGAATGGACCCCAGCATGGACAATACATGTTTTTTGTTTCAAGCCATTGTTTTTTTGTAATAGAATTCTAATTAATCATCTAGCGAATTCCTCATATTCTAGATTTAGAGTCTAAGCATTAAATATCACTTAAACACCACCATCATTATTTAGCCGATGAAGATATTTTCGCCGCTGGAAGTTCTCTCTCTATTTCTGCTTCAAAGTGTAAGAAATCTAAACTAGATACAGTTGAAAGACTGTTATCATTTAACTGTTGACGATTTTTTCGGTGCTGGAAATTTCCTCTCCATTTCTGCTCTAAAAAGTAAGAATCGAAATGGCAGTCGAAAGACTGGAACTAGGAGCAGATGTGCTAGAATACAATCGTCTCTTCGGAGTAATGGAATGCTATGGCAAATGGTGAAAGAGTGGAATTGAGAGAGAGAGAGACGGCAGGCTATCGATTTCATTTGTTCTGTCACTTCCATTTGCTTTTTCCTCCGACACTCGTTCGCGAAACATTTGATCAGTGCGGCCCCAATTTCCGCTCGTCCCGCATTTTCGTTAGCTCTCTTCGGTCGTTCGGACCTATTTTTGCCAATTTTCTCTTCCGAAATTTCTCGCTTTGAAGTTTGCTTCTGCTGGCAATCGACGCAGGCGGAGTCAGCCATTAAACACCTAAAGCGCGATTAGTACGACAGCTCTGCGCAAATGTGTGTCAGATCGCTTTAGAAGTTGCATGTTTTATGCAAAAAGGTGGCTCTAATTTCCATCGCTTCGCTTTTGAAATTTCGTTACCGATATAAAAATGAGCCAAAATATCTCAATTCGGAGGTTGGGTCCAGCAGGGGTAAAAGGGCCTTTCCCTACCGGCATATCTTGATAATTGGCGCAGTAGGCCCATTATAACGAGAGATCCCAAAGAGAATTTGCCGTAAAATTTCTTTTCAGTTATAATTCTTGTCGAATACCCTCCTTTATTACATCGCAGAAACAATAAATTGCCCACTTTAGAGTGAAAAAGTGAAAAATCAAATTTTAATTTGTGAACGGAAGGACGAAGCTAAACGAAAAATGAAAACAGAATGAAGTCGAAAATAAGAATTCAAATTTATATAATAAAAACTCATGAAAATTTTAATGCTCATACTATTGTTACTGATACGTGAAGAACAAGTAGAACCATATGGAGTCACCGGATTCAAAAACTGAGAAAGTGAAAGAAGAGAAACGTTAAAAAGTAAAATCTAGGTATAGGATAGTGAAAAAGCCGATCGCAAAGAAATATAACAAATAGTGACTGGCGCTCCAACTCTAAAGTTCCGATCTCAGGTTCGGTTCTGGTTATCGACTTTTCTGGCAGAGACATGATTGATTTTTCTGGTTAAGGAAAAGTTGTGAGAGTTTGTTCATTGCTAAGATCCCCCTCTGTATTTTCCAAAAAAATAAACCTCAAAAAAATCCAAATAGATGTTTTTAAGAGCTTTTTAAAATTAACTAAATTCAAGTCAAAATTAGAAATTAATGACAATATGGGAGAAAACTGAGCATGGAGTATGATAAGGATGTTCTATATTTCATAAGGAATTCTGGGATACAATGAGAGAGAGGATACTGTTGCCCCCTTAAATTTCGGCGGAGACGGAAATATTTAACAATTCCGAGGGAAAGTTTATCCGAAGAGGATATATTTGTAGCTAGAGCATTGCCTTAAATATTTCATTTCATTAGATAACTAAAAATTTAAAAATCTCCCTTTCCATTGAATACATTGCGTATGCTCGCCCACTCACATGGGAATTCTATAGATCCGCTCGTGTCCAGCTAGCAATTTGATTAGAATGGAAGCGTAGCTCTGGTAATAAAGTATAATCAAAGAGCTTGTCTCGTCACTTGTCACTTCTTTGCTTTTCTTTCCAAGGTGTATTAGTTGTCTGCACGTTAGTCTCATAAGCACTTGCACGATCGTTATTGAGTTGATGTGTTTCGACGGAAAGGCCTCATCTATACACACAATTACCAGAGTAAATAACGCAAAAGTCGCTTATTTCAGTCTTTCTTCGTTATGTTTTCTGCCTCCGCGCTAAAGTTCTTCCCCTTGGCCTAGAAAAAATGACTACTTTGACTTGGAAACGCGGAATCTACGCGCATTATCATTAGTGTAAATATATTAAACCATCCATCGTTGAGAAATTAATTTAAAAATAATAAGCTCTACTTCTTAGTGGGTGTTAATTTAGATGATTCGTTAGAGGGCCTATGAAAATTTGTACACTGTCCTATAAGAATTACATGTCATGATTTTATCTTTTGCACACTTCTGTTGTTTTAAAAACTTAAATTAGAAATATTGATCATACAAAACCGAGATTATTATCAAAATAAGGGAAATTGAATAAAAACTTTTATTACAGCCATTTAATATCTCATTCGGTTTGAATTAACCAAGATATCGATGAAATCTACGAGGGGTTATGGGATTTAAAAAACCCTAACGACCAAGGCAATTATTGAATTCGATCTCATGGATATATATATGAATACGTGTAAATAATTATTATAGAATTCAAAGGGTTTTAAAATGATTAAATTGAGTTTTGGCATTTTGACGAGGTTATAGCGGAGAAGAATAAATATAGAGTACTAATATATGCTGTAATCGTTAAGCTATTACGCGTTCGTGATCCCGCTTGGCTCATATATCCGATACATGAAACATAAAGATAAATTAATTTGGATCAACCATGTTTATTAACTAGCTCTATTTGCTGAAAGGTTAAAATCAAGTTATGAATGAAATAAAATTTTGTGTGTGCCTAAAACCACAGTGGAGAGAAGCAAGTTTAAAGAGATTTGTATAATATTTACTTTTGAAACCGACTACATATATTTAAGCAAAGATTTATAAGCAGTAATTTAGTGCCCGTTGCCATGGGCAATGTAATAAAAATCGCATGTAAAGTGTATAGCATTTAATTTGTAGCTGCTGCACATTCATTGGATAACTTTATTTGCGATATTCTTGTTAATCATTAACTTTCATTAACTGCTCTGTAGCAAATGTCGAATAGCTTCGACGAACGACCCATTTCATTCAAATTAATGGAGATCGATGTTACACCGGAAGAGACTTCAATAATGGCATTTAAAAATGAATGGCTTCATTTTGTATATTTAAAATTTGTTCCCGCAATCGTTCAAAATTATCGACAATTCGAATGTGACAGAATTTTTTTGTTCCCTTCAGCTGAGATTTGTTAACTGTTAATGATCGAATATTTGCCTTATCATTTGTGTAGCTATACATGATAACTAAAGCTTTGATTTATGAGACAGATTACTTCAGTACCATCTTCAGCTAATGAAACTGGCTATATTGGTAGAAAAAATTCGATTTCAGCTCCCTGAGGAAGTCATCACTTGGCCGGAATCCTTAAAAGGGAGTCGTTGAAACGTTGAAGAAGATATTTCATCAGAAATAAATAGACTCGACCACCTTTTTTTTTACAAAAACAAGACGAGGAGGAACTCGAAATTAGTCGCCGGAAGTATCTCTGTTTTTATGCGAGAAAATAAACACGAATGAATTTCTTCTTGCTGAAATTTCTACTTTGGTTTTTCAAAGGTAATATTTAGATACCGAAACCGAAAGATCTGGAAGTCAATCTACGAGGCTATGAGTAGGCTTATCATATTATCAGTATATATATAAATAGGGAGCTCGCATTAAAACATAGGCTGAGCAAATTTGATATTCTTTCAAGACGCTTTGTGTGTGCATCGTCACAAGTTTACTTGCAAAGTGAAACAATTCCCTCTCTGTTTGCTTCCTTTGCGAGAAATGCGTCAAAAACATCGCATTGTGAGTTGGCTGTCTCAACGAGGAACCCTGGTGGCATGGAAGACGTAGCATGATGTGTACATGCATGACTGTAGTTAAATGGTTAGAATACCTGCCAGAAATGTTGGACACAATGGTTCCAGTTCCAGTCATGTCGGTATTTCCAATCCCTTACACAATAAAGCCACTTACTGAATAAAGATTCGGATTTACATCATTGTACTATCAAGTAACATTAGAAAATTATACAACTACTGCAGCAAGCCTTAAATTTTACTGCATCGCCATGGTTCCATTCTTATACACCTCAGCTATATCATAAATACAGTTACTATTACATAGTTATCGTCGTTTCTTTAAGTCACATGTCATTTTGTCACAATGTCCATTATAACTTATAATTTACAAAACAATTTCAAAAGCGTCCCATTCATATCACTCATTCACAGTAAACTACCACATCTACATATTAATTTACTTTTATACTTCTGTCTTAAGGGAAAGTTTAACCTTTCCCTCTCCTTCTTAGTTTTCCATTTAATGAATTTTCATATCGAAATATCCGATTCTACATTATATTCTTTCTGGGTGTTATTCCTTCAAAACGAGAATGGTGTAAAATTGACCGATACCATGCGTTAACGCCGCACAGTGGGCTAGAATCGAAAAAAGCTGGCCAAAAATACGAAAACGCTTTTTTTGAGTGAGGACTACGAAACTTCGCATACTTGATTTAGAATAAATTCTGCACACAACCATGGAGATCATTTAAGTAGGATCCTCCCCATTAAAATTATACAGGGGGTCAAAGTTGACCAATTTTTGCGAAAATTTCCAGTTTTCGATTTTTCACGAAATTCTTCAACTTTAAGTCAATTTTGAACACAAACTAGGAAAATCATCCAGTAAAATATGATGCCATTTTATAAATATGTTCTTTGTCCTTCATAAGACTTGGTTTCAATGAGCTCTGGTGAATATTTATGTACTTTACATGACAAAATGGCGGACCCTGATTTTGGAACAAATTTTCACCTAAAGCGAGAAAAAAAGTTGATTGAGACACCGTGTGACACGTAGTTATTTACACCACGATAAACTACTAACCTTCGTTAATGGGAATCTGAAATAAAATCTTGCCCCAATTTGCCCCAATAATATATAAGTCGACTTTTCGACAACGCTGCAAGGGCCAAATCCGCGCGGCGGAGCACCGTCCTCCGCTACGCTCTCGTGTTTTGGGAGGAACAACGAACCAATACGTTTCTGATTCGTTCTTTTTGTATATTTTGAGCATTATTATACTTCGTACATATCTTAGACATCAATATTTATTACATAGTCACCATTTCTTGTAGAGTGATGATTGTAAAAAATGAAATGGGTTATGCTTTAAAGCATTGGACCACGTAAGCGATATTCATATCATATATTAGTTTACTTTTGTGCGATAATGCTAAATTTCCACTAAATCCTGCAGTCAAAGTTTTAAGTGAGTTTATAATGAAGTATACGGTGTTTTTATAAATTACCTTTTCTATTAAATGCATTCCTCGTCTGAAGAATCTTCATCTCCATAAGCCAATTCCTCCTCATTGTTTATGACTAGGAGCCCCTTAATCTCTTTGCTCATATTCCTCGATCCTTTCGTTGCTCTAACTGGTGCCGATATTGAAATTAGCGGATCAGAAGTTAGAAGTAATCTTCGGAACAAATCTTCGTTCGTGGCCACTCTGGAGTGTTTCCTTGTGTATCTCTCCCGGTATTTCCTTGCGTCTTTATTCCGGGCCTCCATTGCCTCTTCTGTCAGTTGCCCTAACGGAAGGATTGCCTGTTTTGCTATTTCAGCCCCGTGTATAAGTACTTTATGTACTGTTGGTGGCATATAGTACCACGGATATAATCGGAGATACATCTCTGCTGTAGCACAGCAATAATCTTTGAACGCTATTTCATTTAGTGGAAAACCACTTGAAATTACCTTCAAGATATTGGCGAATCTTTTTATGAGATCTTAGTCAATTGTTTTTAGGAAATGTATAATTAAATTATAATTGGGCGACGGTAGTTTAGGAAAAAAATTAATAATATAAAACAAACCATATACAGAACTCTTATCTTTGTGAGTGAAAATTTCTTCTTTATCTATTTCAGTGTCCTGTTTTTTACATTTAATAAAAGATTACGCATTAATAAAAATAAATTCAACCTCGCACCTGTTATTTCAGCTGCTAGATTTAACTAGCGGACTTTTAAAGAAACGCTTTGATGTATTTCCATAATTTGTGGAGCCATATCCTGGTTTAGGTACATCTACAATCAGTCCCATATTTTTTCTAAACTCTTTCTGAATATGAGATTTTCTCTCCTCAAACAGTAATTTGTGATTACCACGAGCCTACTTAAGAATATTAAGATAAGTTCAATGGGTACGTCTTATGACATAACATCATACTCATCAATATGGTACTCTCACCTACAGTTGCTTAAAGGTAAGTCGGAAAGATATGTAATAAACACTCAAAAAATTCTAATTCAACCATGCAGCGTAGAAATGCTATAGGACAAATTTTCTGCGCCCACTTTTCGATTACTAATCGCCGATAGATTGTTCATATTCGAAAATTTCTCTCCGCAAATATAGCATTTTATAATACATGCAGGACAAAGGGAGTAGAGAACACTCAAATAATGTTAGCACATTTTAAAACGATCAGAAAATACATCATATTTACCACCGTATTCTGATACGTTAAATAAAAGGGAATATATAATGAAAAAACATACCTCACCAGATATAATTCCTATGAAATATCTAAAACCTCACTCGAGGAATGCTACCAGGAGATTGTCGAAGACTTCTTGTTTCACAGAACTGTCGTAGCTACAAAACACAACACCTTCTTATCCAATGTTCGAATAGAACTGAACTATTCCTAAGCTTGTAAGGAAAAATCACGGACATGCAATTCTTAGGGTACTTTTAATCCGGAAAAAGCGCAGCTGCCTGTCATAAAACGAGCCCTTTGCCGAACTTTTCCAGAGCACTGCGACGGTCACCAAAACAACTCCAGATGTGGCCAATTTTTGTATTTGAAGAAAATGCTACGCTATATGCCACCATTTTCATAATATCACAATTATATTTCATTACTGTTATGAAATTACACAAAGTGGTGGCTTTTTGTATCGATTTTGTAAGAAAATTTTCAGTATAGTTGAGAGTGAGAGTGAAGAAGCATTCAGTATCAAAATCACAAACATAGTTATCTAAGATATGTACAAAGTATAATAATGCTCAAAATATACAAAAAGAACGAATCAGAAACGTATTGGTTCGTTGTTCCTCCCAAAACACGAGAGCGTAGCGGAGGACGGTGCTCCGCCGCGCGGATTTGGCCCTTGCAGCGTTGTCGAAAAGTCGACTTATATATTATTGGGGCAAATTGGGGCAAGATTTTATTTCAGATTCCCATTAACGAAGGTTAGTAGTTTATCGTGGTGTAAATAACTACGTGTCACACGGTGTCTCAATCAACTTTTTTTCTCGCTTTAGGTGAAAATTTGTTCCAAAATCAGGGTCCGCCATTTTGTCATGTAAAGTACATAAATATTCACCAGAGCTCATTGAAACCAAGTCTTATGAAGGACAAAGAACATATTTATAAAATGGCATCATATTTTACTGGATGATTTTCCTAGTTTGTGTTCACAATTGACTTAAAGTTGAAGAATTTCGTGAAAAATCGAAAACTGGAAATTTTCGCAAAAATTGGTCAACTTTGACCCCCTGTATAATTTTAATGGGGAGGATCCTACTTAAATGATCTCCATGGTTGTGTGCAGAATTTATTCTAAATCAAGTATGCGAAGTTTCGTAGTCCTCACTCAAAAAAAGCGTTTTCGTATTTTTGGCCAGCTTTTTTCGATTCTAGCCCACTGTGCGCCGGGAGATCTCTGGACAAAACGGGGCCTGTGGTGAGCCTATGAGTAAAATGCCTCTTTCTCGGCTCAGAATTCTTCCTAATGTCACGAGGAGATAACTAGAGTTGCTGCACCGAATTGAATGCGGCATCTCTCTTATGGTATCTATTATATATAGTTTAGGAGATAATGCTGAAGCTCAGTTTGCTTGTTAGTTTTGCTAACGGCCTTAGTTTTTTTAAATTATTATTCCTTGGGATAAAAGTTGCATCGAAGCTTTCGTTCATATGCCCGAGAATATATTTCGAAAAAAATGTATGTCATTGTCCGCCGAAAAGAATTTATAGATAGATTTCAAAATGGTACGCAATAGGAAAGAAATAAAGATCATATGATGACCTCCAGCTTCGGACTTTCTACTGTTTAGAAACGACAAAACTGAAGGCCATCAGGATAAAAACCAGTCACTCCCACGTGAAGTTTTATACACTAGCCATTCCAAATAAAATACTGAATTTTAATCGCTGAATTAAATTTGAAAATATCTCTTTTTTGACATTTTGACAGGAAATAGAACCAGTTCTTCGAAATGGCTGTGATGCTGCATTGGTATATTTCAGTAAGAAAACTATGCTTAAATTTAAACTTTACAATTCCTGTTCATATTCCGAACAGCAGAAATTCATATATGCGATTTTAAGTAAAAGTAACGGTAAATAATGATATTGACCCTGCATAATGAAACCTTTAAGTAATAATTTAAGGTTTGCCATCTAGCAGTGCGAAATGACTACATGTAAGGCTCTCGGATAGTCAAGTCGGCAACGCATTCAACTTGAACGCGGTCTTTGGTTCGATTTCCGGTAGACATCTATGTGTGCGAAAAGACCTTAGCTGTCGAGGAATTTGAAAAATAATAACTACTATTAGTTGTACCATAACATACAACGTTCCTTTTTGTATTTGGAGTAAGCTCATTCGGTCAAATTAAATATTTTCGGATGTACGAAGATAATGTTTGATGAATTTGATCTTAAATAAAATTATGGTATAGAAATTATCTTTATCAGGGCGTGTTAGGTTCAAACAGTCGTTTTTATTCAGTTTTTGCCTATTATTATTGAAAGGAATTGATAACGATATCGCTGAAAGTAGCTGGCATGCTTAAATCGTGGTGTTGAATCATAGATATCAAAGTTATGCTTGAGAGATACCCCAAAAGTTATCTAAATGAATATAATTGGTTGATGTAACAGGTATTCACAAAGCAAAATAACAAGGAAACATCCATGTGGAGAGAGTGAGCAATAGTATTCGAGAGACAAACACATCTCGATTCTTCTTTGGTTTGTTTTCCTGCTGCATTCTGATGATACAACGAGGATTGTATTAATTCGGCAGCGTCAAAAGATAACGTGGAAGAGGAAATGTTGCGGAACGATCATTAACTTTGAACTGTGCTCAGCACTGAATAGGATTAATAGTTCCTATCAATCCCCAAAATTAAGAAACTAATGGAATTCTTTCATTATTCTTTCAGTCTACCATTCAGCGCCATTTTCGATATTTAGACGAGAACTTGCGGACTATGCAAATAAATCTTTGTCAAATTCGTGCGAGAGCAAGTCCAAAGAATTTCCCGTATAAAAGTGACAATAATCTGATGGACGAGGAAGCGCAACTATACCTTCATATTTGTGTACAAATTCATGGGATTATTTGTCTCAGTTTATAAAAGGACGTTCATTTTCAAATGCAGAACTACAAACACACAATTTGAAACAGTTTGACTCGTGTAAATATCATGAATTCTCATGTATTATGTAAAAGAGAAAAAGATTCATTTTTTCACCCTCGATATCGTTGCTATAGATGTCAAGCGTCGATCGACTGTTCAGCATGCTACAGGACCGTGTCATCTCATGACAACAACTGTATCCAACGCCCAATGGAATCTGTTTACCATATTCATGCCTAAGTCACCCTCTGCCGTTTTCGTCCCTCTTCGAAACATAAATCAACCAGCCCTGAATGCGTCAGAATGTATTTCACTCCAAAGTCAACAGAAGTATATCTGCTCTCCAATTTAATGCAACGACTATTAATGTTTACTTTCTTTATGCAGATGGACCTTAGGGAATTCTTTAAAATCTTCTTTGTGCCAAAACTATTTCAAAAACAAGTCCTTTACTAAAGAGTACTTTTGGTTAATATTCTTCTCTGCAAATCTTGAATATATTCCGTTGGTTGAACATATAAGTGAACCTTTGACATGTGATTAAAATTTCCAATTACTATTAGTAATAATTGTTACGTTTCATCATTAAAATACATAAACGTACTTCTGTGAATCTAATATTCATACTTTACGCTATACATGAGAACCTCTTTTGTACTCGTTTTTACGACAACGAATATTTGTATTCTGACATATGTTAATTACTTTTGTAAGTTTTATTGTTTAGAAAGCTAAAATATCATTTTCTACCATTTCGCACTCTTTTCTAAAAATTTTGCAGTCTTTTTCATCTCACTTTTCTTTGTTGATATTTTCCTGCGGTGGATATATTTTTTCTGTGTATGCGTTTCAATAGAATATGTATACGCAGTCACACAATCGAATTCTGCAAAATGCTAGAACATTCTGCCATACCTTAAAGGTAATTTATAATGGATAAAACGAGGAAAGTGAAAGAGCACACTACTTTACTATTGTGAAATAAGAGTAATACCACGTTAATAAGTTATCCCAAATCCGTTCAAAGAATTATATTTTCATTTATATGGAATTGTGAAGAGTTTGTATGTACATATACTGCCAATGATATACTGCCATATACTCGTACTGCAATCATTCATTCTCATTCCGAAGCACCTCATTTCAGTAGCGATCAGTGTATCGACTGAAGGGAGCAAAATGCGAGCTAATCTTCATGCTTCAAAGAGCATTGTTATTGCCCAAAAAATTGCGCCATTACTATACGCCATATCGATCCTCCTAAAAGCTAATGTCTTGATTCATCTTACGATAAAAAGTAAAGCAATTTTCCGCATGAAATAAAATCCGCAGTTGTATCGATATTTTTTAGCGAGTGGTTAAAAGACGGTGACGCGCGCCCGTTGAAAAACATGCCATCGTGAGCCACGGAAAGGGAAACAGGGAACGAAGTGGACAAAGGCGTTGACGTATCCGAGATAAATTTCTCATCCAGGACATTCATTTTTCATCCGCTGAGTAAAATAACGCAGGAGATGTCTACTATGAAGGAAAAGGCAGTGAAAACACTCTTTTCTCAAATCCAGATGTCAGCGGCACATCCAGAAGCAACATCGTAAAGCTTGCAAGAGTGGGCGTTTTTAAAATAGAAGTCTTTGAAGGGGAAGCTATACACAAACAAGGGACGGTATCATAACCTCTTTGCGCACTCGTAAAGTAAAGAGTTCAAAAACTTTCATTCTCGGCCATTATGTAATTCAGAAGTTGAATGGCTCTCCGGATGAGTTTATATTCAGATTATTATTCGCTGCCATAAACTTCGGAAACGATAAACTTCACGCGGCTTTCGCTTCGTTTCACATCGATCGTTGATTGCCTAGATGACAAGTGACTCCATTACTCACCCTTTCAACAGTGTTATATCAATTCGCCGAATCCCGTTTATACGCTATGACCATTACGATGACCACTTTTCTATGGAATCATCTTGCGTAAATATCCACCATGAAATATCCATTTCGAAGATACCATGTAGTTTTCCTTAAATTAATTTTGGAAATCAACATTTTTCATTATCACCATTGTATATATTTATCTAAAAATCTTTACAGATAAATTATGGAGTTGAGCTAAGAAAGTTATCCGATAACTCATAGTGGTAATCTTTTAACGTAAGTAGTATATAAAATCACAGCGTCTAGTTCCAGTTGGTTTTGCGTGAGAGATATTAGATTAATAACAGTTACTATTTCGTATTATTGAAAAGAATTACTAAAATAATAAACTAATTACACTCCGTAAAGTTAAGCTCGGTTCACTGCTAGTTTTTAAGTTGAAATTATACCAAGAGTGACTTTATAGTTCAAATATTTCTGAAATAAGACACAACTTATTCGCAAAAGCATTTATCACACAAGCAATATGTTTAATATAATCTTATAATTACAATGAAAATTTTCCGCTACACAAATCGTTCGTTTTCTAACGAACTATGTTAAACTACTTTCGCTTTAAAATTATTCCAAATGATATTTGAAATATCATTGAAACTATGATATTTGAAATTCTCCCATATTACTTACAACGAGATTATTAAATGGAGGACCAGCATGAAGATTCGAGGATTATGAACTCTTCCGTAACATCGGAGGAAGAAAAACCCAAAAAATGGATCCTTCTTTGTATTTTTTACATCGAAGAATCGATAAATTTTTATAGAAAAGATTTTCAATGCTCGATTAGGTTGCTCATTCTGCATGATAAATTTAAGTCAACCGATCCCTGTTCTCAATATCACTTCCTATTGACTCTGGAATTGCGACGCTACAGGAAGAGTCATTCAAATCGTTTTTCACAGAAGGATGAAGCGGAAGAAATATAATACAGAGATAGAGCCTTGGCTTCGGCGAGGCAGCAGAGGGCCACTTAGGGAAAGAATATCGGCTTCTGCTCAAATAAATAGCAACATCTACCTATAAATCTATGGTAAGATGCAGAGGTGGCTGCAATACTCCTGGAATACTCCGGAAAAAGGACCGAAAGTAGATTCAATAATACTTGAAATTTCCTTTACTTATTCAGATATGACAGGTGCATACTGATTGTAAATAATCATTATTTTTACGCTCTAAGGAATACAGACGACCAAAATAGACCACCTTAAACCAATGCTATGTACTTGAAAAATTATCATGCATCATTCTGATATTATTCTTTCTATCATTCGATTTTCCATGGTCTATGTCTTTCATTTATCAAGATAGTGTATTTCTTTACAATATACTTTGATTTTTTAATATTTTTTTCAAAATGGTTCAAAACACTATTTCTTTTTGACCGTAATTAAAAATTGCATTTGAATGAAGAAATCCAAAGCTTCCAAAACCACGAAAAGTTTATTAACATAGAACCCAAAGAAATTCTTAGTATATTCAAGCCATTTTTGGAGTGAAAGTTGTAGAGTTATCACCAATACTCTATATTTATAAAATAATTGAATCCATCAGGCTGGTGTAAAATTATGTCAAATTTTGACCTCCTTTTTCTTTTCAATACTTCCAAAAGGTCAAAGAAGCTGGCAATCCCCTTACGTGAGTAGGAGAGCAATTTCAGGCCCCATACTCGAAAACTAAACTTCGGTCAGCTTTTTCAAATTTTAGCTAGCCTGTGGGATAGTGACATGGCTTTAAGATTTTGACCGAGTAAGCTGATATCCCCTTGACTTTGGAGACGCAATACCCGCACGTGTGAGAGGGACACCCTTTGGCAGCTCAATGAAAATGCGGTCGACCACACATTGCAGCGTCAGAAATGCCATTGACGACATCGCTCGACAAGTGGAATCCAAATCTTCTCTATTTAGCCTTCTCCGATGGGTAAACAGCTTCGTCGTACGTCACTTGCGCGGATGCAAGTGCATTTTTTTAAATTTGCGTACCGATAGTCACCATGGAAACGCCTGCGCAAGAGTGGCTTGCTATCGAGAGAGGTTTTTAAGGAACTACATCTTCTTAGATAACCAGATAGTCTACTTAGGCAGGAGTGCGCGCAACGTTGCAATTATTTTCTTTTTCCATTGCAGCATAGATTTGTGGTAGGGAGAAATCTTTAGCTGAGTCGACAGGTGATAGAATATTTCCTCCTATATTTACTTCAATGTATTTGATCGGATGTTCCTGCAACTACATGTGAATGGATGGAATATTTTATTGGAATTTTCTAAAGCACATAGGAAAATGTATAATTCATTTACTTTAGCCATAGCCTTGCCCATGGACGTAACAATACGAAAACTACTGATGGATGTACAATAAAGGCATTCAATTTGATCACTCCTTATCAATGAAGGTGAAAAGTGTTGTTCATATCATGCAGCACTTAGGTGGACTTATAGCATTCTGGTTTAATGAGGAGGAAAAGCAAAACACTTCACTTCTCATTTTGCGTGATAGACCTCAATCTCTCTCCTTAACTTCCGGTAGAAATTAGTTAAGGAGTTGAGGATCCTCTCAGCCTCAGGGTCGAATACCCAACAGACATCTGATCGCAGCGTTGACGGATCATATTTACTACTTCAATTACTCTCAAAAAAAAACACCTCCAGGTGTGCAGATTTTGTGTAAGATAATCTTAATAATCCTTACCGGTGCAACGAAGAATAAGAATACACAAAATCTCAATTTTTAGTCTAAAATATAATTTGATAGAATTAAATAGAGAAAAGCTACAGATATTAGATCATCCTTTGGAAGGATAGTGTTTCCATGGTTGGAGCGAAAACAATTGGTTCGAACCCTTTTCAACCAGTAACACTAAGGAGGACAAACGGTAACCCAACCAAAATTTATATTTCCGAAGAGAAAAAGAAAATACGACGGTTCCTATCCCTGATTGGCACCTTATACCACGTAAATTCTTCGTGTTCTTAATTATTACGCCAATTCCACTGTTTGCAAGTCACTTCGTCGGCTTTAAATAGAAGGCATCTCAAAGCTAAAGAAATGATTGGGAGTGGATTTAATGACCTGCGTTATCAGGAGAAGCGTAATCCAATGCCAAGTCAATTACGAAGTGGTTTTGAAGTTATTAGGCGGTGGCTGCAGGATACGGAGAATCGATTGGGATTTGATAACGACTTCATCGTCCCCGCGGAACCCTACTCATCTGCCGCTTATCATACAAGCTGTAATAATCTACATTTACACTTCTCAAACCCACGGGTGCCACCTTATCAAACTATCACCTGTGTGCTTAACTCGCCATCGACAGATGTACTTTTATCGTTCACGACTGTCGCTTATCGATCGCGGAAAAAAGTTGGAGAGGACCAGTCTCTCCTCTAATTTTAGGTTAGAATAGGTTGACAGAAGTTGGTGTTGAATGTACAGTCTCAATAACGTAATTTTATAATAGATTTTCATGAATGTGTGCATTGAATCGATAAAAATTCTTCAAACTCGGTTAACGAATCAATCCAACGATAAATCGAGTCGTGAAGTAAACAATAAATAGGCTGACTATAACTTATCTAAAAGAAAGCGGGACAAAACAAGAAAATACGAGACAAAAGTTTCGTCCAGTTTTTCTTGTGAGATGTTTTCATAACCTTAATGTAGATATAATTTGAAAGACATATTGGGAATTTTATTATTAAAAATTTTATCATACTTAAAGATGAAGTGAAATAGTGAAACGCAAAAATGAATTTATAAATCTCATTTAATTAAATAAGTTTGAGGATGCATAATAGTCAATTTTTCACTGCAAACTTCATGATGCTAAAAATTATTACGGAAATATTTGTTGGATTTCAATTTTTTGCATAATTTAGGTTGATTTAGTAAACACGATGATCACGTATTACCCATGGCGAATGCCGCCTGGGTAGACCTTATCCTTATGAAATGATGTCGCGCCGTGGATTTAACTACATAATTTATCTTTCTTAAAACGAATATTTTAATTCTTAGTATCTTGCTATTGAATTTTATTAATAAATCACGATTTTTAGAGGAGAATTAAACAGATTAAAGCACAATTTTTGATAATACGAACGGGAAGGAAGGGCCAGTTTACAGGACTATCCCGGCCCAAATATATGGTAAGCGTAACAATAATTTAATCCAAATTGCATGCCTCGACTATTAAACCCTTCTAAACTGCGGCGAAGAAAGTGAGGTGGAAGGGCCAATTTTTATTATTCATGAACAATGATGAATGGTAATAACAACTACTTTACAATGTGGGATACAAAGCTCTGGGACTAAAATGAGGTGATTAAAGATCCGACTATGACAGAAAAGAAAAATTTTACTCAACATTACAAAAAAAATCACTCAATAGTCATAAAATTAGAGCTTTAGTAAGTATTTATTGTTAACCTTGCGACGTTGCAGCAGGCATTTCTGGCACCATAAGTGAGGCAGGATGTTTTTGCTTCCAACAAAAGGGAAGTTACGTATTATTATTATGCTATCCAAGGTATGCGTATTGCCTCGCTTTCATCCCATTTACTTTTTAAGGGGAATGCTTACTCAATATGTGGTTCGTCATAGTACTTGGGCAGATGAGTGTGTATACCCAGTGGTTAGATTAGATATCGTCTTCATTAGGGCTAGCTCAGGACTAGATTAGGAATAGATTAGACTCCGCGTGCACGTAAACCATGTTGAGAGAAACGTTGAACGTTAGGTGATATAAATTTAGGCAGACACTATATTATTCGGGTTATCGACACTACTGACAGAGAATTATTATTGTTACTGTAATAAATTCGCTACGTAGTAAAGCACTGGGTTAGGTAGGGATGTTAACTTAAGTAACATTCAACAATATTACAGATTTCTACGTATACGAACACAAAATATTGATGCATAGATGACCACACCACCACTTTTACTCGCAATTAATTGAAAACTACATACAACAATTCAAAATTTGAACAGCTATAATCTATCTATTAATCTACAACTACTACTTTCAATTAAATATTACATTAAATGACACTAAAAACTCTCTCACTCGAAACTCTTGTCGGAAGGACAGAGGGCAAGGGATGATTCAGAGTCAGTCGCAGATGAGTCTTAAGATTATCTATGATGCGTTGTCGTGCACTGACTCTTGCATCCCTCACCCTCCAATGTATTGGTGGTGCCCTCTAAGCCTTCCGAAAAACAGTTATATGGATGGCACAACTAAGGGTCGGGGCCTTCAGCCCACCGACGCTCTTGTGACAGGACGTGCCTCAACGACCGACCGATCCTCAATTGGTCGGCCATGTTGGTCTGTAAACTTGTGTGTAACTTTTAGAATAAATCCGCTCAGCCAACCGAGTAAGTGTTTCAATGTCTTTACGACATTAATTGGTGTCAGGTGTAAAACAATCGGTTGCTCCCAGAACTAGTTTAAATTTTCTCCTGATTCATACTTTTGCTTTATATTCCCTTTGTGTATCGCATTTCGTGTAGCCATGGCCTCCCTCAGTTCTACAAATCCTTTCGCTAACTTATCCGCTGGCCCCTCGCAGCCGAACAGTAACTCTCCTGCTTTTTCGAACGCCGTAGGAAATTTAATTCATTTAATCCCATGTTTCAGCGGTGAAAATCAAATTTCTGTAGAAAAATTTCTTGATTGCATCCAATTAACTAGCATTTTAGGTTCTTGGACCGAACAACAAACATTGTGCGCTGCGCGACTTCGTTTGAGAGGCTCCGCGGCTGATTACGTGCTGTACAGTCCTCACATTGCAGAATCGTTCGACAAATTATCAAAATATTTAAAGCGTAGATTTAATCCTCAAATTTCCCCCGTCTTGCTTGAGCGAATGTTTTTTGATTGTGTACAGAGTCCAAAAGAAACAGTACTTGAGTATTCCACGAGGCTTCGAAAAATTGCAGCTCAGCTCCTAGAAGCGTATAATGATTTATTTCCGGATACAATGGGGTTAACGATGGAAAATCGGATTTATTCGCAATTCCGTGTCGGGCTGAGAGAAGAAATCGGTCGTTTTGTCTTTGTGCGCAATCCGCAAAATATGCTGGAAGCAGAAAAATTTGCTTTGATGGAAGAAGCAAACGTGAGAAATTATAGAAGTCAGTATGTGGGTATTCAGAACTCTATTCCGGAAGAAAGATCGCTGGTAAACCCTTCATACTTGCTTAGTTCAAATTCGATTTCAAAACCTATTGAAACACTTAATTCTGTTGAGCATCAATCAAGTGCAAGTAACTTAAGAAAAAAGGAAAACACTAAAAGGCACTATTCCCGCAATGGCTCAAGGGGGTTCGCTCGCACCAGCACTATGAATTTAAAAAGCTGTTTCCATTGTGGGAGAATGGGTCATTTGCGAAAAGATTGCAAATTATTCTTGCGAGGAACTCGCAGAGTACGAAGTTGCACGCCCATGAGCTGCCCCATGGAGGATCCTATTCACTGTCCAAAAAATAAGGGAAGCGGATTGGCGCGGAGGACTGGAGATGTTTGGTCCGGAGGAAGAAGATTTCCCGGAAAGCGGGAAAAGACGAGGCCTTTGGAAAAATCGGCGCAGGACGTGGAGGGATCGAAAGCGTCATCCGGCGCTTCATCATTGATAGAGTCCAACACAGCAGCGTCGGCGCCTCCGCGGAGTCCGAAGAGGAGAAAGGACTGCGAGCCGAAGGAGAAGACTTCCCGAACCGACCAAATCAAAGCAGAAGGCGACAACGGCGGAGATTCGAACGGGTCCAAGTATCCATCCTCCAGAGAGCAGAGACAATTGGGTGCTGAGGAGGAACGGCTTCCATACGCTGACTGCAAGCCGTTAATTAGCGTAATTCTTCATGTGCTGAGATCTCTGGACGAGGTGAGTCTCTCCATGATAACGAAGCAACAGAAATGCAGTATCCAGAGCATCATTTCATCTCCGGCGTGTGAATAATGAAAAGGAGTGATAAGAAAGCTATAAGTGTCGACCGAATTTGTTTGTGTAAGGTGCAATGAAGCTCTTTCCAAGCCGAAGAATGGACAATATTTGTATCGATGTGTCAAGAGTGCAGAAACAGTGGAAAGAATATAGATAGGGGGTTTCAGTATGGAAAGGAGCCCGAAAGTTGTTGGGCATTATTCATGAAATTTTATTTTTGAGTGGAATGTGGACTTGATTTTTGAGATATTTTTTTTGCTGAACATTTATCGAAAGCACCAAGTAATTCATTTGTGTTTGATATGTTTTCTCTGATTTTTCGATATTTTGCGTGTGATGTTTTTGTTGGATATGTCTAGGCTGAATTTTAACTGTTGCTTTTTGGGATAACTGAGAATTTTGTGGTTTTGACTTCCTATCTTTTAATTGCCTAATGTTCTTCTAGATTTTATCAATGCTTGGGAATTGTTTATCCGAATTTCTGTCTTAACTACCAACTGATTGATGCTAAATGACATTTTTTCTTGCTTTTATTCCGTTATAGAGTGAGAGATTTGATTATATGATTTTAATTATGTTTTTTGATTTGAGGTTGCTTTTGCTGTCTTGCAAATTGTTGTGAAATTCCGGGAAAATTTTCCACCCCCGGGATCTTAATTGCCAAGGGGGTGATGTCGGAAGGACAGAGGGCAAGGGATGATTCAGAGTCAGTCGCAGATGAGTCTTAAGATTATCTATGATGCGTTGTCGTGCACTGACTCTTGCATCCCTCACCCTCCAATGTATTGGTGGTGCCCTCTAAGCCTTCCGAAAAACAGTTATATGGATGGCACAACTAAGGGTCGGGGCCTTCAGCCCACCGACGCTCTTGTGACAGGACGTGCCTCAACGACCGACCGATCCTCAATTGGTCGGCCATGTTGGTCTGTAAACTTGTGTGTAACTTTTAGAATAAATCCGCTCAGCCAACCGAGTAAGTGTTTCAATGTCTTTACGACACTCTCGAAAAGTTCCTCAAAACCTCATAAATTCACTTATAGAAATCGGTACAAAAACGACGACAACTAACTTCTATAAGCTATAACCAGCGCGATGCCCGATGTCAAAAACTCTGGTAAGAAATGCAAGGGAGAAATACTGGAACATTAATTTCACGCAGTTCCCGTTGAGATAGATATATGAAGTTAAAAGATTCATTAGAAGACCAATGACCTAACACATATCGGAATTTTTCTACCAAAATTTTCTTTGGTTCAACTTTGGACAACTCGGAAATTCTCTCACAAGAAATGCATGTAAAGTTCATTTTTCAGACATTTTTTGCAGAATTAAAATAGAGGTAATGGTCCTAATATCGAGGTAAGATCCAAAAGAAAGGAAATTAAGTAAACCGTGAATTATTGCTTCGAATTCCAAATTGCGAGAATTTTGATCAAATAAAGGAAAATTTCGCGAGAGTTAGCCGTTCGACATAACCAGCCACTTTGACGAATAATGCGGTTGTTGAATCCAAGCTTATGCATTCTTAGAATATAAGCAGACAAAAATTCATGTTACATAGGCCGAAAAGATATAGTGAGTAAAGGGAAATAGATGCTAAAGCAAGATGGTTCAATGATTAATTTCTTAAAGTCTATTTATGAAGTAGAGTACACGGATCTCTTACCATACGCCCAAAAGGGTTACGTATGTAGATATACGGTTAATTAAATTAGATGAAAGTACCCCATTACTACATTTAATAAGTAGAGGAGGGGGGATTGCTTTGATGAAATAAACAAGCCGTGGCACCGCATAATGTATGAAGAAATGTGAGAAAATGAGAACGAAAGTAAACGTTATATGCATTTTAGAGTGCGAAATATATGAAAATTATAAAGAATTTATGAATACCTATGCATCTATGTAATTGTGCGTCATTAAAATAATCAATTGGGAACTAAATAATTCCCTTATTAAAACATGAAAGCTATGGAAACTTTTCACCTTCTTCTTATGAAGCTTCTTAATAAACCCGAAACAAAATTTTGTCGGAAAAAGTTTCCTAAAAAGTTTCTAACCACTGAGGATAAATTTTTGGAATTATCTTTCGAAATTTCGGATTTTGGAACCATACACTAACCATTCGGCCAATTTGTGCCAAACTATTAACGATTCAATAAATATAATCCAGCTTCTATTAAAGGCGTAAGATGTAGCGCAGATAAGAAGTATGAGCAGATTCTCCTACTTTCTTAATTAGATTTGTTTCTTTTTTATTTAATTTGCCAATTGTATTCTCTATAATCAAGTTCCATGTAAATCTCTGTTATAAGTAATACCTAAATATTTATTATTTTCTTACGCTAAAAGAATACTGCCGATATTGTAGGAATACTTTGATTAGTAGTTCGCTTTAACATAATTTTACTTATGTTAAAGCTAATGAATTCACAATTACCTTTTGATATCACTTTTTTGAGGAAACCCAATTATTTGAGCCATTGGTGTCACTTTGTAAATAGCTGCAATCACTTCCTTTTTACATGTCTGTAAATTACAACACTCATCCGCAAACAAGCTTATGCCATATTTTATTACGTCGGAATATCGTTAATAAGTATTAATAAGAGTAATTGTGCCAGTAAACTAGCCCGTTTTGCCACAGAAGCTACTATAGTTGGCTCTGACAGCCTGTTTCATGTTTTTATTCCTTGCGTTCTATCATGAATGAAGGACTCCGTCCTTGGATCTAATGGCATTGTACTCATTATTTGTAACGGTTAATGGTGATCTACATCGTAAAGCCTTTCCTAAGCTCATTATAGTGAACGCAATAAAATTTTTGGGTGCTTAAACACCTCAATGGAGAAATGAAAAGATAAAATCCTTATAAGGAGATTTATTATTAGTACTTACATTAAGAATGGCCACATATTTAAAGGAAATTAAAGGTTAGCACACCATAAATGAAACCATAGTAGATGAGAGGAAAGTATATCTCACCTTTGGATTATCCTCTTTGATTCAATATTCAACTTTTGTGAACTTAAGTCGGCTATCTCTGAAGGAATAATTTTATTTAGGCTAAAATATTACTTTTTTTATTCATCCCTACAGATTTATTATTTTTAGGTTTCTGTGTCACTCTAACTGTATTTGTTACCCTCCTTTCTTTAACATTATCCGCCAGCATTACGGAACATTTCTTTTCCTTTCACTCTTTTATTTGCAGCTTTTTCTACAAAGCTAACTTTCACAAATGATACGACGGCCGAGATTTTATCCAACCAGATTTTCTCATGAGGGTAACTGCGGGATGTTTAATCGATTGCGTCCTTATCGGGGCTCTTATCCGTAAAATCCGGGCGCAGGCTGTTTGTCTCGGCCAAGTTTCGATATTTAGTACTTACGCTCATCACACCAATTCCAAATTTTTATCTCATCTTACAGATTAAAGCCTTGCAGGCAGAGATTTTATTGAGGTTATTTTATTACCCAAAATATTGGAATTCAAGCGTGACAGGTTTCAAAATCATATCATTAATTATTATAAATAAATATTTAGCGAATGTGTACAAGTTTTATGATTTACCTCTTTGCGTTTGTTAAAATAAAAATATCACTGAGAATGAATAATGACTATGGTATACAATCCCTCTTTCTCGACAATGGATAATTACAATAGGAGGAAAAGGAACATCAGAATGCATACAAAAGGAATCAGAAAAGAAAATGTTACAAACAGATTATGTAGGAATGGGGTTCTTAATAAGGAGTAAGTGAACTTCTTCGGATTGACGATTGTGATGATAAAAAGAATCTATAGCTGAATCATTAAGTAAACGAATATTTTCAGGTTTTTTGGAGGGTTTATATCACATATTTGTGCATTGATAAATGACTTGCGTAGATATTCTTAGTTTGCTGAGAGAGAAACTTCCGCTCTCTTTAGTGGGTGAAATTCAACTTCTTTGCAACAAATAAGAGAATACATTTTGAGAATTACATTAAGAGATCCAAGCTGGTGCAAAGTGTAAGTGCTCCGAATGTATTGAGAATTGGAGAAGCAAGGGGATAATTATAAGTAAAAAGACTTTTTAAATAATTACGGAATCCTTCAGGGAATTGGACTTGAACTGGGTGGATTTAAATAGAATTCACAAAAAATTACTGATGTCTAGGTTATGGAAAAGGTCAAGGGAAAGACACAGAAAAGAATGGAAAAGGAAAACCCAAGAGTTACAGAAGCCTAATGTTTGGGAGAAGAAGAACAACTGTGGCATTTTGTTTTACGACGGTAATATATTTAGAGAACCTACAATAAGAAAAACAGGGGTTCAGTCATCCAATGCTTTCGAGCTTTTCGTCGTGATTTTTTGTTCTTTTAGCATTGTGGAAGGAGGATCCATCGATCAAACCTTTCTTTTGCAGAACTAAATGAATAAGACGGCTATTCTTAGACATGACAGAAGGGTTATATAAATGGTAATTTACTACTTAAATGGATCAGCATTACTAGGATTGTTATCTGTACAAAGAGAAAAGATTTCGGTTCATTTGGGCCTATTCTGTAAATGAAAGCAATTTGGGTATTTTATGGCAGATGACTTGAATTGACTCACAGATAAATTCTGAGGGCACAAAGTATTTAATGCGTCTCCTGTCAATATGGAGCGGATTTTTATCATTCTTTTGTGCACATGACAATGAGCACAGTGAAAATGTATATTTTTGTTTCTTTGTGTGAGAAGGATAAGAAAAACTTTTATTGGGCTAATGATGTAAATAAGGCTTGATGATGCTACTATGGTTTCGAAACTGGTTGCCAATGAACAAGCTGTAAAAAATACGTAGTCTTTCTTCTTCTCCTTGCGACAGCCTTCCCCAAAGCTTCGCAGGAACGTATTGATTTTATCGTATTACCGATTAATTTAATATTATTAATGAGGACCCCTTCTCGTAAATTTAATTGATTTTTCAGCGGATGATGATTTGACTATTCATATAGTGAAATACTTTTTATCTTTCTTTGGAAATGTTTTTTTTTGTCGAGTTAATTAATGAAATTCGCAAAACATAATCTTTTTTTCCTTCTTTCCTTTCTTAATCTTTACTTGTCGATGTATGTACCTACTTTTATTCCAAAACATTACTGTTTTCCTTGGACTCCCTCGTTATCATTTTGTATGCTCAGAAATATTTTTTATCAATGATTCCATGGTGGATGTCTTTGGCGATTCCAATCACCACGGACATTCATAAAATTTTATTTCTATCCTAAGGATTACCAGCGATTCCAACTCACCGACCCAAAGCATCGTACAGCGTCGTTCTCCGTTTAAATGGTCGTGGTTTCTGATGGTTGACCGGAATCTATGGCGGCATTCTTCGAAGAGAACTCCGACGTACTGAAATCGGTTAAACGTAACGCTTGAATCTGACCTTTGCTGAAGAGTTCGAATGAATTGCCCAAGTCCGAGTTATGTCCGCGAAACCTTTTGTCTTTGGAAACGATGTATGTGAAGGGGAATGCGGGTCTGGTATTCCCTCTTACTGATGTACTCAAGAAGTCGAATTATAAAAGTGCAGCCAAAGGCGGATTTTATAACTTCTTACGTTGAAGTGTTGCAATTATGCTCTCGACCTTTTAAAAGCTGATAATTGCTGAAAGAATAATGGACGTTAATACACATTAGAATGAAGTCGAGATAGCTTCGTATGCCCCTTATATTCTTTAGGCTCTTATGGTAAATGAAAAACTATTTGTCCCTGCGGATTATTCGGGTGCATGTTAGTCAAAAGTTTTACTAAGGAATAGAATTATATGACTTTAATGAACATAGCAAATAGTAGGTAAGGTCTTAATGTTAAAGAGATTGAAATCGAAAAGTCTTTTCTTCCATGTAATCCATTCTCAATGATGTAAATGTAAATATGTATATTGGTCTAAAAGTAAACAAGAGAAAACTATAACTTTTGAAATTGTTCCGGGGATAGAAACCACAAGTGCTGAAAGGATAGCCATAAAGGTTCGAACTTTTGTTCTATAAAAATCGAAAATCCCCATCATAATGGTTTATTGCTTATATTATTGACACATATCTATCTTTTATGCCTAATATTTTCAAAGAATTTTCCGAATCTGGACTTGTATGTAGTACAATCTATCTCCATCAAAAACGTTTTATCTTGTGACAACAATATGCAGAGCAGTCTGTCTCTAATGGTCTCTAACAATCAAATCAATCAACTTTGGAGTAGGAGTAATCTTGTGTTTTTAGAAGGAGGAGGGTTTTTTAAAGAGTTCTTAAAATGATTTTCCTGAAATTATGTGGAAGAGAGGTAGAATTTGGCGTCTGATGCTCTCATTAAACAAAAAATGCCATGGTTCTGTGGAAAATGAATTACGATTTTGAGCGATTAGAAGATTTGAAGCATGAAAGAGAGGAAAAATTAAATTTTAAATAGGTTTCGAAAAAAAACATTGCCCTTCAATTCACTGTCATTCAGTACAGTGATTTTTATGAAAATGGAAGCAGATAGCAAGTGTGATTCAAGATATCTTTAACCCTCCTTCTCCAAGAGTAGAGAAAAAGAAGAAAACCGAGAACAGTGCTGCTTTTTGTTATTAGTTAGAACCAACTGAAGTATGCAGGCGGTATATATGGGACCCTGCAGACAAGCGTTGTATTCGAGAATTGGAACTGGTCCAGCCCCCTGCCGTACATTTTGTAAGGGATTATTGGGGTAAATGGGAAAGCTTTAACAAGATGCTTATTGGCATAGGAGGGAGCAGTTAGTTGTAATGAGATTAAAACACGTAAAACTAGCGCCATAAATTTAGAGAAAATACTGTTTCGGTAGACGAGGGAAATATCATGAATCCTTCTGCTACACTGGAGTTAGAGATACCGCAAAGGAAATCAGGGGAAGAAATAATAGCACCAATTGGGGCAAGAGTTCCTTACTTATCGCTAATTTTCGTGATGGTTAGAGGGTTATATTTGTAGATGAATATGGAGAATAGATCAGTTTTATATTAACTATAATCACATCAATTTCTTTAAACAAACTTCGCGTAATTTTGATATAAAACCGAGGAAAAAAGTTCACTCTCCCAATTTACCGAAAACGCCGATAGTAGCTTTTATTTTGAGGAATGCTCAAAATAATTCTCTAAAATTTCTTTGCATCTCACATTTTGAATAAATATTTTAGTGGTTGTGATTAACATTATTCCAATCATGCATTATTCCAATCTTACCCAGAATGGTTTGCTAGTAGTGTATAGATATAGATGGTCCCACTTGAAACCCAGGTGAGTTTGTTCGAAACCAAATTGTTTCCAAGCCTCCTCCTTTAGATACAACATTGAAACAAAGTGCTTATGCTCGAGGAATAACAAAGTGAAAAATGAAAAATGATTGGAACTTCGTGGTTACTCAGTTGGCAAGAGTATCCGCCCGGAAAGTGGAAGATCTGGGTTCGGTCCAAATCACTTCGGTCCATCATTTTTTTCGGTGATTCCTCGATTTTCTCAGGAGTATACTCCTGAAAATTTACTTCATGTATCCGTTTCTGGTAGTGCTTCAAATAACTTACAACTTAGAAATTATTTGGCGATTCTTTATACCAAGCTACATTATAGCATTTTAAATGATACTGGAATGATCCAAAATATTTTTAATTAGATGTGTATGTACTTATTAAATTGTTGACACTACGAAAAATGATTTTTTTAATCACTTGAGTCTCAATAGAAGAAGACGATATAAATATCAGTAAATAATTTATTAAATGTAAGGAGGAAGAGAAATGAAGATGGCGATATGACTGAGACCCAAACCTAGGTCACCTACCTTCTAGGCGAATATTCCATTTGCTATATAGAGAATTTTCGACCTCATAAATAAATTTAATTTTTTCTAAACCTATTTCGTTAAAAACTTGATAGCTAAGATTAAGCAATACTTTTGCATGTGACGAATGCTATCCTTAATTTGATGATGGTCCCCAAAACTGCGACTTAAATAAATTTTTGAATACAGACTTTTAATTTTCATTTCGTATTGTCACTGCATCCCAAAAAACCTTTAGAAACCACGGTAAAGAGTGAGCAGTGAGTTTTCTTTCGTATAGAGCGAAGTAAGTTTTGCAAATTAAGGTAGATAGAGAAAAAAACGTTACTGGGCTACACTGACAGAGAAAGGTATGCAAATAGAACAAAAAATGTAGGGAACGTATGATTTTTAATATAATTTTTGCTTTTTAATAACTGTAGTTTCCTAAAGATCAATAACCGTGACCGGTTTTGCTACCATGAGAGAAAACTGAAAACTGATAATCAGAGAGAAAACTGAAAATTTCTTTCAGCAACAAATGAAAGTTACGTTTGCAATAAAACTCACTAAGAACCTGAACATCTGACTTGTCGACAATGGCCTAGAAAATGACGCGAGGATGTAATCAGCATATATGTAGATATATATTTATATATTAATTATATATGTAGATATATATTTATATATTACGCAGAAAGAAAACTTTTTTAGAAAGAGAGCTCGCTTCACCCGTAAGAAGGAAAACAGTGCTTGGGTGCCACTGTGGTTTTGAAATGCGGTGAGGTATCGACACGAAAAGGCAGAGCAGAAAGGAGAGTATCACAACAACACGTTCTTCAACAGGTCATGCGACAAACATGTCAAAAGGAACGGGAGTTTCCGAAAGGCCTTGGAAGCGCCGGGTTTACCGCAGAGCCCAATTCTATGTCTTTCTTCCCCTTGTTGACCTCTTGAATTATTTTAGACGGTCGCATTTGACGACCCTCCGTAAAAGCCTTACGTTTCGCTCAGAAATAATAAAATCGAAGAAGTAAACCGTTCTCCTTCGTTTTGTTTCAGCGTCCGATAATGTAGTTTGCAGCGGGCGGAGGATTGGAAAGGCCAATCCTTTTTCTATTTTTGACTCCAATTTCGCGTCTGCCGAAGCGGCAAATTCACCTTCGCCTCGAGATTCGCCTTCCACGCTACAAATCCGACCGCTCAGCAATCGCCATTCGTTATGTACGCAATATATAACTGCAAAGATCCATCAAGGACGGATTGTCCTCACTGCTGGGCCATAGACCAAATCCATCATAGGGGATTCATAAAATTTTGAGCATTTAAAACCTTTATGCTTGATGTCAGCTGTAAGCCATTGATTTCCGCAGTGAGTAATGTGGTCTCTTGCGAGGGACAAAAAGGGCGAGCGCATGGGAAATGTAGTGGATCGATGGTTAGCCTTGGGGCAATGCATCGATAGGCGAAAATAAAGAAGGAAAACTGGGAAACACCAAGTATAATATTACGAAAGTTGATTATCATTGAAGATATTTATTTCATGAACCATATAATTTGATCTTGATGTATATGAATCATATATTTAAATTATCGAATGCATTTCTGAAGTTTGATTTTTATTTTATTATGATGCAAAGAATGTTTATATATAAAGATTGAATATACGTTGACTACTGTTAGCATACTTACGGTCTGGGTATTAACATAGTGGCTAATGTCTTTTAGTTAATATTAATGTTTAATTATAAATAGTTCTCATAGCCGGATTCTTTCAAATGATTCATTGGGTCAATGCGAAGAAACTTATAAACATTTGCGAAGAGTATGGATCGTTTCGGAGATGAACTTTGATTAATTATCGGCATGAAAGGGTATTTTCAATCTATTGTAAATCAGTTCCTTGACGAAAACTCTAAAATAATTACATTATGCCGTTGTATTGCTTACTGTTCATTTTCTAATTGAAAATATTAGTCCTTTCCTTTCTCGTTTCCTCATAGGATTCGTAGGGAATCTTGAATATCATATTATTCTTTCAATAATCCATTTTAGATGTGATATGAGATCTTTATAGATTTCAATTCTCCATTGGAGTTCCCTTAACTAGAAACGGTTTGATCATGCCTTATACTTATGAAACCTTAGCTCCTTCTACATCTCAATATATTCGCATCTTCTGAGATGCTGATAGAATAAAGAGTATTATCTTGGGCTTAAACGTAAGGAATCCTTACGGTACTAATAGATAACCCTTTAAGAAGCGTAGGAGTAGGATTTCCTCTGAAGCCGCCTTTCCAGATCCATAAGAAGTCAAGAATACCTTTGCCCTTCACTAACTAAATTTCTAAGTATGTCTTAAGGTTAGTATGACAAAAAATGAGACATTTTTCAATCTTATCGTGTCTTCACGGGAGAGTAACTCCCTTAGAAACTCTTAAGTTTCCAAGTACAGTGATACTCTACCTACATTTACTTTTATAGTTCACATCCCTACGTTCTTCCTTCCTCTAACTAATTGTAAGACACCGTATGCAAACCCTGAAGTGTGCAAGATATTGTCTTGGATTCCCATTAGGCAGAAATTCCTGGTAAAACCCACTCCATCTTCAAGAAAGCCCAGATTCATACCCAGGAATCAAAAATAGATTTCCACAGCTTTGCAAGTGATTTTAAAAATCTTTCTCGTTTGATCAAACTATCCATGAGTAAATTTGCTATCATGTAGGATTGTGGGGAAGGTTGGAAACCTTCTCGATTGATGACTAGGATTAATGTTCAATTTTTTACGAAGATGGAGAAAATGATCCAAGAAGTATGTGTAAAGATATGATTGCTAAAACAGAAACGCCTGACTAAGAAAATAATCAATTATTAACTTGTACTTGCCTCGATTGTATGAATAAAATTTTTTATTTGCGAAAAGGCGATATGTGTGCATATTTCATTGCTGTATAATCCATTTTTATATGACAAAGCAATCTTTCCTTACTCGTAAAGAGTATTTACATGTAAAATTCACCAATAATGGGTCAAGACCTCTGTATGTATATATTTACTCAGAATTTCATCTTATCTTGCCTTTTCCGATCATTTATGTGATTTGAATAATTAAATTTTCATGTTTACACTTGCTTATTTATATTTGTGAGTAATTCTTTATATTTATTCCGGAATATGAGGTGAATTTTCTTATATTTTCATCAATTTCTTTATCGTTATTTTAGATTATAAGAGAATTTTTCTCATGTTTGTATATTTTCAAGGATCCATGGTAAAGTTCTATTGGTACTTATGGTTTTATCCGATAAAGAAATGAAATTATAGAAATACCCAGATTTCTCCTTTTAAAATTGTCCCCAGTGGTTAAAAACTGACTAATCGAAAATGAACGAAATGAAAGGAAAAATTAGCTATAGTATGGACATACATATACAAGTTAGAACCCTTTTATAGATTCGTAATCACTGACCCTTATATCTCCCATGAGGACATTCACCGCCCCCGTATCTCGTGCCGCAAGCGATGCGTAAATTAGGAAATGGAAAAAGTTCACGCAGTGCTAAATCTGTACCCTTCCTAAAATGTGATGTGAGAAAAATTGCTCCTCCAAATCATTTGGCTGCATATTTTTCCACGTATTCGTATCGTTTTGGCCTGAGATTGGAATTCGTTTTATTGCTGACGGGCCTTTGAGGCACAGTTCTCCGAATGTCAAACATTTGATGAGAAAGCAGATTCCTCGCAGGGTAGTCCCGCAAAGTGGTGAATCGTCCCACATCTCTTATGGTGAGATATATATAGTCGTGATTCTGATAAACAAATTAAAGAATCGACTTTTGTACAGTGATGATAAAATCGTTTCACATTTTTGCGAGAAAGTCACTCTTTGCGATGTCTTTCCCCGACTTTCATCATATATCCGAAGAGAGTTGTTGTTACATATAGTAAATAAGGAAGATCAATTTCCTCGTCGTCATGGCGTTAACTTTGTGGTAATGTACACTAAATATACTCTTTTTAAATTCCTATGTTCGAGTGAGAAGATCTGCGCTTTCGGGAATTCTTGTTGGAAATACCTTCATTAAATTTGGCGAATATAGTTTTAAATTAATGTAGTCAATTTAGAAATCATTATAATTTTTATCTCCCATAAATGAAAGTATAGAAGGAAATGATTGTATATGTTAAACTCCAGCTAAAGTTTCTGTTACTTAAGATGAAATATCAATGCCAGATCAATATTCATATTTATAGAAAGAGGTATTGTCGCATGAATGCAAGTATCAATATTAAAAGGAGTAAAAAGGGATTCATTATCTAGAATATCATCTCACTTAATATTACGTGCATATTATGTGTACTTAAAAAAGTTCGCAAAAATTGGAAACTACTCAAATTAACAAGTAATGATAATATAATAATATAACAAGTAATGATTTTAGATACTAAGATAGGAACTATACTAGGAAATTATTAAATTATTCATGAACGTTACCTAAAAATATCAAACTTCCGATTAAAAGGCAAATAAAATTAAAGACATATCACACTTTTTATATTTTATTAGTAGTAACATGAAAGCCGCACTGAACGCTGGAAAAGATCACTTGTGACCAAAAATCCGCAAGTCCCTAAAGTCTAGATTTACGGTAAGCTGTTATTATTATTATTCTAGATTTAAGATACATGTAACTACAAGTTGATCCTAGCACAAGTCGGAGTGCATAGTATTTTATTTCCCCAGTGTACTATTACTTAAAAAAATGTACAGCACAATTACATCCATTCTCTTGGCGAACTGCAAAAATGTCCTAAAGATAACTATCCAATATCTAGCACTCTATGCAATCCCATATTATGTGCTGGAGAGTATGTTCTGGGTATTACTTAAAGGGGAGCAATGCTTCCGGAAGATCTCTTTCGAAAATAACGACGGAGCAGTAATGGAATTGGGTTCGGCAGCAAAGCCCCGCAGAAATGATTTTATTCTATCGAAAGGATGACGGATGAGATCATAAATATCACGAGCGATTTATTCTCTATTGAAAAGGATGCTTGGATGGGATCGCAGCCACTTATTGTGTCTATAGCGGAGAATATTCTGACGGTTCAACCGATTACGCCGCGAATCCGCTTTGCTTGTGATCGCCCTGAAACCATGGTTTTCATGACGAATTCAATATTGCATCAGATCGGTATCCTGCTATTCGGGGAACTGAAAAATGGGAAAAAAACAATTACTCATTTCTCTGATAGACAGATTTCAGTTTTAATATCCGAGATAAACTTTGCGGCAAATTACGAAAGAAAAGAGGAGTTTAGATCGAAAAAGGCATCTTTGTTTTTATAACTACATGAGAAGTACTTTTTGATGGAAAACGCTTTACACCGCGGGTTCAGTTAGAGAGTAGGAAATGCGAAAGTCAATGTTACGAATTTGTGCACACCAAACAAATTTGAATAACTCTAAACCTATAACGCATATCCAAATATGTGATGCATTGTTTAACACATTGTAGATGTAAAACGCAAGACAGACTTTGAGCGCGTGACGTCAAAGAAACTTTTTTACACAGTCGCCTCTTCAAAGTGAAATATTAACTGCTCGCCGCGCAGACAAATTACTAAATGGTATAGCTCGAAAACTCGAGCGCATAGAGTGTTGTGGGGTGTTGTTTGAAAGAACACCATAAACGTTAAAAGATACTTTTTCAATAGGTGCCATACAGAATAAAAGTAAAAAAATACACTGAAAAAATATTGAACTAGGACTAATTTTCCATGAAGTTTTAAAAATGTTCAAATATCTCTAAAAATAATAATTAAGTGCCGTGAACGATCACTAATTGTAAGTGAAAAAAGAATAACGAATCAAAAAAACCCTATGACTACAGTTAAACGAATGCAAAGGATGAGCGAATGTAGCGCCGACAAGTTGAGACGAACTACCGTTGTGCTCCCGATGCAATTTAAAATTCTCAGGTAATAGATGCTGAATAATAGATTCAGCAAGATCTATAAGAATGCAAGATCTATCATCTACATACAAATGAAATTTTTGAGCCTCTCTGAAGTAAATTTAGTCAGAATTGTGAGAGATGATGAGGCATACAAATTTGTTTCATTCATTTTTTCTTCGCACCCACATAAAAGCCCCGGGAACACTGTTTTTATATGATTTCCATCAACATCCTCAGCGGTACCTATCCATTTTTATTTATCAAGATCTATTAAAGACGAATATGACCATTCTTCTTCATCAAATACTTCGTTGCCGAGATAATCATTGCTGCAGTTCAAGTATACATGCATCGTTATATACATTCGCACCAAATTAAATACGCACTCAGGGTATAGGTATCTTTTATTTTCCAAGTAATTTTACTTTGATCTATTCGTATGGGAAAGAGAAAAATAAACGTTTCCTTGCAGAAATTCATCTTTTTCCTCTGTGAAAATCCAGCAATAGAGAATTGAGTAGTTTAGTATTAATTGTGGGAGAATGGGACTTTTCAGTTCAGTTAGGTGGTTTTCATAGCCACCGCTTCGCTACCACGATTTTTTGATGCATTAAGACACATAATTACGGGATATTTAGGATTCCTTCGGTTACACATATGATTTTCTTGAGATCCTATCAAGGTATTGTAGACAAATATCAATACATTAATATATCGTGAATGTGGCGTTTTTTCAAAACAGAAGCGTCTATTCTTTACTTAGGTTGGGTTGAGTGTGGCGGGGTGGGTGGGGCCTAATAAACCTCATATACCTCTTACATGGGATTATACCCATATATAAAATGATGAGACGTAAAAACGGTCGTGGCCTACCTTTCCAAGATCTAATTTCAGCTCCCCTCACAATTGGAGCCTCAGATGCTCGTAAGACCCTTCGGCATGGTCCTACATACATACCAGGGACAAATTTACATATGCACGCTTTCTCTGTTTATCAAAAGCATTCCTCTTTCCTTTCCTAGCCTTCAGAGTTTAGTTTGCTTTCAAGGAAATTTGTACATCTCTTCTCACAATCCCCTTTATTATTTAAAGCGGGTCTTTTTCATTTATGGTCTTATTCACTTTCTTCATTCCTTTCTCTTTTATTCGCCTCACTTTATTAGCTATTATATTCTCATTATACGTCCGTCTTCTGAACCATTTTGCTTTCATCCGTCCTTTCCATTTGTCCAATCCAACGTTAAAACCCCTGATCAGGCTGCGATTCCCTTCGCATTCATTCATCAATAGATCAGGTTATTATCTCAGGCATCTCCGGATCTATATACAATTTTCATGCCGTACATTCTTCTGTTCAGGAATAGGATTGGGTAGTGCCTGACTGATTTATCCTCCTACAATTTTCTGTAAAGTCATTAGTATATTTTGAAATAATCTATCGGTAGTTGCGGTTTTAGTTCATAACATTAAAACGGACTCCAGACTAGCCAAGTAGCAACATATTCAACTTTAATGAAAGGGGTCCCGGATTCAATCCCCAGTGGAGGTCTTTTCAATCAACGTAGCCTCATAGGTAAGAATGGCATTTATGGCAAAAATAAAATTCTAAAATCCATTAGATAACGTTCAATTAAAAAAAGATAATGCAATAGACAAACACAAACGTAAAATAGAAGATTAATCATAGAAAAGTAAAATCGCGTGACCTTTTCTGCTCAGAAGAAATACATCGTCGGAAGAAAACAATCGGGAAGATGAGGAGATTTATTACTCTGGCGAAATTTATAGCATACTAAAATCACTTTGATATTATTTTCTCTGAAATTTTGTACAGATAGTCCTGCGGGGCCGCAAAGAATCTTCCTCGGATATAACTGAAGTTATTGAGATGGGTTAAATACGTTAGAAGATTGAATTGGATTTTATTGAGAAAATAAGAAAATAATCAGGGGCATAACTTATGGCTATAAAAGCAGTTGATTGTGAAAAAATAAGATAGTGTGCTAAAAAACTTGAAAATTTGCAAAAAAGCTACTAATATCAACTTAAACTACTAAACAGAGTTTCAGAGTTTAACAAGGAGATATTCTCAGGTAGATTCGTGATTTTGAGACGAGACCTATTTAGCATTCCGGCAGTATCTGGCGGGCGCATGCAGTAGCTTACTTAACCAACCTCTTCGATGAAGTATAAGCTTCTTTTTAGCAAGCCGAAACATCAAAATGGCCGAGCGGTTAGCGTGTCTGGTTAAGTTTCCAAAATCTCCGAAGTTTATCGTCAGTGGTTAAATTTCTGTTCAAATAAAAATTTTTCCCGAACTTTAAGTTTCAGGTTCAAGTTTTTGGTATTTTAGCACGTTATTTCATCATCGACGTCACCTAAAATCTGATCTGAAAACTTAAATTTCTGGAAAAAAAAATTGTTAAACCTTGCCTAAAAGAAGTAGCACATAATTCAACAAAGTGGCTGGTTGAGTAGGCTACTGCATGCGCCCGCCTGATAATGACAGATAAAATGACAGATACATTTACATATGCATGAATACACCGCGAGCCGCCGAACGGCTGAGGGTGTGAACATCGACAGATAATACCTTATCTTCGATTGTGAATTTTGATTGATCTGCGATTGCATTCCAATGTAAGCTGATAAAACTCCGATTGGATTGCGGTAAAATTACAAAAAAATCGATAAAAATATCTTAAACGAAGAGAGAAAATCCGTTGATGGGCCACATTCGCAAGGTAAACCTAAGTGAATGACGAGTTTCCTCCTAATTTCCTGCTAATCCTGCTAATTATCAGGGTATATTGAAACAACCATATCTTGCGAACTAGTGGAGAGAAACCTCAACAGTTATTTTTCAATTCAATTCTCTATTATGCTTAAGAGATCTCGTTTCAAAATCGCGATCCCAGATGAGTACCTCTCCTTGTTATTAGAGCGTAAGAAACGCGGTGAGACTGAGAACTCTATGCTGAAGATGGATAGGGTAGAGACTATAACACCGCTATATAGGACTAAAACACCGCTTTTATTTGTTTTAAAACATGCTAATTCCATTGCCAAGGAAAGAGTTGAGTAATATTAGAGGATTTTTGCTTTCGAATTAAAATTATTAAATCACGTGTGAACTGAAGTTGTAAATTTCCAGGAAGTTGATTTCGGTACGCCGAGTCTGTTAATTATCCAGAATCCATTTGCTAATGAATTAAAATTTTAAGCAGGAAATGTAACCTTTTCATCATTGTATAACCATTAAATTCAGATTAACTAACTATTTGAAAATTATGTTCACATTCTAGATAAACTGAATGTTATCCTTTGTAATTTTAATTATAGAGTGAAATATACGGAATTAAAACTTTCAACCGAAAACTACACGAAGGGTAAAAATTATACCCTTTGTAACAGCAAACTATTCAAATTACTTGCCATAAACATTAATATAATAAACTCAAATTAGTATAACTGAGAAGAAACAGATTGGTTACGGTAGTTTCTTCATCAACACTCACTGAATACCCGAGGAAAAAATATATTCATTAAACGTTGTGTTTACGCGAAAAGTGAAATCGCACTTAATCTGGCGCTATCAAATTCTCTTCCGATTTAAAGAGTGCCTATAGATTTAATTCATAAAAAAAAGATATGCGCTTTCTGGAACAAGCATTTCCTGTATCGACATCAGACAGTTGGCAGCATTGACTTAAGAATAAAAACTGTCTTAATTTTTGTTGCCAAATATGTATTCCAACGATGTTGATTATTTTACGTATCACTAATTTGTACATACAACTGCATATGCAAGCCGTCTATAGGCTTATATCTGAAGAGCGAGTTTATTGGTGACAGCCATGATTTAATCCATATGTTATTCTCTCAATTGATAATCATTCATGGATATTTCTATTTTTGATGCATTTTCACTTTGATATTTAATATAACATTGCGTCTCTTCACAGTGTTGTGACATGGAAAGTTCAAAATATTTTACTTGGAGAAGTTTTAGTTCAACCGCATTGCAACCGACCTCAGCGGGAAATTTTTACACCTCCCCTCCTATGAGGGGTATACCACGACTCGTGCGAACTTTTCCAATGCGCCTTACCCTAGGATCTTCTTTCTCGTGGTTGCTAACTTACGCTATTAGTTCTCTCTGAGTTTTTTGGACGTGCTTTGACTTAACGTTAGTCGGTTATCAAGGAACATGCGTTTTGCGAGAAACTGATAACACTACGGTTCGTGATAAAGATTTGCTGCTGTTGTATAAGGGAAGGAATAGTAAGTGGGAGGGTTTGCAGATGGGTAATTTTGGATAAGTACTCTAAGCCCCGCTCTCTTATTCTGAAAGAGATCCATTTCTACGTGGTTAGATAATAAAATTGCCAGCTTTCGAGATTCAGTATCAAATCAGTCAAATCGAAACTCGCTTAGGTGGTTGTCAACATTTTTAACAGATCGAAATTAGCTCTTCGCATATCTCAATCGAGATCATTTTCAGCTGATGCACGAAGTAAATATAAAGGCATACAAACATCGAGGAGAGGCACACTGCACGAAGCTCAAATAATCCTGTTAATAACTTGAAACCAAAATCTATTTATAACTCACATTTTTCTCTCGATCCATATCATGAAACTTTCCATTCACTGGATACATTTCCATCATGGTGACCATGTCTCAGTTCATTATGAGGATGGAGGAACGATGCTTTTTTCGTGCTGTTCCAATTCTCCAATACGACCACGTTGATACGAACACTCAGTTTTCTCTTCGGATTCTCTGAAAATAGAGAATAAAAAACCAAATTAATAGACTTTTTCAATGGATGATTGTGGACGCAGCGAAGCATCAATGCTACGAAACCTTGAAAGAGAAAATTATTTACTAAAATATTTAGTTTCTAACATCCTTTTTTGAACAGGAATTTAGATATGAATTCAATGTTTGTAAAATACCCATTAGCGCGTGTTATTTATCCATTTGTTGTATGAATAACAGAGCGATTGATACTTTTCAAATGTGAAGGAGATTGGAATCGAGAATGAAAGAGGATACCTTTCAAACAGGATCAATTCTGGCTTTTGCAAGAATTTCGTAGCTTTTGAAAATAATTCGCCCATGATTGAACATCCAAACGAGTATCATGAAGCCATCAATTTTATTTTGAATTTGAAATCGTTTTACGGAATACTGGCTTATTTCTCTTGAGAAAAAGGGCTTATCCTGATTTCCATGCATATATTCCTGCATTTCTGTCTTGCGATAGTTTAACACTTTTTCAATTTAGATACAATATTCTCATCTCGATATTACGATGCAATGTTCGCTCATTCAATCACCGTGTTAAATGTTTATTCACTTTGTCTGTTCTGTTCCTGAATGTATATCTAAGTTTGTCTCTTACTAAGTTTTCGTTGCATATATTGAATTTTTTGAACTATGAGAGATGAAATCATTTTTGTTGACGTTGCGAAATCTCCATTTGCATTTATATCGAAGTTTTTCATGTCCTATCCGTCCGACGTGAATTCCTCATGTTGGACAGCTCATAGGAATGGAAAACTATTCCTAGGAGAGCCCACCCTATACATGTCTGCTAAAACTTTTCACTGCGTCATCGACCTGCTTTCAAGCCGTAGCTAGAGATGTAAATATATAAAACTAGCTTACAAGATTACCAATATACAATGACAGAAACATAAATAGAAGAAAAAACTGCAATGATACGAGTAAAGATAAAGACATACATGTAAATAAAATTGCACAAAAACTGCACAGGTACATATACACAATTATTAAAATACAAATATATCAAGAAAAATCATGGTCGAACGATAATGTGAATTGGGAGATTATTTTTCAACTCCTGTTATTTTGGACGGGTGATACCATAGCGATTCTCTTTGGTCATGTTAGCGGGGTGGATTATCTTAAAACACTCCGGTTCAACTCAAAGATCAACTATAACTGCCCATAAGCGTCATGATGCTGGAATCCTCATGAAATATGATGATTATCTGCCCAAAAGCAATGGAAATGTGTAATAATATCGCACTGATTTTAAAGAAATTAACCGGGAAAAAAATATATCTGAAATATATTTAAATGAAACACGAAATTTATGCTAGTTATGTAACAACCTTAACTAATGCTTGCATAAATGGAAAGCTGTACGCTACGAGAAAAGATATCACGGTAAACCATACAAAAGGATAGTTAACAAACTAAGATAAAGACTAATTATGTTAATTAAGTTCACCGGGTATTTTATGTAATTTAAAATCTCTATAGTACAAGGAAGACATATTTATTGCAATCTCCGAAGATGGAAATCTAGTCATTTCTTTTGGATCGTAATTTAATGAAGGTTGGAGTGATTTCAAAATTAAAGACGATTTTGGTAAACAGTCAGTTTGGCGATACTGTCTTTACACGAAGAATTCCCGTTAAACTGCGACATCGAGTTAAGAAAAATAAATGAATGATAGTGTAATGAATGGGTAAGAAAACTGGCTGAAAGACCGCAACCTAATAAAAATAGTAAATATACACATATACACAAACACTAACACAGAAACACAAATGCAAAATCACGGATGCAAAAGGGTAATACATTTGAACAAATACACGAGTAAATACAGTTTCGCACGAATAAAATATAAAAATCCAAATATTAACGCGAATATACAAAAACAAATACAAAATGTAGCTAAATTTCGAAAGATGTGAAATGGTGCCTAAGTAACAAAATTATCTCCAGCATGAATTAAACGTATATTTAAAATCTGCCTTCTGAAAGAAAGGAAGCTAACTCGGGATAATTATTTTTCACTTCTCAAGAAAGGATCACAAAAAATATTTATATAAGAGGCTTTAATTTTTCATTTGTATCCTCAAGATAAAAAGATTCCTCGGGAGGCCTTTTTATTGGTAAAAAAAGAATTTGTTCGGAAGAATTAGGGCCTGGTTTCTGACGCCAATCTCCTTAATTCCAAATTAATGAAATTTTAAGAAACATGGAGATGGCACGAGAACCAGTTAACGGGGAAGCGCTTTCCGCTTAGAACGGTCGCATTACGGTTTTAAATCATATTAAAATAATCCGGATTCATTCTCCTTATACTCGAGTCTAAATTAAAATGCTCGAGTTCTGTAAAAAGAGCCAATTAACGGATCTGGTATACGATGAGCATAGGGTAAAAGTGCGATTATGCAGCTAACTTTGATACATCCGAGTACTTAAATAAATTATCCCTTTTGCCTTTTAGATTAATCTCTTTAATGTCCTAATTTTTCAAAATATTTACCACCTCGGCAAGCAACTGTTACTTCCGATACATCGAAATATATTTTCTTCTAAGACATAAAACATATTATCTAAACTTCTTCTATTACATATTTAGATAATAAATTCGGAGGTTAATATCCATTCGGATCACTTGCACAATTTTTCGTCTTCCATGCATGTATCTATTTATTGATTTAAATTTTGAACTGCTATTTGACCAATGCAACTTTAGCAGGCAAGGGAAGTTATTTTGATGCATTCCCCGGGGATATATTGATTTTACAGACTAGGATTGAAATACTGATAAAATGGAGGCGGCTCTTTTCAGAATTTCTCTTTAGATTGCTACGGCGCTCCTTCCTTTGAGGTAGGAGAACCGGAAGTTAATCAAGTAACATTGAAACTCTAAGAAGAAACGTCGGAGTGGGCCGTCGTCTAGATATCCCGAAGATGACGTAATCACAGCTCAATTCTCAGTGGAAATTGCTTCGATTCCTAATTATGCGATGATGATATTAAACTTCTTTTTCGATCATTTTTACTTATAGTCATACGGTGAAGTCTTTATGTTTAGTGTTTGAAGGATCAATCTTAAAGAAAAAGCAACTCTCAGAAGAGAGACATTATTACGGTTAGTATTATACTCTTTGATAAAATCTTCAATAATTTTTCAATATCTCGGGAAAATAATATCTCTTTTACTAATCAAATTTAATCAAAATATTCCTTATTCAGGCACAACTGCGCTTGTGACCTCTTTTGTACGTGGAGTAGTGCTGAAGAAAACCTTCAGAGGAAGTTAATATTTCTTATTTAAAATATGAATTCTTTTTACTTATTATATAAAATCATGCTATTGCAATAGCCCCATATTGCTCTGTAAAGGTGACTTCATTACACATTATTTTTCAGCTTTACTCCCTTTGCTACAGCTCCTTATTTCTTCCAATTAGTCTTTGGAGAGGATCGGGATCATGGCGTCTTTTCATCTCACTCCATTTTCGAACCTCAACTCTCAAGTTTCCTCATGAATATTTATTTAAGAGACTACATTTCCGTAGCGAACATAAACGCTTGCGATTCATTCTTTAGCCTTCTTTACTCCGATACAACTATCTTTATACCCCTTCAGAGTTCTAGTGCGAAAGAGACTAGGGTACGGTCATTCCACTTCACTCATTACAGCGACCGATGGAGGGATATGGTGATATTCTGTCGGAGAATTCACCACAGAAAACGACGGTGCGTGAGGAATGTCTTCTGCATCAGATGAAATATTCGTAATCTTCGGGGCGCTATTGAGACGCGCGTCAGTGGAACAGATGTCGAATCGCGTTTAGTTTAAAAGAGGAAGATAACAAAAGGGAGAAAGGAAAGAACCTCTTTTCATTAAAGAGAGCTCTTTTGTTCTCGGAGGGAAGAAATCATTCCAGAGGAAATCGACGGGCCTCCGGAGGAACAAGGAAAGAGAAGGCTAAAGTAAATTGCGGGAGCTTTTATAATTAATTTCAAAATTCATTATCGTCCCTCTTGAAGTTCGACTGGGTCCCAACTGGTGAATGTCTATTCTATTTAGCAGCAGACGAAAGCATACCGTCACACCGGCTCTATATTTCAGCGAAGAATGGTCTTCATGGGAACCGTGTTTGTGTTTAGATATCCAAGGGCAAATAAATGAAGACAGATATCACTTTAAGACGGAATAAATGAAGATGGACATCCCTTTCACTTATAGGATAGATAGTATTCAACATGGTGCCTTAGACTTCCTTTCTAAAACAAGTACTTGGCGAAATTGCGTTATAAAATAAAATTTATATATCATTCAAGGTATAATCTGCTACAACATACGAAACATTGCATAGACCTCAATACGACCTTGGAAAATAATCAATTCGACCTCAACGACGACACTGCTAGTCATTGCCGTTTTTGGCCTCTATAAGTGACTGATTTGGGCGATATTTTATTATTATATTTGATCAAATTTCTCGTAATGAAATGTTCAACGATACAAATAAGAATAAAGAATAAATTATATGTGAATGAAACTTACGTTGAACTCGCACGGTCATTCTAAAACATTTGTGAAAATGATCTCTAGTGGTGTTGAGCAAAACTAAGTAGTATTTAGTCCTTTATTTACTATAACTTATGTAAGTTCTTTTAAATGACCTAGCGTCGAGCCTGGGGCGATTTGAGAGTCCAATTATCTCTAGAGGTCGAAATTTGATAACGTTCCAAGTTGTATGGTAGTCCAGCATACGCCTTCAGTAAATGCCTTCTTCCCTTTAGTATGCTGTAGGTGGATTTTATTATAGATATTTTACTCGTTATGATTAATGCAAACCTTTTCGCAAATTGCTAACATAGTTCTAGAATAACATTCAGTAAATAATAAGTCTACTTATAATGCCAAAAATCTGTCATATTCGTCTATTCATATTTATTCCATTTCCATATTCCAACATTCGAATTAATGATACATTTTACCAATTCAGTGTTAAATGACTAAAATGAAGGAAAGATGTGTTCTCACAGGTGACGTGGTGATAGTCATTCAATATATTCTAATATATTAATATCTTGTATTTTTGCCAAAGTAAATTCATTGAAAACGACTGAGATTTTAAAAATTCCAATGCTATTCCAAAATAAAATTGGTACTTAAGAGGTTCTTAACTTTCACTCCTTTCTTAATTTTATATTTGCTTTGTTTTCCGATCTGAATTACAAAATAAAGGAGAATGTAAGAACTGAAATATAAATATTTAAGTATTAATAAACTCGCAATTTCTCCATAATCATCTAAAATATCTTTACTTGTCATGACAAAAATGTGTCATTCCGGACAATGTTGCGGTCAGTCGTACCTTCATGATATTTCTATAATCGCCCAACAGGTGGAATCGAACCACTCTGACGCTAGTCAGCTACAGGTTTGAAGCCTGCACCCCGGACCACCGAGGATCAGTTAGGCAATAATGGATTCAACTGAGGCAGTATATATACCCATATGCACTCGGAAATACGAGTTAGCGTGAAGTAAAAATGGTTTCATGTTATTTAAGAAATTAAACTCATAACTTGAACAAAATCATATTTTTCCTGCAGCTCATTATAATATGCTTGTATTCATTATAAGACATTTACGGTTTCGCAATTATTTAAACAAAAATGGAGATTATGTTGAAAAGTTGGACTACCAGAGAAACAAAGCGCTTCTTTAAGGAGTGCAGGAATCCCGATCTTTACATGCGATTCAGGATCAGAAACATTATTTTAGAAAACGGTTTTGTTGACAGAGGATGCTTACTTGCAATTCAACGATTTGGAAACATCAACTAGAGAAGTAATCCCTTAATTGAGGTCGTAAACGTGGTGGAAGTTCAATGAACATGGAAAGGAGGTAAAATTCGAGATAAGGAATTTTTATACAGATAAGGCATTACTCGCTCCTCGCAGTCTGTCTAATTTTGAATAGAAGGGGCATTCTACTTTCACACAACAACAACACTCTCGTGTATGTTAAGCGCTTTTTACGAGTCCATAATAATTCACTTTAACTCTCTATTAGACTGATATTATTTTACAGAATTCAACTTCCAATTATGTTAATGTATCAGCATTGACACCAGCTGGAGCGTATGCAAGAGATTTCTTTAATTTCAACCGCCACGACGGTCTACAACTCCTAATATTATGTATTTCTAATAACAAATTCCTAATAATGGCTAATTGGCATCTACTTCTCTTACAGATCCCGAGGCAAACATTCTTTTATGGAACGGTTAAGGATAGCTCAAAAACCCTTAACTTTTCTGTATATTTTACGTAAACTTTTTCACGCTAGCGTCATCGAAATGCTTTTTCAGCCTTCATTCTAATTTTTATCTTATTGGCTTTATTTGTCAAAATCAGTAGTGAAACATCGCAAATCAGTATTCATACATCAAAACAATTAATCAAATATATCGTAATTACATTTGACTCCAGCATGGCAAATTTTAAATATTCCCCGCTATTTCCACGCATCACTTTATTAAATAATAGCAATCAAAGAAGCCAATATTAATTTAAAGTTTAATTAGCACAAGGAGAAAATTTAATAATTCGAATTGCTTCGTCAATTTAAATTTATCATAATCAATTCATTATAGTGATGGGTTGCCGAACAGTAATGATTGATATCGGGCTGAGAATTTAATGTCTTCGTTTGGTTTTATTAGAGAATAGAATTAAAAAAAGAAGGCTTGAATGAAATGTATTACAGCAGTTGAAAGGATATTTCACCTTTACTATTTTCTTTTATTTTTCTTTGTTTTTCGAGACATTTTGAGGTACATTTACATGAGTGATGATTTTCGAAGTAAAAGGAATTTTGTATTAACTTTTTCCGAAATCTTTCCCGAACTCGTTCTTAATGGAGACATTAATGGAGATATTTCGATATAGATTTCAAATATAAAGGTCGAAGACTTACCCTTCAAGATATTTCTCATGCCAGTATTAAAGCTCTTAAAGACTCATAACCTATTTTCATCTAGAAATCAATAGCTCTATGCTTTTTCAAGTTCTCTATTTAACTTAATTACTCTCCTCGCGTAGCTTCATTAATAACAGTTTCCCTTTCTTTCAACTTCAACATCTTTCTCTTCTTCCCCTTTAAATGACGCACTCCGGAAGAATCTTTTTCCTTTCTTCAATCCAATCTCACTTTCTACCAATTATACTGCCTCATTTGTTTTCTTTTCAACTCTAATTACGTCCACACATACGGATTTGCTTCTGATAGTGGAGGTAAAAATCTTATTATCTGTTACGGCGAACCCCCATCTTTTAAAATCCTACGAATTAATCTTGCATAGTTCTTGTTAAACATAGTATATGACATATTCATAGGTAAAGTCTGCATAAACATAGCCGAGGAAAGCCCAATATAATTCTTATTAGCATTTGTCGACTTCAGACAACAAGAGAAAGTGGCAACTGATTTAGAGTCGTGCAGTAGTGGAGGTTGAATATCTAAGAGATATGAGAACCTCAAGAAATTACAACTGTTGGCCCATTAACATTTATTGTACACAAAAATGGGATTGTTCTAAATCAAGCTGTAACTAGTCATTCACTCGAAATACGAATCAGTTACCCATACTGTTGCTCTGCTAGCTGAGAGTAGCAATTGAGATGAATAATATACTGATAATGATATTAATAATATGGTAAATCTTTTTAAAGGAAAGGCTATGTTTATTTAACCCAAATATTGGATGGAATTATCCATTATTAAATAGAAACAGTAGAATTTTCACAAGAATATCAATATTGTGTAGAAATTTTTCATTAGGGATTTAGAATGTTATTTCTTTAATGTAATGAGGGATGCTTCTTGGTCATTAGTTTAAATATCAAGAATTTGGAAAGCTAGTGATTGTAACATGATAATAGGATAAACAAAAACGTAAAGATCGTTCCAAGAGTTGCAGCAACTCGTTAGGATGTGATTTGCATGCAATTTACGATTGGTTATATTCTACAATATCCACTAATGTTTCATTTCAAATCTAATGAATATAATTTTATAAACGTAGTAAAGCATTTTAACGATATGCTTAGTCTTGTTACTCAGCTATCGAGAAATATCATTTCATCAACCATAAGAAATTTTTAATTCGCGCTGAATTTCAATATTTAATGAGCATTCGGAACTTCAAGATAACATTCCAAAGTTCAGAGCCTGCATTTCTCTTTTGAGTTATGTTACCAAGAATACTGCAATATATGTCGGTACTGCGGCGGTCTATTCTTTTGCATCTGCAACCAATCCTATAAGATGAAAAGTAACATGCCACGTAATGGTTATTTTCTTATAATTTCTAAGTTGATGTGAGTCTAGAGAGAATTAAAATTAGAAATGAAGAGATTTCCTGAAAGAAAGAAATTGCGATTCAACCGTTCTTCGGTCAGTTACTTAAGCTTTATTATTTTCCTCCAAGTATTCGACATTAAATTCCTTGCATACGTAAAAGTCCTAACTTTCAATAAGTTCATGAGCTATAATTTTCCATATTCAATGCCCTCTTCTTCGCTTTTTGGTTACGTTTCACACCCAGTCAGCTCACTTCGCTTCCCGAAAGTGTCCTTGGAAAATCTTACACTTGACGCATTTCATCCATCTCAAGAAATCCTACCGAATCGAGAGAATTTAGTCATCTGTTTTAGTATTTGCCTAGTAAATCTCTGACCGATAACTTGGCTTTCTTTCTTCAGGCAGACCTCATTACTTTTTCTTACGTTTATTTTCATCGCAGCTCCCTAGCTTTGTCAAATATTACAAAAACAAACTTAAGTAACAGTCACAAAGCAGCAAATTCCAACATTCCGCAGCCGAATTGCGAAATTGTTAAAGAATTGTGCCCAATATTGTCCATGGGTCGCAGCCGCGAAAAAACCCAGTTCATCCCTCACAAAAGGTGAATTTTGGAACATACTATTGAGATGGAAACTCGGAGATGATGAACGTTTAAATAAGTAAACTCGGTCGGACGTGTTGCGAGGGGTGGTTAGAGGTCAGGGCATTAAGAGATGGCGAGTCCCTTTTAAATTTCACTGCCCTCTTGCGTCACGTAGGAATAAAAATAAATAATTTAGCGAATAAAAAGTGGAAAAGGGAGAGAGATATAAATGGCGAGAGCGTGGCGCTCAGGTAGAATGAGAAGAGGGAAACACCTGTTGCAGTCGTTGCTAAGGAGGGGTAGAGGGCGCCACACAGGGAAGCCAATTTATTTAGAAAGGGATTTTTAAGGCTCTGGGATTTGCTGGGGACAGTTTGGGTTTCGAGGCGGTGGGCCTCAAAAGTCTCGAATGACGTTTAGAAAAATAATAAATTAATTAATGCTCGGAACACGCGGTCATTTCGTTCCCCAATGGCGAAACCTCTGAATTAATTAAGTCGCCCGTGTTTTTTGAACAGGATTTGAATGGCAAAGTCGGAGGAGAACGTGGAGAAAAGAACTAAATGAAATTACACTCGCCCGCGTTCCCGTCAACTCAGAATGAATAACATTATAGAAATGGCATCCTTGATCCTTCTCTCCTGCTTTAAATGGAAGCATCGGTGAACGCTTGGGAACATGTTTTGGTCAAAATCCCAATTTTACGAAATCAATGTAATTTAGTTGAGGATTTCATAAAAAAATATAGTTAGATAAGAAGCCGTTTTCACAGGCTACCTTATTAGTTCTACTTTAAAGGCTTCAAATGTTTGTGTGTTTCCAAATACATTTCATCTCCCTTCAAACGTACTACTTGAATCCTCTCATTTATGAGAATTCCAGATTTCTACGCCATAAAAGATGTGGAAATCTAAAGTATATTTTATTCTTTTATCAATTAAAAATGTACCCTTCTTTATTGATAGGCTTCATAACTACAAAATAGAATGCCAGTAAAAAACAACGCCATTTTTTTATCCAGGAAAGCAAATTTTTTTAATTGAATTTGGCTCAGTTATAAATTTCTTTACAACGTATTTTTGACAACATTCATACGAAAGTTTATAGCTTTGATTTATGAAGACATCATGAATTTAATTATCTATTTTATTGAAATTATTTACCTATATACGAGGATTTATTTAGAAACGGGTATTTTTTCATGGTTTTATTGATTTCCTGCGAGCCTTTAAAGTCATAGTCTTTATTGTATTCCTATTATATTATTCTATGCACACGTTTCTGCTACAAGATTTTTATGAATGTAGCATTCTTTAAACTCCTCTCAGAATAGTGGAATTTTGTAGAGTGACGGTTTCCTTGATCTGGTTTAAAACTCTATAATTTGACTGATGGCAAATAATATTAGGAAACGTGTCTTGCATTTGTTTTTCTTAGTTTTGCTTATGGTTGCGACAATGAGGAGGTACTGAGGTATGACTGACGCTGAGCATTGACATTTTTCCTGGCCCCTCCTTACTGACTGCTGTGAAAAGCTTTACTCGAATTTTTCTGGACTCCACTTTATCTACTCCTATTATTCTGTCTCGATAACAAAATAACCTCATTTTGCATAGTTTGCCTCATTCCTTCTCCAAGGTTAACGGTGTATGATATAGATCCAACCAGCATTCGGGATTTAGCAGGTGGATGGAAAGGTGAGAAGAGTCGGTGGCGTAATGCAATCTGTTTTGAATTTCAATCCAGGATAGTTAGATCAATGGAGAGGCAAGAACCTTTATTTCCCCTAAAATGTAGAGCCGCGGTATATATATATCTATCATTTCTCATGGCGTATCATTGATTTCCTTCAATTTTACAAAGGAATCAACCCTGTGGCTGTCCTGCTTTCATTTGCATTCTGACGCGCAGTGTACGTCTTAAATTCCTCGACTTACTCGTCTTTTGAATCAAACGGAGAATTTACTCCGTCTGCGAAGTTGCTTCGTTTAATTTCAAAGAGTTCTTTGTCCATTCTTTTCTTCTTTTCCACTTCCACAGCTAAAGGCGGCGCCTGAAAGTAAACAGTTGCCAACTCAATCGTCGGCCTTTAATCTGTTTGACCCAACTCTTGGCTGCTCAATGAACAACCCTTTCCTTTGCCACTTTATACTCTTCGAATAAACATCCTCTGCAAAAGGATAATCTTCATAGTTTACCCTCAAGTTTTATCTTTGACACTTTGGGGAACTAAATCCTTCATAACCCTAGCCCGTTAAAAGTATATCGACCTCAGCGTTTCATCTTTGAATATTTTAGAGCCGTTCGTTAAGGTGTCTAATAAAGAATATAATGATTAAAAAGCTTTAAAAGTTTATTTGAACCGTTACTTTCCGATAAATTTGTAGATTTTCCGGTGATTTGGTTGAATTTCTCTTTGAATGATTGACGTGGAACTTGAGAAACTCGAATAGCTTTAACTTTAGTTTCCTTCTTTTGAATTGTCTAATGGAGAAAATGATGATAAAAGAACTTTAACGTTTATCTGAACCGTTATTTGCCGATAAATTGGTGGCTTTTCTGGTGTTTTGGCTGAATTTCTCTTCGAAGGATCGACGTCGAACTTGAGATACTTGAATCGCTTTAACATTAGTTTCTGACTTTCGGAACAAAAGGAGGGGATGCTGTTTGAGAATGTTTGATTCGAGTTTAGCCGATTAATGAAACGTAGCGGTTTCTTTGAGTTTATTTCTTTGGAGAAAAAGTGAAAAGTAACTTGAAGAGCGCATTATGAAAAGGAATTTAACTCGGAAAGATAAGTTGGATATCATTTATTCAAGCCATATTAAACAGTACCATTGTGGTAAAAATTAAATTTAATTCTTGTAGTTTTTAATTATCAATAGAAAGGCATAACCTAAATGTGGATATTATTATAAAATTTTCATCTATTTCTTTCTCTCAATGTGAAATGCGAATTTCCGAGTAACCGCAACTGATAGTAGAGCACTGACTTTCACAGAAGGAACAGGTGCAAGATCATAACCAGATTAAGTTATCGGTTTTGCTTTTAGGGATTTCATATTTCTAACCGCTCCTTACTTCCGAATTCCGTTATGATCGCTATTTTGGGGACCATCGGTATGTAACATTAAGACTTGATTTTCTCATTGAGATTTGTGTAGCCTTTGGAGGCTGATCCAAACATTCTTTGTATATATATGGATTTATGTGCATATGTGTGCATTTGACAAAGGAACAAATGCCACTTTCCTAATTACGATCATTACTTCTTACCGCTACAGTTTTTGCAATCTCATAGTCAGAATTGCTGAACTTACGTTCAGCTAACATAAAAACCATCTTAGGCTCAACTATTGTTTATTTTTACTGCTATAAGCAAAAATATTTGCTATTCGTTGATGAACTCATCACCAATTTAACATGTTCAATTGCTGTCTTAAATATTTCGTTCTTATGACTTACTTTATCATCAAATCTTTCCCGTAAAGAACAAATTTCTACATTTCCAAGCGAAGGCAATCGTAGCACTTTCCGATAATAAGCTAATAGAGTTACATTCATTTCTGCGTCCTCAGGCATTTTCTTCACTTTCTTAAAGAGAAAATGGAGGGAATGAGAGAGAGAAATCGGCCCTATAAGGGTATATTTTAAAGTAGAGGTCGTCTTAGTAAAGCCCGCAGATAAAATTCAGCCCGAGAAACGTTCTTATGCGGGCCATAAAAATGTTGTACGAATATCCTCAGCTCCTCAAGATGTGATTTGAATTTTATTATTACCCATTTAATTACTGCTGCGAGTATTTCATCTTTTTATCCCTCCTTTCTCAGGGTCATTTGGAAATTCTGAATAAAATGAAAGTTCCTTAAGACCTAAACTATTAACTACTTTCCTTCTATTTGTGTGTCCCTTCTATTATGAAGCCCGGATACCTATCTCGCAATAAACAATACCAGCAGCAGTTGTCGGAAGTATGTAAGTTAATCCATCCTCTGGGACCTTTTTCTATGACTTCTCTTGTCTTCCTCCTTGTATTTCCCTTGCTTTCATTTCTTTCTTTACCAATCTTTCCTCTTCTCAATATCAATAACCCAGTCCTCTGCTTCCTTGTTTATTTTCCCGTCAACCCTGCCTCTTTTCCACTCCAAACTTACGTCTCAAAGACCTCCATTCTTTCAGAGTCCTCATGTTTCTAGTCCTCGGATATAAATGTTTAACAAATAAATAGAACATCAGTGAAATAAAGCGTCGGATAAAGAAAGAATTCAAGAAGAAAAATCATACATTCAGCATTTATCAGTGAAGACAGGGAAGTTTATCGTATTTATATTTAATTTTTGGATTAAGTTAGTCCTTCGAAGGTTGTACAACGTAGTTTGCTTCATACATCTGATTAACCGGTGAACATCAATTTGGCACGTGATAATTGCAAATCCTGCGAAACTGAAACGAGACCAACAAAGCTCGAACCAAATTGTTTTCAACCCTTTCAGTTAAGACTATCTTCTGGAATTTTGATTTGATTCGAAATAAAATGATATTTCCACCTTTTAAATTCTTCCTAATCACAATTTAATAACCCCTACCATCGGGGGTAGTGCAGAGTATCCATTTATTTAAGCCTTAACTCATTCATCTTATCTCATTTAAATCAAAGATTAAGGTGACTTAGCACATGAAGGTAAGCACAAGAATAAAACATCCCTAGAAAAAAAGGTAATGAAAAATTCTTACGATGCCGGGACTCGAACCTGGGTCTCCCGATTTTCGGTCGGTTTAATCCTATCAGAACATTCTTCCATATCCTGATTTATATGCATTCATTTTATTTAATGATATTTCCGTCGAATAAATTGGAGCCTTTGAAGAATAAAGCAATATTGGATTCCACTAAGCAAGCAAAGAACCCAAATGATTAGTTTTTGATACATATATATAGAGAGTTCCCAGGTATCAGAGATCTATAATTAATTAGCCGTCCGTAAAAAAATAAAGTTAAATGAAAAAATCTCCTTTTATTTAGCTTAAAAGCGACCACAAATATGATATTCTTCAAAATTAAATTTTGGAATTGGTTTTGCGAGATGCTCTTATTTTCTCCTCTTTCGTCACAAGCATGTCTGCGTACGTAAGCGTAATAAAGTGTACGTTAATACATCAAACACTGAATGACCCCTGCCGTCGTTCCATCGTATTATCTACCGCAGTCCCGAATGGCCAATCTCCACCTCACGGATAAATATTTGAGGCGAAGTGAACGCAATGGGGCCCAATTCATAATTCAGAAATTTTCGACGGGTGAGCTGGGAAAAGATCCCTTCGACTCAGCCCCATATTGTGGACCCATTACAGGAGAATGCGTAATAATTTAGTTCAAGGGCTCTGAAAGCGTTCTTTGTGCACCTTCGGGTTTCCGATCGCAATTTGAAGGGCGCCTATGAAGATTTGAGGTGCACAACGGTGTTCGAGGATCAATGCTCAACTATTCACGTATTTTTTGCTTATTTTTACTTTCCTTGATTTTGACTGTTAAATACTAAACTAGCGTCTATATTAGGAAATCGTTGTGAAGTCTATATTGCTAATAAAAATAATATATTTCATGATCACAGATGACTTTATCGTGGGCAATGTACTGTAAATGGAAACTGCCGTTGAAATCTATGCATAAGAACTTCGAGTCTTAATTTTATTCATCCAATCTTAATGATTAAACTTTCTATACTTATACCGATTTAAAATTGGAGAATGCAACTATTATTGGTATTAAAATCGGCACGAAGAATGAGCTGGTCAAAAGTTTTGTATGGTTCGGGGCTACCTGAAGGATTTAGAATGAAATCACTGGTATAGTCTCAAAGTAGAATATTCGCTTAAGTAGAAAAAAAAGAATATCAAGTTAGCAATAAGGTAGCAGCCATGCCAATACAAACGATTCTTGCAACCGTGAAGCACATATGAGCATTTAGTCTATACAATGAAATATCCATTTAGCTGTTAAACTGCCCCAAACATTGATGAAATCTAGAAAACTGAATGTCATTTAGGGATTTCACCGCGATTCTTTTTAATGACGACAGTTTTTCCGGAGGCCGTTGTTGCTGCAAGAGTGTCTCTCAACATTCTAAAACCCATCCATAAAATTCCAAAACAGGATCAGTATCATTATTATCACTTTGGGCGTTTTTTATCGACGGACGGATGCTACTCCCCCAGAAGCAGACAAATTCTATCTACGATTACATAATCCAATGAAAAGATTTCAATGGAAGTTTCCATTCAGCATACCTCTTCTCTATTCCCTTAGTAACGTTCGCATAACATTTCTTGTTTGTTTGATCACTTGTTTCCTGCATAGAGCCGGTTAGATCAGGTAGTGTCTAATAATAACTTTCTGATTTTAACCGTCATTACTAGAGAGAATGTGTACATTTAAAAAATTTAGTCCATCAATTCCCCATTGTGAGTGCTCTTGACTGAAATGAGCGATTCTGCTACTTTCCTGACAATCCCAATGGGTTTCAGGATCGAGAAAGATTAAATTTTCCGGAGAATCGATGTCGAGGAATCCCTGTTTGGAAACCCCATACTCTCCATAAGCCGAGATTAAATATAATTCCACGGCTGCTTGAGCAGGATATATTCGAGCATAAAGCAGTATCTGTTCTGATGGTTCGCACTTGGCCTGCCATCCGTGAAACAGGACCCGATCGACCGAAACTGCCATCCTCTACCGCATCTGTCGCGAAACTTATGTCTCCAACTGCTCGCATTTATTTTGGGACGCCGAGATTCCGGGAGGTCCAGAATCTGGATCTTGTCAGAGTGACTAGGTGTGATAGGGAAGGAAGAGATCACGTGAGGGGACAAAAGATAGATTATGTCTATGAAGAAGGAAAAATGGACGCTTCACGTTTAGGATATCAGAAGGAAAAATAGATGAACGGTCATCAGGGACGTATTTAAGCCATAAGAGACCTTAAACAAAGATTAGATCGAGATTATGAGAGTGAAAATTCGACTTGTTTTCGTAAAATAGAAGCCATGGAAACTTCAATGATTTTAATCCGGCAAGAATAAACAAATTGATTATAAGCAGCATTTATTTAAATTTCTATTACAATAATGACTAATAGAACTTACATCATACGGTGACATAAATTATTTACTATGTACTATTAACATAATATGTAGAATTCTTCAGCATATTTACATGATGTTTGAAGCGAAAAAAACGAATCAGTAAACGCGTAGTATCCCTAAAAAGTATACACAATTTGTATCACGTTACAAAGTAAATGAGTACTGTCTTTCTGAGGCCCACAGCTAGTGCTTATTGCCTCTTATTTATAAATCCATCTCTGACGGTCACAAATGTGGAAACTTTATTAGTACCATTGCATTTTGTGTTTTAATTTAAAGGTTAGAACGTAGGTGAGAAAACTGCGGACATCAGACCAGATATGGCCTGTTCGAACGTTCTCTGCTACTTTGTTTAGATCCACGCATTTCAATAATTTTATTCCTAACTTCGTCCATTAACTCAAATAAAATCTAAAATTAAATATTTTATCTAACAATGAGATGACTTACTGATGTAACCAACAATTCTCTTGAATTTCGGTTGTGAACTAGCTGAATATAGCCAATGCGCTACACAAGTGAGGCCTGATATTTTCAATTGCTGCCCTAAAAAAATTCTAAAGCGACTGCATACACAAACGCGACCTTCCAATGAAAAAAAAAGTCTCTCATCCCCGACTTAGTACGATTTCGAATCCGAAATAACGCAGAGTAATCAATCTAAATGAAACTGTCAAGAGATCGTGATTGAGTGGGTGAGCTTACCGATAGTAATGTTCTGACATATTGATTTGTTACCTGAATAATAGCTCAATCCTCAGGGAGCAGTGGACCTGATTGTCACGTATGATTTTGTTCATCTGTAGTCATGAACGAATTCTTCCATTGAAATATTTTTAATTACCAAAGAGCTGAATAGTCCTCATCATGGAGCTCATCTGTTCACATCTATGGAAAACCAAAAGGGTATATTCATCTCACTCATGATTGAAACAGCTCTTTTTAACTAGTGACTTTTGCGTAACCACCTTGTATGATCTGAGGGTAGGTAGTATTTATTTATATTCAGATTTTCATTTAACATATTGCTGGTCGATAAGTTAGAACATGTCCGTCACATTATAGTTTCAAAAAAAACCTAAGCTCAAAACTAAATAAATCCTTAAATCAAATTTAACAAATGTGTCACCATCAAAGTATTCTGAAATAATTTTAGTTGATTCCTTCATAAAATTCATAATGTAAAATTTTGGCTTGGTTTTTTGTTTCAATTTTTTTCTCACCACATTTACAAAACATCTCAATAAGAGCTGAGTACGTTCACAATTTTATTTATTTTTATTCCTTTTGCGTCATTTGTGGTTTTAGGTAAAGAACTGTCGCTAAAAACTAATCATAATATGGGGTTGTTCTATATAAACCTTTATTTGAGGATATATTTTCTTATAATTTTCTTAACCTTTTCATTTTTATTTTCTCTTTCCATGCGTTTATTTTGTCTCTCTCTCTTTCATAAGGTGAGGAAATCATTCGAGACTAGGTAGAAGAGACTTAGACTCGGGTTTAAACTCGCCTCAAACAGGGTCAACTAATAATTAGTACGTGTGATTTTTAAGCTCTTTCAAGACTTCCGATAATCTATATCTATCTATATATTATTTTAAAACATGCTTTTTTGGTGATCGGGACTTTTCTCCCTTATTACTCCATCAATATATATAAATGAATGACCGTTTGATGGCAAAAGTTGTCAGGTTCCTGCGAAAAATAGTCAGACAAATCAAAAATGCACCATTTGTTAAACAAATTTAAATAATATTTTAATCATCCCATTTTTTACTGGACGAAAAAAGGCCCGGGTTGCTATATACAGATTCAATTTGTTTACTTAGTGACGAGTGTAAACAAATTTTTAAATCGGATTATGCATCTATTCTCGGGCATAAAATGATTCGCAATTAACATTACAGTCTCCATGAACGAAAACTTCGACGTCGTACGCAACCATAACAGTTGAATAAGCAAGCCACATTGCATCTTGCGGGAGCAGAACGACAGCCAAAGAAACATGAACATTGCCGAATATGAAAGTTTGCGTCACGGTTTTATCATGTGGTATGTTTGAATTATTTTGCATTATATTACTTCCCGGTTTCGTATGTTGCAAATTTTCTATATATCTAAACCTGATATCAAATGATTTTTATTGTTCATATTTCACTCATTGAATAGATAATATTCAACATTTAATCATATTTCTGAGTAAAGAAAAGGATGTCCTGCGATTTCAGAAAACTCACCTGCATGTAGTACAAGCTTAACGAAAGCTCAAGCTTTTATTCCCAATCGCTATCTCCGAAGCACAAAAATGTATTATTTTGCCATATTAACGATGTTAGAGACTTTTAATGCGGGGAGAATGCTATGCGCTTTGACAATGTAACACAATGTATTCGTATGAAAGTGTGACATTTAGCTTCCCCTCTACCTCTCCTCTCCCAGATCAGATCACTGCAGACGAGTAGTAGTTATTTCATGTATGAAGAGAAGAACATAGAAAATAAATAAATAACGTGGATGCAGAAGGTATGTTTCGTTCTTTTATCTTGGTTATTTAAGTGACACTTCATTGCCGGTATAAAAGGAAGTGGTTTTTATAACGACAGATTTAGGTAAAGCTGGCAGTGATATTTTGTATCTTTACCATAATTCATTTAGTCATAAATGCATTGAGTGAATTGAGGTATTCGGTGTAGGATAAGATACATGTACAGTGATACCTCGAGATACGAGTTTAATTCGTTCCGTAACCTTGCTACATACTCTTTCAATAGCAAAAATTCTGTAGTAAGTTGTCAGGTTCCTGCGAAAAATAGTCAGACAAATCAAAAATGCACCATTTGTTAAACAAATTGAAATAATATTTTAATCATCCCGTTGTGTACTGGACGAAAAAAGGCCCGGGTTGCTATATACAGATTCAATTTGTTTACTTAGTGACGAGTGTAAACAAGTTTTAAAATCGGATAAAGCACTCATTCTCGGTCATAAAGTGACTGAAGCAGTCTCGCAATTATTATTATAGTCTCCATGAACGAAAACTTCAACGTCGTACGCAACCACAGTTTTATAAGTAAGCCATATTGCATCTTGCTGGAGCAGAACGACAGCCAAAGAAACATGAACATTGACGAATATGAAAGTTTGCGTCACGGTTTTACCGTGTGGTATGTTTGAAAAATTTTACATCATATTACTTCCCGGTAGTTTTAATTTAAGATCGACCATATCACAATTAGATTTTGGAGTATTTATAGAAAAATTAGAGATTTTAATTACGAGTCATGCGATCAAAATAATTAAGTCGTTTTCCGAGTATTCAAATTTATTTTGTGGAAACTTTCATCTGCTGAAAATTTTCTATATACCCTATCAAATGATTTTTAGTGTTTCTATTTTACTCACAGAATAAATAATATACAACATTTATTCATATCTAAGAGTAAATAATAGGATATCATACCTGCGATTCAAGAAAACTCACCTCTATGGAATGCAAGCGTAACGAAAGCCCAAGCTTGCATTTCCATTCGCTATGCCCGGAGTATAGTACAAAAAGATGCTCAACCAATTTAATAGTATGAGTAGTAGTAGACGGGGTTCTCTACTAAGAGTAGTATTTTGAAATCTAAGTTTTGTGAATTGGTTAAAATACCATGATTGACTACAATATTTGTGTGAGAGACATTCAAAAAATGCGGGCAATGGGTTTGCTACATTTGCTGTACTTTACTTAGCACTTTTACAATGTATCACAATGTATGGTCTTATGAAAGTGAGACTCACGCCGCAGATGCTTCCCCCTCTTGCTTCCCTCTCCCAAATTAGTAACTGTTAGTAACATTTTCTCTCATTCTACGCCGGCAGGACAACAAGCTTTCAACTAATTATTGCTGACTATATATCTTTCAGTAATTGAATAAATCTGATTCAGTGAATTTATGAGATGCAATTTCACTGCAGACGAGTAGTAGTTATTTTTATATTTAGTGTACGAAGAGAAAAAATAGAAAATAAATAAGGAGGTATATTTGTTGCTTTATCTTGGTTATGTATGTTAAACACGAAGCCCTCGTGACACATCATAAAAGGAAGTGGTATTTAGAAAAGAACAGTTTACCAAAATGTGATGGTGGCAATGTGGTAGTGAAGTTTGTATTTTTGTCTAAATTCGTGATGTAAAAATACATTAAGTGAATTGAGGTATTCGGTTTAGAATGAATTATATATATAAAGTGTTCTGCCTTTCGGTAGATTTAGATTTAGATTTAGATGAGTACCCCGCAAGCCGCCAGTGGCGTATGGCCGTTCATGTGGCCCCACATTCCCTATTTAATTCCTTCTCCTTCAATTCCAGGTAACATACATCGTTATACTGACGCGTACCATTCGTGATTATAGTGCTAAAAGAAAATTTTTAAAACATTCTATAACATTTACATTCTCACACTCTCTAAGATATTAGGTACTTCGTTAAGGTTCAAGTGGTAAGGGATTAGAAAACGCAAGAGTTTCAATTTGCCCATAGATTTTCGTTACTGGATGTGTAGATACCGATACCTATCGCTACTAACGAGGTATGTCGAAACTGACACTTACATGGAATTTCTTGGTACGATGTTTTTGGCATGTCTTATTGTTTGTGTATTCGTCTGTTGTGATTAGAGTAGTTGCTGTAATGTATTTGGTAGGGGAAATTGAGTATTACTGATCGTCTGCGAAATTTTCGCACGGGGCAACTAGTAGTTTATTAATCTAAGAGCATGATGTTTATAAGAAATAGAAATTTACCAGACACCTTCATGGGATCAAGTTTTTCTGAGGAATAACATGGACTCTACGATGATCTGGAACGGTTAATATGTATTAACGTTTTCCTATATATTTGAGGGATTTATAATGTAAGTAATATAAAAAGATGGTAAAAGTATAATGAAGAAATTTTCTATATTTAATATCGAAACACTTCACTACTCTAATCGTAATACTGGACCAAGGCGGGGGTTAAAGCAAGAAGGGCTAATGAAGGATGTAGTGGATGGAGAAGTGCTGGGAAAGTTAAAAAGAAGGAAAAAAAGGAAGTTTTTGAGAAAGTTTTAAGGAAGATAAGTCTGTTCCCAATTAAAGGAGAAGGCATTTGAAAGAATGCGATGCTAAATTTAAGACGGCTAAGCATCTGGCAATAGCCATAAAATTAAAGAATAAGAGTGAATTAAGAGAACGGACTGACCAAAAGGTTGTTCTATTTTTTTTTGTTTTTTAGGTTATTCGGAGACAAAAGTAACATAAATTGGCCGTTAAAAAGTAGCCAGGTGATTGAAATGAGAATCATGAAAGATTTTACATATTTAAAATCGCACATAAACCTCTTGTAGTTTGTTTTGATGGGATTTCAAGTCAAAAGACCATTAACATTCAAATTGACCGTGTTGTTCCATCGAAATGAAAGGTAGCTGGAGATCATACAACTTCGTTATAACTTGCTTTAGGGATTCATGCTTACGGTGAGGTCTTTCAGCAGAAATTTATACCGTATTCAGACGCTTTTGTACTTTATTTGATGTTGTTTTTCGTACGGTTTGTTTTTCTCGTCCGGTTTACTTAATTAGAAAAAAAATAGTAGTCGTTTAACGGCTGGAGGACTGAAATAACGAATAATCAATTAGCGTAAATTCTGTTTTTATTTAATTACCTCCAATTATCTTGCTGGATTTATCATCGCTTCAGAGCGACGCGTTCATTACATTGGAATGGCTTCCTTAATATTCTCACGAGTTTGAGGAAATTCTGCCGTAAAAGTTGCTTCTCTTGTCTTCGTTATCGTTCGCCCAAAGTTCTCAAGAGAAAGAATTAATTTACATCGTCTTATGTCGTCTGACAGCAATTAATTCTCAAAGCATTTCTGAGCACATCCTTTCCTATACTTTATAGGAAATCGATTTTCCATGCAATTGAAGCAAAGTTTGACTTGTTGATACGGATTATCCTTGCAGCAATGAAATTTCCTTCTCCCAGCATCCACTATTGAACTGCAAGGGGGTTCAATTAGTGCATACATTTATCTCTTATACTGTACTCATTCAGGATGAGTAACATCATTGCGTCGATTATTCACGATACTCTTCCTATTTCTTATGCTTCGCTTCATACACATTCATTCATTCATTTCGTTCATTCTTTATACTCTGCACTTATCTTTCTCATCAAGATCTTACAAACAATTATCAACCTGTACTTTAGACACATGTAATAATAATAAAAAGACTATTAGGACGAGATTGAGAGTAGTATGCTTTTTCTTACATTTAAACCTTCGTTAAGTAAAATTTAAAAGAAAGAACTTGAAAAATTTTCCAGATGAGCATGCCTAGAGACCATTAGCACGAGTAGATAAAGTGTTTCCAAACACATCAATGAATCGAGCTGAAAGTGGCTAACTAGAATAATTAGGCTACAAAGTATATGTTACAGAACATGCCGTCAAAGGATGTAGTAACAAATACATGTATAAAAGGTTGAGCCGGAGCAGGATATTTTTTACACATAGTGCCAAGAAGACTCCTGAGTCAACACTATTATATTACTTCATAAATATGAGGAAGGAAGAAGGTGATGTGGTGAAGATTCTTTGGAGAAATAGGAATCTAAAGCAGGAGAAACAAACGGAAGTACCTCCCCAGTACTTGAAGAAAGGAAGAATTGACGTTCAAGGAAAGGAATAAATAAAAATAGGACAGTGAACGGGAGAAGAATAATATCGATCTCCCATGTCTATCGACGTCGTAAAATCTTTTCTTCCGCCGCGGGACACAATTGGAATAGAGCCCATCGAATTGAAAATGAGGTTCATAAAAAATGGACGAAGTGGATGTAATGAAATGGACCGTGCAAATGAGAAATAAACACATTATTCAATGTGGCATGCACAGAGTTACACAGGGAGATATAAACTGCCTTACGACAAGTTGGGTTTACAGAACATTTTGTTCTATGCGGAAACGTCTGAAAACTAGCACAAGTAGGTCTATTTAGGCCGGGTCTGTCCTGGATTGGAGTTATTGTCTCGCTCAATTTTTCGTTTGCTTATGATTGTAATAAAGAATTCAGATAAGATAAACAACAAGAGATTCAAGAATGTACGAAAGAAAGATTCAGAAACCAAAATTAAATTACCTTGCGGCCCTGATACACACTATTACGGTTTTAATAAACAGAGATTTCTCGAAAACAAAGGTTTTAAGCAGTGTGCTGGTTTACCCCTCTTCAAAATTTGATATCACCTAGGTTTTTCCCTAAGATTACCTTGAATAATGTCACATTTAAAGAGTGAAAAACAAAATACTTCAAAATGAACATTTTAGAAATCTCATTAGAAATGAAATTTCATTTCGAATGAGAGTATTGAATTGCAAAATTTAATCAAATTTTTCTAAAGGAGAGAAAATTTATCTTCCTTTTCCTGAAAAGAAAATCAAAGTTTATCTTCTCTTAAGTTAATGAAATTTCATTGGAAAACTACGTCATTTTCTGTCTCCTGTTTCATTAGACAATAGCCAGCAGCATTTCATCGTTTCTTTCGGTTGTGCAAAAGAGAACTCAAAAGATCTCATTTTGCCGAGTTGAGATTAATAAGTAACAAGAAAGACAGGTGGCGCTCTCCTTGAGGTGAAATAGAGAAGCAGTTTTGAGGGTAATGACGCACGAAATAACACAATCGACGGCGGCGCAGCTACTTGTGCGAGCCGAAGCAATCAAAATGAACAGAGCTTCTTGGAAAAGAGACGGAATGGAAAGGCTTCTCGCCTCTTTGATGTTTGATTTTAGGGCAGCCTTAAAAAGGACTTCAGTCATCAAAATTTTGATTGCCAAATGGAAGAATTTATATGCTGCGTTATCAAAAGAGTCTACGTACACATATATGCACAGAAATAAAAGTGAATAATGTAGAAAAAAATTCTTGAAACAAAGTACTGATCTCGGATATGAAATACATTTCGAAAATGCGATTTTCGACTTAATTTGTACTACGAGTTTTCCTGTATCCATTTTCGTCCTACCCTGAAACTCTTCATCAATGCAGTGAAATACTTCTGTATGAACAAAGGTAAATACAGATATGTTAAAAAGACGAAACCTGCGAAAATCAATTAAATTGTACGACGAGGCTGTAAACTTCATCGCCTTTAAGGCTGTATCTGAAAAATACATGAGAATTATTGCTCGCATTAGATGAAATATAATATCATTAAAAACATAATTCAATGAAGATTTTTATTTTAGCCATAAAACATTGTTTTGGACTTAGAAATGCGGCGATTTCGCTAATACATTCAATATTTTCGTCATTACCGTTGACATTTTGTTAGGATCAACAGCCCAAGATATTGTTTAAGATGAGTTCGCTTACTTTCTAATCGTTACCATAAGGAAGTAGACGATCTAGCTCAGGAGGTGTGTAAGCTACTTCATATATATAGAAAATACAACACTTCTTTAATTCGAAAACATCACGAATTAGCTTACTTTCTCATTAACTTGGGTAAAATATTCCTGATATCGTTTATATGGTAATTTCAGATTTTTAGAAGAGTATAACAGGATTTTAATGTACTGTGCTATCGTCTTGGTCATTTCGAGAAAATCTGCTTTAAGAAGGATATTTTGAAGCCGAAAGGATGTTTTCTTAGATAGGGTCAATTCTGTCTTACATCGGGCTCTGTTCCAAAATTAAAAGAGCTAAAACGATTCGAAGAAGTTTGCACATCATTTTATGAGGTGTCAATTGTAAAAATGAGTTTCAAACACGACAGGGGGCCAAGTTACGATCCAGCGATTCAATCACTCCCACGCAAATCAACGTTTATAACTGCCGTTTCGAAGTGGGGATCTTTTTGAACGTCACTATAAATCCAAAGCATAATTCATTGTTACAAAAATATCAATATAAATCATTTTTTACTTTCTCATATTTTCTATTTATATCATGATTCGCTCTGATATTTTCATATTTTTAGCTGAGCTCTATTAATGTGATATAAGTCGAGAGCAAAGCCATAGGCGCTTTAAAGTCAGCGAAAATCCCACGCAACCGATACGAATTAATCTGCTCACCTCATCCACCACCACCACTAATATGGACTGTCAAACATCAAATTAAAATTATTTTCTGAATCGATTTTAGAATATCAAATCACAATGATTTCATCAGTTTTGCTTACACAACATTATGTAATTAACCTATAATAAAAAATTATAAAATAAAGATAATTTTAAGGTTCAGCGGAGTATGTAGTATTTTAGGAGAAGCAAGGGACTTGCTTTGGGAGTACGTAATTTGTTCTTGAAGGCTTTATAGTTTTACTCTCAACTATATCAACAGGAATAGTTATACTACTCTCTACATAACAACAGGAAAGAAACAAACTCTCCTAAAACTGCATTCCAAACTGTGTACTGTTGAACTGTAGTGTGTCGCGACAGATGAAAAGAGAGTCGCAAAAATGTTGACGTTTCCATGTCGATGCGAAGTGTTTGCGTATTTCTTTTAGAAGATTAAGTGTTTACGGAGAGTTTGTAATTTTTTCTGCACCATATGCTGACGTAAATGTAAAAAGTTCACCCCAGAGTTGTAAATACGTGCAAATTTTAGCAGATTTGTACCATTGTTGATTATTCGGTTGACAAGCTGTTGCAAAAGTTGTACGGAATAAATAATTTCTCGGAAATCAAGCAGAACTTTTTCAGGCAAACGCTGGTTTTCATATTTCGAATGTTTCTTTGTTAAGGAAATGTTCCTAATAATTTTAGGAATGTCGATGAATTGGAAATAACCGTTTTAGTACGATTTTGATTCCAAAATTTAATATCCGACATAAGAATTGCTTCATGCTTAACAGCAAACCTAAAGAATAAAATTTCGTTGGTGTACTACAAAATGAATTCCCAACCTCTAGTGTGCCTAAAGGTAAAATAGTTTGGTAGACTGCTCTGAAAGCTTATCACTTGATCATAGCTTTAGATCGGGTACCGCAGTACCACAAGAATTGTGCGACGTTATTCTTTCCATTAATGAAAATCAAGGTGGCAATATCTATGGCTTTAATATGCTTCCTTCAATAGAACCCTATGTAGGATATCCTCTGTCCCAACATTCAATAATCTGCGGTAGTGCTCCGATATTACCCCTTCAAGGGATTTGAGAACATCTGAGGAATAAACAGTTCGAACCGGATCACGATGGATGACAGAGGAAACTGAAATGTCACCGAAATTCGGTGTCTGACAAATCTTTAATCGAACCAGAGAGAAAACCGAAACGAAAATAACTGCATTTCAATATTATACTTGACACTTCCTGCCTCACGCCGATGGACAGTTTTTTGCACTTAATAGTAGCTGTATTAATTTTTGCGATGCTTTAATCTAGCTAATCTAATTTGGAATATTATAACGAATCCCGAATTTACTAATTCAGAAAAGTACTCGGTTTAATAGTTTACGTAAGTATGAAGAGAATCCAATAAAAATCCGTATCGCAGAGCACACATTTCATCAAAGCGATATCCGGACAAAACACGGGACAAAATAAAGAGAAGAAGAAAATTAAGCCCGCGACAACACAGGGCGTTTACAGCGATGATAAATTGCCCGGAGCCACTGTGTGAGGATCACTTGTAGTCTCGCGTTATTATAAGCTGTATTTACTTGGGCGCGATTTTCTCTCGCGATGGCGCTTTGCTGGATATCAACTTCTCCACGGTTGCCATGGTGATGCTTCATCGCAAATTCCCATCTTTAATCATCGCTTTGCAGGTTCTCACGGCGGAATATACACCAGAAACAAACGTCCATGGAGGTTTTGAAACATGGGTCACGAATGATGAAACAGTTACATTGTCATCTACGATCTCTAAGTATCTGTCTGGATTCAAAGACATCAGAGAAATAAAATAATTAGGAATTAGTAGTAACAGCCATGTTTCTGGCCATCGATGAATGGAATGTATTTAATTTAATTTATGATAACGCTGATCATTCGTTTGTTGTCGCGGAAGCAGTCCCGATTCCGGTCTGTTCGTCATATTATTAAAAATTACCTTGCCTCGTGAGAGTATTCTCCAGTATATTTAAATAGTAATTTCTTAAATTTTATTCAATATAAACAGAGAATTGAATATTTTTGCCACAGATAAACTGAATGAGGTCCAGCTAATCGAGAAATTGAAATATATTGAATAATAATTTTTAATTGCAAATTTTATCATCATAACGGTTGTTAACTTTAGCAAAATCTCCATGCTTAAATCGCGGTAAAGAACGCTAGCTGTCGTAATTGATCCAGTTGAGCTTTTCATGTGTGCTTTATAGCACATTCGCACACAGAAATTAGGGTTACTTATCAAAGGTTAAGAAAAAATTTACATCTACAAGATGCCAGGAATTATTTCAAATATTAACTGCCATGAGACAATGAAAAAATCCCACAAATACTCGATCGGAAGCTTTTGACTCATTTTGCCAATAGGGAAAGTCCCGTTTGGGACATTTTCCATCATTTAAATGGGACAATCTGTTTGCAATTCACTACTTACGATACAATCCAAGGAAATTGTATGTTTAATTTACTTGAGTGCCAATTTTCTTCATGTCTGTGATAATATAAAAGTTACTAATTATGACTCATGTAGGATAATGACGTTCATCCTTATCATTTATACTTGGATACCATGAAAACTGTCATTCATTGTGCTGTTCTTTCGAAAGCTTTCACGCTTATATTTCTGGAGCATGGTAAGGAAAACATCTCAGTCTCACTCATCATGCTTCGTAAGCTTTATTCTCTCTCCAAAGCTTTTGATAGCTAATGATGGTAGTGATAAGTATCCAGTCATCCTTGGAGCTGATAAATTTATAGAGTAACATTCATGTATTTAAAGACTTTTATTCGAAGCTTTCCATTTAAACGTTACAAGCAAAAAATGGCAATGTGATGGTGCATAAGCGATATTTTCTTTTTTAACATCTAAGATCATGATACAGACACTTACAAGTGATTGTTGCAGTATATATTATAGAATCAGATGGGATATGTGACTTTCTCAGCACATATACTGTGTATGGAATTTGCAGGCATTTCCCCCCGGTAATTCTTCCGAATAATTCTGGGAGAGTAATTACATCGCGAAAGACCGACAGCTATCACGATTTCCGTTCTCAGAGTCGAGTCTCAACCCGATTCCACGATGAAGTTCCCGCTTGGAAACCAGCGAACTATTCCACTACTTCATAGAATGTTCTGAGGATAGTCGATTGCTCCTTTCGTGACAGTTTCTCACGTCGCAAGTTATTTTTTCGTGTTTTAACATCGTCAGAACTATTTTGTCAGAAGAAGTGGAAACTCTTGAAAGGAAAATTAAAATTTTATTTTACAAAATGAAAAAGCCAAGAAAGCAGCCTAGAAAGTTTTAGTTCAAAAGTTTGGTAGGATGACATTCTTTATCTAACAATGAAGCATTTAAAGCTCTCTTATTAAAGAGATAAATTAAATGATGTGGCCAAGATGAACTTACTACTGAACTACGGAAGGGAGCCATAGTAAAGGAATTAAAAAAATGTAAGTTTCTTAGATGATACATTTATTTGTGACAACTAGACGTCTACAAGTAAACATCTTCAGGCATAAGATGTCTACTTGTAGAAGAAACCAGTCGTCGTAAATAAATTCATTGTCTGTTAAAATTACCAAGGTTTTTAAATCCTTCAATAAATGATAAACTGTTTAAAATCTTCGCTATGAAATTTTCATATTTCATTCATATAGTTCGTTAGAAATCATTTTCCCCTCGCTTAGTAATGGAAAGCGGAAAGCCATCATTTTCATAAGGAATGAGTCAGGTAGAAATGATTACGGAAAAAGTTGTGGCATCACATCCCATTAAATATGAAGGTTCGACAGGGTATGTGAATTGAGTTGGTTATAATAAAAACTAAGAGAAAATAGATAGGTTTTATGGAGAGGAAAAACTGTGATATTTTGATTCATAGAAAAAAATTATATTCACTGCAGGAAAACATCCACAAAGAGAAGGGGTGTGTGAAAAACCTGCAAAATGTTTAGGAAAGATAGAAGAAAGAGAAAGATTGAAAAGTATAGCCACATCATAAGATAAGTATTCTCTATTATAAAAACTGAGGATAATAAGAATTCTTCAGGTATTGCACAGTTTGAAAATGACATTCACAGTCAGACATACCTTCCACCAGAAGATGAAAGTTATATTAGTTCTTCTGCGTAAAAACGTCTGAGTTAAAGTACTCTTTAGCCATTGTTGCTTAATTAAGAAGGGAGAAAGAAAAGAAAATGAAAAAGGGCTGGGCATGGATTATAGGTGTAAAAACGCTCCTACGGCCGCATTTTCAGTATTCAGACTCGAATATTCGGATTCGCCACTCGGATCTGGAAGCAACGGTAAGCCTGGGATTCTCGTATTTCTAGAAATCACCTAATGCGCATTTTGATAGGCACACTATCATCCTCAGGGGTACAAAGGGGAATGATTGCATTCTGTAACACCGTTGTTTCCAGAGCCTTGCATCCACAACTAGCCCGAATACTTAAAATATGGCTATCAAACCTAAAATTAAGAGGACAGTTAAGTTCTCTGCAAAGAGCCTAAGGCACCTTTTGGAAGAACTGGAGCAACAGGCCATGGAGATATTCATTTGAAAACAAGAAACTGAGTCAAGAAAGCAATTTGAGCATCGTAAGCATCCCAGTAGAGGAACAAAAAAGAGAACAATGAGACAATCGTGCTCGGTAAAGCACGTAATCACGGTCACGGATGAGAGAGAATATCAATGCTAATGACAAAAGCTTCAACTGGAAAGAAAAGACCTTCACTGTTATGAGGAAGATGCAAATGAATGGGCCTTTTCCAGGGAAAGAGAGGCGAGTAAATGGGATAGTTATGTCAGATAACGAAATAAAGGTTAAAGGAGATGGACTAAGATGGATGCTTTATTATAGGCACCGGGGATACACAGAAAGGACCATTATGTTGCCGAAGTGCACTTTTTGATTAAAAAACAACATCTTTGAGTCGTTCACTCAACCATATGAATAGACAGATTAAGTTCATACCCAAAATTTCATTTCTTTCGCCAAAGAGGGGAGGCTCAACATTTTTTAATCTATTGGATGAATACATAAATATAAATCAAGTCGTTCCATACCGTAATGGTTGGATAGTTTGTTTTTCTCAAATATTTTGCTCCATTCGAGTTTGTGAATCTTTTCAAGGATTCCTTTCTACATCATTCGCAGATCTCTTATCTTCTATAGTTCATTCACCACGTGTATGCAGTTATTTTGGACTTCTTCTTTTTATTCTGTAATTATTCACATTCTCTTCATTCTCCATCATTGCCAATCTGCTTCTATGCATTCTTTCTGTACATCCATGTGAAAAATTCCTTTGATTCTGTTCAAGCATCGTCAGTTAATGTGGGTGTTTAGTGAACATTTTTCATTCATCCCACAATCAATTCAATTGTTCACTCATCCCAATTCAATTTTTGTATTTGGTGAAATAACCTAGATAGTGAAGTTTAAAAATGAGAATAATGAAATATCGATTAAAATCCAATTATTTTGATAAATACTACGATTTAGCATAGGTAATGTGTATGAAAAAAAATGGATGATCACCGTAGCCCAAATAACTGTAGTGTTACAATATCTCCCTTAGTTATATATTTCGTTAAAGTTGCAAGTATGAAAATATCTCCCTTGGTTGTAAGTAAGCTGATTCCCTAAAGTCGAGAGTCAGAGCAAGTTTCATGCATGTGCATTGAGACTTCCGAAAAATATCGTGCCACCGCTTTAGACTGCTGAAACTCTCTAATAGCACTTTGAAACTACCTCTGACTTTTCATTAGCCATTTAAACTCGAATGTTATACATGCAATATCCATAAAAGCAGTGATTTTTATTACCTTAAACTCTTGTTATAATACACAATATTGACTGTCGGAAATAATTTTTCATAAACTTTCTTGCTAACCCTAATTAGAAATTAACTATAAACTTTTACTTACTAAGATATTGAAACTAGTATTTGAGCAGAGAAGTATAGCTTATTGGTATTCAAAGAAGACGATTTTTCATTTACCAAGGAAGTTGGCAGTTATGAACAAGTTCGGATTATCAGCTTGACTTCCCAAGCATCAAAGGTTCTCACGAGAAATCTCTTCCGGTAAATTCTAAGGAAAGGGGAAAGGGTTTGAGTGAAAACCTATTAGGATCAGGAGGAAGTTGAAGTACAAGAAATGATATTCTTGCCCAAGATTATTAGCTGGGAGAAGAATGCAGAAAGTTCATCCAACTTTCATTGTCTACGTGGATCTGAAAAAAATCTTTGAAATTTCTTCATTTGAATAGAACGCAACCGATCCTAGAAGATATTTGACGCTTAAGTTTCTGTTATATTTTTGCTTAGAGTAAAATTAATATGCTCAATCTAAACTTTGTGGAATTCTACAGCACAACTCTTGAATAAAGACTAAGTAATTTCTACAATAGAAATTGTTTATTGCGAATTGCTTCGTCATAGGATTAGTGTCTTCAAGCTTTATTCTTCAAGAGTCTTTATTCAAGATGGGTGTTTGCTTTGAATTTTGCTGGTTTAATTAGACTGCTAACGGATATTTCCCATGTACTATATCGGCACGCATAATTTAAATATTTATTTTCAATTGTTGTATTTTATTGACTATTAACATATTTACCTTTGATTTAACCTAAATGATATACAGCTTTTATATGTCAAGCTGATCTATTAGCTACTACTTAACTATAAGATCTTGTCTTATTCAGTGGATACATTTTACAGAAAAGCGCAAAAAAATCGAATTAAAAAGATTTTATTTACATTGAAAAAGCAGGGACTCTTTACGTAATATAACTCATGGCACTCACTTTCGAAACGTTTCAATCATAAAATTAGAATGTGCTGTTCATTAGTACAACTCAAAATTAGCAAAATTAAAAATTGCTACAGTAAAAAAGTGCAAATATCTCCAATATTTAATTTAATTTCAGAAAAATTAAAATTTATACATTTCAAAGCGAAACTCGGAATAATTTTAAAGTGGATGGTAAGTTTCATCTTCCAAATGGTAACAGGTTACTATTAAACAGATAAGTGAGATATTGGTGGAGAGTTAAGGCATATTTAGCTATCTTTCTTTTATATCCAAAAATGTCAGAGGAATATGAGGACTGAGCTTTGAGGGTGCCAAGACTTTTGGATATCTATATGCGAGCTTCTTTAAGAACCCTATATTATTTTCTAAGAAATCTTCGGATGAATTACAAACAACGCAACTTCGAATTCGCATTAAAATTATCCACATAATAATTTGAGAGAAAAATTTTCTTTTGGAATTTACGAACTTTGAGGGAGATTTTGATGAAAGAGAAGATTTAATGGTACAAAACGCGCACAGATTATACTTATTCGATAACATGTTCGATGTGTCGAGGATTTCGGTAGGAAATGAAGTTTTCTTTCTAGAATTATACGGAAATTTATGGAGATCGCAAGAGGTCTCAACGATTGGAACAGAAAATTCAGATTACGAATCCCATTAATGTGCTAACGAGCATTTTGCGTGGTCTAATTGGCTGATAAGGGGAGAGCAACGGAGGAGGGATTAACTAACAGGTAGGGTACAAGAAACTAGTGATAACGTAAACAATCATCAGCGATAAAAATGGTAATGGATTAGTAGGATTAGAATATAAAATAATGCTTAGAAAACAATTCTAGGAAAGGGGAATTTCTTACGAAACTATTTTCGTTCAAACACTCACGAGTTACAGAAACAAGCCAACTGCTTTCACATAATATAATTTACTAAAAATATATTTTATTTCGTGATGAAAAGAAAATTCGGCCAAGGAGGAAAATTTTGTAAATTCTCATGTATAAATTGCTTTGAATACAAAATTTAAGTTAAAATCTAACTCCTATCAAAACCCGAGAGATTGCGATCACAATCGGTATTCCACTTAATACAGAAATTTGTCGAAATGAAATTTTAACCATCATCAATTAGTGAAAAATCGAATTTCCCTTTCTTTTTAACGTTTTGAATGAGCGAAAATATTATACGCTTATATATAAATTTTACAATATATCTATTCAAAGATATACGTAATGACTCTGAGATTATATCTGTTTTAGCCCTAAATAATTATGATTTTTGAGGAGGCCCACAAATGTTAATCGACGTTAATTTCTGCATATCAACTCATCAGAATTAACTAACTGAAAAAATTTTGTGAACAAAGGACGAAAATCTGTTTCAATATATTATCATTGTTTAAGGGGCCCGATCTGCCTGAAAGATCAGGTGGCTCAAATATTTTGGATTTAAACAATTTTAATCAGCATTTGGATCTACATCACTGTGGTTATACATCGGTTTTAATTTAGGTAAAACTTTTTCGGTTTCGGTTTGGTTCCGGTTCGATACCTTGGTTTTTATTTACTAAAACAAATTGAATTAGGTAATTCTGAAATGCGCACAAGCATTGTTCACCTTCTATTAAACAGTTACTATTTAGACTATGCGCGACCTCTTAAATGTCCAGATTAAACCGAGAATCTTCACAAATACGAAATTACTTCCAAACGGTACTTTTCGATAAAAATTAAGGGGTAGTTTTATTCCAAGATCGACCTATAAACGAGTATGCTAGATGATTTTTGATTGGGCGTCTGAAGTGGAGCGAATCACGCACTAAGGACCCAACTATTATGCCGTGTATACTCGTCAAGGAAAGGGTGAAGATAGAGTGTTTGTTTTTGCCCTCTCTTCGATCAAGAGGAAGAATCAGTGCGGAAGATTTGGATCGATGATCGCCTTTAGAAATTTCCAAGAGGTCCTGGAACAGGAGATTGCGGTGCTAATGGAAATGGGATCATTTCTCAAATGGTCTGGAAATCTGCTCCATTAGGCACGAGCGATGCATGGAATGCGTCTCTGCTTAATGGCTCTCAAGGAAGCAGGCGAAGAAAAACATGAGAATCTAAAGGAACCCACAAACGAAGCAGTTTCTTAAAATAGCAGCTAAATTTCGAATAGTCGTGCATACGTGCTCTTTTAATCTATTCGGAGGTAACATATTTGAGGAGGAATTTCAAATCGTTTGCGGAACTTATATTGAGTGAGTTTTGCTGGCTGAATGCAGAAATCCCTTGCGACCGACATAATTGCAACAAGCTTAGTTCGTTTTTTTGCGAACGGCGTTGTTTGAAACGACCGGTTTGGCTCTAGCGGCCGTCGTCAGATATATACTTTAAATTTGAAATGAAGAAGTCTCCGTAACCAATTGGTTAATTTCATTGTCTTATGAGTGCGCTCTAGGAGTTGTAGCCGTACAAAATTAATTGTGTTTATAGGGTGTTTCACCCAAAGTCTTTCGTTCAAATGACGCTTTGTCCAGGGAAAGTTCACTCGGGGGACACAGAGACTTTTCATCTGAGACGTTTATCCAAAAGATAAAAAATACCTTACCGTGGAATATATTTTAGATGAAAAAGCATGGGTATTCGGAAAGCCAAGTGGGCAACGCGTTCGCCTTTGGTGAAAGTTGTATCGCGTTCGATCCTTGATCACGTTCGAAATGTCCTCAGCTGTCGGAGCACTTTTAAAAATTACAACTACTGAAAATATTTTGGGCCAAATATCTCTGTGGTGAATCTACTCTTGGGTGAATCGTCTTGGATGTAGTGCTTCTGGTTGAAAGGTCCCGCGGTAAATCGGGACGAAAGGTCTACGAGTGAAACGTCTGGACCCCTATCGATACACATCATCCTATATCTATTTTCATCAGATTGTTGTTAATGTTTTATATCATTTTATTATCTAAAATAATTTAAATTTAATATTTAAAACACTACCGTGACAGTAGTAAAACCGAATGACTGCTGAAGAACCCTACTAAGAGGCGTTAATGGCCGTATTTAGACAGATGTTCGCCATATCTTTTTTCTACAGAAGCAATAGCTCTAAGTGTCAGGAGAGGCATATGAGTAAAACATCTGCAGTTCAGAATGAATTACATAAGGAGTACAAGATGAGTAGGAAGCAAAAACAGTAATGAATGAATGCAGACTAAAAACAATGCTGCGTGACTTCTACGGAAATGGAATTTGGACATACATAAAAGATGGATAGAAACGGAATTGCTAAAATGGTATCTGAGAAGGGTGTTCCTAAAGAGAAAGGAAGAAGATGCCGATGAAAAAGCCGGTTGGATGTGCTAAATGAGACGCAGAGTCATACGCGGTTCGAAGAGGAATTTATGAAAGGATATGCGAATGTGTCTGACGCAATAGATTAGAAGGTATGGAGGCCTATTTTCAATAAAAAAGGCAGATAATGTTCTTACACTGAAAGGAGATAGTGCAAGTAATATGTATACGTGTATGTTATACCGTTTTTTTCCACAGACGTTATTCCCACGTAGTATCAAATTTTGGGATATCAGAGTTCGTGCGTTGCAATAAATACTTGGGAGTCACGTTTAGGAGTAGTTTATCTTTTTTAACATAGTCTAGATACAATAGGTGAGATGAACATAATGCAATGATTAACAAGTAGAACTAGAAGTAGAAAAGGGATGACCGTAGAATCAAGTAAATAGCTAATTTTCACTTAGTCGACCTAGTTTCGAATTCTGTAGCGCTATTTCGGATCCAGATCAATTAATTTTAATGTCAGATTTAGAAATGGTCCAACGTAGAATGACTCGTTTAGTTGAAAGAGATTTCAGGTTTGACAGAAGCGTTACGGGTATGATGGAATCCCTCGGTTGGAATTCGCTTCAGGTGAAAAGATATGATTACCGACGGAAGATTTTCGAAAAATTCATCGCTTCAAAACTTTAGGACAAAGTGAATAAAATTTTGGTTCTAGTAAAGAACAAAGGCGGTCTCCGAGATTAATCGACAAAACGATACAAGATATTAGTCGCAAGAATAGGTAATACTTATGGTCTTTCTTCACTCGGGCTATTAGAGAAGCAAATGGGGTAAATTGGCTATTAATGAACTACAGCCCCTGTCATAAGCCAGTATATGTCTATACGCAGTAATATCTAAAAACATCTAGAAGAAGCAAGATTTTAAAGCATCAGAATCTGAATCAGAACTGCAAATTATCAACAAAGTTGTTACCAAATGCATGTACCATAGAAAGAAGGTAATGTAAAATTAGCATTACCTAAAACAATCGATAAGTTACTACTTGGAATCTTTAAATTAAGGATTATTTTGACTATTCCTTATTCGCAAGAGTTATGTACCGATGAGTGGAATTTTTTTGTGTTTGATTTATTTTTCTTTTAAAAACTCTTATCATATGAACTCAAGATATGTGGATTCTTTTGAAGAGCATTCAGTGTGTAATTGCTGAAACAAAAGAAAAATTGATGACATGACGAAAAATAGCCACGACATCGCTGATTTGGATAACATATGACTAATACGAGTTTGATCGAAGATTTTCCCGTATCAAACTTCCTGTTCGCCAGTGTGGATATCTTTGTTCCATAAGACTCTGAGATCTTGATGACTTCCGGTGTAATTTCACAACTTCCTGTAGCTTTGGCCTCTTCATTGTCTTCTTCACCATTTAACGCAATGTATTTCTTCTCAAGAGATCTTATTTATCCTTCATAACCTGTTCAATGTCTACCTCCGGAGATAGGTTCCCATTTAGCTCTTTGATGTAACTCTCCCATGATGCGTAGCGTCCCCCAAAGCCCCTGCATGGCGGGGGGCCCTCTGTCATTGGGGGGTCTTAAATGAATCCCCTTGGGGGCCCAGCAAAGGTTTGTGAGGATTCTATTCCTCTGTTCCCATACGTCTCAAACACTACGAGGTCACAAACTATATTTCCCATTTTATTAGTAATAAATTGGCTTTGTTATTCCACTACTTAGATATCTTTAAAATAAAACCGAATGGACTCCATACAACCTAGTGGATATCGGCATTATTTTATACATTATTATGCTTTTCCACGATGTTCAGTCAAAGCATAAAGAACTTTAAAAATCTTAATTTGTCTTAGCACTTCGTGCACCTAGCTTATCTCAATCAAAAATGATCAAAATATGATGGCGATGTTTCATAGCTGCTTGAAATATTCATCTACATCTACATCTACATATGTACCCTGCAAGCCGCCTTTCGGCGTGTGGCAGGGGGTGCAAGCACCATGACTCTATTTACCTAGTCGATTATTTTCGCGTATTGTTCTCGCGGTATATTGCGGTATTCTGGCGAAAGAGAAGATTGGTTCCCAGAAAACTTGCGTCTGGTAACCTCTTAACCACGCAATGAAGACTTTGGGAAAACTGATATGTAACTTCGTCAGTACTCAGGATTACTGTAAAAGAGGTTGCTTCAATATAGATGGGGAAGATGAAATCACAGGAGTTTTTGGATACAAAAAACTAAGGAAAGCCAAGAAAAAGTTTCCACAACAGTTTAACGTCTACAAAGATGAGAGTTGTGTATTACTAATGAAACTTTAAGAATAAACATAGGTAATGGGTGTCTACACAAAAAATAGTATCATCACGAATATGTTCAGCAAAAAAGGAATATATTATACATTGACTTACGTGAATGTTATACTATTATTACAGTATGAGTACATGCGATGCTAATCAATAAAATAAGAGTAAAATAAAGGCAAAATGAGCTAACAAATTTATATAAAGCTGCAAAACTATTATAGTTTTACTCAAGATGAAATTAGTTGAATTAATTATAAATTACACCGTTAAATTCAAATGATACAGAATTAAATAAAAATGAGTCATTGGTTCAACTCAGTAATTTTGTGTTGTATTTTGATTGAATTGGCTATTCCTCTATCATAGATATGAATGATCTTGCAAGCATATATTGATTAATAGAATATTTTTATTAGTTTTTTGGTTATGGCAAAGTGCAATTTTCTTACAATTTTGCCTGCCTTATTCATAACAGAAATTGTGAAATACACTGAGTTATCTGTGACGCTGAATTCATCTTGGCCATTCCTTATTGAAGGATATGAAAAATATTATTAATTGGGTTTTTATGGAATTTGGAAAGGAAGCTTTTATGGAAGCTTTCATGGAATTTCTCTAGTTCGCATCTCTATCTCTTCTCTATCATTATTACTCAATGGGAATAGTAAGGAGAAAATACCTCAGCCCTTATCTTGCATAGCTATCTAATCCCCTCTCCAATGATTTTCGCTATCGAGTCGTGGTTTCAGAAACTTTAAAACTAATGAACTTATATATACAGCTAACTCAGGAAAAATTGCCAAAGATCAGCAGAATTGGTTGAAAATCAATGCAATAATATGGCTCGATAATGTGGATACCAACTAAACTGTGACACTGGATTGTACAGTTTAATTATTTGAATTAAACAAAATGAATATTAAAGAGCGAATATTTCACTCCATAATTGTAAGTAAACTTCGAATTCTTTAATGATATTCGTACGATTGATAGGTATCTCTACAAACTGACAGTAGATAAAGGAGTAAGAAAACCTACAAGACAAAAAACTAAATAGATATTCAAAAAGATTTCTTGATAAATTTACTCATTTCATTCATATTATCATTTATTTATATTTCATTAATTTAAATTAAAAAATTAACGTCACCACTGGTATAATCGTAACATCTGTTTGTATGGTGTATTTTTAAACTTTTGAAATATTTATAAATTTTTTGCTATTTAATATTTTCTTATCTCTCTTTTCCGTGCTTAACTTTTTGTTTTATTTTATCTTAACATACAGCTAATTTTTTAAAACTTATATTTAACTCCTGTTCTTATCTGCGTTTTCTGTGTGTCTGTGTGAACATTATTTTGTCTTTATTTTTAACCACGTTGATTATCATAATATTATTTTTCCTGTTTATTTTCTCTATAAAAACATAGTTATTTTATCTTTGCGATAGCCTATCAGAATTGTTTGTTTGCCATTGATGTGCTTTAACCTGCTTTCTCTTTAAAACTCATTTCACTCTCTGTAGGCTTCACAGGTTTTTCACAACCTCTTCTTGCGAGTAATTTCTGCCGCGGTGTATCTTTCCTTTAGTACAAACATAGGTTCTTTAAACAACAAATTGCTTTTCTTCTGTGCACTTTTTCATGCTGTTATTCACTCAAATTTCGTCAGACGAAGTTTAGATGAAAGAAGGGACTCATTTGTCTCAATCTTGCCCTAGCTAAAGTCCTGTTATTATTATTTTTATATTTTGTCCAGTGACAACAAGTGTTGAAGGAGATATCATCTGAAATTATGGAAATTTCAGTACCTACGGCGTGAAATTTCAGATTCGTCATCTCGGGTGAAACAGTGTTCTTGCGAAATGCCTTCTTTCAAGTTGAAGATGAGGTCGGCAGTAGAAGGGATTAATTGACAGCGGAGTGGCTTATAATCCACGTGAAGATGAGATGGAAACCTGGTTAGCAGGAGCTTTGAAAGGGGTATCGGGTGTTTGTGTGTGGGAGTGGACTTTGAGAAAGGCTCTATGGAAATTAAAGCGAAAGGGGAGTCGTTTTAAACATTTTAAAGGATACCGGAAACTAAAGGCGCTTCTGATATCCCATTGAAACTGCAGGGTATCACACGAGTATGCAAGTATGTACAAAATCTTTTAGAAGGTTTCAGCATATAATACTACCAGTGAATTCCCACGTCAAAAATGACGGAAACATATTCAATTTATAGAATAATGTACTACATATTATTATCTTTAATACCAGCTATTATAAGCAGGTGGTTTATACCAGCAAAATTACACAAATTATTCATTATCTTAGTCCGATCTCTTGCAATTTCGGCTCGGAGAGAATATTTTATGAATAAAATAAGAATTTTTATTCAATATCCTTTCTTTTGGTGCCTATTTTTTGTAAAATGATCGTTACTATTTAACAAGGATACTTTGGACAGGCAAATATTAATATGTAATATTCCATGGAACCTTTTAAGATACTCAAATATTTACAACGAAATCACGTAGGGAGGTGCATTTTAGTTAAGGATTGCTGTAAATGTATCTGACATTATCTGGCATCAGTATTCTACTTTATCAGCCTTTTTGTTGAATTATTGCAAAGAAATTTTGAATCGTCAAAATGGCGGAGTGGTTAGAGTGTATGGTTCAGTTTCCCAAATTTAATCCAATACCTAATCCAAAAGATAATCTTCAGTTATTCGAACCCTTTAAAGGAAATTTTTTTCCGGAAGACTTCCGGAGAATTCCTCTATCTCGTATTCATTGAAAGCCGAGTTCCTTTTCTTTCTCATAGGCACCTCTAAATATTTCTTGGCAGACATTTCGTGACAGTTTTAAGAGAAGTGTAGGAATACCATACATCTTAGGTTAATCTATGTGATTAAATAGTGATAAAACGTGGCTTTTATCACAATGAAGGAATTTCCCGCCCTTCAAGCGACCGCAGCTAATTACGAGCTGGTATTCAGCTGCGTAAAGTTAGACTGAGTGGTCGTTTGGGGACACACATATACACACTTTCCCTGTGCGAGATTTACTTTTAACGCATTGCCAAACGGTGTTCCCTGACTTATTATTTCGGTATAGTTTTTCTATGATACCTTCCAAAACCCATCTAAAAGAGTAACGTAATGTCGATCAAGGAGTGTTTAGAGATCATTATCAGACTCAACTCAGGTTGCCGCCAAAAGTGTGACTATGTATGCCCGCATATTTAGGCCATAGCGAAATGTCCATGTAACTATATTTTTACCGCTTACAACATGGCTTACATGTCATAAAGATGAAATTATGAGTTAAGAATTTAAGATATATATTTAGAAGTAAAATTAGTTCATTTAGGAGTGAAAATCAATTAAAGGATGGAAAACCGTGATAATGCTGTAGTGCAGGCACATATTTCGGTGGATGAGAATTCACACAAAGGAAAAGGAGAGTAATTAAACCCGCGAATAATATTGGACAAATCACTCTTTGACTTGTATAAATTAAAGATTAAAACGAATAAGAATAAATTACGTAAATTAAGAATCGCATGAGGGCGCAATAATTAAAATGAGGTGCTATTATAAATAATAAATGAATTCATTAATAGCGTAATACAAATAAAATGGTAATGCTTGCATTAACGTGGCGACATGTGCAAAATAGTCTGATAAATATATCGAAAGAACTCAACTCGTCAACTTGTTTGCAAGAATCATCTATCTTAACCCTCAGTGGAAATTACTTAAAGATATTTTCTATCAAAGTAAGTAGATATAGTAAAAGTATCCTTTTTTGTATTAAATCTTACATACATGGCTTTAGGTACATGCTCTCAAATCATGCAGGATAGGAAACGAAATCTATGGCACATAAACCTTCCATACCCAGCTGAGAATTTGCATTTCTACATTAATTTCTTTCGCATTACGCTGACTTTAGTCCATTGCCTAATATATGCATTCTGAGACTATAATACATATATTTAGACATGATATTTATGGTCTTAAAACACAACAAAAATCTTTTGTTTATATACATGCATAGAGAGATACCTATTATATTTAGCGTGAATAATGACCAATTATTCTTAAAAAAATATGAAATAAAATAGATATATTGGCTTAAAACATTTATATATCATGTATAATTAGTATACATTTATATTTAGTTTATATTATTCCATATATTTCGAATATTTAGCGACACATAACGCGGGATAAATCAAAGAGACATATTTACCGCCTCTCTTATTTTTTATTACGACAAGAAGAGCGTTATAAAATTTTAGATTCATGAATTTTGGGACCAAAATCTGCATAGGGATTCGTATAGGATACTTCTGTTGACGAGGTTTATGTTTCACCACAAAGTAAACAATGGCGGAGAAGGGCCAATTATTTTGGGAGGCTTTTGATGATATATGTGCATGCATATTTATGATCATTAAAGCCTCTGTTATACACCAATGTATATGTAACATTTTACTATAAAAATTTCGAATAAATGAGTGGAATTTCAATTGCCTTTTGGATTTGAGATTAGTTTCACTACCATCTCAGTTTTTTTACATTATGGAATGTAAATTATCAAATTTTATAGCTGATTTAGCATTTTGAAAGCAATAGTTTTGCGTTATATTGTTTATTTTTGTTCTCTTTTAACGAAATAAAATTCAAGAGCTACGAGATCCTTTTAGTGATGTGTTGGTGACCGTACAGAGCACTCAGTACGGTGTTCAGGATTCCTATCAGAAATGTCACATATAACTATCTAACCTCATATTTACATATATTCATCTATTAAATAGTATATAGTAGTAGTTGTTATCCGTTGTGCTTACTAGATACAAGCCATTTTAGCCAACTGTATTTCTTTTGTAACCTTGGTCTCAACACATGGGGTCAGCTGAGGATTTTTCAGTTCATTCAGATGAACTCAATTTTTACGCCCTTTATACAACAGGAAGCTCTTTCTGTCGTAATACCTACCGGGAAAATCTTCAAACATCAATCATTCTTTAACCAGAAAAATCTGATTAGTCATGAATCGAAAGCGAGACTCAAGGGTTGGAGCTACCACAGAGGTACTAGCACAGTACCACTGCGCCGCCGTGGCCTGTAGTCACTATCCATTCAGAAATTTGTCCATACAGCTAACATCACGTAGGCTTATTGAGTCTTCAATTCCTCCATTATAAGAGATGTATGAAGAGGAACGGTGAAGTTTCTTTTCGTACTTTACCATAAGGTAACACTCACTGATATCGAAGGTAATTGATTAACCGTAGGGAATTAACCGTAGGGAATTATATACGTAGCGGAATTGGAGAATAGTCTATTGCTGTTGGGACTCCAATAAATTGTCGGAAATCGAATCTGGGACCACTTTTACCAAACCCGTCGCCCACTTGGATATCCGTGGAGACTCTTTCACTGAACCACAATAAAAAATAGACCTGAATTTGTGTAAATCATGAAAACCGTCCACTAATATTTTAATACACGGCTTCTTCTTTACTTTACCTCTTTCATACATTTATTTATTTAGCTGTAAAACACCAGGGAAGCATAGGGAAAACAAGAATTTTAAATAAGTTAAAGACGTGCAGGTGAAGTAATTGAAGGTAGGGGTGAATTGATTAGAAAAAGAAAGTTCGAGATAAGGGTTAAAAGATAAAAGAGGATTGAAAACTTGTAGGATGCGGTAGAACAGAACTCTTGAGAAAGTCGGAAACAAGTTTAATTTCCTAAAACAATCCAAGTAATTGTTATTACTCGCTGAACCAGAATGATATAAGCAGATATCATCCACAAAAATGCATTACAATGTCTTTATGAATAAGTTTTTGTATTAAATGGGATTATCCAAAATAATGCCATTACTCGGGAATATTCATACCTCAATATCATTGCTGTGTGCAATGATGAAACCAAATTAAATACTATAAATAATAAAATAATTAATGAAAATGATATAAAATTAATATCTATTAAACTAAATACATGGCAAACCATGAGATGAATAAAGGCGTAATTAAATTATTCTGCATTTTAAGGACTCAATGAACAATGAAACGGCTGGAACGGATCTTCTGCTTCAGTATTTACATGTACTGTTCAAAGTGTACTGCTTAATTTACGAAACAAGAGTGGAGAGCCCTCATTTCTTATTTGGTGTGGGCGTGGTCCTCTCCCAACTCAGCTGCGGTGGTCTTCAGTCCGCAATCTTTCGCACATGTTTGAAGAAGAGCTCATGCGGACCATGGGAACCGAGCACATGGCTGTTTTTAATCTAGGCCAACATGCTCTGAAAAGCTCTCTTATGTCACCATTTACGGAAGCGACAGACATGGGATTTCCTGCTTGCCTCATTTTACGCTCTATCTGTTGGAGGAATATTTTAAACATCCTCCCCTTGCTTTCAATCCATACACATGGATCTCTAATTCCATCGCATGTGTCGCTCGATCCGAATATTAATCAACATGACGAAAATTAAACCGCGCGATACCCTGATAAAGGTAAACTATTGAATTCCCTAAGGCATTGATATACGATGGATGGTTAATATGGAATCATGAAATAGAGTTCACGTAATGATTGATTTTTGCCGCAGAGTATTTGAAATGCCAATAAACAGGAGTTGGATGGGGATGTTGGTATTAATGCATTTCCCGCCACACTCTACTGGCGATTTTAGGGATAACTATTTGAATTTAAATGTAAATGAAATGATCCAAAACCGACCTGCTAGGGGTTGAAAATGGGCAACTCATATTATTGAGATAAAAAAATAATTTAATGTTTGAATTTGTGCTTACCATAAATCCCGTCCATGAACTTTAATACACGGCTTCTTCTTTACTTTCCTCCTTCGTATATTTATTGATATGATCATGGAACAAACTGAAAGGAAAGGAAATAAGAATTTTAAATAAATTTAAGACGCAGAGGTTAAGTTATGGAAGATAAGAGTGAATTGATTGGGTAGAAAAGTTCTAGTGAAAGGTTGAAGGACGAAATGGGATTGAAAAGTTGTCGGTAGAATATGGATCTCTGGGAGATGAAAAGTCAGAAACGAGATTCAACTCCTAATATATTCTATTTAAAACTTATTATTGGTATGAATAAATTGAGACACAATATTATTAATAGAAATAGTACCGTGGATCTATTATGAACTTAGTAATAGTATACTAAATTGAGAAATAGTGTTATCAATAGAAATAGTAATATAAGGCTTAGATGATATTAAATCGAAATTGTTTCATTTGGAACAATACTTATAATCATAAGATAGCAATTAAATAAAATTTCGTCGAAACGTCATACGACTCTTAAGGAAAAGTTTATTTTATTCCGATTTCCATTATTTGCAAATCTTTCATATAGAAGACAAAGGAGATCGCCTCGTGATTAAATATTTTAAGAAGTGAAAGAGGAAACTTTTGCATTGCGTTAAACGGTATATCTCCTTTAAACTAGCAGAAACGTGCAATTAATCAATCTTTCGACTTCATCCTTCTTACTTTATTTGTCAAATAGTTTGTCAATAAATGCCCATGCTTAAGTAAGTACAGGGTGGTTTATTGCTTATATCTTTTGTCGGAATAGCGTATTAATTAGAGTTATTCGCACAAGCGTCGTTGGTACCAAATGGACTGAAAACTTTAATCTTCGAAAAATGCTTACCTTCACTTTTTGCCTAATATAAAATTTTATTTCTCACTTTCGGAAGTAACGCATTTATCTTGTGAACTATCAGATAAGTAATATAAAGAAATGATTACTTTGTAACATTTCCTTGCAAATATCACCTGAATTGTAACATTACTTAGTGAATATGAAATATTTTGATTACATTTATGTGAAATTATTTAAATCACAGCTTTTTTTAGGGAATCAAAAACTACCGTAATAATGACCATGTAATTAGTGTCATAGGGAATGAAACGAAGGAGGAAAATGAGACTCCTCCGGTTGTTCTAACCATTTAAACTAGGAAGGCAGGACGATCTTCTCTCTCAGTTTCGGAGAATTTGATGGGAACTGCTGTGTTTTGTGGAATCCATCAAAGATGGCACCACTCCTGCACACCCGCGGTGGAGAAGTCCGCTTTGACGGTGAGATGACATCTAAAACGTCATCTCTCCATCAAAGCGGACTTCGTGAAAGTTAGAAATGGAGAAGTAAATGAGCGATAATGGACGCTTGGGACAAATGCTTGATCTTCGAGAGAAAAACCAAAGGAAAAGAATTCTAAAATGAAAACAACCACCCGGAAAGAGGTAGATTCGGGTTCGAGTCCCGAATGCGTCAGGAATTTTATTCTTTTGTTTCTTTCTCTAAAATCAGGCATTTATTCCATGTGTACATCGTTACTTATTAATTTCACAGCTTGCCAAAGAATATTCTTCAATCTTGTGCGAAGTGTAAAATGATAAGAGAATAGATAATTGATTATTTTGTAAACATGAGAATTATCAGCGCTGCTACTGGAGAGAGCTAAGTGAGAACTAAAGATATAGTGAGTAAAGGAAGGAGGAAGAATATTGGGAATTTCAAACATTCAACTGAGCAAAAGCATGGTTGGTATCCATTATAGAACAAAAGGCTGTAGTAATTCCAAAGAAAGCAGGCAACAAATAATATAAATAAAATTATTTTCCAGTCCATTTAGTACGTAGATGTTAGCCCAAGCATTCGCTTGAACTAAAAGGAACCCAGAATATAAGATAGGTATAAAATGTGAAGGATCAAATTAGAGGTTTTTTTTCTCTCCTGTTTATCGATTTATTTAAATCACCTCATATAGTATTTCTTAAATATTGAGAGATGGAGGAAATGCGTCACAGAATAAGGACACGGAGGAGGATATGCTTGAAATCAGTGGATGAAAACAGAAAGCTATTATTACTAGGTAAAAGCAATGGCATCAGAAGCGGAAGAGAAGGAGGAGAGAACTCTTCATTTGCATAATATTTTCTCAAGGATATCCCTTTCACGCCATAAATATTCCGGGAAAGGGGAAGCAACCCTTGCTCCCATTTTTAGAGACGACATTTGCCTCAAAAAGGGATGACTGAGAGGGAAAAAAACGTTTTGAGGAGAAGGATTACGACGCTTGATGATGCATTGGGAAGGGAGCTTTCAAAGTGCGCTGACATCACATATCACATCGACCCTTCAACTCCATCATTTTTCTCACTATTTCGAAGGCATACCTAGCTTAGTCTGTCTGTTTCCATCAGTTTATATGCATAGTTTTTCCAAGCCTCTGTTTTGCAGGTAGACTCGGCTTAGTCGATGCCGTTTTTTTAATGGATTATTTAAATTTTGGTGTCTCTTACGTTATGCATTTAAGAAGAAATCATACGCATATTGTGGTTGAGCTTTCTTTATTATTGTGAATTTTATATCCATTATAACATCACAGCATTATATTATTGTTTATTATAACTCCAGGCAAATTCTATTATTGCTCATTTTATTTTTCATTCTTAACTTTTTTGACCGTTTTTATTACAATATTGCCAATATTATTAGAAGAAAATAGGGAATTAATTATCATCTAATGAATTAGAATCTAGTCAGTAGGTTTTATCAATCATCCTACATTGAATGTCTTAGATAAAGCAGTATAGAATTGAGTAGTATGAAAAGTTTAGTGATGATTGTCCTTTAATAGTTCTAGTGACTCGTGGGTCGCCGTCTAATATATCGAAAACTCCCTACAAACATAAGCCTGTATACGGAAAAAAGATCGGCGGATCTGAAATTCTTAAGGTAATTCCTTATACAATAATGGGTCACTCAATCAAAAGAGTAAAAATATGAAGGAAGTTCTTATTTCCTTCTTTAAGTTAGAACGTTTTTATGGTCATTTAGTAATTTTAAATTAAAAGTACTGAAAAACTTGCTGGTATGTTCGTTTTGAGCTCATTCCTTAAGCACACAGAGAAAGGAGGTCGCATTAGCCCTCCCTCTCGACCTTTACTTGGATCCGCCCCTGATACAAACACATGCGCTCGCAAGCAAGCTCATAACTTGGTGGTGCTTAGGATTCACTCCAGTTACGGTTAACTAGAGATAAGATCGTTTAAACGCCTTCTTCTGACCTCGAAAAAATAGAACAATTTTAACCGCGCAAGAATGAAGCTAAAAATTCTACAGCTCCTCCATGTTTGCCTTATTTAATCTCAATGAATGGAATCGGTGAGAAATTAATTTAGGTTAAAGCATGGAAAAGAATTTGTAAAGATTAGGTGGGTTCAAAATATACATGAAGACTTTAGAAAAATTTTAACTTAAAATAGAGATCTACATCTACATCAAATACGTACCATGCAAGCCTCCTTTTGGCGTGTGGCAGGGGGTGCAAGCACCATGACTCTACCTTCCTAGTCGATTCTTTTCGCGTACTGTTCTCGGAAAAAATGAATTCTTGAATCTACTAGTTCTAGCATCTATTTCCGTAATCTTTTTCACGATATCAGAACGGCCTATACAATAAGGAGAGCGCATAGTATCGGTTACATCTTTTATGAGCGTACTCTCTCTAAATTTATCAAGTAAATTAAGTCTCTGATTGACTTTTTCTTCTTCTAAAGATTACCATCCTGCCTGCTGGAGCATCTGAGTAACGAATACCATTTAATAATAGCAGTTTTTTACAAAACTTACTTCATTTCGTTCTACCTTTATCATTTATAAATGCAATACTTTTCAGCAGGGTCCCATACATTGCATGCATACACGAGGTGAGGCCTAACTAGCGCAAGGTAACATCGCTCGTGGACTTTCCCTTCGCTCCTACCGACTATTCTCTTGTCGAAGGTTTCTTAAGATCTCGCCCACACATATTATGGATGTCGGAACTCCAAGTTAAATTATTCTTGAAAATTATTCCAAGATATTTCATCAAATCGGCTGTTGATAATGCATTCCTTCTAAGGGCTTGCGAATTAACATTGGTAAAGAATTTTCTTCCAAAAAAATTAACTATCGAACATTTGTCTACGTTGAGCTCCCATTGCCAGTCGTCGCTACATTTAACAATTTTATCTAAATCATTGGATAGGGTTAATCTGTCGTCGTTACTTTTCATTTCTCTGTAAATAACCGCGTCGTCCGCAACAATGATGAGCAAAAACGATCCTCCTAACTAATTCCACTTACCCATATTACGATGGAGATTTCAACAACGCTTGACTTTATTTCCCCGCAAACATGTAGCAGCAGACGAGCAGAGAGACTTTAATGAATGAGCTGAACTACTTGACGTTGGACAGGGAGAAAATTACGTTAAAATTAATAAAAAATGTTTTCTATGACGCTCAAATAGGTATGCATATAAAATTTTTGCAAATCACTTATTCATTCTTAATCCTCGATTTATAAACACGCGAATCTCTTTCCTTACACATTGGATAAAACAAATTCAGTAGAAATAAGATACTCTGTTCTTTTTCTAATGGGGGAAATGGTAATTTCTTGTATGATAACGTTTTCCAGCAGAATTTTCAACTGATGAATATCTGTTTTATTTTCAGGTGAGCAAAATTTTCTTCCGTATTCCCGTTACTTCATCCAAATTAAGAGACAGCGTCAAGAGTAAGTACAAAATGTAGCATTTTGGTTATCGTTTAGTAATAAATTTAATAAGTTCAAGATAAATTCATTATATCTAGGATCAAGTACATCATTCACGTCCTTCACACAATTTACTTGCACGATTCTCATTCAACTTTCGCTACCAAAAGAGTATAATTCGTATGCAAATACGGTTCTGTACACCTACAATTTTGTTAGTTCTTGGTGATTGGTATTGCCTCTATAAGCATTTCTTAACGTTTAATCACAGATGAAAATTCAATTTTTGACGATTGATCGGAATGGGGAGATATAACCTTTTCGGGCTTCTGAAAAGGCATCGGAGTCGGAGAATTTTTAACTTCCTTTCTGATCTAAGAGATAAAGGTTCTCCAAGCGCCGAAATAGCGGCGACCGTCTAAGGGCGATTTCCCGGGAAACGGATAATCGTTTAGAGGTCCCAGTTTTTCAGAATCCCGATGTACAGCTAGTTCCAAAAAAAACTTACCACCTAAGCCGCAACCCGCATAACAGACGTGAAGCTCGGTGAGAGCGAGTCTAGAGTTTTCCACGCATTCTATTGGCTCTCGGAAGGAGGAGCATTCTGACGGCGCCTTTTTAAACCGTTGTGAAACGCGTTGAAAGTATTTGTACCGTCATTATTAGCACGAAATCTAGTTTAAATTTAGTGTTACGTTTTACTATGTCAGCAACAGTATTAAAAAATGAATGAAAATCGGATCTCCTTATTTCGACCTGAAATTTCTGCATAATTCACCTTTTTCTGGAGGCATCGGGTAAACTTACTTTAGCTGCTTCAATTATCCAATAAAAAATTATGTCATTGCAAGATTAAAAAGGATTATATTATTACGTTTTTTATTCTCTTGACGCCTACAGGAAGAACTTTTAAATTTATTTAGAGGAAATTCACGACTATGACTCAAATAGAAAGATGAACGAAAACTCTGCAAGGAGATAAAGAATAATTAGGAATAAGAACACAATCAACTGTATGTCAACTAATTTATGTTGCAGAAAAATGCTATCGAGAAGGGGAGTATGAAAAAACTTCGAAACCTACTGAGGAAAGCAAAGATGAAAAGAAACTTTATCTGGACGAATACACCGAGAAAGAATCATTTAAAGTCAAACTGGTAGAGAGCTCTGAAAATTAGACCCAAAACATATTACAATAAAGTAAATCAAGTAAATTACGATCAACTACATCAGATAATTACATCAAATAGTATAAAAATTTTAAATACCACCAAATCATATGATATAAAGTAAAATATATATTGGTGTGCTTTCATCATTTTCTAAGGTAATTGTTTAAAATTCAAATTGCTAATTTAATATTTTAGAAAATAACATAGATATTAGAATAGTAGCACAATTTAAATACTGAGGGCTACAAAATTTTTTCACGTATCGAATAAAAAATTAATTTATCACGAAATTAACGCCAGCATCTCGTGACATTTTTCCGAATATATTGTTCATTGCCAGTCCCAGAAAAACTATCCCTTTAATTAAATCAAGTTCATGTTACTTGCAAAATTAAGCTGTCCCAACTTTTATCTGATGCTAAATCTCTTTCTTGCCACGTGGTGCAAATTTTGACTCGATTTCTTCGCAGTTGAATTATTCTGCAATACAGAGAAGTATAAAATTTGCTTGATACGACAATTAACAGAGCATTAGGTATTTCAGAATATATGCATCAACATGTCATTCTGTTCTTACTTCCACCAGGCATTCGTGGTGACGGTATCAGATGAAGCATTATGATTTTGAGATGAGATTTTTCTGTTTCTGACCAATTCGCGTCTGAGGTTTCACTAATTCTTCCATAGAGAAAGGAGGTCTTTCCTTCCCTCCACCCTGGCCCTAGGAGTATCCCCTATTCATTCCTTTGTTGTTTCTTTTTCTTTTGTTGCGTCCATCGAAAGGTATTGTCTATTTTCTCAGAAGAACCATAAAACGGCCGATGGGTGAAGGTGAACTCCGCTCTGAGAAGAAAAACCCCTTTTCGGAAGATTGTGGATGGTCGTATGTATCCGGGGTAGCGAATTTGAAAGCGCTAATGAGGATTCCTGACCGCACCCCTGCTGAGCAGGTATCAAAAGTTAGGGTATGGTGGCGGCGACCGATCACAAGTAAGGTGGGAAATGGTGGATCCGCGATTTGTAATCTTCGCCACGGGTATTCCCTTAGGGAATGAAGATATTCAAATCTATTTTTGAGGTAGACGACCTTTCAGGACTTCTTGTAAGGAATACAGTTTAAGATGGTTAAGAAACAACAGTTAGTATGGCAAATTAGAACCTTAAGACTGATTTGCATATTGCATATAAACTCCAGGTTTCCTATACTTGCATATTGCAGGTTTACACGTTAACACCTGGTTTATTTACATTTACATTAATACCCCGCGAGCCGCCGTATGACGTATGTCAGGGGGTGTGAAAACAACCACAACAGGATTTCCAATGTTACTGAAATGATTTTCAGAACTATGCGCTAGACTAATGTTTAATAAGACTAATGATTAATGATTGCTGCTTCGGTTTCTGAATGCCTCAAGTAAGCTATATAACCCGAATTGTTTGAATGGTGCATAATATGTATAATAATTAAAAGAAAATTCACTATCAATAATTATGAATGATGGGTAAAAGGAGTCATGGAAGAACACGTTAAAAATAGAAACCAACGGATGGTAACCGGAGTTACATGAGAATATTCCTCTAATTCTCATGATTCATACGCAAGCTGTTAAAATATTCTTGGTTCTATATGTAATCCATTACTCCAACATTCACTCCAAGGACCTTCGTAACACCCTCATCCTAGGCACATCATAATTCTCTACGAACTTTGCGAAGATGTTTTTTAAATTTTTTATAGTATTTTTAAATAGTAATGCAAGGAAGATCATTCCAGTTAAAATAGGACCTTCGGAAAATCTGAACGATAACATAAAGTTGACAATGTTTGGGTGCATCATATCAGAATTAGTATCTCTATATTCTGCTTTTAAAGTGAATGGTATAAACTGTATTAGCTTATACTAAATAACTAATTCAACAACGAAAATGAAAAAATAAGTAATGCTGCCTATCGTCAATTTATATCGATCAAGCTCTTCGTCAATGATTGTTTACTTTATTTATATAAATTGTTTTTTATGCTTTATTTTGTCCCTACATTGAGCTAAAAATTTCGTAGTTTGAAATAACTTGAGAAATGAACAATGAACTAGAGAAATGCCATCTAATATTTATTCCTTACGCTTACGAGAACCAAATCGTTTCACTTCTCTTATAACATCTATGATACAAAATAGATAGAGCGTTGAAGATGATCTTACTACATCGACTAAAGTTTCTATTATCATGTCACTAACATATGAATTGAAACGTAAATATGGAATTTTAGATACTCCGCATATTCAGTGTCGCAGAAACTTGAAGTTTATACGCCGATTACAGGTAAATTACATCTCTAAAGTTAGGTAAGATTTAGAATAAACCATTGGCTTGCATAGATAGTAATACCAATGTTAGCAATTTTTATCGGTTTGAAAAAACCGAACTCTCTTTCCAAAATAAATTGCTGATAAGAAGATGGTTTAGGTTCTGGCTTAGTAAACTACTCGACCTTTCTTATAGAATTAAAAGGTTGGTACGATACATTGAACATCGCTATTGTATACAATTTCGGAGATCCTGGGAATTACTGATGCATCAGAAGGAAATTTCTGAAAGTATGATAAGCCATGGGCGTTATATCCTGTATATTTGAATGTTAACCATGTTTGACTAAGATATTACTTAAATTGGATAAATGAGTAGTTTCTCTGGCTGTCATAAACGGAAGAAATATATGTTGGATGAGAAAATTGAGAAGGTGAGTGAGTGGGTTATACTTTTAAAAGAGGTCGTTGCTCCTACTCAAAGTAACCAATTGGTCAACGAGGAACGCAAAAAATGCCATTACCTATTGTGATTTATCCAAAAATCTGGAATTAACATACCTCTTACACTTTCGGTTGTTAAATTCATGTGAGTGTATATATTACTGTTGCCGTCGTTTCTCACTCCCCTATCTCTATCAAAACAGTCCCCCTCTTGAAGTCCTGGTGAATTCATTGCCTTAATCACTTCTTCCAATCACTCCTCTATCTTGCTATTTTCAAATTTGTCATGGAATGTGGAGAGATGAAAAGTTTCTCATAGCCATACATTTTAACTACGAAGGAATATTTTCAATATCACCGAGCGATAAATATGTAGATAGACTATTCATACCAAACCACCGCCCATTCATCTCAATCATTAAAATTCTGTCGAAAAATATGAGAGTTACGTAGGGCCAGCCATCAACCGAGGGGAGCAAAATTTCAACATGAGCCTCATATGCGCTTCTTATCCCCGTGTGATACTTACAGGGTTGGAATTACAGGTAAAAAGGCCCTAAAACTATTTCACTAAGTCCCTATTATTTCGCGTATTTTTAACGTTTTCTACATTATAATAATTGTTAACGTGATAATAAACAGTTGAAATATAAACAATGCAAGTAGTTTTGTATGCATTCAAAATTAATTGAAAATTTTACATTCATAGCTTACAGTAGCATTCAATGAGCATTATGACAAAACCTCATTCGCCCTATCTTTTTGCGTATTTTAGAACTTGATAAATACGAGAGAAGAACGTTTAAGAACGTAATGGTTTGTGACTGCAACCATTTCAAGAGGAATCCACAGAAGAAATCACGTTTATTCGATTCACACTTCAATGACACCAAAAAAATTCATTTTGGATTCAAAATTAATGTGAAAGATGGTTGTCTCGTATCCGTCATCTTTATTAATTCAGGAAAATCGATCCTAGCACATTTTCTCTCAATTGATTTGGATGGTATATTAAAAATACCAACTGCATAGATGATAAAATTTACTGATTTTTTACCGATCGAGTTTTAATTTTGATGCTTATCAAATGAAACAAAATGTATCTAAAATACGCAGAGAATGCCTCAAGACTTCATACTACATATTTACTTATAGATTTTTTATGTATTTAAAGTAATAGCGTAGATATGGCCATGAGTTCGCCTTACTTTACTTTTGTAGATTGCATTCACACAGGCTGTGATAAAACAGGTGATCGATATGGACTCCTTAGGTATATAATTTATAGGCTAATAACTCTTCTCTTGAACGATGTATAATATTATCTACTATTATAATATATAATACGACCCATTATAACCGCAGAATTTTGCAAGCGAAGGCGTCGAATTCGAGGTCTATACATTTTGGGTCCGACACTGATTCAAACTGCGCGGAAATTTTCTTCCTCCCATCTCAGCCCTAAACATAAGCTCAGAGCGGCTCAGAGGCAGATTTTACAAAAATTTCCTTCGTCCTGCTTGTGCCTTTCGTCTCAGACTCAAATTTTATGAGGGGAAGGGGGTTTGCCTCGGTTTCCTAGGAATAACGGGACCTCGTGTGCGCCGGTTCCCTCGGTGCGAGAAGCAAAGCTAGAATATATACTGATTTGTAATAACCATTTTATAATAACTGAATTCTTGCATTACAACATCCATATTGTTATAATACTATTCTGCTACGCCAATGCCACCAAACTAAGGATACTAATAAATCTTTGCAATATCAATAATGCAAATAAATCCATTTCAACTCTGCAAGCGGAGCCAGGACAGAAGCAGACTATCTCCTCCATGTTTTCCCTCTCTCTCTCTCTCACTTCTTAAGGCTCGCTCGGAGGAAATTCACTGCCTGTTATGCGGGTTGCGGCTTAGGTGGTAAGTTTTTTTTGGAACTAGCTGTACATTTCGGAAACAATGCTTCCATCTTCCTGGGGGGTCCAGTGCTGAATCACTGGACTGCACTGGACCCCCCATGAAGATGGAAGCATTGTTTCCGAAATGTACAGTCACTTACAAAAAAAAGTTACCACTTCCAAGGGGCAACTCGTCCAATAGACCCCTCGTTTCGGGCGAGCGAGCCTCCAGAAGAGAGAGAGAGAGAGAGAGAGAGAGAGAGAGAGAGAGAGAGCGAAAATAAAGATGGAGGACGTTGTCTGCTATGCAGGTCCACGTTGAGTGTTTGAAAGGATTCGTTATCGTTATTGTTATTAAAATAACTTATTTAAAGCGATTTTTTTGTGACATTAACATGGCAGAGTAATATTATAGCGATTCGGAGGTCGGAATGAATTAATTTGGTGATTTTAAAGTTGTTTTTAGATATAGTTTTACTTTAGATTTTTTGCATGTAGTATAGCAATCGTGAATATATTCCAAGCTAAAAAATTTAGAAAAGAGATATTCCGCAGTTTCTGCCTGCAAGACCCTGAAACCTGGCGTTACAACATGAATTCTTTGACAATGTTCTAGTCTAATCCAAGATATTTTCTTAAACGTATCGGAAGTATGGTCATACTTTTTCAAGTTAATTATAAATCAAACAGACGCATTCTGGGCACGTTGCGTCTTGCTAGCTAGTTCTTGCGATAAATCACAGATTGAAATTACCAATTGCATTTTAATATAAGGCGTTAGGAAACTTCCTAAGCATCTGAGGATATGGACTAATTAATGGAATTACCGAACTTTAGTAAAGCCTTCGATTCTGTTGACGCGGATATATATTAAAAATTAAATTATATTAAATTCTGTAAACATCATTTATACGCTGATGATCTGCAGATATATCTCGATTCTACAGTTGTCTGCTTCCCTGAATGTGTTCAGTATGTGAACCATGACCTCCAGCGAATTCACAATTGTTGCAAGGACAATTTTCGGAAGATGAATCCATTAAAAGCCATTGTCATCGAGTATCCACTGTTATTAAAACGAATTATTGGAGATATCAATACAAAGCTTATCTTGAAAATACTGAGATCATATTCTGTAACACTCTTAATAATATCGGTGTTTGCATAAACATCTGAGGGGATGAATGGTAGAGTAAACTTTTTCAGAAATTTTCACGACCGTGCTCCGAAGCCGTGCCGACCATTTCAGGGAAAAATGGAGTGGGTAGTGAAGGACGGGAAAGGACTCTCCCCCTCCCCCTTTATCTGGGGGAGGAAAACAGCAATAAAGTTGAGGGCTGTTTATGACCTGCAGAAATTTTAGAAGTCTCTTTCCTTCTTCTTGGATGAATTTCTCTGGTAGAATCGCTTACATATTTGACCAAAGCCAGAAGGAGATCGTGCGAGCCGGGGGTTGCCCTGGGCAACGATGACAAGAGGGGGCAAGGTACGGAAAGTAAGTAGAATTTTTAAGGGAATGCGGCAAGCTTTGAGATTCTATATATAAACAAACCCGATGAAAGGAACTTGCGAAGATAATCAGCTGTATAAACGAGTCTCAGGATAACGCAGACATCCATATGTATATAATAATTTAAATTTTCATTGCTAATAACATGTTGTAGAATAACAGAAAATTATATTTTTAAGGAATTTTCCGGTAAACGTATTTAAAATGAAAATCTTGCATCAATTATGATTAGTGCATTTATTGAATCAGAAAAAATCATGCTTGCCACTTCAGTGCAAATGCAATATAATTCATTAGGTTTTAATACCATATTCATATGAGTAATGGTAACGATTATAATTTGTTAAGTGCTATTTGGATTAAAAAAGAATTTTACAAAGGTTATTCTTCGAAAATTAAAAATAAAAATCCGAGCAGTGGTGCACATAGAAAAGTATTCAATCCGTGTATGGCAAGGAGTGTATTAGAAAATGATTTGGAATAGAGCTAGACAGAAATTAAGCGATAAGGAAGAACTCCGCAGTGTCCTATAACCTCGGTCACACGGTAAGAAGAGGCATTTACGAGTAATCTATATCTATGAGTAAAAGAATAAGAAATCGACATATAATAGTTTGTAAACAAACAAGATATATTTTTAAAATTGACATTTCACAGCCTAACTTTGTGGAATGGTGCCATCATGCAAAGAAAAAAACACTTTGTAAATTCCACAGAAATAAATTAATCGGCAACTAGTTCTGTCTGTCTTTCAGACATCATCTCAACTCCCTCCAGAAAACCTTCCTATTCTGACCTCACCATCCCCTCTCATTCCTCCCATCCTTTTTCCCAGAAGTTACCCGCTTTCCACAGTATGATCCACCCACATCCCAATGTCACCCACCAATTCCCTTTAGACTAAAGAAGTTTTAATTATCAAACAGATTGCTATAAATAACGGATACAGCTCAGATATGGTGGATAGACTCTTGAGGAGAAAACCAAATATCCTCTCATCCTATAGATTGGGATACATGCTTCCTAATGACCTGAGAGCAGCTTTCTATGTCCCTTGGAATCTACGGAGAGCCATCGGCTACCACAAAGATAGAAGACACAGCGACTCTCTCAGCGGGGTGTACGAACTCCGTTGCAATGAATGCCCATCCCGACGCGTGGGGGGTGGACAAAATCCTTACCAACGAATATCTCTTCCACAAGTCCTCCCCTCCTCTCTCATCCCCTCAGCCCTTTTCCGTTGATAATTCCCGGTTTTTTCCCACCACACCTCCGTTGCCCTCGGTCTTTCTCATTTTCGATATTTCAGTGCCTGATGATTTCTTATAGACGAAACTAGTTGCCTTTAATATATCTGTATGGAATTTACAAAGTTTTTTTATTTGCATGAAAATATACTTTATAATAAGTGAAATGTGGTAGCAATGCACCTCTCGAGTGAAGAACTCAGCGTTTCTGAGATTTCATCGATTAGAATGGACGAAAAGGTGTGGAAAACCCAGATGCTTTTGGGAGAAGGTTCTCGAAAATGCATATTCATTGATTACTTCCTAGAAATACTACGTTCTAAAATGGACCTTCACGGCTGGTATCCCATTGACCCCATCTCTTCCCCCGCTGCTTACTCCTTAGACCTCGCTATTCTTTCCGAGATCAGCATACGCAGAATTCAGTGAACCCCTTTCGCCTACCTGCTACTCCCTAGCCATTCCATTATCTGCTAATCTTTCTCCCCTTAATCCCACACGTGATTCCGGGCATAAATTCTACGAAAAAACTTTTACCAAAACTACCACCAACAACTTCAGCGCCAGGGCTCACCCTCACCTCACCCACTATCGCTTTATTGTAATCTGGTCGTCAGTGGATTAAATATATATATTAAAATATATTGCATTAAATAGATCGACGTAATTTGTGGGTGTTTTAGTTGTAATTTTCCTATTTATGGATAATACCCATGGCATCCTACTTGCCCGGGTGCGATGCACCCATAGGACGGCTTAGGGTGAAAAAATAGCGTTCATTTCCCTCTCTTTATCAAGTATCGAAACTCATTTAAGGTTCTTCCATTCAGTCATAATGATATGTATTCGGAGAGATGAAATGAATATCAACGAAATAATTAAAAATATATTCAATACGGTTTCACTAATCTCGTTTAGAAATATTAGCCAACAGAGAAATAACGCATAGAACGTCTTATTCATCCGATGTGTTCGCTATTACGCATATGCGAAACAAGATCATCCCTGTAAGCGGATTTTGAAGGGTTAACGTATTCTTTCACTGTTACTCCATTTCTATTCTAATTACGTTTTCTCTAATTTCCCCTTCTTTTGACATAATTCATAGTATTGCATTTTCTCTTAATTATCATTTATTTAAGCCCTATTATTTATGATTTTTTACGGAAAAGTTCGTCCTGCGAGCATGTAGAGCATGAAGAAAAATAATGGAGTCCTTTCCAAACCTCCATTGATGAGAATTTATACATAAGCAGAAAATATGGGTAACTAAAGTATTTCTTGTCGGATTTTTTTTAAGAAGAGTGAAGTACGCGTGAGATTTGAGCCGATTTAAGAAAAATCCGAATTGAGTTCCTTTATAATACTATATTGCTTATACAGCATCCAAATGAATGAATTTTAGCCAGTCTTTAAAGATAAAACGTCAAACAAGCCTCAAAACATGCGTAAGAAGGAAGTCGAAACGCGCGCTAAAAGCAGAGCCGCTCATAGACTCGCTCTCATCGAGCTTCATGTCTGTTAAGCGGGTTGCATCCTTGAGTGGTAACTTTTTTTTGTAAGTGACTGTACATCGGGATTCTGAAAAACTGGGACCTCTAAACGATTATCCGTTTCCCGGGAAATCGCCCTTAGACGGTCGCCGCTATTTCGGCGCTTGGAGAACCTTTATCTCTTAGTTCATTGACCGCCGAGTTCCTTTTTTCTCCTTCCTTTCTGATCCCAAAAACGATTCAAAGGAACTTTTATTTTAAATCTTCAGTTTCTAAAATATTCTTTCCATTTCTCATGGTAAATAATAAATGGATATATAATTATTAATGCAGCTATCTGGAAAAATAAGACCTATAGGTTGAATCTTCAAGTTTATACCAAATTGTCTAACTTCTTTTCAAGTCGGCTATTTCAACTTTTTTCAGTACGAAATGAAATTATTACCCTCAATTTATCTTTAAACTTTGCTAATTAACTCATTTAATATTATTTTAACACTTATAATTTATACGAGTATAAGTTGCTTGCATACTGCAAGCTATCAGTTGAATGCAGTATCATACCAAGTAATGCCTCAAATCAATTGAAAACTTCACGCAAAAGACCGCCTGGCGACGAACTAAGGACCCGATGGTGCGACGCAATTGCATATTAATGTAAGATAAGTGCCATTCTGACCTGTTCCAAAGTTTCAATTCAATATCTTATAAAGAAGGTCCTATAATAAGAATACGCCATCCCCCTTTGAAATACACAGTAGAATAGAAATGATGCTCTGGCATCGAACCAAGAACCGATAGAGAAACGGTGAACAGCGTATCTGAAACATATGAATAGCCTCTATGTACATTCCATTTCATATCCTTCCCGGTAATCGGATATGCATTCAAAACAATTGTAAAAATTGACCGCCATGCATTATATACTGGAGAATTTTGCACCCACTTGGCGTCGAACTCACGGTCATTTGGTAGCATTTCTTCCTTTTGTACTATGGAAGACCATCTCATCTCCAACCTCCGTGAATTTCACTGTTCTACGGCTCGGAGAAAGGACTGAAAACAATTTTCGAAAATTCGCGAAAAAAACCGCCTAGCGTCGAACTCAGGACCTTCTGTGAGAGAAAACAGCGAATTAATATTAGATAAGTGCCATTATGACTTATTCCAAAGTTTCGATCTAATATCTTATCGGGAAGGTCCTAAAATAAGATTCCGTTATTCCCGCTTGAAATGAATGGTAGAATCGGAATGACGCTCTTGCATCGAACCAAGGACCACTAGAGAAATGGTGAACGTCATGAAAGAATGTTCTTAAACGCCTCTGTCACCATTCCGGGTTTTATCTTTCAAGCTTATCGGGAAGGCATTTAAAAAAATCGTCCAATATTTCAGCAATGCATTTCTTACGGAAACATTTCGAACCCACCTGGCGTCGAACACACGGCCATTTGGTAATATTTCTTCCTAAAGTACTATGGAAGACCATCTCATCTGCAAACACCGTAATTTTGATTACTCTATCGCATCGAGAACGGTCTCAAAATAGATTGCAAATATTCGCGCTAATGACCGCCTAGCGTCGAACTCAGGACCCTTCTGTGAGAGAAAATAGCGAATTAATATTAAGTAAGTGCCATTATGACTTATTCCAAAGTTTCGATTCAATATCTTACCATGAAGTCCTAAAATAAGATTCCGTTTTCCCCGTTTGAAATGCATGGTGGAATCGGAATGACCGTCTTGCATCGAACCAAGGACCACTAGACGAACGATGATATTCATGGAAGAAAGTTTTCAAACGATGGGGATACGAATTCTGACCATGTTCCACAAGCGCTGTCGACGTCAGATTTTTTCGACGTACTGGCCCCGCACTCTAGATGCCAGAATAATGCAGACATTGACGCTAGGTGTCATGGGTTCGATACTAGAATGTCCCAAAAATCGCAATTTTCCCATAAGAATGCATTGCGTGGATTTTTGAAAATTATTTTGAGCTACTTATCGGTAAGATCGAGGAACCAAAATCTCGGAGGTTGAAGCTGAGGTAGCCTCCTATGGTTCCTATGGAAAAAATGTTGCCAAATGACCGTGAGTTCGACTCCAGGTGGATCCGAAATTCTTCCATAAGAAATGCATTGCTGCATTTTTAAATTTTTTTTTTTTCAATGCCTTCCCGATAAGCTGGAAAGATCAAAATCCGCGTGGCGACGGAGTCGTTTGAAAAAATTCTTTCATGAATTTCACAGTTCGTTTAGTGGTCCTTGGTTCGATGCAAGAGGGTCATTCCGATTCCACCATGCATTTCATACGGGGAAAACGGAATCTTATTTTAGGACCTTCCCGATAAGATATTGAATCGAAACTTTGGAATAAGTCATAATGGCACTTACCTAATATTAATTCGCTATTTTCTCTCACAGAAGGGTCCTGAGTTCGACGCTAGGCGGTCATTAGCGCGAATATTTGCAATCTGTTTTGAGACCGTTCTCGATGCGATAGAGCAATCAAAATTACGGTGTTTGCAGATGAGATGGTCTTCCATAGTATCAAAGAAAGAAATGTTAGCAAATGACCGTGTGTTCGACGCCAGGTGGGTTCGAAATGCTTCCGTAAGAAATGCATTGGTGAAATCTTGGATGATTTTTTTTTTTAATCCTTCCCGATAAGCTGGAAAGATAAAACCCGGAATGGTGACAGAGGCTTTTGAGAACATTCTTTCACGTTATTCGCCGTTTCTACAGTGGTCCTTGGTTCGATGCCAGAGTGTCATTCCGATTCTACTATGCATTTCAAGCGGGAAGAACGGAATCTCATTTTAGGACCTTCCCGATAAGATACTGAATTGAAACTTTGAAAGACGTCAGAGTGGCGCTTATCTATTATTCGTATGCCATTGTCTCTCACAAATGGGTCCTGTGTTCGACGCCAGGTGGTCATTTACGCAAATTTTTAAAAACTGTTTTGAGGTCTTTCTCAATGCAGGAGACTATTCAAAATCACAGCGTTTGCGTTTGAAGTAGTTTTCTATAGAACCAATGGAAGAAAGGTTACATATGACCGTGAGTTTGATGCCAGACGGATGAAAAATTCTCACGTTCGAAATGCATTGCGGCAATTTTTAAGATTTTTGCTGGATAAGCTTCGAAAATGATACCCATAAGGGAAACTTATTGTAAATTTTCACCAATTAGCTTGCAGTATGCAAGCAACTTTTACTCGTATATATATATATATAGGTATATCCGGAGAGTTAGCTATATATAACAGATAATATGGGAATATAATGAACCCAAATTGTTGTTTTGAATTACAGTACTTAAATATGGTAACTGGATGATAAAAAAAAAAAAATTTTCCCTGTTTTACTTTAACGCAAGTTTTCTATTAGAAGGATATTCCACTATTTTATAAACGTTAAATATTAATTACTATTTATTATAATTAAACTTTGTTATTAAGTATTTATTTTCATCGTAGTTTCGAATCTTCGAAACCTCTTACCTGCGCATTATATTGAGAGCTCCGTTCAAAAAGATAATTATTTATTCGATTTTCTTACTTTTTTATTTAATCTGAATTATAATATTCTGAAATAATTAACAATATATATTTTTCCTTTAAGCTATTTCAGCCAGCACAAAAAATCAGCTAAGTTAAACAAAAAATACTCCTAAAAATCGTGGTCGATTAAGTCTCCAATATTGAGGAAGACAGTATTCCTATCTAAATACGAATGAGGTTGCAAGTTTTCATGATTCCCTCACGGAATTCTGGCTCCAAAGTTGGTATGTTTTTGAGAGTAGTTTAGCACTACCAATTTTTACGGTTTTTTGCAATTTCATATAGTCTGTGGTCTTGTCCACCTTGGTTGAGGTTCCTTTAACAAAAACCCGTATGCTTGATCTCATTCATTGATCCATATTTTTACATGTTATTCCACACTTTTGTATTTTTATTTATTTTTAATTATCACTTCACACCGCCGCGTCAGAAAAGTTATTAGGATGAGAACGCCCGTCGCCGCCAGGGAAGCGGTTAATGTCCAAAGTAATTGACACCAAGAGTAAAGTTTTAATTTATTCGCAGTTCCATTAATATGAGTGCAAACAGGTTTTCGGTACGTATAATTAGCTTCTAGTTCTGAAAATACTTTATTACATAAGCCCACGCTAAAAACTGTAATGAACCTTTTATTATTTAAAAACTTCAATTCCACAATATCACACTTGAGAAAATCTTGTTATTGAGGTATCTGCGAGTGTCTCATAAAAGTAGTATGAGTAGAATGATTTGAATGATTTCTATCAGTACGAATGGAAATTCTGAGATAACGTTCTGAACATACAGACCAGATTACATTACTGAAGATATTTGCGAATCGTCGGAAGAAATGAGAGTAACAAATAGCTTTAAATATAAGAGATAGACTCTAAGAAAAATCATTTTAAAAACTCATTCTTTTCTTGAGCGATTGTAATAAAGAAGAGGAAGATAGTTCTATCACTAGTTGTTTACTACGGAATTCCGAAAGGCTGCTTTGGTAATACTGTGGATATAGACGCAATACCTACACTTTTGTAAACGCGGGAGAACTGCACTTTATTAAAGGTGGAGCAAATTCATTTCCCGCCATCCAGTAGCTGGAAATTCAAGCTACCTCAGTATTCACACTCAAGTTGAATCCTGTGTTACGCCATAGCAATTCCTTTGAGATTCGTAGCAGTATTCATCCTCATCCTTCTATGTTACAGCCAATACGACTCTCGCTATTTTCTATAACCTCTTTCCAGGATTTCGTTTGTCATTATTTGTTGCAAATATCGTTCAACTATTTTTCTAAAACTTTCCTTCCATTACTTCGTAGACTGTCCTCTATTTTACTATTTTTATTCCCATATCATTGATTCGTTCACTGAGCGTTAGCTAGAGAGTAGAGCTTCAATAAATTGCTCTAAATTAGTTCCTCATTTTGAAAAAAAAATTCACCGCTTGATTTTTAAGACTGGTTCATATATCTTTTTCATCTATCTTTGAAATATTTTTAAATTGCTTTCATCTGAAATCGATGAGGTTAGCATCGGCTCAACCTCATCTGCCTTATTGTGTGCCAGTAAAATCATTAGCCCTAAGGCTGTATGGAAACTCATCTTTTTCACCATTTGCTACCAGGTCATTTGGAGAGGAAATAAGGACAAATTGAGGTGTTTTTTTTACTTTGCTTCCTTTCTTCTCGTTGAACAAAAATGCTGTGAGAACAACAGTCTATTAATGAGCAGCAAAATGACCATATAAATAACTCATCTAATTTTGCTTCGAGCATTCAATCAAGAATAGCCAATATTCATCACCTTTTATTCCCCAGTAAACATTCCTATTATTACAGCCAGACTACGACAAAAGAAAGTGAAAGATAAATTTCTCTTATACTATACGAAAGGACGCATGAAACTTTTTCCATGAATCCATTTTAGCCTTCTTAGCCAAAGTCTTATTCCCACCTTTTTTTGGTTGATTGGTTATATTAAAATATTTGCATACATATCTATGTATTCAAATTCGCCGATTGCTTCCTGCTCCTATTTCGCCGTGCCGCATTTCCGCTGGAAGAGTTCCTTCACGAGGGGAAGAGCAAAAGCAGTGGGACATCCACGTGATAATGACGTGTCAAGTGAAGGGGTGCGACATTTATGACGTCACTCATCTCGCACGCGACCTCTCCATTACCAAGAGGCCGATGTTTTGTTTTTAGTCACCTTGGCAACTGACTATGCGGACGTCACTCAGCAGTATCAAAATAGATGTGGGCACATCAAAGCGAGGAAATGCTCTGAGCTGATAGTGCGTTTGTCATTCGATTCAGATCAATCACACACTTCCCTTTATCCGTGCGCCTCTCTAAAGATGGCATCCGAAGTACGTTTTCTATCATATATATTATATTTTAAGAGGTCAAACACGGGTTTGCTAATGATGTGTACGAGGAAATACGGGCTCATATTTGGGTGTAAAGAATCAAATGGTTTTAGATTTGCGGATGCTGACTCATTTCATTGTCCTTTTCGACGTTATTTAACGAACTTACCCCTTGCAGATAACCGAAAGGAAGCTTGCTGAAATTATGTAAATTTTTGGATTCTTACATACGTAAATGTAAAAATGCAAGATATTAATCAAAGCCAACTGTTCCGACAGAAACTCAACATTGTTGTATATCTAATAAAATAATAAGAATCGCCGATAATTAAATTAAACATTAAATCTTACGATTGGAAGTTTGTAAACCGCTTTGATGGCTGCTTCGTCAGTACACAGAATTGCGACCAAAAGAATCGGATGTCAGGTTCCGAGAAGATCGGTAATCCCGGACTTCTCGTTCTTTGGACTGCTATTCTTTGGACTGATATTGACAAAACAGCCATCAGAGCGTTTTCCAAACTTATTCTTTAACAGCCGCCATTCATTTCCTTTCCCAAATCTTAGGATTTGTTTCACAAATATTTTCTTTATTGCTAAAATGAATTTGTATTATTAGTTATCAATCAAGATACTTCATTTCAGTTATAGCATGCTAATGACTTATCATCTTCATATACGTATGTATTCTTACATCTATGTCACGCTTCAAAAACGTTCATCCGTGTTTTAACAAACTACTTTTTCATCTCGCACTTATGAACGTCTCGGATTAGTTATTCATCAAGAACCTGCGTAATATTTTTTACATTCCATCAGCTTTTTCTGGGTCTTTCTCACGTCTCGGTACTCACATTTTTATCAATGCTATATTAACATTTAATGAATATAACTAAGAAATTAACCTTTATCTTGTTTGATAACCTTTCTTAGTCTTTTACGTCTCGTCTAAGTCTTTCAGGCGTCTGAAGTGAGCGTTACTATCAAAAGTAGTAACCTGATTAAAGCCGTCCGTTTAAAAGGAAAACAAAATTTAAGAGCTAAGTTTTAGCAAATAGGGAACTTAAGGAGTGGAGGAGGTTTGAAGTTAGAAGGCTTTCAAACGGTTAAGACGTTCCTGGAGGTTAATTTAGTTATCTAACTGTAGTTTCAAATGCCTATATTGCAGGAACGGCGATTCGAAATTCAATATCCGAGATTAAGGGTGCGCATCGTAAATGATTAAAATTTTAACTATGCAGCCGGAATGATTGAATTGATTAACGAAATAAGTAATTGATGGAATCATGAAGGTGATTCAGCGTGGTTCGGTCATCGATTGAAAACCTTAATACGCCAAAAGAATGTAAAATAACTAAGGTAAACTGTTGGGAAGAGAGAATTACCTAAATATATAAAGTACCAGCTGAAGCTAAAACAAGAGATTGAAGAGATTAATCGCCTGAAAATAATTTTAACTCCAAGGACAGTAGTCATCATAGAGTAAAATAAACTTAAAAGATTCGTACTTTCTCTTGAACCTAATGGAAACGTTTTCAGTGCATGATCGCTGTGATCACCTGCTTGGAGGAAAAAGTTGAATTCCAATTATTTTCTATTTCCGTTCACGAAAAAAATTTCCTCAACGCCTCGCTAACTATAAAAATTTAATTTTCATTGAACTTATTGAGCGTAAATTTTGAACTTAGTTCTATAAATTGGTCTTTTAATTTAACCTGCTAAAATATTTATCGATCTTATATGAGGAAAAAATATGCTCTATAATCAAATAATATATAAGGCTCCACTGCTCATGATGACATTACCTTATTTGGAAACGTTTTAAAATATCTTAATCGTTGTAAAAGTCATTGTTTCTATTTTGATTCTCTTCCAGCATTATATTCATCGGTGGAATTCTGAAATTTCATTATATTATTTAATGAAATATCTCGTCATAAGACATCCGATATTGGTCACAGAAACCTGCAATTTGGTTGGATTCATTTATCGGCATTCCATAGGTTTTGCGGTTGAGTGAATTTTCCGATATCAGATCTCCTTTAAACGGGATCATCAAAGGAATCGACCACGATGTGAGAAATATTTCCACAAAAGACTTCATATTATGGATCCACAAGCAAACAAAAAATATAGGGAGAACCCCCAAAGCTACCTTTATCTTTATTAGATTCATTTAACTCATTAAATTTATCTTAATTCATTAAACCGATTACATCAGAGTGAATTACGTCATAAAATATTTTGCGTAATCACTCCTTTTAGATAATCTGTATCAAAATGTTAGAGAAGTACGAACAGCATACACAGTTTTCCCTGATTAACACGAGAGACCGTCCTAAAACGCTGTCGTGCAAACCGAATCCGTGCTAAGCAAAGATTTAAGTTACTTACACACCCTGTCATTGGATAATAATTTGGGATCGTGTTAAAGCAGGAAATATGTTTCTATTATGTGAATACGTTCACAAAAGGCTACACGTGATAATGCGAGTTTCGTGCTCACTGAGCTCGTGTTAATTCGGCGTTAGCTGTGTGACTTTGATATTCATCCGATTTAACTGAGAAACTTGTGAAGGATTGAAAAATTTTCTTTTCAGCTAAATGATCTCCATTCCATCCGAAAGGTTTAGAAATCAAATAATGCCATACCGTAGCTTTTTTCTCCTAATATATTCGCGGGTGATATTTGAAACATTCTTCTTTCGGTAAATATTTATTTCAATACATTTCTGCAGCATAGGCGACATCAGGCGGTAATACTGCAACTCAGCTAGTACCACTTTTACATTAATTAAAAGCAGAGATCCGTCTTATCTTTTTAATCACTTAGATTTCGTACGCAGTATTACTAAGAAGGAATTTATATTGTAAATTTATGATTTTTTTGAATGTCGATACGAACAATGTAATCATTTTTAAAAAATTCAAAATTCGGAAAATTACAAATGAATTAATAAAGTGATAGAGGATAGATTTAGAATTCTTCGAGGAAAGCAATAGCAAAGTTCGTTGTGCGGCTTTCAAAAGAGTCGTGGGCGGCCCTCTTCTTAGAATTAGTAATACTGAAGAAGTAATATATAAAATATTAGTCTTTTCCTCTTATGAAATCTTATCCAAATCCTTATTAATAGTTCCAAAGCTAATAATATACATAACTTCAGAAATTTATATTTAAGGATACAGAGCAAGGTATATTTTTTCGTGATTATTTTAAGGAATATCGTATTAATTAATCAAGGCAAGAGAAACTTCTACATCTCTCCCTAAAATTAGCATTTGATTAAAGCCTTCATCTGGTAACAATCTACGCATACTCTTTTTTTGATAACTGAATATTTATGGGCACTCGTCCTATTCTGACATAACTTGAATTCATTCTTATGATCAGTCGCATGAGTTGGTTTCTTTTTCGCGATTTCAATTTTCTTTTCCGCTTCGCCAGCGTTTTTGAATAAAAAAAACTAATTAGCCGATCGAGCTTCATCCATTTTCTTAATGATTCCTCAAACGAAATTAATTATATTTCTGTCATTGTATTCTTTTTTTGTCTACCTAATGCGTTCCTTGCAGTTTTTCTTTGCAATTTTCTTTTTTTTTCATATTAAATTTATCGTGCGGATACCGTGGAATTTTTGCGGGTCTGCGGCAGTTTTGTTTTTAATAACCCCTAATTCAGGTAGACACCCCAGGAAGGCGATAAAAGTTAACGGTTTCCAAAAAAATCTCAAATTTGTTGCCAAATTTGATGACTCCACCCCCTGGAGTTCCATCTATGGAGACAGGAGGGGGAATTGGGAACTCGAAACAAGGAATTCTTTATTTCCTAAAACAGTAGTGGGTTTTAAAATTTAATTAAAACTCATAAAATCGCCTTTTATTTACATAGCAAAAGTTTTCCGGACAGTTATTATTTTTTACCTTTTATAATTCCCATTTTATCGCACTGAGTGTGATTAAATATACTGCTCTGAACATTTACCACATTGCGGTTCTCCCGGCTATTTTCTTAACGGCATGTATACATGTTTGTAGATTGTAGATTGAGGTACACTATATCTTACTATGAGTAATGAATAATTAAAGAGGAAAGTTGATGTGTGGAAATGAAAAAAATATTTTCAATGAGATTCTCCCAACGATTAATTATCTCGGAAAATAGATAAGATGAAAATTAAGATGCATAATTGACTCCTGGATACTATGGGCACATCAAGAGCACATTTATGGCACTCAGGGTGGTTTTTTATTTATATTTACTGATATTCTCATTTTTATATGCTTATATCAATTATATGCTATCGTCAATTTATATTTCATATCAGTTGATGACCATTGTTCATTCCTACAACTTCTGTTTTTTGTCTATCGAATAATTATATTTTTCGATATACTCTATAATTCTCTTATCTTGACGATGAATTAATTTTTACAAATCCTGTGGTAATTCGGGATTTGAAATAATATTGTCTCTTTAATAGAATGCTTTCAATGAGTGAATGGTAACTTTGTGATTTTCCTGTGCTCATAAGCCTTTTCATATATTCTACTAATTTAACTTTATTGTTATTTTATCCAATATTTGGATATGATAGATTGGGTGCATAGGGGATTGAGAGCTCCCAAACAGTCAAAATAGTTGTTTGTTCGTTTCTTAGCGCGGTCCCGGATTCGATTCCTGGTGGGGGACCACATGTGCGATATGAGCGTCTCTGATGTTTATTTTATGAATATTGAGTTGATCTATATACTTGAATCCATGATGAATACCGGCAGATAATATGCTGGAGCCGAGCAGTTTTGTATTTGACAGGCGAGCGCCGTACCGGTACATCGTCAATACATCGACAGTAAGCGAATAATATCTGATAAATATCAATCATAATAATTGCCTTGACTAAAATATTATAATATAAATTTATAACTGCTTTTAATTTTCGTAATTAGCCAGAAAAAACCGACTGCTATTCAGTGCCGATCTACTTCATTTTCAGTAAATTAAAAAGTTGTTTCGTCTGTTTTATTTTCCCTTAATTTTTCTTGTAAATACCGTATCTATCAGTCTTAATTAGATTTTTGCGATATAATATTCATTTTAATCGAATTTTGTTAATTGCCGAGAGTTGCGGCTGCGATACACGTGCCTTTGTTATATTAATAAAAGTCATGTAGCAGCAGCGGGACGGGAAAGCTAGAGAGTGGGAGTGATGTTGAAAAATATTTTCACTTTGATGAAGTATTGAGGTTGAAGTATGCCTTGATGTCGAAATTATTTTAATGCAGTTATGTAAATAAATCCATCAAGCCGTCAGATTTCAGAGTAAAAACGCTAATGGCGTAATTTAATCAAAATACTCCTCAATAATCAAGGAAAGGTAACTTTGCACGAAAAGTTGTGCGGCAGGAAATATACCAAGGAGGAAAGAACATTTAAAAAACTGACTGAACCGGGTCTCGTACTCGGGTCTCCAAATTGCCGGTCGGTTGCTCTAACCACTGAGCTATCTTGGCAGTACAGCTTAATATTTGTTCGGGGAACTTTGTAGGCAACGACATGTTAGACCCGAGTATTATTTCTAGCTTTTTTCAGAACTTATTTCCAGATTTTACACTACGTTATATTAAAATATAGAAGAAAACTTAGCTATAAGTTAACTATAGATAAAAGATAGTCACAGCTACAAATATTTATTAAAGCTTTCCCCGAATATAATTAAGTAAAATTTACACTTTTAGAAACCAAAAATGTGAAAGGAAACTCTTTTGGTTAGCGATCAAGAATTTCAATATTTTCGGTTTGGATTGGGTATTAGCCTCCTCAAAAATAGCGTTTTCTTTGATTTTCGGTTCAGAATCAGATCGTACCGGAATTAAGGTTAATAAAAACCTTTCCTTATGCGCCACTTGGGGTGTATTTTGGAATACATCACATTATTACCCAATCGTTACTCTCTCCGTCTCTAATTGGAGTGAGTGATTTTCAGCCTTCTTTAACGTTACTGTACCATGTCAAATAGTAAGCGAATTATATACGTTGAATATAGCTTCTCAACAAATTCTCTTTCAACCTTCGCAATGAATTAGCTGTTGGGCAATATTCAAAGGGAACTCGTAAGCTAAAGGGCAAAGCTTTCGGTCGCCAATTTCAAGGTTATTTTACTAATGGAGCGCTTTCGACGTATATCCCTTACTTTGTTTACTTCATACACCGAACTTCTGAAATTTAACGGATATTAACTGATGTAAAGCATTCCGTCATAACATGGAGTAAAGTAATGAAATACAGGCGGAGAGGTAAATAAGCTTTCTAGCCTCAAGCCTTTACGTATCCCATATTAAATTCCAGAAATTTCTAAGATTATAAATCTTCCTGGTATGTCTTATTTTTGAAGATGCGATTAATTAAATTGTATTTCCTTAACGATAAAAAATATGCAATATATTTTAACAAGGGCATTAGCAGAGGCGATGAAGGTATTTGCTATACTTTATGGATATTAAGTTCAAATAAAGGTCTATATTCAGAGGATAACTTAAAAATTACTTGCTAATTACTAATACGGTTGTGTATTGATAGATTACTGAGAAGCTAAGGCTTATCAAGGTACCAACTGAGAACCAAGAATGTGATAAAACGTTCTTTATAGGGGCAAAAAGGATAATAACTCTTTAATACATTAATATCTAAACTTAAAGTACAGTAATTGAATAATTGGAGAATTAAATTATTATCTCTGAAAAATAGATTTTAAGTGAAATGATATAAAGAGAACAATAAGATTTCAACGACAGAGGAAAGTTAACTAGGCAGCAAGTATTTCTTTTCAATTTAAGCTCTACATTGAGAAACACAGTTCAACCATTGAAGCGAAAATATTGGAAAACAACAAGTTGAAAATTAAAACCATAAAAGTCAGGTTTTTATTAAAGCGGGAAAGTTAAGGTCTTCGAGGCTATAAGAATAAAGAGATTCGAAAGTTTCTCGACGAAGTGATAATTTACCGCAAAATTGCATACGTGTAAAAGCTTAAAACATTTGACTTTCATCTCCTTTCCGGAATTATTTTATTACACTAAACGGCGAACTTTCGACCGTATGAAATAAGCAACGTAATTTACGGGTTGAATCCCTCTTTTTTTATTCAGAGAAATAACGGCGGTGGCGGCGTTTCAGAAGGAAAATACGGGATTATAATTTACGAAGGAGAACTGTTTGGAAAGATTCGGGTCGACAAGTTATTAAAGCCAAAGACGGTTCTCCTGCACGAACTGTGCCGTTTCAGTGCAGAATAATAGCTGGATTGCATTCCCCTGGAGTTTATAATTTTAGAAGGTATACACCGGGAAAATGTTTCAGGGGAAATATTGCCACTTTACTTAATTTCAGAAACGGTATAAGCTATTTCGAAGGATAACTACTTCATAACCAATTGCAAAGTCTGACGTTGCTATTTTGGGAATAACTTTGTGACTTCTCCTTGAAGTAAAAAGGAAGTCGCATGATGAACAATTTAATTTGGAATCAGTTCCAGATTCGGTAAAATGAAATATTTCCTCAAGGTTGAAAATAAAGTGAGACTAATGGGCAAATATTTCTGTTCCCGATTTTTCCAAACATGTCATTACTCCTTTCTCCTCAATTTTAATATTAAAATCACGCACTGGAGAAGACGTCGCTTAATTAGGGATCAGTTATCGTTCTATTTTCTTCTCGGCAGAAGATGAAATTTTAACTAAATTGTCTTCTCTGAAATTTCCAACTTATTTTCGATGAAATTAAAGAATTAATCTACTATAACCAGACCTTTGTGACGGCGGTCTAAAATATTTTCGTTTGACAAAGTGTACATTTTTCAAGTTTGTTAATAACCATGATAATTAACTCCTTTCTTAGATATTTGAAACCAGAGTTTACTTTCTCTTTCAAATTAATTTGGACTCATTAAAGGGAAAATATATCTCAGGAAATGCTAAAAAATAGAAATATTGCATACTTTTTATTCGTTTTGCATTGTAAAGAAAACGTTTGTGTCACAGTGAAAGTGGTCTTAACTTCAATTCGGGATAGGAGCTCATGTGCAAATGATCCGGCTGTCTTTGAACAATACTAGACTACTTACTTAACAATACGACTATCATTTTGTACGAATTAACGTTTCTCCGCTGAGAATGTTTCCTTACTTACGATTATTTTGCTACTTTTTAGGCTATGCGGCGATTCTGCTGAGTACAATACGTAAATATAAGCAATTGAATCTACTACGTGATTCACATGAGCGGTGAATTCAGGGAGAGTACAAGTCACATACAACCCCTTTAAGAGCGTCAAACGGTCTGCTTTGTCTCACCCTATCTTCAAGTATTAACAGTCTTTTTAGATATTTTCTTATAAACACGTAATGGTATTTATTAGGGCAATGCCCTATATTTCATGTTGAGAAAATCGGTGAACTCTTTTCTTATGTTAGTATTCTAGTATTTATAAAATTATTTCTTAGTCTTTATCTTTCATACGTATGTTCCAAACGTGGTCCCCAACCAAGACAGTTCATAGATATGCTACTGATCTTCATTAAGTAAAACTAAAGGTGATCAGGGTCAAAAGCGTGTCTCGCCCATCTGATGAGTTGAATTTGGCGCCACAGTGAATTAAGAATCATGTTTTAGTAGGAATTTAAACATTTATTCATTCAAAATATTTTCATAGTATAGAAAAATGAATAATTTTGCTATAAAATAACACCATAAAAATTTAAGCGCAAGCTTTTTGTTTTATCTAGTTATGTTTACAGAAATATGGTGCAATATCTTTCATAAATATTCATAGAAATCAGTAAATCATCGCCATTTAACATTATTCGTAGGAAAGTTAAATTCATTTCTATTTTTTTGATTAGATAAGTGATATTTTACCTCCCAAAATCTAAAAATGAGTTATTTAGTTACGAATTTTGCTGAGAATAATATAGTTAGTTTAATCTCAGAATTTAAAAAAGATGTTTGATAATTTCATCAGACAAAAAGTATCCCTAATCTGTAAACTGACAGTCCATATGTCTTTAGTGATTATAAACTATAGCTTTTTGGATCAGATAAGCCTGAATTGATTGTAACTATTTCAAAACAAACAATTAAGAGATGAATTGAATAAATACCTGGGATAAATTAAATAAGAAAATTATACAATAATAAATATTTGAAAAACTCCTCTTAATCTTATCTTTGTGAAAATACGAAGAAGAAAGTTGATCAGTCCTAAAATAATAATAATAATAAAGTAGCTTTTATTGTGGTGAGATCGAGAGTCTTGAGTCTCATCTTACACCTAGCCCTTCTTCATATGAAATTTAACAGAAATTGAAGCATAAAATAACTACTTTGTGGTTTAAAAACATAAACTTGCACTTACAAATACACCACAACGGAAAAACACCCACAAGGAGGTATGAGAAAAACAGCGAGACCTACAAATTTTAACTAACTTTTAAGAAGAAGGCAGGTTATGGCATCAGAAAGTCGAAAATCAATTCAAATACTTTATAAATAGCAAATAAAAATTCCCAAATCCCAGTTAAGAAAATAAAATATACAGTAGATTCTCATTACAGTTTCCAAAAATCACCCAATAGATGATGATTTAAAGATTCATCGCCGCCCTCACTTAATGCACACGAGTGCGACAACATCGAACGTAAGCATGGAAAGCGGCGAGAAAAAGAGTCCCTCGGCTGCCACCAATCGATTCCAAACAGTCGAACGTCTGCAGGAAGGCGCCTTGCAGACAATCCAACTGCTCATCTCCGGCCGCTCAAAACGCTTTCGTTTGTCATTTCCCAGCCTTCCTCTCTCAGCTGCAATTTCCTCTCTTCCTCGCAATAACACTATCCCTTCGCTTCTTTTTTTTTCTCCAGACTCATCTATCCTTTTGACGTGCAAGTCAAGGAAATACACCGGTCATAAGGTGATTAAATCTCTGAAGAAAGTCCGCATTACGTCTTACACGCGCTGCATTTCTTCATCAAAGCTACGTTGCCTTAATCGGCTGTTTCATTTCTAGTAATTGAAATTTCCTTTGTATGTGATATGCCTCACAATTAGATATTGACCCGTCACCGAACTAATGTTGGATTACAGATAATATAGATCGGGTTTCGATGCGATCCTTTACGATGATCTGTGGTTATAATGGGACGTGTTGTGATCATTCGAAACGGCAATACTTTTATTTTTAACTGATATATAACGGGATTCAATATAGATTCCCTGATTAGTCCGAGTCGCTGTAAATCCAATCAATACTAGGTAAATTTGCGCAAAATTCACGACTTGGTCATTTCTGTACCGTTGCGGAACAACGAATTTGTCACGAGAACCAAACTTTTAGCTGAAGCATTTGAAGATGCTCCGAGTTTTTGAGATATAATTTTGATTGTTTTATCTGTGATAAGCGTTTGAATTAAAAATCGTTAGCCTTTTACAAACTATGTTCTATAAAGCTGGGAGTTTTAGTATACTCTCCTTTCATTATTTAGAAATATAACCGGGGGCGATTTCTTTATGAATGCATTGGGAGTGGAAATAATAAGGGCCTCTTGCCTCTTATGTTTTTATTGTTTTGCTATTTATTCCAAATATGTCACTATCCAGAGTAAGTTGTCAGCAATAGCAGTTATTACATCCAAAACTAAGGAAATAAAATAAATGAAGTACAAAATTTAATAATTCATAATTGATATATTATATTGCGAGACCGTCGAATTGCAGAAAGTCGATTTGCGACTTATTAACGTATAATAATTTATCTAATATTTTAAATATATTTAAACTTGTCACATGTGCCATACCTTCGTCTATATTCCTCAACCATTGAAAATTCTTTAGCTGTTATTTACATCGCAAGAATAAAGTCGGTGAAAGAGATTGCCAATCGATGTAGACTTTTATAATCTTCAAAAAACCCTTTTCATCAAAAGTATGCCAGCTGTAATCAGCCGAGAGATATTACTTTGTGAGCAAAAAAGATTATAAATTTCTAAAATATCTCATACATGGAATATTAAAAAAGGTCTAACTAGATATTCCGCCTCATTGTCAGTGAAAATATTGGATTCAGATGTTTAAATTTAATGCTCCTACTTTGGGAGTCAATAAATTAAAATCTATTTCATGTTAGTATATCCCCTTCAACCTAGTTCGAGAGGGAAAGAACCAATATAGACTATTATTAATTCATTAATATAAAATATATACATATGTTAATACGTTCTATTCAGGCTGTTCTTTCAATAATGTTTTCCGGGTGTCGCAGCGGTTATTGAGTACGTGTAAACCGTTTATTTCATTACGATGTCCCAATATCAATGAAGATGTTCCATTTGGGATCTAGATTTATAAAGCAAGCGAGGTTGAGGGAACAAAAGTGACAAAAATTCATCAAAATAACCGAAAAAGTTGAAAGCGAGATAGCAGTTTCAATCACCTGCATAATTTATATAATTAGTACAATTTCGATTCGACTACATATTTTATAGATGAAATATAAACAGAAAGACGCGGTCATGGAATAAAATTAATATTAATTTTGTCGTAATACTATATGTATAGAAAATATATAGATATAATATCATCATCTTCCATATTCGTCTATATTTGATTAGGGTAAGGTAAGAGAACTTTATCTGCTATATCCGGATAAAGCTCTCTTACCTTACTCCGCTCTTTTCTCCACCTCTTCTTTGATTCCATTTCTTCCTAGGGAAGCGTCTTTCCTGTCTCACTAATGCCACCTTAAGGATTCTTTCTTCCTCCTTTTTACGAGGTCGTAACACAGAAATCTCTTCTTCCCTTTAGTTGTTCTGTTACATTCCGCTCCTATTTTATCTCCTGAATTTCTTTTGTTTTTCCATCTGCCTCTCTTAGCCACCCTAAATATGCCTCTTAGATATCTCATTTTCGTTGGTTTTCTGTAGTATTCTTTCTTACGTCTCAAATATACAGATATGTACCAAATTACGTAAAAGAAATTGCTATCTAAAATTTTCTCGGTTTACTCTAGATTTAAGAATATGTTCTTTGATATAATAACTCATGATTTTCATTCTTCTCCGGAGTTCCCTATCTCAAATCTATCCATAATTGACTACTGCAATGAGAGGCCTCCAATACTCCAATTTTCCATATTCTCTGGTTAGGCTTCATGTTTCCTTTTTTCTTTCCCAGAGTTTTGTTACTGAGCTTCCCTTTACTCTTCCGTAATCGGAGCTTCTGAATAATCAGATTCCATTTACGCATACTTATATTCGATTTTCTTTCCAAGTTGCCGTATTACACAAAGAAGGGATTATCCATTCTTCGGTGACCTCTTCTCCAATTTCTTCTTTCATGACTTTTATCATCATTATTGTAATAAATGATGGCTACAATTAATTTGCCCGTTTTAGTTCTTAAACTCTCTCATTTAGCTTTAAAGCACCTTAAACACGCCTTCATTTAATGCAGCCGGGATTTTTTCTTTCCATAGCTTCATTTGTTTCCGTTGACTTTTCTTAAATTCCTTTTTATAAAGCTGCGTAATGACTGCTTTTCTATCCACTCCGTCGTATCCTTTTTCTAGATTAGGCCCTTTTCCTAGATTAGATCTGAAAATGTCAATACCTTCTTAAATTAACGACGACAAGGACCAGAGATGGTATCCAACTGTGAACTTTTCTACCTTATTTATGGCTTGTACTCCAAGTCCTTTCTCGGCATCTTACCCACCTATTTCATCGCAGAGTCCAATTGAAAACCCGACCTCAGAGACTGGGGCATAATTAGATAAATTTGTTCACCGTCTCCTTAATCATATATTGCACTGGGAGACGTTCTTTCATCTCGTGCTATCCATCTCTTTCCCTTCACTCAATCAACACTGCTCTCGGTGACCCTTCACTTCGCTCGGCTGCTAATGACCTTCGATTCCAGAGATGAGGAAGAAGAGGTGCGCATACGCCCCCTCTTTCTCTACTTGGAACTCCCTTTCTTTCGGCCCCTCCAAAAAGGACGGGTGAAACCGACCGTGGGATTCTCGCATTATTTCCCTCGGATGGCAATACCGATAATGACACTCTCATCGCATGAACTCGGGAATTAGGAGGAAGACAGACAGGTATCGATTTATGGAGAGAGTTGGTATTGGCAACCGCGAGATTTCCTGGTGAATTTCAGAGGTTTCTGCAAAACAGAGCGATTTCTTTTTAAAGTCGGAGGGGAACCAAGTCCGTCATCTTGAGCGTCGATTTAAATCGCTTGACAAGCAGAAAAGAAAACTTCAGTACTTGGAGTTGCTTCTTTGATTCCGAAAAGAGATTTGTTAAGATATATCTAGCATATGGTCAATCACACTGGGTCGGACTTGATGGTACGACATAACGAAAAAGTGAAGAATAACTTTGTAAATTCCACAAAATTTTATTCAGACGACCTATTCCGGCTGAATTGCCATCATGATGATAGATGACGACATGGAAGGAAAGAAAATGGAACGCGGCTGTTTATGAATTAGGCTTGAAATATGCTCCAATAGCTGAGTGACGGTGTATGGACTAGAGATCAAGTCATGGAACTGGAAATCTGGGATTACCGGCTTTCTAGGAATCGCAAAATTCGTATTTCGATAGCTATCTATCATCCTCAGGGTTTCAAAGGATGAAGGCATAGCTATCGAAATGTGCACTGTGCGAAACCTAGGAGGTCGGTAATCCCGGATTTTCCGTTTTAGGCCTTAGACGATGGTCTGTAAGCTAGCAATCCGCTATCGAAAGGGATTGTTAGGTCCCTCTAAGGTGATGACGTCACAAAATTTGCGAATATTTTTGTTTGGAGTGTGGTGTTTCATTCATGAAGATAGTTACATAGAAAGACGAAAAGTAATTGAGTAATTTCGAGATAAGGCTGTGAAGAAAAATTCTGAAGGTGAAATGGCAGGATATACTAAGAAAGCAGAATGTTTTGATGAATATCAGAAGGGAATAGCTGTTAAGGAAAGAAAAGAAAGACATCTTAGAGGATATAATAATCCGGAATCGCTTTTCTAGGCAATGGAAATCCAATAATTAGAAATTTTTAAGGACTAGATGAGTGAAAATTTGAGTTGCTGAGATCGTACGCCAGATCGAACTTCACACAAGTGTGTCGATACCTTGTGAAGCTCGAATTTCTCACGAAGATTTGGTACTCTCCCAGAAATCACTCAAAGGGGCTTGGATTTGCCTTTCTCTTCTTATTTTTATTCCTTTCCTCTTCACTGAGCCCAAGGAACTAGGATATTCCTTACGTTTTTGAAATCTATATCATGATTCGCATCGTGTCATGTTCCAAATATAAACTATCCTGCGGCATCCCTTCTATATTAAAGGGGTTCCATTTAATATAGTATATTTATTTATATTTTCTGCACAACTATATTGACGACAACTTTTATTATTTAAAATAAACCAAGTTATCAAGACTTCAAGTCGCTCCTGATTCCTTCGTTCGGTATTTGGTAACAGAAATACGAGATATTTTATTGAAACTATAAGAAATAAACATCTAATCGATAACTTTTTTGATCTAGAAATTCCCGTAAGGTATACTTTCTGAGACAAAATCTTCGAAGTAAATTTCTTTACTGTTCAGTAAACATTTAATGTATCTTTCAAGAAAACAAACTGTTTTGTAGTTTTCCGGCATTTGAGTCGTGATTTTATGTAGTTTTGAAGTCTGTTGCTCTCAAATATGAGAAATTTCTTCTACAGGTTGAATGAATATCGACGTGAAGCGATCTCTAAAATATATTTCAAAAGGTATCTTTGCTGATCAGTCGTATGCTTTCCGGAAATTACTTGTAGAAAGAAACATTACTTCCGAAGTAAAAATGATACTTTTGTGAGAAGAAAGCATAAGAACGGATTGCGTGAAAGGAAGCTACTTACATAAAGGAATTGTACAACAATAATCATTACAAATTCATACGAATATTTCATGTTAAATACACCATTATAAAGTCATTTCGTCTAATATCTGAGTCGAAGGCATATTTTTAAAATTTTATATTCTTTAAACATTCTAATTAATGGATGTAGAAATATTAATGACTCATTGTCTCGAAACAGATGTATATCATTATCATTTAGGAAAACCATTTGGGATGAGATTAATCTAAAGCAAAACTAAATATGGAATAGAACGGAAGTAAACTTCGCCAAGAATAATGTTGCTGTTGATTTCTGGATGGATGTACAACTATAGGAGAAGAATATGTTACGAGATCGTGGGAACTAATGACGAAGAAATTGGTTAATGATATGCCAACCATTCTCTCGTCATAAGAAATTAATCAGCACAAAATGCACTTCCTGCTATAATATATTAACTAATTAATTACAACTAAAAAGAAAATAAATTATTTTAGTAATAGTATAAGTAATACACTACCAAATTCCAACTGCTATTATTTTATAAATAATTTGTATGGAGTTATTGTACTAATACATTTCCACAATTTAACCTATTTCTATTATTTTTAGTGGTGTATAAGGAAACATACCACATTAATTAGTCAAAAAATAACATAAATATAAAAGGAAATTGAGGGTTATTGACTTAGAGGCTTAAAATGGGCTACGATTGAGTTGTTCAAAACCTCAGTTCAGTATTCTCGGTTGCGGTTACTTTCTTTTAAGCTTAAAAGGGGAAAGCATCAAAAGAAAGAATTGAGTTTGGGCATAGAATAGTGAAAGTCAACTCGCAGCAAGAAAAATAAATTTGGGAAGTAGGTAATTTTTCCGACGAAACAAAAAATAGAAAGAGACAGCTAAATATTGAGAGGGGATGAAATGCTGTATAAATTGGTATGAGGAAGGAATGAGATAAAGAGGGAAACGGAGGCAAAGCTTTTTGGACGGTATAAAAAGGGCTAATAATCGTGGAGAAGAACACTGAATAGAAGGGCATAAGCACATCAAGAGAAACTTACTATTAGCTATAAAAAAGATGCGGAAAGCTGCTTTATCCAATACTATCCCTTGGCAAGGCTATCAGTTTTCTAATTCAGTCAAGATGTTGTAGAGAATATTATATTTTGAAATGAAAGCATGGAAAATCTTTCTTCCATGGGTAACTTTACGCTACGCTATGGGTTACATATTATATAAATATACCGTATGCTACTATAATATCCAAAGGAATATTGATGATTTGTGTATTTCCGAGCCTCCGAAAGTTAAAAATAATATTAGCGTTTGTCTTCCACGGCACCCTCAGGTATTTATGCAAATCCGAGACAAACTTAAAAAAAGACAATACTTTTTTTGGGCTTAAGAAACCTATGTCCTATTATTAGTCTAAAATTCAAACGGATCAATACAATAGCATTAATTTTAGAAATAATTTTGTTAATATTTTTGCAATGGAGATTACTAAAAAGCATAGCTCTTGTCCACACCGATATCGTTTATCAAAGTTTTTCGATGACTTACGACTGTCTTATCGTTACTGTAGTTATTGCTTATGCAATCGGAATTTATTGGATATATACATTTTAATACACAGTCCCCTTTTTTCTGCGGCTATAAATTTCATCGTCTGCTCCTTGGGTAGTATGGCAGAGGTCCAATAGCTATTCCACCTCATTCCATGTACTGGTGAGCATTTGCGGTGTGACGTTCTTGATGGAGGTCATGACTCTGTTGTACAAGTTGCGGAGATCACGCACTGGTGTACAGGTAGAATACACCTGATCCTCAACATACCCCCAGAGGAAAAATATCCAGCGGTGTTAAGCTTGGTGGTCTGGGAGGCCATGCAATGAAAGCAGATTCTCATCCAATCCATTTGGCCTTGAACAGGTCATTCAGGAATGTAAAGACGTGGATGGCGTAATGTGAAGTCCCCCATTCTGTGCACTGCAGCCGTGTGTACGCATAAAAACCTTCAAAGCCAAGCTTCCCACGGGTGCTAATCTCCGGCCGGTGGAACGTTCACTTCAGATAATATGCCTAATTCTTTTAGTACACATGTAAGCGGAACACCCTGTATATATTATTATTATAGATAATATTACATTATTTATTATTATGAAGGTATTTTTGTTTGTTTTATTATATCTATAATTATTACTGTCGTACTGAATTTTTGTTAGAGCTATCACCAACCCAGCTTACATGACAAATAGTGAACGAGTCAGCTGGCGAAAAAATTTAAAAGTGAGACCACTGTTTCCAACCAATTGTCAGCGAAAAGGATAAGAGGAAAAACGTAATCGGTCATATTAATTTTGATTTCATGAAATTTAATCTTAAAACACAGTTTTGATAGCATAACTTCGTCTTTATTCCATAAGTAAATCTAAAACTAACGTGCGGAATAAAAAACAAACTTGTGTTATCAATCTTGTGTTTTAGGTAAAATACATAATGCAACCATTAGAATATGCGAATGACGATGCAATATCATTATAATTTCCACTCGAGAAAGAAAGTTCTCGATGATCGCTCCATATTCGAAAGAGTCTGCATTAACCTCGCCCGACCTCGTTTCCGACCGACAATAAGAGGGTATTCTATCCGAAGGTGATAAAATGCAAGCATTGCGCGAGTTCAGTTTTTACGCTGCAAATAACTCGAATTTGACGGAAGGAATGCGGGCGCCTAAAAAAGGACGCCCGCAAAAGTATGCGTGCTCTTTCGTTTTTGCAGGAATAATGAGGGTTCACTTTTATTGAAATGAAGTCTCTTCCAGAGGGAAGTACATAGTTCCCATGTAGGCGGAGAGTCTTTTCAAATAAAACGGCAAGGAATAGCAAAAATACGATGCATTTTATTCCTACGTCGAATCACCTTATAGGAGAAAAGTTAAAACTGCAGAGTTTATGTAACATAGCATGGTTTCCATAGTAAGACTGCTTTTACAGCAATTTGTTTTCCGAGAATGTTAATGCCATTTACTAATTTTAGTTAGGCGTAGGATTTTAGTGATTCGAATTTATCTTTCTTCATTTTTAGCAATGTACTATACTAGTAATACTATGCTACTATATAGTAAATCTATCGTATACTATGTTAATATGTAGTAAATTTATAGTATTGCGTGGTTAGTTGGTTAATAATTGTTGTTGCTTAAAAAAACTTTACCTGTTCTATTTTTCTGATCATAGCTTTTCTACTACTTTCTACGTCCATCTTTTGTTGCTCAAAAATTGGAAACGATAGTATTCTAACGGTGCTTTAACAGCTGAGGTGATTTCGTAAATCTGGGTCTCCAATGGGAATCGAACCTCTTTCATCGAATGCGAGCACGTTACTATTTTATTCGGTGAGCCCTTAAATAAAACGGGTTTTTCTGGGAATAAACTCATGAGAATTTTAATGGTACTAGGTTTCATTTTACAGGTTTTCTTCTTGGTCTATTTCCAGAGCCATTAAATCCAAAGGAATTGTGAAAAGATTAAGTCTGTCAAAGTTTCACGTAAATCACAATTTCCGCAGAAAATCACGATAGATGATAGGAATTCAAAAAAACCGTCAGAATATATTCCTTAAGAAGAATAACAAGTTGACAATTGGTAGTAATGTTTGGAAAAAGCATATAATTCTCTAGTTTTCCTCTAAAATTATCTGATATATGAAATAGACTTGCAATTAATACATCTAGTAAATATTACAGTTGATAAACAATTAATAAAAATGAGATTCAGAAGTACCCAACGTTATAGCGCTCGTTATCCATGTAAGCACGAGCGCTAAGGTGTTAAAGGCAGCAAAGGGAATACTTAAAGGAGAAATACTTGAGGGAGGGACACTAACCCCATTGTATACTAGTGGTGATAACCTAGAAGATATTTATGCTGTCTCTGTGGAAATTCATCCTCCTAATTTATCCTCTACGGGAATTCTGTTATCCTTTAATAAAAAGTAATTATTTATCAGCGCTCTATACTGTAAACTTTTTCATGTTGTTGCAATATTTGCAGAAAAATATAACTGAGGCAGCTTTTACTGATTTACATGATCGCGGAGAAAGCCAAAGAAATTATCCTATCCGAAGAATCGACTTCTGCTTTCATAAACAATGGAAATTGATGAAAACGATCACGAACTAACATTCTCTGTTAAACTGGAGATGTTTCTGAGTTACTTCCACGAGATTTAGAAACTTGCTTCACAAGTTAATTTTTATTAGAATAAAGTTTTCGAATATTATAGTCAAAATGCATTCATTTAAGGATTACGATGATAAAAGGGGGATGATATCAGTGCCTTGGAAAAGGAATCAGCTTACTAGCTAATGTGAAGAAGGGCATAGATTTCCCTTGATTTTCTTTTTTGCTCTATAATACATAAATGCTAAAGTAAAGATAATGTAATAAAAGGAAATTGTAACACGGCTGTTAAAGAATTAGAGAAATCAAAACACTTCGTTAGCCTTCTGTCGGATCAGCGACATTCCGGTAAAAGAATCACCGAGAAGGGCAAGGATTACCGACTTCTAGGTGCGGTCCGATGCGCATTTCGATAGCCATGCTATCATCTTCAGGAACGCAAAACGCAGAATGAAAAGAGGATGGGAGAAGCGTGGGTTTGGCGTTGGAGAGGAGTATTCTTTTGCATGCTGAAGCGAAAGAGGTTGAAAATGTGGAATTCGTCCTCTACAACCTGGTTTCGGAGTCGGTAATCTTAGTGTTCTGCGTGCTCTTGTATTCGGAAGACACTAGTTCGACAGACAACAAACAGTGTTTTGAAATCTTTAATACTTTTCAGAGAATTCAATAAGGAGTGACCAAAGTCGATGTCATTATTCAGTATCACTCAAACGTATTTAATTTTCAATATATCACAGTATGAGTAAAACAAAAACTCAAATAAATTAATGTTTCATTCCTTTTATCATCTGCATAAAGAAAAAAAGATGAGCATTCCATCCATAAAGATACGGTGATGGGAATTCAAGATCTTGTTGATGATGAATAACAAATGTGTACACTCAACCAGTATAAGTTCGGATGCAAAAATTCAATGGATTCGATGGCGATACTATGTTATTTTTCGCTGAAAATGACTGGGAAATTTCGGTGAAGAGGAGGTCACCCTCTACTTGGGAACGGCAACTGACAAAACAACTGACGGTCAGAAAGTGAAAGGGACCGCGCATACGAATGAGAGAATCCAAGGGCGTAACTGCGACGTTTGTTCCCAAATATGAATCCTATCCAAACGTATTATGGAAAACTGTATAATATTATAACCTTTCGCTGAATGTGCAACGGATAAAGATTAATCTAGCTCGTTAGTTTCTCAATTCCTGGTTTTTTAATATTCCATGCCTCAAAACTTGTTTAAATGATCTATTTAACATCATGACGCGGAAAATGTTGTAATATAATTTCCATATAAAGTTCATTAATTTCATTCAGTTATAAAATTAATATGCATAAAATTTGTAGCTTCCTTGTATATGTTTGCCAGATTATGTTAATACTTAAACGAAACCGGTCGCACCATTACATATATATATTTTTTGAGGAAGCTACTAAGTTTATTTATTTAAAGATGGTCATTCAGTTATAGATGTATTTTACGTCAATTCATACAATCAGTGTATGAAATAGTCTAGAGATATGTGTAAAGTAAATAATGAGTTTTTAATTCAGAAAAGTTCAGGATTTTTTTTGATGTAATTCATACGCTCTATTTTTTTAATAGAAAAACTCATGGAAAATCTTATATTTATCATAGGTGTCATCACCTATATTATCGTGAGAAAACATCTTTAGAGGCTGAATATTGAGTACTCGCGGGGTATAAGAGTAAATTTAGATGTCTAAATGAAATGAACCTCGTCATTGCGGTTTCTTGAGTCATTTTTAGAATGCTCAAACTTAAAAGCAATGAGATCGAGTCATTTATTGCCTCTCAGACTCTACAGTTCTTCCGGTTTCATTCGACATCCTTCCGGCTGTTGAAAGCGTATTGTGTCTCATCCGAACCTTCCTTCAACCTCTCCTTCAATTAAATTTCCCATCCCGACTCCATCATCCACCTAATCACATAATCGCTTTATCCCTTCCCTCGCACTTTCCCTCTCCATTACCCCTTCTCATTTTCTCCTCCTTACATAATTTACCGATATTTGATGCATTATCCTTCCAAAAGACTCTTGGGTTTTTGTTCCTTGGATTTGCTCACCCGATGAGGAAACCAAGCTCCAAAGCTGAGTTCGAACTTTTCAAACTGCACCTGTGGTGTGTACCAAGCTGTCTCTTTAAGCGTGAAGTTTACTTCTGCCTTAATCTAACGCCGCACTGATCCCACTAATTTTCAGAGATTGTCGCCACGCTAAAGCGTTGATTGACATCTTGAATATAACGATGGATTGATGTATAACAGCTCGATATACATCGAAGAATCGGTATAAACTTGTTAGGGAACTTTTTCCCGACGACCCGAGAATCGACTATTTAAGAAGCGTGAAAATAATTTTACTCATAATTTTTACCAAAAATAAGATGTAGGAAAACTAAATGGAAAATTATTAATTTAGGATATTATATTCGAAATTCCTAGAATAAGGCCAAATTTTGGAAGGGTTTCGGAAGAGGAGTACACAGTTTTGAACCAAATATAAACAACCTATACATAGATTTTATAACCGCTGATATCAAATTACTCAATCATATTGAAAAAGGGTGGCCATCACAGGAAAATTGAGCATCTCCAAAGCAATATCTATTTGAGCAACAAAATTGTCAGGATCAGTAAATAAATAAAATTTATATCACCGTAGAAAAGGTTTCTATCAGATTTTTGTGTCCCCAACTTCAAAAAGTCGAAAGTTTTTCCTTCGCATGAATCTATAAGGATTCAATTTCATTGTCGATTACCGGCGCGTTGGAATTCCGGTGGGATTAACCCTCTCCTCTAATCTAACCTAACCAAACAAAGTGAAATTGCTCTTGCATGATAGCCTATAGGGGTTACAACATCTGCCCGGAATGTGAAAGGATCATATTGATATTTTTCACTTCCTTGGGTTATTAGGCACGAATTTGAACGTGATAAGTAAAACTAAATTTCTCTTATCTTTGGATTTCATTGACAGAAATTTCGCGGACTACAAAAAATAGCCGAAAGGGAATCATTTCGTCCGCAGACAGTACCTGGCCATCCCTATCTAATAGCAATAAACAACCTCATTTTGCCAATCTATTATCATTGATATCAGAAGGATGTTTCGAATGTATCTGCATTTTCATGCATGCTCTAAAAGACCGAAAGTTTACTGCTTATCTCACCTACGGAAAACCTTTAGATTGGGGATGCTAATTCCCTGAGTCCAACAAGTGATAAAAACATTCGAGGGCGTGTATCAGGTAAGGGCTTCTCGGTAGTGAAATAGAGTGGAGATAGTTGGCCTCGGGCCAATCAATTACATCACACGGATCGACGAAGAGGAAAAAGTCCGAGTTAAAATGGAGAAAACAAAGGATAAAATTAATTGCTTTTCAGTTTATCAGAGGGACAAATAACTTCCGCGAACCGAAGAGATAAGTTGCCGAGGAAAAAAAAACAGCGGCTGGAAGGGCGCGTATCGTTGTTTATGTAACTGATACAGCAACATTAATGAGAAAAGGCCAACGGCGCTGCAACACTTTTATATCGTATAAAAAATAGGAGTTAGGCGTAGCGCAGTGCCCTTAATTGCAGCATCTCACATACTTAAAGGAACACAGAGATTGCCTAACATTTGCTTCCGTTCTATATTTATATACGCCCACCGAAATTTCAGCTATTTTCCTTCTTAAATACGGTGATAACAATCTGGTTCTATTTTCAGCCTGAATTTAATGATATTTAAACAAAAGTTATATCTTAAACAGAGTTTAGGCTGCTTAAATTATGTCTAAAATGCAAATAATCGCACCTTGAGTAACTCTCTCAAAATCATCTCTTATTTTTATTGAAGCTGATACAAACAAGGAAGCTAAATCAATCGTAAGAATAAATTTCTGATAAATTACGGTCGTAAGAGAGTGATTCGTATATAGCTATTCTTAGAATAGAAATAAACAACACTCCTTTGGCTGTCTAGCAAGTAAAACGAGAGTTACGCATGGTCAATTCAAGGAACCCTGAGGGACTCAAGGAAAACCTGTATTCTCAGAATCCAATACGTATTTCCATAAATAAGATCCTGTCTTCAGGAGGTTAAAAAAGGGGTTCTCTTTACTATGTTGATATTTCGGAATGAGTATAAAATATTTATTGATATAAATAGTAGTTCTTAAGGATTTGTGATGAAAATGTTTACCGACACGGAAAAGGGAGACTGCTTCTTTTTAGTTAAAACACGCATTTTCTGTCAAATGTTACTGGGGCAACACCTATAATTAATTCATTATTATTATTATACAAAGAAACGTAAATTCACTCAACTGTTTGTTTCTCTCCAAAAGAAGACTCTCGGATACGGGTTGAAAACGATAAGAGTTTGTGTTAATGAGTTTTAACAAAATGAATTTAAAGGTCTAAAATGCGAGATTCAGTGGACTAAAAAGCAAGAAAACGCGAATGTATAAACGGGACCTCTTCAAACTGAAAACTCAGGAAAAGATACAAGCAGCGAATAAAGAAACGTTGCTTAAAGTACGCCAGGTCGTTAAAGTAATAATTTCGAATATTCTTTAAGAACCGATTAGTTACGGTGAACAATTCTGAATTTATCTTCTATCATCTCGGATATTGTTTCCCATTCTAGATGAGGTCCAACCAATATTCTACTTATAGTTCCTAAATTGGAAAATAAACGTAGGCCTTCATTATGTGTATAAATTAAATTTGCCCAAGCTTTATGAAGAGATGTTATCATGTGGAAATGAAAACAGACTCCTAGATCAGCAGCGAATTTCTTTATTACGTACCTCGCTGGGTCAACCTATCTTCATCATCAATATCGTCCGAATAAAGTCAGAATGTCGATTTTAGTAGTAAAATTTGAATGAATTGCAAATAAAAATAATATCAGGTGATAATTTCGTTCAACTTCGTTTTTAATATGTCATAAAAAAGAGTGTTATTCAATTCATATAAATGACAGAGATACTATGTACTGCGAACATCTTCACGGACAATTTCGAGTAGACTAAGTTTAAAGATGTTTCATGGAAGTATGAATTATTCTACGTCTTAATATAATGTAATGTAAGGAAATCGATATAAAAGTATGGGAATTTAAGTCTTCACTTAGTGATAACGTTCGAAACTAATGGCATATAATTAAGTTCCAATGAAACATTGCTGAAAAATAGGATGAGTGATTCCTATAACCATCGACGAAACTATTTTAAAACCGCATCTCCTTCGTTTAATTTGCGAGAATTTATTGCAGTCATAGAAGAAATTAGTTCAATACATCCTTAATGGGGACTGGATAAATATTTCGTTTTTTAAAAGATCATTTATGAATAACGTTAATTACCGAATTCCAGATTTGCATTGAATATCTAACACTAAAAGACATTTATTCATTATTCTTAAAATTACAAAGAATTTTATTAATTCGCAGTAATTCGGGTTATAAGCCCCCAGATTATCGGAACCGAATCGTAAAACATCCGAAGTAAATAGGGCGGTGACTCCGTCGCCTTATCCAGGTTAATCTCTTTGAAACGGAGGCCACTGCATAAGAAACTTTGCAATTAAAAGTTTGCTCAGAATAAGATCCAAACGTCTATCTCCTTTAAAGCTCATTAGTTTCATACTTCTTCTCTTCGAGGAGAGAAATGGCATAGGAACTGCTATCTTCCTCTATACTCGCATTTACAAATCCCAAATTCCTTACACATCTTGTTTTCTCATCTACACCTTTTATTTTATCATTTCCCCTTGGCCTTCCTCTATATCACTATTCCAGTGTATTTTAAACTGCACGACGGCATAACGGTGTCTCATATAGGGAGTGTTCCGCTTTGATAGCTACGGTTATCTCGCACATATAGGGAACCACCAGGAATCGAACCCTGGGCTGCTTTCACCTAAATCGAATACGTTGCCCACTTAGCTTTGCGGGAGCCCTACTATTGGCGAACATTTCGTAAATTTTTCTTCCAAACAAGTTTGCGCAAATGGAAAATAATTGCACACGGAAGTCTTGGTGCTTGCAAATTTTGTTTATAAAATACGCATAACAGCAATCCTAATGTCAGATTTTCATTGGTGTGCCAAAAAACTAATTGCCAACTTCCCGTGTTCCGAAGGGTAAAACAGTTTGGCCGTCACTGCATTATCCATAGTCATCTATTCTACCCATTCATTTCCCATCCTCTTCCAGTTCATCCTTCTCCTTCGGTTTTTCTTAGCACTTTTTTTACACCTATAGCCATAAAGGCGTCTTCCTAACCTTGAAGCTTGATCCTCGAGCTGCTGCGTAGCGAAGTTTTCTAATCTTAATGGAAGTCTGCACTTAGAATTCGTGTTGCAGAAACTACTCAGAGTTGAGGTAAATACAACGTGGAATGTTTTTTGTTACCAGCTCAAGCGGCAGTACAGGAAGGTGAAAAAGTAATCTGTGTATAATGTATTAAAAATTAAGTTTGCCGCTGAAAATTTCCGTATTAAAGTAGTCCATAGTTAACCATTACTAGGCACAATAAATCTCTTTTATTCTTCCAAAAATATCTTCAGTTTAGAGCAACTTAAAATGTGCTTAATGTGGACTAAAATTTGAATGAATAGATTAGAAGTCATAAAATATTTTTACTTTCACGAGGACCGGAATTTCATGCCTCGATTCTCCAAGACAATGCCGTTATCAGCAGGTTACATCATCATTTAAATATTATGAATCTATGGAAGGGCATATGAACGCATCAAAATGGCAAGTTTTATGCAAGAATAGAAAAGTACTTTTAACGAAATCCTTAGTATACCTATCCAGGAAGAGAATTACATGATTGATTTGTTTGTATTTTAAATACTACGTTATTTATAAATACTATCCAGCTACCGTTTGCATTTGACGCAGCATTCTCCCTTTTCGTCCAGTAAAATCTCCAAGTCAGAATAGATTCACGATTCATCTTCTCAGGATTGGAGGACAATTTAGGACGGAATCACTGTAAAAGCACACAATTCTAATGTGGTCGTCCTGCACCAAACCGTACCAAAACTCAACTGGAGTGACAAATAGCAATACAAACTCTTTAAATAACTTCTATATTTTTTTTCGAACGACATACGATAGGAAGTAGGTCAATTGAGACATTGACTCACTGCCACCGCATTGATTGCCCTTTCAAATGTGTTCTCTTATCGAAACATCTAAAGCATGTAACCTCATGCTGTTTGTGACTTTCCTTCATTTTGATTTACGTGCTTTGATCCCATGAAAACATATTGCTACCTGTAACAGTTTCATTGTTCCATTTTTCAATCTCTCTTTGCAACTGTCCCTGTTGAAAAACAAAAATCTTACATTCGGAAATAAAGAATTTCCGTTATCTAGGATAATTCCGCTTAATTACCTTCTATCGAATTTAAGGCTGTTTGTATTGGTTTTTCGATTTCGACGAAAAAGTACGTATTTTCTCCTCGCTGAAAATAAACTTTACTTTTTGGTTTGAAAAATTACTATAGGGGTTTCACTATGTTTTTGAAAACAGTTAAACAAGTAAACACCGTATTATTCTGCATGAAAAGGACACCCAGGTTTAAAATAAGAAAAATTCAGGAGTACGCGGAAGTTTGATGAAATTCGAGGATAAACGGCCTTTTGTATTAATAGTTCCCTAGAGGAAGAATCCAACCGAAGTCCCAACAGGTTTAAAATTTAAAGAAAAGAACGCCCATAAGAGAATAAATTTTACATCTGTTGGGACTTCGGTTTGTTTCTTCGACGCAAGCTCGATTTTTTCCTTTTTTTAGATCTGGGCAATATTAGCATAAGAAACGGTATTTTACATTCTTATTTTTGATGCTTTGACATCAACTTTAGGCTTTTCATTCAATTGTAGTAATTTTACTGGAAAAGGTTTCCATTCCTTCTCCTTTTTACCCTTTGGAAATTTCTTTAAAGGTGAATCATCCTCTCAGTCGTTCAAAAATTAAGAAAAACGACTTAAGGAGTCCTCGTAAATTATTAGTAAACAAGCCATGCCTCCAAATTCCAGATCTAAGGTCAATGATCATTTTGGTAACTAAACACTTTATATTCCATTTATAGAAGTTCCTTCATCTAAATGATCACCTAAATGAGCTTCAATGTTGGTTCACCCTTCACATTCTTTCAGATTCATGATAAGTTTAAAGAGATGGACGTCACAGAAATGGCGCTGGAATATCATTCCCTTTGGATTTTGTGGTACTTTGCTGGGTGAGTACCACCTTTCGTCATATAGCACCTACCGTGCAGTACTTCAACCTATGGGTTCATATGACTTACTATAAACTTCAATCTTAGGGTTCATATGGCGCACTTAACTTCATACATATATTTATTCAATGTCTTACTTAAGATTTAGTAATTCAGTAATTGGAACTAGATATGCGAAGTTGTTACATCTTGGAAGGCAGTAATAATGGAAAAGAAACACTATGTACTCACCCACAGAATCCTGTGATTCTTTTCCATTATCAGTCATTAAAACACAAGCAACTCCCAAAAAATTACTAAAATGAGGCGAGACTCCGTGGAAAACCATGGTAGGGTAGTAGTATACAACATTTTAGTTTCCACAGGTTTATTTTCAGCGAATATTTTTACGGAAACTAAAAAATTGTATACTCTCCTCTCCAAGTTTCCAAAGATAAGCTTTGCAAGTTTTTGGGCAGATTGTAGCATTTAAAATCACGAAAGTTGACATTTTAAATCATGGCAAGTTGACATCACATATAAAAACAACGATTTAATATTGTTGAATTTTTATGATTTCATTACAAATTGATGTAAATTTCCTCAACTCTGAGTCAGTCTAATTTTCCGTTATCTCGTAATGTTACATTTGGAGTTTTGCAGGACTGTTTTCTGGCGATAAGGTTAATTGCTCGATGGAATATCCTCTGATAACATCAATAACGCTGTTGGATAACATATACCATTGGCGAATATGGTGCTAATAAATGGTAATGTTTGCTGGCATATGGGCGCATACGCTTATTATTCGGATTACTCGGAGCGGATTTTCACGAAAATTCTGTCCAGCATATGGCGATATGTACATGGACAGGTGATAAATGCTGTACAGTGATTACTCGCAATCACCAAGGATGTGAATCGTGCATTTCAAAACACACGTTATTTTAAAACGCAAAATTTATGTTCGTTGTGAATTGTTTTAAATTATTTGCAAATAGAACTAGAGCCTCATACAGGATTTTGAGGCGTTACTGAACCAAAGGGAAACGGTCATGATGAAATTCAGATCAGACCGGGATTTTTAACTTGATGGATTGCCAATCTAACCTTTTGATCTACATTGTAGAACATTCAGAACATCAGTTTTGAAAGATTTTGTAGGTAATTACTTGTAGGAGAATCTTGTTCGTGTCCTCCATTTATGGGGATTTTCTTAGGCTTATCGTGCAAAGTTACCTACTTCATTTTCTTGTATGTACGGAACTATGAGGAAGATTAATTGATGGGAACCTTCTGCTCTCAGGTTAGCGTAGGGGTAAGGAAACTTTGCCAATTGCCGAGCCTCATGCACCCTTAGGTGATGTTAAGAAGCGTAGAAAGCGTATTTTTCAATAGCATATCATCTAGAGCATAAGAAACAGTATTTTATGGCTAATTCAACTAAAAATGTACATTTGTCCTTTTATTTTCATTTGATTTTTTTAGTGAGAATAAAGCAAAATATTAATTATTAAGTTAGGTTAAGAAAAGCCTGAGTCAGGTAATCAAGAGAGGAAAAGGCCGTAAATGAATTCCAGGAAAGAACGTATGCTTCCTGAAAGTTTGATGTTCCCAATCTACATCTACATATTTACCCTGATAGATACCTTTTGGCCTTTGGCAAAGGATGCGTTCACTTTTAATGCCTTAATTAGTTATATGATTCAATTTAATTGGCTATTACTAGCTGTTTTTTAATTCAAATAAATAAATTACTTTGGAATAAAATACTTAGGAAAATTAATGTCTCATATTGACTACTGTCTCTTACTTAGAATACGAGAATATTTCTTTCTTTCACTCAAAGGTCAATTTTCCATTTTTAGGAAAGTCTAACATAAAGCTGATGTATTTTTATTTTACAGCAATTCCATACATATAGAGGTACGAGCGAGGAAATATTAACGTTGTTTTTATTAGATAAAGGCTGAAACCTAATTAAACCAATAGGAATCCTTATTGAGAAGATTTTTATTGGTTTAATTTCAGTATATATAGTAGAATGAAATCTACTTTAAAATGTACTATATTTGCGGTACTGAATAGAAAAAGATGACATGATAAACCTTGTGGTAACCAAATATTTTGTAGAAAGAACTCAAAATTTATTCTCTTAAAATCATTTTCCATATTCTTAATATCACACTTACATTCTTATATACACTTCTCATACACTTAGTATCACTTAATGATACACGTATTACACACTGAATTATTCGAGTTACGAATATAAATAACATTATTTGCATTTTTCTGTCAAGGTCATTTACTAACCAGCCAATATACCTTAGAAAAGAAATGATTACGACTATTACTTGTCCATGAAATTTGCTAAGTCATTTTAGCGCTAGTAGGTTCCCGTTTAGGGGGCTTTGCCGTTCTAACGTAATCCTGCAAAGTTTCTCCATCGTCCAAAAGGGGAAACTTGCAAACTTTCCCTTAAGACTTTGCTTCTACGGCTTTTTCTTCGCCGATACAATTACCTTTCATGTCAAACTTCGAAGTACCCTAAATAACACGTTTTTCGGTTTCTATTATAATTCGTGTCGAAGAAAAAAGGAGAAATTTTAATACTTCGGAATTCCTATAACTTATAAAGTATCTAAATGGTTTCAGCGCGTGCATAAACTTAACATTTAAAGCGTCCAGAATCCCTCGAAATACGCGAAAACTGGTTGAAAAGTGTTAGTATAACAGAGAAAATCATAAATGCTCATCTTCAGGAAAGTTATTGGAAGATATGCGTTACTTCGGTATTACCTAAAATACATTAATTTCTTTTCTTTCAAATCAAACAGATCGAAATATTTCTCGTCGCGAAAACGGCTTTACTTCTCTATGAACTAAATTTAGTTTTGTCTTCATTCCAAATCTGATTATTTTCGGTAAAAATGTTCCCGCTCATTGCGAAGGACAGTACGCCCACAGTTTTGACATCGTAATCTTCATCTCCTTTGTCAACTCTGATGAAAATAATAATTCTCTTGAGATGACATCTTTATATTAAGGAGATAAATGCTTTTTCGGAAGAAAGCCATTTTACACTTCAAACAGAAAGACGGATGGAAAGGAATATTCCCGTTCTCATCGCTGACCGTATTTTACCAAAAAGACGTTAACTGCCGCCTGAAATTCTCTCTCTTTCCAAAGAAAAGGAGAATTCAAAGTCTTTTAAATTAAAAAGGCATTACTCTACATCTTTCACCCCAAAATAATCCCACTTCAGTTATACTTTTCATTGTGCATCGCTTACGTTTAGGTCCTGTTTCCAAAAGAAAGCAAGTGGTTATCATTTTCTGCGAAATGGAATTGAAAAACCCCGTTTCAACAAAGAACTTCTGCTTAGCTTAATTGGTAGCGCATCCGCCTTTGCTAGGGTATGATCACAAAGGATGCCTAATTTCCCTATCACGGTTGACGGCAGGAAGGGAAGCATAAGGCCGTAAAAACTACTAACAAAACGGAGTTCATCACAAATCGTCCTAAATATATAATTACCAAATTTCACGGAGTACGTACTTTCTTTGGTAGGGTTCTCTGCCCCTGCACTAAAAGTGCCCCCTCTTTGTTTGAAAAAAAAACAAATACTTGGATTCATGGCACGCGATTATACTTTCATTGAAAACGGAAGTAGAGTTTTCATCTCTTGCAGACTTCCGTACTTTTGCAAAAATTTAATTGGAAATTTTGGTCCTACGAAATCAAGTTAAATATTAAAAGAGGTAAATTGGAAAAGAATGAGAGGTATATAAAGTTTCGTAGAATTACCATCTTGGCATTCTGATTTAAGAAAATCAGATATATGGAATAATAGATACACATTTTTTAATAAGTTAAATTAGGTTACATCATTTTTAACGGGTAGTTAACTAGTTATAATCATCATCGTCACCCGACCCCAGTAGTTATGGAAGTAATAGGGATAAGAAGAAACAAAAATCCATTGCGATAAAAGACTTAATTATAGAGAAACCTTGAGTTGGTATGAAGAATTGCAAAAAGCAGAAGCTTAGCGTTGGGAAAGGAAATTCTAAGCGGGTTGTTTGGGAACCTAGTTAGGAGAATGGAAATTATCAGTAGGGTGGAAACAGCGTGGTTAATGAGGAAGGTCTAAACAAAAGAGGAAAGGAGGACATCATGGATTACAGGAAAGAGGAAAAGAATTTCATGAGATAAAGTGTGGGAAGGAAATGTTTGTTGGTGGTAGAAAATAGTTAATAGAAAAGCAATGGTAATTAGGGACACCAAGTGCAGGAAAAGAAGACAGAGAGTATAATGGAATAAAGCTGATAGCTGAAAAGAGGGAGTTGTGCCGCAATATGAGGACCGATATAATATATAATTCCATCTCCAACAGAAAACGAAACGATTTCATTTCTAAGAATAAATAAATACCCTACTTCATAGATTGATTGTTACTGAGATAATTACATAGTTTATCAATTTTGCAGCAGTTTACTCACGGTTTGAAGTCCCATACGTTTCCGAGAATACTATAAGATTTCACAATTTATCTACTTTCTTCCAGGAAATCTCTTGCTGATCTCTGTTCTTCTTGAAGGCTATTTCTTCAATCTTTCCTCAAGTGAAATTCCAAGGGACATGAAAGCCCACGGGAAATCAGTAGAGACATTAAGACGACATTTTGAAATTGGAATGCGTAGGCACGGGTGCTGGGCTGAAAAAAATATTATGAAGTTATTTTTTCCTACATTATTTCTTGCGATTACCTGCTAAGGTACCGCAGGCAAGACTACTGTCATAAATCCAAAATGAGCTTTAAAAAGTAATTCAAATTTTAAAAAATAATAAAGGATCAGAAATAATTATATAATCAGAAAAAGTACGTTGAAATAACCAGAGATAATTTTCGTATAATTTAATTTATAAAGCTTTTAAAAATATACCATAAGATATTTCAAGACATTAAAAAAATCATGTACTATTATTATTATGATAACAGAATTTCTTATGTGTATTTTTCAAGGATGTGCTAGCTGAGGAAAGTGACAGGAGAATAGGATAGGAAGGAGTAAAAGGAAAAGATTGATAGTTTGAAAAATTGAAAAGGTTTAGCGAAAGTAAAGAGAAAGGCAGAGCGTAGGAATATGGTAAATGACACATTAGAAATACTGAAGCAAATTTTCAATTATGATGATCATTTTTAAAAGGCTAAAGAGAAATCGGTATTTTAAATAGCGGAAAAAAAGTTTTGCTTCCCGAAATAATTAAGAAATGTAAGCATTATTTCGCAAGAAAGCGAAAACATCTTAATCTAGTAAATAATCAGTAAAATGTTTCCATTCTACCATAATACCAAACAATAAAACAGAACAGTTTACAAGAGCATAGCTTACGATAGATAATGGTGCTCTTAGAATTTATAAGGATAGGGAAAGGAATAATGGTTTTGCATATTATCAGTTGGAGGCTTAGTTCGGATAAATTGGACTGCTGTAGGTAGCGATAAGGGAAGTAATGGGTAATCAACACAATATTCCTTCCTTGAATCCATTATGTTAGTTGATTATGTGTTCTCTCGAGGCGATCAAGGACAAACGGAGGTAATGTCGTCAGCCAATTGGATCTCAAAGAGGACGACGGAGGAAATCACGAGTCACTCGTGGCTTACAATTATCGCAGAAAATTTTTCAAACGGTTTCCCAAAACTTTAACCTAACTTAAGGTTTTTAAATAAATGATTATATTTAGTACTATATATATTATACTTACGAATAACTAAAATTCACCAAGAACTAAAATTCTCCTCTTCAATACATACATTTAATTATAATTTAATCGAATAATGAAAGCTTACACAGTGCTCGGGATGACAGTATTAGCTGTCTCCATAGAATTGCAAAATGAACGTAAGTTGGGTTGCGGAAATCAAGGGGAAATCGCTGTTTGTTGCCTTCATCGCGGGGCAGAATACGTTATCAGTCGTTGCAAATTCCAATACGTCCGTATTATATTCTGTTCCTTTATAAATGTTATTTTTTTATCCGCAATAGGAAATTTTATGAAATAATGAGTGAATGGGACGCTGAAAAACTGTTGGAAATCGGCTGAAAATTTTCGCATAGCACAAAAATTAGGGTGTTGGAAACTTTATTTTTATCATAATAAACTTTAGTGATAATTTTTAATTCAATATATGTAATAATGAATAACTTAAACCTTTCTTAAATATTATTGCAGTTGATAGGTCGTACGAGTGAAATTTTCCTTTAAAATCTCTCATAGGCACATATGTGCAACTGAGTTTTGTGTTGTAAAACTGCAATGTTGTAAAATCTTAACATTTAACTCAATGTCCATTGTAATATCGATAAATTCTCCTGATCCTCATACCGTTACCTCAAAATATTATTAATAGTAATAATACTTTGATGAGACTCATGATTTTTTAATAATTATTACTTGTAATAGTAATTAAATCTGGTAAAATTGATGGAAGATTCGTGTTTGTAGGATTAACTTTGTTATCGGTATGTAAATTGTTATTGTCAAGCGTTATTTCTAAGGAGAAATCGACTGTAGACACAATACAGATTCAATTCCAATGGGTATTAATTAAATGAATTCTCATCGTTCTGCAATGAAATGCAGAAGTTATATATATAAATATTATGTAAATAAAATTTCAACAAGGCTACCTTCATAGGAGACATAGGAATTCTTCAAGTGCCAAATATTGGCAACCGTCGGGGGCAATTCATCAGAAAAGGATTATTACCTTGGCGGCCGTCATTTTTCAGTTACACCCGATGTACATTTCGGAAACTATGATTCCAATTCAACCTTGACCCCCTTGATGCAGCTATGGCTAGCAGCTATCCTCCAGAAGCTATCTACAAAGCCAGAACCGGCCGTTTATTAAAGTATTAGAGAATAAAGAAGTTTAACCGCAAATTTATTTTATAATTGCGTATTTTTATTCACTCAACTCATAATTTTGTTGTGTATGTTTTTTGCAATTCGTATTTGTTTTATGTAATAAGGAATCTCGTTCATTATCAAAGAGTTTCGAAAAAGTATTTTCACAAACCCGTGTACCAGAAAAAGCATATCAAATCTCTTATATTTTATATCATCTCTGGCACTGAAACTTTAATCACATCTGTATCTACACTACCCTGTAAAAAAGACAAAAGGATGAAGAAATACAACAACTAATTCGTTCATTAATCAGATCCGAATGGAAAAGATTTACGGAACGAAGTCATAAAAGCTGCTCCACGTTTTCTCGAGCGACATATCCGAAGCAGATTGCGTTGAAAGTACGATAACTTTTCTCGTTAAGGTATCCTAAGGAAATACAGTTTCCCCTCCCAGAACAATATCTTTCCTCTCATTAATTGATGTCTCACCCCAGTCGTATGTAAGTTTCATTTGTGGATTGAGACCATTAAACACTTATCTCTGACAAATTATTGTGCGATAAAATGGCTGTAATCGAGATGATGGCGGATTTCTTTTTACACTCTTTCGCTTCATTCGAATTGAGGCAACGGATCGATGGGATCCCAATTATTGCTCCTCCGGCGTATATTTTTACCCTTCAGCGGGAATGCGTTGTTTATAGGAATCTTCCTTTCTTTTGTGATTAAAATATCCGCATCTGATATCGAGTACTCAGTATTAGCTTCGACTTTTTCATGAGTGGGTACTCTTGCTGACTTTGCTCACGTCTTCTACTCTTGTTTATGATATTAAACTATAAATTCACGACGATTATTACTCAAATATATGTTACAGATCTTTTTACTTTAAAATGGTGACTGGAGGTTTTACCCAAAGATGTTTTAACCAAAGACGCTTCACCCGAATCCAGTCCACCTATAGATATTTATATATTACCCAGAGATATTACGTTCATGAATTTTTCCCCAAGGATTTTCCACCAAAGAGAAATTTCGTCGAAGGCATATTTTACGCAATTATTGCTTTACCCAGTGAGTAAACATTCACTGGCGTTCGTTATTGTAATGTGTAGGATGGTATAAATCTCAGATAAAATACCCTGGGACCTTTGGGGCTTCGTTCCGCTTGAAGCTGTAGATTTGCGAAAGAGGAAAATCGCACCGTAGGTGCCTAAAAATAGAATTTATTCAATTATTTATCACGGAAAAGGTCGAGGAAACCTCAGAAGCTAACTGTCGATAAAAGTTAGGATTGTTTGAAACTAATAGAAGGAAATGTACTGGAAGACTGGAGAAACGTAGCCAAGCGTAACTGACAGTTGAGACAACACCCTACTCTTCTACGATAGTGTTTCTTGAAGCCGGTTCTTTCCTCCTAAAAAATCAGAAACTGTTCGAACAACTCTGCTGCAAACCTACTAAATTTTTAAATGTATTAAGGCCTTTATTTAACCAAAGTACTTGCTGATTAATAATTTTCGCCCTTGCTTTGCGGAATAAAGGCTTCCGAAAACTCCCAAGTAACTGAGTTGCGTAAGTAAATATTACTGGCGTATTTAACTAGCAATAGAAAATGAGAACCTTGGAAGAATTATTGAGTTCCTAGACACGCATTCATCAATCAATCATAATTATTCTTGATTCTCCATATTTTAGCTCTCATTCCTTGTCGAACAAAGGTTTATCAACCCTAGGACGACTACCTCTATTCTCTTTCAACCCACACGTATTATTTTGTCTTATCTCCAAATATCTGCGAAACTGAGAAAGAAGGTTTCTAAATAATTGTAATTTTTATTTCCATTAAATTATGATTGGTAGATATTAGGTATCTTTTTAATTACGCACTAACCTTTAACCAGTAAAAAGATAAAATATCATTTGTGCTCACAAAGCTCAGCTCTTGCTCTTGCACCTCACCACCACAGATGCGTAACACGGATTTGCGCGAGACTCACGTGGAAAGTTTCTTGCACTAATATAGTATTCTCGTATACAACCTTTGACACTACTAGGCCATGGGTTATGGAAAGGTTCATCTGAAACTTGGAGTTCGGCAACCACTCAATATTCTCTTGTACCAGAAAACCGTGTGAATTCGACGATTCCATTCCTTCCTTAGCCCTGTCAGGAATAAAGATTAACTCGGTTGTTCTCTAGGGCAGAAATGAGGAACCATTAACGATAAACTTCCATAGTTCTTTCAGCACTTGCGTGCCAAAGTATTCCGAAGCCATAGAGCTAAAAGCGTATACTTTTTATCTTTTTACGCCACAGATGGGGTTAAAGTATTTTAATAGACGAGCCAAAAAATTCTCTGTGCATTAGAGGACAGTGCCATGGGTTCACCCCTTGTTGATTGATTTAACGAAAAATGAAAGACAGCTGATAAAGCAAGGAATGTAGCTTAATAATCTCAAGAGAATCCGTACCAACATGCTCATTTTATTACCTGGAGAAAATTGTTGGGGAATATTCCATATTAGCGTACCTCTATATGATAATGAGAATCTATCACTTGCAGTGCCTCCCTTTAAAATGAGATCAGCTTGTGCTCTTTCTGTTTCACGGTCGAAAGGAAAGTATTCCCGCTCAATACACCCATTGCAAAATAGGCTAATAAGTTCAATTCTTTTTTTCGTCTATTTTTAAATGGGATGATGATCAATTTACATGAGTAACTAGATGAATGGGCGGGTTGAGCTCGAGGAAGCGCGGATCTATACATTGGAAAAAGAAATCCACTGTTGGATTGGAACCCGTGTTATTTGAGTAGCTTTTGTAATAACAGAGAGCCCATATGACAGAGAGAAGGTACATCATAGGAGGATTTTGGAGATGAAAGAAATGTTTCTGGTAGGAAAAACTGAAGACAATATCGATTCCAAAGATGGAATACATGAATCTCGGAGTAAAAAATAAGTAAGAATATTATTTGGGAAAATTTAAAAAGGAAATTTATCCAAAAGATTCTCAGCCGCATGTCTATGGTTTATTTCAGAATTAGTCATCTATTTAAAGATGACTAATTCTGAAACACTAAAATATCCGGAAAATATCGGAGATACATTAGGAAGATTCTCAAACGTCGCAGGGAGAAAAAATGCAATAAAATACCTAATAAATCATCCAATATCTTCTATAATACCTCCAGTCCGGAGATAAAATACTTAGAGCAGGTTTTTATTCAAGAAAATCGAGAAATTCCGAATCATATGGTAATTCATCATAATATACGTACGTAATATTCATCATTTTCTAGCATTCAATTAGGATAAATAGTGACCGTTGAAGTTATTTTTATTTATATTGAATGCATTTTAAAATTTATTTCGAGAATTTCAATTTATTTCATTTTAAAATTTAAGACCAGAGTACTTAAAATGCCTATGAACTAAATAAGTGTCGATTAAAATTAACATTCTTCTTCTTCAATATCTAGTTTTTTTTATACATGCTATTAACAGAGAGATAATCAAGGAATAAAATCTTAAGCAAAGGCATTTATCGATATATTCCGCTTTCCGGGTGGGTGCTCGGAAAAAGGTTAATTAGTCTCATTCTTATCTTAACTGGTTAGCAGTTGTGGATAGACTGGTTAGAGTGTCTGTCAATAAAGTGGATGATTTGGATTGAAACTATCGTTTCTTTAAATATTTTCATCCAGTTATCCTATCCTATTTTCCTAGTTTGTGTTCACAATTGACTTGAAGTTGAAGAATTTCGTGAAAAATCGAAAACTGGAAATTTTCGCAAAAATTGGTCAACTTTGACCCCCTGTATAATTTTAATGGGGAGGATCCTACTTAAATGACCTCCATAGTTCTATGCAGAATTTATTCTAAATCAATCATGCGAAGTTTCGTAGTCCTCACTCAAAAAAAGCGTTTTCGTATTTTTGGCCAGCTTTTTTCGATTCTAGCCCACTGTGAGACGGTAAGAAAAATTCGGAGGAACATATCTGCTTTAAGTATTCCTGATAAATGTAAGTCATAAATGATTCTAACTTTAGAAATTCCGTTCGAAGGTTTGAAAGTGAATAAAAGACATTGAAGATGATTAGAGTTAAAATTTCGATTGCGATAAAGCATACGAACTAAACAATGAAATGTGGGACATTAAGCTATACATTCATCTACTACGGTTCTATCGCCGCAAATGAATGAAATACTCTTCAAATGAAACCGAATAGATTCCGTAGGGAGTTACTAAATATTCCTCTCCGACAATTAGATAAATGCCTTCGAAATGCCTGCTAAATGCTGTCGAAAACCCTTTTCCGAAGATGGACGGGATATTAGTGAGTTAATTATCACCGGAAGTTAGGTGAGTGATTGATTGCTACATCAAGTGACCATAAGGATTAGAGGACCTTCATAGAAGCGCTCGTTATCAAATTCCGTTCAAAGGATGGATGATGAGTAGATCTAAAGCGGAAACTTCGACCGCTCTAAATGGAAACACGGGAACAACGGCGACTGTCTCCGAATTTATCACAATTAATAGACAATGCATACTATATTTTGAGCTGTACGTATTATTTGTTTTTTCATTATGATCATCTTTCACCAACACATTGGGCTATTGAAAAGAGAATTATTGTTGTATCGTTGTCTATAATAATAGTTAACTCATTATTATGCAAATACTTGGATCGATAATACAACTGAGCAAGAAGAAATTCGTTCGATAGTTTTTTAAGTCTCTCTAAGTCATCTACAAACTTTATATTCAAGTAAATCTTCCGAAGTTTCTTACCTATGTGAGTTAACTCAATTCTCAGTGAATAATCAAACAAAAATATCTCAAAAATTATGATAAGGCCTCCAAGTTTTATTTTGTACTTTATTCCTGGATGATTTGATATATTCAGCATTGATTCAATCATATTCTCACAGCTTGTATGGGCTTTCATTCGAATAACAATACAATTATGCAGATCGCAGCTTTTAATGCATTCCAGTCGGAGTAATGCAATTTCATCGGCAAATTAAGACTACAGGGTAAATTTATACCAAATTTTCATCTGAAAATTCCATTTTCCATTTTGATGAATGCTCACGAATATTATTAATTTACGATCTAGTGATATATTTCGTGAAAATTAACAGCATTAACTATGGTGAAATTAACTTTGGATTCTTTTTTGCCATATTCTTCTCATCGTGAATAATTCGATTAATCTAACCATCGAGGGAGATATTTTTACATTGGAATGAACTCAACCGTTTTTAATATAAAAGGAATGCATTCTAACGAGGAATAGAAAGAGAAATTTTGAACGAAAGGGAAACGTTTCTGTGCGCCAAATAGCATGAAATCAATGAATTTTGATGAAAAATTATGTTATTGTATTAATCTGAAGTAGCGATTATAATGTTCATTGATTACAGCAGTCCTGTAAGCCATAAAGGAGGCTGAGTATTGAGTAGGCCAATCGAACGAAAACATTGTTTATTTGACAAAAGGTTCCCCTGGGCGAATCTAAAACAGTATATTGTAGAATATTAAAAAGTATATTTCAGAATATAGTTATAGTAATTTCATTCTCATAGTACATTTCCCGTTGACTTCGAAAGAGCGTTACTTCTCATTAATTTTACCAAAAGAAAAAGAGATAAAAGATCTGGAATACTACATATGGTTAGGAACGCAAAAATAAATTATATTCTAAAAATATTATAATTTACTAAACATTAAATTTCGACTTTGATGACTTTCAGTTCAGAATCTGTAGGTTAAATAATTCATATTCAAAGTGAATTTTCCAATAATACACTCTATTAGAAAATTATCATAAATAGTACTAAAGAGTAGCAAAAGTTCTTGAAGCTTTTTCGTTCACGCTGGAAGGTATATGATAAGGATGAGACAAGGGTTGTGTCAGACTAAAACGGATGTGCATCGCCGACCTCAGCCGGAAGACAAGAAAGAAATGGAAATGAAAGACCTCGTTTCGAGAATTTAGAGCAGTCATGCGAATCTCGCTTAGGCGAGATAAGACTGTTGGTACGGATGGAAATAACCTCTTGCGTGAAGCTTCGCAGGATTTAGGAATAGAATGCATATTCTTGGGATTTATGCAAACACAGATTAATTTGGAGCAGTTATGAATCATAAGCAACCACGGCGAGCTTCTTATATACGTCTATAGAAATTTTGAATAAGAAATATAAGACACTCGAGGGTAAAAAAGGCACACAACAGAAAAATACTCTTTTCAAGCATAGATTGAATTAACTTCAAAGTTTAGATGTCGATAGCAGATGCAGCCCTCATAATATCATCCCCAGTACATTTAACGTGGTGAAAATTCCGCGAATCTTCTCAAATTTAAAACTAAGGAAAATCACAAAATATTACATGAAATTAGTGTGGATTACTTGGAAAGAAATGATCGAGCATAAATAAAATATATGATACATTGAATGGTGGAATCTCAGTTGGATATAGCCTTTCGGCCATTCGAGAATTTGCAGTACTAGTCCATTATTATTATAACTCCACATACTAATTTGTTTTTATATTTATCTCGGATTTTGCCTTATCTCCATTTTCACCCTTGAATGTGAATTTGCACTTAAGCTATATTTCTAAATTCTTTTCCTATTTACAGTACCCACTTAACTGACGACTAAAAGAGGAGAAGTCTCACTATCATATGTATCATAATCGTATCTTACACCATAAATAACATTTTTTCGGTACCTTTCAAGTCAATCATACTTATAGATACACTTCACTGCTATTTACTCTTTTTTATGGAACCGCTTAAATTATACGTTAATCGTGTAAATTATACGCTAAGCTTTTTTCATGTAACTACCAATACCCTCACAACATTTAACATGTGTCAGAAAGGATTCACAACCTTCATAACACCCTTTACTCTCACCGTTGTAGCCAACAGTCAATCATTTTCTCTAACATATGAATTACTCCTTACACTCAAAACCAGAGCAATGAAATGCAGACCTCTAATAACTCTGAAGGTAGCTGCAGACTATGTAACCAAAACGTGTACACCTTGGATCGAAGTAACCATGATGGAAACCAGAGAAAGATTCCTGCATGCAATACTGCCGGTTGCGCGAATATTTGCTTCAGATCTTATCGACAGCTAATGCTATTCGCCGTACACTCGCCTCTGAGCCTCTTTCACTCTTATTCTTCCAGTAGAAAGCATTCATCGTCCAGTGATCGCTCTTCTGACCTTTGCGGTCCACCTTGGCTTATGAGGTCTTCAAAGGACTTAATGAAAATCGCTGTAGTAAATCTAGTTCAGGGAATACTAGTTTACCTTCCTAAAGCACGTTAGTTCCGATGCAGAATTTCCTGTTAGCAGCAAAGGAATGTTACTGCTATTTGTATGCACCTTAGGCCAGATTATCGCGAAGGCAATTAAAACTCGAGTACGCTTAGAGAATGACCTGCAAGCAAGTCTTTAAAAATCTGAAATCGCACTGAAATCCTCTGCATGTGTCCAACAAATTCAAAAAATAAAAGAAACTACTGACGATTCATCCGTTAAGATTAAAATTAATTCCTGTACTCCTTTAACGACATATCTTATCATAGGGTGAGTTTATAGAGTTTATTACGCCGACCTTGTTTTATAAATGAAAATTGTATCCAGTATAATTCCTCTTTATCGGCTTCTCAGTAACCGACCGACGAAATAACGAGCCTTTTCTCATAATATGAGCACAATGGCCCTTTTTCATAGGAAAACGCGATGCAATATGGTTTCAGCGTTCATATTATATTTTTTAAGTATTATTTAGAAATCTATATGAGAAAGAGATTACGCATTCAAATATTCACTGAGTGCGAAAAACTGAAAATGTTCTTTTTTCCACAGATTTCTTCAAACAGTAATTCTAAACTTGGTTGGGAAAAAGCTACACTTTCTTCAGGAATACTTTCCGAGATTATAACGTGTTGCTTCAAAGTGTATAACCGATGTTTCGATACATGACTCAGAAGCCATCTCAGAGCGATACTGAAGAAACGTTGATTAAAAGCAGCGAAGTAAGCCGGTTGGAACTCCGAGAAGTATTTCCGTATCAATCTATTCACCAGGAAAGTCTGAAATTTTATCAAGTGCTGGGTTTAACTTTTACAAATAATGATGTGTACATGAAGGATGGATACGTGCTGAAAATATTAATTTCTCAATTTCTATTCATAATTCCTCGGAAATATTTTTCTTCGGGGATTTAAATACATATGCAGATACATGAAGGATATGGGTACAGACCAGATTAATCAACAAAATAAGCAAATGACCAGATGTGTAATTGTGGCCGCTTAGATGGGATTATACTGTATTTAATCCAAAGGAACGAATCAGAGTTGTATTCTTACGCTGACCTTAATGTCACATCATCCGTCTCATGAGAAAACTCAACTTTACAACTATTTTACGTGCCATCACTTTCCTTCATCGATCCCAATGATTCTCTCCTTTTATTAAATCTCGTAAAATTATCCTTATTTATGATGGCCAGCCTATTTCTCCAGATTTGTCGTTCTAAGAATTAAGCTGTGTCTCCGTTTCCAGCGTAGCAGTTATATCAGAACTGCAATTACAGCAGGCAATTTCTGGAATCAAGAATTTTATACGTAAATTTAAGGATACATCAGTTATATGCAGTAAGGTAGACGTCAAATAGATGCTAACCGACTAAGGCATAAATAGTAACAGGATGAAACAAATAAATGGGGCAACGAGAGAGAGAAAGGAAGCAAGGAAGTAATTGTTTGGGGGATATGGAACGATGGGAAAATAATTCGGATGTAATAGAAGCAAATGTGAAGGCAAAGTGAAAAGCAAACGACAAAGACCTAGTAGAGGACACGACTGGAATAAAAATAAAAGACCACGCGACATTACGCGACCAGATCAAAGGTATGGTCTCGCTAGATACCTAATTTAGAATCCAAGATCCAGGAAAAATGATACATGAACATGCTTGCATAGTTATCTTAGTGGTAGATACTAGAAAAAGTCAAATAACTGTGTCATATTCCGCCGAAAGATGTGTTATTAAATTTCGCTACGTGGGTTTCAGAGGAAATTAGTGTTTCCACGAGGCACGTTGCTCGCGATTAGATCAATTTCAACTCCCACGCAGCAGCTGTGACATGGATGACGGCGTCACTCAAAGGACCACTCTGGATGCGATGAAATCGTCGAATCGGAGAGAGATGTCGAAGGGGAGGGATTCTTTTCTTGAGCTAATGATCAGAACGTATCTTACGCACACGCCCCCCTCAAGGAACATCGGAAGCTTTTGATCTTCTCCTGCGATGACTGCTAAAGAAATACAAATATATTTAAGTTATGTATGTATTATATTCATAATACAGTCTTATTTACCAAGGAAAAGCTCTTTCATTTAATAATTTTCCTTCTTTCGAGCTTTCTCTGCACGGATCGACCCGAGTAAGCACATGCTTAATCGAATAGCTTTGGACGACTAGAGTTCAGAAGATAGAAATTGGACTTGTGGAAGAATTTTTTGACGTAAATACAGCAAAAACCAGTTAAGACCCTCTTTAAGGAACCGAGTGAAAACAGCTTCAGAGCGGGATACGCCATAACTGGGATATAACAAATTTTTATTTCTTTTGCATTAGAGAACGAAACGGGAACGGGATTTTCGTGGTTCTTTAATTTATCAATATGTGCTTTACACCATAAATATGAAAAGAAAATTTCTTAATTTTTCTTTATTTACCTCAACTGAAGTTGTTTAGAGAGTGAGAACTATTGTTGTGTAGTAAAGGTTATCTTTCTGTCATATTTCTTAAGATTTGTCTCCTTTTGGAAACAAAAGCTTTGTTGCTTAATTTAACCATTTTTCATTTCGCAACGAAGCAAGTTTTACTATAATGACATTTATGGAAGAATAACAAATATTTTAATAAATTATTCAAACTTCGAATGGTATCGACTGAAATTCGATTCCATATACGATACTTTGTCGGTTTCCTTCTCGTAAAATTTCCATTCTCATCCGCATTCTCTCAGTCAAATGCTTATTCTCCATTATACGATAATATAGTATTGTAACTTTATAAAAAGGAAATTTTTTTTAGATTGACTATGATCTAGTAATTATAGACATTTCGATAACTAAAATAGTTTTGGTTAGAAGGATACTTATTGAAAATACGCTCTACGAATTTCACGTATAAAATTGAAAAAAGAACATAAAATGTGTAGAGAAAACATAATTTTCTACCACCAAAATTTATACCCTAATGAAAGTTTTGCGGACATCAATTAGATTGGAAATTTCAAATATTCACTCACATTAATATCTATTGCGACCAAGCAGCATCAGGCAATGTATGTAAATATGTCTGCAATACATCAATATACATACGCTAAGAAAGGGGTGAGGATTAGCGGACTGGTACTGGTATGGAAGATTTTCCTAGGAAGGGAACGAAGGGACGAGGGGCTGAGTGAAACATGCTCATTCGTAAATACGATATGTCAATATCTTATTCCTCGGGACAATTTCCATTCCTTTTAGGCAGCGACTTGGATGCTTGCGATAGACGCACTTCGACTGGAAGTCGCTTACGTCAATGTCACCACCTGGACCTCTCATAAATGCAAAATGTTAGTTTCCTGAAATGTGAGATATTGATAAATGAGCATGTTTTCCCAACCCCTCGACCCTTATTCCCTTTTCTTGTGTATATTGACGTACCGTAAATACATCTTTGCACCATGACCCTTCTCTTAAACCCTCACCTCTTGCCTTCGCTTGTATATTTTGATGTACTGTAAACATACGAGGGTCATCCGGAAAGTAGCACCCGTTAGTGCCGCATGAAGTGCTGACGACGCGAGTAGCCGCTGGACAAGGTCAGATAGCTTCAGTGGCTTGTCTGCCTTCTCTGAGCCAAGTTGCGTGACGCTAGCATTGCCTGTGTTGTTTCTGTGATTGTTTACAATGTTTAAAAAAATTGAGAACGCCGCCAGTTGTGAAGTGAGGGCAGTGATTAAATTCCTCAATGCAAGAAACGTTCGCCCATGTGATATTCATCGCCAATTAAAGGAGGTGTATGGAGACAATGTAATGGACGAGTCGTCTGTTCGGCGGTGGTGTCGCAAGTTCAACATGGGGAGGGGGAACACACACGACGATGAGCGTTCGGGGAGACCGTCTGTCATTACAGACCAACTGGTGAGCTCAGTTGACGAATTCGTGAGGAACGATCGGCGCGTCACAATTGATGACATCTGTGAGCATTTTCCCAATGTTTCTCGAACAATTGTTCATGAAATTGTTAAAGACCATCTGCATTATGCAAAAATTTGTGCAAGATGGGTCCCTCGCATGCTTACAGATGAGCACAAAACCAAGCGTATGGCTGCAGCACTGACGTTTTTGGGACGTTATTCTGATGAAGGAGACTCTTTCTTGACTCGCATAATTACTGGTGACGAAACATGGGTTTTTTATGCATCACCTGAGAGTAAACGACAGTCAATGGAGTGGCATCATGCTCATTCACCAAACAAACCAAAAAAATTCAAGACAGTTCTGTCCACCAGGAAACTCATGGCAACCATTTTCTGGGATCGACGAGGTGTATTGCTTATTGATTTTATGGCCCGTGGAGACACTATTAATGCCAATGCGTATTGTGAAACATTAAAGAAATTACGGCGGGCAATACAAAATCGGCGGCGAGGTCTATTGTCTACTGGTGTCATTCTCGTTCATGACAATGCCAGGCCTCATGCAGCTGGGATAACACAAAGACTTTTGCAGCAATTCAAATGGGAAACTTTCGACCATCCACCGTATAGCCCGGACTTGGCCCCTTCAGATTTTCATCTCTTTACAAAGCTTAAAGACTTTTTGGCGGGGAAAAGATTTGACAGCGATGAAGAACTTAAAGAAGGAGTGACCCTGTATCTCAATGAGCTGGCGGCGGAGGACTATGCAGCAGGAATACAGAAACTTGTCACACGTTATGACAAATGCCTTAATTTGCTTGGAGATTATGTTGAGAAGTAGTTTAAAGTATCCTCTTTCAAATAAAATTTTTTATGTTTGTTAATATTTACTTTTGTGTCTTTATTTCACGAACGGGTACTACTTTCCGGATGACTCTCGTACCTTTGTCGTATGAACCTAGATCGCTTGCCAAACAAGCAATAAAATTACTTCTACTTAAGAACTGTATGAGGAATTTTATTCTCATTAGAAAGATATTTTTAGAATTTCATTTCATCGTATGAATAATGAATAACCCATCACTGATGGATGGCGATAAAAATAAGCTGGAAGAATTTGCTGCTAACAGTTGCTTTCCCGGTAGGATACTAACTTCAGGTCCTTTCACTCGATATTTCTCTCCTGTTTTTTCCATTCCTGTTGATCATAGCATAAATAATTTAATTCTTCAAATATTTCAAGAGAATCTATTTTCAGTTCTATCTGAAAAAACTCTCCTCTATTCAAGATTGAAAAGAGGGTTAAATGAGGAAAGAGAAACCTCTGAGTAATTCTTAAGAAGAGAATTCTGAGGAAAACAACAGAGACTAATTGGATTGGATTTATTTACAAACAAACGTATATATAATAGTATACTTGAGATGATAATGGAAGGTATAAGGAAGTCTCAGAAAGCAGGGAATTCTCAGGGAGGGAGAGTATTTTGCTGATGTGAGACTTCCTGGGGAGACAATTTCAACTTGTATGATGAAAGATTTATTGGAGCGGAAGAAATTATTTATAAGAAGATAGAGTTCAGAAAATTTGTCGGTAAACATTAGACTTCGTCAGAAGGGAACAGTTTCCTCAAACAGCCATAGCGGGGATGTATCGCACGGCTGACAGCGTAATGAGACAATCATCATGAGATGCTGCAACCCTTCCTGCGTAACATTTGAAGTTCACAATACCGAGTTAAACTTGTACGTCATCGCTCACAATAGCATCATACTCTCATCTCCAACCGCACGCACAGCTCATTGCGATTACACGTCGGTATCTGCGGAAGCAAAAGCCTTTTTCCTTACGAGTTGTGCGGGATAAATAGTCGACACACACACGGCGAATAATCATCTCCGGGCTGCGGGCGTTATAGCCTTAATTGGGTCCGGATATCTCAGCCGATGGGTTCTCCTTTTGCTGTGTAATAGGACGTGTTTTCGGCGAACGGTGTGCACGGAATAGGAAAACAAAGGCCATATGGAATCATCTCGTTATATTGATGTTCTCCCCACCATTAAGTGTTGAGCCACGTCTTTCATCGCTCCATGCTTCAACTTTTGATGTGTATTCTACTGTTAACGACGGCGTTAACGAGAAAGGATTTTTCTATCCTTTACCCCATTTCTGCCGTCAATTTTCATCAAGCTGTAATATCTTACGTACCGAATTTTGAGCTGGAATTCTTCTTTCCTATGCGTACATTAATTTAGACATCCTTTCTCTATCCATTGACAGATGAAGGCCTTCCATGACACTTAAAATTAGCTCTATAACATGTCAGTCTCCTCCATTTTGCTCCTGGGGATTCAGAAACATCTTATTCCATTCAACTCGTCTTCATCTCAGCCGCTTATTAATCAATGGCATTGAATCAGCTACCATAACATTGCTGAAAATTTCAAATTTCGGGGTATAAACTCATCATAAAGTTGATTAACGGGAAGCCTTGGGGAACTATTTCCGATTTTTCCATATTTATTAGTAAATAGAAATTAAGTTTTTTAACATCTTTTTGATGAGTAACCCTCGAAAATCATTGAGTATTAATAGTTTTTCGAAGCTCGTTATAACTCATAGCCAGCGGCATTAGTTCATGAAATAAACACTCAAATATTCTGTGAATATTCTATACATCGTTTGCCTGGAACGTACATTTCTACATATTTGAACTCTGCGTAAATCAAATTACATTCTATTAATAGAGGACTTGAAATAAATCAAATCTAAAATTCTATATAGTAAGTATTAGCATTGATACAATGTTTTAACGTCAAGGCAATCACTCAAGAAATGTAAATCGGATTTTACGCGTTTTGATGTGTTATTGGAGTTAATTTTCCAGAGTTATATACTCTGAGGAAGTGTTAAAATAATACCGTAAGCATATTATTAAAGTACATTACATTTTTATATTTATATACATTTTACAACAACTTTTCTCAGAAAGGTCTTTTAGGTTAGCGATGGTTTACTTTTTATCAGGTTTATATAATAATTATAACAAAAATATTGATAAAATATTGGCATCCTTTCTCCCTCACATATTGCCTGTGATATATTTTAGCAAGAATGGAGATGCCATTTAACGGGAGGATTCAACATTTAGATGCGGCTTCAAATTCTCCCGGATTAGTTAGTATCATGGTAATTTTGAATGGCAGCTGAAGCTAAAATCAAGAGACGTCTTAGTTTAGATCAGGCTGATATAGACTGTTGTATTTTTCATCTACCAAGATTCCCTAGCAAACCGAAGTGCAGTACAACATCAAACGCTTACTTGGCGACCTACGATATCTGGTTATGACATCTGATCTTTGTTTTACGTGTTGTAGTTCTAGCATCTGTCATTTCCGTTAAGCAAAACAAGTTCTGCTTAACAATGCTTTTAACCTATAAAGAAAAATAACTTATAAAAAAGCACTTATATTTTTACCAAAATATTACAAATATTGGGGTATTAAATAATAATGTGGTATTATTATAAGTGATTGTTTATTTATAAGTGATTGTTTATTTCTTTATAATGGAGACCTATCACAAAGTCGAGTCCAAATCAGTAGATTCTAATGCTCTTAACATAAAATAGAGAGTTTCGAGAGAGAGTTCTGGAGTTGAAAAGCTACAACGGAGCGTTACTGCAAAGGGAACCGAAGAAGACAAAATCAACAATGGGGGAAAAGAAGCCGAGAAACCAAAGGAAAATGCTAATTCCAAGGTAGCAGAAAAGAGATGAAACTCCGCAATTCCCAACACGTATTTTGACAGCAAAGCTGTTATCTTCCGGGGAAAGCGAATGTCTTGTTGAACCAGTTTGGAATTTGAGTACTTAAGCATTAGGTGACCGTAAAATTCCTCGAAGAGAAGGGGATGGAGCTGTTTGTGGTTTCGACTCAATATGGGAGGAGTAGGAAAATGGGTGGAACAAAGCAAATGGCAAAGTGGAGGCATAGTTTCCGTTGTCATAATGAATCCTTTGTTTCCTTTTTCATGTATTTAAAGGCTTCCGTAGCTCTCCAATTACTGTGGTCCTTAATCGTTTTAAGTAGTTGCTAGCTGCTCATAATTCTTGGCCGGTATTTTCACAAATATGGAGGCTAGAAGGGTTGTCCAATGTGCCAAATGTTTGTGAACGTGCACCTTTTGTCAAAGAAAAGCCTTTCTCTTCCATTTTTTGTTACTTGTTTTGTCATCGTTCACAAGTAACACATCCCTTGTTTTTTGTAGATTAAGCATTTTTTCTCTCATATTGTATGAATGGTTCGATTATTTTTACCGTTATATGGTTTTATGCTTACAGTTTTATTATTATATATATAGTAAATTTCAAACCTACAAGGATTTGCAGTCGTCCAATATTTGCAGGGCAACTTTAAATAAAGTAGTCGGTTTAAATGAAAATTGCGGGATGCATCGAATTTTCGGACAAACATACAATTGAATAAATATGTACACTTTCATGCACTAAATTACACTCGTGCACGCATATACCTTAAGCGCAAGCATTAGTAAAATTTACGCAAAAGTCAGTCTTAAATGTTTGTGCCAATCAAGTTACAAGAACTACTTTTAACATCATCTAAATGATACATTGAGAGAATACTGCACGTAATCGATCCAAATTCATTTGCAGAGCGTAAACAAAGCAAAGAGATTGTTTGCGAATCTTTTTCCGCGTCGTCATATGGAAGGATTTGACTGAATTTCTCATACTCAATCACCAGATCTCTTTTTTTTGGTACGCTAAAGGATTGACTGCACGGCGTAATGAGCCTTTGCAATTTATCGGCGCTGACGGCTTGTATCACGCTTTCTGACGCTCTCTTGTTTTGATGAAATCTGCGAACCAGGTTTGTTCAGCCGTTGGTGAATGAAATTTTTCATCACGTCCGCCAAAAACAGATTGATGATGCTTTTGTTTGGGTACTTGGAAAGGAATCCGTTGAAAAAAAAATAGAGGGAAAAGCGGATTACGTAATGAGGGAGTAATAATACAGCAACAGGGGTATGAGAGGAAATATCAAGCAAATGTGAAAATAATTAAATATTTTCCTTTGTGAATTGTGAATGAATTTTTTCTTCCGAAATTGTTGCCATTATGTATGATCTCGATTGCGTTTCATTTTAATATCATTATATTTAAGTATCTTTTGATGAATGAACCGCGAGAAAACAGGTCCTAAAATGATAGATCACCAGCGATAGGACGTGATATAAATGAAAATGGATTATATCAACAAATTAGGTCATGTACGAGGTCTGTTCAAAAAGTTCCCGAACTTTTTTTATAGTGTGCCTCCAGTTGGTTATTTTTTAATTTGCCTGTAGGCGTTGTATCCGCGAAAGCTTCCCAAATAACCACCTTCAATCACTTTGTCGATATCTTGATTTGTTCATTAGTTACGGATGTTTATGTGAACAGGTGATCGAGGAGTGCGGCGAAAAATCGGGTCCGCGGAAATGAGCTCTTTGAAGGAGCAGCGTTCTTCTGTAAAATTCTGCGTAAAACTGGGCAAATCTTTCACGAAAACTTTTGAGTTGATTACCAAGGCTATTGGTGAGTATGCTATGAAACGTACCGCGTGTTATGAGTGGTTTATACGGTTCAAAGACGGGCGGCAATCAGTGGAAGACGACGAACGTTCCGGAAGACCATCAACGTCCACAGATGACCCCCACATCGAAAAAGTGAACGATCTCGTTCGTGCAAATCGACGTTTGACTGTCAGGGAGCTTGCAGAAGAGTGTGGCATCCCGATTGGTTCTGCTACGAAATCCTAACTAAAAAAATTGAGGATGCATCGAGTGGAGGCGAAATTCGTACCTAGCCTGATGAGAGCAGACCAGGAGCAACACGAGCGACTCGTGACTTTTAGCCAAAAACAAGACCACTTCAACCACCCTATTCACCAAGCCTGGCTCCATGTGATATTTTCCTATTTCCTAAGCTAAAAACCCCGCTCAAAGGAAAAAGATTTGCCACCATTAGAGGGATAAAGAAAAAATCGACGGAGGAGCTTATGAGCAATCCGAAAGAAGCGTCCCAAGACTGTTTTAAATAGTGGAAATACCATTTGGATAAGTGTATACGTTGAGGTGGGGAGTACTTTGAAGGAGACTCGGAGCAATAATTTGTAAGTGAAATATTTGTGCTGTAATAAATAAAGTTCGGGAACTTTTTGAACAGCCCTCGTATTTATTTACCTTATGATAGTATAAAAATTTGTCTTCTCATAATTATAGGAATGGAACGGTGAAATTTGGGGCAATCCGATAACGTTTATTTACCTGATTGAATATGAATTCTTCATATTATTTCCAAGAATACATCAATCGTGTATTGCGTAATCGACTATGGAAAATGTATTCCTGCTATCTAGTCGAGAGGGAGCAATCGGGAATTAATTCTGCGTCAGTCTACTCGCCAGTAGATCCATGAATTCCATTTTGGCTCCAGTCCAATATGATGAAACAGTACCCTAAAGCAAATAAATGTTACTAAACTCATTACGCTATGAAGTATTTTCCCCACAGACTCGTTGAAATTTCAACAGTAAGATGCAAAATTTCAAAAGAAAACTCTAACTAGAGTCGTCTAACAATGTTACTATAATTAACACACGACAAATTAATGTAAAACGTAACATAGGGAAAAATGACGAATAGTTATCATAGGAAAGGAAATTTAATGATGGCTAAAAAGGATGATCCCAAAAAGAAGAGGACGAAAGCATATCTTTAAGAAAGAAGGCTAACATTACGAGTTTGACTTCGATCGACAGAAATTGGTGTCTTTCGAGAGGAGAACGACCTATCAGGATTTTGAAATTCTTATTATACTGACGTGGATTCCAGATAAAAGTCTTAATAAAGTACTACAAATAAAGGGATTTAATTAAATACAAACGATCATGAAAATATCGTGGGTACCAAGAAAGCTTCTCACACTACATGTTTTCGTGATAATTATAAATATCCAGCTTCAGAGTGATGTAAAATACAATTGCAATTGGCTAAAAAATTCTCAGCGATATATCGGTCTTTGGCGATCGATCTATCGAATTGATCAAGCGAGAGAATCTCAAACCATGGTGCTCAATGATTGTGAGATCTTTCAGCATATCAACTAGAATAATACATTAAAATGGCTAAATATTCATTATTTCATTACTAAAGAGGCAGCGCAGCAGTATCCCAAGAGATTCTGTCTTGTGTGACAAATCCAGCATATTCCCATATTATTAAGTACGGTATTCACTAAATATTTCTAAATATTTATTTTCAAACCCTTTATATAAGGTCATGCGAGATTGTTCTGGATTTTCTTACTTTACCTCAAAATTTGACGGAAAAAATCACATTCGATTTTATTTAAAAATACGCTTTCTCAATCCCAAGAGATCTGAAGACAAAAATTTGTTAGCACTGTAAAACTAGTTAACAAGATACTTTTAAAAAATCACTTTAGTACCCAGAAATCTCCTTCAGCAATCTACACATTCCATTTATGCCAAACATTTTTGAATGAATCAAAAACCTCTCTCTTCTGCGAAAGTTAGCCAACTCTGACCAGCTGCTGCTGTTAAGTGAGAAAGTTGCGATGAAAAGTGCAAAGCACCGTATGAAATTATACTTTTCAAATGATTAATGAATGAGAAATTTCAAAAGGTACTCAAGAAGAAAAAATTATGGAGCTTAAGGCCAGCTTTCTCCGATTCCGACTGAACGGGCCTCTTTTAATATCCAAACTCTTTCCAAAATCAAATATCCGTATTTTTCTTCAAGTCCACTTCTCGAGGATTTTCAAACAACCGAGAAGGTCAATCTTCGTTTCCTTGCAACTTTTCATCTGATAATTGGATTAATTAGTGAAGAGCGCTTCTATTGCCGATTCAGGCGAGGCGTCCATCGCCAATAAATCAAACGTGCGATACGGATGTCCTTTGAAAGGCCCAAGTTGAAACAGACTTTTTTATTGGCTCTTGCGTCAGAATCGCGTCGGTACGCTTACAGTTGCGTAGCTTTTATGACTTATCTCGGCGGAGAAGGGGAACATTCCAGCTGTAACCCGTTCCAATTACTCTTACGCCCAATTTACTCAGAAGAGGGAAATAGTAGACTGGAAAACTCTAGATCCACCCGCTATAAAGAAGTTTATTCGTTCATTTTTCTGAAACACCGTCTTCGTTGCGTCCCGCGGAGTAAACCTTCTTAATAAGAAGGAGATTTGGTCGAGATAAAACTAAAGAACTGAAATTGATTCTTTTTCCATTCCACAGAATGAGTTTGGGTGTGGTTGATCAGGAAACTATTCTGTAACAACTGTTTTATTTTATTTTTTTATTTTGGGATTCCATTTAACAAATCGAAGGATAGAATAGATTACAACATATATTTAACCAAGGTGCTTTATGAAAATTGATTTTGATAAATAATTTCTATGGCTTTGCATGAAGAGTCAAACTTTTTTTCGTTGAACTCCTTATTGTTCCCAATAATTATTATATGGCCCATATTATCGATTTCAAAGTGAAATTAATGATAAAACGGTTATTTTAAGACGTATGGGAATTAACTGTAAAACTAGGAGCTTACGTTTGATCGCATGGAAATACAAAATATAGTCAGAATATTCTATAGATATAAAAATATATGGTAATACATAGGTGGTCTGGAAAGTTTCTGACATTTCTCGACATGTTTTCTGAAATTTTCTGAAGATTTCTGAAAAATCTGGGGTCGGAAACTTTTCAGACCACCCTCGTATATACATTTAATGCATGAAACATAATTAGAATAATTTATTTGCATATATTATAGGGCGTTGTATAAATGTACATGAATGATTAAACGAAACCGTCAATCTCCTGAAATCCTGCCTCTTATATATACAGGACGTTGCCTTTCAATACATCTTTTCTTATCCACGAAAGCAACTCTTATCGAGAGAGTACCTATCTGTATAGTTACTCGTGAGGGTTACTCTAATGTATTTCATCGGTTCTAGCGTTTCTAGGTATTTCCCTCGGAGGCTGTAAGGATAATTATTAACAATTTTCTTTTCAAGAAGTTTGCATTTTTCTATACCAGACTCTAAATGCCACTCATCAAAACCTTTTATAATTCTGTCTAAATGATTCGACATCGTTAATAAACCGTCTTTAATTTCTATTTCCTTGTAAATTACCGTGCCGTCCGCAAATACCTCAGCTTTATTAATTATTTATTAGTATTATTGCTAATATCATTGATGTATATGGGGACACCTGAGATCACTTCTCAGGTTGGAACATAGATTATACACTCGTTGTCGGAGAGGAAGTCCATTATCCAGTTTATTTCTTCTTCATTGATGCCCACAACTTTAATTTCTATAACAGCTTATAATGAGGGATCTTATTTACAATGTCAAATTAAGCACTTAAGCACTATTCTAAAGCACAATTCTAAAGCACTCAATCTCATTAGAAAAAGTACGAAAATATCGCGTCGACTTTCCTTATAATTTCGATCTCAAGACATCCTGAGCTAACATTGATAGCTCGGGTGCCGCTATTTCATCAAAAATATTTTCTTATGAACTTTATTTGCTGCTCTTTTTAGGTTTGCTTGCAATGTTGTCTAAATAGAGATTAAAACGAAAATTTTAATTCCCTTTCATCTCGTTATGGATTGCTTTTCAAATACAATCGATGACTCTGAGCCGTAATGAATATTTCCACGAAAAGCGTGGTTGCAACCTTTTGTGGAGATATGTATTCAATTCTCAGAGGCTTTTGATTTGCGCAATTATTTTTACACTCCTCTTTTGGATGGTCCACTCTCAACGCTTTTGTGAAAAACCAACAGAGTTATTTGCTTCCGCTGGCAGCACCAATTAAATTAAAATCAATTAAACGTAACGATTGGATTTTTAGAGAAATCCGAATTGGCATAGGAAAAAGTGAATGTAAAATTCGCTCTATACGACATGAACATCATTGATTAAAGCAGTACATGTGGTTTATCGAGATTCAATCCATTTATTCAACTACGGTTAGATTTATTTAATTTTAAAAACATATTAATAGTGAGTGTAGAATTAAAATCATACCAGAGGGTTTGTGCGTGATACTCTATATCTTCAATTAGAACTCGTAATTGTGCCTCATTATAGCGGAATGGCTCAACTCGCCGCCGCCTGAGGAGGTGATGGGATATATTATTTATATAACATTATAATTAACAGATCATGGTTTAAGTGCCCTTATATTAAGTAATTCATTTGTAAGTACCATGTAAAGAACAAAATCGGATCATGTATACCAACTGATAATTAAATACAAATCAACTTTTCATAAAAAGATTTCACAGAAAGATATTCCTTCCTAACTGATCTTTACGTAATACAGTAAACGCAATTAATCCTTAATTAGTCTCGTGGGGTGAATGTGACCCCAGGTTGTGTAATTCCCACGGTAAAACAAAAACTTATCAAGATATTTTAACCAAATTTTGTTTTGAAAAGATTTTTACCTTCTTAAGATAATCTGAGAATTTAGTTAATTTTAAGCAATCAAAAGTAAGCAAATTTGGCAGTTTCATCAGATTTCTAAAAATAAATTTGAATAATTTTCAAACAGTATTTCAATACTTTTTAAGCGCCTATACATAACATAACTCATTGGTAAGTACCTGAAAAATAATGAACACCATATCTTGCATATACAAGTATTTTGCATTATAGGTTCCGAAGCCCCGGCGATTCGAGGCCCGAAGCGGAATACGCTCTTTGATATAAAAGTCAAAAACTAAAGTTCTGTTCAAGATATCGCATCAAAACAAACTGCAAATGAAAATTACAACATTTATCTCGATTTCTCTCGAGACACGTTCTTCCTCACGTGAGAAACCAAAAACTTTTAGGCGACGTATAAATTGGACTGCACGACGAATTTTTCTTGAGTTACGCTCTAACCAAATAATTTTTTACTAAGATGTGGTTACTCTGAAATTAATCTTATGTAATGTTTATGCATTCAGATGATACAGTGATCAATTGAAGAAAAAATCAGCATTTTATGTTGGATTGTAAGAGAGTGATGGCAGTTTCAAAAATGATCACGGGTGATCGGCAATTCATTCAATTTTTGCTTTTAACTTTGTTTTTTTTCCTATAAAAGCATAAAATTTTCACTGTTGAGTTGAAAAAGTTATTCTTATTCAAATTTCATCGGAATTTAAGTTTGAATCGATAAATGTAAACTACGAATCTTAATTATACCCGTACGAATCCGTAGCTCCACGTAAAGGCGAACCTGCGCGAGGCTAACTTCTTCACTTACGGCAAATTACATTGAGTTATTCCCCTGTAAGTTCTCCATACTGACTGGAATTTTGAAACGTGCTATGATCGATCTGCCATGGTCGAAACCCCATACAGTTTCATACAGAAATATATCGAACATTCTATTTAATGGTTTTCAATCACAGAAATCTATTAGTAATATTTAAACATCGTAAAATCACTCATTATCAATGTCACCAACCCATAAAATTTATTATTTTATTAATACATGCTCTACGACGCACTACAGTGGTAGGTCTATCGGCATAATCTAGCCTTTGGGAACTGATACCCCATTTTGTAATTGTATTTTTTAAAATATCAATTGTTGACAACAATTTTTAATAAATATATAACAATTATTATTTACAACCGTTTTCAATATTTTTATTCAGCTTACTGCACCTTTGGTTGGAAAGCAGAAATGAGATAAGGATACATTTCTATGAGACAATTAAAGCGGAAAATAATCAAATCCCGAATGTAATAAAGAAGTAAAATTTACCATAATCTTACTCGTCAAAATTGAAATATAAATGTTTATTTATTATAATGTGAAATATATGATAAGAATCGATTTCTCGTATTAGAAAAATGTTTTTTTCGTAAAGTAAAAAATTGGCATATAAATATCTTAAATAGCTTATGTTTTATCAAAGGAAGTATATCGCCTGGGGTTATATCGACCCCACGAAACCAATCAAGGATTAACAAGGATTAATTGCATCTATGAAGTGGTGCTATGGTCTTACCGTAAAATTTAGCAGATCTCTTAGTTTCTTCTTTCTATGATATTAGATAATTAAAACCCTTGCGAAGAACGAGTAATTTCATAGTTCTAAACGTATTTAAAAAATGCCCGCGGCGAGTTGGGCGCGCGGCGAGTTGGGCCCGCGGCGAGTTGGCGGCGGCGAGTCGGCGGCGGCGAGCTGGCGGCGGCGAGTGGTCCTAGACCCTCATTATAGGCAATGATAAACATAATAGATCTTTTTGTAGCGCATTAGTCACGCAAATTGTATTTGGATCTTCCTTTATTTACAGATCATTGTGAGTTTATAAAACCATGCCTGAAGTACGTAGCTTATGAAATATATTTAATCATGCTAGATATTTAGCCGGCCGTGGTGGCGGAGTGGTTAGCGTGCCAGCGCGTTAACGCTCCAACCACACGGTCCCGGGTTCGAATCCCGGCTAATCGGATTTTTCCGGTTAGGGAATGGTTGTCTGTGATTGTCCCACGCCGATAAGCCAGGCTAGTAACCTACTTAAAGGCGTTAAAAGTTATTACTCAAAGTACCAGTACCAAGCCTCGATTGGGGCGTGGTACTGAAGGAAACAGGCATAAGCCTAGGAGGAAAGAAGGAAGAAGAAGATGCTAGATATTTAAATCAGTCGATACTTAGGGGCGTAATAAGTACTATAAAACACACTGAATTCGATTCAACGTACTATAAAATAACTGAGCCAAGTGTGGATCTTTTGCTTATAGGGACACTTTTTAATGATTGCAACTAATGATATTTTGAACATGTTGCAATTAAGCTGTAGAGTAAGTGTTATAATTTTTAAATCCATGGCATTATAGTCCATAAAAGAGCCTCCCCAAGCGACCTTGGAAAAGGGTGACACTTGGACTGCTTGTTGAATCTCACGCTGTCTTATTGGACCTTTCTGGCCTCAATATATCTTCTTTTTACCTCCACAATATTTAAGGATTATGCTGTTACATAACAATCACCACAGAGACTCAAACCCGCTTCCAATGAACGCAAAATACTGAACTGTTGCTATCGTAATATTAAAATTACTACTGCTTGTACAAGAAAACTGACTTTCAGCTTTGGGAACGAATCGTAACATCAGTCCGAAAGGCGGACGTCCAACGGACTGCAACCAACGTAGAAAGGATACTGAATAAAGTAGCCGATATAAATATTATATGCATCAAAAAGTATGGCAAATCATTAAAAAAGAAATAGAAAGACTAAAGTGAGGTAAAGCCATAGTAATAAGTTTAGGTAGAAAGGAAGAAATCGAGCATTCTAAATATGTCTTCTGTAAGGATGGGTAATACCTAAGGAAGAACAGGGAGGAGGATATTCTTCTGTGAGAATAGTTATCAAACCGAATGCTAATTAAAACCTCGTAAATGCTAAAATACAGCCTCACTCATGTCTCACAATCAGTAGATTTAATATTATTATAGTCACCACCAAGACTGAGGGATAAATGAATGAGGTACACATTTACTTTTATCCTGTACCCAAAGACTAGTGAAAGTAATCCATTGGTCAAGGCATTTAATCAGGTAAGAGTATATTCCTGATTAAGCAAATCAATTGAGGACAAGGATAAAGGAAGTGTAATTTCGAGATTTGGGTGGTAAATTAAAGGGATGGACAGGATCAGAAACGTGAAGGAGCTGCAAAGAACAATAGATGGTTGGAAAATAGGAAGGACATGAAAGAGCCGTTTGAATAGGCCACAATCTGAGATGAAGCAGAGGGTTCAAAGAGATGACTTAAGGGAAATTAGAAGGCGAGAGAAGCTGAGTAGGGAGAGATTTCAGCTAATAGATAACTGGGAGCGACTGAAGATAGTTAAGGGGAATTCAAAAGAGAAGCAGGAGATTTAGATCGAGAAAGAGCTCAGTTAATCATGTAATTGAGATGCTATGCTTTACTATTTTGGAATATCATCACAGTATTCCATGACAAGTTTGAATGGGCAAATTTAATCTCCAAAAAGCTTTTATAATTTCAGAGCATAATTTGAATTGCTTTTGGTAAAGATAATTTTTATGTAACAATAATAATAATTCTGTGGAAATCAAGGAAAGAATTAAGCGAGAAAAGACACATACACTCACTATGAGATCATATGATAATCCTCAAAATGTTTTTGGAAGTTTGGGGCTTATAAGTACGAACTAGGATTGACGAAATCTAAAAGGGAGACAGAAAGAAATAGTGGGTCTAATATTGGTATGACTTCATTTTCAAAGAAAGAAATTCAATATATATGTGATGCTAGAGAAAGACAGGGAGAAGGCAAAGGAAAAATATGTAGTATGAAACAACGTTAATCCTGGGCCTATTTATTTTATGTAATGAATGAAAAATTTTCATTTAGTTAGCTCTATAATCTTCATCTTAGATCTTCTTTACATATCCTTATCTAATGAAATCTGATCTCGTAAAATGATCCCCTTCCTTTGAAATCCCACTGACAATTTTATGATAAAAGGAAAAGTATGATGCGACTTCCATCTCTTTCGGAATAAATTTAGCTAATCTTAAGCAAAGAATTTTCTTATGCAATGACACCTATAATTTTGAATATTTAATTGAATACTTCTTCATAAAAGGAGCGTCGTAATGGCAGCAGCAAATAACTCTAATAACAATTCAAAGGTTAATGTATTGGAGTTTTTTCCTATTTGACGTACGAACTTACGAATCTCTCCCCTGAAGAAGTTTGGCGCGAGGCAGTTTGTCCTTGTATTCCTCACTAAACCGAAATACTACAAGTGTAAGACGCTCATGTAAGGCCCTGTGAATAATAAATACTCTTGATAACATTCGATAAGAGGAGACCTAAATTAAAGCCATTATTCATACCTCATTAGTATTCATATTATAAAAGCGAAGACAAGAATGAGACTAGTATATTAAAGACAGATTTTTTTTCTATTATGTACAATATACATGATAGAAATATGTATTGTATTGTAAATGTACATTTTACCTACAGCTTCATTTACATACATACCTGCAAACCGCTTTTCGGCATTTAGTACGGAATTCGTACACAATTAATTTACTTCCATAATCGATTACTCTTGCGCCACGTTCGCGGAAATAATAACCCTTGAAGCAATTTGCGTTATTTTCTTCCTTGGAAATTTTTAATTAAATCAAACCTTTGTATAAATCTTCCGAAGATTCCCATCCTGCGTTCTGCAGCATCTTAGTTATGCTCATTGATTTTTCTTAATATTTTTTTAGAAGACGTATTGATTTTCGTTTACATTCTCCAATTCGTGAATAAAAAATTTGTCGGAAGGGTCCCATATGCAACAGGCATATTCATAATGAGAACTAAATAATGCGAAGAAAAATCGTTCCGGGAGTTTTACTTCGCTCTTGCCGATAATTGTTTTAAAGAAGACGGAGTGTGTGCTCTCTCTAAAGTGCTCTCCCACATATATTTCGTATTACTGTATGGAAAGACAAAACATTCCATTTGATAGGATATTAGGGAATCGCAAGAAAGGGATCATTATCCTGTACATGATTTTTTCCACCGAAGGAAAAAATTCTGACTTAATGAGAAATGCAAATTACCTCATTTATCATGCCCAGTAAGCTTCATTCCCTCTCCGAAGCTGTTTAAGTATAGCCAATGGTATAAGGGCTAAGGATCCAACCGCCTTGAGGCTGAATACTCCACAGACATTCTTAGATAAGTGATGAGTACTAAGAGGAATTATTTAGTAGAGTACACACAGCTGATAATTAAACGATTGCGCTGGAACGAAAGCGAAAGTGTCAGTGTTCGCAGACAGAGTTACTGCCGGCATAAAAGGGAACGCGCGCTGACGTAATCTGCAGATGACACAAGGAGGCGAAGAGACGGAATAATCAGGTCGCGCGGAAGAAACGTTCTTTATCTCAGTGGAAAAATAAACGAAAGTGAAAAGGATGCTCCTGAGGCAAGGCTTTCTCGTCACTTGATGCGAAACGAGAGATGTTAAACTAAAAAAGGAGAGACTTAAATTCTTCACATAAGCACAATCCATCAACTAAAGCGTGTCTAAAATAGTTAAGTATTCCTATAAAAAAGATAATTTTAAACTACTATTGATATAGAAAATAGGTGAAATATCTTCATATGAGAGTAAGTTGTCAAGAGCGATTTCCTAATACTGGAGGATCACGACTCTGTATAAGCTTCTAAATTCGTTAGATGTCTACCTGCAGCAGAACATGGACTTTTTATGATTCAGCTAATAGCCCCTGCATCAATTTTACGCTGAGTAATATTTTAATGAGAAAAGAGGAAAAATTCGATGCAATTAAATACGAGGGTGGTCTGAAAAGTTTACGACCCCAGATTTTTCAGAAATCTTCAGAAAATTTTCAGAAAACATGTCGAGAAATGGCGAGATGTCGGAAAATTTTCAGATCACCCATGTACACTATTATTTTATTTCAGAATACTTAATCAGTCATTGAAATAAAATTAATGATAGACCTAAATATTATAGGGATGTAAGTACCTGAAAGAAAATCGCACAAGAAATATTTCTCCTTTTATGACAGGAAGTTTTCAGCTCGAAATTGTGATATCTTTCAGAATGCAAACGAATTCTTGGTTGAATCTTTTAAGCTAAAAAAGTTTCAACTTTGTTTTTATGGAGTATTGGGGGACATTTGCTTTCAATTAATTGTAAAGGTTTATTGGGACAGCATTCATTCAAAATTCGAATTTTTATTTTAAAAACTTTCTTCCGTCTGAAGTTAGAATTTCAAAGTTTTCGATATCCGATGTTCCATATTCGCCAGTATGTTTCATAAAAGGACGATCATGTGGAAGTATGCATACGAAATTTTATACGTTGCAGTATAAAAGGTAGAGCCGCTTCTGCGTACGGCTAACAAAGGATAGGACGGGCTGCATTTCCATTACATGGAAGAAGACATTTTTTACTGGGTCAGCTCTGAACGTAAACCTGGCTCACGGATCACCGATTCATAACTTCCCTCTGATCCTTCTCGTCCTCCTTTCTGTCGTCATTCGCTACGCTACGAAATTTCCATGATGATAAGCTTTGTTACGCTTGGCAGCCAGGAATTCCCATAGTCCAGGACACTTATTGGTTATTATGTTTGTATTCCCCAAGCACAGCGCCAATCCCTTCAATATTTATCACACGAAGTACAATAACGTCAAAATTAAAATTTTACCTTATAACGTAAATTGTAAAGGAGAGCCCATGGCGCGACATCCATTTGGTGGGAAAGACACGTGCAAAATTAGCTCAAATTATTGTTTATAATTTAATAATTATGTATAGGCTATTATGGACAGGACCCTTTTACTTTTAATTCAGATAGCTACTGATATGATGATTGTATATGATGAGGCTGATTGAACACCGATCAATGTTGGTCCTCATCGTGAATCTAACCCGAGATCGCTTCCACCAACGCATCTATCCACTTAGATATACCCCATTAATCTAGCATTTATTTTCCACTTTATTTAACTTTGGAAAGCTACGGAGCGGCGTCATTTCCGATTTTTTAGAACCACCCAACTTATTTTCCTGGAATGAATAATCTTTAAGGACTACGAAAATCGTCTCCCTTTTATATCTTTTCGAGTTTTTCACCCATTGTGTTTCAAAAAAGAGGAAGGATGCCAACTAAACAATAACGCTATAAACCCTCGCATGAAATATAGGAATATTGATGAAAGTTGACACCATTGCCGGAAAAGAAATTAATGGCAGTAATAAGAATTTACATCAGACAGTATATGTATCCTAAGTTTACGTGATGACTATTCAGAAATAATTATTTTAAGTAATTATTGATTTATGGTAGATTTAAAATTTATACCAAAATAATGTTTGCTATGTATTAAAAAGATCTTAATATATATTTATTATGGAAGGAACTATAATTCAGATTCAAAGTCAATCTTTTTTTTTACTAAAGGTGAAGAAACGTGCATAAATATTTACTGGCGTTTTAAGGAAATGGTGGTGTGTAAAATGCGCTCCTTTGAAGTTTAGCTCAATGTTCAGAACACTTTTCTGTTAGAGCCTCCATGAATTTTGCTATAGCCGCAAATACCGATACGCTCTCTCTATTAAAGCCACCGCTTTTCGATCTTAAATTGACGGTGAGGTTGGGTCAGATTTTATTGGAAACAGATACTAGCTATCATAAAGACACGAACCGTTTTGAAATTTGTTTTTAACGTCGTCTGCAAATAAAACTTCGATTATTACGAATTACTTCTTTGTGGTGCGAGGAATGAACACTTCCATGACAATCAGAATGTTGTACAGCTAATTGCTTCATTCTGTTTCATTTAAAATTTATATTTTATGGGACATTAACATTTAAGGAATATTTGACGATAGCGGCGTCATTAATTGTTTTCTAATATTATAAATGGCAATGAGAATAACTTTAATAGAAGGACTCAAGTTGACCACAATAGGAAACTAGTCAACCAAACTCACTCAAACTTTATACTCGAGAAAATTGATCAATTGAACATACATAATGTTATGTCATTCTTTGACTGGAATGGGTCAGTGAGGTTGATTGTTTTGTAGCATACATAACCGAAAAGTTGGCTAGCGGTGACCAGATATAACATGGAAGTGCATACATAATCTCATGCTCGACCGTTTTTAGCTCCAGTGAACGGAGCATAGATGAATTATCTACCCTAAATCCAAAATCTATATAATTTTCTCTCCCTTCCCCTCATTTCTATGCATAAGTCTACCACGAATAGTTGTGTTGACACTTCAACCTCGCAATTTTTCGCAAACCATTGATAAATGACTGGTAAGAAATCAAATAACAAATAAAAATCGAAAATAACGAATAGAGAAAGCTGTCAACCATGAGAAAGTGAAGAGCGGATTGCATTGCCAGAAGAGTTGGCGCTGGTGTGGATACTCACTTTTGAGTGGGGGATGCGAAAACATTTCTACGCAGATGGAATTTATATTTAGCGGTTTGATTATAGCCAAAAAATCAAATCTACTCTAATCGTTAAGAATGTGCAATCATGTGGAATTACATCCATCCCAGCTTTAGAGAAATAAATTTGAATCAGAGAAATTCTGTGAATCGTAGAGATTTCCATTTCTTGGGAAACTGCCTTCGGTGGCAACTCTTCTCGAAGGGATTTTTTGTTTTCATTTTGTTTGGAAACATCAGCGCTCGCATGTTTGTGCCTTTCATTTACAAAGGTACGTTTTTACCTGGAAAAGAGAGCGATGATAAAGCGATGCACAGAAAGAAAAACTTCCAATGTTATTTTTTCCCCTGAGAGATAAAATGAGAAAATCTCATCTCGGTGATGTCGCTCTCGAAAGATGTTGTCTATTGTCGCTTTCTTTTTTCTTTTTTTTGAAGCCCTTCTCTCCTCGGATTCGGATTAAACGTTTGCTTTATGATTTAAAGGCGAACATGATTTCTGTTCGTAAATAATGTAAAAATTGTGCTAATGTTGAATTACACCTCCAAAGAAATTTCGCTCTTCATTTTTTCCCCTGGTTTGTACAATTTCGCTCTGGTGATTCAATGGAAATTCTGTCCTCCATACGATGAAATAACATCCAAATATTTGTGCCAACTTTTTATACAATGATTCTTATGCACAGACAAAAATCAAATCAACTGCATTCCAAATAGCTCTCTGTTAGGTGACAATGGTCCCTTATAGACTACACTTATCAAGCGGTGTGCCGTTAGAGAGCTTATGTCCGATAACTTCTGATAGAACTTCATATAGTTTTTGTCCGATCTAAATTATAGCTAGAATTTTCTTTCTTTTATATTTCTATTATTTATTTTATTTAATTATTTTATTATAATTTTATATTGTCAGTCGCGGTAAAGTTTCCTCAGATTTAATTTTCGTGAATTGTATTCTCATCGTATAGATACAAACTGCAGTTAGATTATACATTAGGATGCGAAGTTAGGGTTAATATGGGTTAATAGGCAAAGATGGAAGAAGACCTTACCCGTGAAAAGCACGAGAAAGCTATAAAATTGCACGTTCGTGGGAGATTTTATTCCCATACGGTTGGGTTATTCTTATGATGGTATCGCTGAATGTACGCCAGAAAGTATCTCATGCCTTTTTGGAGAGATACTTCAGTTCTAAAGGATGGACTAAAGGAAAACTACTCGTGACTCAACTTTTTCATAAGCTCGATAGAGAAGAAGTTACAGTCTTCGATCACCGAGATGCCTTCCAAGTTTATTCAAAGAGACGAGGATGAAACTCCAATTCGAAGACTTGAAAATGGTAAATCGTGACCGATATATGAAGACTGTGGAAGTTATTTATTTTAAACTTTTATTTGAAACTTATTTTTGAAAGAGAAACTTTCAACAGTTTCAATAGAACACTATTCTATACTCGCACTTAAGTTTAGTAAACGAAAACCAGTATTCCATGTTCCAACTTTGATTCGACGTTGTATTTTACTGATCAAATCATTGTACAAACCGTCCAGATGTAATATCTAAAACTAATAAAATTCAATCTTATTACGACCTGCTTAACTAAATTAATTTTTCTAAAGCATAAATATTTCCATCTTATATATTTTCTTCCTTATCAATTTTATGTGTTTAAATGTTGATTATAAATGAGAATTATTAATGGCGTTAATGCTCTAGTGCTTCTGCTCAAATTATGAATTAAATATTATTAGGACAGATAGGAGAACTAGAAATTTATTATGATGAAGGCACTGACCAATCACAAAGATTTTGATCAATGCAGTACTTTAAGACTTAAAACGCTTAAGGCACTATTCCGAATATTAAACCGTTTTTTGATCCAGGTCCCTAAACACATGTTAAATATACTATTTAAATTGCTCTGTCACCCACATTTAGTATGGATTTTCCCCATCCTCAGATGCACTGCAACCTGCTGCCAATCCTTAACCTCTGTCGGTACACCGATAGCTGTTTATTATTATTCCCTATAATCTATCTGGTAAAATTGGTTCATCTTAATATAGTGAAAATTTATCAAAAATAAAGTAAAATAGGAAGAAGATCTCTTTATACGTAAATCAGACCATTCTTAAAAAAATGGGACGAGAAGGCAACCAGAATTACGTAACAATAGTTCTCTGCACATCTACAGCTGTGAGAAGTAAAGAGAACTGAAGAAGATTCCTTTTCATTTTCAAGGTTTCCTATTTAAAAAATCAAAGAACCTAAAAAATATTCCATTTTGTTTTCGGATACGAAAGAAATATTTTTTAATATCCCGATTATACAGTCACTCCGCTTATAACGCGGTTTTCTCTCGGTTTCCTGGAGAGCGTCTTTGTAGTGCGTTATATTGTAGTTAAAAATCAGTAGCAGATTATCAGCCTCTCAAATACAATTTTGCTTTGGATTAATTCAGCAGTTGCAACTGCATAAATCAGTGCTCTCCCAATGCGAATAATAATATAACTATTCTCTAACCAAGTTTCACTCGAAGCCAGTTCAAAGTATTCTTATAAAAATATGTTAGGGTTACCTGAAAAACAACGTGATTTTGGTAATTACCATATTATTTGTTTAGAAGACAAGCATAATTACCCCTTATTTTTAAATTAATCCATAGATATTGGTTTTTCAAAGCGAATATTTCAGAAGTAGTTACTATTCTGCTTCTCTCAAGGTCACATTATCTCGTAAGGTCACATATCCATCCACTCACGGTATTTTGAAAAAAAATAATGATTGCCTTTCAACGCCCAAATCCACCACTATTTTTTTGCGTAGAAGTTCAAAATTGAATTAATATCTCTTCTGTATTTTTTGGATTATTTTTTTCAACAAAAAATAGCTTCTACTCATTTGGCATCGCGCCAGTTTTATATTTTATTCAGCGTAGCGTTTTCTACAAAATATGAATACGTCGCCGATTGAAATTCTGAATCTGAATCAAAACAACTTCTTTATTTACTGTGGCCCTCCTCCCAAGAAGGATCTTTTTGCGATAGCATCGTTTATCATGTGGGCTTTAAGAAAAGGAAGGCATAAATCAAAATGGTTCCAAATGAGATATTCTGACTCACGCTATGCGTAAATGCAGCTGATCGCCTTAACGACTTCCACTTTGCATTGATGTCTTCCTAAATGCTACAGAAGTGTTTTTAATAACCCGTCGAAAGAGGTTTTCACTACTGCTGAGTCTTCACTTACTCCATTTAGCTCCCTCGAGGAGTATTTGAGTGGAAGAAATGAATTACGATGCGTCTAAATACGAACGGAGAGCGGCATCGTTCGAACTACGAATCCCGAATATTCTTCAACCCCGAAATTCAGGGATTGACGAAAAGTGATCCCTTACAGAAAGATAAAATACATTCATTGCTTTTAACAATAGTTTTGTATCGAGCATTATATACATTTATGTATAAATATCATGAATAGAGAATAACTATGCAACAATGATAAATCGAAAAACAAAATAACATAAATAGAATTATAAAAAAATGTAAGAGAAACCGTGGATAAACCGCAAGTTTGCCCATGTTAAATCAGGTCGAAAGATATATAGACCCTCTATGAGCGATTTACTGGGAATATTACTGTAGAAGAACGAAAAATGTATCGGGAGAAGGCGGCGAGATTTTTGTGAGGTGGATGAAACAGGCGTAGCCAAATACTTAGGCTGTGACGTTATAGTGGTCAGAAGAACCATAATGATGTTAGTGGTGTTTTACGGAGCGCTTTTGAAAGTTCCAGCGAAAAATGAATTACGTGATGGAATCAAGGAGGATATTCTGTGTGCGCAAGAGAATGCTTCATAGTTCTGCTCTCGGAGGAAGTGGTTCGGGGTTTGATCCTGGTGGGAGTCCAATCGCCGATAAGAGAAGGGGGTAGGGAGGGCATCTGAGCGTAAAATCAATTTACCTTATTTATTTATTCACCGACATTCAACACTAATATCATACCCCCAGCCCCATGATTTATGGAAGTAATAAGGCTAAGAGAGTAAGCCGAATATTTCGGCACATCATTTGAAAGGACGATATTTAAGGCGAAATCCCGGTGAAAGTTAGTTCTTTGAAGATATTTTTTCTCGGGATACAAGACGGGTCGTGTGTTGGATTATCTCAAACGGAGGATGTACATCCTGAAGATGGCTGCAAAATCTGCAGCCGAAACGTCCGAGACAATCCAACAGACAACCCGGCTTGTATTCTGAGAGAATTTTCTTTAATTCCATAGTGGTTCTCGGAAACGCAGCTGTGGTCATTTCATCAGACGACGTTTCGCCGGCGGTACTGCTGGCTTCTTCAGGTCGGAAGTGACGCTGTCCTCATCTCGTCCGCTATGTATATGTTGCTCCCTTTCACTTTTCAGGAGAGCACACGTCGTGAAAAAGTGAAAGGGAGCAACATATACATAGCGGACGAGATAAGGACAGCGTCACTTCCAACCTGAAGAAGCCGACAGTACCGCCGGCGTAACGTCGTCTTATGAAATGACCACCGCTGCGTTCCCGAGAACCACTATGGAATATACTACGTGCAGTGAAAGCCTTCGCACCAATTTTATTCAATGTTTTCGCCGAGAAAGAACCAGATATTTTACAGCTAGTTCTTTGTTTTAAATGAAAAAAATATTCTGGAACGATTGAGGAATGAATTATTTTCATAAGAACAGTTGCTAAATAAGGTCTTTTGAGAAGTCTGATTGAAAAGCACCTCACTAAACCACAAACTATTTTTTCAGGTAACTAACAGATATTCGTCATCTGATGATGGTAGTTAAATATTATTTTTGTGGTTTAGTATATTGAATATTTTTCATGGGAGTTAATTACACTAATAATCACCTTGAAGTTAGTCCTGAATCAGTATCGTTTAATTGATAAGTAAATGTTAATTTAACATAAATGGGCATCATAAATTTCAATCTCTACAAAAAATTATAATAGCGACTATATTGGGCTGATTATTAGCAAATTATATTATTATAATAGCAATTTTGTAGTCCATAATAGAAGATACCGACCATAATATAATTTGCTTTGTAGAAAACATTTGTATATTCAATCGTTGTTTACTTCGTCGATTGTTCTTTTTACCAAAAATTCTTAACTTCATGTTGCACTCTCTCGAAGCAACAGCTTCATTTTCTTTGAGTTCGATTTCTTTGTTTATAGAATTTGAAAGACATTAATTAAAAGTTTGAATTTAGCTCTACACATCGTTGTAAGTAATCTCAATGAATTCAGTTGAGCATGCCAATGACAAATCATATTCATCTTCTTAAGTTTCTCTTGCGGTCTTCAGAAGCTAATGGCTTAGGAGTTAAAATGCTGGCAGTAAAAAATATCACTTGTAAGGAATCCTACACCTGCTGTTGCACTATGAATTTAATTTAACCTTTATCACTTCTTTAGTATTTTATTTGCATTGAGTTAATTGCTTATTTCTTAAGGATCAGTAATTAAGGCATGTTACTGGTATTTCTAATATTCTCTGATGGACGGATAGGCAAAGAATGCGTGGAATGTAATGAATGAACACGCAAGGTATCGCCTGATGAAGTTTATTTCGATAGGAACTACGTAACACTTTGTACGCTACGGTGATCAATAAGGCTTGTTAATCCTTAATTAGTAGCCTCGGGTTTATATGACTAGAACGAAATTATGCAAGTGAAAATTTTATATTTAGAGTTTTAGTATAAAAAGGATAGACCAGAGTAATTCCTTTAACTATTTCTCTCTAAAACTCGGGATTATCAAAATTGACGAAAATATATCTCGTTACTCAATGAAATTTTGGAAAATATTCAACTGTACAAAATCAAAAGCGGGCTCTGAAAATTGAGTGAAATTTAAAAACTCGACAAAATACTCAGTATCTCTAGGAATCTGTACAGCTATCTGTACAGCAGCTGTACAATGTAACATAAGATCGGAGGGTTAATACACAAAACGTGTCCTGTATTCAAGGAATCACATCTCTTTGGTTCCATCTAACCGTCGCACCGTAAAATCGCGAGCATTTCCTCTCGAAAGTAAGAATTCGCCACGAGAATTAATGTGCGTCGTTGCCCTAGGTGACATCCCTCATTGGCGTCCATGTTCAAAACGATTAATAGACGTCAAATCTCTTCTCATTTCGCATATTATAGGCGTGTATATCTTCATATCTGCAAAAGGGTAAAGCGAAGCTCGGAGTTAAGGAGGAAAAGTTAAGCCATAACTCAATTACGCGTAATGCATATTTGACGTTCGTCTCGCTAAGCACATTTGGCGAACGAAGCAACCCAAACTGGTGATCACGTTATAAAACGCGATAAATTGATATATGTCAGCGAAAATGCAGCCGAAAAAAGACCTTCCTGGTTCTCGGATTTCTCTACGTTGATCCGAAAGATGCCGTGGAAAATTTCTGCCCTTAATGAGAAAAACTAAACCATGAGAGAAAACCTATGGACTTCATACGAATTCTGTGCAGCCTTCTCTTCCTGCTAATATCCTGCATTTTGATACGAAAATGAATTATGATAAAGTCTTGAAGGAAACAAAAATGCGAATAAGTAAGTAATATAATTGATTTATATTGATGCTGATAATTTATAATTGACATAATTTTTACTCAAATTAATTAATATACTTATTTAATTGCATATAAAAATAAATGTCGATTACTCCTGATATCTGTAAATTTAGAAAAGTGTCTGTGATCTAGAGTAGGGTAAAGCATTGATACTTATAATGTAGATAGTGGAGTAAAAAATTTTTTAGAACACTAAAGGCGGTGAAAAAACATTATTTTGTCAATTTACCAAGATGTTGCGAAGATTAAAGTGCTGCACAATTGCCTCAAAAACAATAAAATGGTGCAAAATTCAAATAAACAACAACGACCTAATAGAGGAACATTGTGGCTGGAAATTCCCTTGACGCTCTACAATTAACACTTTTCCAAAAATATTTATAATAATAACACGTATCCTATTCCCAAGGGAAATGTTTCTATCTTTGCTAATTCCCTCGTCTAATTCCAGGATCGCTAGCTTACGTGATGTATGGCGTTCGCAAAATCGTTTAACTGCATTATAAAATTCGCATTATATTCGACATCACCACACGCTCGAGATATATTGCGGACGTCGATTCAGCAAGTAGACGAGTCGTTGAGCATTCCCTTTGAGTTCGATTTCCACGTTGACTCGCGTTGCTATGACAGCGTTCAGTGCCTCCGTTCCGCACAACATATTGCAGCAAGTCAAATCCAAATTTCATCGACACAGTTCAGTTATTCGCGTTCACGAGTCAACGATCGAAGGCAAATACGGTCGCGTAGCTCTTCATTTGAAATATATATTGCCGTCGAAGTGTACTACGAATGATAAACTAGCCGAACACGATAGATCACGGTGATTACACAAATCTGTTTATTCAGTAAACCTTTTCGTCGACTGGTATTCCATAATAACGTTAGCCGTGTTCGTAATGGACGCAAAAGCTTGTCATCTGTCTATTTTGATAGGTGTCATAAGGTCAGCGATTGAATCCACTTGATTGTAATTGGTATATGTTTTGACAGAAATAATCTCTCGTTTAGCCTCACCAGTAAGCCTATATGGTTTCCAATATCTATTAAACGATAAATTTCACAGATGAAATAATTTCAATTCGCAATCTAAATTAATTAAAGGTGATTGCAAAAGTCAAATTCATGAATATTTGGTTCGACTTTATTTTTCGCTTCAATATCAAGATGATGATGAAAATACAAATTAACTTAACATATGAAATCTTTAGGTATGACTTATGAACATTAATTATGCATCATAAAAAATTAATAATGAAAATTACTAATGCATCTTTAATTTCAACATAGGTAAGGTCACATCTAGTTTGTACGTGTACTAAAATCAAGGCAGTGTAGGCGTGGTTCGCATGCATGATTTCAGATGAATAAATGAAAAATAAAAAGTCTGCATAGCCGGGATTCGAACCAGGATCTTTCACTTGCCGGATGGTTTTCCCTTCCAGTTAGGGACGGGTTCGAATCTAAACTATGGTAGACTTCCTTCATTTCTTCATTGAAATTCCAACACGTGAAACATGAGTTTTTCATCGCTTATTTTCTTCGCTTTCCCGACCCTCGAGAAGTCTGTTATGATGGTGAAGAGGCATGCATCATACATGTGCAGGAGTGGTGGCATCTTCGATGGAACCTCCATCATCATTTCAAAAATAGGAGAAGGACGCTCTGTCTGAATGGATTTATTGAATAATTAATTAGATAGAGCTACCGCCAGGCAAGTGGTAGATCCAGGTTCGAGTACCGGCGATGGTAGACAACTTCTCCTTTATTTCTTCATCTTCTTTTAGGTTGTTTAGTCTTTGGTGTTACATACTACATTTGTCTTTCCCTCAAAGTTTTTATCTCGCCCATCTTTTCACATGTTAATAGGATTCAATAGAGTATTTTAGAATAATTTTGTCTATTATCTTATAATACTGAAACTAATACAACGGTATCTTTGCTAACAATGGTTACACTGTAACGGATTATCGTACCATGGGAAACTATCGTTACCCAAGGTGCGTTTCCCACAAATATAGTAATCGAGTGATTTTTTGTGGTTCCTCCGTATGGTAAATATCAAATATGCAGATAAAACTCATTTAGATTTCTCATTAATATTTATTACTCATGAATATTAATTACTAATTGAAAATTTTATTGAAATCTACCTTTCATCGATTATGCGTCGTTAACCAATGCCTGTGTTGGACACAAGACATTTTTTATTCTAGTCATAACACATAGAGTTAACCTAGTATGTCATTAACAAAGGTCGTCGTTTATCAAGGTACATACTATTGTATTCCTCTATTTTAGAAGTGAATATCAGTTGTGAAACAGCAGACGCTTCGAGAAAGTTGAATTAGCGTAGTATCTCCTGAAAGAAGCCTTGGGAGACAACCATATCGATTGTCAGCTGTAGAGGATCGACGGAAAGAAGATTATTGGTGGTGCAAGTGGAGAAGGTTGATAGCTAAGTTAAACCACTTTTGAAAGTAATATTGGAAGCGAGTGACTGCTAAAGAAGAATGAGAAGCGTTTGATGGGATATGCAAATTCGGCAGCTTTGAGGAGATCAGTAAGGGACGGAACAATGCATGAAGAGCTGACTGACTAACCAACTTTTTTATGATGAATGACGTGAAATATTACGTAGTCTTTTTGCATTTATCGCGAAATTTAAGATTTCATAAATATTAAAATATATTTCATAAAGATTTCACGCTTATGATGGATTGAACCGTGAATTGAATACGCCCAATCGTAACATAATCTTATTTAACACTCTTATGGCATCTTGCAATATCTTTAGGTTCCTATGGATATGTATGAGATGTACTCATAAAAAAGATCGCTGGAATTATAAGTTATTTGAACTTTTCATTCCCGAGAATCCGAGTGGAGGAATGAAGCAATGTTTGATCCTAGGTGGACGACGTTTTCGAAAAATATCCTAAATCAGTCATCCAGATGATTTCAGATAAATATTACATATAATTTAGGGCTTAATATACATTTCATTTGTTTTCAAATATGTTTAAGTTCAACCTTTCCAAGTAACCCTTTAAATTTTTCTCCCACTCTGTACTTTCTTTTTAGTTTAATTCTTTGTGAATTTTATATCGATATACGAGGTAAGGTGAAAGAAAGGTTGACACGGTAGAAACCTCTCCAATAACGTTTCAATCAATTCATAATTAAATTCAATTCGAAAAATATTTCCTACGCAAAGATGAGAATCTTTTTAAATCCAAATTATCAATTCTGAATTTGTAAATCAGCCGTATAAGTTACAAAACGGTTCGTCGCAAGAAAGACTGACTTGGTTAGCGGTCATTCACCGATTCCAAACGTAGATTGGATCGTCATGCAATGCGATCATAGCAAACTCGTTCGCGTTACTCCTCTCATCATTCGCTTTTAAAGATGACGGACGTAGATGTGGACTTTTATCGCAAGTGCATCCGTTCTACTTTTAGAATTAAGCGTCAGGAATTCGCAACCCACTGCCCGCAATTTCATTTTACGCGCTGGAGTTTTTATGTGCAATACGCTCATCTCTTGTCAGCAAGGTGACGATCAAACGTGAATGCCACGGCCAGATGTTTTAATTACGCGAATTTAAATACGAATGACAGTTTCACGTAAAATACAATAATTAAATCCTGTCCAAATTTTAAAAGTTTTTCATAAATTTGCCACAATTATTCAGCGTACACATTCTCGTACAAGAGTCCCAGGAATCATGTTCATGACATTTAAAATCGAAGAAATAAAAATTACGAAAATGCAAGAGCTTCCAATGGATATACTAGATCTGACCACTGATTTTCAATAAATACAGTTTAATTTTTTAACTTGAGCATTTTCTTAATTTCTTCATCCTTGTTATTTTCTGTGTCCGGGTAGGTCATTGTGTGAGAGTGTTTGATTAATATAGTCAGACTAAATGTTGAGAGCTATGAATTCATTAGTCAATAATATTCGATTCGTAGTGTATGAAATAATCATCAAGGCCGCGTCGTTTGACTTTATTTGATGAAGTCAACCAACTAGATAATAACATATGTAGGATAATTGATAAAGTAAATTTGCATTCTCTGTGAAAACTATCTACAGCTGCATATTTACACGGTGAAAATTTGCCAGCCGGATTTCCGAAACAACAGTGTTTAATTATGTGAAAATAGACACAAATTCATGCTAACGCATGTCCCGGTGTATCTACATCCATTCCAGGCAATTTAAGGGGAGATCTAAATGAGGGATAGGAGATCTAAATGTGAAGTGGATGTAATTTTGCCCACCCCTTAACATCACCAAACTCTCTTTAAGAGGCATCTCCTTTAAGTCTCCGAAATCTTTGCCCTTAGAATTACTCTTCATATTGCTCCGGACCGCCTGAGTTCTCCTTTTTAGAGAGAAGCAATCGATTCTTCCCTTCGAATGGGAAAATTTTAGCGCCTCTTCAGTGAATTTTCTTCTGGGTGTGGATGTGATTGCGTGTGATGGATGTTGCGCCTCCCAATCCAATGAGATGGAGTGAATGGATTTGTTAAAGGAGAGCGCCCCGAGCGGACGTTCCTTTAATCCGGCGGAATACTTTCACGCTCTCTGCGAAGGGAAACACACAATGGCACTAATGCAATTCATCGGGGTGTACGTCTGGGAGATAGGCAAAGAGGGTCCCGAAAATGCTGTCGTTGCAGGCAAGGGAGAGTGACGGAATTCAAGGGTCTCAGTCAAAGGGGGAGTTTTCATGGGCGATGGACGAAATCCGTTTGCAAATCTACAGTGGCAAGGCTTCCCAGATGGTGTAGTTTGAGCTAATTCGTGGATTGCTGAGTAACATTTACGGGTGGAAGAGATTTGAAATGCTCTTAACCCGTTATGCAGGTGGCTGAGAGCCTTTGACCCGTTCAAACCACACATCAAGACCTCTGGAAACCCACCCGTTCTGAGAAGATACGTGTTTCAATAGTCAAGCTATCGTCTTCAGGGGAGTGACAGTGTTTTCGAATTGCCGCATCTTATGAAGGTATTATTTTGAACGACATTCTGCCTTTAAAATTTATGCCTTCAGAAGTCAGTCAATTAACCTGTTATGAAAAGACTAGAGTATATTGTTTCTGCAAGATGATATTTTATCTCTTTTCGACTTTATTGTAGACTGAAACCCTGTATTCTTGTAATTTAGCATGACGCAAATTTTGTGTTAAAACTTAAATGTGCCATTAACAAATAGAAAATAAATTTGTAGTTGTAACATAATAGTTAGAAAAATTGTAGTGGTATTACTATACGAAATACAGTTCCTTGTTTAGAATTTAGAGCTTTTACTCTCACAAATAGTACTTAAAATTTGTCATTTAGGATACATAAATACACGCGAAGATCGATGGTCATAATCTTTAGAAACACAGAATCTTAAAACACTAAAGTATGAACCACCATTGTAAAGAAAATCATCGCTAATTCCTGGGAGAATTATCTTTAAATATTACTAATAAAAACGGTACAAATTATTAATAAATTCGGCTTGAACAATTTTGACGAAATTTTGTAGATAATACTTTTATTTAAACTTTAATTTCATAGTAATATGTCCGATGTCCAAACCTGATTTTTCACAATAAAAAGAAATGTAACTTTTGGATAGTAAAAATCTGTTTTGATGAATTCAGGTAAATGAAAAGAAAAAACTAACTAGAAATTGTGTTGTCGTCGTAGTATTCATCGTCTTAGCTTGAAAATTCTGTTTCTATAATAAAATTTGCCTGTATTTATCCAGCCGATGAACTGGATAGAATGGATATTAACAGATGATTCAAGTAGAAATAATGTGCCACTACAGGCGCAAAAATATAATACCAAAAAATTCAAACTGTTTAAATTACTGGCTACAAGCTTCAAAAACCTATTAAGTTAATACTATTAAATTTACATCTTCTTTATTATACGAAAATGGTAGGAAGAAGATCATGAAAAATAATTTTCAATTTCAACAAGTGTTCTCAATTTCAACAATTATTGCCTACGTATTATCCATGATAATCATTTTATGATTAGCACTCCCAAATAAGCAGGATTAAGTACTCCTTTCACTAGGGTCTGAATATTAAAGCAGGTTTTCTCTTAAGAGTCCTCCGCAATCCCCTGGAGATAAGGAAGATCCATTTCAGGAGCATTAGACGCATTTCCGAATCTCATGTAAACGCGGCTTCCCTATGTTTCATGTTGTCCGATGCCAATCTCTGGCGGGTTCTATACTGCACTCTGTTTGCTAATTCATGTGCTTCCCAATCTCTTGTTCCCTCCATTCTAAGCTTCATCAATCTCTGTAACTGACACCAATTTACCTGTTAGTCGGCAAAGAGATCCATCACATGCCCATATACGTATAATATGCAATTGTTTTTTGTAATAGAAGTCAAACAAAGAATATCACTATAAGAATCTTGTTACTTTATGTATGAGACCGTTGTGGTTGATACGAACTAGCAAGACTGAATATTTTTATTTAATGATAGACATAGGAAAAATCTGATGAGAATATTTTATGTTTCTCCCTGTCGAGAGGATAGTGATCCGATAAAAATAAAACTTTTTTTTCTTTACGCTGTTTCAGTTATTTCACTATCCATTCAGAAATAAGATTTTAAGATCTAATTATAGCTTTGTAGTTTGAGCTGTTGCATCAAACACTGTTCAAACAGTAATTCTCGTAGAATGTCGGCATTACCGCTTATCGACCGACCACCTAAAATAGGATCGACTAATCGCTTATGGATCGACCACCCAAAATAGAAGGTTCACCTCTAGATGGCCTTTCAGCCAAAATCGCATATAACTATGCGTACATACCATCAGATTACCCATGCATTTTAAAAGTTCATCAACTTGCATTCCATTTCAACGTAGTGTGGTCCCTCAAAAGTCTGACTTGAACCCCGAGTAGGGATATCTATGTGACCCGCAGGAAACCACTGTACTAACCGACAAAAAGTAGGTTACTGCCTCAACCTCCAAACGTTTAGAACATACCGATTCCGCATTATGGTGCACAATTTTTTTCCGCGAGAGTTTGACCTATTTTATCATCGAATCTGCAGATGGCGTTTAATGATATGATAATTTTTGGCTTTGGACGCACATTTTTATGGCTACCTCAACTTTTATAGAAGACTCACAGATCTCATATCTATGCGCTATTCCGTCCTCGAACCTGGGGCCTTAAAATGATAGTCGATAAGGATGCCGGACGTTCCACATCGTACGGGACAGTCCCGCACGGCAATTATATGCCCACGTTCCTCACGAATTTTTCCCTCCCAAGCATGTCGAGGAATATTCTTCTCCTATAGCGTTATTATGCCTGTTACAGCATCTCAGCAAGCAAGGAAAAGGATCAGCATATAGCAACTGTTAATGGATTCCAAAGGTTTTTGCGGGAAAAAAAATATATTTGTAGGAGGAGACCCATAAAGCAAAATTCCTGAAGGGAGATGAAACACTTCTTTAGGGTTAGAGATAGAGAGCGACCAATCTCGTCTGTGTAAAACAATGACTGCAGAATCTCTTTAGTGCTGTGAGCTTATGAAATAAATTCCTCTAACATACTGATGTCTTATGTCGGAGATATTATTTTTCAAAATTTATAGAAGTAAGAGAACTGTTAAACACCTATTTAACCTTCAAGGGCGTTTTGTATTCATTCTGATTTCCTTAGAGTATGACGGAGTGAGAATCAGTTGCGGTTAATTTATTTCTATTTTATTTTGCCTTTCCATCTTAAATAAGTATTATTGTCAAACATCATACATGTATAATTATTACATATTTAATCAAATATCATCAACTATGGTCGGACATCACAGAGACAAATTATTCATTGTAGGTCCTGCGCATATACGTTCAAATTGCTCTTAAATTCGAAGAATGACCCGCAGAGAGCTTTCTTAGTTGTTACTGTGTTTACAGGTTTTTCATCCAAAGCGATTCTCCCAAGGACGATTTACTCGAAGACGTTTCGCCCATGTGACGTTTCATCCAGGGTTTTCAACCAAGATTTTTTCACCCAATATTGGGTTCACACAATGGATATTTCACCCAAAGGATATTTTCTCAATGTAGATTTCACCAAATGGTATTCAAAAAGAGAAAATTATCAACATGATAATACCGTAAAAAGGAACAATAATTATATTTATTTGAAAATTAAAATTTGATTGACTTGCAACGATATGAGCATTTACAACGTACATCAAATAAGCAAAGAGTTACTTCGGTATTGTTTGTGTGTGCAGATAGGTGATAGCTAAACAGTTAAAGGCAAAACACAGTTATATTTTTCCTTTAATTTTCGTCTTTTTCCTATCAGAATACCTTTCAGTATCTGTGTCTGCTGCTTTTTTAACAATCGCCGTAGATTTTAAAGTAATTATAATCATGGTTATTAATTGCTAAAAAGCTAAGTATTTAGACTAAATAAAATTAATTATCGTTCTCTTTATGGCATAATCTTTTTTAGAGTTTAATATTCCTCTAAATATCGTTTGATGAAATACTCATTAAGTAAAATATTCTTTGGGTGAAATATCTTTGTGTGGAGTATCTTGGGTGAAATGTTAATTAGGTGAATCATCCCTGGGCGAACAGTCCTTAGGGTGTAATGTCTTATGGTAAAACGTCCTGAAACAGGCTGATATCTGGAAGGTGGAGATGATAACCATTTGAAACTTCAATTCTTTATGAACCTGAGAAAATCCCAATGAAATAACATTTTACTTCCGATCCTCATTCTTGGATATAGTGTGCCACGAGTCTCGCTGCATAATTTTCAATATAAAATAATAAAGTACAGTAATTCGCGGAAGCCTAACATTTCGCAATGGATCGATGCGGGAGAAAATTAGAAAACTATTTGTGTTGCGCGACGCAGGCGAGTGAGATGTAAAAAGGTCGTAAATCTCCACTCGCCCAGATGGCTGCGTAAATGTGACTCGAGATTGTTTTCGGAAAACTGAAACAGGAAAAAGGTGTTAGAAGCTCACGGTGCGATGAAAACGTACGTTGTACACTTTAAGCAATGGCAGCATTCTCAAAGAGCTTAACTGATCAATAAACTTAGAATATTTATGATTGCTTATAGTCGTCTGCTAATTCGTCATTGTCTCACCTTGTTCGATTTTTGGTAAAATTCATTAGTCATTTCATTCGCACGTAATATCGGATACACTGAGTTAAATTGAACTGTGTCAACGCAGGCAAATATAGGTTTAACTACGTTTCCTACTCCTAACGTCCTTATTTAAGAAAAATACATTGGTCTTGAAATATGTGAAAAATGAGATAAATCCTCCGTCTGCCATCCTCCAAATATAATACAATTCTGCTGAGTAGTCAAGCTTATGGAGAATTTCATCAATCATCTTGAAAATAACTCAGGGTGACTTCCACAGCAGCTTTTTAATTTGACATATTTTGTCAATATGTTCACGTCAACATGTCGAATGATGTGGAGTTTATGAACATATTTTCTTCTCAAGATGTTTACTGCGAGGTCTAGATTGATCGTGTTATTTTTTACGGAGAATTCCATGTATGAAATGATATGTTATCTGAGAGAATTCTACGCTATGCTGGCCTTCAGCATATACTCATTAGACAGAGGAGCATTGTCGAAAGAGAATGTAATGACTACATGAAGCATTTTGAAACTTGTGTTTGCTGAATGATCCTTGAACATTGGCCTTTACTAGAGTATTAATCTCGACATGAACCAATTTTATGCAGATCGCGTTAAAAATGCAGGAGGAAATATGAAAGATAGCTTTAGTTATGTTTGAAATATGACTGGAAATGAAAAGAAAGACAAAACAAAATATCCGTGCAGAAAGTTTGAAAGGGATTCATTACGTTTATTTATATGTGTGGAGACAAAGGAAGAAAAAATGTCACATCCATAGAGACAGTAATTTAAAATCAGTTACGCAATAAAAATAACCAGTGTAATACTTTACTCTTTCCTACTTCGGAACAAATACCAAAGATTTGATAAGGTAATACAACTGATGATGATTGCACAAATGTTTCCCTTTTCTGATATTTTTAGATTGCACTTCATGTCCAAAAATAAAAATTTGTCACTAATAAGATTTATATTAAATGGCTATTATTGTGTCCACCACATTTTCACCTCAATTAAAATTAACCTTATTTATCCACTTTAACAATGGTAAATTGGATCTGGAAGATAGATGTGAAAAATATTTCATTAAGTTTTATGTTGAAGCTTGATTATATCCTATTTAATGAAGAGTTGTGGGCTACATTTCTCAGAACAGAGACTTTGAATGTGAGAGAAAATCAAATTGACACGTGGATGATATCTGAATTACCGCAAATCACATGTAATCTAAGTTAACATGATTGCAACGTGGCTCGTAAACGCTTCGGTCTAATTAAGTTCACGTAGATTGCTTCGTAATTCATACCTCCGGAAAGAGCGGATAATTAATGCATTTCTATTAAACACACACGTTCATCTCAGTAACACGGTATACAGTCAATCTACGTGTTCAGAAGTTCGAAAATGATGGTTAGAAATAATAAAGTGAATCCGATTTAAGCACAAAAATATTGATATTCTAGATAGGAAGGGGAGTTCTATATAATATTACCCCTTTTCTTCGATAGCTGGAAATTTATTAATCAAAGGAAATATAAGTGATCGACGTACTATTGATTAAAAATCAATCTTGAGCAAAAAATCATAAGAGCTAACCAGTTTACAGATATATCTTTCTGTATTCATCATTACATAATTATCTGGGTAATAACAGAAGTGCAAAATAGCGACAATAGCGACTGTGACTCGAACCCATGGTGTGGAGCGTCTTTTGTTTTTGCCTTTAAAATTCCCTTAAACAGAAGAAAAATCGAAGCGGCATGGTAATTTAGTGCTTAGATTACCTGGGTTCGAGTCTCATTCGTGTCATTTTTACTTCTTTATTTCTTTGGTTACAAGGCAATCGCTTTCTCGTGCAAAGTAATTTTACTTTCTCCCAATCCCTGTTTTTCAAGAGATCTAACAAAAATTGATCTGAATATACATAATGATTTAACGAGGTTATACAACCTAGAGGAGGGGTGGGGAACATTTATTCATCGGTGGGCCGCATTTAATGTTCGGTCTCATAAGAAAAGCTGCTTATGAAACCACCAGACCACTCTTGTGTTGCGTAATGCCTACATTTAAGTAGTTTAATCTTCATATTGCATGTGCGAATACGAAATTACTCGCATATTGAATTCGTATATTTTATATTTCTTTTTCACTCAAAGTGACTAGTGTGATTGGGAATTGTAATTATTTAAATAAGGGTTTATGTTATAGGAAGTAGAGCACTGAAGGTCCGAAAAAGCCACATTTGGTTGGAGGGCTGCAGGATCCTCACCTCTAAGCTAGAGAAAAATATAACTAACTATAAAAGCTATATAAGCTATGAGATTGAAATCGTACACTACAAAATATAGTCTCCCGTCTTTGAGTAAATCTGAGTTCGAATCACTTGTGAAGAATGGGCAACTATATGTTTGTAAACCACAATCCATCAGCATTGCATTATCGTTGACTAAAGATGGTTACTAGATGACGATGCACTTCAAAGCTGATTTATTTAAATTTGATTTTCTCCAACGGTAGTGCTTGGAAATCCGTCATTGCGTAACAAAATAAACTAAAAAATTAGTATTTTCCACAAATTAATCAATTTCAATTGCCATACTTTGCGGAAAGTATTCTGGAGTGGTCCTTGATTACCTCTTGATACGAACAGAAAACTGTGGTTGAGTGATATGACAGTGTCACTCAGCCATATCACGTTACGTGGGGAATGCTATCCCTAGAAGGGAGCGAAAACTGGAAATACGGATTGAATAAAAGAAGGATCACATGATACGTATGTGAACAAAGCACAGCATTCAATCTCGTTCAATTTCCTGCAAACCGTGCAGATAGTGTGCGTATCATATTCAGATTAATTGAGCATTTACACTGAAGTGCAAGCATGAAATTTTGCAGCTTGCAATGTAAGCCATCCATATCCAGTAAAATATGGAAAGAATACTAATATGATAAAATCTTTACTTGAAATAGTCCTTCGAGACTATAATTTCAACCCGTAGGAATTTTTATTTTGCATGGACAATAAAATGGCAACGGCAGTAATTTCTCAAACTGTCTGACGCTGAAAGAAACTAGTTCTTAAAGGTTTCAATGTCGAATATGCTCAGAATCTTTGCGCAATAAGCGATATAAAAGACACCATAGTGGAATTCTTCCAAAACATTTTCACACAGTAGACTTAAGAAATTCATGATTGTGGTCAGTTTCCGTTAATGACCGAAAGGAGATTGCACATTTGAAGGTTCTGAATCTAATATTCGAATTCTTATTATACACATTCTTATAATTTTATATACATCAGTTATACATTTTATAGAAATAGACATCAAACCGTATCATAATAAAGATATATACACAGAATTTGTGCCAAAATTAATTCAAAATTCTGGCCTAAGCCAACAAAAATCATCTGAATTTATTTATTCCTAACAAAATTTTGCCAACTTATGCAAAAGGATAACTAATTTTTTGAAAATTGTAGCTTAAACTGAGAGTTCTTTAGATATCCGCATGTAGCATCCTTCGCGATGCCTCCGAGTGCGATAGAGAAGAGAGAGCCACGCTCAACAGGTGGACTTTTCGAATCGTTTTCAACTCGCTCCCGATTTCTCCCTATGACGGCCAAATGGAACCTCAGCCAATAAAGCGCCTGAAAACAATGCTCGTATTCGCCGCTAATTTCGCCGATATACATCCTTCGCTCATCCACTCCACATTTAAGTGTTGATATGGACTCTTTTAAGTATTAAAGGAAATCTTACAGATGCAGCCTTGTGTTACTATCTAGCATTTAACAGTGAATGAAGTGAATGAGGAATTTCGAATCTGTTAAATCATAACCTGAAGAAGGTTTCGCAAGAGTACCTCTTTGAATAATGGTAGGAAAAAACGAAGGGAAAGAAAAAGATTCATACTACCTACGTCACGAAGGAAATACACGTATCTAATATACAAAAAAGGAAGTCATTCGTTATCCGAAAAAAGCTGAACTCAATCTGTTTCTAACAGAATTTCGTTCCTCGGAAAAAAGTATCTCGAACCCCTTTTTCCTATTATACCCAAGGGAAAGTTAGTCACTTTATCTTTGGACATTAAAACAATAGATTTCGGTTAAAATGTCATAGGAAATGCATCGGTTGAATATTTTTTTCATTCTTCCTTTTATATTACGAATATATAGGGTATAAGGATAATAAAACGAATGATATACGGATATTAATAACTACACCCAGAATATGTTCAGATTCTCCTTTATTATTATTTGTTAAGTGTGCTTACCTTCCAACAATGAATCTCATAACTGAATGTACTCTGTTATGCGATCTTAATACTTTGCTTTTTTATTAAATGTGCTGCGTAGGCTTTAGACAAGTTATACATAAAAACTTCGATTAAAACCAGTGATTCCCAAACAGAGCTTTGTAGGGCGCCGAGTTCATATAGGCCACGAAAAAAGCTAAAAAGAAACTATTTCATCTCGTAGCTGATATATTTTTTTTCTTTTCAAACGAAACGATATTGCTCCAGGAAGTATTAAATCGCCACGATTTGCATTTCATCTGAACGGCAAAGTTTCAAGTTGCAGCAAAGATAAAGTTTTTATTTTTATTTTCTGTTCTCTGTGGTCATACTAATTGTGATTCACGCAGATAACAGTTGCGGGCGGTGTACGTTGGAATGGATCGTGGGTACTGGAATCGGAGGCTAATTGGAAAAGGGAAGTCTAGGAGTTTTACATCACTGAAACGAAATAATAGGAACTCATTCGTAGAACTGTGTTCCATTTCATAGTGGTATTACATTACGACGGAGTTAAGGGAACGAATTTAATCATGAGCAACTACAGAAAGGGAGATATAATGCGATCTAGATTTCAGAGAGGAGTAAACTTAATAAAACAGACTGGCAGGCAGGTTACAGATTTTTCATTGTAAAACTGCTCATTTTGAATGGTATACTTGGACGACATTTTGTCCTTCAAAGTTTAACGTTCGTAAATTTGCAAACTTTTCCTTCAAAGCATGTAGAACCCGAGCTCTCTCGTAGCTTACGATGGAATTAATCTATGAAGCATAAGCAGCTATATCTAATTTATTTGTTCTAGTTGTTTTACATAACATATACTCCAATTTAGCTTGACTTTATGTGAAATATATCAACAAATAATGCATATCGATCCAACCACGAGAGAGAGCTACGATCATAGTCCTATTAATTACAATTAATATATGCTGCAGTATAACTTTATCCTTCACTGAATTCTGTGCTCTACAGTTTATCGAGATGTGACATATAATTTCTATGAACGAAAAAGATTAATCAAAACGAATTCAAGGCTTGCAAAATATTTTTACAAATTTCATCTGTTTGTAAGCGAGTGTTTGTGAGTGCGCGTGTACAAACACAAGAAAATATTTTAACTTAAATTCCAAGATGTACATTTAAAACGTCAATTTATTACTCTTATAGCAAAATATCTCATAAAATTATTTGAGAATAAGTATTAAGAAAAGGTCTGCGAGTAATATTCGATTTTAATCCATCGGAAGCACATGAGCGAATTTTGATAAATGAAGTTAAATTCGTAAATAATCTTTATAATTTTGGTAGGTCAACCTATGGGTCTATACATGGAGGCATAGAGAGCATATAATTTTTAAAATATTTCTTCATTAGCTTACCGAGAGTAATTTGACGAACTATTTTCCAATTCCATTTTCCAAGCGATAAAGTGAACTATCAAAAAATTAGTGGAATATGAATTCATTGAGCTTAATATACGTGTACTCGTACCATATTTCATCAAAATGATTAATGCTATCCCATACTTGATACTATTAAGAACTATGCCCAATTCGACAATCGGTCATATTTTTCACTGTACTTCCGAAATATGGCCGAGGATAGGATAAGTCTTGCGCCCATTGATTGCAGAGGTGAAAGTGTTATGTGTCGTGATTGTACTCACAGAAATTTTGGATTTTAGGGAGAGAACTGAGAATGCCTAAGAAGTACGTGAACCCAATCTAAACCATTTACGCTGGATTTCCAAAAGCAGAAGAGAACAAAAGTAATTATTTTGAAAGCTCTAAAACATTGTACAGCTCCGAGAGCTCTCGCCGGAAATCACTCCTTCCGATGACTCTCATCAATTTGAAAGCTTTCCCTAAAATATCCCCAAGGGCGCCATCTAAAAAAGGTGACTTTGAAAGGCTCTTAAAAGTCCATCATCCTCTTGTTAAAGACGCTGCGTGCGGCCTTTTATTTCATTTTTTGATGGAAACGAACTATTAACGAAAACTTTACCGAGCAGACGCCTTTCGGCTCACGCGGCGCGACCTAGTCTTCAGGGAACGGCTTCTTCACAAATTTACCCAAATTAAGGCTCTTCTTGCTCCTCAGAATTCCTCTTATATAAGGGATTGCACAAACTCCTCTGCACTTTTTCTTGTCCTCTACCTCTTCTCTTCATGGTAATTGTTCACCCATGTATATATCTGGCTAATTGTTCTTTCCCAATTATATGTCATTTATAATCAATAACTGGTTTCTATCTTACCCATCATGTTTATAGTGGGTTTATCATGAATGTGGTACTGCATATTTGTAGCGTATATTTTTATTTTTTCTTTTATATTTTAAATTACCCGTCTTTCGGTGTGGAAGGTTCCTCTCTGGTATACATTTTATTTTCAATGTTATCTTTTCAGATTAATTGGTTCAAGCGATATTTGGTGGAACTGACTCATGATTCAATGATAAAAAACCAAAATATAAGTCTAAAAATTTGTGGAATTAGTCGGATTTTGGTTTTTCTCATTTAATTATCTTTTCAAATCTAAGAAAATAATTTTCTTTACGTTATCTTAATCTTATTATGATCTCTTTCAATACCGTAATCTGCGCTACTTCCGAATTCATTTAACGAATCTTTATAGTCCCATATCAAGATTAAGTACCATTAGACACAGTCTTGTACATCTTCTCTTTGACAACATCTCCGGAACTTAGGTCTCAAAGCATCACCACCGCTCTCCTCCGAATTCTGTTGCTTGAGTGGATCCTGTTGGTCATTTCTGTCTCTAGCATTTCCGTCTACGCTGGAAGCAATATAATCGAGAGCTCTCTCTCTCCAACAAGCTCTAAGTCCCAATGCTATGTTAACTGGAATTCCCATTTTCTCCTGTGTGGGATTTCTCCTTCTGGACGAAGTGCTTCCCATTTCGTGACTTTGAGTTGAACTTTGAATGTCCAACTATTAATCATAGTTGGACATTCAAGTTCACACTATACCTTACGGCCCATAGATGCGACTAGTGATAAAATATTTAGCGCAATGGCATTCGCACAGAGATAAGATAAATACTAACTAAATCCAGCTAATAAAGTCACAGGAAAAAAATAAGTAGTAAAGAGGTCGCTGGTAAGAAAAGGAGTCGCAGAGAATAAAAAGTCACAGAAAGGAGTGATTTATTAATTTACTATGGATGGTTTTCTTACATCGAAGAAATTCCCCGTCACCCACCCACCCCTATATAGCTAATTATAAGCTCGTAAAAAGAGCAGACTGACGGAATTTACTGCATCTTTTAGCAAAAGCATACACTAAGTTGTTTGCCAATTTGATGATGACAATGCTCTCTCGTACGCTCTGCTGATATTTGCTAGCCAATATTGTAACTTTTTCTTCGAACATGCTCCTGTGACTTTAAAACCAAACACCGAAAATTGAGACTTTTTTCCTGTAACTTTTTCTCACGAATTTCTTACCGGTCACTAATTAACGATTACTCTCAAATTTAGAAGAATGGACTGCTGAAGTTTTCTACAGAGAATTTATTTTTATGTCTATGTTTGAATTTCTCTTGAATTTATGCCTATAGTTCTATATTTGGTCTTCAAATCCTGCTTATTATATTAATTCTCTAATACATTATAAAGGCACTCGCAGACTCAAATATAAGAAATTCAGATTGATCAATTCAGTTTTGAATTGTTGATGAATAATTTAATGCCCTTAAGTTGCTAAAACCTCTTAATGGCAATTGCATACATATTATTTAATTTTTTCTCCAAAATGGATCACTAAAGGGTATCAGGATATACAATTCAATCTCATACTTCCTATGTCCCTACTTTAAGCTTAAAATATCTTACAGCCCTAATAAAACGCACTCCAAACTCCAATTGGATCTCAGAGTTGTAATGAGTTTGTTTGTTTCTCCAATTTCAGAGGGAGGCGGAGACGCCGAAGATTCGCTGCAGACTGCTCCGGAGTTCAAGGCCCGTGAACTGAAGAAGTGGTGTAATTGACCACAGTGACAAACCGGGCTTTTCTGGCGACGAAGCCCTCTCAGACTGCACCAAGTATGAAAAACGAACTCTTAACCGTTCGAAGTGATCCTCAATCCAGCCGTAAACTACTTCGTCCGGCCCTCTTTTTTCCCCAGACTTTTTCTTCCCGACTGCAAAAAAAATCCTACGATCGCGAAATGTGAGGAGGGAAGGATCGTAATGTGCAGGATTTGAGCTTCAAAACACCCTTTTTCAAGCCCGACCTTTTGCAAATCACTTCAAACCTACATATCTCTGCACATCTTGCCATTCTTTTTTATAATTACATTGCGCTTTAAAGTCTTTTATACACACAGTTTAACAATATTAGTACAACTATCATAAATCTGAGATGTTTTCAGTCTGCGATCTTTACAATGAGGACTGAAAAGTTTTGATACCTCACCCTAATATATGCAAAGAGGTTGCATGAGCTTAACTTTTGAAATCGTATTGTCTTGTAAGCATTTATTTAATTTCCATTTTGTTTACATTGAATTCGAATTTGTCTACAAAATTCACATGACGTGATAATACATAACTTACTAATAACAAAACGTACTCCTCGGATAAATCCCAAAGGTTGCATTTGATTTGCAAAAGGGCGAAGTTTAATTACGAGACGCTGAATTTAATTTGCAAACTGTTGAACCTGATTTTCGAAATGCTGTATTTCTCTCCAAAAAGGGTGGATTCGTAGTACGAAACCTGTACTAAAATTCATAAGGCCTCACGAAGTCGACGGATCGTTTTGCAGTTCGTAAACGGCCGACATTTCGACTCCACGCAAACATTTTCCTGAGCGCACGCGCCTGGAAACTTCATATCGGTGTATACAAACACATTTCTGTGGGAGTATTTCTGTATTCTTCAGATGCTTCAGATGTATGTAATCAGTGTTTTTCTGTTGGAGTGAATGACCACACGAGCCTTTGTTTGAGTCAGTAAGAGAGCGCGCGCGTCGTATAAATGTTTGACTGAGTTTTCTTGTTTAACCGGAGTGAATGCGATAAAGAATATGAAATTCTGTAGCCGAACGAACGAATCGAGTTTGATAAACAGTGAGCGATGCATTTTATTGTGGACGAACCGACGTTTCTATAACTATCGGAAGGGAGAGAAATTCCTGCTCAGCATCGATGCCAAAGATATAGAGGACTATATGTGTATATACTTACATATACGTGTATAATTGAACACTACATGTTACGTATATACATTCGTAAAACATGTAATGTTCATGATATCGATGTATAAAATGTTTCAAAATAAATATGGTTTTATTAATACCTCTTCCATTATTATTTTTGGTGCGTTGAGCTTGTCCTCAACCATTTAATAGCCCAAGTTCCATTTATGTGTACATATACAGCAGCAGAGAAAAATACACGTCAAACGAACGTTATTTATAGACCCTAATTTTTTTCATCTATTTCATCCAAAGTTAATGAGAGGCAGAAGACGACGACTTTACCTCTAGTGATTATCTCTTATTTTCTTTTACCCTTGGAACTTCTGACCCTCAGGAGAATTATAAGTTCATACTCAGATATTAAGACTTACAAAGTATAGAAAATGGACAACAGATTTCAAATTTAGATATCTGTGCGAAAGTTTGAAATTTTGACTCCATACTTATACTTTAAAGAAATTTATAAAATATTGTTTAACTAACCAAATTATAAATCAATTATTTGGATAATGTATGAAATTCCCTCATATTAACTTTGTGTCGATAACCGTTGATATTATCAAAAACTGGAATAGCTTGTATACTATTTATCTGAGTTACAAAATACTTATATATAATTTTTTGGTTTCATTGTTTAATTTTCGCAGGAAAGAACTTCAAAAACTCTGTAATAAATTATTTTATTTTCACTGTATTCAAATTATAGTAATGAAATGCATTTGCTAAGGTGCCATTAACAATTATAAAGTCGCGTATTTACTATGAGGGCATCCATCCGGCTCCGTGGGAAACCGCGGAGAATAATCCCGAAAGATAAAAGACGGGTAAGTACTGAATAAACTCCATTGGCTCAGGCTTTACTTCGTGAAATACTTATTTAAAAATATGTAAGAACAGTCAAAGATCTCACTAAGTAAGAAGGTTAAAATTGTTATTAAACTGCTGGTGTCATTATATGCTGGAGTTTAGATCAAAATCCTTCAGAGAGTTGCTTGTAACAGAGGCACACTAAGAAAAAATCACATACAGAAGAATATTGACCGTTAGAAAAGATAAATCTGATGAAACAATATTGAGGAGAATTACTTGACAGATGTACCTGAAAAAAGTATTAAACAGACTCTTTCGAATGGCTCCAGGAGGATGAATGACTTAAATGTCATATAATTAAGATAAAAGTAATAAATTGGTGTTGAATGAATGAAAAGATTAATTTAGATTTTATTCGTCAGAAGGAAACAAATATTAGTAGGAGTTTGAAGTGCTTCTCTTTGGCTACATCCGTCTTACATCTATCTAATATTCATCAGAGATAGAATTAATAACTAAATTAATTAAATGGCATTTCAATGATAAGTAAGAAATGAGTGACAAATAAAAGAAAGTATTGAAAATAATTGATAGCTACACTACGGATCGGACACGATTAAGAAATATGCGTAAGCAGGAAAACACAGGAAGAATATTAAAGAAAATAGTTTATAATGTAAGAGATAGGTGAAATCATGAAGTGATTAAGGATGGGTTAAATGAAATTCTTATGATGTTGAACTTTGCCGGCAAAGATTTTATGAGTACGAAATGGAAAGATTCTGGATTAAAAAGGAGTGTATATTTCTATTTTGAATAGCCTCATGCTACCTATTAGTCAAAAATCTAATTACACTTCTATTCTTTTAATGAGAGATTACCAACGTATCATACTCTGCAAATGACATCTGAATCTAATTCTCCGTCGGTTGGATTTCCTAAATTGATATCCTGCTGTCATTATTAAGAAATGTGGATATAGCATAGCAATAATGGTGCGCTACTTTCTAGAATTTATTGAAGCTTCCAGTCGTGAATAACGCTAAGCATTTGAAATTAATGATTCTTTGGATAGCTAACATCATTATAAGTTGTACGAAACAGACGGAAAATATATTAAAACTGGATTTGATTACTTCGTTATCGAAATAACGATGTATAAATAAGCTTTCTTTACAAGAAAACAACCTAACTAAATTCCAAACTTCAATCAAGTCGATTTTATCACCTAAAACGTTTAATAACCTACAAATGGGCATGCATTCTAAGATTCTTTGACCCAGTTTCACCAGCATCCTGTATCATCTGGCCTCGGATAATCAGAATACTAAACTCTTCGATAAGTCGATTGAAGTATGAGCCTAGTCTGCTATAATCCAATGCATCTTGAGTCTATGATTCATTACTGACTCATGCACCCGATTGGTCCATCGAGCGTCTGTCTTATCGCTAACTTTCAGACAGAGTACACAATCGATGCACAAAATTTCAAGTTCGTTTACAGATTCTGCAACACACAATGCAGAAATAAATCATACCTAAGAGGGAGCGGTAGCAGCAGAAGTCTCCATTGTATGTGCTTAACCCTATTCTCTTCTGCCTCGAGATGAACAATGTTGCAGTGGTAGAGTTAACTACATCTAAAATTCTAATTTCTGTTAGCGGAGGTACCGACTCAATGCGTGTCACGTCAAATGTTAAACACTTGTAAATTATGCTATGGTTTCTCTTTAAGCTACACTTCCTTAACTCCAAGGCATTTTTATATTCCTGTACAGAGAATTTGTAATTCGGATATTAATTGCTTCTTTTATTACATTTCCAGGTATTACATGATGAAATGATGCGCTTTTATGTACACTACCACCCCCGTTATCTGCGAACATTTTTATCCGTAAAAAATAATAAATCAGAAAAGTTTTTGACGAAGAAACTATACTCTGTTTAATAGCATTGAAAATACTATTATTAGGAGGATACAAAATAAAATTCGGTCAAGACGCTTTTTGGTGTACCAAGTAAACAACCATGTCTTAGGCGAGATAGAGTTATAAGCGGTTTATGCAATTCTGGTTGTATCAAATAAAGTTTTAAAGAAGGTTCTGCTTTTCGCACAAAGAATGCATATTTGTTACTTAATTTTGCACGCTTTCACTCTACGATGAAGTAGATTTTACCAGATAGACAATTAGGAAAGAAAAGCGATATTTTTAATAGCAGTGTGCAGAGGTCATCACGATCTCTCCGAGACTACGCCCAACAGCCCACAAGACACTCTGTTTCTGGTATTTTCGATATTAACTCTTAAGATTGTACTAAAAGAAAATACCGAAAAGAGACTTTTTAATCCAAGTTCTGCTCTTAGAAAAATGAGACAGAGAAGACTAACAAAGAGTTCGTATCGGTTCCGATGGTGGAATACAAATTGCTTTTCTTCGCCATATTTTCACTTTATTCTCACAAAATTATTCATTAAGAGAGAAGAGACTCTCAAAGAACCCTTTTAGAGACAAGGAGAGGAGAGAAGGGCGACACATAGGGTAAAAATTCTTTCGCCTATCGAATGAGGGGAACGGATCTAAAACTGGTTGCAGTGCATCTGGGACCGTGAAGAAAAGGTCTTAAACGGTTTGTACTGCTATTTCCTCATGGAAAATATTTTCCTGATTTATTAATTTTTTCGGTCATGAAGTAAAACGGATTGTATGTACTATAAAGTTACACGGGAGTCAATGGAATTTACTCTCTATTAGTGTATCTTCGGAAAGATTTTATCTTCCATCATCCAGTATACTTTATATCGCCTCGCAAATTCGCGAATGTTCGACATTTTTCTTAACTTCTAAACCTGACTGTTTACCAAAGTTTTATTCTTTTTGAACTTAATAAACATCCTCTGTTTTCAATTACGATAGTCTTCGTTCTTGATGTGGCCTCTTAGTTTTAAATGTAGTTCCAATCTATTTGTATTTAATCACTACTAATTTTAAACTTTTTAGGATTCCGTCTTGTTAGAAACAATCCGAAATCAATCGGTAGGTTTAGCTGATACATTATTCTAAAAATTCAAATAGTGGAATTATCTAGAATTTCTAGCATAAACTTGAGCATAAACAAAAAACACAAATGGTAAAATTGCCCTGTCTCCATAGTTAATGCCATAAATCATACCCTGTTAATACAAATATAATGAAAACATAAGCCCCTATGCCTGTGGTTTCGCCATTCGCATCGCTATTGCAGAGAGTATTCTGTATCGTGGGATTATAGAATTTATCTATAGTTAGAACCTAATTGGGAAATTTCACAGTAATTTTCATTCATTTTGTACATAAGAATGCTGTGATGATTCAATTCAAAGGAGATTTTTTGCAATACACTGCATTATAGTGATTTTAATCAGTTTGATAGCTCGATATACGATTAAAGTCAACTATGAATAGCAATGTTAATCGCCGGATCGACATATAGTCGACCTTGAGAGGCTATTCTCGCAATGCGGAGAGAAAAACATACATTTTCATTCCCGCATAATCCGTTATTGCTGAATAGAAAAGGAAAAAATTGAACGCACTTAAGAATATTTTTAAGACATGTTAATTTTATGAAATGTTGAGACATTGAATGACAAGAGAGCTTTCAATAATTTGTCATATTTTTATCAAAATCTTTGAGATAGGTGAGGGTGATAAAATGTTTAGGATATTCATGTTAACAGTACGAAGTAATACAGGAGGCCTAAGAGAACTTTTTAAATAAGGAAATGTAAATAGAGACTATGAATAGCCTAAGTGAACCCCTGATGACAGTTAATTTGCATTAATTACAACAGTTTTTGTGACCTGAATTAGTACAAGCTGGGAATCATATCAGTAAAAACATATAGAAGACTTAATTTAGTTTAAAGTTTAATCAGTCAAAGATTAAGACAAACTTACTTAAAGGGAGCAAGTAGGGCAGCGAAAGACTTAGGATATAAAACAGTAGTACGGCCTATGTGGGAGTACGTGACAAACTTATGGGATCCGCACAGCAAAACTAATATAAAGAAAATTGAAAAGGTGCACTTCAAGTTCACTCCGTGATTACATTTTCATCTTGGGTAAAGAATAAACACCAAAAATCTATCTCCGATACACATATGCAAACATCCCGTAAAAGCGAATTATTTCACAAAATACGAGAGTGAAGACTTTCCAGTGTAATGCACACAGAAAACCGATGATTAAACCGATGATGATAGCTCTTTCTACGAAGATAAATCCATTTCAGCGCTCGCTACCATCTGCTCACCATCCAAGGCTCGCTTCGCTACAATGTTTCATTTTCAGACGAAAGGGGATTAAATATTAATTTCTAAAGAAAACCGAGGAAAGAGGACTTTTGTCAGCGCTCCCTTGGGAACAACGTTTGAGATCCGCCGCTCAAATCCATCAACAACTTAGCGGAAGGATAAACCTCTCTTCCTGTCGAGTTCCGGTGGACGGCAGCTCGCCTTCCATCAAAAGGAAATCCGTCTCGATTTTAAGGGTTTATTGGATGAACAGCACCTTGGAAATAAACGAAAAAATTGTATCTCCTAGTTTTACGGGGTCGACCTTTCGGATGAGGAAAGGGCACTCGGGTTGTCATCGGAGGCCTAAATATTAACACATCGAACAGATGCCGATGAAGAGGAAATAGGCGCGAAGGGGTTCTTTGAGATGAATTGTGAATCTCCCGTCCTTGAGTCCGAAGACTCTCGAGAATATATCTCGAAATATTAAAGGGGAAGATGCACGGTTTTTAGCAGAAGTATCTAGAGATATTCATCGGCGTATATTATCAATACATGTTCATGATAGGATAAATATATAAAGAATGATACTACAATAATACTCTTGCAGTGTAGTATTTTGAAACTTTATTAAAATAGGAAATAAATAATAATAAAATATTAGAACATTACTCGTCATAAATAACCCTGTTTTATTTCTATTGCCATGGAATACTTCAGAGTTACTCGCAAATCCATGGAATTAGCATGATTTTAATTTTTAATATCATTAACGCTAACGCTGAAAATTGAGTCTACATCCGGATGAATTTGTAAGCACATTAAGTCAACAGACTAAAGAAGGTTTTCCTAAGATTTTAACTACAGTAGGTCGCATTAGTATTTGAGAATTTCGCGATTCGCGCTTTATTTTTAGAATAAATAAAACGATATATAGAGCGAGGGTAGTGTTAAAACATTTAGGGAAGAGTCTCTTCCGATTTTCTCGTACTGCGTTATTCATCAAGGATTTTTATAGAAAATAGCAGTGGTACAAAAATTTCTAAAAAACAATTTACTGAGCCGCTTGGAATTGTTTCCGATCCGCGGAATGCATACGTTCCTATAGTTATAAATATCCTGTAAGCTAGGACCGCTTGCGTTTCGCGGGTCTCGGGTAGGACAACCCTGCTTTAAGGGGCCAAGCTGATATGAGCAGGAGTTATGTATTCATACCGAATGAATTTGTAGGAACGTAAATCAATGATAATAAAAGCTAAAATCATGAAAATATATAAACGGAAAAATATGTTACTGTCGTGCAGCTCGCATTACATGGAACTTAAGTTTTATGACTCGCAATCTTAATTGAAGATTTTTGAAGTTAATTCAAATAAATGGTCAAATGACCACCACCTAGTGTTAAGGAGGGAGGTTTTTGAGTCACCTGAGTTTTCCACATAAATACATGTAAGAAGAGTAATAAGGAAATATTATTTTAGAATATATTATAGAAGTACATATAAAACTAGAATTTATATATTTATATTTTTATTATCAATAATTTTTCATTACTAATACAGAATTATTTGGAAGGAAAAGCACTGGAAAGTGCAATTAAAATATTTTTCAGATAATAGGCATAAATAACTATAATAATAATACTAATAATAGATGTAGTGGACGATCGGGCAAATGAAATGTATGAATAGTAAATGATAGTTCGCATTGAAAATTGAGTAATAATTAACCAAATCCATAAAAAATTTATACAAAATTTTACAAAAATCTATTTCCTATTCTGGAAGACTATTCAATTTTATCAAGAAACAAATTGTCCTAAGTCTAGAAATGACATTTTTGCACACGAAATATTAAACTTCTAATCAATCTTCCCGACGGACATATGTTGGAATTTCATATTTCCAATGCAGATATAAACGAAATGATCAGAATCCTGTGGAATTGTTCAAGTGTCTCCATTTATTCTTGAACTATAATCCTTAATTCTTCTTCCAAACCAGAGTACTGTGTGATATGCTATCATACGTTTCTGTTTGGATATGCTGTTTCCTTTATATAATCGCAAGTCTCAAACATTTCTTGATGATCAGTAGACCAAAAGAAAGACTAACTGACATCTACATAGGAAATATGTTCACAAACATGAGATAGAGGTCAAAAAGGCTAGAAGAGAGGGAGAGGGAGAACTAGGGAAAGGTTGAATTTCAGCCATGGAGTAGAGAAAAAATAAATGGGATGCGTTTGGAGTGCGGTGATGTCGGAGGCACTCTATATTTTCCTCTTCAGTTCAGAAGGTTGTGAATGTACACATACATATTGTATATAAAGGATGAATACATTACCTACTTGACGGAATAATTTAGTCATCCGCGAGAATACAAACATTTTCGTGGGGACATTATGATGTACAACGAATCAAAATGTGTCCTAAGACACTCAACCCTAATTAAATGCTTTAAAAGAATTAGGTTACTAAGTAACGAATTCCTAGGAAAGGTAATGGTAGACTACGAGGGCTTTGAATATAACATGAGGTATAGAGTGTTAAATGTATTTAGAGCGCTTCAGGATGTCCCACCTCAGAGATTGCCTAATTGAGCAGATGTCTATCCGGTGCCGCAAAATGGGCCGGAAACTCGAATTGCTTATAAAAATCGAAGTTAAATGAGGGGTATGGAGATTTTCATCTGTTTAATATTAAAATTAGCATTTTAGTTACCAATTAATATTTTACCACACGCAAATTACTTCATGCGGTGGTTTCATCAACATTTAGGATTGTAGAAAGTTTTGTACTGTTTATCGTTTAAGAAAATAAAGCTTCCAGTAAAAAAGGGGCTCAAAATATGACCAAAAAGTTATTTTCCATCTCTCAACTTCAAAATAAACAGAAAAAATCCTCTATATTGCCTTGCACCCATTTATCAATGGATGGAGTCGCCTGTATTTATTTCTAAGCAAACGAAAATTCACCGGTTTAGCCTTGTTGATGACAGCGATAATACTAATTAAATATTTATTTAATTTTAAGAATTGCGGCTAAGTCCTGACTCCTTATAATTAAAGACTAATTGTCCATAGAAAAATATTCAACGCCGAGTGGCTCCGTTTGTTGAGGTAAATTTTTGATACGAAAGAGTACCTAAGATGGTTTCAGACCTTGCATTGGATTCATTTCAGAAAAGGAGACTTTCAAAGCATAATAATCTTCGAAATTTTATCATTCCAGTACAATAAATCGGAACATCTGGAGCTAATTCAGTTGGTTGGGAACCCGATATGAACACACCCAAAGTCAGTCCGAGGTAAGGGTGAGGTTGGGCAGTCGTCGAGGTTCGAGGGATGTATGACGTCGACAGTCGAATGTTTGGTGAGGAGGAACCTTCGTGGATAATTGTTCATTGGATAAAACAATCAGACTCAGCATTTGTCAGATTATTAAGGAATTCGTAATTAATTATTCGCCAGATTAGTTAATCCTATGCTAAGAATGTGTAAGTTTGGGAATTTCGTGATAAGTATTTCCTATGTGAAATATTTTAATCCATTCTGAATGGAAAAATAAATGGATCAATCCATTGCAAGAGGTAATAATTTCCAATTATTACGGTGTATTCACGTTTAATGTAATACACAATAATTTTCTTAAATTATAATACTATAGTGATAATAATGTTTGTTATATTAATGGTATTACTTTAAAAAATATATTTTAAGAATGAGTTAGAATGAATGCAACAAAACACTCTTTCGTAAAAATGTAAACTAATCAATGATGTGTAAGCCTATAATATTTGAAAAAGGGACACACATACAGCTTGAACCGGCCCTGATTAAATTTGTACCAAATACCGATAAATTCCTACCAAATACTGATTAAATCCGTACCTTTGATCATTGAGGGGTATTGGAGTAAATATTACTACATATTAGTATCCGCTTTTCTCAAAGTATTTTGAGATCCACAAAAAAGCCGCAAGAAAAAGAGGATTGCGCCACTCTTGAACTTGGAAAGAAAGAAAATGCAGCACAATCCAATTCTCTGCTTAAACCCCAACGTTCGCCTTCTTAAACTCCAACGGTTTGCCTTTTATGAGAAAATTACCTGCCTTCCGGCGGCATGATGCAAGTCAAGAGGGTTCTTAAAGCCGTGAATAGCATAGAGGGAAGCCATTTCATATTTTCTTATTACTTCAGGGAGATAACTTGCTCTAGCAAATACCCTTTACTCACCCCTCAGTTTCTACTTTTACTTTGTACTTTATTTTCCCCGGTTTTTAATTTTTTTCAGAGATTCTAATTTGCCTTAAGAATGTCCTTCGATTAACGAAAACTCGCATAAATGAAAGTAACAACGATATAAAATTAATTATTATAAGCTTACTTCTTTTCGTCTCAGGACTCCCTCATCTGCTCAAAAACTAATAAGTTTCAGAGGATTATTTATGGTGACACTGAGTTTTCTTTTATTGAAATCCCTCAATGACCCGTTGAAATTAGATCAGATTATTTAGATAGATTTCTCAATTTTGAGGCTATTAACATTCCAGCATCATCAAAAAAGGATAGATATATACATAACTATGGGAGATCTAAATGTAAAGAATATTCGTGACGAACCTACTTACGCCCTTTACGAACGATTCGAACCCATCGAATGCGTGACAAAAATGTTCGTTTTAGTATTTTTTCGGTCTTCGAGCATTTTCAGTATATTTGGGGAAACAATGCAGAATCAGAGGAACTCCAAAGAGGGAATCTCAGTGAATCTAGTGAATCTCGGTACACGCTTTAAAATACATTGGTTTAGATGACCGGTTAACTAAAACTTCACCTAACATTTTATGAAGTAGCTGGACTTAAATCACTTTAATCGTGATAACTGTGGAGATAATTCCTAAAAAAGGAAGGAGATAAATGGATGAAGCCGCTAACACGATGAAAAATATGTATATGTGAACTATAATCCATAAAAAAGAGGAATGGAATCCTCTGAAAACTTCGTTATTAACATCTATTGCTCGGTTCGTTAAATTTCCATCCTCTATCATGTTATTTTTCATATCTCTACTTGTTTTTTCTTACATTTTATATTTTAATTTATTTATTATCCTAATCTGATAGCATCCAATGTAAGTTGACAACCATGATTGTGTTGGATCAAAGAATAAATAAATTACACTTACCATCTGTGTAATACCATGACATATAGAATAGGAGAGTAGACCACAGGAAATGCATTCGATATCATAAATTACTTATGAAATTCCAAACAAGTCACACCAGGTGACGTTTAATTTATTATGGGTGCAGAAATGTTACTCGCTGAAATATTGAACATAAAATTCCTAGCGATGCCTTTAAATGTACTCTTAAACGAGAATTTTTCTCTTGAATCTAATTTGGTTTGCACTACCTTGTAGAATAAATTGTTTGATTCTATATACCTTAATCCGTTGAAGAGACTAGGAAAGATATTATCTCACATTTGTTTCCGGTGATAAATATTGTATTATCTCATCAACATCATCGTGATCCCCGCCCTTTCATAATTTAATATTCCGCTATTCTGTAACAAACTCAAAAATTACTATTTCCCCTAAAAGTAATTACTTTATAGTTGCAGGAAGTAAAATAATATTATTTCAACAATCTAACTATTTCGACTGCCATAAATTATAATTCGAAAAATATGAATCAGGTGAATGATTAAATTTCATACAAAAGAAGCACTCCCTAATTGAGAAGGGAAACCTCAAAAAAATCTTACTATGTAAACAGACTGAGAATATTACAAAAGACCAAAATATATCACTTTAGTTAGGTTTTTCAATTTAAAGCTATGTTATTTCCCTTGCATTTCGATTCCAAGTTTGATAAATACCTGAATCTTTATATATATATTGGCAAGAAACCTTTTTTGTAACTTTATGGGTGGTAGAATTTATTTTACTTTCTAGATTCCTAGAGTAATTCCTTTCCAATAAAAAATAATAGAGAAGGGGTAAATGATTCAGCTATTTATATCATGTTATTAATAATAGTAAAATCGGAAATTATATCTCTTTATACATTAACTTGAACAGAGAATCCAAAAACAATGCGATTTCCTCACTTCTTCTGCACCTTCTCTTTTATACTCAACAACCTCTTGCATTCCCAAATCGATGGCCAAACATTCCTTCCTCCAAATGAATGACTCGCAAGCAAGTTCTTTTACATAACTCCTTAAGAATGTGACTTCAACCTTACTCTCCGCTTTACTTTAATGCTCCTTACCTCTATCCTAGTAACGATCAAGTGTCTAATATCCTCCACCCATTTAAATTCTATTCTCTCTCTCTTTTGAACCCACCTCTTCTTACCTCTATTCATCCTTTGTTGAACACTTGATCGCTATCCTACGATAACCAAAGCAGGCCAAAACTTCTTATGTTGTTTTCAGCTGTTCTTTGTAGAATTAGAATAGAATGGGGACCCCTGATAGCGAAGAGGGCAGCGGGTTCGCCTCCGGTGAAAGCGGTCCCGCGTTCGATTCCCGACAGGGGCCCGCATAAGAAAAATTGCCTTGGACGTTGAAGCACTTTTAACAGTATCGCTTATAGAATACCATAACGTCAATAAAACGATGTTTCGACCTTAACTTTGTGGTAGCTCTCTATGGTGAGGGATGAATAAAACACTTGTTTTATCAGTTACACAGAAATGTAATCTTCCACGACCTTTATTTCGACGCTTAGCGTCATTATCAAGTGATTTACTAGATGAATAGGTTATGGAAGTTCTGTAATAGTGAATTAAAGTGGTGTTTTTATTCATCTCTCATCACCATAGTTTTCTTTTATCTGCAGAAACAAAAGTCATAATTTCCTGCACATATCGTACACGAGGGGTATCTAACGAATCACAAAACATTTCCATATAAACACCGTGCTAATTTTAAACACTTTAAGCTGCGAATCAAGTTTTTTCAGAGGTAAATTTCCGGTTTCAGATACTTGGACGCCCGGAGGCAACGGTGGCCACTGTTTTATTTGTTGATTTTTTCCTCCTACGCAAATTACAATGGCTCCGGAGGCCAACATTAACTGATAACCTTATGTTTGTGTGAAAACTCTGTCTCCATTGTTTAAACCTCGAATCAAACTCCCCAATTCGCTGTCTGTCAACACAAAAGTAAACTGAGAAGCATTTTTACAGTTTCTCAATTCAGAAGATATGTAGCTAAAATAGTTAAAAATATAATGGCTGAAAGTCGATTTTATTTTGAATACACAAGTTCCGATATCTCATAGATTATATATTTAACAAGAAAATTGTCTTTTATGAACTCAACGTAATGCTGTTTTTATACATAAATAAGTCAAATATGTTAATATAATATTATCTAGGGAAGGGCCAAAATAATAAAAGATTCTAAATTGAAAGGTGTCGCCGAGAAAAAGTCACTTCAATAGTTAAAAATTTGCCAAATCAAACGATAATTGACTAGTAAATTTGCAAATATGCATCTTTAATCACATTGTGGTTACCAACCTTAAGTTGCAACGATCGTATTGAATTAGGCGTTTCTTCATACTTAATCGATTAAAACTTTGTTCAGCATCTAGAAATTTTTATGCAGAATGAAAAGTCCAACGTTCTTAATACATGTGTGTGAAGCGTTGGTGTTGGTGTAACTCTACCATAATGATGCCGAATTACCCCTCAAACTAACCCCCCTAACCCACCAACGTGGTCTATTTTTAGCAATCTGAATAATAACAACGATAATAATACCTCATTTAAATTCATACTGTCCCTTTATGACCCCTGAGCACTCGATTTGGCCATTTTTGTTATTTGATAGAAATCGCCTACATTTTTATAGTGAATATTCTTTTCTGTTTATTTAATCACCAGTTCGTTGCCCTGTTTCTGTCTAAATCCGGACCTTAGCAGCGATTATTTTGCATGTCGACGATCCTGCTTCCTTAAGCTCACAATTACGGGACTTGATTCCACGAAGGAATTAAATAAAAAATCCGAAACAAGTGCCGTGGTTTATCGCAGCTGAGCTTCATCAGCGATTCTTGCGCTTAATATCCCTCTTCTTCCTCGGAAACGGTCCTAAAAATGCAGAATCGTCTACATGAGTCGCCGTTGGGAGCACTCATCCGTCCCTCGACTCTCCTACGCAAATCAGTCAAATGGGACACGGCGCACTTTACGACACCCTTGCCGATGCTTCCGACGCCGGATTAGATCATCCCAACCTTGCAGTCTCTTCTGCGAGGCGTTTAGTGCCCTACGGCTGTGCACTTCTGACCATTGCTTCGGATAGACAAACGCAATCTTACACTGTTATGCACCATATGCGTGGCCGCCTTTTGCCTCGGGTTCAGCGCCCTCTCACAGCCGTAAAATAAAAGTCTGAAAATTATGGGGACGAAATGAGGTCGTGCGTTTGGCGAGTTCTTTTTTCCATCCTTTACGTTCCTCGTCGCTAATGAAAAGAAAGACATCGCCAAGTGCTGCAATGGACACTTTTTTAATGGGTTATTCTGTTACCCCTGAGTTATTCTGACTCGTATAAATTTCTGATAACCGCCGATTTCTCACTAACTTCGGTACTGAAATGCTGGCCATAGATTTCTGATTTAAATAAGAAGGAAGCGATTGATAAGAGTATTTATTAATGAAACCTTGATTTCTTACTTGCTTAGCATCACTTGCAGCAGTTGAGTATAGGATAATGAGATGAAGTGATATCCAGAGAGAAAAACAGATATTTGGATATTTGAAATACGATTCAGTAGGCCGGAAATGCATTGAAGAAAATCAAAAAAAATCATCATCTCAGAGTATATTGAACTGCGACTACGACCTAAATATTGGCGTAATAAAATGGAAATCGATTTAAAAGTATTATTAAAGCGCTGCATTACTGGAAGTCGTTCGTTGACTTGGTAGTTTTTTATTACCTGCTACTAAAGTTAGTTTCTGGAAAAAGCTTTCAAGTCCAAGTTCATTATGGATAACTAGTTTTCTTCTATGTAACAAGATTCTTTATATGATGGAATATTTTTAATTATATATTCGAGGATTTAACGTATGGTACCTTTGATGCACTATGATGATATCTAGATTGAATTGACGAATTCAAAGATTTTAAATAATTTTGGAAAAAACTTTATAAATCAAAATGTCACACATCCAAAAGACTATTTAGAATGGAAGCACAGGGCATCAACTCAATTGCAGAAATAAGTAAAATAAATCATACTGCGAAGCAAAATGCCGTTCAATCGTTCCGATTTTGTCATTTACAGAAAACAATATCCTTATCACATGTCTCATAACATTCTATAATAACATTAGGTCCAATGTATTTATCGCATATAAGAAAACTGAAACTCAATAGCTTTGGAATTTGCCAAAATGAATAACCGTGGACAAATTAAGTCCGATGCTACAGGGGCTCGAACCAAGATCCTCTTGATCCGCATCTGAAGATAGGCGAAAAAGCCCGACAAATTGACGATCTGGGATCTAATTCAGGTATGATCATATATTTTCTCACCCGTTCCCCTCGAGTACAACTTCTAATAACTCACCTAATTGATTCACTTTGGTTACTATAATGTGAATCCATTACAATACTTTATATCACAAAGGCAATCAGAGAAAAATTTTAATCAAACATTCGCAATTTTCTACTTTGAAGTAAGATAATATTTAATCCGAAGATAATTCTTAGCAGTAACGAGAGACGGATGTGAAAATAACTAATGCAATAACTCTATATTTAACTTAAGTCAAATTTTGTGTATTACTTCGCCTAACAATATACGTAGTTTATGATTTTACTCCCATATAAATTACCACCATTTAAATATTAAACAGTGAACCCCCAATTTTATTGAAAGGAGTATGAAATATCATTCTTATAATCAACGAAAGCGATTTTCTAGGGAAGACAGATTTCGCGATATTGCACGACCAAATATTTCTAAGGTTTCCACGTCAATAATTTTTCAATAAGTTTCGGTGGCACCAAAATAAATCTTGTGAGATTTTCATGCCTGCTTATTATGCAAAGAGCAATCAAGGAAAAGATCGGCGTCTTTTTATTAGATTAGAATGGAGTAATTGAAATTTTTAAAATGTTCACAGGAGAAAAATGCAAATATTCATTCCCTTTCCGTTTGAAGTAATAATTTTATCACTATAAAACATAAAATCTTCGATTTACTGTTTATATATCCATTCTCATAAGAACCGAAATGGAAATAGTCCGTGACTGAAGAGCAGGATATGAGTGATCTGAGATCGAATTCAAATTCTCTGCTCAGCTATCCGGAGCTTAGTAGTACCAGTACTTAGGCCAGTACCAGCAGCTTAGTATCGGTAGTGCGATGCCTTACCGTGTACCGGAAAAAGACTTAAAGTTGATTCATAAGTAAAGTTATCAGAAAACTTGGTTAAGTTAAACTTGCCCGAAGAAATGCAAGTACTTGCAATTGTTGGAAATTTACGTAGGCACGGTAACGAAGAAGAAAAATTGCATTTCCTTCAAATGAAATCTGGGTGTCAAGTGATTGATAACAATGCCATCTCAAATGGGTTGGGAATAATTACGAATCGAAATCCACTTGATCGAATCGATTCATCATCGGTCCGATATACGGATGCGAAGCATGACACAAATGGGGATTGGATCACCCACATATGGTATTTATTTTTCGCTACTACAAAGAACCAATCAAGGGGGACAAGAGTAAAAAATAGAGGAATAACTGACATTATGCAACCTACTATCGTTACTAAGGATTAAAGAAAGTGGAACATAGGTATGTGTAGATGTATAGTTGATGAAAGGGCAAATAAATCAGAAGTTGTCAGAACAGCAGCTTGAGAGAACAAGTTGGGAATTCTCGATATAAAGGAGATTAGAAACTAAGCTGCTTGATATATTATAGACTATGCATGATTGTGGAAGACGCAAGAGACATTATGAATACTATACAGGCCGTTTTTTCTCTGAATGAATGTAAGACAGAATTGATTCCGCAGGGCGATACTATTAAAATGGGAAAAGTTCATTCAATGACATTTTAGAAGATGCAGCTTTCCGGTCTCCATGAAAAAATTGCTGAAAATTTCGTCATTTTATTTAATTGCACATTTTTATAGCCTCGAATTTTAGGAATTTTTACTTTTTGCATTTTATAATCCATCATAAACATATATATGACCAGAATTATTGGTTGGTGCTTGAACCGCCTACCACACGCCGAAAGGCGGCTTGGAGGGTACATATGTACATGTAGATGTAGAATTATCTTTCCTCTCTTTCTCAAATCGTCTGAAATAAAATCTTCGAATAGATGACATAAAATACAGCAGACTATAACTATATACACGCATAAAATACCATAGAGCAGAGGTTGACGACCTGGTGCCTAACACCCACTAGTGGGTTTATTAAGTTTCCTGGTGGACGATGAGCGATGAAAATATCAACAACCGAGGTCGAAGTGAAACTTCGTGATGAAATTAATATGCATCAAAAGTAAGACGACGTAAAATGGTTTTCAAAGAAAAGCCTTATCATAAACTGATGATTAAAGCAAAGGAATAAATACATTAATATAACTATTTGCAAAGTTCTCAAATGTATTCTATTTATTATATTGTATTTAATTTTCCATTGCAATTCTTTAGAAGACAACGTTTCAAAAAAATTAATTTGTATTTTAGATTTATTCGAAAAGACACTAATATCCTGAGGTGGTAATAACTATTATGGAATATTTTATCGATGAAAATAAAAGAGAAAACGCGAATGAGTTCATTAGAATAAAGGGCAAAAAGGCTTGAAAAATATTTTTTCCTAAGGAAACATCACGCCTTACCAATCTTTGATGTTTTCTCAGCTAAAAGACACCAATTTAACTTGATTGGCTGTAATATGTAAATGCACCACAAATACACATAAATTATTCTCATAGATATCAACATTGACAATTACCAATTACTCTTATGCATATTTCTGTGTCTTTGAATTATATTTTGTATATCAGAGGGCAATAGGAGAATTAAGCCGCAAGGGTGTGGGCAGGAAAAAAGATTGGCGGCTATTTTCTTAGAGTGTGCCCCTGCCTAAGAGAGGGAAATAGGAGAAGAGGCGTAGGATAGTAAAATTTCATCTTCTGGAGAGTTAATATTACTCTCCCTTTAGAGATGTTGGCTAAAGGATGAGACAACTCATCATACAAGTGAAAGGGATATCTGTGATGAAATTAAGGGAAAATGTCTGCAGGGATAAAGGTATTACGTTACCTTTTTAATGAGGGTAAGTACGAACCGTAGATGTTTGCCTCACATTAAAGATAAATTTGGTACCTTGGAAACGACCATTGAAATAGAAAAGGAATCGTAAGATAACGACTAGATGAAATTGAATTTATCCATGCATTGCTTCGAAAACGAAATAGCTGAGAAAAGTTCATTTCTCGTCTTAATTTGCCACTTAATTATTAAGAGTGAAATTTAACCCTAATCGGGTAATATAGTTCTTATGATACTTAATTGTATGATCTTGAGATTCTCAGCAGGGCCAGCCAGAATAGCCAAGTGGGTAGCTCTTAAATCGGTAAAAGGTGTCTTGGGTTCGATTCCCGGTGAGGGCCCACCTACGAAATTACGTTAGATTTCGCAGCAATTTTAAGGTTACTACTACTAGGACGATTCTCGGCTCTTTCCTATCAGCGCACATTAATCGACCAATCAATCAAAGATTTACCACATACCACACCCTATCATTGTAATCCCAGGTCGATTCTGCGCTTATATCGAAGATACTTACAGGTGAATCCAGAAGAATATTTTTGCGAATTCAATAGTATTTATACTTATGGCTGAAAAAATTTTCTGTTATGGAGAAACTTTTCATGAAATGTATAGGTTGAGAAGCACTGCTATACTTCCTGGGTGATTTAGTCAATGCGTTATATCTCATTTTCGAATATAATCAAATAAAGATTATCGCAGATAGAATAAGAAACATCTGCCAATATCAGGTCCATCGAATATGAAGAAATGCCAAAAAAATCTCATATTTCCCCACTAGACGAGAATACGCGAGTGAAGGGCACAAATGTAACAGAGCTGAAAATATTAATACTAATAGAGCACTTAATATATACTAATAGGGCAGATAATAGTAAAGAGAAAAGTAAATTTAGAAAGGGAAAGGAAGAATGTCCTTTTTACGTACTCGAGGGAATGGAAGGAAGTTTAAATAATGCATGTAATATGTGCATGTAGACACTTTTAACTCTATAACTTGATTTAAATTAATGAAAACTTCCCAGAAATTTTTCATTTTTGTTTCTCTCATCAGTTTACGAGATTGAGATTAATTACCGTGATACGCTCTATATAAAATTTATGTAAATATATACCTTAATTCCCACGGGGTTACCACTTCCCCTTGCTGATTCTTTTAATTTTTTTGAACATTAAAATAACACTCTTGTATTGTATTAAATATACAGACGATGCAAATTAAATGGACCTGGATCGTATTTTTATCTTTAATTAATATTAGTCTAATTTGTTTACATTAGCTTAAATAAACACGAAAGTATCTCCCGTGATTTAAAAACGTGGGTTTCTGTGCTCAAAAACACACAAGATGAATTTGTTTCATTTAAAATTTCAAGTTATTTGTAACTAATTTGAAATATAAGTGAAATATTCTTCGGAAAAGGAAATTCTATTAATGAAAAAATTACATCTACATCTCGTTTTTCTTATTTCGAAAATAACATTTAGTATGCCTTGAATGTCTAATGTGTAGAAAAATGTCAGGGATATTATTGATTATAATTTGGCCACTTGACATGAATATTGTTATAATAATAATAATATTATTTTACTGCTCAACATTGTTTACTGCCTCCATTCGTGCTGTGATATGATAACTTCAAACTATTATAATTTTGTCAAACCTCATCTTCTTGAGGACAATGTCATAAAGTATAATTTCAAAAATTATGTTACCTATATTTTATCAATATAACTAAAAATAAATATAATTTTAGCTTTCTCTTTATAAATACAAACCTTTTCGCGTTTTTCGAATAATTTCCTTGAGGAATAAACGTAATATTATACACTTTTGGGGTCTTTATGGAAAAATATTGTATATCGTCTAATTAGCCATTTTAAAGTTGAAAAAATAGTGCATAGGAAGAGATAATTTCCCATGAAATCGTTTAAAAATACGAGCAGTTCATAATCGGAATCCGAAAGCCGTAATAAATATATCGTACTCAAAGCAAAGCAATACGTTGAAATACGTCACCCTTCTATTGAATAGATTTTGATCCCTGATGCTGGTCCTATTTTTATTCACCATTCACTTACTTATTTACCGCGATGACACGAGTGATGACACTGGCATCACCGAATAAGGGTCAATCAACGCGATAATTTGCCCTCCGTTTCGAATTCTCCCTCCTATTTCGCAATCTATGACACGAGCAATGTTGACAAGCGGTCAGATTAAAATTCGTTGGAAACTCATCTCAATTCCCAATTCACAACATCAATTTTTTATCGGTTATCCATCAGATATGAGAATGATAAAATAATAGTAGAATAACACGGACGATTTCTTCGCTTAGGGAGTGATGAAGAGATAATAGAAGATGATTTGGATGACAGCTGCTCGAGAATTCCATGCTTTCAAATTAGAGCAAATTGAGAATGGATATTTCAAAACTTGAAATTGATTTCTATTTGTTTTGCACTTATTACTCCCAGCCGTAGGTTGCTTTCCTTGGGTGTGTTTTTCTGCCTGCCACATAAAAAAATCTTTACGTTTTGCGCCAAAACTAGGGATTATGAAAAATTAAAATCCAGCTTTGGGTAGAAAAGAGATATCCTCGGTGTTTTTAATTTTGGGCTAATAAAAATGGAGCGGCTCTTTCAAGACTTAAGTACAGAAGAAGGGAGAGATATTATACGAGAGATTTATTTACTAGAACAAAAGTAAGTCAGCAAAAATTTCCCCCAAAACCTGACCGGGATTTAGAATTTGTGAAGGAATCACTTTTTCAGCTCATAGTCTTCCGCAGAAAATGGCCGAATTTGCCACGTGTGGCCCACTTTTTCATATTTTTCGTTCCGGTTTCTGCTTCAAGGAGAAAACCAAATATCAGTTCCGGTTTCGCTCTCTATGGCTACGTCGAACCGGTTCGAACCGTTTTTCTTTCGCTCTGATCATTGTAATTTAATATTATTCTAAAAGATTGTTTAATTATTTCTAGGTATTTTCATATGAACTGTATTACACTAAATTTTCGGATAAACCTTAGTCATAGTTGGTTACAAGTCTAGCATGTAAACATAAGCATGTTTAGTAAACCTTTCTCCAATTAGAGTTAAGTAAATTTTACATTATTTGGAGCAAAAAACTTAGAGCTAAATAAGTATCGGTTGAGAATTCGCTTAGGGCTGAAAATTTTCACATTTTTCAATTGGAGCCCGGCTTTTACTCCGGAAAAAATGCGATTTTTCGGTTCTGATTTAATACCCTGCTTTCTATGGATTGATTAGATCAGGGATACTCGTAGGAAAACTATGAGGCCCTACAAGTCCAATTTTCTCCATATAATAGATGAGATTGTACCGACTGTTCATTTTACTGGCCGCTTCACGGAAAGTTATACTCACAAGGAGAGACCCTCACTTTTGTCCGGGGATTTTGATGAAACTTTTTGTGGTGGTGCATAAAGTAGAGTAATGAAATAGTGTAACGGCTTTTCTCTGAATGGGCCTTAGTTTCGCTGCAATAATTAATTGAAAATTGAAAATCTGAGTATAGGCAACCCCGCATTACACGCCCGTACTAGCCGAATCTGCAGGAAATAACACGTTTTTTACTAATATTTTTAACTTAATTTTCATTTTCGTTTTTAATTATTTTCCTTGTTACTTACTTATGGACTAAATAATAATAATAATAAATAGATTTAATCAATAGTCCCATTAAATAACCTTAGCCAGCGCTATTTCTTCATTTACGGTACTTAACGACGGCTATCCTAGGAGCACAAAAAGGACTTGCATTCGAACGATTTCGGATTTCCTATTCAATAGAAAGCGACTGCCTTCTAATGTTTAATAATAATCACTAGGTGCCTCATAGTTGTTTGTTGAATAATAATCGTCTCCGACCACATACATGCAGATAAATCCCTAGCTAACGGGAAACTTTCCATAATTAATATCTTACTCGACGTCACCTCTATTTTCTAGCAAAACTCAAGCCAACATATATCGAAGCAACTAGAATTTTGTGAAGGTAAATGTCTCTCTATTGGAAACGAATACTGATAGATATTTGGAAAGAAACTTACTTCCCCATGAGTGGTGCCGCAATGCTTATGACTGGAGAGTGACTTCTCCTGCTATCATTTACTTCTATACAAATATACAAATAATTTTTATCCATCTTCAATTATCAGGAGAGGAAATGTTGATTGTGTTCTTAAATTTTATCAGTTTCAATAATGAATAAGTTTTTGGGTATAAATTACAACAAAAGGAGCAAGAAAATTGAGACATTTAAGGAGATTTTAATTTCATCTTAGATTTACAATTTCCAACTTCGGCGGAAGAAATGACAGAATTATGTATCTTTCAATTCAAAATCACAAAAATTTCAAATTCTATGCAATAGTAATACACGACATAGAACTCCTGGTATATAAACGTCAAAATATTAAATCCTGGAAAATATCTAGCCCGTAAAACACATAAAAGTGTGAGATAAATCTATGAGGTAAATGCTAAAATATATTTCGTATATTTCCAGTAGTATTCTCCTTTTGAGTATGTAAATGGCTATTAAGAAGGAATGAACTATTTCAACAATTCAATATAAAAGGTAAAAATACAATAAAAATTTAAAGTACCTCGGATAACTGTAAAATGATAATTGAAATGATGCCATTTACGTAATATTTACAAGATCATACACGATATAGCGCATGAAGCAATATATTTATGATTGCTTTCCTTTCAATATACGAAACGATCCGATGGTGACGAGTAATTTTAGAAACCTCCTAGAATTTAAATGTACTTTTTATTTTATTTTATTCTAATGAGCGGTAAAATAATAATGGTATATGGATGTTAAATTTTTAATCTTTGCTTGCAAATGGGAAAATTTAAGTCTTTTTACAATTATTTGGATGAAAGTTGTTATAAAAACAACAGAAACATATATAGGTTCTACACCATGAGCATCTTACAAAGCATTGCCTTCCACAATCACAATTCATTCTTTGCACTTCATCTGGGAAGCATACCTGACGCACATTCTGGAAAAAACTTCTTTCCTCCGCTAGTTTTGATGCGTACCATTCATATTGTAACATGTCTCTGAATTTCGGCGATGAAAGTTGAAAATGCACAAGTGAGTGTATACGAATGCTGTCTTCCCGGGCACTAATCTCGCGGCTCTCTTGAATTAGATAATTACAGTTTTGTAACCTGGAAATGGAAATCTTCATTTGCCTGTAAAAATACACATCACAAGGCTGGCATATTGGTGTGCATTTCGTATGGTATGGTGGTATGATTTTTACTGTGCACGTCGGAATATTTTCGTCATCAATAAATATTTCTTCATAAATTGCAGAGTTTGTCTGCCCTCCCCATGAATCAACTATCAAAAGAAAACGATTAGTCGCCACGTATGGTTTTACTACACTTCTTAGGAAGCCCTGATATATCTCTGTAGACAATTTCCCCCATTTTGATGATACCACCACAATATTTTTAAATTTTTTCCCGTTAGCTAGGGATTTATCTGCATATATGTGGTCGGAGACAATTATTATTCAACAAACAACTATGAGGCACCTAGTGATTATTAATAAACATTAGAAGGCAGTCGCTTTCTATTGAATAGGAAATCCGAAATCGTTCGAATGCAAGTCCTTTTTGTGCTCCTAGGATAGCCGTCGTTAAGTACCGTAAATGAAGAAATAGCGCTGGCTAAGGTTATTTAATGGGACTATTGATTAAATCTATTTATTATTATTATTATTTAGTCCATAAGTAAGTAACAAGGAAAATAATTAAAAACGAAAATGAAAATTAAGTTAAAAATATTAGTAAAAATACGTGTTATTTCCTGCAGATTCGGCTAGTACGGGCGTGTAATGTGGGGTTGCCTATACTCAGATTTTCAATTTTCGATTAATTATTGCAGCGAAACTAAGGCCCATTCAGAGAAACGCCGTTACACTATTTCATTACTCTACTTTATGCACCACCACAAAAAGTTTCATCAAAATCCCCGGACAAAAGTGAGGGTCTCTACTTGTTAGAATTCGGATCTAAATTGTGAGAAACTTTAGAGGATTCAAAATTTTTGTACGGGATAACCTGTTCTATTTATTTAAGGTAATATGAGTAACGTTAAATTATCTTAATAAAGGAGAATGTTAACTGCAATATAATACGACTTCATTCTATTTTTCCGTTGAGAATCAATGGACACCTCAGCTAGTAACGTAAATCAGTATGATAAGGCGTGCCCTTGTGGAAAGCCATGAAGGAGAAGAGAGTAAACAACTTCGCAGTTTCCACGAGTTTATTTGTAAGCACCTTTTCTTATGTGCATTTAATATCTCGTTTGATGTTTTAAGCATGCACGCGAAACTATTCCTCGAAAATAAACATCTAGAAAATATAGTGTAGCGAACTTTCTTCTCCGTAAAATTACATGATTGGCTTGATTAGAATTCAAAGAGTATATCGCTTATTTTATAAGAAATTTGATTATATTTGCTGACTTCCCCTTATACATATAATCCATAAGATGTCGAAAAGCTATCGGCAAGCCGACTACGTCAATGAACGGTCTCTTTCTCGAATACAAAAATAACCGCATATTACTCAAAGGCCCAAAGGTCATTCCAATGAGCAAGAAAAAGTTGCCAAATCCCAGTTAAAACGCTATCCTGCTTATAAAACGTTTTCACTCAATCCCCTGAAAAGTGTCTTATTGGTTTTTACTGCCTATGAACATGAAGGAATGATTGCAATTGTTACTGGACAATGATTGGAACGCCCTAAAACTGATGGTTTACCATAAAGAGTGGCTAATGTCAGATTCATGTACCCAAAAATTCCCAAATCAACACCCTTCCCTTAATTTCTTGTTGCTTTATCCCGCCACTTTAATCGTCCAACACCTAATGCTTTTCTCCTCTCCTCTGCTTTTTCCCTTCTTCCTTCAATTACCTTCTTTAGAAATCCTTCCCATCTCAATATTTCATGAAAGCATTCTTGGGTATACTTTATATATGTGCACCTTTCATTCTAACAAATGACACTAAACAAGAGGGGGAATTGATTCAACTGATCACACTTTCCACCATCAATCGCTTTTGTTAACTTCTTTCTTTTTGGCAAAATTCATAGTTTTTGTATTTTGTCGTTTATATTCATACCAAACTAGCTGAATTTATGACAAATGAGATGATTTCCACATGGGCTTCCCCATGGAACCGTTTCACCAATGGTGAACGCGTTACCTTATCGGCTCTCCGAGATTAACCTAATTTTTTATTTAATGTATAATTTTTAAAGGAATATTTACGTTTCCGATTATTGAAAGTCAATTGGAAGTAATCTTTAACAAACAATACTCCGGACAGAGTACGTTCAGATAAAAAGGATATTATATAATGGATAAAAGGGATATTATTTAAGGGATATATACTTGTGATCAAAACAATTTCACATCATAAGGTGAGGACTACCCTGAACGACTGTACTGGATTTATAGATTTTTGGAGGAGCTGTGAAATTATCCATCCCCGATATGCATTATTTCCTTTTCATAAGGTGATCCTTTATTTTAGGACCTGAATTTAGAACTAGTAACTAATGTAAATAACTCTCTAAGCGTAGTTTAATAAGTTCGAGAGGATAACACCAAATAAAAAAATCGCTAAAAACAAATAACGCAAAAATTATTATCAACGACGTCCAAACACGCGGTGGTCTGCCTAGAATACCGTAGCAGTTTTTAACGTAAATCTACGACAATTTTATAAGACGAACCCTGATTTTAGACCCCAAATCATTCGAAACTTATTTATGCATGAAGAAATATGGTACTTCAGAATCACATTTGAAGGTGATTTTTATTATGATTTCAGCCATCGATGGCATTAGATATATTAGAATGCGTAAAAACATGGATCTTTTTCTCAATAAAAGTTTAAAAGTCATTATAAATTATTCAAAAGGTGTATTTTTGGTTGCGACAGTTTGATAGAAGGCTTTTTCCGGAAAATGTTCGAATGTAACTTGATAAACATTAAGAGGATCATTAAAAGTAAATATAGTTAACTAACTTAGTTAGGAATAAGGAATTTTCTATATATATATATATTATATATAGAAAATATATATATATTATATATAAATATATATATATATATATATATATATATATATATACATATTCATAAATGCTATTAAAGTTACCTCATTAAGAAATCTGTTACAGCTGAGATTCCATATATCTTTTGTCTTCCGTAAAATTTTACCAAAATTAGTGGTCGCTGGAAACCGATGATCATGATATAGATTCTCATTTAATTTTCATTTCAAAATATAATCTTCATCTTTCTAAAATTAATATTTTGTTTCTCGGAATATTAATTTCTCGTGAAATTTAGAATAGAAATCGAATAGAGTTTAGAGTGTTATAATAATAATAATGATGATAACACGTCTTTATTGCGGGGCGAGATTGAGACAATGTTGTCTCTTCTTTCATCTAACACTTAATTTAGAAGGAAGCAATCTTTCAAAAACAAAAATTTAGATTAAGTACTCTGATGGCATTGGTGTAGTTTTAATCCGTAAATACATTTCAATATAGCCAGAAACTTATAGAACTATCTGTCCATGATGAGTGACTTGTTTTCCTTCAGTTTTGGGAAAAATTCAGAATTTAAAAACACCGACTAATTTATTTCTAGGTAGTATTAAGGTTCACCCAACTAGATAACTCAAGTAAAGGAAAAAACGATTATAATCTTGTGATGTTAAACTTGAAATATCCCACAATTATTGGAATATAGACTATGTAAACTAAAATATTGCTGTATTGCGTCTCGTCTTTCTATGTAAACAAGCCGTTAAATCTCTCGGTCAGTTAAGATGAGTTATATCCCTTATTAATAATGTTAAGGTATACATCGTCATTTTTAATAACCACCGTCATTTTTAATAATTAATTACAGTCATTAAACAATACTTATTTGTCCTTTACTGTTCCGATGTGAAGGAAAGTAATGAATAAAATTAAATGCTATAATAGAATGGTGGTTACCTAATCATTAGAGTCGGATCCTCAAGAACGTGTCATTTTCTTAATCAATAAACTAGTGTACCAAAGAACCGTAATTCCATTAATTCACAGTGAAGATGAACTGCATTCGTTTAATTGGGCAAGTTGGGTTTCTAGTTTGCTGTCATGTAGTGCGTACAACGGAGATAAAATTCAATTTCCAAATGCAACTCTTACTTTATAAGTCTCATAAGTACTTCGAAATAAAATCTAATTAAAAAAAAAGACTGAAGTCTAAATGAATTGCGCGTAAAGTATGTGAATGGAATCCCTGTTTTTTCTTACCAGAAATTGACAATTTTCTTAAGATTGGTTAGTAAAATCTGAGTAAGATTTAAATGCGGTGTATTCAGATATCGTGCAAAATGCTAGCAATTTTCTCAATCTCCATATTTGCTCAAGTGCTCCGCTTTCAAAATATTATCTTAAATTACTGATAGTTTGAATTCTCCCATGTGTTTGTATCTTAAAAGATTCGTGAACGCGAAACCCAGAAGAAAATTAAAACCTGTGAAATGATAACAGCATTCCTTAGGGCAGTTAATCTGCCCGAGAGCTAAGAGTAATTATATTTTATATTTATAATGATAAAATGGTTTTATTCTTCATTATTATTCAATATACTGTGTTATTAACTAAACGTTTAATGTAATTGTCCTTTACTGTTCCAATTTTTAGAAAGCTAATCGTTTGAAGTGAAAGCCATAATAAGAAGGCGGTTACTAATAATTAAAAAAAGGATCCTCCAACACATTGACATTTTTTAAATCCACTCACTAGTGTCCGAGTAAATCACGATAATATTATCTTCACGGTGAGAATGTGCTATACACGTATGCGTTAGTGAATGGGTTTGTGATCGTGTGTGGTGTTCATGAGAGAAAAACAAACTCTCCAACTACAATTATTACTAAAACAATATCTTATACATCCATCGCCATAAAAGTTAAATATTAAGATAAAAATTGTGTAAATTGATGTAAGAATTTATCTTGTGGAACATTAACAATTTCTAAGAGTTTATTTCTGAGGAAGTACTTGGTTGCATGTGACGAAAACGAATTTAACGGAAGTATATGTAAACCGAAAAGTTCTCAAAATGATCACGATATCCGAATTCGGAAAGTGTTTCGACTTAAAAATTTTATGCCTAATTAATAATATATGATGGATTCTCTTTCCGGTGATTGTACTTAAAAATTAATAAATTCAAATCTCAGAAGAAAATTAAAACCCCTGAAATGTTAACAGCATTCCTAACTGGCTGCTTGACCTTTCCTTAATCGTTATAACATTTACAAATTCCTCCTGGTTCTTCTCACACACTCTTTACTTTAACCAACACCAAAACTTACTCCTGGGCGCGACACACCGTCGCTAACGGTGGTTCTCCGATGAAACAGCCGATGAGGGAGGGAAGGGGGGGATTGGGGGGGAAACCCTATTAACCCTAAGAAGTGGACCCTCCAGGCCGTTGTGACGTGCTATAGGGTTCACCTCTATGCCTAGAGGGCCCCCTGCCACAACTTCAAGGACAAGCTCCGACCTCATAGACAGAAAGAACGAGCAGGTGAGAAGTGAGTGCTTAGTTACCTCACCCCTGCAGAAGAAGGTGAAAGAAAGGCCCCTGAAACAGATGCCTGCGACTGTAGGCCTACGAGTAGGCTAGGTTTGTAGGGAATGCCTTCCCCACGCCCCCTACAGAGCAGGTGGTTAGTACATCTATGGTGCACTTCTTAAGAAAACTACTGATAACTGTTGTCAAATTCATTGCAGCATTTGACTGTGATATGGCTGCAATAATCCATCGTTGACGTTTTAAGTTGAAAAAAGTTATTGAATGTAAATTAAATGTTATCGTGATGGTTAAATTCTCATCTTTATATAAAATGCAGAGGATATTTAAATCAAAGATCGCAACTGTCGCTTAGGCTTAATGTAACAATAACTGCTGTTGTAGGCACAGAACTTGTATTAATATCCTCTATGTAAGTTCATCTGAACAGAAAAGAAACTGAGTACTCACGTGTAGTTCTGAAGTTAATGATGACGGATCTACCTGTGGAAAAAGAGAACGAATTCTTTAATAGGTAGAGTTCCCTTCATATCCTCCCAAATCTTTTAAACATTTACCGACAATTGTTACATTGTTATACATTTTTACTTTCTCATCAGTAAGTAATAATCAGAATCTACACGAAAGCCTTCAGAACTTCTCTTCAGGGACACAATTTATGAAATAATCTACTGTAGTGCGCGATCCTTTGAGTTACCCAATTCTCTTCTGAATTAATTCTTCAGGCCGATAAATATCTAGTGAATGAGAGTATTACATCATAAAATGCGAGGAGTCAGTGAAGTTAGATTACTACGAAGAAAACATTGTACTCCGAATTTCGTTAACCATCAACAATTATTGCTAACCATCTGTCAAACAAGCGTGAGAATACAATAGAATCTTAACAAAAGTATTAAGTCAATCTAATTTTAGGTCGTAATGAAATTAGCATGGCACATATAATGTAAGAATACTATTATTTGAAAGAGAATAAATTGGAATCCGCTGTTAATTGATAAGAGTTTCGGAGGGATGTTCCCAGAAGGTGTTAGGTGTCCTTTCTAGGAATTGGTGCCAGACGGCCATCAGTATGTCGACGATTGAAATGTTTTCCGAACCATCTACTTCACCAAAACTTGTTAACTCACGAAAAGGACTACAATCGCAAAGGAATATTTTATCTAAAAGTTTCTGATTATAAATTTCTGAATGTTTGTACTAGCTGACGATAATAAGCTAGAGACGAAATAATCAACTTCCTGTTTACGAATTTAACGAATAGCAAACGGACACACCATATCACAATACGAATCCGACATTAGTCAATAAGATTCGAACTCTAGTTGAAATGAAAAATCTCGCTAAAACATCCAGTATAAACACGGCACATTCACACTCTTAAATATGAATTTTCAGACTCCCTGCAGTATATTTAAGCATGGTTGCAAGTGATACAAATGAGCGATATTAAGTTAAAACACAATAAATATTTATGGAAACATTAGAGGAGAAAATAGAATAATAATGCATGTAGTATTTACGGTAATTTAGGAGGAAGTCGAACTTGAGTGTACATTCGAAGGTCATTGAAAACACGGCTATTTAAGAGGGACTAATGTCTTTACAGTGAAAGAAAGGAAGAGCCAAATGTCCTTGGATGATAACAAAGTCAATAAAAATATCAGTGTACACTTCATTGCCTCTCATTTTCATTGATTGTAAATAAAGGCAAAAAGGAAAGTGTCTTATGATAATAGGGAGTGAATAAGAGGAAAAGTGACTTACGAGGGGTCCAAAATAAACAAGACAAAAGAAAATCCTAAGGACACCAAAACATTTCTCCTGCTAAAAAATTTGATGGAACAATCTAAAAAGATCGTAACGAATTAATTATTCATGGAAACATTTGATGTCACGATTTGAGTTTCTTAAATAGGAATATATAAGGAAATTCATCATCGACAGTAACGAGAGTTGATATTCACTTGATGCATCAGAAAACTGAACTCATAAATTGTCATTACGCTACTTATTATAATATTGACATCATAAATTGATTGTCATTACACTGCTTATTATAAAATAATCGAGAGCTAATGACCAAAAATTAAACGTTATCTAAATTACTTTTAGATTAATATCTCAACAAAAATGACGTTTCTTGTTCTTGACAGAAATTAGAAAATATTAATTAACTTCATTCGAAAGATAATTTAGGATTATTTTCTTTTGCCAGAAAACTATTTGCTGGATAACCGTTCTCTCCTTTTAATCGCTTCGTCTCCTACGAATTTATATAAGTGGAATGTTGTGGGGGACAGAAGAGACCAATGCAACCCTTCGTTTTCACTGATAACCTACTCAGATTTTCTAAATTTAATATTAATACATTTTATACAGAATGTATACTAGATATATTTAATGTAAAAACAGAATAGAGATTATTAATCGGTAAATAAAATATTATATATTGCTTTTGAATTACTCACCAATTTTGGTTCTCCGGTAATCCTCAACTTCTTCCGTATCAAGCAGAAGAAACTTAGAAGTAAAACAATTGCCGAGGAGGAAAGCATGCTACTATCTGGATCTGGAATAGAAACAGAAGATTAATTTATTAATGAATAGTGAATTTAATTTTAGGTGATACCGTATTGTACATTTGTTAGATGAAGTATTGGCCAATGATGATAATTCAAATAAGCAGGATTTTGGTTAAGACCAAATTAAAAAATATCCAATTCCAGGTAGACATCCTTACGGTAGATTCATTCGTAATTTATAAAGTTGATTAACAAGCATGAAAGGCAAAAAGAAAAAGAGGAATACTTAGAGTACGTACTATAGTTATCGTTTTTTCTGAACTGAGATGAGTATGGAAACTCGATCCAAACAAATATGAATAATAAAGATGTGTTAGTAAATCAATAAAAGATTTGTTTGAAAAACAGTAAATATTAAGTTAACTATTGAAATTCAGTACCCAATTTCTGGTAAGAGAATCGTTAAGTATTGTATTACACCTTGAACATCAACCAAAAATCATTATCTCGAAGAAAACTTCATAATAGATTTCCTCAAAATATCAGATCTAAGAATCTTCTTAGTGACTTCCTTGTAACTGTCTAAGCCATCCGTTGAAAATAAACTCACTCTATTGTGAATTTAAATAAGTGAGAACTTCAAAGTTAAAAAATCAGATTCGTCTTATATATAATATTATGAATGAAAAATAATTGAAAACTAAAGAAATATGCTAAGAGTTGTTCCGAATTTTAATGTTCAAATTAAAATGCAAAATTTGTTACATATTTGGTTCAAAACACAACTCATAATCTCTAAATGTCGCAGAAATATGACTTGCGCTATAAGTTCTACTGGAAATTAGAATGATATTTACCACTTCATGGCGCAACTGAATTTTTAATTGTAATTTGCGAAACTCTACTTGATCATTATGTGTAAGTTATAGCGACCTTAACTACGATTAAAAGAACAAGTTCCATGAAAATGATTTCTCAATTGAAATTAAACATAAAGTACAGGTTCGGCTGGAATTGGAATCACATTTTAGAAACAGAAATAATGACATCCATTTAATTAACAACTAATCGCAAAGTTAAACTTCAAAATTCAAACATAAAATTCCATCGAAATATCGGTTGACAGAAAAAGCTAAAAATAGAAAAATAAAAGTTAAATCTATTCTGGATCTAAACAGCCAATAAATAAAGGTTTAAACCGGTCACGGAAAGCTATAGAAGCATTAATTTAAACTTTCTTCGGATATTGTCCTTAGAACTTGAGACTAGTGACTTCAAGACTAAAATATCGTCAGTATATAATATATTGGATAAAATATAATTGGATAAAATTAGACATAACTGGAATTAATTTCTCAGTAATAAAAGTATTCATGATCATATAAGATGAGCAATGTAGTAGTAGAAATCGCAGATCCTTATAAGAGTAGCACTCGTCACGAATAACTATATTCCCTAACCTAACAATGGTTACGTGAATAATAATCAACAGCTCACTAATTAACTATAAAGTCGAAACGAAGGATGACTAAAAGTAATATACATAAGATTAATTAATGTTACTTACCATAACTGAAGGAATCCCTAGGAAGTCCCACGGTATGTAATAGCTCCGGGTTCAAGACCATCCATTTCCCTCCATTTCTTTCACAACTGCAAAAACCGAACACAATACTATATTCATCAGTGATAAAAATGAAAAAAAGAAATTCTAAAACAACCATCTTTTCATGTTAACTTCCGTTTAAATTACGTATTTAATAAAAAAATGTTCCAAATTGAAATTAAATACAGAATACTGATAGAGGCCGGTTTCGATCCGTAAATCAAGCCACAAAAATATTGGAACTGGTTAAATTAGCTAAGGAATCCAAAGTCAGCTTGAAATTCAAATGTAGATTTCCGTTACGATGTCGGTCGGAAATATTTTCGACTCATTCTAGTAAAAAAAACCCCGAAAATTGTTTTCCACCTTAATACAGCAAATATTCGAGGAGTAAAAGTGGTATCGGAAAAATTCGAAGGATTACCTTGGGCTTTCGTCAAATAACGTCTCTAGAAGTTGAGAATCGTAAATTCATTTCTTTAATATAATTTGCGAGACGAGATAAAAAATAAACGTACATAGCTAAATCATCGGACGATGAATGATGGTAAGAAAATCATGAAGACGAGTCATCTCGATATCTTCTATCGACGAATAATCGGGATAGTAAATCATCTATAGTCAATCGTGAGAGTATTACGTAACGAAAAAAAACATGTACACTAACGATTGTCACAAAAATAACAACTTAAAAACTGTAACATCAATTATTGTCTTTAAACTAAGAATTAATTCAAGCAAGATTCATTTATGTTACTTACCGAAACTGGAGAAATCCCCGAGAAGTCCTGCGGCCATCTTGACATCGGAAGATGTCTTTCCAACCCTTAATTTAACTATAAATAATTTAAGAGGTTCTAATTTGATAACTTACTATGTAAAACTTAAATTATGCTACACAATTACTAGATATAGAATCTACTAACCTCCAAGAAGTTTGAATTCTAACGGTTTTTTCGTAAAAATTCTTCAGCATGTCAGCACCAGGCGAAGTTTCTAGATCAACTAAAGTTTAAACCTAAAAAATCAACGGATCAACGAAACGGTGAGATCTGATTGGTTGTTATTTCTCGCAGTTACTTTTACTGTCACCCCTCCCACTTTTCCCCCTGCCGGAGAAAATTGTAACTTATAAGTAACGATAAATTAGCATTAAATTAGAAATATATTTATTTAAACATATTATAAGTTTAATTTGTAAATTATTGGAATACATTTCGTTCCTCTGAAACCTTGTACTTAAAATCGACGTAAAATAGCTGATAGCTCCGTGTGGCGTAATTATGACTTACGTTCAACCTATGGTATGAACAACGGTACGAGAAACATAATGAATTCCAATCATTCAAATTATGAAACTATGGAATGTGATCTAAAAAGAATTAATGCAATGACTACGCAATTAATAAATAAACATATGGTTAGTTGCTGTATTTTAATATCTTCCATCTCATATGAGAAACATATCAGATAATAAAATTTAATTTTTAGCATTTACTTAAAATTTTATATTTAGAACGTAAGGAAAATCAAGCTTTAAAAGTTTTGGAAAGTAAATTATATTAGCGTGCATTGATTTCATATTACGAATTTTTTGATGATACACAGATCTGGCATGATTCCAAGTAAGACTTCTGTTTAGTTACTATGTATTTAACGTAAGTTAAACTAAATACTTCGAATTCACTTTGAAGGTTTTATCAAGAAAATGGTAGATAAAATTTATTACATACGTTTCGTACGTCTAAGTTACACACGTGATATATTTCTGAGTTGCGGGGATTCGTAATATAACAATAATGAGATAAGAACGGGAATAAGGATTTGAATATTTAAGCCTTTACGTCATATGGTGGTCATTAAAATTAATCAATACAATATGTATATCAAAGAGATATGAGTCGTTACATCCAAGCTATCACACCGAATATTTCCATGAATTACATTCGAGTTAAACAAAGATTGAAATATTTTTTTTTAGAAATTTTAGAACACATCTTTTTTTCGAAGCTTAGAAAATTCATTAGCCTTAGTGAACATGTCATTTTCTCCAAGAATAAGTAAAAACTATATACACTCAATACTATAAAGATAAATACATTTCATTTGCGGTATTAATTTAAACCATAGATACAATTAAACCAGATATATTGAATAATTCAGATGCCACATGTCAAGAGACATATTATCACTTTTCTATGTAGATTATTCATTATCCTTTCTCTTACATCTGTACTTTAGTATTTAGAAAAAGGCCAATTCGAAAATAGAATGAGGCTTACAAGGCAAAATGAGGGGGGAGATTCTTTGCGTTCTTTCTCAATGAGCTGGAAATCATCCATGTCATCATCTTATGAAATACCTCTACAAATATGCACTGAAAACAGCCTTTCGACGTTTGGTAGTGAATGTACTTATTGTACATTTCTTTTTATCAGTTTTATTCATCAGTATAATCCATTTAGATAAGAAGGAGAAATACATAATTGAAAATAGGAATGTAGAAAGAACGCAAAGAGAGAAATATAAAATGTACCGACATTACTGTCAAAGGCAAATAATAGTAAATAAAATAACGCTAAAGTATTATAATAACTATCTGACAGAAGTAATACTAATTGTAACATACATTGGCCATAATATTTATAACTATATATTGAATTTTATGAGTTGTAGGAACGAATGAGGTTTACCACGGCAGAAGAAGAATAAGATACTTTGCCTTTATATTTCTTATTGAGGTAGGATTTTGGGAGTGACAAGATAAAGTAGAACAATGAAACCATGAAAAAAATTGTTCATATAATTCGAAGAGGTAATAGATTAAAAATTACTCATATGTCAAAAATTAACTTTATCACTGCCTGATTAAGACAAATATTATTCAATAGTTAGGTATAATAGGGGATACGGGAATAAGGTAATAGTAGGGGATACATTTTTCCTATGAAATTCCATAAGATATTTACATTTGTTATGAAGATAGATTAGCATTGATTTCTATGAAATAAATACCTTTGAGTCAAACCAGTGAGAAACTGAGAATCATGAGGGTGATAATGCAAGCTAACTCATCGTGAAAATTGTATGCTTTATTAAGAATAATTAATGTAATGCTAAATGTAACTTTGTGAAATTCATGACAATATACACGGTGGAATAAAGAATACTTCAGTTATCTTTTAGTACTTAGTAATGTTCTTATTATATCCCCCCAGTTTTGTTCATGGTGGCGACAATATGAAAAGTATTGAGGTATTAGTGATGCTTGATCATTATAATAATATCAACCGAAATTACAGCAAAATTTCGTGAACCTCCCACTCTTAGCATTCTGGCTCGGTGGACGTTTAACTCAGTCTTTAAACAAATTAAGTTACAGAGGTACTCAATGCTATTAATTTAGCATTAAGGTGAAATAAATGTGGAACTAAAAGATTCCCAGAGTACCACTTATTCTTCGAAACCTTTAAAATTAGCTAAATTAGCTTATAATTATGTAAATAATGAATACCAAGCTGAAGTTAGAAAGAAGAGATCATATGGTTCACAATTTCTATGGACATACTCTGTCTATTGCCTTACATTACCCAACTTAGATTGTATGTGAAATAGAACAAAATATCCGTGTATTTCCTTGTTAGAATAATCATTCTTACCTTCCAATCCTATATAATTCCGGCTTGATAAGTAATAATGATATAAGTATAATAATTCGGCTTGATAATGCACGAAGAACCCCGTATTCATTAATCTCACACCGGAAGTTCATCCATTCAGTTGCAATGGTATCTTAACACTACCGAGTTAAAGACTTACGCAGAATTCCCCAGATTTAGTCCAGATCCATGTGAACACCTGCCTTCATAAGAACTCCAATTTAAGTAATAATTATTCAATCGATGACTATGCTCACTGCTAAACTTCGACGTGCTTTTCGAAAAATCACCGATCATGGAGCTGAAACACACCTTTATCCAAAATGCACAAACACAACATGATATTTCACATACACTCACAGCACAAACTTAATGTGATTGATTTTTCATCAGATATCACTTTTTTAAGGCTTCTAAGACACATACCGATGGAAATACTTAAGGTTTTAAGTTCCTAGGTGTATGATCAATCTCTTCTTGAGGCAGCAGGTCTTGGCGTGTTTCCGCGCTTTTAAAGAGGATTATGGTCTACAAAATTCTGACAAACGAAACCTGCTCTTCACGTCATGTGGCCTTCGAACTTCTCAGTACTTTGTCTCGCTAAGTGGACTGTGTTCAAAATGGCACCGTTTACATTTTTCTGTGGGTTTCAAATTTAACAAAGGTGAAAAGGAGTTAGTGTAGACTGGATTCAGCTTTACATTCAGTGATATAATTGGAAAAAGTGTGAGTGGAAATAAAAGGATCATGGTGGCTGTAGTGCATCACATATTCCGAGTATGGAGCACATGTAATGGCGTCGGTAACTTGAACATGTCCTTCGCGAATATTAAAATCGTTTGTGCGAGAGAAGATAATTAGTCTGAAGAAGGCCTCGTAGAGAAGTGAAGAAGCTTTAAAATCGGATTTCTTCGCAGCTGGACAAATAACATAAGCTGTATGGGCTTTAGAAGTGTGCTTTTAAATTTTCATGTATTCGGACGCAATAATCTGAATTAAAATTGAAAGGACCAGAAGAATTCTCAATGGTAAGTTATTTATTGCAATATTATTGGGAAGATTAGTTGGAAAAATATCCAACGACGTGCTTATAGAGACAAGACGAATAGCGTTGGCCGTGCTGATTAGGGAATCCAAAGAGGGACTAATGATTCACTTTATTTGAAAACTTAGAATTAGTTTCATAGTTTTAATAATGAATACGCTGAGAATAACAATACAGTGTTAATGCCCAAAATGATTTCTCTGGATCATCTCGAATTGAAACATCTCGTATACGTTTTCCTGTGCTGCCCCATCATTTCTTTTTTTATTAATTCATCTTCAGTCCTTTTCCTTTCGGACTATAAATTTATATTATGGCGGTAGAAGTCGGTAGAAATTTTTTTATCACTAGCTTTAAAATACCTGATGAATCAGTAGTGAAAACGTGTGTAAAAGAGAGAGAAATATCGAGCGATTGCAGTAAAAACGATAAAACGGTAATAATTGATTTCAAATGCTGTATCTTTGCAATCTTTCGTGGAGTGATTAGGATTTAACAATATTTAAATCAATTTTATCGTAACTAATATTTCTATTGTAAAATAATATCGATTAAAATTTCGTAGACATTTTAAATATTTCATTACCTGCTATGAATCACATAGGAGATGGAAGATATTAAAATACAGCAACTAACCATATGTTTATTTATTAATTGCGTAGTCATTGCATTAATTCTTTTTAGATCACATTCCATAGTTTCATAATTTGAATGATTGGAATTCATTATGTTTCTCGTACCGTTGTTCATACCATAGGTTGAACGTAAGTCATAATTACGCCACACGGAGCTATCAGCTATTTTACGTCGATTTTAAGTACAAGGTTTTAGAGGAACGAAATGTATTCCAATAATTTACAAATTAAACTTATAATATGTTTAAATAAATATATTTCTAATTTAATGCTAATTTATCGTTACTTATAAGTTACAATTTTCTCCGGCAGGGGGAAAAGTGGGAGGGGTGACAGTAAAAGTAACTGCGAGAAATAACAACCAATCAGATCTCACCGTTTCGTTGATCCGTTGATTTTTTAGGTTTAAACTTTAGTTGATCTAGAAACTTCGCCTGGTGCTGACATGCTGAAGAATTTTTACGAAAAAACCGTTAGAATTCAAACTTCTTGGAGGTTAGTAGATTCTATATCTAGTAATTGTGTAGCATAATTTAAGTTTTACATAGTAAGTTATCAAATTAGAACCTCTTAAATTATTTATAGTTAAATTAAGGGTTGGAAAGACATCTTCCGATGTCAAGATGGCCGCAGGACTTCTCGGGGATTTCTCCAGTTTCGGTAAGTAACATAAATGAATCTTGCTTGAATTAATTCTTAGTTTAAAGACAATAATTGATGTTACAGTTTTTAAGTTGTTATTTTTGTGACAATCGTTAGTGTACATGTTTTTTTTCGTTACGTAATACTCTCACGATTGACTATAGATGATTTACTATCCCGATTATTCGTCGATAGAAGATATCGAGATGACTCGTCTTCATGATTTTCTTACCATCATTCATCGTCCGATGATTTAGCTATGTACGTTTATTTTTTATCTCGTCTCGCAAATTATATTAAAGAAATGAATTTACGATTCTCAACTTCTAGAGACGTTATTTGACGAAAGCCCAAGGTAATCCTTCGAATTTTTCCGATACCACTTTTACTCCTCGAATATTTGCTGTATTAAGGTGGAAAACAATTTTCGGGGTTTTTTTTACTAGAATGAGTCGAAAATATTTCCGACCGACATCGTAACGGAAATCTACATTTGAATTTCAAGCTGACTTTGGATTCCTTAGCTAATTTAACCAGTTCCAATATTTTTGTGGCTTGATTTACGGATCGAAACCGGCCTCTATCAGTATTCTATATTTAATTTCAATTTGGAATTGTTTTATTAAATACGTAATTTAAACGGAAGTTTTCATCTAAAGATGGCCGTCTTAGAATTTTCTTTTTGTTCTTTTTATCTCTGATGAATAATGCATTGTGTACGGTTTTCGTAGTTGTGGAAGAAATGGAGGGAATTTAGTATTCGAAACTGGCCTATATCAGCATTCTATATTTAATTGCCTTTGGGGACATTTTTTATTAAATACTTAATTTAAACGGAAGTAAAGATCAAAGGATAGTTTCCTTAGAATTTTCGTTTTTTATCTCTGATAAGTAATGCATTGTAGAGTATTTTCGTAGATGTGTAAGAAATGGAAGGGAAAGGAAGGTCTTGAATCTGGAACTCCTACTTGCCGGGCGGTTCCTCTGATGAATATCTCCATTGATCTCGGTACCTGCGCGCAAGTGAGAGATGCATGTTTTTCTTTTTGAGTTCTTTCTGTTTTTACACTGAACTGAATTAGCGCATTTGAACGCCGGAAATCATTTAATAATTATACTTCACATTGATTTCAGTGCATACAGATTTCGTTTAGTGTACCCTCAATTTGAAATATAGCCATTATTTCTTTATGTATGTCGTGCTTATTAATAAATTGAATAAAATATAAAAATAATTTTACTGTAATAGTTATGATGTAGAACAGGTTACTGTTAAATATGATCTTAACAATAATCCTAAATGAATCATTATCTTTGCCAATTGCTCGCATTTATATATGCACAACACAATAATACCCTAGATTATAATACCACACAATATTACCCCATTGCTATTCGCAAATGAATTAATTTAGCGTTTCTATTTTTCCAGATTCTGACATCCTTCCCTTTCGGCACTTCTATTTCTTGGGAGTTTCTTCTATGTGATCGTGGAAAGGCACTTATGAGGAGTAACCAGGAACATGAATACCCGGAGAACCACAAATGGTGAGCAGTTCAGAGTTTTTCTCTTTTCCATTTCTTCTTCTGATGGATCAGAATTATTTCTAAAGTGTAGAATTTGAGTGGTTGTATTTTCGGTTGTTAATTAACGGATCTAAACCAGTTGAAACTGATTGGTTTATTAAAAGGGATAACATGGTATATCGGCTGGCACGAAATGCATTATTGGTCCGTTATTTATCTTGTAACAGCCAATGTATATTAACATGTTTCAGAAGGAAAGTTTTGCATGAAAGAACGCTTTTTGGGGAAACTTATTTTCAGCAGGAAATATAACATTATTAAATTCTTCCGTTAAAAAGAAATGGTATTTATAGTGCGATTTGAAGCCACATTTGAAATTGATTATTTCGAATTGCATATGGAGTTTAAAATTTTCTATGAGCAGCTTAGTCGTGACCAATAATGAATTCTTTTCTTAAACTTTTTCCATTACAAACATATGAACTGCTAATCTCTTCACTATATTAGATGAAAAGTACTCCTTTCTGTGCGGAAAAACCGTGTGGTACCGTTATCATGGTATTAAATAAAAATATAAATTCGCGTATAAATTCGTTTAGGTAAAATTCTTAGCACAGAGCAACTGTTAACATGGAAATGTTTTTTGGCTCTCAGGAAAATATCACTGCGACACCATACCAAATTGTACAAGACGCCATTCCTATTCTATATCTATCTATTATATATAGCTAACTCTCCGGAATTACCTATATAGATATATATATAGATATAGGGGATACGAATTCTGACCATGTTCCACAAGTGCTGTCGACGTCAGATTTTTACGATGTACTGGCCCCACACAGTAGATGCCAGAATAATGCAGACATCGACGCTAGGTGTCATGTGTTCGATGCCAGAAGGTCCCAAAAATCGCAATTTTCCCAGAAGAATGTATTGCGCGGATTTTTGAAAAATTTTTTGAGGCACTTATCGGTAAGATAGAGGAACCAAAATTTCGGAGGTTGAAGATGAGGTTGTCTTCTATAATACGAATGGAAAAATGTTACTAAAGGACCGTGAGTTCGACTCCAGGTGGGTGCGAAATTCTTCCATAAGAAATGCATTGCTGGAATTTTTGAAAATTTTTTTCATTGTCTTCCCGATAAGCTGGAAAGATAAAACACGGTGTGGCGACGGAAGCGTTTGAAGACATTCTTTCATGAATTTCACAGTTCGTCTAATGGTCCTTGGTTCGATGCAAGAGGGTCATTCCGATTCTACCATGCATTTCAAACCGGGAAAACGGAATCTTATTTTAGGACCTTCCCGATAAGATATTGAATCGAAACTTTGGAAGAAGTCAGAATGGCACATATCTAATATTATTTTGCTATCTTATCTCACGGAAGGGTCCTGAGTTCGACGCTAGGCGGTCTTTTGCGCGAATTTTTGCAATCTGTTTTGAGACCGTTCTCGATGTGATATAGGAATCAAAATTACAGTGTTTGCAGATGAGATGGTCTTCCATAGTACCAAAGGAAGATACGTTACCCAATGACCGTGTGTTCGACGCCAGGTGGGTTCGAAATGCTTCCGTAAGAAATGCATTGATGAAATCTTGGACGATTTTTTAAATGCCTTCCCGATAAGCTAAAAAGATAAAACCCGGTATGGTGACAGAGGCGTTTGAGAACATTCTTTCATGAGGGTCGAATTTTCTCCTGTGGTCCTTGGTTCGATCCAAGAGTGTCATTCCGATTCTACCATGCATTTCAAGCGGGAAAAACGGAATCTTATTTTAGAACCTTCCCGATAAGATATTGTATTGAAACTTTGAAACACGTCAGAGTGGCAGTTCTCTAAAATTTATATGCCATTGTCTCTCACGAACGAGTCCTGTGTTCGACGCCAGGCGGTCATTAACGCTAATTTAAAAAAATTGTTTTGAGGCCTTTCTCTATGCAGGAGACTATTCAAAATCACAGCGTTTTCGTTTGAAGTAGTTTTCTATACAACCAGTGGAAGAAAGGTTGCATATGACCGTGAGTTCGATGCCAGATGGATGAAAATTTCTCACGTAAGAAATGCATTGCGGCAATTTTTAAGAATTTTGCTGGATAAGCTTCGAAGATGATACCCGTAAGGGGAACTTATAGTAAATTTTTAGCAATTAGCTTGCAGTATGCAAGCAACTTTTACTCGTGTGTGTGTGTGTATATATATATATATATATATATATATATATATATATATATATATATATATATATATATATATATTTAAAATAATTATAAGTATTTTGAGTTCCTTTTGTAATTAAATTTAACGACCACTTTATTAGAAGATGTACAGCTATTCATCACTTCTAAGGTTAAAATATTAATTATTAAATGTTTGAAATAATTTAATCCTTTACCATATGAAAGACGATGAATACTCCTAGTAATTAATTAGCTGCTTAAAGAGATTGGTTGAATAAAGGAACATAATGTAATATTTTTTCTTAACTGCTCGAGAACCAGGAACTGTATTGTTGGAGGGATTTTAATCAACAATTATTTTAAATATCGTTAATATAAAAGAATGTTTTATAATCAGCAGTGAAATGAAATATTATGTGTTTAGGAGCATCTGCTATATTAATCAAAATTCGAAAGCAATTTAAAGATTCACCACCTTTTCGTCTTTGGTTTCATATATTATTGGTAAATTTTATCAATATTTTAATGTTATTCTTTTGATCTACATAAAGCTCAACGATTTTAAACAGGACTTGCGTAGATTTTAACGCTCTAACTGATGATCCTCTCCTGGTCTCTCACTTACATCGATAGAGACGCTTGTTTTAAACGATACAAACAATTTGATCTTTTGAGTCAACTATCTCCTCAAATGTAAATGCATGAAGTGGATAAATCCAGCAATTTTTAAATATATAAATATGTTTGAGAAAGACATTCTTAGAAAAGATAACTTCGTATTTTTCGGGTATTCGCAACTATGTTTTTTTTTATGACGAGTGTTTCGGTATCATTAGGACTTTCCGTTTCTCTTGTACGCTTCTTGCTTCACCTGCCAGTCAGTACTTCTTGAAAAGAGGGAGGCACTTTCCTTTTCACCTTTGTTTGTATTCAATGAATATCAAAGGACAGTGAAGTGTACATTGATATTTTAGGAAAACGACTTCGTTATCATCTCCAAGGACAGCTGGCTCTTTTTTTCCTTCACCGTTAAGGTATTAGCCCCTCTAAAATGGCCTGTTTTCACTGACCTTCGAGTCTTTCTCAAGTACAAGTTCTTTCTAAGTTAGGTAAACAAACACAGTAAATATTACATTTAGCATTATCTTAGTTTCACCTCCGGTCTGTACATAAACAATTTCTTTAGTTATAACTTAATATTGCTCATTTATCATTTGCAGCCCCCAAAAACGTTCTGTAGGGAACGCAAAAAATTTAAATATGAATCCAAAGCACGACTTGCTCTAGCATCTAATTCTCTTATTTTTTTGCTCGTAATTGAATCGGCCGAAATAGCACACGATGTCACAAAATTTTTCAAGCTCAATCTAGCTTCTGGTATTCTTTCTTTCAAAGATTCCTAACCTGCGTATGAGATCATCTTCGTTACCTTTGCCTTTTTTCGTAGCATTTTACAAATAAATTTATCCCTAGCGCTGCACTTTCTGGAGTTCACGGGTACCAACTTAATCCGCTGGATACTCTAATATTTTCAATCACAAGATTTTTTTTCAGAGACATATGCTAAGCAAGAAATCGTGTTGTAATTATTAAACGGACATTACTTTTGCTCTTCATTTACAAGAAAGCGATATTCTAGTATAAGTTTATAATGGTCGCACATAAAACATTGAATAACAAAACGAACAATAGTTATATTAAAGGAGAATATCCGACACTTCAGTTGGCATTCTATTTGAAGATTTGCAGTTTTTATTAAGAATTAATTGGGATTTTAGGCAACTTTCCGATGTGATAATTTCAGAAAGGAAGGAATTGTGTAAGTCATAGAATCACGCACAAAAGCAGACTTTCCCATAAATTGTGTCTCTAAGAAGATCAACTTTTTGTATGAATTCCGTGATTTCTTAAAAAAAGTATAACAATGTTATAAATGTGGGTGATTATTGAATTACTGTTTACATTAAGGGAATTCCATCAGATAAACAATTTATTCTCTTTTCCTACAGGAAATTCCATCATCATTAACTCCAGAATTACACGTAAGTACTCAGTTTCTTTTCTCTTCAGATGAACTAATGTTCCTCTACTTCATCAAACAAGTCTAATTAACTCAAGATTTGTGCTTACAACAGCAGTTACTGTTGCTTTAAGCCTAAGCGACAATTTCGATCTTTGATTTAAATATCTTTTGCATTTTATATAAAGATGAGAATTTAATCGTCCACTTAACATATAATTTACATTCAACAATTTTTTTAACTCTAAACGTTAACAATAGACTATTGCAGCCATATCACAGCCAATGTTGCAATGAATTTGACAACAGTTTGCAGTAGTTTTCTTAAAAGTGCACCATAGATGTACTAACCACCTGCTCTATAGGGGGCGTGGGGAAGGCATTCCCTACAAACCTAGCCTACTCTTAGGCCTACAGTCGCAGGCATCTGTTTCAGGGGCCTTTCTTTCACCTTCTTCTGCAGGGGTGAGGTAACTAAGCACTCACTTCTCACCTGCTCGTTCTTTCTGTCTATGAGGTCGGAGCTTGTCCTTGAAGTTGTGGCAGGGGGCCCTCTAGGCATAGAGGTGAACCCTATAGCACGTCACAACGGCCTGGAGGGTCCACTTCTTAGGGTTAATAGGGTTTCCCCCCCAATCCCCCCCTTCCCTCCCTCATCGGCTGTTTCATCGGAGAACCACCGTTAGCGACGGTGTGTCGCGCCCAGGAGTAAGTTTTGGTGTTGGTTAAAGTAAAGAGTGTGTGAGAAGAACCAGGAGGAATTTGTAAATGTTATAACGATTAAGGAAAGGTCAAGCAGCCAGTTAGGAATGCTGTTAACATTTCAGGGGTTTTAATTTTCTTCTGAGATTTGAATTTATTAATTTTTAAGTACAATCACCGGAAAGAGAATTCATCATATATTATTAATTAGGCATAAAATTTTTAAGTCGAAACACTTTCCGAATTCGGATATCGTGATCATTTTGAGAACTTTTCGGTTTACATATACTTCCGTTAAATTCGTTTTCGTCACATGCAACCAAGTACTTCCTCAGAAATAAACTCTTAGAAATTGTTAATGTTCCACAAGATAAATTCTTACATCAATTTACACAATTTTTATCTTAATATTTAACTTTTATGGCGATGGATGTATAAGATATTGTTTTAGTAATAATTGTAGTTGGAGAGTTTGTTTTTCTCTCATGAACACCACACACGATCACAAACCCATTCACTAACGCATACGTGTATAGCACATTCTCACCGTGAAGATAATATTATCGTGATTTACTCGGACACTAGTGAGTGGATTTAAAAAATGTCAATGTGTTGGAGGATCCTTTTTTTAATCATTAGTAACCGCCTTTACATTTATATGAATAAAACTGCTACGATATTCTAGGCAGACCACCGCGTGGATCGATGTCTTTGATAATATCCTTTGCGTTATTTTTTTCGCGTTTGTTTTATTCAAGCTCATTCTCTCGCACTTATTAACCTAGGATTACTTAGCTATTTGGTCATTGGACAAGAGGTCCAAATTCCTGCCGCAAAATAAAGAATCAGCTTGTTTATGGGGAAATAATGTACTACGCAGATGGATATTGTCCGCTTCACTAACCAAACTACTACTTGCTTAAGTTCTCTTGCACATATGAAAACATTGCAACCTCGCGCAGTCAGCATGGTTTCCTTCAAGGTCGCTTCTGTGATAGCCATTTAGCTCTCCTTAGTCATGATATGATGCAAGCAGCCGACAAAGGCTTTAGGCCAGATGACAGATTTTGCTAGTTTTTAGGACGGCATTCGATACAGTGCCATACGCGAAGCTACTTCTCATACAATCGGCGATCATATCAGTGTAGATCATTTAGTGTATTTAGCCGTTCCTAACGAGTAGTATTCTAACAAGGAGAGACTCACACCTTTGTCCGGGGATTTTGATGAAACTTTTTGCAGTGGTGCAGGAAGTACAGTAATGAAAAAGTGTAACGGCGTTTCTCTGAATGGGTCTTACAAGGAGAGACCCTCACTTTTGTCCGGGGATTTTGATGAAACTTTTTGTGGTGGTGCATAAAGTAGAGTAATGAAATAGTGTAACTGCAGATTCGGCTAGTACGGGCGTGTAATGCGGGGTTGCCTATACACAGATTTTCAATTTTCAATTAATTATTGCAGCGAAACTAAGGCCCATTCAGAGAAACGCCGTTACACTATTTCATTACTCTACTTTATGCACCACCACAAAAAGTTTCATCAAAATCCCCGGAAAAAGTGAGGGTCTCTCCTTGTCAGTGGTAATTTTAAACGTTGTAATAGATTAATAGCAACAATTTTAAATGGCAATATCCGATGAATTTGAATAATTTTAAAACGTTTGCCTTTTATCCCTAGGAAATCCTACAAGAAAATGCGGACATTGAAAAATAATAGCTTGGTAATTTCTTGTTATTACAACAATTTCTGTTGGTTTTGCATGTATAAAAACTCCCTTTTTTGTAAAATTCACAGTAAGAGGCAAGGTGTCGAGAATTCATCATTTAGAATGAACAGAGGGGTTTTTATTTTTTCACAAAAATATTTTTCTTTGATAAAACACTACCAGGCTTCAACGAGTTATCATCATCATCAGGTGACTAGCAATTTCCGTAATCGTTTTGAAGGGAAAAAAGACTACCAGAAATATCTTGAAGTGGGAAGATTTGGGATAGGAAAAAAGAGAGAGATCGGACAAGGATAGAGGGAGATCAGGTACTGGGTTGCGGAACTGAAGGTAGAGGATCACTGTCTTTGGGATACGTTGCATCAATAGAAAAAGGAAAAGATGCTCCTTAACTATAGAGAATTTTCCACTCCCTTATCAATCGCTTGGTTTCCATCTCTCTCTCTCTTCTAAAAGATTTAATATGAAACAATCTTTGATTAAAGACTTCGCTATTAAAAATAGTTTTCACTACAAAATAATCGATTAACTTTTACAATGGAGACAAATGAAATTAGCATGTCTTAAAACCACCACACAATGATAGTGTTAACCCTAAAATTAAACTAACGTTTTTAGAGAGCAGTTTCTACAATAAAAAATAAACATTTTGCCCAATGATAAAGTTCGGCCTTCAACCAAATCACTGTTTAATTCACAGATAATAGTGTGTAACGAGAAAGACAAATTTAACCCCTTGGTAATCCGGAATTTACAGGCCCCATTGAAATAATTACGATAGTGTGTATGCCAGCCAAACCCGATGTTGCTTTGGTATCAGAGCAAATGAACATAAAAGATGTTTAATTAATCACTCCACTTCTTCCCATTTCGCAAAGCACCTTTTATAGTGCAGCCATGCATCTGATTCTGTGCCCGACTCAGGCATAGATTCAACTTCCACCAACAATTTGAGATCCTTTCCAACGTCAATTCCGCGAAATTATTCGTAGTTAATGAGCACCTTTTCTCTTCCCACTCCCCATTGATTCAATGCATTTTGCCCCCCAATGACAGCGCTCCCATACCTGCGATTCCGCATCACAACTCTTGATTTCACCCTTTAATTTCTTTCTTTTTCAATTTCTTCCTTTACCCCCTAATTTTCCGAAGATTTTTTCGCAAGTCTTTTTTTCCCTAAATACGGTTTTGGATTTTGCTTGTCACCTGATGATGATGATTACGCGATGAAACCTCGTTGTGATTTACTAAATAAATTAGTTTTCTATGGAAAAATACAATGCTTCCCTTCATCCTATATTTTTTTGCGAATGTTTACCTGTAGTGTACCTTTCTCTACTATGATAGTATTTCGATCCATCAAATCTGGCGACCCTTTCTTCCTACTAAATAACACAAGTATGATGACAAATATTAGCAACATAACATATTAGTGTGTCTAACAAAGCTACCATGGTGTATTTAAATACAAAATCTAAAAATGCGAACAACTTCCCTCCTAGCAATTACATTTATCCTGAAAAAGTTTGTAAAATCAGAAATAGCTAACTTTCTACTGGAAGAATATTTCTAATACCTCTGCTAAAGTAGGATTACGTAAATAGCTTGGATGGAAAAAAACTTAACCGTGATGATCGAAGATTTAAAGGGGAAAACTGAGGCCTTCCGTATTTACTTTGACATTAGAATTCCAGAAGATGGTGAGATGAACGGCGGAAATGGAACTTAGAAAGGGCATCCCTAAATCAAAGACTCTCTTTCCATCTTGAAATGGCTCTTCTCAAAGCCTTTCTGCTACAGCTGGCAGGAGAGCAACTTGCTTTCAAGGATACGAGGGATTGCTTTCGTTATCTTAAGCTCCACAACCGTGCACAATTCCATTCGCACTTGGACTGGAAGAATCGCATCGGACTCAAGTCACGCTCGATGGTCAGTTTGCTTCTTGACCTCGCACTACGGCATTTCACGGTTAGAGAGTCCATCTGTCATCTGATAGGAAAATAGCGAGTTATATCTATTGATTAATTACAGTAACTGACAAATTAAAATAATGTCGAGTTGGTAGTAAAATTAGATCATAGTTACTTATATTTTATACAACTCATAGTCCTGCAACATTCAAGATCCGTCTAATTTTTGTCATTTACGGCATTCATTTCTTTTACTTTTCGTGATCCTCTTTCGCTCGAATCCCGCTCCTCAGTCTAAAACGACGTGTAATTATAACAATGCCAACCGCATTGTTATGACTACCACTCCTGGATAAGCTATGCACGCAGTTCACTTAGGACTATTTAGTGAAGGTATGCCGATTCATTTAGGGTAATAAGAGCTCGAGAACAAATTCCAACATGAGGATCAATCAATTAGGGAAGAATTTGGCTTCGATGCTAGAAATTGACTAGTGAAAATCCGATCCTATCAACTCTGCATATTTAAGCATTCTCAAGGTATGATCATATGAAGTAACATTCCTGGCTTAACAATCTTTCCTACTATTCCACGTAACCCCTCAATTCATACCACTCAATAGCTTTTACTCCATTTCCCTTGTTGAATTATTCCAAGAATTTCTCCTCGATTCCTTTCATAAGCAAATCATCCAATCTCAATGCATGAACATACCATTTCATTTACCACCGCTTTATATCCTTGACCCTTTCCACTCCATCCACTTCCATTCATTCAATCCATCCTACCTCTTCTATCATCAATCTTTGGTACTCAAGTTTCATATTATTTTGCCAAACTCATCTTGGTGATTCCTGTAGCTTCCCTAGCGTTAGTTTATGCCGAAATGATTTATGCTTGACTTCATCGGGTAGCCATAAAACCATAATATACGTTTTAAACGAATCAAAAAGCTATCTTAAAGTTGAAAAACAAAGTTAAAAGTAAGCAAAAATTAGTAATGAAATAAAAAGGATGCGATATATATTTATCAAAATGGATATAGCTACTGTAAATATAAAAGAGATAGCTTAGCTGTAGTCGCTCGAAAGACGTCACTATTTTGTGTGGACAATAAAATTCAAATGTAAATCTGAAGCCTAACATATAACATACGAGGAATGTAATAAGTATTAAAACGCGAAATGTATAAATGTGTGTCTTGCAAAAAATGCTTCTATTAAAAATTCGGCTAAAGAAACCGCAGTTGAACAAGGGTCTCCGTAGATTACTTGCAGTTTTTCTCAGAATCTCTTTCTTTCATTTAACTGACCGTCAGTGAAAGGCAAAAGGTATAGAGATCTAATCATGAGGAAGACCCTTCCAGCCTTTGTCCTGGATGAGTGTCTCCCGTGAGAGCTCCCCGATATCCATTTGGGCAGCTCGTTCGACTTCGATGAAAACGGGTTCGATTGGGAGCCTACGTACGATATGACTTAAGATGTCGAAACACTTTTAACAAAACTACTACCACCATCTCTCCTATCTCTGAAATAAGGGTGCGGTGAAAGGAAAGCGCTTCAACTTCTATACTAGATATCATTTGACTAACCTTCTTCTGCTTCTTGGTACTCTTCGCTTTGCATTTGACGGCGAAGCGCGAAGAATGAAATTGTGAAAGCAAACCCTTATAACATAAGGTACTATTAGCCCTCGAAAGCTTATCTGACCTCGAACATGAGTTTTCTGTCTCCTCTATAATCCTATTTTCTGCATACCTCGGAGGATTCTTAGTCCATTTGGACATAATACAGTTTATAGCAATTTTGATATGGGTTAATATGATCATGTTTGTTTGGATTGATGAAAGAAACGGAAGATAATAATACCTGAGAATACCCAGCGGAATCCGCCTCCCATTCGATGCCATTAGAACGTCCAACGGTTGCCTTCCCACGTATACTGCTCCCTCAGATAAAGAAATGAAGCGTCGACGTTGAGTCTTCCTGTATCCACGTGCAACTCCGTGAGTTCCCTTCGCATACTGCGTTTTCTATGACAGGGAATACGAAGTGTTCTCCTGTACGCCTATAGGCCTATAGGCTCCTCTATGCCTATAGGCCTATATTAACACTGGCGACACTACGGATACTGTGCAAAACTCTTGGTCATTTCTGCGTGTAGAGCAGAGTAGCATGTTGTGTTAGAATGTGGCTTGGGAAGGTTCGACATCGGTCAACCACGACTTAATCACCGCTGGAATGTCCGATATGCGCTATCTGTATCAAAGAAATAACTTACTAATACTAACAAATTACTTACAAGCCTCCACCCGACGTAAGCCGACCCAGCCCAATATAAGGCATATTTTTCATAAATTATGCTTTTCTTACATTATGGAATCTTTTCTAATACTCTTATATGTTGGCGCTAGGATTTTTTTGTTGTATCTAGTAGTTAGTTGTTACACACTCGGGGTGCTTTGCGCCCACATTCTTTTTTCTTTAATTAATATTTGTAAATATAATGACATGACGAAGTAAGGTGGACAAGTAGCCCACATAAGCTTAACCTCGCCAATAAATGGTAAATCTATTTCCACCTCCTTAACAATTCATTCCACTCAGTCAGAAATAGAAATTTTATTCGATATTGTAAGAGTTCTGAACTGCAGAAACGTTCAAATTTGACATACATAATTTGACACGTATGTCATTTCTAGATCACTTCTAATATTATTGATAATAATGAAACTTTTTAGCTTTTCTAGCTCGGAAGGGAATAAAATAATTGTATTGAATATATGTATGTTTTAGTTATCTGAAATTCAGTTTTTTATAATAATATGGAGTAGTGGGATGCCACGACTTCGCATAATATGATCCATGAACAAAATTACGGGGTGTCACAAGTCAGAGGTTCAAACTCCGTAAATTCTCCTTCTGTCTCGTTGAACTAGCATAATCCGGGAAATTAAGTCGACTTTGAGGGGAGAGCATAATTCAGTTCCTGAGGGCATAACTATTTTCATAACCCCTCGGGGAAATGGGTCACAACAGAATCTCGGGTGAACTTATCTGCTTATATTTCCTATTCTGTCGAACTTCCAGAAATGCTTTTAATTGGACAACCCCTGCCTCTCTCTTATAACCTCAGAGACACGTTCTCAGATGGGCATTTCCGAGCAAAGCGTCCTTTTGGCTTATTTCCCAAATTACGGCCCCTTTATACCGAAGCAGATGCAGTAATAACGGCAGAGGACAGAGGGATGGACGGCTGAGAGACAATGAACGACCCTTTTCAAGGAAGGCTTTCGTATTCATCCAACAGATGGCTTTCAATTTCACAGCCGTGATTCCTACGAGGGACCTACGTTAGGGTATCCATGTCATATAAACACCAACTGAAAATTAGCTCGTTACAATGAGTCCGCTTCATGAAATTACGTCACTCTCTCTCTCCTAGAGATTAAATCGGTACCGACGTAATCTATCTCCAGGATTTCTGCTAAATTGAACGGAAATATATTCTCTATTTGAGAAATATTGAATTAATTCTATTAATTTTATTTATTGATATACTAATTTTATTTATTCTCGAACGTTCATAGTCACTGCATGTGTGAGCAGCCTTTCCGGCTGTAATGTCAGGGACTTGTGTGAATTTTATTTACAGACGGCGAAATACAAGTTAAAACAACTTGGTAAATTTCCACAGGATTCCAATCCAATTCCAAGTTGTTTTAATTTATACCGATGGCTTTCAACAAAGTTACGCCAGCACATATAGAGTTTAGGCGGCGAAATGTTGTTGCAACAAAATGTGTATACTCGTATTTTGAAAATATAATCATTTAGTTTTCGCAAACTTCATCGCATCATGATCTAAGCTGTATGTCTTTAGACTTCCCGTTTAGCTTCACCATATATTGGAGAACCTCGGAACTAATTTTAAAATTATTTATCAAACTTTTCTAGTCTTCCAGTTATAACGCAACAATTGGTGCATTTCAATCGTTTCCATTTTTCATTTCCCTTCATTCATTCAATATTCAAATATCCTGTTAATTATTTGGACAGCTTTTACCTATCAGCTCTATCGTGTGAAATCGGTTTTTATATTGGTTAAAATGGCAAGAATATCAAGAATTTATGATTCAAATTCAAGCATAAGTTCAATTAAGCACAAGAATAAACAAACCCAAATCAGTCCATCATCCATGCATTGACTACAATAATTTTGGGTAGAGAGAATATACAATCGAAGTTTTAATTACGGTTTCTTCAATATGAATTTTTCAAAAACTCAAATCCAATCTATACTGATAGAGAGATCTGTTCAAAGTGACAGATGTGCTTGAATTACGAAAAAACAAGCCTTAGTGGATATTTGAGAAACAACGGCATAAAAAAACAGAAGAGAATAAACGACGCAAGGCCGATTATACAGATTATACCATCTAAGTATAAAGGGGCTGTAAAATCAAAAAGACAGGATTCATCGAGCGAAAGTCTATGATGAAACGGAAATAATTATCAGTTTGCCTGTTATAAAGCGGATATTTTTACGATTAAGTATTAGCTTTCCCTTATTGTTGCCCTTAAAAAATAACTACTAACGATCGCTCATTTCCCCATACAATTTTAATCTCTTACTTTCATCCATATTTACAATTTTCCCAAACCTCCTTATGATCACCCTCTCTCCTATTCCTCTCTGATTACCACTACCCAACGTTCATCTTCCTAATACAACCAGCATTGTGTCGAACTCGAAGACATCCCACGTTTTGAAATAAAGGAAGGAGAAGCGTTATGTCACACGACATTTATTCGATTATTTATACCCCTACCCTGTAAAATAGATTTAAAAATCCTAAAATAATTTGTAATATATTTATTAGCAGAATTCGTGGAGTTATTGTGAAACTCGCCAGTGATATTCATCTCATATTCGTGCTTTTATAGTTTCGGCAATTTATTTCCTAATCAGAGAAAATAGAATGTATTGAATATCCATTGGAATAATACTAAATCTTTTATTCCCATAAATAATAGCAGTATATAGTGAAAAGAATATTTAGAAATAAATAACTCAAATATATCAAAAGTCTGCCAGTTCTAAATATAGTTTCTGTAATCCTGTGTGTTTCTTCATCGATTGAAACTGTTAGTATCTGGGGACATAACTGTGCTTATAATTGTATTGTTTTAATATTGTTTCATCTGAGAGCTTCGTAATTACATTTTTAAATTGAAATAACAAGGGAAAGCGTATTTAAGACTTCATAATATGGTTACATACTTCTTAGGGATAATAAGCTGTCGCTAAAATTTTTATAAATCACTCCTCTGATTATATTCTTTAATTTAACGTGACTTCCTTCATACATAGTGGCAAGAGATGAGAACGAATAGGAGTACGGGCAATAATTATTGAGAAACAGAGAAAGTAATCACTGGTTTGATAAAAGAAGAATGAGGGCTATACCTCGAAAACGCAAATCTCTCTCACAAGAAAGTACAATTCCTAAACGGAAAAGATAGGTCTCAAATAAAAGATATTTGACGAGATTTCATGAATATTTGAAAGTAATATACTGAGAGCAACTATTTACTTTCTTTAATTATTCTTTTAATGACTTTTGGCTTATTCATCAAGAATATCTCCAAGTTTATTTATCTTGATTTCTGTTAACATAACAGTACAGTAATTACGGTGAACTAAATTTCATGAAGAATAAGATAGAAAATATTATTTCGTGCGGCTTCAAGTCTTAAGACTGTTAGAGAAAAGTACAGTACAATCGCATTAGAGGCTTAATGCAGTCTTCTGATGGACTTGCATTTCCCAGGTACTAAATGTACCGAGAAAGGTTTGGATTATCGACTTGTAAGAGTGATTCCCAGAAGTCTGTAATCCTGGCCTTCCCCGATGATTTCAGTTTCTGGGGAAACACCACTCCGACAGAAGGCTAACGGAACGTGTATAAGCCTCTAATTTATTTAACAGCCGTGTTCCAACTTCTTTTCTTGCAGTACAATAGCAGCCAAATTATATCTCCATTGGACTCCATTATTATAGATATTTTCCATTTATGCAAATTGGAATTTGGAGTGGTATTGAGAGAAATATGAGTAAAATCTAACGTGCATTAATGTCTCTTTAATGCAAATGTAATTTTAGATAAGATATATATCACAAAGACATAGAAATAGATGATAAAATAAAAAGCGATAGCAGTCCCTTTCACATTACGATAGAAGTTCAGATTCGCAATTTGAATAGAAAGATAATTTCAAACAACATTATGAGCATTGGTGCGATTAAATATGCGATTTCTGACCGTTCTTGGGAGAGTAATTTCACGGTTGAATTCGAATTCACTCATTATAAATCGCTGATATGTAATTGCCCTAAGTTATAGCTTGTGGAAACTCCTACCGAGTGATTTATAGCGATACCCAGTTCACATTCTTATGTCCATCTATTATTGAGGAAAAGTTGTTCTACAAAATCGATACTAACTTTTTATTGGCTCTTTAAAATAATCTAACTTTTTACTGGAGTCAAAAATAAGTATTAACGTACAGAATTCTGTTTCAATTGAATTAATACATTTTGTGCAATGAGCTCCGATAAACAGCGATAAAAACGGAAACTCCTTTTTTTCCCTGTGATAAAATACTAACCAAATGAAAAAATTTCTCAATAAATAAAACACAGCCTGTTAAATTCAGGAGAAAACATGCTAATATTTTATGTAACTTGTTTCTCTGTTAGACAACTAGTGTAGTATTTATTCAACTCCGAACTCGAGTATAAATAACGCGAAAGTAGTATTCCGCTTTGTATTTTCCAGTTGCTAAAGGAGATTATTCCCGTGTATAATAGAGGCGTAAATTGAAAAAACCGTGGAATTATTTTTTATCGATGTTATCGACTATTGAAATCAACAACGGAAGGTATGAAACAATTACGCTTTGAAATTGATAACCATTTGAATCAATTCTTAGTTTTGCAAACTTTTTAACTCCGATAACAAAAGCCGAAGACTTTTGGACTACAACATGCTTTTTGAAGCAGTCTTATACAAATCGTCACTACGAAGAGATAAATCATTTCAACTTTGAGGGAATTAAGGATGCCCGAATGCTACTGAATCGAAATTAAAACACAGATTTCGGGGAAAATGAGATTTGATCTCAATTGCCAATCAGCAAAAGCAATCATTTCCTGGAACGATTTTAAGGAATAATTGAAAATTACAACGTATCACTCCTGAATAAGTGTTCTAAATCTTTAGATAACCATGAAACTACTTTGATATTTAAGAATAACTTTATCCGTTTTATATTTCACATATTTCCAGAATTATTTGCATAATGTAATATAGCATAAAATTCTCATTATTGATGTAGATTTGTAGGCAATGTAAATCTAAATAATGTGGAGGCATAGTAAATCTGGCCTATAAGGTCAGTAATGTGTTTTGAAGGAAAACATTTACAAGCTAGGTTCTTAAAAATCACGATATACTCTTAGTATTCCAAAGGATCACTGAAATTATTTCTTAATGCAGCTCTTCTAATATAAATGGGCGGTCTGAAAAGTTTCTGACATTTCGCCATTTCTTGACATGTTTTCTGAAGATTTCTGAAAAATCTAGGGTCGGAAACTTTTCAGACCACCCTCGCATTTTACTACATTTTCCATCTGGTCTCCTAACCATAAATTTCGCTTTCTAATTTTTAATCATAAATATTGAAAATTTAATTATTTACCCTTAATTAGCCACTTGGGGTCAACATGAGCCACACGATGTATTTCCTTAAATAAAACGGAAAATATTAAAGATTTGTAACTCGTTTCTAGTGGCAGAGTTTTATAGCTTTATAATTAAAATTTGAGAACCGCACTTATTTCTGCGGAAGATAAGAAAAGATGTATTATTATTGTAAGAAAAACAAAATTTGCAAAACTATATTACATAATCAAAATTAAGCATTGCGAAATGCAAGAAAATTCTGAGACTGGAAAATGGAGCCTTTTCTTTAGCGTCTATATTTTTTCTATAAATCCAAGAAATAACCCTCGTGAACAAAGAAATCAACAAGGACATAAAACTTATATTGGTCTGCAATTTGGCCATAAAATAAGCCATATAAATCTATGAGGAAATATTTCTATTCATTGTGTAGCGAAGCAAGGGGCTATAAAACCGAATAGCCCCAACTGAGCGACAGTGAACCTTTTTCGAATATTAGGACTGCGTACGTTTGCTCACAGGTTTTGGATGAAAATCTATTTTCCTTGTTTATTGATGCAATGCATCTAAATTCTATTTTAGAATAAAAAGCGTAGAACTCACTCACTGGCTGGACAAAAGCTTACTAGGGATAATATTTTAAGCTTATTTACTAACAATATAGTTCTGGAAACGATCTCAAATTCTCTTCCATTAGAGATTGACCTGTATAAACGCATGGACTGTATCTTAAAACTACATCGACTTTACGAATTCTAGGATTAGCAATGAATTCCTGGCTGAGAGTCTTAACCATTTTACATTTCAAATTCCTCTTTTTGTCCCTTAAAATTTTATTCTTTCTTTGTAGTTACAATTTGACTTTGATTTCAACGTATCTTATTTTGTGTCACTCACCTTGCTCACTTGCAATTATTTCTCGGAGAAAATATTTTGTTTTCAAAATGAATAAATAATTATTGAGCTGTTTGAGGTTCATAAAACAAAAAGAATGCATGGTATAATGGATAAACGTATGGATAATAACACTTCAAATATGCAGACGATTCCTTTGACTACGGCAAACGGAAAAAGAATTTTTTTTAGGAAAAGATTAACTAAAACCTACCTGACATCTTCTGTAGCACACGCAAGACTGAACTCTTTGGCATTTTAATCGATCGAAAATAGCGTTTACTACGCATTGTTCTTAAGTTTCGGGGAAGGGGGCGCATCAAGATCTTTTCTCCAAAGTGCCGCTTTCCGGTGCTGCCTGCGGGAATATTGGATTTAATACTCAGCCATTCCGGAAGAATGTGACCTCTACTGTTTCTATTTGATCTTTATCTCCAATATTTTATAAAATAGGAGTTATTACTTTATTTCGATAAAACTTCGAAAGAAAGCTGAACTCTCTTCTTGGTAGTGCATTATAGTGAACGCTTTTTTATGTACAGATTCCTTGCAAATGAACCAAGCCTAAGGCAAAACTCTCATGCAGTGATAATAATAGAAGTACATCGTCCTACTTTTAGCGAGATTGGAATTTGAGTCTCTTCTTCCATCTATTGGACTTATAAAATCAGTTGAGTTTGCTTATTTATCATAGATAGCAGAAACAACTCCTCACATCTATATCTTACTTTAAAGACTCATTGTTTGAATAGATTATATCGTTTCAGTTATCATGTTATTTATCATAACAATAGCCACATCTCGACATTCCTACATTGACGTGACAGACATCTCTTTAACCTTGAGGTTAGAAGGATAGTTCGAATAGCACGACGTTTCCTATTGTAATTAAAGAGATCGTACCTTTGAAAATCGAAAACGACTCCGTAGTATTGTCTTTAGCGGAATAGATCCAAGCGGAATCTATTCTGAGTTCCTTATTATCTCCCTCTATAATGAGGGCAACGTTCAAGCAATTAAATTCTGCAAACATAACCTTTACGCCCACGATCTGCAAATCTACCTAAAATCAAGTCCAACTGACTTAGCTTTATTCCGGAATCATAAAACAGCCATCAATATGGAATGAATAACTAGACCAAAGCAATTTTCGTATCATTAAATTTTCAGAATTTCAGACGGCACTTAAAGGAAATCCCAAATTATAATACGACCCAAAACAAATTCATATTACTAGCCTTTATTGAAGTAACTTAATGATTTCTTTTTACAAAACAGTAAAACATCTCGGTCTCTTCGGAGAAAAGAAAGAATTTTGTAGTTACTTCTGAATATTTGGCGGGTCCTGCTGCCCGAACTACCAGAATTTTAAGATTTCTGCTATGGTGAGTAGCGGAAAGCAAATTTGAGCACTCGCTTAAAGTTTTGCATTTACGTTTTCTTGTTTTAGGCATGGATATATTGTATTAGTCGGGTTAAAATACAGCCCTACCCCCTCCGCCGAAGATCTAACTTTCAACGGATAAAACTAAGGTTCATACATCAAACTACTAGATTAACGTTAATATAACATGTAGCCGATATTATGCGTCCTCCTAGTTATATAGGCCGTTCCGATTCTGCGAGAAGGATCAGAGAAACAGATAGAATGGAACCAGTCGATTCAAGAATTCATTTTTTCCGAGAACGACATGCGAAAATGATCGACTAGGAAAGTAGAGTCATGGTGCTTGCATCCCCTGCCACACACCGAAAGGCGGCTTGCGGAGTACGTATGTAGATAGATTTTGACTTCGGTTCTGACAAGATTTGAATGAAAATTACATGATAAAAGCTTACAGAAATATACGTACACATAGCTTATCATGACTTCCACATTTTATTATAAACGGAAAACTTTCCATGGGAATTGGGCTGCTTTTAACTATTTGAATGTCTCGATAAAAATATATTCATATATGTTTAACAGAAATAAATTCTTTTATGGACACTGATAAAAAATTTTCAGCAGTGATTTATGTTATGCAATAGGAGTCATCTTCTTTTCCGTACCAAGCAAACGCAATTTCCGTGGCCAGACATCAGAGAGATTTCGCGAGATAATATAGGGAAAAGATAGCAAGCTACTTCTGGCTACTCTTTCCTTATTTTATTGGGTTTTAGATCACATAGTTGTTAACCAAGGACTTCATACGCCCTCCCTACTCCATACAGCGGATGGCCGGAAATTAACATAAATGGGTTTGTTTACGTAAGTGAAGATTTTTTCTTTCGGTTTTTCGGAAGAAAAAGCTGTCCATTACGGAGACCGAGCGTGATATCACTCGCGATGCTCTTAACAAATGCGATGGATTCTCAAAGGGATGTCCCGATCTATTTGAAATAACGTTTAAGAGTCACACATTGCGTCCTGTACTTTTTATGCCAGTTCGTTGTAAGGCACAAGTAGCCTGTGTTACGAGTAGCTTACGGCAATGCTTAGGAAGTAATCGTAATCGATTCGTCACAACCTTATTTCGTTGGAGAACCTATGACGAATTCCACTGACTCAAATACATCACAAGGGAGCGCGAAATATGAGCTGCTGCCATTCTCCTTAGAGTACTCTTCTTTGGCAAATCTTGTCCTCTCAACATTCGATGCAGCCAATTCTCCTACGGACGCAAGTTTATTTCCATTAGAGGGTGTCCGCGATTCAGCGATGAAGTAATCGTCAGTTTTGCAGCTCGATATTTACAGTTTTCGTATAATTTTAGTTTTAAATATTTTCCGCTCCTTATCATAGCAGAAATATTAAAATTCTGGTAGTTTTCGGGCAGCAGGACCCGCCAAACATTCAGAAGGAACTAATAAATTCTTCTTTTCTCTGCTCTCACTCTCTTTTCTTTCCATCTTGTGCCGGATCCTCCGCCGATCGCAACGCGACAACTACAATCTGAGATTCAAGATTAGCCACTTCTTCGGTACGGAACTAAGTTTCCGCGCAAAGGATTCTTGCAAATAAACGGCTTTTGCAATATCCCTATAAAAACGAGATTTTTTTCCCCATGGCTCCTTCAGAAATTTATGTCAAAGTCGAACTGCCGATACTGGCTTGGTTAGCGACACCTGGCGTCCGCCCGACCACACTGGTTGTAGGTTTGATTCTACTGCCAACTAGTTGGAATATTGCGGGAAAGTTGAAGTACCAAAGAGTGTGCTGGGAAGTGGCGGGCGACGCGACGTTTACCTTTTCAGGTGGGAGGCGAGTATCGTGATGTTCTTCCTTTGTTTTACAATACGCCGAAGAAATCGTAAGTAGTATGACGTTATTGGGAATTAAGTCGCGTATGTTACAAACAAAATTTCTATCGTACTTTCTTACAAGAGTTATTGGGAGTTATTCCACCATTTTCATAATAATTCCAATATTTTCATAATGTGTTTCCATTACTGTAATGAAATTAAACAAAGTGACAGCTTGTTCTATCGATTTTGTAAGAAAATTTTCAGTATTGTATAGAGTGAGAGTGAAGAAATATCAAAATCACCAACATATCTCGAGCAACTATTAACTTACGAGTTAAATTAAAAAAAGATATCTAAGGTGTCTACGATGTATGTTAATGCTTAAAATCTACAAAAACGAATCATAATCGTATCGGTTCGTTGCTCCTCTCAAAACACGAGAGCGTAACGGAGGACGGTGCTCCGCCACGCGAATTTGGCCCTCGTAGTATTGCCGAAAAGTCGATTTAAATGTTATTGGGGAAAATTAGGGCAATATTTCATTTCAGATTCCCATTATGAAAGGTTCATAGCTTATCGTGGTGTAAGTAATCCCGTGTCACACGGTGTCTCAATCTATTATTTTCCTCGCTTTAGGTAAAAATTTGTTCCAAAGGGTCCGCCATTTTGTAATGTAAAGTACATAAATATTCGACAGAGCTCACTGAAACCACGTCTTATGAAAGACGAGGAAGATATCTATAGTATGGCATCATACTTTACCCGATGATTATCCTATTTTTGGTTCACAATCGACTTGAAGATGAAGAATTTCGCGAAAAATCGGAAACCGGAAATTTTCGCAAAAACTGGTCAACTTTGACCCCCTGTATTAATTTAAAGTGAAGGATCCAACGTAAATGACCTTCATAGTTGTATGCAGGATTTATTCTAAATCAATTATGCGAAGTCTCGTGGCCAGCACTCAAGAAAAGCGTTTTCGTATTTTTGGCCAGATTTTTTCGATTTTAGCCCACTGTGCGCCATTATGTAAAGTAACTTTTGGATGAAATATACTTCGAATGAAATATTCCTAGGGCGAACCGACTCTCGGGAGAACAGTCCCCGGGCTAAACGCTCTTGTTGAAAAGTCTGGACACCATTGATCAGCTAACCGTTGTTTTCATTTCTTTATGATGCTCACCTCTAAATAAATTTGGAAACACCTGTTTCATATAATTTCATTTCGACCTCTAGCCCTATGTGTCCAAATGAAAAAGGACGCTATATTCTACTGTAATCTATGAGAAACTGATGACCCTTAGACCGAATTCAGTGAAAGTTTCTATTCCAGTTGTGAGTTGAAATGGGTTCCCCATATTTTTATATTTGGTCCATATTCGGATATTGCGGGCGAATCGATCCGTCCTTTGAACGCCGTGCCCTAATTACTGAGCTAACATCGGGGCGGAGAAGCAAACAAAACGCCTCTCAACTTTCACACTGCTTCAAGAAAGGAGCTCTAGATGGCCTTGTCTTTCTTTCCTGACATGCCTCAAACGCATGATTTTCCAGCTTTCCATTCAACTCTCTCAGGGTTTGTTCCTACTGAGCATCAGTTTGCTATGTCCTCAGCTCTTTGGCATTTGGTTTCAATAAAAAATACGAGAAAATAAAGGCATACAGAAAAAACTGGAAAAGTAAGACGAAATGATAATGATCATAGCCTTAATTTGGTCGAGACTAAGTCAATTCAGTCTAACCAACGGCCAGTAAGTATTTGTTCACTGTCCAGAGCCAGGATTGAACTGTAAACTCTCCATCGATTAGCTACAGAAAGCTATGGAGAGGAAATGTGCTTCTCTATAGGACAGTATTACCAAGTCGTATAAGGGAAAAATTTGCTTCAGCTTACCTAAGCTAGGCAGAATAGTATAGAGGAAAATGTCCATATCTATCAAAAGGACCCTTTTGGAATGGCACTTTTTATAGTACTCAAAAAGAAGAGACAGATGTGTTGCAGTATTCAGAATTATTTATACCTAAACAATTTCTGTGTTAAAATAGCCATAAACAAGAGTGAGAGGAGAGTAAATGATAGATATTTTATAGCGATACAGAATAAATGTTTCAGAAAACAAATTATCAAATGATGATTCACTATAACGTCGAAAGTGAAATACCTCGAAAACTTAAAGAACTGAAAAATATGATGGTGGAATATTTTAAAATATGATACTAGAACATTAAAGAAGAACCAAAAAAGAGACAGAAACCGTAAAAATGTTATGTTTTCCGGAGTGAAAATCGTACTGTAACCGAGAAATGAAAATTCTTGATCCCAAACCGAAACCGAAGACCAGCATCTGCTTATTTCCGAGATTCTGTTGCTAGAAAACTATTTTAATTAACAGTGCAGTCAATCAACGAAGTCATCACTTTATGGACCTTCATCCTATGTTAAGAGGAGAATGACCAAGAGAAGTTTCACGAGAAGTGTTTATTTGACTTGGCGACCAGTTTCGAACTATAAGTTTATCAAAGGAACATTTGTGTGCTATTTTTGTGATTTGAAGCCTAATGATGAAATTGAAGTTAGAAACTGGTCGCCAGATCAAATAAACACTTCAGTTGAACTTCGGAGAGTCATTTTCTTCCCATTAAATTACGAGTACATCGATGAAGCTGTAATATTTATGAGTAAAGGTCACTTGCAACTTATTAAAATAATAGTAATCTTTTGAATTTATCTGATCTAATATTGATGATGCTATATTTAAACACGTACGTTACATCCTAAATTTTAATTTATTTTCATGCAATTAAAAAAAACTTTACACTACAAAATAACTTTCGGAAGGATATAATGATTCAACTGTCGGGGCGAAAAGAAATTGGCTAGAACCAGTTCAAAATTGGCAGTCAGGGAGAAATCGAAACTAAGCAGAAATTTAATTCATCCATTGAACCAGGAAAATGGCAAAATAAATTACGATTCGATACCCCATATGCTTCTGTAAACATGTTGCTAAAACTGTGATATTGTTACATTGATAAAAATATTTTTCCATAAATGTTACAGAATAAACCATTTACAACCTCAAAATAGAATGTAACAAGGAGAAGTATGGAAGTGGTGGATTATCAAAGAAAGTAATTTATATCAGGGATAGATGGATGTGAAGGAAAATCGGTTGTGAGGGAAGGTATAAGGGAAGAGGTTCACCAACAAGGATCAGAGGAATAGGGGTTAAATATAATTAGTATATGAGAAACCATCGTGACGTATTAGAACCCTGGAATGGCCTAATTATAGCCAGGAATGACGTCTGTACCTAGGAAAAGATTTAAACATAGAACAAGTATCTAGCTGCGAATGCTATTTTTCTGCTGTAATTGCTTTTCTGAGTCTCTGTGATACTAGTGCCTTTAATTGGTATTCGGTTCCTTCATTTTAACTCAAAAGACTTTTCCCCAAGACCTATGGGTGAAGTTCTCGAAAGAAATCGCTCCTTTAGTCTCACTGGATACCGAATTTTAGCACTTTGAGATACCTCCCTCATCTCTTTTCCTTTCTCTTTGTTTCTTTTCAGAAAGTTCAATTCCGATATCACAGGTGTAACCTTCCACTTCCATTAGAGGAGAGTTGAAAACGCACGGGCTCATTCGCGATCACTAAGCATCATAAGAAGCGAAACGAAAGATAAGATTCTTAAGAAAAAGTGACACACCACAGACCACAAATTACTTTTCCATCATTCGAATTATTTTATTATATTCATCAGCCTTTTTCATCCTCCTTTTATTCTCTGAAATGGGAAATTCGGTCGAAAAAAGAGAAGAATTGTAATCTTGTCTACACCTGCCCCATGGGTGGATATAAAAGGTAGCCCTGACCTCCGAGTATCGCAGACGTTTTTCAACTGAAATTCCATTAAAGGATTACCTTCCTAAGAAGACTATTTAGAGTGTCATAGAGCCATCCACATTTTTATATCTCGCCAGAAAATTCAATCTTAGGATGACCATAAGATTAGTTATTTATAAAACTATCAAAAGGAGAGTACTACTGCCAGTTCCAAAACCCAAAAGATATGAGGAAATAAGACAAGATTTGAAATACTTGTTAAGCCTTTAAGCAACAGTGATCATAGAGGATACACGATGTCCTGACAGGCGAAATTGTCAAAATGTATACACCACCGTTCTGAGGAGAAAGCAATATGCGTTTCAAGGTTGTCCGGATGTTTCACCCAGAATGCTATTCGTCGAACGAAGGGTCACTCAGGGGACCTCACTCAAGACAAAAGTCTTGAGTGAAGTTCCCAAGGGTTTTTCTCCCGAGAATCGGTTTATGCAATAGACGTTTCACCTGAAATATAGTTGATCAAAATGATATTTCAGATGGCATTTTAAAAAGCGAATACCATATAAATATGCACATAATTTTCATAAAATTTAATATTGATAATTAACTTACTATAGTACAAAAATATTTCGTTTTCACAGCAGAGATCGGAACGACTTTCTGCTTATATAATTATATATCGGTGGGTGTCGAATGATTGCCTTTTTAATATAAATATAGTTATCTTTCTTATTTTTTCAGTACTATGTTTTTTATGCTTTACTCGCTTCTCGAGAAACTGAGCGAAACGCTTTCAGGGAAATGGTCTGCAACAGCTGCATTAGCCGAGCTATTATCCTCATATCTCTGAAGGTTTTGAAGTACGACGGAAATAAGTCTAACTGACCACGACTGTCTATTAAAAGTTCTCTGAATAAATTTGCCTGTGCTTGTATCTCGGATATTAGTTTATTGAATGAAAATACTAGGCCTGTTGATAACAGCCTCCCAGAAGAATTGCTTTGATCGACCTCAGCTTTCACCATAGAATATTGCGTAGTAGAGATAGTTACGATGACGAAAAATAACATTACAGGCTCAAAATCTAATTAATGTCGAAATGTATTACCGAATGCACGTAATTAGAACATTAACAGTGTGCGACTGACTTCACTGAACATGTAGTTTAACGGTAATTATAAAAATACCGCTGCTCACAGAATTTTGTTAAATAAAGAGTTCAAATTACCCTATTCGAGGGTTGAAATATAAAAAACAATCTTTTAACGAGCATGGAAATAGTACATGGGCATTTTCGTTTAATGACGGAGAGTACACAGATACATTAGGAGAGTGGAAATCGCGTTGGCTCATGCAAATTCGAGGCCAGAGGGGAATTGAGAGAAAAATGGAAATAACGGCGGAATAATCGAAGAGCAGGAATTCAATTCTTCCTCCTTTCCGTTTCTCATTTCCTCAATTAGAAAGGGACACAAATGAATTCCTCGCGAGAATGACGCTGTCACCCTGTTCTATCTGCTAATGAATTTTCTCTTCTTTTCCCGGTCATTTGGCCTTGAGATTCTATTATATACCTCAGCTTACCTTTCTCTCACCACCTATTCCCTGAGTTCACGCTTCATTCCATTTCCTACGCCCTCATTTCCTCTAATGAGACCGCAGATCTATTTACGATATGAATTAGCGGCGCCGTACTTGTTTAGTCAAGCCTGACGGCGAATACAACCAGCCTGAGAACTCAGTAGATGGAAGTATCTTTAATTCTATTATTTTCATTGATGGAAAGATTAATAGGAATATGGAATCAGCATTTTTTGGTATCGGAATCGGAGAATTTTTAACCTAATTTCCGATTCTGAAAACTACTCTTGTGAATATTTTTATTCAATACTCAATCATTCATTTCAGATAAATCATTCCATTTCTGATGACTAATAAAAGATAGATAAATACTAATCAGTGAAAATATCTATCAAAATCAAATCTATAGATCTTATTAATGCCTAAATATGGTACAGAATGCCAATTTTTTACTTGTTTTTGAGTAAATCTGGATTAAAAATATCTTCCATAAAGTCCGACAGCTCTCCCATGTTTCAGTTTCAAGAAAAAAATTATTTTTGAATCTCATTTTAAACATTGTTTATTAACTCATTCAACACTGATTCAATAATTGCGATTAAAATATTGTTTTACAAAAAGAAAATCAACACACTGTTGTTATGAATTTTAGGGCTTCAATATAGCAGCTAAATAAATAAAATTTTCCTTTATCGTTTATATTTTCACCCGGGATTTCAGATAAAAAAGATACCTATATCGATGAAAGATACCCCATTTCATATGTTTTTATGTTAATTATTCTACTTAAAGATTTACTTATTAATTTAATTTGCTCAGTAAGTGGTTGGTTTTCATATTAATATTTACTAAAAATTATAAATTTAATCTATAAATTTATTTAAAATTATAAGTTTTATCAGGAATCTTATTCAGGAATAGTGTCGAATTCGGAAGCTTAGAAAAGTATCGGGAGCTGTGCGTGAATCGGTTAAAATTTTGCTATCGTCCTGTCACTGATAATTGTCACAAGAACGTGAACAACAATCTAGTAATTAATTCTTACTTTTAAATTCCATCACTTTGACGAACCTCGAATTCTTGAGTTTATTTCGGCATTCATAAAACAATGCATGACAAATCAGGACCGTAAGTCAGTATTTCCCTTCTGTTCTACCGGGACGCACTGATATTCCGTAAGTATACTCTCGATTCTACATAACATGCAACAGTATGCCATTAATTTTATATAATAATAACAATCATTTTATATTTCTCTAATACTTATAATGATGATAATTTTCACATGTCTCTCATTTTACATTATATACTTTCATTATGTTACGAGATATTTTATCGTTGAATAATATCCAGCAGCTGAAATGTCAATTTGATATGCATGTAAGACGTATGGAAAAACGTACTAAAGGAATGAGATAGAAATATTGTATTAAATGTGGTATTAAATATTGTATTTCCAAAGAGATACACTCTGTTTGAGTCTAGTTTCGTGCAAAAAATCACATAGAAGGGTATGTTTGCTTACTGAAACATTCACCAATGAATTGGGATGAAAAGTTGAGTTTATTCGGGGAATGGAAGTACAGTTTTTCTCACGATGAAAATATTAAATTATTTAAAAAGTAAATTTTAACTCTTACTGAATTTTACATGTATTTTCTTTTTGTGATGCGAGCTTTGAGTCCATGCTGAGTGTGCTGCGTAGGGAAAAATGTTTAGGCAGCACTGTCAGCAGAAAACCACTGATGTGGATGAATGCCTCTCAATATGGAATAAATTATTTTTAGATGGATTTTTCAAATTACAAAATAAAATAATAATATAGTTGATGCTTTCTGGCGATATCTGGTGGAACTTTTCCACAAAAAAGAAAGAAATTGAACTCCCTTTAAGGAATAATTCTACGGTACAAACGAATACGTATACAGAAATATACGTCGAAAACGAGTACAGTACGAAGAAAGTTTGAGGATGTGAAAGTGAAAGATAGAGGATGAGATTAAAGCGGGTAGATTGAAAATGAGGAGAAAGGGACAATAATTGGAAAGGATGAGGATCTGATAGGAACTACGCAAAAGAAGAAAGCCAATTGGTTAAAGAGATGGCATCATCAAAGAGACGACTGAATACAAATTAGGGGATTGAAAGAGGTTGGCAGAAAATAACATCAGATAATACATGAAGTTAGAGAAAACCAAGAGTTTCATCATCATATCAACAGCAATAAATGTGAAATGAAAAGAATTTTGTATAACGTATAATGAAAAATACAAAACACATGAGGGATCAATGATAAAATTACTTAGAAGAAATTCACCGAGATCCCCTTTATAAAGAAAGCAGTACTTAGCCTTTAAAAAATATATTTATATTTATGAGACCTCTAGAAGGATAGAATACATGAGACTCCAAAAACTGAATGAATATGGTCATATAGAAATAATCAACAATGCAGTGTGAGCAGTTCAAGAAATTTCATATTAGAATTCAGAACATACGTAGAAAAATTAATTTCAACGTAAAACACAGTCATAAATCTCCTACCGAACTAAAGAGATAAATGTAAATCACTGATCCATCCCCGGAAGCATTTGAATTCAATCGGAGACTAATTAGCTAAAGAGGTTACCGTTCAAAGTCAATCATGAGGTTAATGAATCGATATCAATTCTAGTAATTACACTCGGGTGCTTTGATTTTCTTCATTACCTTCAATGAATATCTCTTCAAGCTTTCGAAGCATGGCGCTACGGTTTGAATTATACATTGATACAAGACTTATAAATTGTATCAAAATATTTTCTCTACTCTTACGTCATCAAAAGTACTACTACGTTGTCGAGGCCTTTGATGGTGATCATCAAAGAGAACCAAAGGGATGATATATATTTAAGATGTTACATTCGTAATTCAACATGATAATGAAATAAGAATGTATGGGCCATTCCACGGGAAATCGGACAGAAATTGACCTCTATTTTTTAAAATCGATGAAAATTTTTTAACTTGCGTACTTCTATTGTAAAACCTTTGTGTCAAGGTTTGCGATATTCTTGGTATATGTCGCAGGTGCAAGTCAGCTCCTTTTATTTTTATAAAGCAAAATTATGTAAACAAGTAATATGTGAAAATGAGTGATTAATATTGTTACAATAATATAATTAATTATGATATAACTACATAGAATTTATCTTTGAATTTACATGTAAGAGAATAACATAGTATCTATCTTTTCAATCTTCTTTCCTAATAAGCAATACCCGAAAAAGAAAAAGAATTATTATTTTATAAGTGCGGATGATGCTTTCATACTTGAAAGACTTATATCCGAACATTTCGCTTAAATAGGTTTATGAGCGATATTTCGAATGAATATTTATTTCATTCATAATAAAAATGAAATACTCTATTTATTGCTATCGCAATATATATGCATTTCTTAAATAATTCAAACGCACTGAGGTGAATCTGTAATTTCAGGATATTAAGTTTCATGCAACGATAATAAAATACCTTTATTTAATCCGAAACTATCGCTGACAAAATACTCAACTAAGGAAAATATTTCTGGTATTTCATTTTCACAGAGTGGAAGTTTTATTAAATATTTATAAATAGCTTTAATCCTGCTAAAGTCGTCTATTTTCCTTCCCAAACATTATGTGAAATGTCTCAAGCTTTCCGGATATAGCACACCCCTTTTTAGTGTATCTTATTGGTCTCTTATCGTTCCTTTTCCAGAAACGAGAACAACTGAATATAGCGTGGAAGCAAAGGAAATACATTTTCACTCATCTTACAAAATATCTAGCTTAGGTCAAGAGGTGTGTTCCTATTACGGTAGAATTCTTTCCCTCTTGAGTACGCTTACAGAGACTAATTGAAGAGAGAAAGCAATGCAGACTCCAGGGAAATAGGAAATTTCCTCCAAGGAAATTTTTCTCTAATCCAATTAGAAAAGAAATAAAGCCAGCGTTTCCAATTAATTTCGAGCGCGGTCCTAGGAAACAGCTGAAGCAAAACCAGTGATAAGTGTTTCTTGCATAGTATCTTTAATCCGACACCTTTCCTTCAACTCAAAATGCTTTGTTTAAAAATAAGAGAATAATGGGTAAAAAACTACGTTGGTGAGCGAATATATTTTGGTTTTATAATCAAGTGCGCATGAAAATTGTTTGTTTCTTGCCACCGCAGACTCATTATCCAACGATTTCCATCCGTAAATTTAATTAGGAATTAAAAAATACAGCAATCCCTTATCACCAGCGGTATCCGGTTTTAAGTATACGTTTTGTCAAAATTGTTCCCATCAAATGTGTTGTGATATATTGAGTATAAGCGGTTTAAGATACATAAATTGTGCTTTGATGATTTCCCGAAAACATTCTAATTTTCCTAAATTTAACAATTATATAAGACAGTGCTATCTGAACGCATCTGAACGTTAGCAGATTTTCTGAAAGAATTTTTATTATTTAAGTATTTTGATTTAATTCCCTTCCCTGAGGAAATTTTTATTTCTCGTAAATTTAGATGATTATAGTATTACCGGAAATATTCCTTAGTTCTTTAGTATGACGATGCTATTCAAATTTTAATTCCCTCAACTTCTATTCCACAAAAACCTGGACTTACCAACAGATTGTTGTTTGATAAATCACCGGACATTTCAGGAGCGATACTCCCGCGGTTGGCGAGGGATTACTCTTTGCTCATTTAATTCGGTATTCTTCACGCGAATATTTCATCACTACAAACAGTTTATTATTTTCAAAATTCTACATTGTTTCCAAGAAACATACAAATTATATAAATGGAATATTAATAATATTTAGCTATTTCTTTCGAAACGCCCCACCATACGAATATTGGTTCATAAGTATACCGAATGGAATAACAATTGTTGTATATACGAGTGAAATAATTCTATGAAAGCTATTTCAAAAGGAAAATTCTATCAGATTTTTTCAAAAAGAAAAGTGTATCCTTACGTAACTTAAGCGTTTAGAGCTTTGTATAGTCATTATATGATCACGGTGAATGAATCGGACTTATTAGTATATAAACTATTGTTTTGCTCACCTTATCACTCAAATTGTCGGTATCCTATACAAAAATGAATATAATCTCAGACAAGAATTTTCAATCATAGATGTTATCTCGCATTGTAGAATGATATATAAAAGTGATTATAGTGGTATAGGTAATATGCGTCCTAAATAAATACTCTGGAGCTGATAGAATAAAATTGATATCTCTTTGTACGTAAAGTCTGATAAGATTTGGGAGTGAATGCAGCGAATGAGAAATGAGGTGATTTGCTCTTGATTTTCTCCCTAATACAGAACGCTGTCAGCGGAAAATTAAAGTGCCTTGGAAAGACCATTTTCATAGCGTTTAATAATAAGCATTATTCAGCATAACTCATAACTCTCATTACCACACCTAGGACCAATATCGAGAAAAAAGGAAATGAAATAATCATCCTCTATGCAAGACCAAATAGAAATGAAAAACAATCGATTCATCAAGGCATAGTAGCAGGAAATAAAATGGTGTATCTTAGCTAATAAATCTTTGGTGCCATACATAACTGGCGGATCTCTTGCTAAATGTATTGGAAAATTTTGAGAGGCAGAACTGACAGCTTTGCCCTCATAAACACTCCATTGGTTGGAACCAACAGCCGTCAAATACTTGAATATATGCGTTGATTTGTTAAGCTTCATCAACTAAGCATGTGAAACATAGGACTAAAATATCACTCTCTCGTCATTTTCCCCTAGGAATTAAATTCTCATACTGGCTTTCTGATGTTTACTCCATCTCAAACACCTGTTACTTTTCATTGTACTCGAGTCGGCATTCTTAAGAAGAAGAAAAAGTCTTAATTTGGCCGTCGTCAACCTGTCTAGCGTCGCCATTTTCTCTACCGATTAATTATTCTTGGCAAAGTGCCTTTGTTTGCACTTAACGAAGCGGGGGCCCTTTCCTTCAGCTCCCGTTTCATTTTTAATTCTCCCACCGACCTTGGGATTTATAAGGAAGAGGTTTCTCTTTATTTCGGCTCCATAATGGGGCGATCGGAAGCGCGGGAACACGTTCGGAACCTTTGCAAAGGTTAAGATGAAGTGCGTAAAGAAGGGAAGGAATTATAAAATGCTCTCGAGAATTAAAACCGAAGAGCAAACGCTGGGGTAAAGAAGACAAAAAAGCTCGTTTTCGAAAGTTAATGAACGGTTAAAGTTCCATTAGACATCAAAGTAAATATTTACCCTTTTCCGCTTGTTTGCGTAAAATATTTGGAAGCGCGGAGGAGAGGGGCTTTCAATAGTCCTTTTATCGTTTATCAACGCCTCGTATTCGAGCACTCGGAAGGTATTTGATGGTGCAATTAGAAACTGTCTCTGAACTAAAGAAAACCCCTCGAGAATAGTTAATAACATCCCTTCAATCTTGTGTCGCTCAGAATCTACCTGCAATGACAAAGCATTTGAGATAGTGAAAAAACCAATCTCTTCGTCCTTGACTTCGTGAAATTTCGTATTAAAATACAAAATGAGAAATCAACCTTGTCTTTGTCCACAAATAATAAATGATACTGCCGGTTTCAACGTGTTCACATCATCTACAGGTGTGGTTGAAATATCAGGTGTTGGGTAGGTATTGCTATTTTAAGGCATCTCTTATTTTCTTTTATTCTTGTGAATGTACTCTGGCCGGTTTCCGATGTATATAAACTCGACTCCTTAGAGCAATATATATTCAGGAAATAAAAGAGGCTGGAATCTCCCACTTAGTTAACCAGCATTTATTTCGTTTCACCTCTTCTTTGATTTACGCAGTCCACCACCACAAACTCGCCAATTCAACCAACTCATAGCATTTCCATTTCTACCCCAACCCTTTTCCATCCCTCATTTACTTACTTCGCTTTTTAAACGTCTCAAAGCTGAAAATGACGTAAACAGGTCGAAACTGTTAATGTAATTTATCATTTATAGAATAAAGAGAATTTTTTTTCTTTTTCAATCTTGCATTGCAGATAAATTCCGTTTCAATAAATTATTCAAGGTCAACTTATCAAGATTTGAAGATTAATTCATCGAAGACTGTTGGTGTTGAGTTTGCTATCCCTCACTTTATCAAACTTTAAATCAGAAATAGATCTCATTCCTTGGTTTTTGAAATGAATCACTGAAAATTAATTCTTGATGATAGTAAGTGTAGTATATCTTTTCACCGTCGTTGACGAGATATAACCGAAATGATGCAAAAGGAACGCCTTACTCGAGTAGAAATTATAATCATATCCTTTGAAAGACTAAACATGTTTGCAAATATTTTAGAAATGAAAAACGCACAAATTCATGCATTCACGAAAATGCAGTAAATATTTTCATTTTTCATTTTCCACACAGTTGTAAACATTTTAACGAAGTTTGATGAAATTACAAAAGTAGCGAATAGTAATACACAGCGGGGAACCTCGTAATCAAAGGAAGTGCGTTAGATTTAGGTCACAATATCACAGGCAAAAATCTCGAATACGAGATTTAAATTAATACATTTTGAATATTATTCGTTTCCCTGCACTTCCAATATTAATACATTCCGTGGTGAGTTCAGAGAAGAAGACTCATTGAAGCCTATTCTGGATTAGTTTGCACTTACAGTTGATTTCATTGCAGATCCAAGTATTATCAAAGTATCACCGAAGAGGATTGAGCGAAGCCTCTTTATTTGGCGAAGTTACAACCAGAGCAACCAAAATATTGACAGGAATGGGGTTCGAACCCAGATCTTCCTTTTTTCGGGAAGATATTCTATGCTGAACAAGTATTCCGTCAACTAGAATTGACTCCGCATGGTAGTTTATTGGTAAGAATGTCTGCTCGGGAAGTGGGTTTGCTAGGTTCATGTCTTAGTCATATTGAACATTTCGCTGCTGGTTTTCCTTAAGTTTCCAGCAGTATACCTCCATGAGGATAGCCGAGCAGTTTAATATCCTTCTATCACCCTTACCATATAATTCTATGCAAAATTACAATATTGAGATGTATATAACTTTTAAATATAAATAATTATACGTTAAATAAATCCAATATAATGGAACTCACACTTGCAAATAAGTACTTCCATGAATGACTCTGCTCAATAGATATAGTTCAATAATTGATTCACTAGTGGGAAGGCTGCTGTTTTACCTGGACAGTCCAATCTGGGACTGTCCCGTCTATATCACCGAAAAATGTACTTAATCCTGTTAAAGTAATGAAAAATCACCAAGAATGTGATTTTTCCACTTCAGTTTCTCAACTGCACAAAGAATGGGATATCTAAATATATTAATTCACAAACCACTGAGAAAACTAGCATTTTCGGCTGTAGATAACTTGAAAGAGTTCAACTATTACTTAAATTTTATAACAATAAGTATTCCAAAAGAAATTTGGGGTAAAATTTTCTATTATAAGGATTGTTAAATTCACAAAAGTTCTCACTTTAAAGATTCAAATGACACTACTGCTTCTCCTTTAAAGTGTATTTATCCTCTGCAAATTGATAGTTCATTTACTCTCAGAAACTATAGGTGCCTTGTCTCCTTTTTCAGATGAAATTCTCATCGATATAATCGTCAACACCCCTTCAAATAATATCAGCACTCAGGGAATGTGAATATTTCTCGATAAAACTTGAGTGAAATAATATGTCCCTATTTACTGATGAGAAATTTTCCATTTTCAACTAGATAGGATATGGTCAGCCAACAAATAGTTTGAACGCTTAAGCAGGTACAGTTGTCACTTTGGAGCCACTCGGCAGTTAAGATGGTTTCTCGATTCTGCAATTGAATCTGACTTTGAAGCAGGGTAGAGAAATCATCAATAAAACATAAGACGTTTTGGCCTTGTGATAATGCATCCCTTGACGACAGAAGGCATTGGAGTCTCTCACGAGGAAAAATGAAACCTGCGCGGGTGTAATCGTCAAAAGGAAGACATTGAGATATCTGCCGGTAACATCTAAATAAATAAAAAAAACTTACATTGTTAGTCGCAGTACATGACGATCATGCAGATAATAGAACCTTTGCTTTCCATAAAGTCCTTCACACAGCCTTTATTTCTATAACTTCTACGATTATGTATTCTGAAAATCGAAATAATCATAAATGAACTTCACAGAACAAACTGAAAAATACTCTGAAAGAATATATGAATACTGTTCTTATACACCAAAAATCAAACGGGGATGGAGAAAAATTGCGAAAAACTTTAATTTTGAGATGCAGAAATATTAACCATGATGGTCACTCCTCGGGTATTAAAGATAAAGCGCAAATAAGTTCATCCACATTATAATATAATACATTAAGATGGGAATGTGTTTACTACAATTAAATTATCTCTGCTTACAAGATCTGCGGTCATGTGAAGAAAACGCTTGATGTTTCCATGAAATAATCGAAAATAAAGAGCTATGTAGGTAAATAATAATAAATGGCTTATTTACATAAATAATAAACCTTAAATAAAATACAAGTAAAAATCTGGATTATACTTGTTTTCTGATTTTTCGTGCATCTCTCTCCATCATTAATGTGTATAATTGTAATTAAATGTATAGTGTAATATAATTTTTATATGTATATCGATAATAGTATAATAATAAGTTTACTCTATTTTTGCATTATGCCTCGCGCTATGCAACAGCAACCCAATCTCTACTCTTACTTTTCATTAACTTTTTATCGATTCATAATATCATTAAAAGCTAAATAGCTGCCTAATTTCATTTGTTTCGCTCGATATCGATACGCGGTCTTATTGGAAAAAACCGGAAGTAATCTTCGGCTATTTTATAGTTAAGTGCTGATTTTAGAGCAATATTAACGATATCTTGGTCCTAAGAATACCCAACTTGATTCTATACTTGATTTAGATTGGGATAAATTGTGAAGTACGTAGACAAATATTTCAATACTGTTTACAAACAGAAAGCTGAAACCCTTACTACTAAGACAAGGGTGGTTGGATAATATATCTTGTTGCGATCGACGTTAATACTAATATCTGGACTGCAATCTACAAATAGAAGCAGAATTTGGCATTTGCCGAAGCGAAAATTATTATACAAATTATTTTCGCGTCTTATTTTATATTTAAGTATTGCTTGAGAAGATTATAGTCATTGCAGATGTATTACAAACATAGAAACTTGAAGTAATGAAGATTAGTCGAAAAAAACGTGAATAAAAATCATCCAAAAGATTTTCTTCGATCACTTCTCGCGATCGACCAAATATCCCTCGATAATTCGATTGACCTAATGGCATTCGTTGTGCTAAAACAATTGCAACTACCCTCTAACAATACCTACCTACCTACCCTAAACAGCCATTTTCATGTTGGTACCGGAAAATGTTAATAAAATTCCAGGTATAGAGTGATTTGCTATAAAAGTTACTAAGGTGTTCTAGGGAAGCAGGTGGAAGGCGTAGAATGATTTAAGTAAGCTGGATGATATGAATGTAAAACTAGAAGTGCTAAAAAATTGGAAGGTTTTAATTATTGAATACATACGAGGGCAGAAGAAATGGGTGATTTGTAAATTGAGATGAAAGGGATCGCCTAAAGAAGTAAATGAAAGTAGATTAAAATGAATAGGAAGTAGGAAAAACAAATTTCAAGCATTTAGGGTGATATAAAGAGCGGAATTATAGTAGCTTTAAGAAGGATAGGTTAAAATAGCATTTCATGGAACGAGCCCAACAAGAGGAAAAAATCTCTAATCCATCTGCCAATTAACAACTTTAATTTGAGCACTATTAATGATATATCCTTCCTTGACAACGATCCAATTTTTAAAATAATTGTATAGATGAAGAAAAAAAACGCTACTCAAGATAATGAAAGGTAAAAATCTACTATAGAGGAATATTAGACAGAAATGAAGTCAAACGGTTAAATGACATTAGAGAAACTCTCCGAGAAAGTCGCATTCTCATGGGAGTGCGTTTGGGACCTTCTAAATAGCGTTGACATCAATTTTCGATTCCCTTAATGATGCATGGACGGAGGAAGATAACCCGAGATACCGCGTGGAATTCGGAGCAGAACACTTATATTGGTAAATATCGCGCGTTGCCATGTGATACGGTAACGCACCAATGGCTTTATCTGTTCCAGACCTATCCATCTCGTGAATTTCCTAATTCAAGATACTCCGTTCAATTTGGGTGGGACAGTACCAGGAAGTGTTGTAACTGATCTACGAGTGGGAAACGTGAAGCAGCCGAAAGATAACCTTTCACTGTCAAGAGATATTAGATAGATTAATTAAACTCATCATCTCTAGAAAGAATACGAGGAAAAGAAATTCCACTATCACTAATGCTTGGATAGATCAAAATCATAAGAGTTGTAAGGAAAGATAAATATCCACTAGATCACTAGAAAACTGTTTTTGTCCTATAAAGGGCCGCATATGGGATAATTGTCGTGCTTACAGCCACATCAGCAATAATTTTTATAGTTAAAAAAATTTCCCTATGAGATAATTATTTAATATCGTAATAAATATATCCAAATTAATAGGAAACAAAACTGGCGTCCAATTGAATTGCTCTAAAATATCTTATAATTTATTTTTAAAAAATAATGTGTTTAGATAAATATGCTAAAAGTTCTTATCATGATTTAAATGTAAATAATTAATATTATCCTTTTAATTATAATATTGTAATAATAATAATTGTATTGGGGAAACGATGAGTAATTATGACTGATTGTGTGTGCGAGGTTATAATGTTTTTCTTAGGATGAGCTAACTTTTGACTAAGGTTTCCTTAAAAAGGTAAATTTTTATGCTTCAGTGGTGGGTTGCAATAAGTATTTTACGGTAAATAAGAATTAATATAATTAATAAAACAGTATTAATAATTTAATAAATAAGTATTGTATGTACTTGTGTAATCAGCATTGCCATTACACATAATTTCGCTACTTTTACGAAAATAATGGTCCTTGGTTCGTAATCATGGTGCCTCAATCATGAACCTTTGCGATAAATTGAATGAAATGGTTTTACACGAAGTACGGCCAAAAACGATTGATTACTTTTCTATAAACTCACGTAAATTTCAGTTCGATCGTAATTCTACTGATAAATTCAAAATATAATTTTATAGTGATGCTTCAGATATGAACGCTTCGAAAATTGATTTAATTGAATATTAGTTCTTCAAAGTTTACAATAAAGGGATCGTTTTAATGAATAAATAAAAAATATATTAGAAATTTATGAAGGAAAAATGATTCCCTCGAGGCACATAAAAATGTTGATAAGAGAAAATAAAATATTCTCATATGTAACAGGATATTGTATCAAAGTGAGTGTGTTTGTATGCTGCAGTTTCTGTTTGGGATAATTGGAGATTTATTTCCCCTATGAGAAAGAAAAATTTTCCAATTATGTATGGAAAATGTTACACATTGCATCGATTTTTATAGATATACCTCTGGTTATTTAAATCCTCTTTCATATATTTCAAGGCCACGTTTTTTATCTGTTCAGCCTTAATATAACGCAGTTCCCCATCAGTGTTATCTTTTAGAATGCTCTCAAATTCAGGGATTTTTTTCTTAGTTTTCTATTTGCTGTATTTATTTTACACACGATATTAATTTGTTTCAGAATAACTGTTAAAATCCATTAACGATCTCCTCCTGAAACATAACCAACGAGTGGGAGTACTCCAATGTCAATTTTAATTGATATCAATACGGAAAGCAATTTCCCGCTTCTTGAAATCGCATCCAAACGAGCACAAAGAATAGGAATTGACTGGAGAAGTTTTTCACGCTACTCCAAACAAGCAGCGTCTGTTTGAGCCATAACAGTATTTCTCCTCTAATTAGCGCTCTGTATTTCATCCTCCTTGACGTATCTGGCTCTTGTCCCGACCTCTAAATTGCCCCCATATATTCCTTTTTCCTCGTCGATCAATGGCTCCGTGTTTTCCCTTTCGCGCGCTGCCAAATGATCGACATCGATTTTCCACTTAAGCGCACCGGAAATTACCTAAATCTTCATTCTCCGAAGACAGGAGGTATTAATATCCACATGACGCTGTTTCCGCCCAGTGTGTCGAATAAATGTATGCCATCGGATTTTCATTTCAAAGGAAAAGCCAAACTCCGCTATTATTTCGATTACACGAGTAGAGTCAAGGGCCTACCCCAAACTATCTATGATATCATGTATCTAATTGATATTGCTGTCGCCATCATGAAATTTGGTTCCTCCAAATATCCGACTAATTTGTGTACTTGGCGTAGTTTTACTCAACTTTAGCGAGAATGATAAAACCCTTACGTATTCCAATTCCAAATTAAATTGGAATGTCATAATATTTATTACGTCACGTTCAGGTGTCAGTCAGATAAAACAGAGCGATTTTAATTTTATGGCATAACATGAGGAGAGCCGAAATTAATAGGAATCTTTAACAAGAGATTTTAATGCAAACCATCGAAGGTATTTGGGGGTTTCTTTTTTACTCCTTAATTATGAGAATATATTTTAATCTATCATCTAAGCATCGTTACCGAACTCACGGCTCGACTTCTTTCGTGTTTTACTCTACGACGATCAAGTACTGTTTGGGATTAACATGTTTTCATACAGAATCGGTATAAAACTTTTTCCATTATCATTTCCATTATATTATTTTGAACTATAGCTGTTGATGCTCAGACAAAAAACTCGTTCAACTTTCTTCTTTTATGCAAATTATACTAGCTATAAGTTATACAGTATTCTGTAAGCCTACTTCTGGAACTCATTGATCTCTCTAAGTCATTTAATTTAATTTAAATTTTCATTACTTCTTTTCCTTCCAAACATCCACTTGTCGGAAAATTACATTAGGAGAAGTAAACAGCAACGGAACTTCGCTGAGTGCGTATTTAATTTTCTCAATACCCGAAGGAAACTTTCATTTTGACCATTATATAAATGAAATGATAGTTTTTTGAGTTAAAGTTTTGGAATAACTTTGGCTGAGTTGGGTTCAGTCAGTTGGATGAGGGTTGGGGAATAGTAATTTGTAATGGCCATTGATGTCAATTAAATAATAACAAATTCTACTATCTATCATTGGAATTTTCAACGAGGATTTAGCTAGGTAAAGTCAAATCTACGTAAATTTATTTTCAATATAATCAAGATTTAACACCTCTCCTCCCATCAACCCGGACTCAACCTAACCCATAAAAAGTTATTCCAAAACACTTCCACGAAAGTGGCAATACCCATGCCACGAAGTGGACTCTCGCCCAAGATTTTTACTCTCTCTGCGGAACGCCCGAATTCGGGATTTGCAAATAAAATACAAAATAAATGTTTTCAAAAGTATCTAGGAGGAATAAGAACTTTCCCGAGGCAACAACATGCCTCAAGCCGGTTTTGGTTATCTTCATAATTTTCGAGATTTGTATTCGACTTTTAATGATGCACTATCAATCCACCCCTTTATCTCTCCACCTCTCTATTTGAGGTTTCATGTTACCTCCAGATAGTCTACTTTATTCTTGAATGATTTGAGCTCTGTTCCGTCGAGTTGGTTTTGCTCTCTCGAGCGCAAAGAAAGGGATTTTGCCTACGGATGTATGAGAGGAACCGTATCGTCTGAATCTGAGAGAAAATGGCTACAAAGGAAATGGTTGTGAATAGAACTCACGTAAGAAACGAAAGAGTTAAAGCGAAACATTCCACGATTTCCTCCTTGTGTTTAAAAGAGCCTTCTAGTAAAAAAGTGGTCGGAAAATGAAAGATCTCTCTTAAAATACCGATCTAAGTCGTAACTTCAAAAGATAATATCGAAAGATTTTCGTCGCCAGCGGCTGTCTGTGCGGTTGAAGTGTTCCGCTGAAGAGTTAAGTAAATTTTGAGGAAAGGAAATTTGCAGCTAAATTTTCCGTAATTCATCATCACCCGCACGAACAAAGGAATGGAAAAGGAACTCCACAGTTCACATCAGATGAGCCGGGTTTGATTGAAACTTACCGATATAACAGGGTTTAAAAGAAAGTCACAGAAACTGCTCGTTATAATTCGTGATATATTAATTACCGATTCGATGAGGGAGATTTAGGATCCTCTCTCACAATCGTACATACATTTAGCTAAATTAAATACTAGGTAGAAAAATACCTCACAGAGATAGCCCTTCAACTCCAATTAGTACTCATCCTATGTATTAAAAAGAAACGAAATTTAACTTTATCTTTCCCTTTGTATATAATAGAAAAATATTTATTTTTATTTTGATGGCGATAGTGCCAAGTTAATTGGTCTATTCAAATTTTTATGAGCATTATCTTTAATGAAATTAGGATATTAGCGGATATAACTAAGAAAATCTTATAAACTTCACAGATTCAGGCGAGGTGTTGTGGTAATCCATAATGGAAAGGAACTATGAAAGATTTGTACTTTTACCACAAAATTTTTATTTTAACAAAAACAACCACTACACGACCGGTTTCAAAGATTAATCTTCATCTTCTGGTGATGAAGATTAATCGTGGTCGTGTAGTGGTTGTTTTTGTTAAAATAAAAATTTTGCGGTAAAAGTACAAATCTTTCATAGTTCCTTTTCTAAGAAAATCTTTTTACGTAACGACTGTCACTTACCAAACTATATGATATTTCACTAGCTTTAGCCAGCTTTGATCTTATCTCCCATTATTTTCTACAAACAAACACAGATTTTTTAAATACTCGGTTACAAATTCTTTATTCTTATTTTATTCTCATGATTTCAATTTCACATGAAATTGATTTAAGTTGCAAAGAACAAATGTTCATTCACTTCTATCCTTTCCAACTCCCTCTTACTTCTGACATTAAGCCTTCTCTCTAGCAAGTGCGACTAAAAACTCATTTTACTGTGAAAAATTGAATAGTTGTATATGTTGCATTCCAAGCGATATTCAAATGTAAGTTTTACAGAAGTAAATCTCTGGTCTGGAGGATTTAATTCCCAAATTATTTCACTATTTCTAAAAAGTTTTATTTATCACAAAATCTTCAGTTGAAACATCAGATGATTAATAATTTAAAATACGGGGTATAATGTTGAATAAATAGCTATTGACTGAATGTTAGAAAACATTGTAACTTAATCCTGAATTTCATCTTTTCCTTTGTAAATATTAAAAAATGATCAAATAATACTCGAATAGAAAATTTTATTTTATCATTGTGACTTCTATCTACGAAAAGTTGATGTCTCTATCAGATTTTCAAACAATCCCATCTCCTACTGCCTGCTATTATCTGATAAACACAATAGCCTGTTATTTTCCTCCCCTCCCTAACGTTTCCCATTCGAGGATCATTTCTACGGCATCTGTTATCCTAAACTTACCTATAACGAGCTGGATTCCTTCTGACTTTCTCTATTTTTTATGCGCCAGTTCTCATGAGTATCCCACACTGTCGTATCATCTTCTAAGATCGGCCTGAGCAAGATTATGTATACTTAGCCTTACTACCGCTACCCCTTAAATTTCTCATGAAATGATGTAATGTCATATGAGTCTTCGCTAAGTTCAAATGATTTTCCCAATTTATGTCTCTGTGCATTGTGACTCCCTCAGACTTTCAGTGATCGGATATTTGTATAGTTTTTCCATTGAAGTGATATCTATTGGAAATGGGAATATGAAATCGATTTCTTATTTTATAATGAGATGTGCTTACTTTTACTCATACTCATTTTATGTTTTGTTATTCCTATCTTCTAAAGAATTTAAATCTATATGAAACTATAATCCCTATTCTCGTTATTTTTATCCGTCATTATAGAGTAAAATCACCCAATATAATAAAATGTACAGTTTAATATTATCAAGAAGGTCATTAATATAAATTAGGAAAAGTAAAGGCCTGATTACACTTCCTTGAGGTACTGCTGAAATTACATCGACATCCTTAGAATTTCCATCCACTCTTACATTATGAGTTTTATCAATAAGGGACTCTCTTACCCATAGGATTACCCTCATTCATTATTCAATTTTCTCAATTTGAGTCAAAATTTCTCATGCGGAACTATATGGAATGTCTTAGCGAAGTCTATGATAATATTATCTTCCGTACCTTTACCATCTACGGTGTGTACGAAATTGTAGCATAGTCTCAATAATTGAGTTTCACATGAAAATCCTTTTCTAAACCAATGACATCGCTCTCTAATCTCATTTTTCCCTTCTCAGTAACTTCTAAAGTATTCCTCTAAGATTTTCTCCATAATTTTACAAGCAACGAAAGGTATGTACACTAACCGTCCTATAACGTGTGTTCCACCTCAAAGCTTATAGATGGGTATAGCTGTGACTTTATCAGTCTGTTGGCAGCCAATAATTATTCAGAGTTGCATTGGATGCATGTTTTATGTAAGGAAAATTTTAATCGATCCAAGCATTGGAGCCTATGTTGCTATATCATCTGGTTCTCTCGATCAATTTTTTCTAAATGCATAATATTAAGAACCGAATAATATTAATAGTTCATATAATAAGTAATAATGAACACCGCGATTTAGGATACTTCCAGAACGAGGTGTGGGGTAATCAAACGCAATATATCCATAGAAAGAGGTATTTATTCGAATTTGCCTAATATATTTACTCGTTGTTACTAGTTGATAGAAATGTTAATATAATAGTTGTAATGATTAGTAAGCTTTCTCGCGTAGTGAAGAAGGATTATCTGAGTAATCGGTCACCCTCTTGCCAGACGGATGCTCTAACCATCACAGCTTTACAGGCATATACACATCTTTGCAAGTTACGACTGCTCGTTGGATTCTGATTATCCTTCGATTCTTTTTCCAAAAATACAGCACTTGTACCATGCGATACCCATTAATTACTTTTCGCCCTTCTGAGCAGCGGATATTATATGAAAAAAATAACTTCCGTTTTTTCATTCTTTTGCTGACATTGATTTGTCACAACACAATTCTCGTATAGTAAAATTAATATTGACTCTTGCTGTTTATCTCTCAAAAGGTTTGCATAAACTTTAAAAAATATAGTAAATATAGAGTTCCAAATTCAATCTTCAATTTCATTGCCCCTTATATTAAATTCATAATAATTATTCCTAATTATTTGCATTACTATGTATAAAATATTTATTGATGGACAAGCTGTCTCTTCGTCACGACAACGCTCATATGTCTGACGCAAAGAGAAACCAAACGAGGGCGTGTTTACTCCCATATCCTGCGGTTTATTTGTCCTGCAATGCACACATTTATTTCGATGTGAAAAAATATATTCTGTTTAATTGAAACTGCCATGTTTGCAAAGCACTAAAAAGCTAACGATGGTAAAGAGACAGAAAAATACAAGTGAATCATTCACACTATTTAAATGGACGTGTTATTTTTCATTTTAAGAAAAAATATTAACAAGACATATTATTATATTAAAAAATTAATTATGTAATATAAATTATCGGAAAAATCATTCACAACATACATACAACACACATCACAACAAAATAATAGAATGGGGAGATTAAAAAATTAAATGAAGGTGTTAAAAATCTTTATGGATAAACTATCAGCAACACATGGCAAGAATTTTAGAATAGTAACGTGACCTTGCATAAAAAATAAATCTATATAAAATTATAAGGATGAAAGGGAATGCATAAAAACGCAAGGATCTCTGAACCGTGAGATGTTCTCAAAGATACAAAAGTATGGACAATTGTAGTAAATAAATATTACAAAGTACTTGATAAACCGAAAATTTATGGAGCGAATATGCATATATTTCCATTTACAAATTTATACTTCGTAACTTCGAAAGCCGGAATCAATTTTACTTGTTTCGTAAACGTATTGGCAGGTGAAATTCCACGAACTCAAGATTAATCAAATTAATTTCCTATATTGATAATCTTAAAAAAAATTACTTAATATAATACACCGAAGACGACAAGAAATTCTTTATTCAAGATTACTTGGAAAAGACTATCAAATACTCTTGGTAAAAGTATTTCTGCCTATTCCAAGATACACCGTAGAGAGCTTACGAAACTCCAATTTGGAATAAAACAATGGATCGTAAGTTCGGCGAAAATATTGGCGTCAGTGAAAGAGAATGACTTCCTGCATGGCCTCTTTATAGAAAGTACAAGTCCAGCCATCGGATTGTACTGATCCTCGCGGAAATCAAATTGTTACGACTTCTCGTTGGATTTCGAAGTGAACGACTCTCGGACAGAAATAAACGTTGACCCAACTTTCGCCGCCAAAATTGGAATTACGGTCGAACGATCGGAGCAAATGGAGACTCTTGTATCTAATGGTCGATGCGTGGATTATTCTCGCAAGGATTCAACGACCAGATTACGGCTGCTTTGGCTACTTCGGCGTATGATACTTTAGCACGGCCTGCAGTGCCACGTAGCGGCCGAAAGAGAAAGCTCCACGGATCGTGATTCATCTGATAACAGCAGTAAACTTTTGGAACGCAAGAACACACATCGTTTACACGCTTCTGATAACCTCCCGGACGTATTTTTGGAAGCATCTGGCAAGCGATACATATAATTAATGTACGTATGTGTTATAGCATTATATAAATGTCGTAATAATGCAATCAAAGTAGAAAAAGATACTGACAAAGTTTTTCATAAAATATTGTATTTTAAAACACGAAATCGAAGGATTCACGCTGTATATTATTATCAGCTGCTTTTGCCTACATATCGCACATTAATAAAATACATAGTAATTTGTACACACACGTAAAACCATATAAACATTTTTCGTTAATATGAATTTATCTTTCTAGCATTTTATAAATAACAAAATATTGGAAGCAGAAGTATTCCAACTATATTTTTCGAGATACTCGCGATGATAAGCTTCTTCCTTTTTTTTTAGATATTTTTTTCATGAGCTTCTTTTGAAACAGCAAAAAGGAATTTTCGACTGCCAATTTTACGTTGATATTATAATATTATTAAGAAATATTATTCTACTCATGAGTAACATTCGTGAATTAAATTAAAACTCATATCTCACTTTATGAACTCATGTCTGAGATTTTTTAACCTCAGAAAGGCATCATCGCACCTTAGAAAGTCTTAGAAAGAATAAGATAAAATTTTGAATTGCAAAAAATGATAATATTATGTTGATATTTTATTTGTTTATCCTCGTGAAAGTTCCCAAGCTTTATCCAAGTTCGTGAATCATATTTCAAGAAGTTTACAAATGAAATACTGTTTGTTAACTTTGGGTGTAATGTTTACCACCTTAGGAAGCTGTAAACGTATTAATTTAAATTAAATTAACGGCAGAATTCAATAGACAGCCGTATCAATAACTGTAGGTATCTAAAGGAACATTTTTCCGAATATATTCTTCTAAAAATTAAAAGATAATAATTCCTAAATTTCATGTAGAACTTGGTATAAATTCATCTCAAAGTAAAACTCAATATGCCTCAATATCGATAATTCTGGTATCTACGTTGAATAACTTCGTGATATACCCAGCTGAAGATTAAAAGAAAACAATACACGGATATACTCCCACCTTATCGTGGCCGAGGTGGCTGTTGTAGAATCTCATGAACATCCTCGTCATACAAGAAATTATCTCTATCTTTAATTAGCCTAATTCCATGGTAAATATCATCATCATATGCATTATATGAGATTTCATGTTTACTTAGAGAATGCATCATTCCATCTACACATAGGTGCTGAAATTTTTTCCATTCTATTTCCATTTATACGAAAATATGTTATTTTGGATATACGTGAAACCCATCTACTCCCCCAGTGCCAAACTGAAACTGTTTCGCATTAGAACCCTGTGTCAAGAGTCCCTAAAGATTAACCCAATGGCCCTGAGGGGAAAATAGCAATCGCTATGGGAATTATAGCTGTAGATGATCGGAAAGCCGATACCTGGGCAGAGTTATGGTTATGAATTATGCAGGCAAACATTACAAAGAAGAAGACTCATCGGACCGAAATTCATAAAAATAATACAGCTCTACAGTCGTACTATATTGTTATTATTTATTTGGGAGAATAAACAGTGGAGAACATGTTCTCATGTTTTTTCTCGTCAAACATCAATACACTACCCAAATATTAGGAGTGTTTTCAAACTCTCAATTAGTTGAAGAGGAATAATCATTTTTCGGATATAAACATATATTTCCAATACCCAATTTTTGATAAAGTTATGATATTAGAGGGTTAATAGTACCCAAAATTCTATTCACGTATTATCTCCCTTTTCAGATCAAGATAGGGTACACGTAATCAATTTTCATCCATGTATACTTCTCAAACAGGAAATAAACGTTATTAAAAATATAGGAATTCCCGATGTGTGGGCTTTATTACGACCTGGAATTCTATAACTGTTCGGCAAATTTTTCACTTGGAATGAATTTTTTTCAATTGCTTAATAAATCGATACGACTCCCTGTTTCAATTATTTCTTATCTAATTTACTCTAATTTTTACGAAAAGCTATTTTAAGGAATACTTCTTAGTTTAATATCTCTGTTAGACGGTTTCACGAATATCATTGAATAATATCCTTTTTATTTAAAACGGATGAATACTTAGATTAAAAGTGTACAGAATCAACTTTAAAATTGAGGATTAACGACAGCATTAATGACCTTAATAATCAACGGGAAAATTAATCACATCAATCGCAGATATATTTGCAGTAAATTTACCTCTAAATGACTAAAATTATCAGTGAATTACATTTAACAGCCTTATTAATACATACAAAACTATTCGATGGATATCGAAAGATTCGACTCGTATAATTTTTTTCTTTTGAAATACTGGATAGAATTATTCATGAATCAATTATAAAAGTATTTTCACTACTTTTTTATTACAATAAAGAAGAACAAAAAGAAAAATTTTAAAAAATCCAAAAATGTTTACCAGAAATTTGTTTTGTCTTTGCCTATATTATAATCTCGTCTTTCTCATTTTAGCTATAATATCAAGATAATGCTCACTCTCAAGGATTGTTGGAAAAGGTTTCTCGAATAAATAACTAGATATCGGTGATCTTCCGCGAATTGGCGGATTTTACCTTATGGTTGCTGCATTGAGCAAAGAAAACTTTAATTTTCCCTCACTATCCTGATTTTAAAATGTTATATATAATCCTACATATCCTCAGTTCTAGAAACTAAAGCATGTTTATTCAGACGAGTTTTAGCTCATTGAATAATCACAGAGGAAATAATGAATGTAGAGATACGCGAATCCTACTTTATGGCCCATCCGGATGTTTTCTCCTAGGAAGTCAATTTACACGGAGGTCACATCTGCCTCTTCGCTGCGGAAAACTTCAAAATTGCAGGGCAACTGTTGTTTGGTTGCGATGATGGAGTTGGGTTTTTCGCGTCATCTCCACTTATTTGAAACGAAGGAGTAAACTAGATTTAACTGTCGCGGTCCATTAAGAAGAGGTGCGCTTTTCTCATTTCCAGCAAAAAGCAAGCTAGATTCCAATTCTTTTCTCACCGCACACTCCAGCGAAGGTGTCCAGGTTAATTTCGTCATCTTCCAATTCGCCTCTGTTTTATTTCTCTTTCCCACCGCAAATCCCTGCTATTTTGACCACGTGCTTCCTTCATATTCTCCTACAAATACATTTTGCCTCCACGCAGTTTCACAACCTTTCCCAAAACACGTCTCCCCTATTCTTTCATTTTCATTTATGAAATTTCCTCTCCATCTTATTCGCTCCACCGCTGTCCTCATACTGGCATCTCCTCTTGTTACCAAGGTCATCCTTTTGTTTTTCTCTCTTGAAATTTTGGAATTCATATCGCTTGTTCAAGTTCCCTACTCTCCGTGAAAGATATTCATAATATCAACACAAGAATACATTATTTATTCGTACATTCATATACGAATAAAGTACCAATCACCTATATTTTTCATCCGCTTAAATTCGCTTGAAATTGAAAATTTTATTTATCTTGCGCTATTATTTACTGCATTGTATACATTTAATAATAATTTAATTTTTGGAAAGACAGAATCTTTTCAAGACGGTCATACAATAAGTCAGTTACATAATGATATTTTAAGTATACCATGAGGGATGTTAGTTTACTTTATCGGAGCTCAAGAAAAGAATCTCAATCAATTCAAAATCGTGCTTTCTTTAATATATTCGGGTGCAAAAGTTTCTTTAATTCTACATTAATAGCAGCCTTTTCTCCCACTCCTTATGTTCTGCGAACAGCAAGTTGATTAATTTTTATAGATATATGGAGGCATAAAAAGCCATAAAATGAGTAGCGCGTATTCCGTTAAAAAGACCCTGAGTTCGATTCTAGGACGAGAATCTTGACATAGCATCTTGAGAAAATTGGAGAGCTATTTAAACCAAATAGTATCAAACAGCTTAGAAACAGCAAAGGTGGAGTGGGATCCGATACGCTGACCACGTATCACCAACATTAAATGTAACCTAGCTAGGTCACATCCATCGAAGGGATGCACGACAGTGACTTTTTTATGTAAATTTATGGAAAATTCCCATATCCATTTTTTCGGGGCGGCGACGGTGCTGACGACTTAGCGGTTCTCTTGTTACGATCAAATCGTTCACTCGAAAAGATTTCACCAAATCTAACTTGAGAAACGATAGCTGGTTTTAAGATATGTAAAAATCTTGTGCTTGAAGTTTTCATACCTTTTATTCTTATTTTGACGTGTTAATTAAATCAACTGATCAGAAGCTTGGACCTAGCTCTTCCAAGTTAATTAATTAAAATGATTTTCTATCTACATTTACATTTCGACTATTACGTCGATACGTAAGTAACGACGAAAGATATTCCGAATAAATAAACGCAGTCCTTTTTTAACCTTAGTGATAAATAGAACATTAAAAAATCGGTGAAACTATCCCTTATTTTTTATAATACTGATAAGAGGATGATTTCTTTTGGAGGTAGTTTTCAAGTTTCGTTGAAGATATATTACGGCGCAACTAATAAATTCAGTTAAGTACTACAATACATTCCTATTTTGATCTTAGTGATACAACGACTTTACAAAATTCAGTGAATCTATCCCATCTACTAATAAAAAGATGATTTTTTGAGAGATGCTGCTTAAGTTTCCTTGATAAGATTACGATGGAACTTTAAACTGTTCACAGGATAGTTCCTTATCCAAATCCATACTTCCATTTCGTAAGCGTTAACAAGCGCATATCCTTGGTACGAACATTCATTAAATATTCTAAGAAGAACTTCTTCCTTATCCCTTCCATATAATTTCGAGCTTCAACTCGCTTATAATCCGCGCGTGTCTGCACTCGAAGAAACGGGATTAATTAACTATTTTAAAATCTTGCTTCTCTCTTAAAACATGTCCATTATTCCAAATACCACATCAAAGAGTCTAATATTACCCATGAGATAAGACTCTTCCTCTGGTACTTAAAATTTAATTATTTATCCATCGTGCAGTTCATGAGATCTAATTTTCAGCATGTTTTCATCAACGATGGCCTAAAATATGAGAACCACAATTTACGTAATTTTCAAACTTCGCAAATCACTACATCGTCTGGCTTACTTATATTCGTGCAATAACCCTAGTTTTAGGGTTATTTATTAATCCAGTTAACACAACTTGTTTTTTTTACAACTCTCTTTTTTAGTTATAACTTAAATTTTTATTTATTCGTTTAAAATTTAACGACGTTCAGATATAAACCACGAGGAAAGGGATTTCATTGAAAAATTTAACCCTTCTTATTAAACAACCGTTTCGGCTGGAAATCATGAATTTTCTTATTAAATAAACGGAGTTTTACTTGAATTTTGCAAGTTTGGAAAATCATCATATTGAAAACTCCTGGTAGATTTTTCCCCTCATAAAAAGACGTGGGGGGAAGATAGGCTCATAATGCCTTCGGATTTAATATCAGGATATTTTATTAATATATCGAAAGTAATATTCTTATACTACTTTAATAAATAACGAAACTCATAGTCTTTGTAGTAGTTAATAACGGCAAGAATATTATTGACTATGGAACGCATCACGTAGAAACTTTGATTTTTACATCTTCGAATATGGAAAAGAAAGGATTTGATAAGAATGATGACTTTTTGGAATTTTGTATATTTTATCATCACATCGGATTTTCATTAACGGAACGAAAATTTACTTTTCTCTCTGGAAATACCGGGTGTTTCAGCTCTTTAATTTATAATCACGGTAATGACGCAGCTCGGGCATAGTTATACCCAGAGAAAGATTTTATGAAATATTTATACTTCCTATTTACATAGCTTTTACACTAATTATGTAAAATTCAAGTACGCACATATTTTCTATAATTTCTCCCATAATTAATCTTATAACTCATTAGCAGTGTTTAGCAGTAATTACCTTCGCGAACGATTAATTGAGTTCTGAAATACAACGCGCTAAAGTAGGGTTTAATAGCGGCAAAATACCCTTGAAATTATTTTCAAATTATTAGGTAAATATTTATGTTAGTAATTTCAAACTAGGTGTATGGATAGGCTAAAGATATAATTACTACCTCAACCCATTTAACTTCATGAGCATAATGTTAGGGACAACAATAGTAGGGACGTCTAATCACGAAACTCACTCACTTCAATCTCACGAAAAAAGTCAATGAATCGTAGATGGCAATTTTCGTGTCTCTATTTTCCTCTTATTGGATGTTTCTAATCCGTTTCTTACTTTCTTATGTACAGATTAAGTTGAATACTATGCAAAATTAGATTTAATAGAATAAGGGCGGGATTTTAGGTCTCTGCATTAGGTAATATTAGATTCAACTAAAAGCATCTCTTGCATGATAGCGTAAAATAGTTACATGCTGGCTGACAATAATCTAGATTTTGAGTATGGATGGAATTAGATCAAACCCAAAAGGGTGAAAATAGCCTATTTTCATAAAATTAAGAAGCTCAATGACATGAAATTAGAATTTCAAAAGAAACCGTTACGAAAGAAATGAGGTAATTCTTTCTAAGCAATAATCGAACGAAACGCAAACCAAAATGAATACCATAAAAATTGGATCCCAATCTCAATGCAATGATTCTGTTGTTGTAAATTTTATACACAAATACAAAGAGACAGAAATACAGTGCATAGCTATAGGTAATGACAGGAATGGCAAATAACATTAATAAAATAAGAAAAATTAAATGAATGTGGGCAGACGATGTAGATAAAAGAAATGATAACCTTAGAAAACAGTTGTTCTCAGCATGATAAAAAGAGATATGCAGAGACTAAGACAAAGAATGATGGACGAATAGAGCACAGATCATAATGCACACACCTAATGCCATTTAATTACCATCGAACCGTGGCACCAATTGGCAAATTAGGGTAATTCTAGATAAATATGCTAACCAAGTTGCGTCGGCTTTTGGAGGCGATAAATTGGGAGAATGAGGAAAGACCTTTCCGAAAAAATAAAGACTTCGGTAAAAACACATTCAAACATGAATTATAAGTAGGCTGACCATATTTCATTGCCCAGAAAATATGACATTTTCCATCTGTAACACGAGACAAATTTTTTCGCTCAATTTTTTCCGAAGCATGTTCTCATGACTTTAAAGTAGACATTAGAAAGAATTCTTGGACATTTTCTGATGGAAATTTTATCATAACCAGAGATAAAATTTCTGTAGTTAACGAGCACAAATGAACTATAAAGAACATGAATTAAATAAATTTTAAAGGTAAAATATTTTCATGTTTCGAAGCTAACCATTTTACTATATCCTCAATGTAATTTTTATAAAGATTAAAAGTCCGTGTAATTTTAAAATTCACTAAAAATGTATGAACAATGTTACTGTTAATCTCAACTCCTTTAATTTATTTGTAGTCGAAAATCTCAATTATTTTTATTTTGGTATTTAAAAGAATGCAATTTTTGCCGAAGGTCTTAACGGGAAAAATTCATTAATTGACCTTATGGACGGGATGGAATAGTTGAAAATCGTCCCGGTCCCGGTGAAAATAGGACTTATGGTCAGCCTAATCAGTCAGATCAGGAATATTTTTGTTTAAATTTGGACAAAAAGAATCACGCAGAGAGAAATTCCTACGTTCCATTAAAAATCAAATAATGATGAATTTAAATTACAACGAACACAGTGATAATATACGCATAAACATTAACACATACACACTATGGTATGATATTTCTACTTATATTAACTAAAAAATGTCAGCTTCTAATTCTTATATAAGCAAAATTGATAGAAGAACAATATATATTCCCAAAAATAAGATTCAATCAGCCGAAGTGAAAAGTAATCAATTGAGTAGAAGGAAAAAGGGAGTTTATCCAGGGCATTCCACACACACAGTGTTTCGCCCGAGAGACGGTTCGCTCAGCAACGGATCACCCATAGTAAATTTCACCTGGAGACATCTCACACCATTCCTTTCTCTCAATGAATTCTCATAAGGGTGGATTCACCCAGGAGATGTTTCTCCCAAAAGATACTTAACCCTAAGGATATATCACGAAATGGTATTTTAAAAACGAGGAACGTATAATGGTACATATGGTTATCAGAAAATATGAGAGATAATTATACTTATCCTAAAATAAATATATAATTTGTTTACTTACACAACCGCTATCGACTTTCTTTATAATTGAAGTCGTCAATATACACATCAGTGGATGTTGATTGACTGCTATTTTTAAAATAGCTTGATTAAAGTTCTTATCTTTTCGGACTTATCTTCTTTATGCTATACCCGCTTTTCAAAATACCAATACGATCTCTGTGGTAAAATATCGTTTGGGTGAAATATCCTTCGAGTAAAATATCTCTTGGGCGAACCGACTCCTGTGAAAAATCCTTGGGTGAAATGTCTTGGGTGAAAATTGCCGTGAGTGATCTCTTACTGGGCAAACCATCTTTTGGGTGAAACGTCTTTGAGAGAAAAGTTCCTTAGGAGAAAAACTTTGGATGAAATATCCTCTAAACTTGAAAAAGGGCTTTAATTTGGGTAATGGAGAGTACGTATTTGTAGCCGTTATATAAAACGAGATTAAAGCTAGAAGTAAAGGAGAAATATGAATGAAATAAATAAATGAAAGAATCGTACTGATAAATAACAATGGAAAGATGAGTTTTTTCTCTTCTCTTGGAGAGAATTGGCAATTTCCGCTAAATAAAGCTCCATTCCGCGGATTACATTAAAACAGTTAAAAAATTACGTTTCCCTCTTCCCCTTTCCGGTCTTGAATTACATTCCAAATCCATTTGTCTTTTTAGGAATAATGGAAAATGATGCCATGCCCCTCGCTTAATCTCTATCATTTAACAGAGAGAGTATTAATACGGAAAGGAATTTGAGAAATAAATTAAAACAAATTGAGATAACGAAAATATTTAAATAGAGAACTGATTAGGGATTCATTAAGAGCTACTTCATGGAGATTTTTATTCCGCTAAAAGAGAATTAAGAAAGTCACCGTTAATTGTAAGTACGGCTATTAAGATTTCAAACGTGGAACGTTACATGCAAGATGTAAAAATATACATGTAAGATGTAAAAATAAGAAAAAATATTATAAATTTTTGTCTTAACAAAGTAGCAAAGCTCTTTTATTTGATTTCACTGACATAAAAAATAGAAGGGATTTATTAATAATTAACGTGAAAGAATAACATAGTTGTATGTAATCTAAAATATGATAACTGAACATTAATCAATAGGGGAAACGTATTAAATTCACCAGTATATATTTCAGAAATAGAAAAGCAAGTCATAATCTTTAACATATATTTTTGTGGAAATAAATTGATACCGGCCACAAATGTTAGTTTATTACACAATAAGAGAGAGAATAAGGTATTTCTACTATTTTCTCTCAATTCGTATTACTTCTATGGTTCAATGGACCGTAAATCATCGAGAAAATACGAAAATGTTAGTTAAACTCCTCAGGCGGATGATTCTAATTAGTAATAGGCATCTCGAGAGAGGGAAATAGATGCGGTTGCGCGAATCCTTTTAGACTTCCGACATTCATATGCTTCTTCCCGAGTTTTACGGAACCTCGTAATTCTTTAGACATTTCGGCAGCGTTCGCAAAGCCAAAATGAGCGTAAAAACATTAGCGGAATTCCAACGCAGTTAACCCAATCACATGGGCAGGAAGAGCTCCAGGCATCCAACCTTTCCACGAGATGAACAAACAAGATTAAAACGGCTGTGTAAGGCAATTTGTCCTAGCGAAGAGAGCGAAGAGCGGGAGATTCAGCCGTGTCCTTGAAACGTGGAGCTACAGAACGTAATAAAGTCACTCTTTCCGCCTTAATTTGCTTGCCCTCAATTCCGAAGAACTCCCTTCCATTTTAATAACCGCATCACAGCTCTCGTAGAGGTAAGTAAAGGAATCATCTTCTTAATCTCTACGGCGAGGATTTTTCATTTCCCATTGCTTTCACTCCACATCGTCCTTTTGTACATCCGGCATTAATGTGGAGATGATTCTCGCAACTCTAACTGCCGGAGATCACTCTCAACCACTCCCGTATCATTTTATTCGAAGAAGGATATTCCAGTATCTCTTTCTGGATGCTCTTTCGGTTTCCCAACCGATATATAAGGACTGCATTCAGCGATTTCCCTTCGGATTTCCCCCTTATTTTTTATGACCGATTCCTAAGCATTCCCAACAGAGATTGTCTTCAAACTGCACTCCATCCGCTGCATTATGTAGATTTTATTCCATGGCATACCTCAAGTGGATGAATTCGTGTCTTTGTGCTTACCGCTTGGATATCGCTAACAGATAAAGGTTGAATGCCATTTAAAGAATCGAATAAATCCTTCCCTCTCGTTAAATGAATGGAACGATTCATTTTGAATTTCTATGACTCCCTCTATTTTTAGTTAAGATCATCTCTTGCTGCGGCCAAATCTATTAAAAGCCTACTGGCGGCTAAAGAGCAAAACACAGTTAAACCTATGTTAGAATATTTTTGTGGGAATTGAAGTATAGAGAAAATTTAGTTTTACTTCTGTGCGATTTGAATGAAAATGTAGGTAAGATTTGAAGAGTAATATTTTGATGAATACTATTGATGAAATGAAAGAATGTAAAACCATTTAAATATTATCTAATAGTATTAATATTAATCTTTTAAAATTTATAATTTTATTTAGTGTTTCCATTGTCAACTGACTTAGGGATACTCGTAACTTCGTGTCAAATAAATAACTTTTTAATACAGAATAATATTACAATCTCTAACAACACAGGAGAGATTAATCGCTGCTGAGTTAACACAGCGTTATTATATTGTAATTTTGGAAAAGAAGATGTGAATTTTTTGATTAGACAAGAATATAAATGGCCTTAAATAATAAGCTAATCTGCGAGGTAAAATCTCTCATTTGGATGCACTTCCCTTCAGGAGGATCTATTTGTACGTCATATTACTTTAAATTCTTATTTAAATGCAGTTAAATAAAAATAAATAAAAATGCAGTTAACCGTTATTGTTACTTATAAATCTAATTCTAGAATTTTTTTCTGATAAAGGTCATAAAAACGTATCGAATCAATGCATCCGCATAATTGTGATTAAAATCACTGCTTCATTGGTTTTTCATTAGCTTAGATTAATTAAAGTAAAGCCTATAGTAATGCGAGATCGAAGCTGAATACTTTCCTCTTATAATAAACCCATCTTCATGTAATGTTCACAGCAAATAAAAGAAAGGCATGTAAAATAGAGGAAAGTAAAGGAAAAAACGACCGATGGACCTAATGTGTATTTGATAAGCATTAGTAAGGGGAAGAATCCAATTTTGAGAAATACCCACATGAATCCAGATAAATATCTATACAAATGTTTACCAGAGTAATTAATGGAAATGTCACCAGGGTACGAACTCTGGTAGGGTTCTCAACCTCTGCGCTAAACTTACTTCCTCCCGGTTTGAAACAAATGCTGCTTCGACTTAGAATCACGGTCATTAATCAACTCGTAAGAGTTGCTCGTAAAGTTCCTTCTTATCCCTTGCAGAATTCAGTCTTTTACAAACTTAAATTGGATACATTTGTCCTAAATAGAGATAAGTATCAAAATCGGAATATTGAATAAAGATTCTTATATCCGTCGTGAATTATTGTTTTTTATTCTAAATCTCCAAAAAGTTGATAAAGTGGACGAAAATTTTAAATCGTTTTGTATATATAAACAACCCATCTCCCTGACGACCAAGGCGATATTTGATTCAGAGCCTACACATCATACCTGTATGCATTTTCCTATAAGAATATATGAGGAATTTAAACCTATTTAAAAAGGATAGGAGTATGCTTATGCTCTATTGAAGGAAAAGCAAAACATCCTTTCCGATTGCGACAAACTAACAGTATGGACAAACTTTCGACCACGTAAAAGTGAGTTTTAATCGGATCAATTTTCAAAAGGACAGTTAGGTATTGCTTTGTAGCGATAAAGGATTTGACGATTTGTTCGTGTATTTTCAGTTCTGAAGGGGAAGGAAAAATCTCAGGGAGACTTGAGAGATTTTCATAAAATACATTTTCATAAAAAAGAAACGTGATAAGGAAAGGATTTACATAATTTTTATAGTAAGGTTAGTATTTAAGGATTTTCCTAACTCTTCCCGCTTAATCCTTCACACTACATTCTGAATCACTTATTGAAGAGAACTTCTAGACGTTTAACATCGGTTCTAAGAATTAAGATTATTTTTTCTTATTTATTTAAATTTCTACGTTTTGGAAGATGAGAACCACTATAATCCAATCGATATGAGGTATGAGGTGATATGAGGTGGAACGCCATTGGGAAATAAATAAAATTTCTTCATACTTTCTACAAAACAATATTAAATCATACCGGTTTTGACTCAAGTCATATTCAGATCAACCTGAATATAACGTGAGTCAAAACCGATTGGAAACGATTGTTCTGCGGAAAGTATTAAGTGATTTTATTTCTTCTATACGGGAATCGTTTAATGTAATCCGCATCTTCCATCTTAACGTTGTACCCCTTAAAGTTTGCAACCGGAGATACTAAATGTGTTGCGTGTGATCGCTATTTCAGGATATTTCATTAATTAATTTTCAATTTAATATTATAGTAACTGTTTTTATAAAATTTATTTTATTATCGAGTAATAAACTTATATATAAAAGCCTGAGGTACGGGGGTGGCCCTCCTACATAAATCGTTGAAAATGACGTACGCATGTATCTTATGTAGGTCACCAGCTATTAGTTCCATGAGGAAATAACGGGTCGATGCAAATTATTCTTCAATTTTCCTTTGAGAAATTTGATACATTTTGAGTAATTTAGAGAGATCAGTGGGGGCCGCAGTAGATATATTTTTGATATAGTTTCTGTGGGAGTGGTGGATCATCAGGTTATCTATTAGCGTATGAGCAACAACTCGGATAATAAATTAACTTTTCTGCTAGATTATTATTTTAACAAACCAGAAAAAAACTACTTCAACATGAAATTTTGCGATGAAAGGTAACATTTAATAACCCTCTATTCCATACACTAACACACAGAAACATATAAATGGTCATTCTGTATCGAGGATAATAACTCAAAGGAGCAATATCTACTTCAGTATGCTTCAAATATAGCAAACAGGTTTGACGTTAATTACTAGGGGGTGTTTTTAATTAAGAAGTATGGAGGAACACTTTAACCTTTATTAACAAGTTTAATTTATTTGTAGCTGATCCGCTCGTTGTTCATCAACGAGGAAGGAGGATTTTTTAAATAACATTTGCGAATTCGTGGACTCAAAAAAAACATAAGTTGTTGTAACAAATGAGACGTTTAAATAACAGTAAATAATTATTTTCTGAACGAAAAGCAATAGTTACTTAATTTTTTTACATTTTTAGGTCCACTTCCAAATTTATAATTGGCATTTTAAACCAAAGGATTCAAAACCGAGGGTAGAGCAAAAACATACGAAAATTGGGTAAAAACTTCAAAAAATACATATGTAAACCCAAAGGGTAAAACAAACTCTAAGCACACATAAAATACTTTTTGTAAAACTCATTCTTGCTAAATATCTCCCAAATCCTCCAAAATAAATTAAATACTGAGAAATCCGCTTTTAAAATTAACAGCAGCACCAGCAACTTCAATGCGATAACATAGCAAACGGCTTTGAAGTGAATTTCCAGAACACGGAATTTTCAATTTGTATAGGAGAAAGCGTCCCTTGCTTTTTAGTTTCATTTAAATGCTCGATGGTTTTTGGCAAGTAAATAAAAATTGTTGAATAAGACACCCATTGCGACTTACTGACCTCCAAAAAAATTACTTTTCGAATTAAGACCAGCAATCTCAACTTCAGTTCGATTAAAATATACGAAATTTTAATTTTTTAAGATCAAGTATAAGTATAGCGGGTTAGAATGAAAAACTTTGGCCAAATTACGAATTTTTTCAGATTTTGAAACTTTAAAAACGCATGATTACTCTTAAATAAGTCATAAATACGATAAAGCAATACGACTATTATATCATTTACGTTCATTCTTGCGCACTTAAATTATCCTGAAGAGGCCGTACCAAATTTCGCTATGTATGCAGGTCTTCAATTTTCTTACATATTTAATCTAAATATTAGAGGAAATTCGTTCCCTTAGCTTGGAAAATAGTAGAAAATGACATCAACTTCATAGGCTAAAATAAAATTGAGATCCTCCATTCTGTTACATGAAGTAAGTAAATATTAAAATTTGATATTTAAAATGGAGTATTATGAAAGATAAACAACAAGTAGACTGCATAGAAGTTTGCTCGATTGACTTCCTAACTTTCTTTCGTATCAATTTGAATAAGAGGTTTGAATAGCTCTCCGTTAGCCAAATACGGCAGAGAAACATTGGGTCTCTTCCCGGAATGGAAAAACAGAAGCGGATCATAACTGATCTTCTAAGAATCGCCCATTTAGAATTTACCTTCCATAACTACTTTTACGCACTCCACCCATAAGGACAACATCATAGCTACCGAAATGTTTATTCTTAGAAGATTAGTAATCTACCACTTCCATTCTTTATTCGGGAATGGGGCTCGACCTTTCATGGACGGATTCGACCAACGGAAAGCTTCCAAACCTTTTATCGATTAACAGCCGAGTTCCAATTTATTTTCTTTCATTTACTTGAAATTGAAGACCTGTATTAATCGTAAAAATTGGTAAAGTTAGACCGCCAATATAATTTCACAGCGCAGTATCCAGCGTTAATGACAGACATCTTCGTTAAATTTAATAAAGAGTGTTTGTGTGAAGTTTCAAAGTCCTGACTTAAATAAAAAACATTTTCGTATATTTGGCAAGCTTTATTCCATACTAGCCCAATGTGAGGCGGCTCATTTACGACTGCATAATTGGTTTGTGCAGAGCAAACATGAAAACTGAGAGTAGAAAAGAAAGACATAAACTGACCAAATAAAGGCCTCAGAAAAATATGTAAATACAGACGGAATCTCAAGCGCTGAACACACAGGATATTTTTCTTTGAACGCTAAGTTTTTGCTAAAACTCTCCCAAAGTCTTCCAAACGATACACCTATTCTCTTTGAACTGATAAATATCTTCCATTTTATTAATCAGATTGGTCGTCAGAAGGATGAATTCTTTTCAACTCTAAAATATTTGTGACATTTTTATATTTTCTCAAGATTCTCTCCATTTCGAATCAAAGAGAATACTCCACAACTAAAATAAGTACCATTATTTAATCGCACTCCTCTTGATTTTTTGGTATGACTCTGAGTTTATAATTTAATTTTTCAGAATGTAAAGCATGCACGTTAATTTCAGTACACAAAACGTAGCTCGTTATCTGCGTGGCATAAACATTCAATAACATTGAAAGTCGTACAACTTCTCGTTCTCGACTTGAAGGCACAATTGAACACCCATGAATACATAGGCGCCACCAGAGACCCTTTTATTTAAGGGTTTTAATATATAATATTTTTATAAGAAGAAAATGTCAATATTTTCTGCATTTCGCTGATTCTGCATTTCGTAAGGGAAGAGGTATCACAACTTTGTATAAAAGTGTCTTGTCGCTTAATTATTGAGTAAGGTAATATCAAAAACGATAAAAATTAAACTATGAGGAAAGTTCGACTGAGACTTGTCTAAAGTTTATTCTTTCGGGGGAAAGGCACACCGTATATTGCAAAGATTATTCTGTCTCTCTCATTATAAACCTTAGCGTTTTCTGTTGAATAAATTAGTAGCTATTTTAATTTAGAAGCCTTGCTTACGTATTAACGAGGTATTCATTATTTAACAAAGCATTTCTGGAACTGCGGTATGAGACAGTTAAATGAGGGGACGTCGCGGTATCTGCGGACAACTTTATAGCTATTCTCGTTTTAATGAATCATGCCAATTGACAGAGAAATGAGTGGCCTTCTCACAGTTCATACAAGTTACAGAAAAATAAATATCTAGTAATTTCAGTTGCATAGATCCTTCTTTATAAGGATCTGTTTAAATATAAACCCCTTTTCAGAGATGTACGAACTCTCATTCATCTGCTTTGTTGTTCTCAACAAGAATTCCATTCTGACGTAATCACTAAGAAATCACTAAAGAAAGTCAATCTTGCTGTCATATCAGCGGGGGAAAGAGATAAAAGTCATTTTGATACATTGAAAAGATCAGTTATATAAGGATTTTAGCTGTATATAGAGAGGTGACTAAAGGAATTGCTTCTATTTAACATAAGGGCTTAGGCTAAATTAAAAGATTCAATATTCTCTTTGACCATTCACCACTACTAGTCTAGACCAGTCTACTTTTTACTACCCCTACCACTTCAATTCGTTCCAAAGTTCCAGTCAGTACTGTCTTATAGGCGAAAAGTAATTCTCATTCCAATCTCACCAGATCTGATGAAACCAGTGTAAACTATGAGTCTCACGATTAGTTTATCCCGTTCGTTCTGCGTACTCCTGGATAAATACTAATACGTTGAATTATTAACCCATAAGTTTTCCATACTGACTGGAGCGGTTGAAACGGACTATAGGACAGAATCAATGAACTCTAGTTCATGAATTATCTAGTTTAGAGGTGAGCTCCATGGATGACCTGTTGAATACTTGATTGATAATACAAAGAACATGTTTATTTGATTACAATAAAATAATATAACAACTAAAGCTGTTTTTCTTAAATAAATCATTAAATCATTACAACGACGAAGTATATAACTGATTTTTAATGGATAAATAAATCACTTATGCATCACCGATGGATTAATTATCATTCATTGATACAAAATTTCGATCTTATGACTATCCAATAAGAGGATTTTGAGAATCATGGCGGTTGTGGTTAGCCAAGGTTTGAGCAAAGGGCAAAATTGTCTGGACGGCGGAAAAGGCGGCATTGTTTCCTTTTGAAATTGTCAAATATTCTCTCCTAATTCTTACCATGATAGTATCTACATTGCTGGCTATACGCTGTTATGTAGGCTGGGATATAAATACCGTGATAATTCTCTTTCCTACCAAAGGGTCTGAAATTTATTAACAGATTTATGAGTAAGTTATTTCAACTACCTCAAAAAAAATCACGTCAATTAATACCCCCTTCCACACGCCGAAGGTGGCTTTCAGGATACGTATGTAGGTTTTTCGGAAAATAAGTGCATATTATTAATTTTATGATTATAGTATTGACTCTACTTCAGGTGCGTTCATGATTACCACTAATAGCCAGCATAAGCTTAACCGCTCACGGTGAAGAGATGTAATGTATCCACATTATATGGAACAACTACAAAGCTCAAGTACTCATCGAGGCTCCATCGGAGCAAGACAGTAATACGACTAGAGGTTCTTCACCAGAGATTACGATTACCGGTTTTATTTCACTCAGTGGAAGAGACCTAAATACACCATCCGCCGATCGTTTAATTCGAGCGCCTCTTCAAACAAAGGCTGCGCTTGTCGAACGCAGTCAAACTAACCTCCACTTCTGAATCCTGCCATAAATCTACAACCAATTCATTCGGCATTAACTTGCTTGAGTATCGGCTCTCTTCGTTCTTATAACAGATGGAAAAATCCCATAATGGAATATGGAAGATCTTGAGGATCCGCGCTTCCGAATCCCTAATAGTTTTCTTCGATTTCAGATCCGAATTTGTGGAAAGAAAACCATATTGTCATCTCATCTTCTCAACAATGAATTTCGTACCCGTTTACTTAAGATTTGGGTGTGGGAGTTGCTTATATAGATTCCGTTCGTCACATCCAATCAGATTCCTTTCAACGATACAAATTTGAGAGAACAATTATTTACACGCGCCTGAAAAATATGCAACCGCGATTTAAGGATCAATCAAAAGGATAAAACAACCGATTGGAAGGATGTGTACAATTTTAAATTTGGGAGCCTTTTTTTTTAACCCTGAAAGCTCTTACATCTTAGGAACGTTTTAGCTTTCGATCAGTATGATAGCATCTGTGGGAGTACAGATTTTTAAATAAACTAGAGAAGATGACATAAATGGAGATATTCTTTACTTTCGTCAGTTTTTGAAGTTAGATTTCCAAAATACAAAGATTGGCTATCGGAAAATGTGTATTAATGTAATGAAATGATATGTTGCGTATAAATAAACTTATGTCTTCTCATACTCTGTCCTAGTGACGATGACCTCAAAAACTTCACGTCTGGATATCCATTGTTGGGATATCCACATCTTTTGGACTTTCTAGAAGTAAAACAATTTGAATGAATGATTTACTTCGAGTATTGAAAGGTTAAGTACAGAATTTTGACACGGAATGGACTAAAGAAGAGGGTTTAGATTTCAGAGTATTTGCATAATGAAATTAATACTTTACCATAGTTTTCCGTCACGTTAGTAAGTTCCTAGAAGGTCCTTTACCCTGTCGTATTGCTATCGGTAAGATACATTTTGATATATTTTTCAAAAATGCAAATCATTTTCTTCCAAGTTAGAGAATACTTTTCTTACGAGAGACTTTTTCGAACATTGTTTTCACTGAATCTACATTGCAAAATATTCCTCTTCAGAAACAGTTTTCATGTGAACTGTCTCGGAAGAACTCATCAACAAAGGAAAAGTTTGCTTATAATCGTCATACTTGAGGAACTTTCTGACATCTAGAGGTGAATGCTAAGTTCGAAAGGAAGAATACTTTTCTCAATAAATAATATTTGTGAGAGTCGGTAGCTCAGTGATGTATAATATTCGAAGAGGTAAAAATACAATGGATGGCAGATAGGACGGCTAAATGTATTTCCTCGGATGTTAAATTGACAAAGTTTTGCGCGAGAAAACTTGCAGACTTAATTAAAGTCGGGCCGTGATGGAATGGCGCCGAATGGAAATTGAGGAGGCGTTGTGAAGAGGGAGAAAAACGTCCTTGGAAGGAAACGTTGAGCAAAGATGGGAAGCAAAGCAATAAGATGAAAATAAGGAGAGTAATAACGTCGTAATAAGAGCGCCCTCCGGCAGTAAATTTGAGGGAAACCGCCCTGCAACCACCGCAAGGTAGGTTACTAATGATGATGGCCTAGGAACGAGGTTAAATTCCACAAACGTCACGGATAAATCCTCCAGTATATTATGCTGTAACCCTTCTTATCGCAACGCGATGACCGCGGTCAACGGCGCTCTCCGTTTATGCAAATGGCGCATTTTCAGACCACAGCAGAGCTAACATTAAGCCAAATATACTATTAAGTCAGTTAAGCCGTCTGTTTTTTAACGGAGGTGCTAGGCGTAAAATTTTCCATTTCAATTTCGTTCGCCCTATCTCAGCGATGTTCGTTTAAAATAATTATGTGTACCTGCTGAATAACGGTTAAAAGCAGATTATCAGAATATGAGAAAACTTTACTCTAATTCTTGAAAACAAATAAATTTAGGTGAATGATACTTTATTTTCATACAATTAGTATCTGTAAGACGTGGTGGCAGTGAGCACAAATAAATGTGTAATGCCACTACGGACCAAGTTAACGTAAGTATATATATTATATGAAACGCATGAATTGATTGGAAACACTTGGCATCAGTCTACATATAAGGAAACAGTCAATGCATATAAAAGAATAAATGAAATTTACATTTTAGAGACTAGAAATTGAGGAGGATACATGATGACTGTCAAGCATTTACCCAAGGAGGAAGGGAAAGTCTTCGTAAAAACCCCTCTGGCCATAAGACGATAAATACATATTCTAACAAATACATAAATATTACCCGACCTTGTGAGCAAAAATAAATCATTACGACTTAATTGCACAATCGGAAAATTTTCCCAAACTTATCCAACTTTTGTCGAGTTAGTACAATTTACTTAAATTCTCTTTGAAAGTATGCACTTGGTGTCGAATATTCCTGCATGGAAAGCGTACCATTGATCTATTTTTATTAAAAAACATCTATGTTATTTATCCATATTATTTAATACCACGTAGCTGCCAAGAAAAATAATCACTGATTACTTTCTCTAATTATTACAAAAGGATTACTTCAATAGCAAAATGAAAGTTAAAAACCTACTTAAAGAACAGAGTACGGATGAATATAGGATGAGCGCCATCATTCAGAAAAATAAGGTCTACCAGACCGTAGAAACTTATTCTGTATAAAACAAATGATTGTAGTTTAAACTGCAGGTATATTATGCAATGCCCAAATTTTATATATACAATGAAGATAAAACTGTTGATAATCAAACTAATTACTTAATTTTCAATACATTAGTACTGATGAGGCAGAGAAAGTTCCCTTTAAATATGTTAATGATATCCAGAAAAATTAACTACTATAATTCTCAATATAATTCGAAGTAAATTGAATGTACGAGGATGGTCTGAAAAGTTTCCGACATTTTGCCATTTCCCGACATGTTTTCTGAAAATTATCTGAAGATTTCTAAAAAATCTGGGATCGGAATTTGTATGTTATTACTACTGGAGTATATGAAAAATCCAAAGCGAAAGAAATTCTGTGGTGGAAAAATCGTCATATAAGCGTAGTATAATGTATAAATGGTCAGATTTTCGATGATATGTAACCTCGTTCGATATTAACGAAACCTGAGCTGGAAATATCATAGTTTCTGCGCGAACGGTTATGATAATTTCAGGCCTAAGTGGCCATAAATGTGAAAGATAGATATATTCAATCGATTTTCGATAAGAGAGGAAACTTCTGAAGAGGATTTTCGTTCAATCCTTTGCAACGCCATTAATCATCTTATCCCAACTGACAAAGCAATCGAAGTTCTTTAGACGTACGCTGAGTAGAGATACGCTTCATTTTCATGCCGCTCTCGCACGGTTACAGACCTAAACTCAATTAGAAAGTAAAACTTACTGACCCTTTATATGTCGGGAGGTATACATATTGATTAATTACTCATAAACCTGTCTTCTTTTGATCCTTGAATAGCTAAGTAAAATATTGTTACCATATCTAACTATAAGAACTCGATATTTTTGGAGATACTCCTCCTTTTATGGATGAATATCATAAAGATATATTTGCTTCCCTCACATATCAAAATTTCACTTTCAAATGCGTTGTAGTAGGTAATTTACAGCAAATATATATTATATAAGGATGTAAAATATGGTAAATAAATATATTATTATCATTTATCATTCTAAAGGTATCCTTATTTCGTGTTTTTGAAATATGATATTTCACTTTTAACATTTATTACTTATCATATATGTTTTACGTATTTCGGCAACTAAGTTACTAGGAAGAAGAACACGGGGGAATGGGTGATTTACACGCATTTCACCCTCACTCAATTCCTCCCACTAATTCGCTTTTCTCTGAAAATAAAATCTCCAGATTCAGTATTTTGTGAAAGTCGTTTTCTAGACTTAGAAACGGAAAGCCAAGGGTTTAAGTGGATTGAAAATCTTCTTCACCTTGGGAACCGTAATCTCACCTCAATGAGCGAGCAGATGTTTCGTTCTCATCAAGTCCGTCTTTTTCCATCTCACTTAATCCATCCCCGCCTTCATCACTCGCCGCAGCATTTGCATCCTCTGCTTAAACCTTTGCGGCCAATTTAAATAAGGTGAAAAGCCTTGGAATAATCAAGATCACCCTTACTGAAATTTATCCTTATAAATAGGCTTAGAGGTCCCCGATAGCCAAGTGGGTTCGTCTTCGATGAAAGCGGTCTTTGATATCCGGTAGGGGCCCTTATGGGAGAAATAATCTCAGCTAGAAGCACTTTAAAAATAATACCTCTACTAATTCTCAACACAGTACACCTCTTTATTCGGGGAAATTGGGACTAGATAGTCTTATTTTCATCCTCGTCATATTATCGCATAATACTTATAAAATAGATTTATATTTTACAATACTACAAAATTTAATACATACAGAAAGGGTCAAGAAAGATAAGTTTCGTGGATAGAATAAAAATTATATTTTTAATAGCAAAAAAATATACTCACTGTAGGAAAACACCTATGAGGAGAAGAGTGATGTGAAAAACCTGCAAAAGATTTAGAATGGAATGAAAGGAAAAGATATAAATTGCAAAATAGTGACTAATAACTAATAATTAATAAATAATAATAAAATATATGACATGGTCATTATAAGCGAATAGTAGGAGGACGGTAACCTTGGATACTGAATTTTCCAACAGGAATTTCGTAAGATGGATCCCAAAATTAGAGAGCAATGCTACTTCGCATTGTTTGTTAGTTTGACCTCATCTAGGATATGCGGGCAGTGTTTGGGTGGGTGGAACACTGAAGATAGGAGTTGTGCCCGGAGGGGTCTCTTGCTTCTTGTAAAATATTTTTTACAAAGCTAGTGTAGTGGAGAAGGGCCCTCAGACGATAGCTAACAAACTTCTAAAGGAAAAAGACACGATCTTCAAAGTACTCAAAAAATTATAGGAGACCTTTTAGAGAAGAGTTTGAAGTTTTTGTACATCTTTTATCGTTCGGACTGTGAGGATAAAATAACTGAAATGCCTGGACGGCTTTTGCAGATCGTTATATCACAGAAAATGAATTTCCGATGCAAATAAAATATTGAAAAAGGTTCTGACAAAGTAAAAGTCATGGGGCCAGTTTAGATACTTTAGACTATCTTATGAAATAATCAGGATCAACTTAACCTATATATATATGTATATATATATATGTATTGCGAGTGATTAATCTTGAATGAATTTGATTGTGAAGTATGGAAAGGGTAGGTAATCGTCAGGTAGTTGGGAAAAATTTTAAACCAGGAGATACGAACCGGGTGCACAATAGAAGGGGGAATCAGTGGTTTCGTAAACGATTACTTCATATGAATGACTATTTCTTGCCTTACTAAAAGCTTCGCTTTTCGGACATGAAAGAGGACATAAGAGAATGGAATTCAATGAAAATCGAGAAATTCCACGAGATAAAATCTGAGCTTTATGAGTATATGAATGGAATCAGAGGGAGAGAACTATATTTCTTCCCCTAAGAACAAAATAACGCAAAAACGCATTCAGATAATCCAGTTGTCGTCCACCTGATTCCTTCCGCCCATTAGCGCCCACTTCGAGCTTTCATATCAGAGAAGGGTATTTCCTTGATCCTGATATCAACAGCATAGACTGACAATGAGTTCAATTTACAATTAATGAAATTTATACGTACTTTGAAAGGACGACTACAAAAATATTTCTGATAGAAAAGTCTTTTAAAAACATGTTTTAAATAAAGGGAAAAAGACATTAATGGAACAACGTAAACTAATTCTCGAATGTATTACCCTTATATTTTATGTATTTTTGCTATGCATTTCCATGGAAGACAATTTTCTACTAATAAAAGAATATTTCTGAAACTTCAGTTTATAGTTTATATTGAACTCGACTAAGACACTTATTTACACATCCACGTTTAGTTGTACTATGTAAATTTATTGTGTCAATACACATTAATTTATTTAAAAATACTTCTTGGTTTACTAAGAGACAAGGGTTCTCCAAGCGCCGAACGCGGCGACCATCTAAGGGCGATTAAGAATGATTCTGAATAATTGGTGACCGCTAAACGATTATCCGTTTCCCGGGAATCGCCCTTAGATGGTCGCCGCGTTCGGCGCTTGGAGAACCCTTGTCTCTTAGTTCATTGACCGCCGAGTTCCTTTTTCTCTCTTCTACTAACTTCTTGGTTTAATTACTTCAATAAGCGCGGAATTAAGTTATTTTAGCATCGGTAAGCGGTAAGAAATTATGCAGCAAATTCTGGGTTGTAGGTCAAAAGTCGACTACCTCTGAATTAAACTATAGCTAATGGCAAAATAATAATTATCAATATGATTTACTAAGATGAGTACATGCCATAATCACCGCATTCCATGGAGTCAAACTTATCGGGGTAGGAGTGGCCGCTCGGAGAGTGTTGTAAAGGCGTGGTGTAGATGAAATTGGATGGTTGAGGGTCTTTTGGAGTCCTATTATTTTAGCTATGAAAACATAGAGATTCTTCATTGGGTTAATGAAAATTCTATGCACGTTTAGCTTAAAGGAAGCTGCGGTTCTCAGTGTCAAAGGGGTGTTTTCAGTCGGTTTAGACGGATGAAGAGGATGGCTGAATGCAGAGTGACGCAGATTGTTTGTGGTGACAGTGATTGGTCCTCAAGAGAGAGGTAACCCGACGAGAAGCTGGTTGAATGCGGTGAACGGAATTCTTGACAGGAACGACGTGCATGGCTTGGGGAATGAATCTGAATTTAGTCAGAGATGTAGAAATGTGTATTAAGCGAAAGATATATGCAACGACAGGAAGGAACGAAGGGGTTTTTAACGATGCTCGCTCTAAAAGGTGGAAGTATAATGTATGTACGTGTCAGTGCAGCCATTAAACTGTGGCGAGAGAAACAATTCTTGGTTGGGGAGATTACTTTCGGCAGAAGATTATTTTCGAAGATTCATTTCCCCGATGGCAAAAATTAAATCCGTTATTCTTGTCTGCGGCATCCACTGGGGGGTACGCAAGGTTTGAAAATGGAAGAGTCATATCATTCTAATAGCTTTTCCGTTCACCATCCCTCAAATATTCATTCCACGGGCGGACTTTTATCGCAATCCCATTTATTTGAAAAAGAGGCGATTTTTTCACGGAGCCGCTTTCCTTTTGTTGGAAACGAGATGATAAAAAGCAATGGGACACCGAAAACTTGGAAATTTTCCATTAGCGCCCGTAATGGAAGCGGTTTAATCCCCAATTATTTCCCACGGGACTCCTAAATCCAACATAGTCCTCAAAGCGAAGGCTTTCTAAAGTTTCTCTCCCTTCACTTTCCTTCTTATCTTCAGAGGTGAAAGATAAAGAATCGGAGGAGCGTCCTTTCGTGTGCGTTTGTAAACGCACAAATCGCTGAAAGACGAATGAGAGACATTCATCGCATCATTTTTCTTTTTGAGTTTTTAAAAAGGGTTGTATTATTTGATGCTAGCATTCAATCCAGATTTTCCGATTTCCTTCAATGGGTGACATTTGAAATGTGACAAATTTCAAATGTCAAATTTGACAAATTTGACTAAAGTTTGGTTTTAAGACCGTTTCAATCTGGATTATTTTCACCCTTTCTTTTTAGAGATTCACCAGAATTTTGACTTATTTTTGGTCGATCTCCTTTCTATTAAAAATATGTATCTAAAATATTTGTTTATGATTCTATATTTGAATGTAATTCTTGTAGACAGAATGCTAGGAGTATTAGAGACCCTCCCAGAAAATCATTTTTTATTATAATAGCTATATATCTTATATATCCATTTTCTATTTATTAATTTATATAAAATCTCGCGACTAAAATGACGTTCAATGTTTGTGAATTCCAAGATTTATATAGCTAGTATGTGCTGTATTTGACGATATAAAATCTCGCAGCTGAATGGTATTTACTAATAAGTCGGTAAAGAATTAACTGATTTATTAGAAAAAGTTTAAATATTAGTCACTAGCTTCTTCCAAATTTGTGGGTCACTATCCTGCATTTTCAGTAGCTGCCGACATTTGCTAAGCCTTCTGACCTTTGCATGATCAAGCTTTGTGACACTATTTCTGCAAGCATTGGCCATGTGAAAATCGCCATGAATGATTTCGTACAAGCTTCAAGAGTGTCAGAAACCTGTAGCATTCTATAATTCATCATACCTGATACGTCTATCAACCGTAATTAATTCAGAAATCATGTAAATGCTCTTGGGAACAAGCGATGTTGAAGGACACCTGGTACTCACATACTTCTGTGTGGTTTCTCTGATACTGGTGAATTTCTCAACCCAGTTATGCACGATCTTCTGCGCTGGAGCCTTATCACCAAATACTGCAGTTATTATTTATGTATTTCCGAAAGTATCATTCATTCCTTCCGCACGAAGCCACGCAGTACATAGTTGCTTCTGAGAGTCGCCCTCCATCTTGTCCACGAGACTCACATTGAACAGAGGCTGAGGACTTTATACACATTGTGGCAGAATCTGAAATACAGCGGGCACATGGAGTATCAATCCATCTCTCAAACAAGCTGTTATGCGCACTCGTTCTTCAGTATACAAACACCATAACCGTCGTAAATCATTTCCGAAAGACCCTAGGAATTCAAAAAATAAATCTTCACAGAATCAAGCGAGGTGTTGTGATAATTTATAACGTAATGAATCTATGAGTGATTTGTCCTTTTACCACAAATCAATCCTAGATTCTTTCACTCAGAATAAATGGATTATTAATAGGGGAAATCAAATAAATAAACCTACTGTAACGAAGAGATAATAAAGAGTAAGCATCTATTCTTTATTGTTTCGATATTTTGAACACAGATATTATCATCACCTATCAAATTGCGTTACTGCCGAAATAGTTTTGTCAACATTGAGAAATTCCGGGTTTCCAAAATCGTCATTTCGCTGGCATTGATGCAGTTAACGATAAGTACAGTAATACTTCAAACATTTCATGAAGGCAAATATGACCAAAATACTAAATTATTGCTGACAAAATATTATCAAGTACTTATTTACTACTTACTAATTTTAGCAAATTATCACCTGATATGCAAAACTATTTCTTTTGACCTTTAATGATCTTTAGTATATACAAACAAACGATGACTATGAAATATGACAGAAAACTTAAAAAGAACCGGAAGAACCGGAAGTTAATTATCAGCCTTTGAAATCTAAAAAAGTAAACTGAGTACTTCTTCCTTTGGCTCCAAACATCAAAACGAGTTATTTCAAGATATCGATATCCACAATCTTTGGAGAACACTCATTCTTTATGCAAGAAGAGGGGTTTCTAATATTTAAGACACGGAAAGCTAAATAAGCCTTCTGTCTAGAAATCTGGTTTGAAACATGCATTTGCTGTTGAAACTGATCTCTCTCGCTATTCTAAGATACTATGCATCTTAGTGATATTAAATTTCTAGCTTCTTTTCTATTAAATTTCTCTTTCTTTTCTATTAAATTGCGAGATTAAATTCTTGTTCTATATTTAGGTTATATTTGGCTTCAAATATATTCTAGACTGCAATAGCTGGGTTATTAAGAATGGCAATATGCTCATTGCCTAAAGAATGAAACACAAAAATTTTTTGAGGAAGAAAGAGGGGTAGTCAGAGAATAGGATAACTGGAACACCTAGTACGAAACATAAAGGCAAGGAAGGTAAAAGGCTACAAGGAGAAGTTCAAAACGGAAATATGCTTGGCTAAAATACAACATGTCAATCAATTAAGTTCAAAATTAAACGGGAAATACTTGGTTTCTTTTAATTTCCACGAGAGCGGTCGCCTGGACGACTACAGAGGTGGTTGAGCTAGTGCAGAGGATTTCCGACGGGATGTTTCAGACGAATATCGCTTCCGATCTTAAATTCCTAAGGAGCATCTTCTTTCTTGTCTTCCAACCCTATCATGATACCTCCGATGTCATCTCTTTTGTATTCCTCTCCACTCGAAAAAGAAGGACTCACATTTTTCCTGCCTCTTTTCTTAACGAGCACCCAAACCGTTGCGATGAAATATTTATCGGACCTTCGATTTCCTTTCAGCTAAAAAACGACTCTTTATCGTGTTCTACTTTTAACATCAAAAGAATAGCTTTCCATAAAAATGCAAAATCTGTTACCCTTCTTCTTTTATCGATGGCTGAGTCGTTACAATGGAGGCGATTCGAATAATAAAGGTCCATCTACAAATGCGACAGTCTCCACTTTCATCCTTTACAGAAAGCTTCTTAATTACGTAGATGCCTTTAAAAACTTTTTCAAATTAAAAGGATGTTTTCTAAGTAATAGCATTCATTACTCTTGTTGGATATATTTGACTCAAAAATTTGCATTTATGTTTATTTATGCATTTATATTTGACTTTGGAAAAGATATTAAATAGCTATTATATATACGTCACTGTGTGAGATTTCGATGGATTACAATAGCACACCACAGATGGGAAAAATAATTATTCATTTTGTACTTTACTGATTGAGATATTCTATAGGTTTCTCTCAGAAGACATCATTTTGTACATGGTCTTGTAAGTTTGTAAAATACTATACCAATGAAGGAGAACTAGAGTTCTGCGAAAATTTCAAAATTTGCAAACTAACGAACGTCGATAAAATTCATAAATATGATACGTTAAACACTATAATTGCGTTAGATGATACATCATGTTTAGATTACCGTCGACGAGAAATGCAGATTATGTTCCTTTTTATTCTCCTTATAACAGAGATTATTACATAGTTTTTGAATAAGAGAAAACAAATATTTGTCATCGCTAAAGAATTCATTGGAAAGATGAATATCTGAAAATTCTTTCTCCGTCGTCGAAACTATGTCAACTTCTTCGAATTCTGAAAACTTTCATAAAAAATCAAAATTTCAAAAAAATCTGTGCATCCCAATGCCGTCGCCTAGGGTACAAATATTATAGTTGAAGTGCATGTTTGCATTCTGGTCTTTACCGGAAGAAAGTATGGGATAAGCGGCCTATGATTCCCAATATTAATGCATTGAATCAAAACTTGGTATTTTGCGTTAATTTACTTGCTTCTAAATAAAATTTTGAAATTTTCACAGAACTCTAGTTCTCCTTCATTGTTATAGTATTTTACAAACTTACGAGACCATAGAGATAAAAATTATTGTTTGCTCAATATTTTAACTTCTGGGAACCAAAAATTCGGCGCTTAAACCATATTTTACCAGATGAATATTTTATATTACGCTACAGCTAGATCTGCTATTTTTGCTAACGTGCGTCTGTGTGTTTATGTTCATATAAATTATTTAATCAAAGAATGGAGATTAACAAGAACCTCATTACTTAACTAAGTATCTAATCTAAGAAAATTTTAATAGCAGCTGATAAATAGAGTGGAAGCACTTGGTAACTTCCATATGTTTATATAAAAAAGAGATATTGAAAACGTTCTGTGTTCAATGGAGGCTTCCATCTCACATAATTAAGTTACGGAATCATCCTTTCTTATCAAAGAGATTTTTATCTTGCAATTAATGATGGAGTGCACGATTTCCAGATTATTATCTTTATTCTGATAAGATGGCATTCATAAAATGCTTCTTAGTTTTACGCCTTTAATATGCCTCTCCTTGGCTTTCTGTTTCCGAGTTTCATCCGTGACATATTAGTATTCTTGATACATGCTGCTGCTCGTCTCTCTGGATTCATCAGCATTTCTTTAATCGGAAAGCAACATTCCCGCCCTCTCTTATTTCCATTGCTTCGAGACGATGAAACACGGAGTTCAATAACAGGGACTTAAGGAGTAAGCGCTATGAGTAATTAGAGCAGCTTTGGAGACTACGACGAGCAAGTTTTCCGTCGCCAATTCCACGAAAACTATCGCTTTGCCGGATCTCTAGTTAATATACCGAGGGATGCTTACGTACCGTGGCACTTTCGTTAACAAAGATCGCTTTCATCAACTTTCCTTACGATTCCACTTAGAGATGTGCGCGGATCCTTATTTTTCCCTCCTTTCCGTTCCCTCTTTCTGCCGTCTGGAGCCGAGATCCAAGATGAAAAGAACTTATGTCATTCCTCGTAAGAAAATATCTCTCAGCCCCTTTCATTTCTCTCGATAATAACCTCCTTCCTTTTATTTTCCGTCCCTGATTCTTCCCTCTTCAGACATTCCAGACCGATTTTCCTGGTTGTGATTCCATGCTAAAATGGAAAAGAAAAACATTCTACGAAATCGGAAACCCATCGATTCTTGACCTTTTCTCAAGAGGAAAATGTACAGAAACTACGAAATATGTAAATTGGATAGCGCGGCAAGGAATGCAACTTCACCCGGATTTTGATACGTTCATCCCTCTCGTATACCAAAAAGAAGTAAAAATGTCCTTGCATGTACCGCTTCCCATCTAATGGAGGCTCATGTATCTCATAGTATCTTCGTTTGAAATTTCAAAACTTGAACTGATTATTGCTTTCCCTTTTAAAAGTCGCGCGAAGCAATTCGTCCTAAATCTCAAATTATAAAGTTTTTTCATTAAATTTTGATTGCATTTGCTAAATTTTATGCTCCAAATGAAATTGATATAAAGTACCTTATAATTTACATATTATTACTGAATATGCTCTGATTTCATCTAATGTTACTAATGTCATTCAATTTATTACAAATGATGATTCGAATCACTCCTTGTATATGAGGAAAATTTTTCAAAAGATTTGAGTGAATTGATTTGATTTCACATGAATCTAATATATCTATCAATTTCCACATCATTCATAAAGATAAAATAGTTGCGTCGCATATTTGAGCACGGGATAGAATACCCTAATTTACTATGCGAAAATTCAATTTCTCTGACAGAAAACAGATAATTGTACAGGTTTTTTTATTTGGCAACGAAATAACTGATTCCCTGAAATCACACAGAATTTCAATAAATAGGAAGTATTTGGAATGAAAAATTCTTCAGTTGGCAACTATAAGAATATATTTTTCAAAATACGGCATTATTACCTGTAACTTAATACAGAATGCTATGGAAGACCTCACGCATTATCTTTAATTTTCAGATCTCATCCAGAATGTCGGAATCATTCATTTGGAATAACTTTTACGTTGTAATCGAGCATTTGTTTGACGAAGTTTGGCGATCCAATCAATCCTATGAGGATTTTTTTGGCTGCCTTTCTTGCCCTTTCCATCGAAACGAGATATTGAATGATAGAAAATGAATCGTAGTTTATGGCACTGATCCATTTCCTGTCCATTTCCCTGATCAATACCCGTATCTAAATACGATTTAAATCTCTCTTCCAGGAAAATTCTGCATTAAGCCCCTTTCTTTCCGCGGAACTTGCGTTCTATTCTATAGGAATTTTTAATGAAACACCGAGAGAAACTTGGAGGGATATGATATATTTGTGTATAATATCAATAATATTACATACGAAACGTAGGTGTGGTAAAATAGAGTAAATAAAAATTAAATCAATCTTTTGCTCGGCTTTATTAAATTTCAATATTTCATATTTTTATGAATCGGTTAGAAAATATACACTAGACGTCCCATAGATAAATAGGGAGCGAATTCTTCCTCCAATTGTAAGATGTCAAGAATATAATGACGGCCACGAATTTAGAGCCAGAAAATGGAAAGAGGAGTGAACGAGCAAAGATGGTCCCTGCCTGAAACGATATTTGACTTTAATAAAAAGAAAAACTGCATGTTATGGTAATTTCTTACGAACATATACCAATGATTCTTAATGTTGAGAGTTTTGCTCAGCATATGTCTGAAATTTCTCCACAAGAAGTCATTTCAGATAGTTAAGCTGTATGAAAAAAAATCATCTCAGCCATATTAGTTAGCATTACTTCTATTTTGATAGCATGGAAGTTTCTGCAACATTTCATTTCAACTCATTAAAGCTCCTAATCCTTTTTAAATAATGATGACCTCATTCATACTATTCCCAGACAATGAAATTTCTGCGTCTTTTAGTCCTCATGTAAAAATGGTAAACGAGAAATAACCAATCCTTGGTGAAAACAGTAAATGAATGAGGCGAGGGATACGAAAATATTAAGCAGCAATCAAAGCAGAAAACCTAATAAAAACAATTAAAACTTTCACAGTCTCGAAGTTTTTATTTGTGTCATCGGCCACGAAAACGGGAATTCGAAATTAAGTGAACAAAATATTGACCGGAAATCGGGTAGCAGGGTCAAAATTGCTACTGCATATTCATACTCTTTAATAATGCATGAGTTTATCAGAAAGGTAGTATTTTTCAAGCAATATGAGTTCGCATGAAATGAATAGCAAAATAACAAAGGTCCGACATTTCAAAAGCTGTGTGTTTTAAGTATTCACAAAGGGGAAGATTCTTTCTCGGTCTCTTCCATTTTTCATACGGTGTATCCATCTTCGTCAAGTGACAAGCCAATGGGACCATCCGCTCCCCTATGACACGGTAAAATAAAACTTCGATCGCTCGAATCGAATCCCCACTCAGCTCAAAGGAAGGCTTTTTCACGTGAAGTGAGTCCGCAGTTAGAGCTTTTCCAAGAAATGCTCGTACAAATTAATTTCAAATCAATCCATTGTTCCAAAAGTTCAGATTTAACCTTGGAGAAAATTAAGCAGAAACTTACACTAAAAATGATGAACTGTATTTGCTCTATCTTCACTGTTACACAACTGAAACTGACGACCTTCGAGATTGTATCTATCGTTTCCATTTCATCTCCATCCTATAATAGCATTTGTAAGCAAACTAACGTGAAATGGATATTCTTACTCCTATTCACTACATTTTTGTTAAATGTTATGCGAAACCATAATTCCGTTGAGTTTTCTAAAACTTTTGTTAAATGAAGCAGAATTTCTACATAGAGAATATTATAGTGGGTTAGGAGATGAAGGCCGCAAGTTTTGTTTCTATAACAAAAGTAGCGAATTTCATCGTGTATACAAAATGAATTACGATACGCTGGGTTCCACCAACTAGTGATGCGAAAGGCTTCTTTAATTTTTTAGGATTTCATTAAATTAAACTTGCAAATGATCATTTCAAAATTTTGATTCCCATCTATACTTATATTCAATTCTGAGCAGGAAATTAAAGAGTAAATTCATAAACTTTTGAACAGTTAAAATAACACAGGGTATGTATACCCTATAATTTCTTTGATTATTACAAATGACGAGAAAAAGAATTTGTATTCATCATGTACAGAAACCTAAGCCCAGTATATATTCCCCATTGTGATATTTATAATAAGCAAACAGTTGGAATGAGACTTTTTCTACAAACCAGTTTTATTCTTTAAAAAATTTAAGCCTTCCCGGTAAATAAGTATTATTTTTCTTTATAGAAGTTCTTTGAAAATGTTAATATAAATATGCAATGTGGTGAAAATACCTGCTTGGATTAGGATTAAGATTTTATAAAAGGCAACTTAACTGCTTCATGTCATGATTCTACTTTTATGTACTATTTAAGACGCATACATCTCTTTGAAAAAAAAATACTATGAAATTTCTATCTTAATACTTGTAATTTAAATGCAATAGGGTAACTACATGCGTATTATTATCTAAAAATAAAAGTTGCTGCTTCTTAAATACATAAAAATATTTATTAAAGAACAAGTAGCAGACGAGATATCAACTTGCAAACAGTATCTTTCCATAACCATCTTAAAAGTAAAAAAAAAAATTGGCAAAGACTACTGCAGACTTTCAATTTGTCATGTTTCTTCAATGTTTTGAAATATTCAATTTAACAAATATTCACCTGAATTTCTAATAAAAATAAAATAATATTGCTAAGGGGTGCGTGAGAACATTTTGAGAGTTGAGGAGGTGCCAGTCGACGAATGATCATGAATCAGTTACTTGGATGAACGAATTCACTTGGTTTTAAATAAATAAAACGTACGATGATGTTATCGTCAATAAAATTTCGTATTCGTATTCGAATGATTTATAAACATGGATACAATTGAAAGAGGCAATCCATTATTTCAGTAGATTCAAACCGGCTATTGTTTACCTTTCGCTGGAACAGCTGTCTCACTTGTGATTGGACGTGCATATTCTAGTATGATATCTAATTAACACATGGATCAATCTTCTCGCAAACTGTTCTTTAAAAAGAGATGATACTTTCTCTTTGGCGTTCAGTACTATCCGGATGAATAATGCCCCTACTACTTTCATCTTCTATGAAACATTTAGATTACCTAGTTCCATTGAAGAACTATGAGTAGAAACTTATGAGTAATCTATTTTTCACGACTATACTTTTTGAGAGATATTTCAAGCAGGAAAATCAATTATTCAAGAGTTTCAAAGATATTCATTTAATTAGTTATCATGGAAAGTGTGAAGATAAATCAAACTTGGCAGTTATCTCCTCCAAATAAATTTTCATGTCATTCTAGCGCACGAATTCCTGACGTGTGCTATATTTCACAGAAACGATCTATCACAACCGTCACCTGGAAGGAAATAGGTAAAAAGCTCAAGATTAGAAGGAGTTATACTAAAAACTTGGTCGTCTACAGAAAATGCCTGCCAAAGATCCATCAAGGACTTTTGAACGCATGAAACGCAAAGTATTCTCTGCCGATATACTTAATTTTTCGATTCATTTAAGGTATTGCTTATATTTCTGCGTGTCATTATCGTCTGAACCAAGAGAATAACAGGCCTTTTTGATTCTGCAATGTTTTTCATCTTCCGAGACATTTCATGATATTGAATCCATAACTCACTACAACACTTAGGGAAACCCATAGCAAGCGATAATTTTACTGTGTTTCGTGTAAAAGTGACTGAGATCGAGAGATATCGCAGACGAAAAAGCGTCTTAAGTTGGAGCGTTTTAAACGGGTTTTACTTCATATTGAGTGATCAAACAAAAAAGCTATGAATATCTAAATTTTGAACGCAATGATTAAAATGAAGTTGTAGAAGTTCCGGTGGGTGGGAATTTGACGGTGCTAGGTTCAAAAGGTGATTTTTCCAATTCTCAACTCTCTTCTCGGGAACAAGGAAACGAAGAATTTTGGAAGCCCTAAATGAGATCATTGGTTGAAAATCAATGAAAACTGATTGTAAGATCATATCGCAATAATTTAATTAGAGTAGTGAACACACAGATAACTTACTTGGTATTATTCCAAATTTTGTGTAATATGTTGATTCATAACCAATAGGATCCTGAACCGCCATTTATCCGGGTTTGATTCTAGCAATATACTAATGTAGAGAAAAAAATGGATGACAGTGCTTAAGATATATCATATGCAATTTGTCGTTTCATAAAATCGAAATACTTCTTAATACAAGATTAATGAAAATCAACGTTCGTCAATCGCAGAATTTATAGAATTTTAGCTCGTTACGAGTTTGCTCTTTCTCCGTTCCTGAGGAAAACTCCTTCAGCCTTACATATTTGAACTATTTGCCAGTTCTGTTTACGTGATATAGAAGAGTACTTAGATGAAAATTTATCCTCATTTACGGAAATCCATTCTCACGAATTCTTGCAAGGGAATTTTCAGTAAATCATTAGTATTGTAATTCAAATCATGATGATTATATGTCACTCTTTATAATTTACGTCTATTTCAATCATGATGTAACCTTTTGATAGGCATATAATGGAATTGGTCGTATATGAATTTAAATGCCTTATTTTAAATGTTTTACAAACATAATTCTCTATGTTCTCACTCATGTAAATTAAACATTTGAAATACAAACTTAAAGAAAACCTCTGAGTGATTGGTATTAAAGATGAAAAAATTAATACCCCTCGTACTTATTATCTAACATATTCTTTACATTACATTGCATTTACTTTTGGATTGTGCGAAAAGAAAACTTCTTAAAATTTCATTTTTATTTCATGTTGTATATATGTACTTGAAAGAGACACTATTTTATATATTATGGGTTGATATTTTGTGTAAATGTGAAGCGTTGATGAGCATTAATAATCTTATGAATACTTTTTGTGTGATTAATTTTGTAAGCAATGAAATAATTTTTGGGAAATCGGTGCGCGGTGGAGGAATGTTGGAAGTTTGTCGAAAAAAGTTGGATACCGCCGCTTTAACCAATTCAACTATTTCGCAGATGAACCTTTCTTGGCCAAGCAAAAGGACTTACACAAAATCACCTTGGTACTTACAAATAGGTTAGAACATCAGCCCAAAAAGCGAAATATCATGGTTTAAGCCGTGGTCTCATTGTACTCTATCCCTTCCGCATACCCTCTGAGTTTTCCAGGATATGAACTCAGTTCAAAGTCAATCTCCTTCCCTTTGCTGAATGACAAGAGTATTCGAGTTGAAGAGGCTCCCTGTGGGGTTTCCCAATTGCTAAGGAAGTGGAAGGAGGAGTGAGTAAGGTGGTTTTGATCCCTAAATAGAAGGAACGGAGAACAAAACTTTGAAAGACATAGCAGTGGTCTCAGCTATGGGTTGGTCCGGTTCGGTAGCCTTCAATTATAAACTTAGGAGTCGCGATAGCTTGATCGAAAGGAGCGTAGCTTGGGAACTTTTCAGGACTTCAGCAGAAGTCGCAGCGTGTTTCTCTTTTGTTTTGTAAACCAATCAGACACGGATCAGATTACATCTCGTCAATTTGGGTAATGGTCGCTATTCATGGCCATTGAGGATATGATTCTTATAGACGCACATTAAAAACTAGTTCTTTAATGAACTAGAAAAGAATTATCATTAGAGAATAACTCAAAATATGTTTAACAAGATTGGAGACTCATTCTCATGAAATAAGAAAATTCAAATAATATCCATTTTCATAGTTTCTGATTTATATTTCTTTTGCCAAATCAAAAATCAGAAATCACGGTCTTAGAAAACCTGGAAGTATATCAAATTAAGAAGCATTGAAAGAAATTCTCAATTTAGTCATTAGATATCTATTTGGAATCGCAATTGAGATAATTTCGATAAAATAAGCGCTAATTTCAGGAAACTCCCTGGTTATATATAACCCCTCCCCCCTGACTACCAATGTGATTGATGAATCCAAGGTCATGCATTTTTCCTTAAGAATATTCGGGGAAGTTTGTCCCATAGCGAATGAATATCAAGATAATGATAGTTGTTAAGAAGTTAGTCCTCGTAATGAGAACTAACAGCAAGAAGGGTGGCTGCTGATATGCAAATCAAAGTAGCCGCCAGCCATTTCTTTTAGTGGCTCATCGCAATGCCCATAGGCACTGTAAGGGTACCGATGCCCACGCTGGACACTTGTCGCGCGGGCATAATGTCTGAGGATAGGTACAAGAAAACCATAAAATTACTTGTGTGCCACATTTTAAGTCCAACCATCGACAAACAAGGATTACCAAATCAGTCAGGTGGGCTCAGCTCCGCGAAACCTGTTGGGAACGGCGGAGCAAGAAAGGGGATCGGAAAGAAAAAAAGTAGTCGCTATGAAGAAAAGGCCATCCAATATTCACAATTATAATTAAAAAATCGTATGGTAAGACCCACGACCATATAAGAGTGCTTATAAAGCATTCCGATTATCAAAGTGAGACTTAATGATAATATATTACTATCTCACGATAATGAAAGTTCGGAAAAAGTAAGATATTTATCATTGTTGGAAGCGGGAACACTTTTGGAAGACATAAAAATTGAGCCGCTACAGAACTGAACTACCTGAACCTGAACTAATTGAACTACCTCTACCTGAACTCGAACTACAGATGATTCTGTAGTTCGAGTTCAGGTAATTTTCATTTAATGCATGGTGTCCAATAATATTCATATTTTTTTCGTATTTCTTTAATATTTTTTACTATTTATTTATGATATTAATATACATTTATCACTTCCATTTATATTTACACATTTTTGTTTTATTTATTTATTACTTTTATCTTATCTTACAGTTATTTATCATTGTAATATATTTATTATTTGTGTGTGCTTTTACTTTTAGTTACGATCATAAAGGATTTTTATAAAAGAAGGATCGGTTTTCAGAATTTTTATATGTATACAATACCAGCTTTACAATGTCAAATTAGATAAATTTCATCATTCTTGACGCAGGAGTTTATTATTTAGTATTAGTACTATAAAAAGGTGATGCTATTGTGAGTGTAGTTTTTGTGAAACGAGTATCGTTGGACATAGATACATAGCACATGATGCATATTGGATGTATGTTATGCAAATGGGCACGTGCAGGAACGCATCAAGCACACACGGATGAAACTCACATTCGAACACAGGCGGTCAATTCCATGGAACTGCGTCGACCCAGAAACGTGAATACTTCCGATATAGAGGACGCGCATCTTCCTCTTGCAATTCCGAATGATTAGAGAAGCTCTGATACTCGAAACAAGGATGAAATGAAACTGTTTTTACAGCTTCCTCATTTCTGCGATAAAAGCCGTGCCCTCGATAATCTGATTTGATCTCGAATACGAGGTCGTCCGAATTGCGCAATCGCGCGTGACTTGGGGCGAAAAAACAAGCAACTTTAAAGGAGACACAACAGCGCGATTACGAAATCCAAAAGGGGATTAAAATTCTATTAAAAAAGCGATGCAATTTCGAGAAATTCATCTCTCAGCCATGAGTGGCGTAATCTCAAAAGAATTTCCTCAGAGGAAAAGAAAAAATTGAGAAGAGCTGATACGTAATCCATTTTAAGCAGGGAATATATAACCAAGAGAGATTGTAAGAGAGTTCCGATTCAAATTATAAGCTGCTTTGAAGCGTCAACTTCAGTGGAAATCTTCACGGCTGAATCCACCGCAGAATCCATGAAGGGAGAAGCGAATATTTTTTCCTCCAATATGCGGATTTGGCTGCACAACAAAGGCAGCACGAAAGATTCTAATTAAACTGTTAACGGAATGTAATTAAACGCGTTATCTTTTCGATTGGATATTCGATATTTTTATTTGCATCTCGTAGCCAGCTGCTATGGTGAGAAATTATAGCGAGAATAAGTAGACATTAAACGAAATATTCATAACATTAAATGCCTTACTTATACCTTACGTTTCGCGTATCTTTGTCATGGTAAATCTGTACGATTTGACTGCAGCAGAATTGGTAATTCATTTCAACAAAATGAGTGAAAATTAGTGCCTTTACTCGAGTTTTTTTGTCCAAAAATAGCTTAATCTAACAACACAGGACAATTCATAAAAACTACGAATGGAAAAATAATTGTGTACAAATAACATCATATCAAAGAATATAGTTTTATTAACTAATAGATGTACTTGACTTCTTAAAATAGGAACCCGTTTACCTACATACAAATTTACACGCACAGACTAACGGACGAACACAAAAAAACCCTCCGAACTCAGAATTACAAGATAAAGAACTTATCTTTAAACAAGACTATCGAACCCTTTACACCTCTAACGTAACGACTGAAAAATGTTCGTACAATAAAAAACGAGAGAATTTTGTAAAAGGTTTTACCTAAAGCGTTATACGTAATCTTCAGAAGTCAGAGATGGTTAATATCAATATTTTACAAAAATAAACTTATGGCGCATCTATTGAATTCTCCTATGTGTGGGTTACAACCGCATTTTCAATAATAATTTTGTTTAGCAAAAAGGGAAGATGAATTAGACTCGTATGGCGCTCGAAGATGGATGATATAAAATTTAGAGGAAGAAATAACTAAGATCGCTGAACTTTTCGATTGCATAATACAAAGTTTTGATCCTCACTATCGAAAGTTTGATCCCCAACTAATGGAATATCGACCGTGCATTGCCTGTGCACATCGAAGACTTGACTCTTTGATTGCGCTTTCAAATTCCTCTTATATTTTCCGCAGTCACGTTTCCCGAAGGCTTCCCCAGACGAGGGAACTTAGTGCATGGATTAATGAGAATCCGTGGTTTCTATGCTATTCACCTTCCAAATATTTCTAAAGCCTTCATACTCACGGTAAAATAATTTCTTATATCCTTACGACGTTGTGCCTAGATATCGACGAAATAAACAGCATTATTAAAAATTTTCTTGATTTTTCTTTCAAATTCATACCTTTATTGATGTTGAAATTTTGCTTTGAAGAGTCTGGCTTTTTAGTTTACAGGAATGAGAGCGATTGTTAGTCTGCAGTGACTAGAGGTAGGTTCAGAAGCATTCAATCCCTGTTCCAGCTAATTTTCTTTGTAGTTAATGCGACAAAAAGAGTTACAATTTTCACCGACTTAATGCGTGAATATAACATTTTATTTTAATGGTGACATACAACTTTTTGGAGTTTCGAACATCTCTTTATATCAATATTGACGAAAATGCCTGTAAATTGTAACTTATGTTAAAAATGTATCCGTATATCTACGTATTGTTGTCCTCCAAAGCGATTAGGCTATGTTTTATTGCTCTACAGAACACAATATCGCATCATTATGACAAAAGAGATGAATGGCTACTCCAAGGGGTGCCGAGAGAAGCTTGGAGACCTTGTGCGAAGAAGGACCCCCATCATTATGTTCTATGCTATACCTTATGATTTAAGAAATTTCAGGTTGGTGATTCACGAAAGAAAGGGAATTTTAAGCTAGGCTGCTATTGCTTGATAAATAAGGAAAATAAGAAAAAAGAATAAATAAGAAAAATGTATTCCGTGAAGGAAAAGAAAGATAATTTTGATTACAAGAAAGAATATTGACTGTAGAAAAAGAATCACAAAGAGAAGGGAGTGTAGGAGTTAAAAATCTTCGTATCATGAGAAAAGTCTTTAAAACTATATAGGACTAAATTCCATCACCCTTACATTTCTATTTGATATAGGCCACTATGAGAATCACAGGCTCGGAAGCGTAGAGTCTTTTTCTCGTGTCGTTAGTTTTGCCCTCTATTAAACTTGTCCTTTGCCCCCCTTATAGTAACAGCGTTGCCCCAATCCTCCCAAAGAGGGCGGTAGCGCCCACCGTCCTAATTAGAGTCTCAGTTAAAATGAAGAAAACTGCTGTTTAGAAAGACTTTCAAGAATAACGAATTCCAATTAAGACGTCAAGAACGAAATAATTTTTTCTCTGCGCAAAGTAACAGTTGTGAGAGTCCAGAGAGATTTTTGCTATGCATGAGAGTGTAAGCCTTGTAACTCTGTTAGAGAAGAGCGATTATTTTAATTGCTTAATGTCCAAAAGAATCAGATGTATGCGATAAAATTAGTACATTATTGTATATATTAATTTTATTTCCGTCATCTTGCACGGGAAATTATTAGATTACATTGAAAATTCCTTGTTACATGAGCTGAAATGATATAGTGAGTGAAGGGATATAAATGCTAAAGAAATTCGGTTCTAGGATTAATTTTTTAAAGTTAATTGATGAAATAGAGTTCTCGCACCTCCTGCCATACACCCAAAAGGGTTACATATGTAGATATATGGATAATTGAATATAATAAAAGTACATACATTAATTCCTTTTTGAATTAGGGAGGGGGGATTGCTTTGTTGAAATAAACAAGCCGTGGCAATGCGTGATGTGTAAAGCAATGAGAGAAAATGAGAAGGAAATTAAACGTTTTATGAAATGTGTAGTACAAAATAAAGGTTAATATTGGATAGTATTGGATTATATTGAGATATTATAAATATTTAAGTATTTTCGCGTATTTATAATAAGCAAAAGCTTAACCATGTACAGAATAGCTTTATTAAAACAAGCAAGGAAACTTCAAGGCTTCTTTTATGAAGCTTCTTAGCCTGAAACTTAATATTCCGGAAAAAAAATTCCGTAAACAGCATTCGAACCACTGAGGATAAGCTTTCGGATTAACATTTTGAAATTTGGAAACATGGAACCAGACACTCTATCCACTTGGCCATTTTGATGATATTAAATCCGAGGTTACAATATAACAAAAAGGCTGATCAAAGTTGTGTAAACTACATTTCAGAAAATTTCCCTCATAGTCGAACAATCTATTTAGGTATTTCTCATATAATACGAGGTTTAATAAAATTTTATCAAGTTATTTTCATGCGTTTTGTTAATATAAGTATATAACTTCAGTTTCTATCACGATGGTTTTATTAAAATATAAGAGGGATTATTTTTATTTTTGAAAATCAAGAAGGACAAGATATTTATGCATATTTCATAAGTTAAATTTAGTCACATAATTTCTGACGGGGGAATTTATTATTAATATATAATAATGATCTATGTTTAGAGGACTTTAGCCAGTAAATGGGACAAAATTGAGCATCATAATTTAGAGTATGCATAATTTTTCCGCAAATATACCTCATGTGGAAAGTGGGGAGGGCATTCACTGAAAAATCCTTTATTTACGGCTGGAATAGCCGATTTTAACCAGAAAGAGATTGCATCTCAGTGTTTACAAAAGAGGGAGATGGACAAACGTTGATATCAATGCTAAAAACTCTTGACATTTCCATTTCACCGAAAAGACAACAAATTAGCGATGAGTAACCCTTTTAAACTTTAAACATACCACCTTGGCTAAAAAAACTGGCTGATTCATTTTTTATATTTTCACAGATATTCCTAATATATTTCTTTTATCAAGAATATAAATAGTGATATCGAATGTTTCCTATCCCTTCTTATCAGGAACGCAATTTCTGAGTTCGACGTTTGCAGGGCTTTTAATTCACTAGCGCCCTCATTGCACACTTGTAAAATCAATGGTTTCACCCATTCCCGTAACTCATGCATAGCGGTCCTGTAGACTTCTGATTCACCGCAATCAAAACCCAGATTTCCCAAGGAAGAACAGATTTGAAAGAGAAAGAAAGTCTACGGGACCGGGAATTGCGGGAATCTCCCGAATGGTATTAGGGAATGTCCTGGCCAGATAGCTCAACGAACAGAACACCCGGACGTCAATTGAGAGACCCAGGTTCGTTTCCCGGTCCCGTCTGATTTTTTCACGTCTATCACTCCTTTGGATTTTTCCTGTGCGCACGCCATCTCGTGTTAAGTCACGTTTACCCATTTCCTTCCTTCCTTTTTCACTCTTTCTAGCAACCAGTAAGAAGTCCATAGAAAAAACAATTGAAGGAAAAAGCAATGAAGATGTGTGATTTTATAGCTGCAATTTTCTCCATACTCATCCAGCTGCGAAAATAGCCCTCTAAAACCTCACTTCTTGGGGAAGATTCCTTTAACTCCCAAAGTGGAGATCACGGAGAGCAATGTTGAATATAAACTTCAAAAAGTTCTTTATATTCTTACGCACAAATAACAAGAGAAAGTCAATAGCTCTTATTTTCCTTCTTCGGACACTCCTTTACATCTGATGACGTATTTCCTTTTGTCGATATCATTACCTTATTCTCCTTCTTTTCTTAGGATATATATTCCGTAACCTTGACCTTCTCTTCTGACTTTCGAAAAGATCCCAAAAGAGAGAGAGCATCTTTAAAAGGTGCGTTAGTTCTTGCATCCTCTAATCAAATTGAGACCCTGCCAACGGTGGACTCATTTCGATATCCCGAGTTTCTGGGTTAATTTATTCCGAGACATTCTCGGAAGGAACTGAGAGAAGTAAGACAAAGGATATGGCCTTTTTCTCAAGAAATATTTTACTGGCGGAGAATAAAATGAGATCGGCTCGTTTATTCGTGCGGTAAAACATGAAGAAGAAGGTAGCCGTAACTTTGAGGTCTTCATCGCTTACTTGTATAATGAAAAATGGATGCTCTTTTTCATTTCCAGGCCGATTTTAGAGAGTCTACCTCGTTTTTTCTCAAAGGGTGTTTTCATGCAGGAATTATGGTAGAGCCTCGATTCCTCAACTCTGTATACATTTACGATTCAATTGATCCCACTCCTCTATTTTGAGTTCGAAATTTCCTAAATGCTCTTAAAGAGACGTTATAATCCAAGATGAGGACGAACTCTGAAGAGCGGCCCTTCCTAAGACTGACTACCTAAGATATCTCTGGAAAACTTCAACCCTAATTTCTTTCGTAAGCATTCATTCTCTAAACGAGGCTCCGAAAACCATCAATAAAATTTTTATTTAACATAGTAATCATCAGCAGCCATCAATTTTTATTATTATTATTATTATTGTTTTTATCTCTAAACTAGGCATTACTTCATGGAAAAACAGATCAATTCTCTTTTCTCGCATATTCATTTTATATAATCCTTATAATTTGAATTTACATTCATCAGCAACGATCTTTGCCAAATTAAACAACTCAAAATTTCGATTACAAAAGTCAGGTTCCTGTTTAACAAAATTATTGCTTGAATCTGGCTATTCTACCGGTGCATACAATGTAATCAATGCGATGGATTATGATTCTCTCTGCCTGCAAACAAAGGTTGACAAAAATTAAGCTCATGTCCCACGGGACCTCTTTTAGTCCAGAAATTAAATTTCTACGAAGCAGCGAATTTCGAAATTTCCCTGGTGCCTCAACGAATTGCTCGGCCATCACAAAAAAATCAGTAGAAGCACTTTCTAATCGCATCGTCACTCACCGTATTTCAGCGCACTCTATCTCACATTTCTTCTATTCTAATTTGAGAATTCGAGTCCCTCTAACTGAAATACCAATGGAGAAATTATTGAGGGACGGGTTATTTGTAAAGCTTTACGAATGTTTAGTAATCCTCTTCAGCAAGGATTCAAGGGATAAGTAGTAAATTCCAATCAGAAGTTTTGGGCAGAACCGAATAGGAAGGGAGATCTTTTTTATCACGAAAGATTTGAAAAGTGAAAAAGAGTTACAAAACCTTAAACAGAAATTCTTGGCAATATGACCTAAGTTATTAATTTAATTAAATTTTCTATGAAAGAGATTACAGATTATTATGGATTACGACGGGAGGAGCAATCGCAAAAATGTCCTTTTTACGGTTAAACATAAAACGAATATATTCCCTTCTGACTCTGAGAATACTAACAAGAATAATTAATCCGAGGCAGATACTAAACGACTGCCCTCCATATTGCGTTCCATGTTGAAATAAAATCTAAATAAAGGGTAAATAGCAAAATTCACAGTGGAATTTCACTGCATAAAAATATTTTAAACTCTTTTTCATTACTAAATCCCATTTGTTCCATAAAATGAATTGAGCTAGAGGAGAAGAAACAACCATCTCCTGAGAAAATGCTAGAATATCGTTGTTATCGTTCCATATCTTCAGAAAGGAGTAAACGTTTTTGGTATCTCATTATCATTTATCATGTTACACGAAAAGGAAATGGTATCCTTAGCGACTAAATTATTTTTACTTCGTACGATGCCAATGTTGGAATTTTGAAATGAGTTATCTCCTCGAATACGGCCTTATGGGTTCGCTTGTAGCGAAATGGTATTGTAGATGGTTTCACACGTACGTTACATTGAGTACAGGCCATAAATAATGCTATTGTATAAAACTCAATCTGCACTCCTTGTACTATGAATACTATAAATATTTTATAATATTTATGATATAATTATTTATTCATAAATATTTAAAATACAATACAATAATTTATAAATAATAATATGACCCATATTTATTTATAATATCACCTCTTTTGGTGTAAATATCCTTAATATTTATATGTCCTACCCATTGTATGGTAATTATTTATCCATTTATTACTTATATGCTTTAATTGCTAAATTGTAGAATCTGGATGATTAATTATGAGGTAATTTTATTTTGATAGATATTTTAATTTCTACTCTACGGTAGAGTAAGTAGATACTTTCTACTCACTAGTAAAATAAAATGAAACCTAGAGTTTTAAACAAATTCATCACTACCCTTGGCTTTTATATGACAAGCACTTTACGTCTCAGGGAATAAAAAATAAAGCCCCATTTTGAGAAAGGCTTTGATACGTTCGAATAGTTTATATTTTTCTTCCTTTGGTGAAAGGAACAGCAAATTCCGATGTCTATCAAATGAGGAATGATTGAAAAGGGCAGCTAACATGGGTTTCCGTGGTGACGAGTTTAAGAGACTATCAGATTGGAATTTATCAAGGAACGTATTATTTAAACGCTCCAAAAATGTTACTTTTTCAATAAGGCCGAACCGAGGAGATGAATTTCCGAATTCTCCAATCGAATCGCTGAATGTCCATTTACTGTCACCTGTGCAAATTAAATCCCGTCTCGTGAGTTTATTTTTCCTCTCATCTCCTCATATACTTCTGGATTTACAGGGTGTTATTCAATTATCTAATTAGTTCCTGCCGGACACATTACTCATGTCAGAATGATGCAATTCCTTCGAACCCGGGACTGTTTCCAACACAGACGGATACCTTGCTCCCACTAAGAGGTTGCTCGGGTTCCAGAAATTCCTTCCTGGAATTAATTACTGAATATATTACCCTTTCGTCAGTAGGCATTCCTACTTTAATTAGTCTTCATTTCCGTTTTCGATTTTTATTGCTATTTTTCAGAAGAGGCTCCAAAGACTCTCCGATCGTCGAATATGCCGATGAGCGTCAATATTTCGATTTAAGAAAAGCAACCGCAAATTATCTTCCTTCTGGGAACGCCTGCATTGTTCCCTAACGGTGGATGGCATAACCACAGAAATGCGCATTGGGTGATACCCAAAAGGCCGGTAATCCGCGGTTGCTTCTCTCCATCGACCCGAAGCTCATCGGCATATTCGGAGAGTCTTTCGAACCTCTTTTTCGTTAACAACCGAGTTCTAATTTCTTTTCTTTCTAATTTCTTTCAGCTATTTTCATACTGACCTACCTTGTTACCTAAGACTTGTATTACACGATTAAAATGTTTATTTTGTATGTAAATATCTCTTTTTGTATCATGCATGTAAAATGTATCTGTATTGTTTGTCTATCTTTCAGATCTGTCTGAACCAGCATTTTCATTGAAATTAAGCTAACTATCTGTAGGCGTCGTGGATTTCTCACAAACATTCTTACGGGTGTTTTCATACTGTGGTGATTTTCTTCTTATATTTCTAGAGTGACATAGGTTTTTAAGTTCACAAAGTGACGAGGGGTAAGATGAAAGAAGAAGAGAGTCTCTAGTCTCAATCTCAAGTAGGATTCAAGTCTTATTGTTCTTGCGTTTGGTGTTTCGACTCACCAACAAAATCTTTACAAATTAAAACTGGAGTGGCCCAAAAGCCGATCCCAATCGGTCTATCAATCATCGAAAGATATTCGATAAAAGTCTTAGCTTTCGAGTAATTTTTATTACTATAAGTGTTTAAATTTGTCATACATCTACGCATTATTAAATTAAGAAAGACGTAAAGCTCCGTAGGAGTTATAAAAGTATTAAATAAGCCTTGAAAACTTAATATTCTTAACCCTTTTTCAAGCTTATATGGACCATTTTAAAGAGGGTTCAATGAACGCCTCTGGCAAAATTTTATTTCGCCTTTGCATTATTAATTTTTCTTTAGTCAACTATAAAATGGAATGGGGATTATGATCTTCAAAATCTTAATGTTTTATCCATATGGCATGATAAGTAGTAGTGCGTGCATGTGTAAATGATGGAATGATTAATGTAGGACTTCTACTTGAAAAATATAAGGATAGAAGGATTGAATGATATTTCTAAGAAGAAATATGATTCGATCAAAATATTTACTGCAATAAAATCCTAAAAAAACATAATTCAATAAGCATTCAGTATGCGATATTGCCTAAAAAGAAGACAGCAACATTTATAATAAAACGTCCAATGGCAAGAAATAGAGGTAATATGAGAATATTCAAAAAGAAAACTAGAAAATAAACTCAAATAACTTTAAAAAACAATAGCAGTCCACAACTTATTTTATAGATTAGAAGCTTACGTAGGTTTTTTCATGTACTATAGTCCAGGATATATAAGGTTTGAAGACTTCTTTTCACTATATATTCGCTATATTAAGCAGAGCTATATATTTAAATAAATAGACACTTAGTAATACATATTTTCTACTAACAATTTAAGTAATGAAAGAAAGTTTTGAAAATTAAAGTTATAAGTGCTACCTCTGTAATATGTATAAGGTATTATTTTAGTATATATGTATATATAAGGTATAATTTTTCATATTAAAAAGTTACTTATAATAGATAAAATTAATTTTATTAATTTAGTAACAAAATTGGATTTCATCAAACATCTCTCCAACAATTAGACACCGCCGAAAACGCATGGTTAAGAATCTATGGGAAAAACAAAATGGAATTTCGTACAATCACCACTAGATAACCTCAATGTGTTTTGAATGACAACGAATATGACTCAAATCCCTCTCTGCGAAGAGATGTAATTCTACATAGAATAAAAGGGATCAAAAACTTGTTGAGCAAACAAAAAAGCTGTGTTGAGCAAAGTTGAGCGAAGAAAAACAGGAAATTTAGCGATTCCCAAGAAAAATGTTTGACCAAAATATCTCATAAATATTTTCGTTTGCATGCATAAGAGATTAATCCTAAATTTATGACGAAATTCCAGGGAGACTAATACCTGGGATACTGATTATAGACCACCGTATGCATTAAGTACCGTTCGTATATACAGCTCTTATTATTGCAGCATTCGTGTTTACAGTCCTTTGAACTCACAAAGACCTCACATTTCAATCACAAAACACTCACATTTCACTCAAATCGTAAAGGTATGTTTACTCAGCTTTATAATGATCCTATTAAGTTCGTACATATCTAATATTTGTTCTATGGAATATTCAGACTACGGAGAACTTTCAATCACCTTCCCACACGCACACCCTTGATAATTTATATTTACCCATGCTAGTATCCGATACTACCGTGTATATATTTTCTTGTGAAGTAAAATATAGCGGCTTAGGAGTCGATGCTCTGACAACGTGCAACCCACGATGAATGGCGCCTGTTTAGGCCCTTTTAGGCCTTAAAGGTATGTCGCGACATGGACTTACTTTACCGGTATCCCTCCATAAGAAATGCACTGAAGCATTTTCTCTAAATTAACAGACTACTCTAAAAATGGTTCAGATGTTTGGAAGAGACACAGAGAATTAAAGATATTTAGTATAGCTCGATCATATATGCTTCCAAATTCTTTCAGGGCACATGATTATTGTCAGTTTAATCTCTCTTATTTTACTTCAGAGTTTAGATATAACCACTCATTTGAGTTAATTTTCTGCATCTTATAATTTCTAGAACCAGATACACTCGCAACATTAGCTATTCTCTATATTAATCTGCTCGAAGATGAGACGAGAATTGATGGAAATATTTAAATTATTCAAATATTACTTTTTAAATATTTTAAAGTGTACATTAGAGAAATTCCACCTCCATAACACAAAATTTTTGGAGCATTGGAGCATTAATTCAAACGCTAATCGAAGCCACTGCGGTCAAGTTAGGATCTGTAACAGATCCAAATGAATCAAGCATGCTTCAGGACTATATAACATACATTTACTATAAGTTTGCTTTTCCTGGACTTTGCTTTGGTCATTTTCCCCAATGGTATGAACTCAGCATGGCCATGAATTAGCGCGACTTCTGTTATGAGCGGTTTTCAACTCAGATTAAGCAGGGGGCAAAGATCTATTTTGAATATATATTATTTTAAAGCTGAAAATTCATTTTCGAATTATATATGACATTTGCCATTATAGCTGCAGAACATCTTATATTCCAAGTCGTCATAGTTCAGGTCTTTACTATTTTTAATCCGACAATTGCTCTCCCTAATTACTCTTTTCACTTAATAAATAGTACCTCCTTATCTTGCAGTTCTAATTCCGACTTACCTCCCGGAGTTCTTGTTATGTCAATCTGAAAAATCAGATGTGACGCAAGGCCGTGACTGTCGCCTTGGCTCAAATGATTCTGCGATCGCTTTTGCTTCCAGTGTCAGTTTTGGAAGATTAAAATGACATCTTACCAAAACCTCATCTTTTCCAACTCGATTTTTTCTGTGTTCGAGCACATGATTGATTGTGGAGGTAAGTGAAAATAAAGACTGAAATAGTTCAACTCACTTTGAAGTCAATGAAACAAGAATAAAGGATCGTCTACATAATTTATTGTAAGTGACAAGTTTCGTTGGCGAGGTGGCATATACCTGATTGTTTAACCCATGGTGGAAAGACTCAGTAATCCTTCCTCAATTATTAAATCGGCTTACAAAACATACTGTACTTTACGTTGGAATCTTTCCTGAGATCCACTATGGTTTAAGAAGTCATTCTGATTTAAAAAGATAGGTAATTACTTAAAAATTAAGCATGAAAGATGGAGAAAAAGAAGAGAAACATGCATATCTCATATAATTCCAAATCACATGAAGCTTATTGCTGAATATAATTGAAATATCACGTAAATTGTTTACTTTTATCATCATATATTAAATAGATGTTCTTTTTCAAAATTATAAATTCTTCATTCATTAATTCTCATCTCTTCGGGGCAAAGAACATATCTTTTCACTTTCACTTCACTGGATTCATGAATTTAGCTACCTCATTTAATGTGGTTAGATTTGCGCATTGCTTACAAAGCCAAAATTTAAATTTATGATTATAGAGTTTTTCTTTAGAAAATGACAAATAACCCCAAGAAAATCTCTTTGGGTAACCCAAAATGGATACATGGGCCTTACTTGTTTACTCTTAACTTATTGTTTTGTACCATAAATTCTCATAGTATTCCCTAACAGCCCAATGCATCCGCTTTCTTTCGAAAATCCAATGAACAGTGTCTAAACCTTTATGGAACTGCGGATAAAAATAAGTCTAAATAATAACGAAATAGTGTTTACCGCAGAATTTCTTCCCATGAGAAATAATCCACTGCTGATACGAAAATTGAAAAATGTAATAGGATTCGTGGAAGTTCGGAGAGAATTTAAAAAAATAAATATTCGTCTTAATTTAAAAGGATAAGCTGCAAAATTGAACGAGAGACAAGGAGCGTCTTCAAGTATTAGATTAAGGATTTAAAAAACGATATCTTTTCTCGGATAACTCATTACTTGCGTAACGATAAACGTAATCCGCCTGAAATGGAAATTCTAGAACCTTTCTAACAAGCCAAAGGATTCCATTTTTTTCCTGCAAAAGGATCTCTCTTCTTGCAAAACATGATGACGTATTAAGAAAAAACGCAGAGTTTTTTGAGGAACTAAAGAATTCCGTATCATTCCCAGTGTCTTCTTGTTCAAGGATTATGGAGTAAGAAAGGGTTTCCTCGTTGGAAAACTTTAAAGAAACTGAATTCTCAAGAAGAAAATGAATGTTTCAAGTTTCAAGTAAAGTTTGACTTAAAAATTAGGAGTGTACATCAAAAAATTTTAACTCCATTTGGAAAGAGTTCTGTATAGCGTAATCAAACATTATATAGTGATACCATCATAACTTATGATTTAGGAAAACCAATACGGTGGCGTGGGAGTCGATGCCCTGACCATGTGTCACCCACAGTGAATTTCATCCGACTATGTCAAATCCCTGAAAGGGGTGCCACATCATGGGCTAGACTTTGTTTTTACCGTCATATCTTAGTACTCAATCTAGGCTAAATCTCTCGCAGATGTGAGTACGTGCTGAGATTCATCGTTGAAAATGGAATCCAGTTTTTCGTTCTCAGGAAGCTCTTTCAGACAGTCTCCAGTGATCCAACATTCCAGCCTCGGGTATTACAACTGATGTGATCTAGCCTTACGATAACAAATTTAAGCAGTGCAACGGTGGTCCAATGTTAAAGTCCTAGCTCAATATGGTGGAATGAAGCAAGACATGTTCATATCTTTTCAAATTTATCTTTGCTTTAGAGATTGCCGAGGGGATAGATGGAAGAGGATATGTAGTCTCAATATTGCCTGAACAAAAACGATATTTTTTATTCCTCTGGCGACTCTACTTGCATGGCGTTTCACAGTCATCCTCCAATCATTATTATCCTTTTTTCTCGACTGTGTAATACTCTATTTAAGGCCGCATTTTCCCGCTTTATTTCTGCATTCCATTGTGCGACTTTCATCTTTCGTAGGTATACAATTCGGGAACTGGAAATTTTTAGCCACTCAGAAGAGAGGGTAGCAGGTGTAGAAAATATACCTGAAGTGGTGCTGAGAGGGAAAAAGAGGACGTAAAAAAATTATATCATCCAACTAGTGAGCGACTGCTATGAAAATTGAGTGAGATCAAAGGATTTCACTTAAAGGGGAACTATCATCATTCCAAAACGGGAGGAGAAGAATTTTTCTTCTGAGAATAGAACTGATTTCCCTAATAATCATCAGCTGTGCATGTTTCTAACAATAAAGGAATGTTCTGGAAAATATCAACGTATTTAAACATTTATGGCATCCAACTTTAGTCAACCGAATGTAAGTATTTCTTGAATAACCCCATAAAATTATAGAAAACAAGATCCTATATGTAGAAAAAATGGTGATAAAGAAAATGAATGGGGAAACTGAGTTGTGCAAAAACTATTAAATCGCAACATGAAATGAATAGATAATGTTTACGAGTAAGTTGGAATTTTTGTCAGTGAAAATGTCGCACCTAGTGATAAAAAATATCTTTTTTCAACTATCAAACTCTGAGTAAGATGTCAGAGCGGATGGATAGAAGAAATGAGCGATGAGGATAAAAGTTAGAGGTTATTTAAGATAATTTGTAAATTTTTTCAACCATTAATCATTTTTTATACTATTCATAAAATTTTAGTTGTACACAAATGAGTGTGTTTAATTCAAAACAGTTCATTGATAAGAATATGTTCTTTTTATTCTATTCTTTTTATTTTATCATCACTTTACCTCAGTTACAAATAGAATTATTATTGATAATTAATTCCAAAACATCAGTTTCTCCCTGACTCAACATGAAATGAATCAAACTGGAGTAATCGGGATAGAATGAAAAATTAACTGATATAATTAAGGCACAGCCAAAAATAAATTTAAATCGAAGCTAATTATTAAAAAACAATCTAAAGTAAAGGAGAAGAGCAATTAAATTGGCAAATGGTCTTAGTAAAAATAAATACAAATAAATACAATAAATTAAATACATAAATACAATAAATACGTTAAAATGGAAAAACTCCAGCTTCTAAACTATAAAACAAGTGATTTAATATTTGAATATCCAGATTAGAAACCTACATATCATACAAAATGAGTGTTGCAATTTAATTCATACAGTAAAAAAAATGATTTCGGTAGCATATCAGTGATGTATATTTTGTTTAATATAACGTATAACGTATTTTACCATGGAGATAAAAATACACAATCTATATACAAATGAGCTTTACTGAAGTGATAAATTATAGAATTTGAGTAGGAAATAATCTACATGATATAGCTTTCCTCCTCGCCTCAAACTTTTCTTTACTTTTTGGAGCACATTTCCGTGTGAAACAATAAGCCGCAGCAGAAACTGAGTGTGTGATTAAATATTTTCTGATATTCCGGTGGAAAGAAAATTAAGCGAGCAGACCCTCCGTGTAGAGGAGATCATACGCCCAACTTAGCAAGCTGCCTTTTCGAGCTAAAATGACTGGAGATCTGATAACAAAGGAAAGTGGAGAGGAAGTTAAATGAAACTCGTGGTGAGGAACAAGATGTAACACCAGCGAAATAAAAGAAGAGATAAGAACTAAATTTAGTTTTTTCCTATGTAAAGGCACGAAAAATTATTAAACGAAACGATTTAGAAGAGACAGTGTGGTTGGAGATAAGGTGGCATAAGTTAAAAATGACGATGGTTGGGATTAAAAATGCGAGAGGAAAATGAGGAAATGAAAAAGTTAAAAGGATGTGAGAGAAGAGGAGATAAGTGAAGTATATGGCGTGAATATCGAAGAAAGGAAAACAATGTATATAGCAGAGATTAAATGTAAAATTAAGGAAATAGGGACCAAAAGGGCGAGGGAAGGACACAAAAGAAGCAGAGATAAAAGGGAAATATGGGTAAAAAGAAGCAAGACAGCACCCGCGAGAGAATAGAGAGATAAAGAGGAAGCTCAGAACTAAGTGTTAAGAAATAGAATTGGATTCATCGTACAAATGTGAACGAAGTATTTAAAACATAAGTGAACATAATGGAATATGTGAATAAAATAAAAATAGGTGAGCAGAAGATAACAGGTGAATGGAAAAAATGCCTAATGGAATAGGTGAAGTAAGGGCTGGAAGATGAACAAGGATCTAATTTAAAAAGCGGAAAGTTAAGACGATGAAGTAAGGGAGCTTCCGTTTCGTTAATTAAAAAGGCAGTCGATGGTTGTGCGCAGAGAATAGGTTACCAGGAAATTTCGCTACTATAAAGGTTAAAAGCTTAACGAATAAAATGATCGGCGTTTTCTTAGATGAAGGTTTCCCATTCATACTGTAACATTTAGAAGTGAGTAATTGTGGAAAGCCTGGCGGCAAATACATTTCAACCCTCCCGTACTCCACTTTGCAGGTAATGGTACTTCCTCCATTAATCCATACGAAATAAGTAAACTAATATCCAAATCTTGAGAAGTACAAGAATTTTCTTTTTCGTTGATTTAGTAACATAATTCTCTCTTGAATAGCAACTTATATGAGTTGTTCTTAATAGTTCATTCTAGTAAGGTAAGTGAACTTATCTAAAGATATATAAGTTTTGTAATTAGTTGAATTTCGGTATAATTCTTATCTAAACAGAAAGATTAATAATTTACGGAAAGGCCCAAAAAAGTTTAACTTATTTCATATTTCTCGGGGTAATCTTAGAATTTGCATTAATAAGGCAAATCAGTGATATTTTTCCATTATGGGAGGGATTAGAAATAAACTCATTGAAGAAAACTTTTTATAATACTCTACACAGGTTATATTTCATTCTTAACATAATAATCGTAATAACTTATTGTAATTAAATTATCACAAACTAAATCAAGTTCGTCGGTACATAAATGTTCTTTTCTAAGAATATAAAAGTTATAACTCAACTTCGTACCAAAAACTCGACCTAACCTAACTCAAAAATGCATGTACCACTTATACGAATAGAAATGATACGTCTTGTTTAGCTCTCAATTTTTATTTTCAAAATTATAAACGTTTTGATTCAGCGGTGAGTTATAAACATTTCACAATTTAAAATCTCCCTCCTTAATAAATTAAGAGGTAGGGTGCTAAATTTAAAATCAACTAATGTTTACTGCTCTTAAATTTACCTTTCATTGTCGACTATAGTTAAAGTTATCATGTATCTAATTTAGCAACTACATCCTAAATTACGTAAATTCTCAATATTGCCCATATAATTAATTAGTTGACTTCCTTATTGATTTCAAAAGTAACGGCGCTCTTCTTATCTCAGAAAAGATATTTTCTGTTATGAAAATTAAGTTAAAATCCATCCATTTGTAACGCTTGAAATATGTGAGAGCTTAATTTGTGCGTTCTGGTCGAAAACGCTCTCATTTCATTTTAATTCAACGCTTTAATTTCATTAATAGTCTAATTAAGAAGATACGGAAGAGGTAATTGAAAATCATCGGAAACTGAAAACGTAATACCTTTCTCTCTCCCTAATCAGTCCTCATTTTGAATCAGAATGTAAGAAGCGCCCTCTTTATTAGTATGATTTCACTTATTCAACTTAAGGAATAAATTGGGAGATAATCGCATCATTTACAGCTCATTTGATAAATGAAATGTTTGTCCCGTTGCGAATATCAATGCATTCAATTTGCAATCACTTCCCTAAGCGGTCTTCTGTTTACTAGGCAAACTCGACGAAAAGATGAATTAATTCGAACAATAATCGAGCCTCATTTACGGTTAATTAGTTGCGATATTTGGACCAAAAGATACAATTTAATTCTGTCATGACATTTATATGAATAATGCGAGAAGGATAATTGTCATATTCGAATTATAACCCAGAGAATATAAATTGGATATTGATTTTAGATGCGGACCGTAATGTGATAGGGTTTATAATTAATTCCTAATAATTGATTGGAGCAGCGATAACTTGCAACAGATAACTCATATAAGCGATTAAAAAACTGGAAGATTTGAAAATAATTCAGTCATTCTTAATGACTAACGCGAAGACGACGAAGCACAAAAAACTAAAATGAATTTCAAGAACAAAATATACTTTTTCCAACTTGACTTTTCAGCAAATCTCCAAGATGATGGAACATAAAAACATCTTTTTCTTTAACACAGAAGACGGAACAAAAGCTTTATGGAAACATTCAAGAGTTGTGTTTTTATTCCTCTCTCAGAATTTCATGAATTTCTCTAATAAAATATTAGCGCAATCGAACCGTGTATATATATATATACACACACAGTGTACTGATTTGCAGAGATTCAGACAATAGGAACGCACATTAGTACTTAATCTACTACATGAAATGCTATGCTTGCATACATGTGAATGATTCCGAAGTGCGGCAACATGGTAAGCGTGCTTCTATACAGCTTCCTTCTAACTGATGAATGGCGCAGGAATACACATTTTAAAAACACAGGCAACATTTTTGGAAAGATAAATTATTTTTTATCATTCTTACATGTATCGGTTATATTGAATGAAACACCTCGCACTGATTTTTATTGAATTATTCACTTTATTCGTTACTTCTTGGCTGTTTCGCCAATATTTTAGCCTGTTTAAACAGAAGGAATAACGGAAGTGAAAAAGAATGACCAGGTTTCGAATCCTAGTCGCGTTGTTATTTTTCTCTTTTGTACTCATTCTATTTTGAGGTTCACGCCTCCTAGTTCTATGTTCATTACCTTTTCCTAACACCTTTTTCAGCTGCCTTTTCAACTAGTTTCCAAATAAACGTCTGCTTTCATCAGCTAATGAATTGTTAAGGAAGCTAAGACAGGAGGGAAAATTTCGACTGTAGTGAGACTGAGCAGCATAAAAATGAACATTAATTAATTGATAGTCACATTGTAGACGTTGAATGATTTAATTTGATCTAAAAATGTTAACTTTAACCCTCTTTTCGGAATATTGATCAGTGAGGAGAACGTGGCTTTTTTGATGTAGTTACAAAAAATAGATAGGATTTTTCTCTTACCCAATCCAGATAAAAAATACGATATCAAAGGAGGCCAACCTATTCGCGATGTTTTTTAAAACTTTGCGTGTAAAAATTTGTGGATGACGTTGTCTCCTTCCTTGAATTATATTTTTATTACGTTCTATTCCCCGAGCGCCTTTTTGGGGAGGTAAAAGAGAAAAATAGATAATCTGAAAAGGAATCTCTTGAGGAAAACAGCCCCCCTTTATATGTGCGGCGGCTGAGAGAGGCAGTGAGTGCCATTAATGTGTCGATGACCTATAATGATGAAGTGAAAGGAGTCAAAGAAAAGGCCTGAGAATAATGGTGAGAGGGAAACGACCGAGAGTTTAAAAAGAAAAAAATATTTATCGTAAAAAAAGCTAGGGAGCTGGGAAAGAGATGGGGAGAGAGAGAATGGGAAGAAGGAGATAAAGGTGACTTTCCTATTCATCAAACAACAACTCTTGGTTTCAGTATTGTTAAGTGATGTTATAGCATTTCTGGGGTAAATCTTGGAAGTAGAAACCCAGAAGACATGCCAGTAGAATACCAAATTTTCTGTGTCATGACAAAGTGTGTAATTTGTCTTCTTTGACCCAGAATTTTCCCAATGAAGCTTTTAAGTACTCAAAACTCTTAATTAATTTGTAATTCTGTGGTGCATAGCACATTTTCTCATCCCAATTTCTCCCGATAATAAAGACGTTAATATAGTAATGGAATGGAGCAATGGAATGTAATAATCTACATATTCCATCATACATATTTTAGTGGTGAACGAGCAAAGGTTTTCTTAATATGATTTCTGGATGTGTATTTTTCCCCCTGCGTATTCGTACAATTTTGATGAAAAGATAAATTTAACAAAGGCATTTTCCTCAGAGGAATTTAAGAATTACCTTATGAAAGATTTTCATATAAGATTCTATTACAATAATGTCTAAGTTTCTTTCTAAGAGATCTCGAAAGCAACCGCTAAACTAACTTTCTGCTCCAGATTAAGCTAGACTTCGGAATTATTAAAAATTATCTAAGCATTTTCAAAATGCTGTGAGGATATATGTACATTTTAATCATGGTAATGCATCACGGTGCCTTCAAACCCTTTTCCTCAGCGGCAACTCCATATAAGAATGTTTTTCTACCAGAAAAAATTTGTCTGCCTAAGCAGTCTAAATATATAGAGCTTCAATTACGTTGTTACGAACTGTTCCAATGTATTTCCTCTCAAAATTAAGCTCGCTCTTGACGTAGCATTTAACACATTAACGTAGGGAAATCATACGGTAAACCATGAACTTACTTGAGAATTACTGCTACGGTTAATGTTTGTTTCCTGTAGAAACTCCATACCGCTATCAAATGTTTCTCATCACATAAATCAACACGATAATTCTGTATGCTGCAGGGAGTGCTTTTTTCTTTGTCGTTCCTTTAGACCAAGTCTAATTTACAAGATGGAAACAATCTTTGCTTTTTGATATATGGAAGGAAACATTACTGCTGGAGAGTTTTATAACCGCGGCGCAAAATTTCACCGAGAATGAGTCTTCTTTACAACGAGAAAAGCAACGAGGGGGTGTTTCTGAGTCTCCATAGACGATTTTGTTCGTTTACACTTCGAATAATCCCAACCTGTGTACCCGTTTTATATCATATTGTATCATTGAAAATTATCACTAAATTTGCTGAGGTATTTATCAATGCCTTGATCAAAACGTTCTAAGTACATTTACACTTCTGCCAGACATTATTAATAATTTGTAATATTTTGTTTAAAAGCTCTTAATATGAGGGTATCTAGTCAGCAGAGAGAAGTGGTTGCTTCCACATCTCATGATGTGTCTAGTTCCAGTGAGAGTACACCTCATTGTGAGGTGCATGCAACATCTTCTCTACTCCACATGTTAAATTAAGTATTGGGGAAAATAAATTGCAAGTGAACTTTGCTTGGAATGATATGATAATATCTAGGGATAGTAGAACATTATGTAAGGCTTAGAAGGAAAGGAAACTTATAAATAACATTGTTCAATTCCATTCTGTTTTTTTACCATTATAGCCATTTCTACATGTACTGGGACACACAGATATACTCATGAAGGTCATACATACAAAATAATACATGGGTATAAAATAAATGCATATTTACAATGAAATTGTATAGATAGAAACATACTCTACATACGTAAGATTTAAAATCATGATCTTAGCTGTCAGACCATACATTGGACATAAGGTACAATATTTTGTACAATTTTGTATAATCTTTCCAGATTACGGAATCTCAGGAAATAAGTTTACATATGTATCTTTGTTTTATTGATATTCTATGATTGATTTGTTTTTTATTGTCATTTAATTTTAAAGTAGCAGCTTTTTTATATAAAATTATCTATTACTATGAAGCAGAAGCCATTTCTTAAGTTTCATATTTTTATTTTGATGCAATATCTTTTTTGTCATTAAGTTGAAATACTTTTTATCAATAATATACTGGGCCCATGCCCATTTCATTCATTATATTTATCTATTTCATTTGTCACTTTATGTAACAGGTTATTTATTTTTATTTTATAGCAGGTGCTGTTTCATTTTTATTCATATTTAGTGCTTCTACTTTCATATGATACATTTTTCTTTATTTTAATGCAGAGGACTGCACTGTATGTGATAATCATTTAATTTCCTTTGAATAAATTTTTTATATAGAGAATGAATATTTATATTGTAATATAGCTACCCAAGGGGATGAAAATAAATTAATTGCCTAAAGCATGCAAAAGACATACATTTCAATGCATTTTCTCCTTTCTAAGGGACTGTTACAATCCAACTTGTTATTACAGCCAGTATGTTCAGGGTATTTGTCATCTCCTCTATAGGCCTGACACTGGCATGGCTGAGTCTGACATTATCACTGCTTCCAATGATTTTTGCTATCAGCCATGTGCATTAAAATGTAATGCTTAAGGACAAAGGTGTCCAATGGAATTCATACAGTTATTAATACCATAGAGATTTGGTAATAACTAGGTGCTACAATAATTATTTCATACATTATTCAGTATTCATCATTTTATTTCTAACATGATTTATCTTCAATCATAATGACCTCCTTGGGTAGGTTATTAACAATAAGAATACGTATAGAATCCAAAGTCAGCAACTTTTTGGATTCATCAGGAATTAATAGCGAAAAAAACCATAAACATCAATTGATCCATGAAATCAAAATCAGCTGAGGAGAAGTACAGTGAAAAACGCTACACTTCTAACAAATACTTCAAAAATAGTATTTATCAGCCCCGAATAGATCCAATCCCTATATACAAATTATCAAATATAAGATGAAAGCATACAGTTTTGAGAAGAATTTTAAAACATCCACAGGAAAATCCTATCGATAAACAAACGAACTTTATTTGCAACAAGCAAAACAGAAAGATGATGTAAATAAGTGAAAGAAATCTATGAGGCGTGTTCGAATCGCACTGAGAGGTATTCAACGATGAGTCGATAGAACTATGCACTTATTAATCAGAAATAAAACGACTATAAATAAAAATGTAACACTAATGAAACGTCGTGTATAAGGTAGAAAGATTTTACCGATCCTATGACTTTTCTAACATTACCTCTGAGTTGAAACTCTCTCAAGCAAACGATAAACGCGAAGTGTGTGTTTTTCTTATGACCACGATGATTGGTCTCTCACTACGATCGGGGTATTATAAAGTAAATAAAACGTAAATTACTATCTGCGCTTAGAGTACATTTTAAGTCATCTAAAGTGTGAAAGTCGTGCAGATCTTGGCACTAAAATAAAAACGAACACACAATAATTCATGCGCATCCTTCATATTCATATTTTATCGTGTAAACAGCACGGGAAGTGATGACGCAAGCATTGTATGGACGTCTACTTTCAAAATATTTATGCTAATTATTTAAACGAAAGCATTGTGTTGATACAGCGACATAATTCAAAATATGTTTTTTGAAATAGTTTATTTTGTCATCGGAAATCATTAAATATTTAATGAAAATAGTTTTTATTATGACTGAAAAGTACTGTAGAGTCAAGGTTGGGTGGAAATCTATTTTCATAATATTATATTCAAGCATTACAATCAAATGTATTGTGCTAGAAAATCGAGTTATATTTAAATAAGATTACTACAATAGTCCATTGGCTGTTCCCAAATAATATAAAATATAACAAGTAATGATTTGACTTCCGGCCACTGAGCCTCTTCTTCGGAATGATCTACGGAAAGCTATTCATAATTCATCTAACAGGTATAGAATTTCTGAATTTCCCGTTCATCATGATTATTAGTAAATCACTGATAATTATATTGAAAATAACGTAAGTACCCGCTCCTTCTTTAGTGCGATAAATTAAGTAAGTGTATCATATGATTGCGAAAATTTTGAATCCTTTGAAGTATATCTGGTTTTTGGAAGCGAAGCCCATGACCGTCGATAAGGTAGTAAAACTTGCAAGGATAGCGCTGTGTCACTATCTTGTCTACATCTTGAGCGATGGTGTATTCTATGTTATGTTTTCCATAAATATATACTTTCAAACCGATTAAATTGAAAAATGATAGCGCAATCTATACGCAATAGTAATATTGCGTTTAGAATGAACGTCAATTTAGTACTATGATGTTTTGCGAGTGTCGGTTTATTTTCAACAATAAAACATGAATCAGTAATTGCAATGCAATACATTATATGAACGCAAATTGTGACATGTCGTCTCCTAGATATTTTTAATTTTAACTGAGTATTCGGACGATCTTTAGATAAGTTTGATGCGGATAATAGTGAATCTACATACATATGCTTATCGTGGGTTTTATATTTTTGTTAGTAGTGAAGAAAGAAGCACCTGAGTTTAATTTTTGATTCATGATATAGACAATTTAAGGTACTCTAAATATCGTATTACCATAAAAGGCCGAATACGTTAATGAATCGATAGAGGAAGTTTTAGTTTCCATTGAATGCATTGAAAAACTTATATGACAATTGTTTGAAGCTTTTGGATACATATGAGTTAAAATTAACCTACTCTTGCTGTTATTGAATGCTCTTGCTTAATGACATTGAATGCTTTTCGAAATATTATTTGTAATTAATAAAATACGTGAATGAATCAATGGAAGAAGTTTTATTTTCCATATCCTTTTATAGCATTTTCAAGTTGTAACAATAACAATTAGGAATCAAATGTCAAGCATCATCGAACCGATGCATATATAGTAAATATGTAAAAGATATGCATGAGGACATATTCCCCTTTCTTAGATAGAGGAATGGACCGAACAGTCAATTGATCTATGCACTTTTTAATCGCCAATAAAACCACAACAAACCGAAATGAACCCATGTGAAAATCACCTAATGAAATAGTCTGAGGGTTGGCATAAATATGGAAAATTTGATGAATATCATACTAATCGTGACTTACTCGAACATAATTACGTCAAAGTATTGCAAGTGTAAAGTTTGATACCTTGATTTATAATGTTAGTCACCGAAAACGCCTATATGATAGCGCGGCAATAGCCTATGAACTTAAAATGTAGCAGAGGCATAGTTCATGCCGGAATGGCTCAACTCGCCGCCGCCAGCTCGCCGCCGCCGACTCGCCGCCGCCAACTCGCCGCGGGCCCAACTCGCCGCGCGCCCAACTCGCCGCGGGGCCAACTCGCCGCGGGCATTTTTTAAATACGTTTAGAACTATGAAATTACTCGTTCTTCGCAAGGGTTTTAATTATCTAATATCATAGAAAGAAGAAACTAAGAGATCTGCTAAATTTTACGGTAAGACCATAGCACCATAGTTAATTCCCACGGTAAAACAAAAACTTATCAAGATATTTTAACCAAATTTTGTTTTGAAAATATTTTTACCTTCTTAAGATAATCTGAGAATTTAGTTAATTTTAAGCAATCAAAAGTAAGCAAATTTGGCAGTTTCATCAGATTTCTAAAAATAAATTTGAATAATTTTCAAACAGTATTTCAATACTTTTTAAGCGCCAATACATAACATAACTCATTGGTAAGTACCTGAAAAATCATGAACACCATATCTTGCATATACGAGTACAAAGTACAAGTATTTTGCATTATAGGTTCCGAAGCCCCGGCGATTCGAGGCCCGAAGCGGAATACGCTCTTTGATATAAAAGTCAAAAACTAAAGTTCTGTTCAAGATATCGCATCAAAACAAACTGCAAATGAAAATTACAACATTTATCTCGATTTCTCTCGAGACACGTTCTTCCTCACGTGAGAAACCAAAAACTTTTAGGCGACGTATAAATTGGACTGCACGACGAATTTTTCTTGAGTTACGCTCTAACTAAATAATTTTTTACTAAGATGTGGTTACTCTGAAATTGATCTTACGTAATGTTCATGCATTCAGATGATACAGTGAGCAATTGAAGAAAAAATCAGCATTTTATGTTGGATTGTAAGAGAGTGATGGCAGTTTCAAAAATGTTCACGGGTGATCGGCAATTGATTCAATTTTTGCTTTTAACTTTGTTTTTTTCCTATAAAAGCATTTTTGACAACAATTTTTAATAAATATATAACAATTATTATTTACAACCGTTTTCAATATTTTATTCAGCTTACTGCACCTTTGGTTGGAAAGCAGAAATGAGATAAGGATACATTTCTATGAGACAATTAAAGCGGAAAATAATCAAATCCCGAATGTAATAAAGAAGTAAAATTCACCATAATCTTACTCGTCAATAATGAAATATAAATGTTTATTTATTATAATGTGAAATATATGATAAGAATCGATTTCTCGTATTAGAAAAATGTTTTTTTCGTAAAGTAAAAAATTGGCATATAAATATCTTAAATAGCTTATGTTTTATCAAAGGAAGTATATCGCCTGGGGTTATATCGACCCCACGAAACCAATCAAGGGTTAACAAGGATTAATTGCTTCTATGAAGTGGTGCTATGGTCTTACCGTAAAATTTAGCAGATCTCTTAGTTTCTTCTTTCTATGATATTAGATAATTAAAACCCTTGCGAAGAACGAGTAATTTCATAGTTCTAAACGTATTTAAAAAATGCCCGCGGCGAGTTGTCCCCGCGGCGAGTTGGGCCCGCGGCGAGTTGGTCTCGCGGCGAGTTGGCCCCGCGGCGAGTTGGCCCCGCGGCGAGTTGGGCGCGCGGCGAGTTGGGCCCGCGGCGAGTTGGCGGCGGCGAGTCGGCGGCGGCGAGCTGGCGGCGGCGAGTTGTCCTAGACCCTAGTTCATGCACGATTCATATATAAGGCATTCATTATGAGGAAAAGGTTTTTTTTTAGAAGATTTCAAATTGTTTTAATCTATGATTCTAACATCTCTTACGGCTGTGTTAAGAGTAGGACATGTAAATTATGTGAATCCTCCGTGAGTATTAATCGGTAAAGCAAATCTAGTTTCAGTAAGGTAATCGGAAATAATCATCAGCTAAATGGAATGCCTTAAGCTTTCTTAGGGCGATCTTACAAACACTATTCACTCTAATCGCGTTGTTTCACAGGAAAAATGTAGCATGATTAGGAATAGCCCCCTTCCCCCTTTAAAATTTCAAATCCAACCCTTGAACCAGGTGGTAAATAGGGAAAAGAAAAATTAGAAGAGCTCAAGACCTCGGGGCAAGTATTTGATGATTACTAACGGTTGGTGCATAAAGAGGTGTATGGGATACCATACACAAACATTGCAGGGACGTCTAAGAAATTACCAATGCTTCTAAAAAGAGCTCTGATGCCTATCACTTTATAATATGAGGATTTAAAGTAAGAATATTAACTTACCTTCCAATAAGTATTCCATGTGTTCACGTATAACACCAAATACTACACACACTGACCACTGAAAACTGCACACATTTCAAATCACATTATTCCCACTCACATAGCACTCACTACACACAAATATCACTCCCTTATATCTTCGCTCTTCGCGATCACCTGAAGGGAAGTAGGCCGAATTGTGCCGGGCCGTTGTTGACATGCACCTTCTCGCCCTGGAGAGGAACTCACCGCTGCAGGACCTCTGGTCAAATTTCAACCATGAATCCAAAGGCCTTCAATCCCAAATTCCTGCAATCCTTCCTTCAGCTGTGGAATCCCATCCCAGCGGTCGAAGACGACAAGGTTAAAGTCTTTATGAAAGTCGTAGGCCTCCGAGATAAATTGAGAAAGGAATGCATTGAAATTATCTTGCTATGTAAGATCTTATCAAAAGAACTCAAAACAACCTAACTTCCTTGAATGTATATTTTAGAAGCCACTCTCAACATTTAAGTTGCTTTATGGCTCTCAATTAAAATTTACCACGCCATCAAACATTGTCAAATGATGTAACAAAAAGAAATGAATTGGGTTAGACTGGCTTTATATCCTGGGGTTATATACATTATGAACTCTGCTTATGGAAAATTAAAATGAAACTATACTCAGTAATAACGAGAGGAGGTTTTTATGTAATGAAAATTACGAGATATGCACAAGCATAATCATTTCCATTTTCTAAGTTAATCAAAAGCCGCTCATGAAGCTTCTACGAGCTTCTCGTAAAAGGCCTCAATTCTATCATTTTACTACTTTTGTCGAACGACATGCTAATTTGAAAAAAAAGGAAATTAATATATTTCCACATTAATGGATTTTATCAGTTATTCATTAATCTAAAGCAGCCTTGAGTGTAGGGTAAGAAGAGGGTAAGGGTTTAGAAAGGTGCACTCATTGGTAAGGTTTTCGCCAGAAGAAATCTCTATCATTTCCAAGGCGTCGAGATTCCTCCCTTTTGATTCCCGGTGGAGAAGTTTCGCCGAAAAGTAACTCTGCTGTCCGCTGTCCAGTTGGTGGGCGCCACAGCCATGTTTTATGAACCAATTTATGGATGAAGATTATCTATGATTTTAAATCATATTTATTATTTCTCTTAATCAATACAGTATCCAAATTATAGACGCAATAACATAGGTCTTCATACTTCTTAATTCTTCATTACGAAGATGGACGGCTAAGAGTCTGAATTATAAGGTAAATACAGAATGGGAATCGCTGTTGCTTCACAAACCGAATGACTTAGAAGAAAGGTTGACTCTCAAGGAACCCAAAAATGAGAGGAAATTTTAAAAGAAACAACCGTCCTATACTCTGTATGGTAATACTAACCAACGTTTAACTAACACACAGACTGAGCTGCATGGCGGGGAAGAGAATTTAAGAAAAGCATGAGAAAAGTTTGAGCAGAGCTGGCCACTTACATAGGGTGGTAGTTTTGTGTTGCAAGAAAAAAGAAGACGTAAAGGACGTGTTAAATTTTTTTGTGTAAGCGATGAAACAGCCAAAAACATATTGGCGGAATCTCTTTATTATATCGAAGTACCGTTGATCAAAATACACAAATTTTGCATTTTCATTCGAATTTGTCGTTCAATTATTTTTCATGCTGGTGTCGTACAATCATGGACAAAAAATCGTACCATGTGAAATTTTGCATAAGATTAAGGATAAACAAAAATTGGGGTCGCCTACAAATGTGGCAACCTGTAATATACTTTCTCCCCACCCCGACCTTTCGAACCTCCTAGGCTATGGCTACAGCTCCACTAGCAGTAAACAGTCAGTTTAGTCCCATCAATTATGGAATCTTTTCTTTTACCAGGCTGGTAGTGAATTGAAGAGAAAAGAAAATCGTCACATGCTCCCGAATTTTAGTTCCTTCTGCTTTCTCCATTTACCTCATTCGTTTTTGCTTGGCCATGCCTTCGATGCCCGATTTATATATCCATCACATGGCATGCCGTCGGATGAAGCTCTTTAAAAAGACGCTTTTTAAAAATTTAAAATTTTGGCGGCATTCTCGGACGAAATATACCGCAGTAGGTGAGACCGACGAAAATCATGATGTCAAATTCTTGTCGCTCGAGGTATAGTTTGCATATAAATAAATTAAATTTCGTGTAATTTGGATCAAAGACGAACATAAACACCAGTTTAGAAGAAAATATGTATTAAAATGAAGCTCTTTAACAATATTAAATAATGATACTTAACCGAACGAATGAATAATGTGAAAGTAATTATATAAATTATTTCGATGTCGAGAACTTCATAAAATCAGCATACTCCTCTGACGACACAATGGCTTCCTTTTAAACGCATAATTTCTTCATAGCAATCTGATAATTTTGTTATTCCTTGCTTTGTGGCTATAACGCGTTCTCCGTTTTCGTCAATCCTCATTTTTGTAAAAAAAACCCTTTTACTTTTAAGCTGAGAACTCTAACCCTTTCACCCCACCCCACTCAATCACCCTTACCATACCACATCTTACGGAGGTGCATATTAAATTTCATAGGAGATCATGTTTGGAACAGGTGTCTCATTTCAAGTATTTCGGATGCGATATGACGTATGTACAACGAGGACAGAGACATCAGAAATGAAATTAACTTTTTCATGAGAATTTGTGGGAGAATAAGAAGAAATTTCTAAGATAAAATCAGGAAAGAAACCCAGATAGTGTTTCATATATTATTGGCAATTTTACAAATGAAGTTTGGATCCGAATGTTAGGCAGCGAAACAAAAAGAAATCAAATAAATACAGTCGTCGGAAATAAAATTTCTGCGAACCGTGAAAGGCTTTACAACGTTAGACAAATTATGGATTACGTCTTTAAGAGAGGGACTAGGTGTACAGCAGATATCGGTTAACTTTTTAGAGTAAAAAGAATGGGCAACGAATGCCTAAGGAAACTTACCCAAAGCAGGCATTGGAGTAAAAGCCAGTCGGTAAAAAAGGGTCGCAACACCATAAAAGAGATGGTAAAAGTGAAGTCGGAAGATGCTTAAAACCTAAACCAGAAAAGAGGGAGATAGGTAGGTTATAAGGCATCGGAAGACATCTAAGATTAGGTAATTTTAAAAAAATATATCTTAAACCGCACCTTAGCATACGATAAATAAGTGGAATTTTTTAACATCTTAAGTTCGCAGCCAGCGTTCATAGAAAGGCTGTGGAACACTCCATCATGCTGGCGAGAAATTACGATCTGAATAGAACATAATCATACCGAACATATATAAAAATGAATCTCGAAATCATCCTCGAAGCGTTAACGAAACATTCACTTTTTTTATTAGGTTATTGACAGAACTCAGTTCCTGCTCAAAACCTAAATATTAACCTTTTGTTAAAAAATGAGTAATCGAATGCAAATTAATTAACCAGACTCTAGAAAAAAAGCTATTGGCCGAAGTGGACCGCATAGTAAAACTTAGATTAATATGCGTTCGGTATTCCGAAACCAAATCTCTCTACGGTTATTTATTTATTTATTTATTTACAATCTGAAATTACAAGTGGACAACTGTCCGGTGGCAACTCATAAAAATATGTAGAAAATATAATGGCAGAGTTTTAAAACATATTCAGTCAACACAGTCCGTTTTACAACACTTACTACAATATAAAATTACCAGTCACCCATAGTACAAACAAAAATATCTATGATTATAGAAGATATAGAATCTGATATTTAAACATATTTAGTCAACACTGTCTGATTTAGAAATCTTATTACAATATAAATATTATATGTATATGTATTAAAGTTATATGTATATATGTTATATGTAATCCATTAAAAGATCATCGAGTCGCTTCATCAAGCAGTAGTCGATACATAACTAAGCGATTAGGCGTAGTTAGTCATTGACAAGTTGAAGAAGAATTAGCAGATTGGTTTAAACATAAGCTGTCATCGGATATGCCTTTAAGGAAGAGTTAAATCGTAAATTACTTTCAGAGTTATACCGTTCATGGCTACAAAAAATTAGATCGATGAAATTGGCGAGAATGGCTGGGTTGGAGGCGATGGAGGCCTTCCATTAAAACATTCCAATTTAATAACTGTTCCTTCGCGAGAAAGTTTTACAAAGCCACGAACGACGAGGATCCACTTTCAGAGGATCGTGCCGCACTCCTCTTTACCGTGTATATTTACGAGAGCATAGCATGAATTATCTACGAATGTAAAATGGAGCTCAGAAACGAAGCAACCTTTTGCGAGGGAGGGCAGTTACTAACTCTACCCGAACTTTCAAGCGATACAAATGGATTCCAGAGCTATGAGTGAATTCTTTTCTTTCTCTTTCTATTATCTCCTTTCTGCATTCTTTTCCCCTTATGAAACCTCACTACGGTTTTGTTTCCTGTGGTAAACAAAAGTTGTAACGATTGCCAACTGTGTGTGTTCTTTCTCCGCATGCATTATCCTTCCTCTGCGAGTTCTCTTTCGGAAGCACTTCAGTCCAAGATAAGTCATACAGCAGATTCCTCTCCTTATCAGCAGTTAACTCGGGAATATCTCTATTAAGCAACAAAACATAGGGATATATTAGATTACGTCACCTCTGTATGATAGAACTAAGTATTATACGTCAGTTCTTACCTCACACGAGGTAAGAACTGACGTAAAAAAAACATCAAGATGTCAACAACTGTCAACAGCATTAAAATGTCATCCTGATTGATTCAGATAGGTTTGAAGTTAAATGTTGTACTTTAAAAATGATCTAGTTGTATTGTATCTCCACCGTAAGTGTAGTATATACTCCAACTTTATGTCTCTCTTTGAAAAACTTCGCAAAAAAGATGGCGATTCGGAGGCCAAACCACTAACCGTCTGTGTTGAAGAGTAATTTTGAGAGTGGTTTCAAACTTGATTTCATCAAGGTGTTCATTAATAGAGGTGTTCGCATAGCCATTAGTTTTCGCCAGCTGATCTCAACCGCCCAGCAGTTTGCGATTCGGGCTTTCAGGTGGATTCTGAGTATTTCATAGGTGATATATAGGTTTACAAAGGGATAATGACATTGATATGACTATGTGAAAACATTTTCGCATGGTTGCATTATATAAATTAATCGTGTCAATAAACGTTATTATTTTAAATATAAGTGCTAAAATTATTCCCATGAACATCAAATGACGTCATTCTCAGAGGTTAAGGAAACTAGGCTGTAGACAAGAGTACAAATAATAATAAATAAAAGCATCTTCATTTTTGTAAAACTTGTCACTTCAAAGTCTCTGTTCTTGATAACAGATACAATGGTGTGCAGTAGTAGACTAAACATTGAGATTATTATGTTTGACATACATCTTGTCTAAAAAAATATTTGAGCATATCAGTCCATAATAATGACTGGATTAGAAATGTTGCCTATATAGGAAAATATTTATAGAACATAATAAGCCCATTTGGATAAAATATTAAAGACATAGTGTTGAATTTTCGATGAGGGAACGGAGAAAGCGGGGAAATATCGAACGAAGTTATCACTCGTAATACTTTTGCCATTTATATTCGCCTGCGCGAGATAGACATACACAGAGACTGCGATAAAAATTTTAAGATTTATTTCAAGGTATCATTGGAAGAGTTGTTTTTATAACTCAATAATCCACGGGAGAAAGTTCCGATGAAAGAGAAAGTCCCTTAATATTCTAGTTGTACTTTCTCCTGGGTAAATATGCACCATAGGATGATCGTAAAAAGTTTCCCGGTTATTCAATGTTATCAAAGATTTTACGTCCCAGGCGATGAATGCCTCATGGTAAAGAAACGTCTTTCATTGGAAGAATAAATACCTCACAAGGACTTATGCCGTTAAGAATAGTGGTAAAGGATTTTAATTTAGCACGTGTCTGTGAGCACCAATTAACCAAAGGATATCTGCTACTTCGGTTATTCTATGAAGTTAAATAGAATACAGAACTTTATAGCTTCAGCTTTATTGTTCAAAGATAAAGCCAGAAGTTTAGCATAGCAGTGAGAAAATCTTTATTTGCAAAATTTATTTATAGACTACATTCTTGTTCTAATATTAAGGGAAATAATTTGGAGGGTAAATAACGGAACTTAGAAAAACCGTCCGAGTGAAAAATTGTTGATATTTTCATCATGTTGGATCCTCAGAACACCAGTGAAAAGATTTTTGTACGATGTAATGTTTCAAATCGTAAGCAAAATAAAGAGAAAAAAGTGGACAAGAGCATCGAAAGAAAATCTTTTTTATGTGGTTTTATTAAATTAAAACGTTAACATTGATCAAAATCCGCAGACCCCCACAATGGGTATAAAAATGTAGTCATGGGAGATCCTCAATGTCGTTGTCAGTATCAGATATAAGACAAACCACCTGTCTAATGAATTTTTACGGCTCTTGGGGAAAATTAGGACGAAAATTGGAATAAAATTTTGGAAATTACATTATGATTTTTACAGGAAGAGAGCCGAAAACGATAGCAACGCAGCATTCGTAAGCGGTGACGTTGTCAGCAGAGGCGGCCTAAGATACAAGTGATATTCATCGTAGAACGTAGTGGATATTTATAGTAGAACTACATCGAATCATAAACATAATTCGCTCCAAACCGATGCTCGTATCTCCAAAATTTTGCATGTGGAAAACTTACATCTAGCATAAACTATCATCATTGGCCGGACTTTTGGAAACACAGAACAACTTCCACACGACTTTATTTACAAACAAAAAAAAATAGATTTTGGCTTAATCTCCTACTTAATGTAATTTACAAGAGAATGCAAGCTCTCTTATACACTTTATAACAATTTCGAAAAAGGAATAAAAGAGGAAGAAGTTATAGAAATACTTCCTGCCAAAAATCTAACCAATGAGATTACCTTCTTGGATCCTTCTCCCCCTCATAACCTTCCTTCAAAACTTTTATGAGCTCTATATAAGTGTTTGCATTTTTTGCGCATGTATACATTACCTGAAAATGACAATTTAGCCGTCTTTTGGTATTTAACATTAAATTTTGTGGAAACTAAAATTTTTTCTTTCGCCTTCTTATATCTGGTTATTACCAGCTACAGGGATCCTATTGTTTATTACCCCACATGGCGAATGGCAGGAGGTGTAAAAACACCGAAATCTAATCAGCTATCTGGCATACTCTTTACAAAAAGATACCAGTAGGAGCAATCCGTTTCTGCTATAATCTCGCAAATTCTCTCTGACGTCTGGCCTTAGTAATCACGTTCGCTGAGTAGGGAAATCACGATGTCAAGTGTCTCATTACGTAAATCATTACTGAAAAATGTATAGATATTTTTTCCTCGTTACTCGGTTTGTACTCCTATGCGTAAGAGATTCCAAAGGTTTTATCTCTATAATACAGCTATCGAGCCTGTAATAGCCCTTAACGAGACAAACCGCTCCATTTCGTATGCATTCCCCAACATTTAACCCTTTTACGGATTGTAAGCCGAACAATAATACTCAAGGAATGGACGTAACAGTGATAAATCGACCTCATCGACTGCTTAATCCTGAGAACATAGCCTAATCAAAAGGAGGGGAATCAGCGGCTTTGAGGCCACATTTGGCCTTTTTGGACATTCAGTGCGGTATTTTAGTCATCTCCAGAAATGTTTACCTCCATTTAAATAATTTTTGTTACTGATCTTGCTTCTGAAGCCAAATGGAAAATGTTCTCATTCAATTTGTTCATCGATGGAATCGTTTCTTTCCTTGTCTTATAGAAATTTCGATGTTTAATTATATGAATGTATGCAACACACAATGCAATGTTGTCCTGATGGTGCGCTATCTTATGCGACTGAATTCTTAATGTAGGCTTCCAGCAGGAAAGGTTTTTCCACCCCTGGCCTAGCCTGTTCTAGTCCTATTATCCGACTCCACATCCTAAATGTGCATCTTAAATGATAAACCACTACTGAAAAGGACACCTGAAAATTTATGTTGATTCACGAATTTTAATATCGCGCCACAACTGCGGTAGTGGGTTTGACACAAGTTTCGCCAGGGATGGCGGTTCATTATCATTCCCCCACATTTTTACGTTCAAACCGAGCTGCCAGTCATCACACAATTTAAAAACAAAGTCCAGGTCACGCCATTTAAAAACAAATTCCTGTAAATTGGACGTATATTCCGCATTTTGAATTTTCCCATATATAGCAGTGTCGTCCGTGAAGAATTCGTAGATAGTGTCGACTGTACATCGACTGTATTTATATCTCATCGAACGTCGAGGCAATTGATCTCCGCCTTCCATTAAATCCCATTTTCTCCGCAACAGAGCTGCGAACTTCTCCACGCACCATCATCGGTTATTCAGACTGTGTGTATCCTCGTGAGAGACGAATTTTTAACACTCCGGAGCAGATATTCAAGCTAGGATACGAATGCTTTCGTTTATTTTTCCGCCGGAGTGAAACACGGTTTTTATACCGTGAGTTTCTTTTTTATTTCTTCTTCCCTCACTTCCTTTTCAACGTCCCTCAACACTTTGAGCTTTTCACGCCCCACCGCCACTCCTCTCTCTTTTCCAAAGAACACCCACTTACTTGCACTTACATATTCGCCCTTCACAAACATCCCCTAAAGCGTTTCCTCTATTTCTATATACCTTAAGACCGTCGCTCTCTGCAATCCTATTTTAGACTGCTTCTAACAAAGAAGTGCGGGATTTGCTTCTTAAGAAGTGGTTTCTTTCACGATTTAATGAGGAAACGTATAAAACGGTAACTAAAACTTATCTACATAGCTCTAACTCCTCGACATCTTCTCTTCAGCCAACTTTTCTATTGGTCTGCCACGAGTTTTTCCATTACTGTCCAATGAAATTAAATCCGAAGTGTAGATACATTAAGTGACATTTTCAGTGGCTGTGGGAAATTTTTCTCGAAATACCTATCTCAAATATCAATAACACTACAAAAATACATACATTTTTGCATTTTATTTAGAATTCAAAATCATTTAAAAATTCAAGTAGCCCCTCTTAAGTTATTCGGGAGGGTTACGCAAACATCTTACCACTTCTTCTGTTAATATATATTTTCATCTGTGGCTGTACGAATGATTATTGTTAGATTTGTTTAGAAGAAATCAAATAACTACTAAGCATCAGTCAACATTTAATCTCCAACTGCCAATCATCGCATCACTTCATTAATCTATCAAAATCACCCAACAGTGAAACCCAACAGTGACCCAACAGATTAACGAATTGAGGTATCAATACTATTGACTTATTGACTGAGCGCAAAAAATCTAACCCAGTCCTTAAAAATACATTGAGAAACTTATAAAAAAAATAATTGATTGCATTTTCATGTAAGACCACAAGAAGCGATATTCTTGCTTTGGTCGTGAGATATCTATTTGAATTCAATTTTTCGAGAATTATGATAAAATATACGAAAATGTTGTGAAATATTGTGTTTATAATCCTATCCACCTAATAACCAAGAAGATTGTTAAAATCCGAGCATATTCATTTTCCCGTAAGAATACACGGGGGAATTGAGAATTATAAAAAATAAATTACAGAATTATAGACTTATCATTCGCATATCCTAACTCAGATGGATCATTTACATATAATAATAAACATATATTATAAAATAAGTTAAATTAAGTTTCTTCATTCTTGAGGGGGAGCTTTCAAGCGTATCAAAATTTACTAAGCCATGATAACACATATCTTCACACAAATCACATTGAGTACCTTACATTGTTGGAAAAGGTAAAAACTTTCTATCCTATGAATCGTCTGAGGCTACATTTAGCTGCTACAAGTACTATATATCCGTAGGGTCCCTCATTTAAAGCTTTCGAAATAATTTATAATTATTTTCACTTTAAACAAATGCCTACAGCTAGAAACCTCTGGCAGACTACGAGAAAAAGATGAATAGTTAGCCGTCTTTCAGCGTATGCAACGTTCAGCCAGTAAATTGGAAGGAATATATTCTCGAGTCATTTTGCCGTAATATATGATTGCCTTATATTCCACGCAGTAACTAAACGGGTATGCAGAAGTAAGCATTTGGTAGACACATATATCCTGAGACTCTTTTACCTCTGTATTTTCTGAGTATTTTAATTCGAGTTTTATTCTTCTTTTGTCTAAGGCAGTGATTCTCAACCATGGTTGCATGCTACTCATACGAATACATTGTAGTTTTGAGAAGTTGTGATAAAAATATTCGTTTCCTTCACAATTGTTATGGCAAAAAGTAATATATTGTTATCATAAATTTTAAGGAGTTTTATTTCAGAAGTCATTTTCTTTTATAACTCTACAGTGCAGAGGGACCAAGTTTTATTTTCCACAGACAATAAAAATTTAGTATTTTTTTAAATAAAAAGGGCTTGCAAAAATTCTGAGTAGAAGCAACTGAAAAGGTTTAGAACCACAGTTCTAAAGATTTTAATCTTAAGTATGAAGAATCTTAATACCGCTTAAAAATCCAGCTTAATTACCGTTCCATGCCGAAATACAATAGAAGATAGAATTTGAGACTTGGGTATACAAACTTTTAGAATGACGAATATGTTGCATTTATAGTTGTTCTTAGACACAATTTTGTCTTAAAATTAGTTGATTTTTGCCGAAATAAGCTAAACCTTTGAGTCGCATAGATCTCTTTTGATGAACATTACGGCATTGTTTACGCTTCTGACGTCAAAACTGTATTCAGTGAACTTCCATTCACTAAGGTTCAGTAGACTCGATGTGGATGTCACTTTTAAGAGGTTTGTAGAAGAGACAGACATGAATTCCGTGAGGAGAAAATGGATGATCAATGAGCATTGGCGAATATTAACAGAGATCCGAACCGAAATATGGAAATACATTAGATCTGGCCCGGAGGGAAGCAAAGATATTTCATTAGCGCATTTACGAAATCGTATCTACATTAGCCGGTGGGATAAATGCGATGAAAAGACTTTAATAAAAGCCGCCGGCTGGAATTCCGCTTTCCGAGTACATCCTCTTTATTTCCCGTCTGGGGGATTCCATTGTGTCAGCCGGACGTCATATTTCTCGGGAACAAAGGTCTTCTGGGAACCAAACTGACAGTCAAAAGAGACGATTGGAGCAAGTGCCTCGCTCCGAGATAAATTCTTCCAAAGAAATACGGTGGATATTCTAATATTTGCACCTCTTAAGTGAGATCAACGCAAGAACGCAGTTTCCTACAAACGACGACCTTCTAGAGGAGCAATCTTCGTTATATAAATTCATTCTTCATGACTCCTTCTGCTCTGAAGCCCTGTTTGCAACCAGATTTGCTGCAATTGATCTAAATCCAATAAATCCACGGATATTGAGTTTAAAGGCAAAATATGCCATGCATTTAATAGCTTACTAACATACTAGCCTGAAAATTGAAAATTTGCAACGGAAAGCTTTTTGCATAGACACAATACAGAAAATAGAGCAACGAAAATGTTAAAAATTCTCGGATGGGAATCGTTAAAAAAAGGAGGAAGGTAAATAAGCCAGAAGGAATTCTGGTAAAAAACGCTGGCGAAGCATAGGAGTTAAGGAGCGGGATTGAAAAACAAAAATAATGTAGCTCGAGGGGATCAAAAATATGTTTAAAATTACCGAAGCAAAGATCTGTTACAGTTAAATATTCCTTTCTTAACAGAAATTGAGGACAGAAATAAGTTACCTGAGGAAGTCTTCATCCATTACCGGAAACAAATATAGACATTAGAGGAAGATGTTAAAAGATCCATATATTAAATTAAAATTGTAATATTGTAATAATAATATATATCATTGTAATGTAAATTATGTATAATAATCATGACTGATTATGAGTCACAGAGTTCATAAACATTTACTGAGAAAATAATATTAATTTTTAACTCCGAAACTATCCGTAAATATAGATATATATATAGGGTTAACGGCGAAATTTAAATACTTGAAGGAAGAGAATAAATATTGAAAATTTCCATCTGTTATTCTTCGTAATTACTTTGGCAACATCGCTATTTAATTGCTATTTTAAATAAATTACCTTTATGTTTCATATCACAGTTTTTCGTGGTTTATTATTCGCCTCCTTTCTCTGTTGGAACGTGGATAGAGACCCAACCTCGCCTATAAGGAGTCTATCTATTTGTCATTTTATCAATGTTAAAATCCTTTGATACAAGCTCTCTCCATCCATCATCCTGATACATTCTCATATTCTGAGCTCAAATGCTACTTTCGGCTAGTTCTTACAAATGTCCTATTTTTCACATTGGAGAATTGTAGCAGTTGTAATTCAAATTTTCTTAGAGACTTAATTAACAGTTTTATCTTGAAAATTGCCTTCCAGATTCGATTCATTATCAACAGGTAGAAAGCAGATTTCTAATTAACTTCGATGAAAGGATTTAATATTCAGCGTAATGGCGGATTGTCCACCGTCTATATTAATATGCTATCCAATTCATTCACTTCAGCCTACTCGGAAATTGTGTCCTTCCCACACCCTATTTTAAAGTGGAACGTTTTCCTAATTAATTAAATCCCATATTTTTTATACATATTCACCGGTAAATGAAGTATTTTGAAACTATCACCTCATAATTTCTATTATTGTATTTTTATAGGTTATAGTCTGTAGGCATCTCTTAAGTAGAAGCTATTTAACTCTTTCTTCATAATGTATTATTTCCTACATTTAAAGTAAACGGCAGGACAGGTCATGTACAAACACTGCTTCTCTCTTTCAGTCCGAACCTGGGGTTATTTATAATTACTTTGGTCCACAGTATGTCAGATTACTCACTAAAAGAGGATTGTAACTAGGTATTCCTCATTATTATTTATCGAAAAACAATTATGTATACGGCTTATTTAGAGGCGAAAGACTTTTACGCAACCAAAGAATAAAATATAAAATCCCCAGAAATCCGAATCAAGCAGTTGATAAATTCTAGTTGATTGCTAGTTCATTCAAATATTTTTAACGATATAAATTTCTTATTCCATTAAGGCTAATGCCATATTTATAAATGGAGCTTTCCGAAAGATAATAGAGGCTGCTACAAAATCATTGAAAGACTGCCATGAAAAATTCATCCGACAAATGTAATTACAGAGGATAACTAACAATACGAAACAGATATTTACATTAATCGATCTGATTATCAGATATAATTAACTTTTCTCTTTTACGGATTAATTTTGAATTCTGAAATTTGATGGATAAGAATTGGAATGAATTGAAACAGATTTAACGAAGAGAAGGAATCTATTGAATTAAACCCGTCAACATTTCCTGCAATTCAATAACGGTAAAATTCAGCGTACATAAATGAATTTCAATATGCGATAAATTTTGAAATGGACACTGAAAATTGATCTATTAAATAAACCGACTTTATGAGATATGAAGATAAAGGATAAATTTGAGTTCGAATATGATAATTATTGAGAATTTTGTCCTTACTTCTTTCTATTATCATCATAGTCATAGCTTAGCAAATGAATACGTATGTATCTTTGAAATCTCCATTTTTGGTAATCCTGTATTTTAGCATGCTGATTTGTAGTTTCCATAGTCATGAGTGTCTTAGTATGTAGAATTATTGTGAGGATATTATTTTGGAACTTCTTATTCCAAAGAAGAAAATTCTAATCATTTTCATAAGCCCTAAAGTAAGAATTAAACATTTTATCACAGTTAAAGAATTATAATAACAACTTGTTAAATGAGAAATATAATAGAAAGCCAACCACTTCACTAGCCAACAAAGTCAGATTTGATATAATTTAAATAGATCCTTCCTCCGATTCGATTCAATTACGAAATTTTCGGAAACGAAAGTTGGAAAGTATGAGAATATATTCTTTTAAAACAAACCACGACACATAGATAAATTTCATTAGATACCAGTGAAGCAATGCTCTTCTATTACTAAAGTGAACCCTTTTTACTTTATTCTCAATTCAAAGATTTTCAATGTTTTAGGTATGAATTTCATAATCTTCAGAATCCACAAAAGAACAGAAATCCCCATAAAGATACAATTGCTTATTTTTTATGTTAGGATATGTTTTCCAACACTCATTAATTAGTTTTGTTAAATGAGGAACATGGTTTAAAATTATTGGTCTAAGGATATCTTTTCAGCAATAGTCTTCACTTCGAGTAAAAAGCTTTCAAAATGTTATTGTTTTTTTGTTCAGTTTTGCTTTATACCAATAGTTGGCACAGAATGAATTGTATATAAAAATTATTTCGATAGAATTTGCGATATATACAAAGCAAAGAATATTTATGAATATGTATGTAAACAATTTAATTCAAGTAATAGTTAAAAAATACGAAAATTAATTTAACTCTCAAAAACTGAATTTTCCTCGAACAAGAAAGAACTAAAGCCTTTATAATAATATATTATGAATGTATAGCTGCACGTAAATGTTCAAATTAACTGTCAAATTATACCTTCGTTTTCTGTCTCAGCGTGACTTTCCATTTTCTCAACGGCTATGCGATATTCCCATTCAATATCAATCCTCTCCTTAAATTAATATTCTGCTTGTCTTAAGTGAGAACGAAAGGAGTATATTTTAACAAAAAGGCTCAAATTATGAGCGGATATGCGAATTCTCTCCTCTCGTGACATTTCAATTATAATTCATCCACGTTATGGAAGTAAGGTAAGGGCGAGGAGAATCTAGATGAATGTTTCCTTCGCAGAAGCCTCTCTAAAGCATTATCTTTTATCTTTCCTTCATTTCGTGCAGGAAAAGCCTCCACAGATTGCAGAAGAGGAAAAGTTCCACCTGCGCTCACCCTTCTATGAAGGGCGTTAGGGAAAACTTCGACTGAAATCAGCCTTTTCTTTTATGTACATACATTGACGGATGAAGGCTTTCCCGAGGGACACCATTTGGCCCTATCCTATAGCCTAATCTCTCTTATCCTGTTCTCTCCGGAATCTGATCTAAATAATTCCATCCCAATAGCCCTCAAACTGTCTTATACGCTCGATGACCCGTGGTATCCATTCCTTCACAGAAGGCATCCTATGTTAGTCATTTATTCCTGGAAAGTGACTTGCTCGTTTCTCATCTCCACGTTATTATCATCGTCTGCGCACTGATTGTTTCCATCACCTTAGTCATCTTTCCTACCCGTAAGTTCCCTTTCTGTTCTACTTTTGCTTTTCATCATTCTATGATTTTTTGTTTATTCCTCAGACACTGAGTTATTCCAGTATCTACAGTACAGTATGTTGGGATAGAAAGCATTTACAGTGATATTATTTTCCTTTTCGGTACATCGGAGTCGTTTGATTTGATTCGGTTTGCTTTTCTTCCAAAGGATTTCCATTCCAACATCATACTCGTTCTCATCATACACTCACCTTCCAATGTTTGCCCATCAATTCAATGAGATGCCCCAGGCCAGAGTACTAGTGATCTTTTTCAGCTTCTGACCCATCCAATCCATCACGATATAATCTTCTGTCGGCTTAAAAACAAATAATAAAGTCTTATTTTTTATCTTGGCTTTCCTTTCGAATAGGCCGGGTCTACTTGGCACTGTTAGATAATTATCAACGATACTGTCAGTGTATTTCGTTTTCGGTCAAGTATGTTGCGTTCTGAATATTTACGGTAGCCTTATAAATATTTTAGCGGCAAATTAGCAAATCACTCGGTAATTTTTAACCGTAGAATACACTCACCTCGTACTTACTTGAATACCTACGTATTAACACTAAAATGAAATAGTTTGACGCAAAATAAATTAAAAATGTAGAGAATGATGTATAATCAACCTGTTTTTTACATATTGAAAAGCGTAGTAACGGTACGTGATCTCAACACGACCTCAACAGAGTAACGCCACCAAAAATGCTGATCATAGTAACGATGGATTGGTAAGAATTATAATTCTCAGCTTTACTATCTACTGCCGAATAATTTTCCTTGTTCACATAACACTCCTTTAATCTCCGAGAAAGAAATACTATGCTACGATTGACAGAACCATCTTCTAGTATCACCAGCGGAAAGTGATATTTGCCAATATTGAGAATCTCTACTACAATTCTATATAGCATCTGTTGCTTTTTATCTACATCTCGAAATTGAATCCTCTAATACTCTACTTCATGCACTTTCTTAGCGTTCAATTAAGTTGAGCTGGCTGTATTATTTGGGCTGAGTCAATTTCTTATTAAATTGCCTTTCCTCGTTGGGAGTATGCTTTTCTTGGTACATACCTTTATTTCCGCCTTTTTAAAGACTATTGAAGAGCTTTCTTAGGCTATTTTACGTGATTTTATTTCAGTATTAAATTCAAAAAATAAGCTTAAGCCATTCATCTATTCCAATTCGAAGTCATCCCATATTTATATATATCACGAATCTATCTTTACGATAGTTTTCTCCTTCCAAATTGATAACCGCCTTTCCAATTTGACATACTTAAATCCTAGATATTTCCAGATTTTATTAATCACTTATGTCTTGAAACTATTTAATACATTTCACCGATTTTATAACCTGCATCATCATTTTGTATGCTCATAAAAGATCAGTAAAATGATCAGCATTATTTGTAATACATTTTAATTGTCTTTAGAGAGAATAAGGGAATTTAAATTTAAAAATGTAATTTTGAATATAGAAGTAAAATATGGATACGAGCAGAAAAATGTTTGCTTGATTTTGTTATTTAAGTAAATAATGTATTTGGATGAATATTATAACTCGCCTGCCTAAAAAATTAAAATGGATGTTTTTTCTTTTCTAATGGTCTAAAGGCTGTTTATTGCCGTAATGTCGTCCTTCGAGAAATCAGGAAGCCCTGTCAAATAAAACACTTCTTTCTAGCGAAGGACTTCGAATTCTTTGTAGAAGAGGAATTCCCACTGACACACGAAACATGTTCTTGACCGACAATTGGAATAATCGGTTCCAAATCCTTGATTAACCCAATTATTATTTTCCTATAGTGAATTTTATTCCTCCGATAAATGTATATTCATCACAGGGGTGCATAAATATATTTGGCAACCATATGTCACATTCGTTCATTTCCCCAACAATAGAAGTTTAAGTTAAAATGCACATTTAAGTTGAGCGGAATTCGAACTCGTGCCCTTCATATGCCAATAAGATGCGTCAAGCAGCTGCACAATCAACTCTTAATTAGGAATTGGTTATAATTATGACATTTCCCAACAAACTGAGAAGTCCATTTTAACAGCTTATTAACAATTTTATTATGGTAGTATAATACGTCTAATGAACTTTATAAAGTCAGACGTTCATAAAATACGTTTCTGTATTAAAAAATTGGGTCGTCTGTTAGAAAGTCCTCACTGACTAAAATATGCTAGAGTCATAATATTATTTGGGAATATTTTTTACGAGTGCAAATACATCCCATTTCCTTAGTCCCGTAGTTAGGAAGGAGCTTTGAATCAGGCAGAGGATAGTTTCCGCTGGGTGGCTGTAAAGGGGAGGGTCCTTAGTCCAACTGATAGAAGCACGAAAGGGAAAACTACGCACCTGCAATTCTTTGAAGTGCTCAATATATGGTCAAAGACTTTCCTCGCGAAGCATCGAAAACTGAATGCATTTCTACGTGAAATCAAATGACGCAATGACCGAGGGCACTGAGCTCGCTGTTGCAAAATGTAAGAAAAGTCCGATATATGCGCAAAATGTATTCGGTTTTTATGCAATCCTGTTTGTATTAACTATGGGATTGGTATTTTTCCTCTCAATTCCGGACATACAAAGATTTCACGTATTCTAGGATACGAATGGTGTAAATAAATTTCTATTAAGAATTTTCTTCGAGTGCAGGACTAAATTATGGAAAAATTATATTCCGTAGACAAAATACAAATTTTACTTTGTGGCATTGTGCCATTTTAGTAATTACTCTGACGACTTTTCGAGTCGCTGAATGAAAAACTTAAGACGTGTAATTAAAAATTGCCCTCGGAAAGTCGATCGCAGTAAATGAATAGCCAATGTTTGAACTGGACTTATGAAGATTAACATTTACATTAATATACAGCGAGTAGCAGTAAAACGTGTGGCCGTGTGTAAAACCAAACTACCTAGATAACTGTGTTATTAGCGCACCTTAATTTATCCAGAAAAAGAGACTAATACAGGCCATCTGTTCTCGCTATAATCTGGTAAAATATATATTTTATTCTCCAGACCAAAAATCCAGAAAATTCGGTCTCCAGACCAAAAATATCGCGTTCGGTAAAGATAAGAATCACGACGTAGCGTATTCCCACTCTCACCTAATTCTTCCTTATCTCTGCATATTTTTCTACGTTTTAACCGAACATTATTTACAAATAAAGTCCTAATTATTATCCAAATATTTGTATGCATCTAAGATTGCAATAGTAATTAATATATCTTTAAACTCTAATTCCATAAATATGATAACTATCTGTAAAAGAGAAATGTCGAGATAAACACGACGAACTCAAGGAAAGATCGCGCGAAGGATTTAAGAAGAGATCGAAAGAGAGAAATTTTGAGTACGTAATTGGCTCCGACTCAAATATTACCGCTTTTCGAGGCTTTTCTCAGTGTTGCCAGTCAGTCGTAGTAAGTAGTTTTGCAAATAGTTTCTGAGAATTCCGACTCAAGCGCTCGCAAAGTGTTGCGATAATTTACTGTACATTCCCCACTGTACATTCCCCACTGTACATTCCATTTTATATTATTCCCGGTTATCGGATAAACATTAAAAATAATTGTGAAAATTGACCGCCATGCATTTTATACCGGAGAATTTTACTCCCACATGGCGTCGAACTCATGGTCTTTTGGTAACATTTCTTCAGTTAGTACAATATATAACCAAGGCATCTACAACCTCCGTGATTTTTTCTGTTCTATTGCTCCGAAAAGGACTCAAAACAATTTTCGAAAATTCTTCGAAATTCGAATTCTAAATCTTTGAAGTTTTTTTTTGCCTTCCCGATAAGCTGGAAAGATAAAACCCGAAATGGTGTCAGAGGCGTTTGAGAACATTCTTTCGTGAGGTTCGCCGTTTCTCCAGTGGTCCTTGGTTCGATGCAAGTGTGTCATTCCGATTCTACCATGCATTTCATACGGGAATAACGGAATCTTATTTTTGGACCTTCCCGATAAGATATTGAATTGAAACTTTGAAACACGTCAGAGTGGCACTTATCTAACATTCGTATGCCATTTTCTCTCACGAACGGGTCCTTTGTTCGACGCCAGGCGGTCTTTCGCGCGAACTTTCGAAAATTGTTTTGAGTCCTTACTCGGAGCGATAGAACAGTGAAAATCACGGAGGTTGGAGATGCCTTGGTTATCTATTGTACTAACTGAAGAAATGATACCAAACGACTGTGAGTTCGACGCCAAGTGGGTGCAAAATTCACCGGTATAAAATGCATGGCGGTCAATTTTGACAATTTCTTTTAATGCTTATCTGATAACCGGTAATGATATAAAATGAAAAGTACAAAGAGACATGTCATATATTTCATATACGTTGTCCGTTGTTCCTCTAACGGTTCTTGGTTCGATGCCTGAGCATCATTTCTTTTCTACTATATATTTCAAAGGGGGATAGCGTAATCTTATTTTAGGACCTTCCCGATAAGATATTGAATTGAAACTTTGAAACAAGTCAGAATGAGACTTTTCTAACATTAATATGGAATAGTTTTGCACGATTGGGTTCTTAGTTCGACGCCAGGCGGTCTTTTGCGCAAAGTTTTGAACATTGTTTTGAGGCCTTTCTTGGTACGGTACTGCATTCAACTCATAGCTTGCAGTATGCAAGCAACTTTTACTCGTATATCTATATATAGGTATATCTGGAGAGTTAGCTATATATAATAGATATTTTATCTTTAAAAAAAACTTCGCTAGCATTTTTGATTTCTTTCCTTTACGTGCCTATCTTTAGATTCTCTTCTCTCTTCTTTATTTAAATGTTTATCATGCTGCATATAATATGAGTTTGTCCCCAGTTTTTGCGGATAAAGCATCATTGCTATAATTTCATGGAATTAGATTCAATTAAAAATTACTTTCTAATATCATGCTTTCCTTTGTAATAAAATTAATCTTATATCAGGTTTTCAACTACAGATGTAGAGAGAGAAAAATGAGCTTGAGGAGCACCTTTAAAATCTATCTCAAGTACATCTTGCAGAGGATATAATGAACCGTAATATCAAGTAATGCCTCAAAAAAGAGATGTGATTAAACGTATACCATCAAAGGGCCTCGTAGGTGCTTTAAGGAGGCCCAATGGATCCTTTAACTTTGCCACCGCTGTAGAGACTACTGAAGGGCACTCATCTCTCAAGATTACGACCATCAGTCAAACTGATGCGGGAGGGATCGATCAGTGGGAGGGGACGAAGTGATGGGAAATTTGCTCCTTCGCTGAGATGAGTGATGGAAGAGCATTCCTCAGAGACGAATCTCGGGAAATCTTCAGTAGCGGAAAGTCCCATTCAGCAAAGGAAAAAACTGGACGAGAATTCCTTCGAAAAATGGAGAGGAAAAGAAATATGATTCTCTAAGAGCCTCTGTATTTACTGCTGGATAGGAGAAACCCGAAAGCATTCTGAAATATTAATGGCGAAAACGCCCTCACCGTCAAGAGATATAACTTCGGATGTGCATACATGCTAAATGCTGTCAAACGTCACAAGGGGAAATAATGGTACAGTGAAGAGTTTCGTGTTGTAAATAGCACCAATGTGCACGAGATGGGGAGAAAAATATCTGAAAGCGTCGCTGCTGAAAATTTCCTCGAGAGATGACAGTTTTGCACGAGGGGTACACTGGATTAATACTAGAAAGATATGCAGAATATTTGAGTAAACTGAATACCGCAGGACTGGGTTATAAAAAGGTGTGAAGGAGAGACTGAGTCTGCAATTATTACGAAGTGAATGGATGTGGACATACAGAATTTCTACTGTAATAGCAACAGAAAATATGGGTGATACGTTTATTTTGAAAAATTAACGATGTATGTATGCAAAATGACGGAGATGTTATATGACAAAAATTCAGTGGGCAGAATGGAGAGACATTCTCCGCATAGATTAATTCGGTAGTTTATGGCAGCCAAGCTGAAATGCCCCTCGATACTCGTTGCGAAGAGAAATTTTACAGGTTGATCTATTTATTAGCCTTACGCTCGCCACGGATTACAGTTGGTAGTTTTCTAGACTTAATGCCCAAAGACATCTCCCAAAATTGTTCTTGGATTGCCACCAGGCCGATTAAATTGTACCGTATTGATATATTGTTGATGGGATCTCGACAATATTTTTGTAAGCAAATTTTATACGTATTTACTGTCCTTATCCAATTAAGATTAAGTTAAACTCTGTTCGTCTTGTATCATTTTTACTTTAAAACAAAGCATACAATAACGACGGGAGTTTAATTTAGAAAAGCATCTAGCCTTCATGGATTTTGAAAAAGCATTTGATCGCATTAGTAAAGAAATGTTATGGTCAATTATGAAGAAAAGACGGTTTCCCAAACATCTGATAGATGTTACCCAGAGTCTATAGGCAAACACCAAAATCGTAATTCATACCGGAAGGCAGATTACTGAAGAAATCATCCAAGGTGTTAGATAGAGTTGCATTGTTTCTCCAACCTGTCTTAATCTATATATAGATGATGCACTGAGAATGTGGAAAAACAGTGTAGCCCCAGGCATAAAATTGGGCCCATATCAGCGATTCAATGCGATGTTGTCTCCTGATAGTCAGATTATCATACAAGGTAAAAAGGACAAACTGTACATGGCATTACACAGTTTGCAACAGATTATCTACCATGTCGGGACTCTATCCTTTATTTCTACGTAATGCCGTAAAAATTATTTTGTGTATTAATTAATTTACATTATTTAAATAGTTTTTTAAGTTCCATAGATGCTAAGGGGGTAGTTCAATTGTTTTAGTTTGAAAGAGAAAATTCTGGAGTCATAGATAGGCCTATCCTAAATATTTGAATTTCAACACCCTACATGGGTATTTCAATCCATCATTATACTTAATTTTCTCATTACACTTCAGACCAAGAATCTAAAGCAATAACAATTAATTCGTACTTATTTCTCAATAATAATTTGTATCAATAGCTGGTGAGTGAATTTTAAGGGTTTTATCTGAAATTAATTAATGATCTTCCTATCTTTAATACAGGCGAGGGTTTAGTAACTCAAGTATATAAAAACTTAATTCCATACGAAACAAACTTAAGCAAACCAAAAGATGAGCTGATACGGAAGAATGTGATGAGCAATGACAAAAAGAGTATAATGTCATTTACGGGGGAGGAAGATCTTATTTTATCTGTTAGAGGTATTTAGCGTATTAAGAATTCGAAAGATAACTAAAAAAAACGGATTCAATCATATTTGACGTAAACTGTGAGCCTCGAATAAAATATCTTTGCATTAACCATTACTCAGCGTAGAAAGTAATATGTTCCCTGTGAATTCGCGTCAACATCAATGGAATCACAATAGCAACGGCTTGTTTATATTTACTTGGATACATAAACAACTTATTCTGCCAATGCTTCATTGTGGATTACGAGAGACATTTGCCTTGAACGATCTTTTAAGGAACAGCTTGAGAGTTTCGAAACATATAATTCGACTCCCTACCCCAATAAATCTACATCATTATGGAATATATCCATCCTTCAGCTACGGGAGAAATAATCCATCTCCCAAAAATCATAAGGACTTCCTCCAAGACAATCATGACGGAAGAGCCAGCAGAGGGACTGAATCAGCGTCCACCGTCACCTGAAGCAAACAAGGATATCGAGAGCACCGAGGATTTTGTAAGGCGGCTATTACTTGAGCGCATTCACGGCATGTTCACGGCGGTGAGTAAAAACCTGCGGTTAATTTGCCTTAAGTAATGTGTTCAGCAACTAAATTACTTACTGGCCCTTTTGTGATTCCCTAGGAACTCATTTTGCAAGAAGAGATTAGGCTACGTAGGAAAGTGACCGGAGGAAGATTTTGGAAATCCTGGACGGAACTCTGGGTAGAAACGTGTGGCGATGTGTGTCCCGATAAAAATGAGGTACGAGGTTCCAACGAATATGAAGTCGCCGAGACTATTAACCCTCAGCCAAGCCTTCCTTCCCAAGAGGCCTCAGATCCTCCCGCTCAGAGGCGGAGGAAGACGTTTTGGAGCCGAATATCCCGTCTCTTTAGTTGCTGCGCAAGTGGAGATGTCACCCAGGACTCACAAACAGTGGACACCAATGATGCTTCTGAGGGAAACAATTTCAACGAATTTCATAAGAGTGATAATCTCAGTCCAACCTCTGGCCTTCGACGTTCCGCCTCTACTTCTTGGTAGAAAGTTATCGAAAATAAATGGAAGGAAGAGGGATGGATCCAAACGCTAGCATTAAAAAACATAATATGCTTGAAGAACGCGTTTTTCACACGCATGTTCCCTGTTTAACAAGATAAAAATACATGATCTGAGTCGTGTGAATTATAAAC